>JAILYB010000004.1:5000000-6250000 GCA_021437785.1 Rhodomyrtus psidioides | reverse complement strand
TACGATGTTGGAGGTTATCCAAAACACCTTGCAACATACGGATGTGATCAAAAATCCCTTTTGAGGAAAGTTTGAATCAAACAATCTAAAATTACCAAAAGAGTTTGGTTAAAATGTCCAACGGAGTATTTTCATCAAAGAGGACTTCTCACCGCTTTGAGATAATGGTCTTTTACCAAGAATGCACTCGAATTTCCTATCAAACCTGCGCCTAGGGTTCAGGATCATTCGCAGTGAATACACCTCGATCGATCAGGAGGACTTCTCAGGGACCGTAATGTTGGGCTTGGTCAACGGTTTTCAAAGGGGGACTTGCGTGCAAGTCAAGGCTTTCGAAGAGAAGTCTTCAATGTCTGCTCCGGGTTTACAAGTCAAGAAACCTGCAAAATGAGAGAGAAATAATCTTGCTCGAACTTCTTCGAGCTAAGCTTAGACATTGAACCCTATGTCAATCCATGTGCCTTAATCAGAAAAAGGCTTTTCAGGGTTGTAACGTAGGTAGGATTGGGGACCCAAAAAAGGCTTGTTTTTGGCTCAGAATACGCGAAGGGTTTAACATTGGTGATCACCGCAAGTTTGCCGCCATCTTGTCCCTTCTGGTTCAGAGAGCGTCTTCAGTCTTTGAAGTGCATTGATAGTCTTTGAAGAGCACTGCCAGTCTTCGAAGCGCACATTTGTCTTTAGAGAATACCTCTTTCATGTTGAGACGGCGTCAACGCCTTGTCTACGCTTTCATCGTCTGAATGCGACATAATCTGGGAGTATCCTTTACTGTCCAGCTCCCTTGGGATTTTTCTTTTACAATCAGATCTCACTAGTGACCTATACAAAGGTATCATGCCATCTTTTGGCATTTACAAGATCAAACACTTGATTCACAAGTGTACAAATATTTGGATGGGCATTGGCCTTGCTTTTACCAGGCACTTTGCTTTTTCTTGATGCCCAAGATTGAATTTTTCTCTCTTTTTTTCTTTTTCTCATCTTTTGTCGAGATCCCACCTTTTCTTTTCTTTTGGGGATCAGAATTTTCAAATGAGTGTGCTAGATGTACAACTTGAATCTCAGCACTCAAACATTAATCTAGGAATTTTTCACAAATCCTGTGTTTTGAACTTTTCCGCTCTTGAAGTGACGTCGCTTCCGTCTTGGAATATGCAATGATCACCAACGGGTTTGCGAAACGAACGTATAGGCTCAACTGGGCCGTGCAAAGGGTAAAAGTGTATAGGATAGAGAAACGAATGATTTTCGTCATCTTAAAGCACTTGAACTACCATAGAAGTTAAAATGACAAGCAACACACGAAGATTGATGCAAGTCTGAGCAAGAGAACTTCTAACCATTTATCTCTTGATACCGCTGGACGTACCTCCAGTTTGCCCCACTGTGGGGTGGTTCTTGACAGGGGTAAAGAATGAAACCGCCGTTCAAAGGGGTATCAACGGTCACCTGTAGTGTTTAAGATAGAGAAACGAATGCCTCCGTCGTCTCAATCCATGTAATCACTGCGAATAACCCTTACGTCCGTAGGTCAAGGTCTCGCTATCCTTACCACTCCACTTATCTCTTAAGTGTGTATGGGACGTGTTTGGACCAGGCTTGCCTCTTGTCTGAGGAAACATCCTTTTGAACGGTTTAAGCAACTTTTATTGGAAAAGTTCATTTTGGCTTTCTCCAAAACTTATCCTCCAAGGGGATTTATGATGCACAATGTATATTTCAACCATGTTTAGATAACCTCCAAGTTTAAACATGAGTGCCAATGCCATGACTGTAAGAATTTTGCATTTTTATTGACATGATAATTGAATGCATGCTAGATTCCAAGTAGCTTTCAAATTCTAGAAATAAGGATTCTGACAGTCTTAAAAACCTAAAAGGTTGGGAAAGGAATACTTACCTGCCCCGCGCGGCTAGGGATCCCTGAAAAACATAAAAGGAATATGTCGATGTATGCTCTCGAATTTTCAGAAAATTAGAACGATACACCTTACTCTTGATCATGCACTCCAATGGAAGTGGATAGATTCATGAAAATCTGCATTTTTCTTAACAACACAAGATGGTTAAGTTGTTCTAAAATTTCTTGAAATTCTCAGTCTTTGGAGAAAAAGGACGTGCACCTGACCACCACGATAGTAAGTCCTCTTGATCATGCATTCCAATCTGAACGCCAATATGTAGATTATAGAAAACGGCCATTTCGACCTACGGCGATGACGCCTTTGTCTGATTGGGGCAATGAATCCTGCTTGATGGCTTCATTCATCTTTTGAACGTCTTCCATGCCATTCTTCGGAGTTCCTTATTCAAGGAAAAATGATTTCTTATCAAAATGTATGTTAAAGCATGCAGTGTGGAAGCGATACTTTTTACCCTCCACTTGATCTTATAGTCAAAGATCATTTCTTGAATGCTCGACTTCCGAAGCTGTTATCTCCAAAGATCATCTCGCCTTGAAGTTGAGTCGGCGAGTTCTTTCCCTCTGAGTCCTTTTGAATGCCAATAATTTTCTGTTGAAATTAGGGCAAATTCATATGAGGAGAAAGATCATTTGAAGATCAAATTAGAACGACACAAAGTTACCCTTCACTCAAGTTCGTATCTTGAGGTTTGACTCTGATGTGAACGATTCTTCTACCACGTTGATTGATCTTGCTGGGAATGAAATGCCACTTTTGCATCCAGTCCCGTAGATGATTCGTTTGCCCCAGTTAGGCATGACTTGTCATGGCTAGGTAATGCTTGCCCCAGTCAAATGGTTCTATTCATTTTCGCATTTTCATGCGATCCCTTATCCTGTTTGGATTATCTCCTACTTGGATCTTCACTTTACTTTTCACCTTTGAAGTGTCATCCTCCCAATGCTTGAGAAAGTCGTTTACTTCATGTATCTTGTCACTTGTGACCATCCTTGTGATGTACTCCTCTTTGTTGGACTCCTGATAATGTCCTAATGGCGTATTCTGCCACAGAAAGAAATGATTTTGCATTAGCAAATGCAAAAAAAAAAGGAGTAAATTGGATACGACACCCAACTACCCTTCTTTTGTCAATTGTCGACATTTATCTCTTGATTGAGTCCATTCCAATATTGTATGCTGATATGGACAACATTCGTCAAATCCCTCCATCCACGCTTGAAGGTGTTAACAACATCAACAATCCATTTGCCCCAGTCGGGCGATGTTTACCTTGGCCAAATGCCTTAGCATTTTTCATATCATTTGACGATTTCCAATCCTATTTGAAGAGGTCTTTGTACCTGTACATGAAGCAATGAGTATTCATTCATGTTTAACTTTATATAAATCACCAAGGAACGTGATACTCCCTTTGAGGTATTGCATTTTTGTTGATCAAGAAAATCGTCTCTTTCGGCTGCTTTGTCCCAATAGGGCAAGTCTTGATGCTTGTCGTCTTTGGGCTTGATAACTTGCTCCAATATGCTATTTTGGTGGCACACGAGCATCTTGCCTCCAGCTTGGTCTCTTGAAAGGAAAGGAGGGGCTTGCCCTAATGAACCTTCTTTGCTGGTTTTGGTTATTTGTCTCAACCATCTGAATCTTCGATCACTTTTATCTACCTCTTGGTAGCTCGACATCTTTGGAATTTGTCGCGTGACATCTTAACGACCTTCTTAGTAGTTCTGTGAACCTGAGTCTTTCATCTCGGGATAAATGTCCACCGATCTTGACTTCTTTGATATTTTCAGTATCCCCCAAATTAACAATATCCGGCTCTTCCGAAGTAGGAGGCGTTGATTCCTCAAAGGCATTCCATTCCCTGCGGATAGACGCATAACCTTCATCCTCATCTTCTTCCTCTGTCCCATTGTCCCAATGGACTGCCTTAGGATCGTACTTTTCTACCGGAGGGATTTGTATGGTGATTGTCTTCTGATAAGGCGTCTCTGGTTCAGCTGTGCCGTCTTCTTCCTCTTCCGGCAATCGAATCACAATAAGCTTGATTAGGCAATCTTCTACCTTATTCATGCTATCAAGCTCTTCTAGTTTAATTACCACAGTCGTAGCGGTTTCAATCATTGACACAATGTTGTCAAAGTCCCTTGAGGAGATTTCGTCTCTCGGTTGACAATGTCGGTTGTTGTCACCTAGTACTGCTGATGTGGCAGATCTCGGATATTCTCTTTTTCCTTTGAATAATTCAGCTGAACCCTGCTGTTGATTCTTTGATCTCTTTGTTTCGGCATACTGCTTTGTGTCAAGCTTAGTAACCTTCACTTGGTCAAAGATGACTCAGGTTCTTTTTGAAAAAGGCTTTTTCGGTCAAACGGGATTATCCATGCCTCCCCATCCGTCTGGTATGATATCATCCATTCGCTGATAGAAGCTAGGAGGAGCAGAGTACTTCACTTTAAAGTTGTACCCTCCAAAATCCTGACCCAGGTTGTCTACATTTTCACATATTTCAGGTGCGTTAGCCATGAATCTGTGATCTGCTAGACTTCACCTCTTGGCTTTCAGTTCGTCCTTTTCGAATTCTTCTTCTGACTGAATGACCGGCCCAAGACTGTCTACCAGATTCTCGTGCGGGATGTCCCAGGTGCTACCCTGCTCAGTTTTGATCACGAAGTGGCTTCCTTCCAAATATGGAGAAGCTTCGACTCCTTCGAATTCTTCATCGGTAATATCAAACATTATCCACAAGCTCATCATCTTGGCGATACATAGCTTCTTTACGTCAGCAGAGATCTCCCCTCCTTTTGGGTATAGCGAAGTGACCGCCAGTATGTTGGTCAGCTTAGGTATGTCCACCTTCAGCTGGAGGTGGTTTTCCTCATTTTCAGTAAATATTGCCCCAATTGCTTGATTATCAGGGAGCGAGTTTTCTTGTACGTTTGGAGCCACGTTGTCAAATTCCAAAATCTGACTTGTCAATCTAAGCTTGTACCTCCAGCTTAAGGATATAGCAGTCATCCATATTATGTCCCATTCCGCCCATATGGTAGACACAAGTCTGGCTCTTGTCAAAACTAGGATACTTAACCGGATTTGCCCAAGGTGATTCCTTTGCCACCAAATGTTGTTCTAGCAACATCGGGAGTAGCTTGGACAAAGGCCTCGGGAGTTGAGAGAACTGCTTTTGGGGTTGCCTCTTTCTAGGTTCTTGCTCTTTTTGGTGCCGACCATGATGATCCTCACTTAGTTGTTTTCTAGCAGAAGCTTCATGGGGCCTCCTTTCTCTTAAGGCTCATTCGAACCTTTCAGCCACCTTTATCAAGTGTGCGAAGGTCTGACATCCTGAGGCGTCTAACCTGTCGAAGTATTCGTAGGGGAATGCTTTCGGGGACAAATCAATCAGCTCATCTTCTGAGATTGACGGCTTTACTTGGGTCGCCAAAGCTCGCCATCTCTGGGCGTATGTTCTAATCAACTAGCCCCTTGTCTTCAAGGTTCGTAGAAGGTCTTCCCTCGTCGGGGCCGTAGCTGTGTTGAACCTATATCGCCTGAGGAAATCCTCTGCAAGATCTTCCTACCCATCATAATCATCCAGGTCCAATTCAATGAACCAAGCCAGAGCGACGCCAGCTAGATTTTCTTGGAACATGTTCATCAATAATGGAACATAGTCTGAATACTGCGCCATCTTGCGTAGATAATATTTGAGGTGAGCACGGGGATAGCCTGTCCCATTATACTTCCTCACGAAGTCTGGTTCCTCGTAGTCAGGAGGAGTCTCCACCTTGGCGAAGGGAGATATCTTGTCTAAACGAGCCAACTCATAACCTTGGCTGCTCAAGCATTCTTCGATCTTGGCTAATCTCTTAGCCTCCACCTTGATTTTTACGGTCTGCTTCCCCTTTTTCCTCATTCTCGAGGTTGATAACAACAGGGGACGCTTTTTGTTGCGACGGGGTATTCGGCTCACGGATATCCTCCTCCGCCCGTTGAGTATTTCCCGTCGTTTCTTTATCAGCTATATCGGGTGCAAGTGATGGATTTGAGTTGTTTAGGAACTACTGTTTGTCTGGCTTGGGAGGCTTCCGGCATTGCCTTAATATCAGCCATCATAGCTTCCTTTGAACTATTTGATATTTCCCTATCAAAGGAAAGAAGGTTCGTGTCAGAACAGCATACAAAATGGGCAATTGGAATTGATACAATTTACCCTTCGTTCCTTGGGTCTTGGCATTTCCCTTTCATTTGGATTCTTTTGCCTTGACCTGTCGACATCTTTCAAGGAATAATATGCATATAAATGATGCATGTATGATATGCATGATGCAAGTGATCTAAGATGATTCGTGTTTGCAACGAAAAATGGATTCGCGCCTTTCACTCTGGTTCACAGAGAGCATTTCTTATCAAGCATGTCAATATATAAAGTTTGAATTCTTTCTTTTCGAATGCTCTTTTCAAAGAGACTTCTAATTGTTAAGAAACTTTTTCAAGTTTTCTCGAGAATTTTGTTCGCAGATTGAGCCATTATGACGCTCTTGAAATCATCTATCCTAAATGCATGTGTGAGATGATATGAAAAGCGGGTACTCCATGTTCTGCCATCTGAAGTCGTTGCTTCTTAGGTGTCTTGACTTTGTTTATCACCTGAGAGGAAAAAGATAGGAAATATTATTTCCACATCTGATTGAAACTTATTTAGGAACGATACGCCTTTTTTTTACCAAGAGGGATGGCTCGGCATCGTTCTTCTTGGAACCGTTGTTGCTATGGCGAAACGCTTTTTGTACTCAATGGATGAATTTCATTCCATTACGTTCCATGAGTGATAACCAAGGTTTCGGGGACTTGCCCCACATATCACCATGGCAAATCTGATGTCTTCGACTTCGGCATGCTTTTTGGATAGGGAAATGATTTGCCTCCAGCAACTGAGTACTCCACCTTGAGTTAGCTGATTTAGCCATATGAAGCTCCATTGTATCACGTTAATGCCTTTCCTATTGGTTGAGTCAATCACTTCCACGTCAGGTGATTTTGGTGTTTGACCTTCTTCAATCTTTTCTAACACCTGTCTCGAATTAACATTCTCTGTATATGAAAGAGAAACATCTCAGTCATTTGTATGAAATGGAATCAGAATAAGGAACAATTTACTCCCTTTTGTGACAACAGAGGATGAAACTTCATCGTAATTATCCGAAGGTCTCAGCCTTTGATGTTGCACGATGTTCGACACTTTTTGGGTTCTGTGACTCTCTTTCTTGAGGTTGGGTGATCTTTCGCCACTTTCGCTCTATTGATGCATTTCAATCTCTTGGTTCAAAGATGGGCAACGATCATCTCTTCATGGTCTTCTCGATTTATCATGACTTCATGCCACTCCTCAAGCACCCTACTACTTGAGATCCACAAGTGTAGATTTATCTCTATTTGTGTACATTTACACCTTGAAGTGTTGCTTCGCAAATGAGCATTCAGTTTTCTTCATCTCTACATATAGAAAAGGAGATGATCATTTCATATCTTGAGAGGATTGAAATGAGGAACGATATACACTCTTTTATGGTTGAGTGATCATCAATCTCATGGTGGGAAACACGAGTATTTGTACTCCTTGAGACGTGCTTCAATTGGCGATCGTGCCATGTCACATTGGCCTCCAGTTTTGAGGATCCACAATTGAGTCTTCTTTAAAGGGACAAATGTCGACCTCACACAATCCTTTTATTTCACCTACATGACATGTGGAAGGAATATGTCAATTGTTGCACAACAGGCTCTAATTGAAACGATAACAGATTTACTATCCCCATAGTATATTTCCTCAGCTCCCATCACTTTGAGCATCAGAGATGAAGGAATGTTCCTTAACGATCCTCATTCATCTTTTATAATCACCTGCAAGTGTGAGTGACCATGTCATTGTTTAAACAAATCAATTTAATTTGGAACGAATACACCCTTTTCAACTTAGAGAGGTCGATCCAAATCAGGCATGCCCCTTTTTCATGTTGTCTTGTTCTGGGCTTATCATCGTCGATTCATCTTATTTTGGAAACCTCATGGATGGCTCCTGATGAAGACGCATCTCCTTTCATATTACAGGGAAAACAGGCCTCGCATCATTGGCCTTCAGCCGTTTTGACCTGTTGGCAAAAGAAATAACCAAGCAAGTCAAGTATAACACTCGAAGTTTTTATTGGAACGACTATAGTTTTACCATCGTTCGATCACATCTCGCATGTGATTAGATGAAGGAATCTTCAATAAATGTATGTCATGCATAACCTGTCAGAAAGGAGACACACTTAGCATTTTACATAGCAAAGACATCTCTCAATGAGGTCGCCTCTTATAATGAAAGCAAGGCGACAATACGTACCCCATAATCCCTATTTACGGGCATCTGATGTCCGCCAAGATTTCAAGATAAGAGGATACGTCATTAAAAGATCGATCCATGGTCATCAATCAAACACCCATTTAATCCCAAACGTTTAATACACAAATGGGGGCATTAATTTTGAAAGATTGCTTTGTGACATTTTTCTTGTGAAAATCATGTGATCTTTGTTTTAAAAACTCACTACATAAAATGTGATTGCAAACATGGCCTTAACTTTATGCCCCAAAATCTTGAATTGGAAGAATTTTAGACAAAAAGAAATGTCATCTTAATCTATGATTGAAAATTTGGATGAACCATCTATTCCGTAGGGACGGCTTAGAAGTGTTCCCACTTTTGTATCTAAAATTCATAGTCAAAAAATTTCATTTGTAAACTCAAACACCCTGGGCATTCGGTTGATTTCCATGAATTTCCTATCATGAATTTTCACAAGTAGAGGGAGAAGTCATACTTACAGTGATCAGCGGGGTTTTTTTTTTTTTTTTGGGTTTTAGGTATACCAACCTCTCATAGACATGCGCATGAGACAAGTGGGGGGTATACTCTAAAAATCAAAAATCAGGTGAGGAACCTATGGCTCAGGCTCCCACGATCCACATGAGGCAGATTCCTCCCCAAGGGCACCTACCCAAGAGGGCTAGATATTGCCAATGCAGATGGTAGGCGGGAACGAATACGAAAGTCTCAAGTGCCATCAAACACAAGATCCTTTTCGCACCATTTCCCTATCTAAGGTAACCAAGAGGTGGTTGTAGTCGAGGTTTGACCGCCAGTGTGTGCAATGTGTTGTGATCGTCACAATGCAAAGTCATGCACATCAGTTTGTATCAAAAAACCGCTTCAGTATGTGCATAAAAATAAACATACATTCCCAACTCCAACCTGCAGGAAAAAATGTCAACAATCACTCCACCCCTTATTTCTCCAATCTGCAAAAACATCTAACACAATGGTTAGTGTACGTACCTCACCTTCGAGAGCATCTGCAGAAAATAAGGTCAGATAAACCAGACAAATTTTTAATCGGCTCAAGTCCTCTAGAATTCGTAACCAGAGATTCTGGGTTCGAATTCGTCCCCAGCGGAGTCGCCAGTCTGTCGCGACCCTCTCGAGCTGTGAGGCGGGAGCGGGCTAATGGGCCGCCCGATCGCTGGCTTGATCGGACGCGGGCCTCTCCCAAGGCCCATTACCCAAATCGCAACTGCTGGATATACGTGGTCGACCTTCAGTGTGGTCTAGTGACATGTGATGAGTGTACATGCCAAGGAGTCGCCACCAATCGTTTCGTGGAGGGTACGATCGGAAACCCTATCGAATAGTTGGGAGTGGTCTATTCGATTCTGCGGAAACCAGAGAAGTGGGTTCGGGGACTTAGTTACGCCAACTGTCAGAGTTGACGCCCTTTCGGTACCTAATGCTGAATGGTTTATCTGATCCTAGGATTTCATACAGATGAGTGGGGTACAGATCCTAAATCTAGGAGTTCATGCAGATGGGAATTACTACCCTATCAATCACAATCAATAGAAATAAATGCGCAAATCAAGGATCCAGTACATGCGGATAAAACACATGAAATCAGCATGGTATCTCTAATGAGGCCCTATTAGCCTAGAGAAATATCAATCAGGGCTTAGGAATGATTTTGGCATAATTTGCCCATGAGGGGCAAAATCGTAATTTTGAATGGTCCGGGACAATTCACCTCAAAAGGGAGAATCTGTCATTTTCAGATGAATTGGGAGGTCAAAAGACAGGGGAAATAGGATTGGCCATCAATCCAATCCATTTCCTATTTTTCTGGAATTTCCAAGATTTTTCTGGAATTTAAAAAGTGATTTTACCCTTGGAGGGGTAAAGTCGTCATTTTGGACAAAGATGAGAACTGAAAATCTCAAATATTAGGGTTGGTCGTCCACCTGACCCAAACCCTAACTTCAAGCAATTTTCAGAACTCGATTGAGACAAGAAAGACGATTTTCCCATTAAATGGCAAAATCGTCATTTTTGAGAAAAGAGGCGGGACTCGAAAACCCAAACCTAAGAATTGGTCGCCTACCCGACCCTAATTCTTACCTTGGCATTATCGATTTTATCTTGCATACACAGCAGAGGCGACTTACCCCTAAAGGGTAATGTCGTCGAGTCTCGAAAGAACGGATAAGAAACCCCAAAAATAGGGTTGACCAGTTGTCTGTGGTCAATCCTCGATTTTTGGGGATTTCTGGAGTGTTTAGGATTTTTCCACAATTTTTCTACATTTTTTTGGAATTTCCTGGAATTTTCTAGCATTTTTTGGATTTTCTAAGATTTTTCTGATTTTTTATTTTATTTTTAAAATCATTTTATGTTTTTTTATTTTAAAAAAATGTTATCCGGGCCGGGTCGGATGACCCGGCCCACGGCCCGGCCCGGACCCGGGTCCGCGTGACCCGCGTCCAAAACGACGCTGCTTCACTCTTCCCGCTCAGTTTTTCAAACTCCCGCCTATACTTGAACTGAGGGCCCTGATTGCGCCACGTGTCGTCTCTTGGACGGCCTGATCTATCGGAAGCAACCGACGGCTACGATTGAAGAGCGAGATTGAACCATGACCGTCCGATCCACGGCCTTTTTTATTTCTAAAAATCATTTTTATTCCCGAAAATAGCGAGATCGCGACACGTGGCAAGCCTACCACCGTCCGATCAAGTTTGTTATTTTATTCTTATTCGGTTTTAACCGAATGCGCTGACGTGGCTGCCACGTGGGCGCCACGTTAGCGCCACGTGGGCGTTGATCGGTCAACTTTCGTTGACCGGTCAACCGCTTCGCCGAAGAAGACGATCGGCGCCGGCTCTGTTTCGCCGGCACCTCGTCGGAAGGCGGTTTCTCCGGCCTCAGGACGCCAAACCATACAAGACCAACGCCAATCGATTCGTACGAATCTCCTCTACGACATACTTGAGGCTCGACATAGCAGAATCGCATCTCATACATGTGCCATCTCCAACCGACGCTAATCTCCGGCGGGCTATCGGCCTAGCTATTTCTAACGTCAAAAAAGCATCTCAAACCATCCAACAACATCCATGGAGTTAGAGAGAACTTACCTGATGATCGTGAGGCGTCGGTTCAACCTAGGAGGGGTCATAGCATTCACGGCCGATTAGTCAAAGTCGGGGGTTGACTCGACGGTTTTATGCAATGAAAATGCGAAAATGAAATGCAACGAAGATCAGTAGAGTTCAAGGAACAAATCAAGACCGAAAACACACACAATGGTCGACAAAATCATGAGTCGCCATTAGAGGCCGAGGCCAAGCTCGAAGATGTTCCTCACCTGTTTCAAGAGCGTCGGTGAATGTGAGTCGGTCCGACGGGTTCTCCGGGTTGAGGCGAAGCTAATGGGAGTGGCGGCGTCGAATGATGTCGTCCGGATCGTCAAGGATCCGAGCTCGAATCTCTCGAGCTCGGAGCTTCAATGGCTGTCACACTCTCTCTCTCTCCTCACTCTCTCTGTTTGCGCTCCTCTCACTCCGCGAGCTCCTCCTCCGCGACTTCTCCCTCTCACTTACTCTCTCTCTCGCCTGCTCTCTCTCTCGTCGTCTCTCTCTCTCGTCCGTCGTGAGCTCTCCCTTTTTTCTCTTTCCTTTTTTGGTCCTCCCCGTTCTTGCGTCCGTCCCCCCACTTCTTGAACTTTTTTTTTTTGTTTTTTGGCCTATGCCCCATAACCGATTGATTTCTCTTTCAACTGATCTCCTCTTCCCTTCGTTCTGTTTTCCTTTTTGCCTTCTGTTCGTGCGCGTCCAAGAGCGAACAAGCAGAGCGTGTTTCTGCTTATGGCCAATTTTGGTCAACGGGTTGACTGGGTTGGTCAACCCGACCCAGTTGACCCGGTTCTACTTTCTTTGTTCAAATTGGACGTCTATATGTGCCAAGATCACAAAATTGACACTAGAATTGGACTCCATGGCATAGACTCCATCTAGAAATGTGATTTCCGTGACAAATTCCTTTTGAATTGATTGAAAACCCCACATGTAGAGTAGGATCCGAATTTGATTTTTGCCGAATTGATGTTCTTAATGGACGAATTGGCCCCAATTGAACTGACCATTAGATTTAGGGGGTCAAATACTATAGGGAGGAAGCATTGGGGTTCTATGGGTGTCCCCCAGAAAATTTTAATTTTGGATTTGGCACTTTAGGGACCAAAATGAAAAGAATTTTGTGCAATTAGGTCCCTAAAGCCAAAATTGATCAAATCAGTGCATAATTGAATCAAATCGAAATGTCGGGCAATCAAGCTGAATGTCAAGATTCTTAAAATGCAAAGTATTGCAAATAAAAAGACTCAAAACATATTTTTTGACAAATTTAACCATGTGCGTTACAAAGAAACACACAAAATTAAACTTGAATTTCGACTTTTGATGAGGTCAAAATGACAAGGGATTTAAAATAAAAATATTGACTATTTTCCTATATTTTTGTGACCTCAAATTCAATTTTTTTTTTCTAATATTTTCCTATTTTCTAAAAATGCTAAAAAATGTGAAAAATATGAAAAATTATTTTTTGGTCAAGAATGGTTCCTTGGGCTTGGCCAAGTCCACCAAAGTTGATTTTGTAATTTTTTGACTTTTTATGAATTTTTTGTGATTTTTCAAAAATAAAACTGAAAAAGAATTAGTCAAAAATCAGGTGTCAACAGCAGCCACTCGCCGGCCACCGGCGGTCGCCGGATGCCCGCAGCCGCTGCCGCCGGCCGCTCGCCGCCAGCCACCCGTCGCCGCCTGCCACCTGTCACCGCCGGACGCCGGCCGCCGCCGCATTCGGTCGCAGCTGCCGAACGCTGCCGCATCTACTCGCTGGATGCTGGTCGCCGGACACCTGTCGTCGGGCATTAGCCGCCGCCGCCAATCGCCGGGACGACGGTCGCCGGATGCCGGCTGCCGCCGCATTTGGTCGCCGGATGCCGGCTGCCGCCGCATTTGGTCGCCGGCCACCGCCGTCGTCGCCATCGATGGTCACTGGTCGCCATCAGTCGCCGCCGCCGCCGCCGCCGCCACGGCCACTTTTTTTATTATAAAAAAAGTAAAAATATTTTACAAAGTACATTTTTCACCAAACGACATTTACGCCAAAGTTGCTTTCAAATGCATTTCTAAAAACTATTTTGCCAAATACTACTTGTGTTTTGAAAAAGACATTTAACCTAAAGGTATTTGTATTTCCTCAAAGTCCTTGGCCAAATGCTGAATCAAACATGCCTATATCAAGGTGGAGATGGGTAAGTCACCTGCTTTCCACCCCTTTTTTGATCCATTCTCAAGGCAAATTTTGTCCAAAGGATGAAAAAAATAAAGTGTTTGAATTTTTTAAATGGCCCGCGCATACGAAAAAAACAGAAATTAGGTCCAAGGCGAAGAAGAGATTTGGCACATGGCAAATTGGATTTCTCACAGAGCAAGCAAAGCTGAAGTTGTAATTGCCCGGAGCTCCGATCAGCGACCGACGATCTCGGTCACCAACGACGACGGCATCCCCGCTCCTGGCTTGCGCGCTCTGGTTCGCGCCCTCGTCTCCGCCGACAGATTCGTAAGTTACAGTAATCGCGCGGGATTTGACTTTCTGCACTCGATGATGCTGTTTGTGGTGCGTGGAGGTCCTCCTATTCGAAATTAGCTGTGAGTTTTGCGAGTCCAAGCTCTGATTCTCTGGATTATTGGCCCGTGGGAATTTGATGGGGACTCCGTTTGAGTTTTTGGGGGGTTCATTTTGTGATTTTCAATCTGTTTATGGTTGATCTTTTGGATATCTTCGAGTATAAGTTTAGCGTCCTTCAGCTGAATACGAAACTATGTGAGCACTTCAATAAATGAGGAGAAAAGAAATTGATCAGCCTAGAATCAGTCCGCCCTCTTTGAAAGAACAAGGGAGGGGTATATATATATTGGCCAACGTAATTGTTAGGAGGATCTGAGACGCTTTTCAGTGAGCGTATATTTCTTGTCATCCGCCTTTTCTCAGTAGATGCAGAAAAAATAACTCTTCGGTCCTCGGTTGAATGGCAATCCGCACTGGATGTTTTGTGGGGACAAAACCTTTCTTGATACTGAAAGAGGTAATAGTTTTGGAGGTTAGATAGTGATGAGTCTTCCTCTATTCCTAGCACGAGCAAGTCTTACTAGACCAAGCCACTCCCACGCCAAGAATCTTGAGGGATCCACACTAGGTCTGTCTGAAAAGCACAAGTTACCATATGATTTTTGCTCTGTGATTGGCTTTGTTCTCCACATCGCTTATAACTAAGTGGAGACGATATATTCTTCCAGAGCGCATAGGTGCATATTCTTTTGTTTAATAAGATTGGTCTGTAGTCAAAAGGATGCCCAAGTCAGCATATCATATATCTTCCAACCTTCGATCACCTTGTCTGGATTAAGAGTGAGAAGGTAGTTTCTCATGGTCACAGGCTAAACAACGACCCAATATGGATATCTTTCAATGCTTCAGACAGGGAGTACTTGCAAGGCAGCCCATCTTTTTTGGGTTTGCACCAGAGCAGTGCTTAATCAAGTTTCTGAGGCATGCAGAGAGCAGTTTGCAGTCCCATGCCCACTGCAAATTTGGTAGTACGCCTCTCTAGCGAGATATCTCCTCTCTTAGAGTATCCTCACATTTAGAAAGACTCTGAAAACATTCCAATGCTGGATAGGTAGGTATTTATTGTTAGAAAGTCAAACCCGAAAACGTAAACTATTAAATTGAAGGAGACTTTATGTAAATAAGGCCCATTGCAATTCTGTAATAAGGCGATGTTGGATGTGCTTTAACATTCCCTCCATGTGCAATTCCCAGTGAAAGATGACTGGGTAATTATCTCGCACATAAAGTGCAAGCCAAAAGATGTAGAATGACAAGATGTTTTGCATATGGAATGGAAAACAGGGAATATGAAGATTTACATGCAAATAACTAGTATTCGGGATTTCAAGAAATTGGACAGAGACCTAAAAGTTTGAGGTACTCGGTGAAGAGAGATTAAACGTATATGCGTCTCATTGCAATCCTGTCTTAGACTCAAGGGAGCTGGTTTGGTTATAGCTCTTTCTCTGTGTTGAAAAATAGTTTGGGCTCTGACCTGAATAGTCGGTTATTAATTAAGAGATAGATACGATAGTGCCTTGCATATACATGGAAAGAAGAAGAGGTTTGCAACAATCTCTTTCTGACCAATGAGAGATTAATCTTGTACGTAATACAATGACAATAGTTCTTCCTGCAGACTTGAGTTTTAGGTTTGCAAATTCTTGATGTTTTGCACCTCTGCTGCTAACCACATCTCTGGCACATGAGTTGCATTAAGGTGACATGTTTTACAAGTACAAACATGCATTAAAATCTTCAAATTTTAACTATAAAGAGAAGTCAAGTACAGCTGCATTATATTGGAAATTTGCCTCATGTTAAGCAACCTCCACCTCCAATCCTAATGTCTAGCATGACCAGCTTGAGCATGCAATCTTCCATCCTCTTTCTCAGTTACCTGCGTCCTTGCATGTCAAAGCTCATTCAAGAATGTGTGCTAGAGATTATGAGAGGCTGCTTCATTTGATTGGTGAAACTGTGCCACAAACCATTCCAAGCCTTTTCAACCCTTAAGAGGAGGCATGGCTAGAACCCAGTTGACTTAGCTGAATCACGTTTTCTGGATATGATTATCTGATAAAGAAATAACACTTAGAAACAAAATTAACATCAAATTGATATATAAAGGTAAAACTACGCTTGCGAATTGAGAAAGTGACATCTTATAGATTTATTACAAGCTTATGTAAAAAATTCAGTCAAATTTGTACTAGTTTCTAGTTACTCGCGTTATACAGTGATCAAATAGGAGAAATAGTCACTTCTGATTTATTTCCTTGTTTTTTCACCCTCATTTATGTTTACTTGCATTTTGATTTTGTGAAATAGGAATATGTGGCCGAATCTGTAGGTTTGGACTGTGTGTCCAACTTATCGCATTGACCTGGCTATTTCTTGGTTTTCAAACTGAGCCGGACTTTAAAGACTCATAATATGAGTGAATGCATATACACCAATCTTCCATAAAAGTTTGGTCTCCACCAATTCTACTATAAATGAACTTGTTGAACAAATTTGAATCTCCAAGATGGTTTTCTATGCACACTTCGGAAATGTCTTCAGTTCACTTAATATTACGTGTTATCCTACTGTCCTTACCTTCTAATTACAATATGCCTGAAATTCCATGACTTTGTATTTTTCAATGATGTAATCATATTTCTAACTACTTGGGAATATTTGTGTATGACTCGTAACTGTAGTTTTCCTATATATGAAAAACATATTTCATGTTCTTATTATTCAATTCCAATTAGCTCATTCTCTTTCAATTTGTTATTTTAATTGATTTCGTACATATTACAAATTTGATAAATCGTGGACAAATTACTTATACATATATTAGTCTAATTTCATTTAGTAAATTGAACAAATGAGACTTAATTTGATTTATTAAGTTAAAAAGATAAAGACATATTAATTTATATATAAAATCCCTTTAATTAAATAAAAAATTAGGAACATAAATTTTTTTTGCAGTTACCAAACGCGTTTCTGTTTTTTTTTTTGTTCCAGAAACAGATTTTTTTTTCCCATTTACCAAACACGTTTCTGTTCCTAAAAATCGTAGTTTTGAACAGAAACACAAAAAGGTGTTTCTGTTCAAAAAATGCTCCCAGGAACAGAAACGCTACCATACGCAGCCTAATTGTCCTACACATACCAGCTCATCTAGTGTCATCAGGGAAACGAGGTCACATACACAATTGCTCCTTCAAAGGAATCATCCTTTAAAGACATAAGTTGTGACAAGCCATGATTCTAGAGATCCCACTCGCCAACCTGGCGACTTATTCTTGTCCTTCAAAGCCTTCAGAAAACTCCTATTGCTGACCACTATGGACAACCACCACAGTTACCTTCAAGGAAGCAGGTCAGTTCCTTGTTTGTCCTGGCTACAGACCCCTAAAACTACACACAAGATCTTGGAGTTTGATTGTGGTCTTGGAGTTTGGATGATGTCACATCAGTTTGCCATTTATCAAGATTGATGGAGAACTGCTTTGCATGTGATTCTTCCACTGGAGATCAGAGGATCTACCCCAGTAGTACATGACTTGTCATGTACGCTGTTACGGGAGCACAAAGCTCCACCAGAGCAGAGGACTTACTTTACCAAAGTCATCTTCTCCCACAGTACCAAACGGCACTATTGTCGCTCCAAATCTAGCTGCCATCCGCACGAACTCAGGCTGCTCCGGCCAAAATAACTTGTACTCTTCACCCTGTCAATTAAATATTACATTACCACGAGCTTTGACAAGCTTTGCATTCGATTGATCAAATTTAAGGTTAGTTCATCAATTATATACTCTCCCACAATACAAAACAGTACCTTACGGTGAAGCGCTTCACGCATTCCTCCAGGGTAGAGCAAAACATGTGACTTCGATGACAGCAGCTTAAAGAAATTGCTCGCAGAAACGGGTACTGCACCCATGGCGCGGAAGGCGTCAAAAAATGCTGGCAGAGGCACTTGTCCTTTCTGAAAGATCATTGGATGGGCAATGCCACGCAAAAGTATGCTCCTCTCGTTCAGGAATCGCGTAACGAGAGGAAACAGCTCAAGGCCTAGCAGCATGTGATACCCGACATATATTACCGGACCCTGGGACGGAATCCCATCCAGACCCTGAACAATCGTCCCATCCTCTAATGTGGATAGCAGCACCGGTGCGGCTATCTCTTGGAAACATCTAAAATTATGCAAATTGCCAGATAAGAGTAGCATAAAGGTTGAAAGCTAATCCAAATAGGAACTCGAGGACACAGATATCTTGATGTTGAAACAAACTAAGTCAACTGCAACCATTTTTTTTTTTGACAATACAACATGCATCTTCTTTTGTCTCGATTTATTGAGCATGCACGGGTACCTAAATGGATCGTGCCATAAGGTCACTAGCTTACCAAATGCTGGACTAACCACACAGAACACGATATGCGGGAAGGCGTCTTAAACTTCAACCATAAAGCAAAGTTCGGATAAAAAATTTTACCTGGTTGAGTCATAAAGTTTCGCGTATTCAGCAGGGGTCGACGGGAGATAGTCGGAAACATAGTCGAGAGTTCTCCCCGTCGGTAAAACATAGTGCCCTTAATAATGCTGACCAAGTCAAAGCCGTCTTCCTGCATGCAAAGAACAAAGCCAAATGCTTCAATGAAGCTAAAGTGCATCATATTTCTTTTGAAATCACGGTACACATATGAGATAGTAGCAATAACTCTAGCTTCTGGAAACAGCGCAACTTACCAGGAAAAGGAAATGACCGCAGCGACTAAACTTACGGAGATCACCTCTCCGCAGTGCATCATTTAGTCCGGCAGCTTCGGCCTGACTCGGTAACAGTCGATCCTTCCCACTAGAATCACAAATCCCATTTAAATTAGTCTGCATTTTGCTCACAGAAATACATGAGGATCACAACTTTAAAAAAGAATTTTGCATATCTTTTAGAAATGAAGGTCGAAGGAATAAGGACCTTGTAAGCACCAGAGTCTGCGCCTCGACAGCTTGAACGCAAGAATTTGTATATCTGGAAGCCGATTTCAGCATCTGAAGCTTCCAGAGAAGTGTTTCTTTCGGAAGAATATCAGCAAGAACCTGCAGATTTTTCCATAGATCATTTTCCAAGCAAAAAATTACAGTGGAGAAACGTAACGCGAGTCTAGCCTACTGCTCATGTCTAAAGAAAACGTACTTGGGAAGAGTTCTACTAAAAAAGATTGCTAGTCTCAGTAAGATATGGCCACGGGTTAGCTTACAGATATGTACGAGGACATGGTCGATATGTCCTTTGCTTGCTGTGGAGGGGCCTTGAATGTCCTCGGAAGATCACCTTATGTTTGCCAGAAATGGACTGGTATAAGTGGACAAAATTACAGCATGGCTGCAGCACTAATTCCCGAGTGTGCATAAACAATAGCCACAATTCACAAGCGCTTCAGCAATAGCACCACCACAACACATTTACACACGTTACTCTAGACATCAACTGTGGATTTCAATATTATCAGTGTCCACAAGTCAGTAGCCCGGCGTACTATATAGAAGTGACGTGATAAACCTGAAACAATTCCTGCTGTACATGGAAAAGTGAAGCAAAATACGAGTACTGAGGAACAACGCAAACCTGCGATCCATCTCAGGATGAAAGGATGGCTCAGCTGCAAAAGTACCAGCATTGACTCTAGCAAAGGTAATACAAATCCTAGTAGCGACTTGTCAAAACAGGTGGCTGCGAAAGAATATGTGCAGCGTTATGTGTTTAGTAAGCAAAGCTGCCACGACTGATAGAGGTCCTAAATGAACATGAGCCTCAGTCCGGGATAGTTCGATGAGGATGCTGCATAATTCACATAGTTCATTTCTTTTGCCACAAGAAAAGGCTGCATATACATATGATTCTCAGCTCATTTGTTTTTAGCAGAGATTGTGGGAGAGAAAACCGAGAACTAGTGAGTTGATAAAACAACTAGAGTTCCTTGTCCTGCTGCATTCAATTAACATCACGAGAGAGGGGTTTCTCACTGGGGTTGGCTAAGATTAGTTGAAGATCAATCTTCGGGTTGCGTGCTGCGACAGCCAATGCAAGGCATCCTCCCAATGATTAGCCAACGAGAAATATGGGTCTGGTTGGGGAGCGGGAGGCATCCGCCTTGACTATTCCCTCGACCAATTTCACTAGGTCTGAGGCATGAAAAGAGATTAGGAGTTATCAACTCAAAGGGGATCTGGCTTAGTTGTGTTAGGGCGGACATGATTTTACTACGAAAAAGCTGATTACAAATGATATAGTTTTGGGGTTGTGAGCATATATTGAGAGTTGGGAAAGCAGTTGGAGAGAGTAAGAAACAGAAGCACCCAGAAATGAGGTTCTGTCCAAGACCGGAATGTGCAGGCAAGAAATCTCGAACAGCCTTAGGTACATGAAAATAGTTAGACATTTAGTTAGACAATTACTGCAGCATTAAACAGGGAAGTGCACATGAAACAGAGTGCATAGTCATTAATAGCTCGCAGGAGGACATGAAGGGCATTAAACAGAAAATGATGACGAACAAAAAGATGCATGTTTAAATCTATTTCAGAATATGTTAGAGAATAACTTGGACCAATCAATCTCCAAGACCTAAAATCCAGATATACAATTCTCAATAGTTCTACTTGGCAATTTGACATTTCTCGACTAATTTTTGTCAATAAGATGAATTCGCCACATACATCATGGTTTAGAGATGTGGTCCTTGCCCCTAAAATTTTTAGTCAATAAGATTTGTGAATGATATGCTTTATGTCGTATTAGTCCGTACATTAAACAGACTAACAGAATTACCACAAGTGTTTGACCAAGCAGGGAGAGGGCGACAACACAGAGGGTGACAACACTGCAAGACGAACATGCGTATTTCACAAAAATCTTCTCAATATGATTTATTTTCTGTACTTGGTCGACAATCTTCAGAGAAATTATAAAGAGGTCTATCAGCGTATATATGCAAACTCAAAGCCAAATGAAAAGTCACGGAAATCTCGCACATAACTCACTTGCAACTCCGTTTGTCGATTAACCCATCTATCAATGTCCTGTTATAATTATAACTCAATGTGTAACAAACACACAAATCCCAATTTTGTGTAAAAAACACTTCTTGCAAACTTCTTCATTTGCTGGATTTTGAGCTAAGTCGGTCTCGCTTTCTGTCGCAGATTTTTTGCGGAAATTATGAATTTATATCGGAGAAAAAAAAAATAGCTGCTTGGACTTTACCTTTTGCTCAAAACGGAGAACCCAGATCAGACCTTTTGGGTTTACAGACAAGCGAATCCCATTCGCCCCTTCCTCACCCTTGTTGGAACCGAAAAACACAATGTGGGTGACCTTTCGGATATAAGAAATGAGGCACGAAATGGATGGAGAAAATCTGTATATTGGAGAACACTTGCTTTGGCTTCTCTCTTGCTTATCTTACAATACAACACACTCAAGTATTTATAGCAAAAACTAAACACTCCTATGAAGACAACATGTAATTACTATGAAACACAAGACACCTAGTAATGATGACACAACATGTAATTACTATGAAACCCAAGACACCTAGTAATGATAACACCTAGTAATGATAATCACACCAAACTTGCATTAATTACTCCATGGTGCATTAACTCCTCCATGGTCTTATAAAATCAATTTTATGAATATTTTAATAGCCTCCCTTAAAATTGATTTCCATACCAAGCATCTTCTTCAATTTTTCGAACGAATCCGCCTTCAAGGGTTTCGTCAAAATATCTGCAAGCTGATCTTCTGATCTGCAGAAATTAAGATCGATTTCACCATCTTTGACTCGCTCACGAATGTAATGATACTTGATGTCGATGTGCTTGCTCCTGCCATGAAATACAGGATTCTTGGCTAATGCAATAGCCGACTTATTGTCACACATCATTTTAATAGGACCCGTTTGTTCATGCATCAATTCATGCAGCATCCTACGAAGCCATATCGCCTGACAAGCCGCTGAAGCTAATGCCATGTATTCTGCTTCAGCTGTCGAGAGAGCAACAACTTGTTGCTTTTTGGAAGACCAAGAGAATACTCCTGATCCAAGAAAGAAAGCATACCCCGACGTACTTTTTCGAGTCTCGGTATCACCTGCCCAATCACTGTCTGTGTACCCCACTAGACCAAAGTTGTCAGTATAAGAATATAAAATTCCATGATCACGAGTTCCACTGACATACCGTAAAATTCTCTTTGCTGCTTGCAAATGTGACTGGTAGGGTTTTTCCATGAACCTGCTAATAATACCCACTCCATAGGTAATATCTGGCCTTGTAGAAACCAAATATCTCAAGCTGCCAACAATGCCTTTAAAATAAGTGGGATTTACCAGCTCACCGGTTCCTTCTTTCTTCAGCTCCAATCGTTCTACTACGGGAGTTCGGATTGGCTTCAGCGATTCCATTTTAAATCGCTTCAAAATATCATTAGCATATTTCTGCTGAGAAATAAATATGCCATCATCTGTTTGCTTCACTTCAAGACCAAGAAAATAGGACATCAGTCCCAAATCAGTCATCTCAAACTGGCTAGTCATAGCCTCCCTGAATTCAGCAAACATTTTTTCACAGCTCCCTGTAAATATCAAGTCATCAACATAAATGCACACAATTAAGATGTCACCGATAGCATTTGACTTGACATATAGTGTATGCTCATAAGGGCACTTTTGAAAATCATGCTCCAACATGTATGTGTCGATACGTGTGTACCAAGCACGTGGTGCCTGTTTTAATCCATACAAAGCCTTCTTCAGTCTGTAAAACTGATTTTCATGCCCTTTCTTCTCATAACCCTGTGGTTGCTCCACATATACTTCCTCTTCAAGGACACCATTGAGAAATGCTGATTTCACATCCATTTGATGAATTCTCCAATGGTTTTGAGCTGCAAGTGCTAATACCATCCGAATAGTATCCATCCGGGCAACTGGTGCAAATACTTCAAAATAATCAATACCTGGCTTCTGCTTGTAGCCCTTTACAACCAGTCTAGCCTTGTAACGGTCCACCTGACCGTCGGGTTTGTACTTTGTCTTGTACACCCACTTGACACCGATAGGCTTCTTACCGGGTGGTAAAGAAGTCAACACCCATGTGTCGTTTTTCTCAATGGAGTGAATTTCTTCATCCATTGCTTCAATCCACTTTTCATCTACAGCTGCTTCATCATAGGTTACAGGGTCACAATCAGCAAATAAACAAAAGTTTACCAGTGTTTCATCAGTGATTTCGCTATCACTGTTTCTATTTCTTGTGACCACATAATCTCTGAATTTTGCTGGCGTCTCCTTCAATCGTTGTGAACGACGTAGTTGTGGTTCTGAAACTGCTGTTGGTGAAGATGTACCTCCAGTTGAAGATGATGAGGAAGATGGATCACTCGTTGAAGATAATGGAGGTGTTTCTGTCTCACCCGCCAGTGGTTCATCTTCGATGATGATGTTTTTCTGGTCACCCTTCTGGTTCCAGTCCCAGGCCTCATCTTCTAAAAACTGGACATCCCTGCTGATAATAACTTTCTCAGTGACCGGGTTATACAGCTTATAACCTTTAGTTGTATCACTGTAGCCGATGAAGATGCACTTCTCGCTTTTGTCATCCAGCTTTTTTCTTCGCTCGTCTGGTATATGGGGATATGCCACGCACCCAAATACTCGTAGGAACGAAACATCTGGTTTGTTTCTACTCCAAGCTTCTTCTGGAGTTCTTCCAAGAACACTCACTGTTGGACACCTGTTTAGTACAAATACAGCACAAGCAACAGCTTCTGCCCAAAATTTCTTGGGCAAATCTTTAGCTTTCAGCATACTTCTTGCCATTTCAAAAATTGTCCTATTTTTTCTTTCTGCTATACCATTTTGCTGAGGAGTATAGCTGGCAGTCAACTGACGTTTGATTCCATGAATTTTACAATATTTGTGAAATTCATTTGAGGTAAATTCTCCACCTCTATCCGATCTCAACGCCTTCAATTTAAAGCCACTTTGTTTTTCAACATAGACTTTAAATTCTTTAAACTTGCCAAAAGCTTCAGATTTTTCCCTCAAGAAGTGTACCCATATTTTTCTGCTAAAATCGTCGACAAAAATTAGCATGTACCTTTTTTGTCCGAACGATTCCACCTCAATAGGGCCACATATGTCGGTATGTACCAACTCTAGTGGTTGGTTTGCTCTTCTGGCTTTTCCAACTGGAAAAGAGTCTCGGTGCTGTTTTCCAACGAGACATCCTTCGCAAGGACGCCTTGGATCGTTAATCAACGGCATGCCGGTCACCATCCTTTTCTGGACTAATTGCTTCATTCCACGAAAATTTAGATGCCCAAATCGAAGATGCCACAGCCAGCTGCTGTCTTTCGTCATCGCTTGAAAGCTCAAGAGATTCTTCGTCTGAAGAGTCAGGGGAAACATCCGGTTCTTCGTCATTTGTACCGTCGTGATCAACTTGTTGTTTACACCTCTGATTGTGCAAACTCCATTTTCAATGTGAACTTTGTGGCCTTTTTCGGAAAGTTGCCCAACACTTAGCAAATTCCAAAAAAGTCCTGGCACAAAGTAAACATCTGCAATAGCAACATTAGTACCATCTTTGGATTTGATATTAATGTTACCTTTGCCCATCACGGGAATTTTTGATTTATTCCCGAAGTTGACTTCGCCACGGCTTGTCTCATCCAGCTGTGAGAATAACTCCTTTCTTCCGGTCATATGGTTGCTACACCCGGTATCTAGATACCATGTGTTGGTATCCACGATAGTTGAATCATCCTTCGCACATGCTAGTACCATGTACTCTTCAGCATCTGTGGCATGTGCATGTTCCGCCGGCACGTACGTCGCCTTTGCATGGCACTCGGATTTATAATGTCCGAATTTATTACACTTAAAACACTTGACTTTTGATTTGTCAGGTGTTCTAAATTTTCTGGTGAAATTTGAATTCTCACCTCTACCTCGGGCTCCTCCACGACCTCGACCGCCTTGATAGCCTCCTCGGTTTGGTTGAGCGACCCGGCTTTGCAATGCTTGCTCGGGAACGGAACCCGTAGACTTCTGGTTCATTCTTTGCTCATGGGAGCATAATGAACCCATCAACCGCTCCAACGTGAGAGTTGATACGTCTTGTCCTTCCTCGATCGCTGCGACGACGTAGTCAAATCTTTCGGTCAAAGACCTCAAGATTTTTTCTACGACACGAACATCTTGAAGTTCTTCACCATTAACCCTCAATTGGTTAACGATGGCCTGTACACGATCAAAATATGCCGATATTGTTTCCGAGTCATTCATGCGTAAAGACTCGAAATCACCTCGAAGAGTCTGAAGCCGCACCCGCCGGACACGATCATCGCCTTTGTAGGATTTCTGCAAGATATCCCAGGCAGCTTTCGCGGTCTCGGCACTCGATATTTTTTCAAATATCGTTTCCTCCACGGCTTGAAAAATCGCATATAATGCTTTCTGATCTTTCTTCCGGGACTCCACCAGAGATTCTTTCTCCTCCTTTCTCAAAGCCTCGAATGCTTCGGCATCGGCTACTTCGTTGTAGCCACTTTCAACTAGATTCCACAAATCTTGCGATTTGAACAGAACCTTCATCTGGACAGCCCAGTTGTTGAAATTCTTTCCGTTCAACTTTGGAAGCTGCATTTGAACGGAACTAGTAGATGCCATTCTAGCTCTGATACCAAATGTTGGAACCGAAAAACACAATGTGGGTGACCTTTCGGATATAAGAAATGAGGCACGAAATGGATGGAGAAAATCTGTATATTGGAGAACACTTGCTTTGGCTTCTCTCTTGCTTATCTTACAATACAACACACTCAAGTATTTATAGCAAAAACTAAACACTCCTATGAAGACAACATGTAATTACTATGAAACACAAGACACCTAGTAATGATGACACAACATGTAATTACTATGAAACCCAAGACACCTAGTAATGATAACACCTAGTAATGATAATCACACCAAACTTGCATTAATTACTCCATGGTGCATTAACTCCTCCATGGTCTTATAAAATCAATTTTATGAATATTTTAATAACCGCAACCCCAACCGTCGGACAGAACCAAGAGTCGAAGGCAATAGCTGAACCGCAATAATCCTGAAGCGGCACTAAGTATCGTCGGGTTTCGCCGACCCGCCATGTCGGCAGTCGTTGATCGGAACAGTTGGGATCGCTCACTCCGACGGGTCGGATCGACATGGCGAAGAAGAAAACACCTCGATGCAGAGACAAGAGACAGAGTGACACTGAGAGGTTTAGAGAGGTTTGCCAGATCCAGCTTCACGCCACTTTCAGCTGCCTCACCAGAAACCCTAGGCGTGAAAATGTGTTGCGATACTTTCTGAAGGAAAAAATGGCAAGTAATTGCATTAAAGCGAAATACCTAGAGAAAATTCCAACTTCTTAAAAAAAAAAAAAAAAAATCAGTCGAACTCTATGCTCGGCGTTAAGGCCACTCTGAATGATATGTCATTGCAAAATGGACGAAACTGGAAGTTATGCATGTGATAGGCAAACATAATTTTGTAAATCTCTTGAATTTAAGTTTAGTCATTGAAAAAACATTCACAATCGCTGCGTATTTTCTCTTATCTTGTAGTTTTAGCAAAAAAAAAAAATTAATATGTGCATCGCAAGTTTTGAAAGTCAATTCACCATCATTCTAATTTGTTAAGGTTAGCGGGCTCTTAACTTTGTAGTTGTACATCGACACGACACTATCGGATGCTCCATGTGGTACAAAATTAGCGTCATTTGATGCCAAAGGAGCACACAATCCTTCTCTTTTTCTTCTTTCTTTGTGAATTTCGCTCGATATTTTCTTTTCGCCCAAAATCCATGTCAATCCACCCGAAGCCATAAAGGTCAAAAGATAAATTTTGAAAAGTTTGAGGTAAAAGATATTTGATCGATGGGTAAGACCTCATTAGGCTTGAGTCATGCTCACTCAGCCCGATACGATATTGTTTAATTTATGATGAGAGATAGATTCAGATTACAATTGGAATGGCGGATTACCTAATCTGAATTTACTTGTTGATCTCCTATACTATTATATATGTTTGTTTGTTTTATAAGAGAGTCCTTTTTTGCTCCATTGGCGAATCTTGTCCGAACGATGAAAGGGTTAACTAAATTCATCCATTGATTCAAATTCTACAATTAAGTGATTGGATTTTTTAAATTGCACGCGCGTACGAAAATATATAAATTAGGTCCAAAAGGACGAAAACTAATGGAAGTATTTGAAAGTGAAGATTAGCAAGTCATAATGATTTGATCGATTTTGGGCACTTGGCAAATTAAAGCAAATTTGTTTGCTAGTTGGCTAACACATAGAGGTGTCAACAAAAGTCTGAAGACCCATATTTTAGTCCATATTCAATGAAATATGTCAAACATGGGTTATTCAAGTTCTAATAAATAATTTTTTTAATGATTTTAAAGATTTACGTCTAATTATATGGGGATTGTAAATGGGTTTATCTTTGAACCCATTTACAATACGACCCATTTATAACCCATTTAGCTTATGAATGTTATTATTCTATATTTCATTTAAAAAAAGAAATTTAAAAATATATAAATTGTTCAAGAGGTAGAATGTCATCATGTTGCCGGCAGCCACCTGCTCGCCCTCCGGTCATTGTCGTCCACCGGCCAGTGGATTTCGTAGGGAAAAAAGAAAAGAATATATAAAAATTTACAAAATTTACAAAAAAAAAAAAAAATCCACTATATTTTTATTGCATGTAAGTATGTTAGCAACATCAATTTTTTTTTTAAATTACAAGAACAAGTTTTTAATGATTTGGTTGGCTATAGAAGTGTTTAAATAATATGGGTCAAGTCGGATCGGATATGAATTGTTAGATTTGTATTGCATGGAATTGCTCAAAACAGGTTAGATTGGTCAATATGGATCGATTTGTGAATTTTTATTCATTTTACTATTTACTAAGTCATAGCCCCAAGCTTGCCTATGCTTATGCCTGTTCATCTTTCATCCTATAAAGCCAGAATCTCGTCTTCCCGAATCTCCATTCTTCTTAACTCTTCTCTGGACTAGTTTCGCGTTTATTGTTAACAGTGTAGACAATCTAGGAACGTCCTCCATACATGCATGTCGAGATGAAATGAGCGGACGGCAGGTTTTCTTTTGAGTTGCGTCTTTGATTGAGGATGCCTAAGTTGAACTGCCTTTGATGTTTTGGACAATTCAAGTGAACTGCTTGTCTTGTTGATGGACTACTTGGTTGAACGCTCACATGCGCGTCTTGATTTTCACGCTCTCTAGTGTCTAAAACATTCCCATGTGCGTCTTGATTTTAAAAGAAGTTGGCGCTTAAGATATCGTTTTGAAAATTTTAGCACTAAAATGAATGTTTTTCAAAAAAATTGGCACTTAAGTGATCGTTTTGAAAGTTTTGAAACTAAAATGAGTGTCGTACATAAGTTTTGGCATTTGTAGTGTACTTAAGCCCAAAGTGAGGTATTGCTTCAACCACTCAAGTGCGGTGTTGAAGGATATGGAGACTTGTAGAATGGTGTAGATAGTAGTAGTCTTCCTTGGCCTTCCACAGCCAACATTTTGTTGCCTGAGCTCGACCTCACCATTTTCCCGCCTCGTTGCATGATGGTTCCCTACTTATGAATCCCGGTAGACCACCCCTCCTGCCTTTTTTAATGTTCTGTAGTAGGGGTGTCAATGGGCCGGGCCGGGCCGAATTATTTGTTATTTTCATTTTTTTTGTTTTTTCGAAATTAAAATTAATTGACAAATCTACCAAATGAAAGAATATAAAAAGAAAAATTTAAATTAAATTAAATTAAAGGAAAAATATGGATGTTAAAAATCATCCGGCCGTCGGGCCGGCCTGGCCCAAGTATCAAGCTCGGGCCTTTTTGACTCCCCTGCTATGTAGACTCGCATGTAACTCTGACAACAAGAGGCGAACTTCACTCTTTGTTCCATTCGTGGATGGCTTGGATTACCTCCCCTTAAAAGAATGATAATCGTAGCCTTCCTAGAAAGGAAGTACACATTTAGATCCCACCGAGGAATTCAAAAATCAATAGAACAATTAACGAGCATAATGACGTGGTTGAGGCAAACAGACAAACACGTTGGGAGGCGCTCGCTTTTTATGGTGTTTCAGTGTCTTGATGCCGTGAAGACAACACCTTCTCTTGCAATTGGACTCATATACTATAGCTAATCACCTAACTTAAGTAAGATTAATGTGAGAATGACTCGACCCGGCTCATCAGCGCACAATGTGATTATAGGTGCACGTGATTGACAGAGAAGCAGCAAATCACATTTTGACGTACGATAGGAGATCGATGGTCTCCGGACATTTTTGGGACAGCACTTTCCATTACCAAAAGGCACCTATGACAAAAGTTTTCGAATTGACAAGAAATTAATTGTCAGATATGTTGATCAATTAAACAGTTTTTTCGACATTTTTGAAAAAATTCCAGAAGGGTCTTGCGTTTCCCCCACTCCTGTCCCTTTCAATTTTTTTTTTCTCTCTTTTCTGTCTCTCCCTTTTCTTTCTCTTCCGTGTTCAGGCCGTGCGAGCCCCAGAATCGCTTTTAGGAAAATTTCAAAGAGAGAGAGAGAGAGAGAGAGATAGAGAGAGGCCGCAAAGCTCACAAGGTGGGGTTTCCTTGCATTTAAACCAATTAAGTTAAATACAAAGATACTACTTTGAAACTTCATTTTTAAGTTCACCATTTGTTAGAAACTTTGGAAAAATTCCAAATAAAAGTGTAAATTGCCCTCATTTTTTTTTATTAAAATAAGAGCCTCAAGTGTCCTCATAATTTCAAAAACGGATTCAATCGAAAAGTATTTTCTACATTTTACTTGTTGAGATATTTTTTCTTTTTGTCTTTGCCTTTTCTTTTTTCCCTTCCCATCCAGCACCAGCACCATCACCACAGCACGCAAATGGCGCTCAATATCCGTTCTTTTCTGAGTTCCCAAAATGACCATCACCTCGATGAAGACAATGACAATGACGAAGCCAACTGAACTTCATTCCCTCATTGGACCATTGAAGAAATCCTCAATGACTTGCTTTTTCGATTTTGACTCTTATTGTTCTCCTGAGTCCTCCCCCATAGCAGCAAACCCAACTATCCATTCGTGGCTCCTTGGATGCCTTTAGATCCCTAGTGGATCAGGCAAGGGTCGCTCAGGCTAGGGCCGCCTTGGCCTGACCCAGCTAGGGCAATCCTAGCTAGAGGCCGGCGATGGTCATGGAAGGATAAATAAAAAAAGAAAAAGAAAAAGAAAGGAAAACAGAAAAATACAAAAAAGAAAAGGATGAAAATGTCTTTCGCTTAGGTCTTTTTTGAGATAATTTGAGCACTTAAGTTCTTTGTTTAAAATAAGGTTCAGGCCTTTATTTAAAATTTCTTTAAAAAGGGTAATTTCAAGATTTGATTTTCACCTGATAGTATAAAAATAAAAAAAAATGAAAAAGAGGGCTAATTTCAAGATATCACTCTAAATTTTTTTTTTGGTCGAAAAGATATCACTCAAATTAAAGAGGGGCAATTTCAAGGCTACACGAGGAAGACGAATAGGGCCAGGGGTAATTTTAAGATTTGATTTTGACCAGATAATGTAAAAGAGGAAAAATGAAAAGAAAAGAGAGCGCCAATTTCAAGATATGATTTTTATCGTGCTTGACGCAAGGAAGACGAAGAAAAAAGCACGCTTTTCTCGATCGAGAGAGAGAGAAAGGAGGGGGAAAGCACACCCTCACTCAGCCTTGTCTTCATCTCCTCCAGCCCCTTCACTTCTGTCACGTCCTTCTCCCTGCGTCTCCAGTTTGGTGTTGGGTACCTCCAGCTTGGTGCTCTCACTCTCTGGGTGTTGACTTGATTCAAGATCTTGTGTTTTTTGTCATCTTTCAGTGTCATTACGGATCACCTGCGCCATTTTCTCCCCCATCTTGGAGCCGCATCTTCCCTCCCCTGTCCATTTCTGCTTTAGGCCGGGGAGACTCCAAGTGTTCTGTTCTCGCTAAGACTTCCATTACCGTGGTGCATCTTCTCCGGTGAAACTCGCCTAAACTTCCTCGTGCAAGTTCGACTTGTAATGGTGGTCAGAATTTCTCACCAACGAGGTAAGATCCCAATCCTTTGTCTCGGTCACTTTGTGAGCGAAAATAGAGTTTTGAGGTTGACGTTGTTGTTCACGAAGAAACTTGACTTTGATTTTAAACAGAAATTTTGTTAATGAGAGATAAAAGTGAGATCTTTATCTTAGACAGGAAATATGGCTCTGAGTTTGCATCTAACAACATGAAATCCATAGACCCACGTGACAGAAACCTTGTCTTAATTGTTAAGCACGATCTTTTTTGACACGCCACTGTTAAGGGGACCGAATCTGAACAATTTTTTTTTTTTTGTGTGTTTCTGCTTTATGTTTTGCATATGTTCGTGTGGCATCTTTGTTTTATCATGATCCGCGTCCACGACCGGAGTATCAATGTCATGAGATATGCATGCCGTTTTTTTTCTCCCATTTGTAGCTCTCGATGGGATGTCTACATTGCCCGGAGGCAACAACAGTACATGATAGCTGAACTTTCTAAAGAAACGCTTATTTGACATATTCTGGAATAGAAATGTCTCCCTCTTCTTCTCATTCCACTTCTCACTGCCGAGAAAGTTAGTGTTTGACTTCACTTTTCTATTATTATCTTTGGCCGGGATGCAGGTGGAGTATGGATTTTCTGTTATGCTTGTCCTGAGCAAAAGATTCGAGTGGATTGACATGCCAGTTATTTTGATGCATGTATTCTTTACTCCACAAAAAACCAAGCTAGGTATTCCCAACTAAAGATGACGAAACCACCGATCGAGCTAAATACATAATTGATTCTCTTCGCAGCTTTTGAATTTCAAATGGTACCTGCTCCCTCTCCGAACTTTGTGGATCGAGGCATTCGGAGCCAGCTTCATCTCCTTCCCTTCGTCTACTGAATAGCCATGTGACATCCATATTTCCAAGCACCAGCCAAAACAGGAGAATTCAAGATGTACTTAATCCAATAATTGCAGAAATCATGGAGTGAACTTGTGTTGTTCTTTCTTGAGATTGGGAAACCGTATTGTCCATCACGGAAGAGTCTTCCGTTCTCCATGCTTTCTGCAATTGTTGGGTTACGGACATCTTGCATTGTCCTACTTTGGCTGGTGCTTGGGAATATGAATTTCACATTGCTATTGGGTAGACGAAGGGAAGGAGATGAAACTGGCTCTGAGCACCTCGATCTACAAAGTTTGGAGAGGGAGCAGTTACCATGAAGTACAAAAGCTGTGTAGAGAATCAAAGATGTATTTTGCTTGATTCTCTGTGGTATCGTCATTTTCTTTTGTTGGGAATACTTAGCAATGTGCAATTGTTGGATTAAGAACATCTTGCATTGTCCTGCTTTGGCTGGTGCTTGGGAATATGAATTTCACATTGCTCTTGGGTAGACGAAGGGAAGGAGATGAAACTGGCCCTGAGTGCCTCGATCCACAAAGTTTGGAGAGGGAGCAGTTACCATTTGAAGTACAAAAGCTGTGTAGAGAATCAAAGACGTATTTAGCTTGATTCTCGGTGGTTTCGTCATTTTCTTTTGTTGGGAATACTTAGCTTGCGCTTTTTAATAAACTTTGTGTTCTTTCTTGAGATTGTGGATTCTTCTGGGCTTGTAAGGCATTAGTCCTGATTTGAAGTACAAAAGCTATGGAAGGCTTGATTCTCGGTGGTTTTATCGGTTTCTATTGTTGGGACTACTTAGCTTGTTTTTGTGGAGTAAACTTGTTCTTTCTCGAGATTGTTGTGGAATATTACGTGGACTCTGGGCTTGTAAGGCATTAGTCTCGATTTGAAGTAAAAAAGCTTTGTAGAGAATCAAAGATATATTTAGCTTGATTCTCGGAAGTTTCACCATTTTCGTTTGTTTGGAATACTTCGCTTGGTTTTTTGTGGAGCAAATTTGTGTTGTTCTTTCTCGAGATTGTGGACTATTATGTGGATTCTAGGCTTGGAAGGCGTCAGTCCTGGTTTAGCCATGGCATGCATTCGAATTGATGGACACGAGCAAAGCCTTGTGAGAATTGCAGTCTGCCACGGTCTTCTTCTCCTTCTCCACTCTCAGATGGCTTACAATAAATATTTTAGATTGAGGAGTGGATGTCATTACCCTTCCAGTACCACAGAACGCGCTTGAATTGGATAAACAAGGTGTATCTAATGATACGTTGAGTCATACATGCTCCCAAATCACTTGTATTTGCATTTGTCCTTGTAAGCGGCAGCACAACCTGAAGGTCAAGATGCCAAACATTCTGTTTCAAACTTTTTTTGGAGCACGCTTCAAGGGTGTAATCAAACGAACGAGCAAGAGCATCTCCATGTTGCTGATGAACTCTTACGATGTGTCTGAGATTTGGCGTCGTCAAATCATATGCATGGCATAAATATGCCTGCAGTGGCACTATAAATTCGTCTCATGACGCTTAAGTTGAGGTTTGTACTTAGGGGTTTGATTTCGTTGAGCGATTAGGTCATGATTCTTGGATTGATTTGAAGAAGTGCATAATATCTGAAATGATGAATGACCACTACAAACCAAAAACTTGGTGAGTTCCTCATAAATGTTGAGGTTAAAATGGAATATACGGCAAATGAAATGTAAAGCTCGGTTCTTTTTTCCAAGAAGAAATGCGCCTTTTACGTTGGAGCCACACAGCTTTAGGTTTGTTAAAATTAGTCTTTGGTCCTGTTCATCTTTTTTTTTTTGGAACTTCCAATCCTAGTCATGGTTTTGGCTGGGATAAAAACAACTTAATTTGATGCCAAGCAAGACATGCTAGTAATCTTCTAGCGTTGAAAAAGTATTGTTGTGGTTTTCTCCTCTTCGGTTCCCTTGCGACAAAGAATTAGGGAAGGTCGAGAAAAGAATGAATGCCCTCTCCTTCACCGGATTGCTACTTCAAAATGGTGACTTTTGTATAGGACATTAAGGTTTGTGAAAGTGACGTGGCACCAGTACTTCAAGATTGTTCAATTAATTAGTCGGTGATGAATTTAAATATGAATCTGCTTGTTCTTCATTGGTTACTTGGGAAGTGAGGAGCAATACCCCGTTACACACTTTCAAGACATGCACAAACAACAAAAGGAGACAGCATTATCGTATAGATTCTTGCAAAATATTTAATTCTTTTCAATTGCTTAGGTATTGCTTAATTTGTTTATCCAGTTTTTTAGAATCTGTGGAATTATGTTGCAGTTTGAGCTTGCTGCACCTCTTCATGACGCAGGTCAGCACTCTGTCTTACTTGAAGATTGCATCTTTACACAATCATGAGTATGATAACTGGGCTGACTTTGACATTCATGCCTGTTTGTTTCCTGGAGGAGTTAAGGTGTAGCCCTTCGAGTGCTGAGGATATATTTTTGGAAAAAAAAAAATGTTACATGCAGCCTGCAAATGACTTGAAACTCTTCCCCTTTCCTTGATGAAATAAACTTACATGTCTGTTAATCGTCTGAACTTTCGATTGGAAGTGCTTTTTCATGGAGGTCCTCTGGGCTTACTCCTGTGCATGCACATAATCAACTGCAATCTTGCTTTTGTGAGCTTAACCATCACTTTTAGGACATTCTGCAAATTGATGTTGAGGAAAGTATTGATTCTTCAAATTAATTTCCCATTGCGGGTGACAAGAAGTAGTTGAGGTTTGGATTTAATTCTTGATCAGCCATATGAATAAGATTGCGCAGTTTAATGGTAATTTGTTTACTGAGAACCCCTGCCGTTGTATCATATGGATACAAAGTGTGTTTGCTTATCAGGTTGCAATTCATCCTTGAATCTTGTGTTAGAGCTTTGTCATATATGCAACTAAAGAAGGGTATGGGCATGTCGCAGTGCTCTTTGTTTGCCATGCTGATAATTAGTCATTTGCTTTCTCTAATTCATTTTTGCCGTGTCGCCACATGTGTTTCTGTTTTTCCTTGCAGACATCCATGAGGAAAAGATTGTTCAGAATTTCCTTGAGGTACAGAGAGTGGAGGAAAATACGAAGATCAAGATCTTTACGATAATAAGTGTAACGGTTAAGTTCTCCCCCCCCCCCCCCCACCCCCGAGAGCTAAATAAGATGGGGAATGGGTGATTTTTCTGGAGCCTTTTGCTTAGGATCTTCCTTTAGTCGACTGTGTGATTGCCAGTTCAATTCAATTCAAATACGTGGATGATGCTTTAGTATGTAAGTTTTGGGAGCATGATGTTTTGTGGTATGCGTGAGGTGAGGCATATATGTTATTACATATTGAGCCTGGTTTGTGGAACACCTTCACGTTTGCTGGAAATGCCATCATGAAGATGTGATAAGGTTTGTTGTGAGGCACTATCAAATATTTAAATTTACAGAAAAAAAAATCTTTATTCCTCTGGAGGAGGTTTCATGGATAATCACATCTTGCAGGAAGAGATTGGAATTACTGCTGTACCTGGATTAATAGGCCTGGTCGTCCGAGATCCATAGTTGCTACTGAGGGTTGGTTGTCCTTATCATACATACATCTTCTTTGCGACTTATGTAAGTGTAGGAGCTGCTGGGATGTGGTTTTTGAGTCGAATTTACTCTGTTCCGAGAGAGAAGAAATGCAATATCTATGGCTCATCAGATTGTTTGCAAGGTTTAACAGCAAGATAGCAGGCTAGTCACATTTAGATTATTTTGAAAGAAGCTCTTCGATGGTCACATCATTCTATCAGTGATTTCCTATACAAGCATCACTTTGTCAAGACTATCCTCTGATGAATTTCCACTAGGGAAACCCACTTCTCATTTGCCAGGCTATCTAGCATATTGATCATGGAAAGGCTTCTATCTGTGTCTTTTTTATTGCACTTCTCATGTGTGATGACTAGAATGTTATGATTGCTTGTGCCTAAAACTTCGGAAGGGTCAAAGAATCCAACATGTCACTTTGCTGCAGGTTGTTTGCTTCTACAAGCTGGTATTTGCGGTTCTTTTGGGATTGGGAAGTCCACCAGTAGCTACGCATCAGTTATGTTGGTGTAAAAGTTATATGATAGATTCTGCATGATCAAGCTTGCAAAAAAGGAAGTGTTTCCAGGATTCGAGGTTGTGTAGGATGCTGATCGTCTTGATGACGTCAGTGCCATAGGTAAATAAGGTGATCTCGAGTAGTACTTTCTCTATCTTACCAGTGTGGAATCCTTTGTCTAATTGAATTTTAGTCAGAAGTTGAGAGATGCCTAAAGTTGGATGCTGTGTCGTGCTGTTTGTCTCTGTAAGCTTGCTGTTCTACCTTCCCCGACCAGTTTTGTGGCCGTTCTCTTTGCTCCATTCAGCTATCTGTTTTAATGTAATGGCTGAAAATAACACACACCTTGTCATGCAAATTAGATATTGTCATGAAAATTAACACAAATCTCTTGTTATTGTGTGCTAAGGGTACAAAGGTACAAATTCTTATCGTCAGACTTTTTATCTGGCTAGGGTATTCTGATGTCGTAATATATGGAGGTTTCGCCGAGTAGATAATAAAGGAGAGCGAGTGATGATGCAGAGTTGGAAAGTTTGCGGCAGGAAGAGAACTATGAACACTCAGAGATGTTATGGATGGAATTTGAGCGTGTTCAGAGATGTTATGGATGTGATTTGAGCAAGAACTCAGGCCATCTGCTGTTGCCGAGAGAGTCAGATTGGATTTGCCTACGCATGCGGTATTACGGAGACGATTTTCTCGAAGGAAAGCACTGATTTCACAGATGCTAGGTATCTTAACACCGGATGCAGAGTTAGCTCAGACCAGACCATCCGAAGCCCCGGAGTTCGATTCACTCTCTATTCCACTGTCCAAAAGAATACCTGGACGGAATGCTTCCCACCTTTACTAGATCTCTAATGCATGATGAGGTACTGGCATGTTGCGACAATTGGTTGATTGCATCTTTCAAGATTAGTTGATCACATTTTTTCTTTTTCTTATCAATGAATAGATCTCTTTAAATGTATAAGTTAGATGTCTCATCCTTTTTTTTTTTTTTTTAAACATGATTCCATGGATGAAACTTGGTATGATACTTATGAGATAGATGAAATTGATTTCCAAATATTTCTTCTTAGAAATATTGATTTGATCCGTAAGCGGGACCATCACCCCATACCATGTAGCTAGAAGCAAAACCCCGTATTTCTTCTAGAGAATCCAAAAGAGGTTCTTTAACCAGAATGAATCTCTTAATTTTTTTTTATCAGAGCAACTAAAAAGAGATCCTTTAACTAGTAAGAACTCGGTTCAAAATTTAGGGTACTTATCTAGACATTTTCGCAACTCCATGAATAACTCGCTATAGGCTCGGGAAATAAGAAGAGAGCACAAACGATATATGTAGCAACAAGAAGAAGAAAATGGATTTTAAAGCTAACAAAGGCATTTAATCGATGAAAACATCCGTGGAAAGCATTGCTTTATGATTGTGGATCTAGAATCGTTCTAGTTATGGGTTGCCTGAATCCTTGACATCATGCGGTGAAAATTATGTGACCATGCGTTTTAAGGTTTAAAGCTTGGGCATACTGTTCTTGCAATGCTGCGAAAAACCTTCGTCAGCTTGTCAAACATCGTGTTTCGGATTGCGAATCGCGTCTTTGCTTGGGATTACATGCGGGTCGGTGTCGTGGAAACCCTAACGTAACTCCCATATATACCCTCTACCAAGTTTTGGTCTCTATCCTCTCCATTGTTGCCTTCTCTGTAACAATAATAATAATAATAATATTTAGTTTCTCCACATGAAGAAGACACAACAAGCAGCAGCTCCTCCTCAGATGAAGACACGAGAAGCAGCTTCTGGCCTTGGATTAATTTAGGGTCTTCGATTTTACCTTTTTACTATAGGAACGACCGCGCTCCAGTTGTTTGATTGTAATTATTATTATTATTATTGTTATTATTAAAAGGTTGTCTCCATTGATGCCAGTGTCTGAAGAACCTGAAAAGATTGGGAATAAGAGGGGGTGAGCAACCACAACTCAATGAATAGTACATATCTTTTCTAAGCAGATCGAGCATTCACTATGTACATATAATAATAACATATGTTATATCACAGAAATATTCTGTAAATCAACAAAAAATCCATCGACAAATCTCAAATCACATGTCAATGGTCCATTCTATTGACCAAACTCGTATCACATGTCAATGGTCCATTCCATCGACCAATTTCATGCTCAAATATCTAACCATGGCCACGTATAACGCCTCGTGACAAGACGACCAAGATCCCCCCTTGGTAAAGTCCCCACCAATATCAGCCGGTGTGTCAAGTTTTTAGAAGGAGAAATTTGCCCTGTAATTGGATTTCCTATCCTCCTCTTGTACTTCGGGCCCTGCTCTCATCAGAGGCCCAATTATGTTGTAACTTTCGCCCACCGTGTGATCAGTAAATCAATCGTACATTCCGACCAAAAAAAAAATTTGCTGATTTGCCAGCAAGTATTCCCAACAACAACCCCCCCCCCCCCCCCAAGAAAAAAAGAAGAATAGAGGAAAGAATCAAGTTATATGCATCTTCGATTCTCTGTACAGAACTTGTGTACTTCAAATGGTGAAAGAGCTCGAGGACGCTTTTAAATTATGTCTGGATATGACATTAATGATCAATTCAGAGGTAATACAGCCTGCAGTGCCTCGCGCACCCAACACCGACACTATGCTCTCTTCGGACATAATTTTGGCAAGAACCAAGTCAGAAATCGCAGGACAATAATCCCGATCGAGAACAATCTTGCGGGGCTTTCATCAAAACGCAAGATCCTAGCGTTACAACCCTAGGGAGATGCCGTCTAATGTCTCCCAACTCAATTGTTGATTCGTGTCCATCGATCCAAATGTTTTAGCATGACTACATCGGATCTAATGCCCTTTCAAGCCCTGAATCAAACATAGAGTCCAGTATCTCGAGAAAGAACCACACCAGATTACACCACCAAAAACCAAGCTAAGTATTCCCAACAAATTCTTCTTTTTTTTTTTTAAACCACCGAGAATCAAGCTATATGTATCTTGGATTCTCTCTACGCAGCTTGAACAAGGTTCGTCGCTCTCCAAACATTGTGGATGGAGGCACTCGAAGCCAGTTTCACCTTCTTGCTTTAAATTTTTGGGCCGGTGTGAATTTGCATGAAGTTGACTAGCTAGAGAAATTACTGAAGTACCCAGCCACGAAATTAAATTACTAAATCTTTCATAGAATAAACTGACGAGAGAAATTGTTAAATACCATTTTTTCGGCATGACTGAGTAATAGTCTCGGACGACCAGATCACCAAAGTTTCCTGATCAACTAGCTAGAATCTTGTCATGGCATCAAGAGATAAATTTAACTACCCTCAAACACAGGCGTCTGCGCTTCACATTACTTGGAAGCACTACTGGGCAGGATCTTGAAGCCTGCGACATGGCTAAAGAATTTGACATCCCGGACTTGAGATTATCCAAGCACAAGATGTCCATATGCTTCCTGTGCCTCTCTGCGTGAAGAACCTTCTCTTCAATTGAGGTTCTTATTCCTGAAGCGGCATTGCGCAAGCTATGCTGTGCTCGTGACTGTTGGAGTAAATATCCTCCTTCGTTGAAAGGCAGTGTCATAGACGGCTGCTTTTCGGTAACATGTGATGAAATCTCATTAATGTGCTAGCAGCTATCATGCTTGAATCATTAGCAGCTTCTGAATCCTGGTATTCCCGGGGTCGTTGACCGTAAGAGATAGAATTGCATGAGAAGGAAAACCCTCCTCGTTCTGAAGCGAGCCACATTCCATCTTCTTTTCGCCTTTACTGTTCTCGACAGAAGAATGCTTCTTCAATTGAAAAGTTGTTTCAAATACGCTCGACAGAGGAATGCTTCTTCAATTGAAAAGATGTTTCAAATATGCTGCACAGGAGAAAGGCTGCAGAACTAGGAAAAGCTGAAATTATCATGGTTTCTCATGACTCATTGCTTTATTGGATGCAAAATCTTCTAAAGAAGCTTAGAAGAATGAGCAAGAAGTCTAGACAAGGGAATAAAGCAGTTACTGCATTACACTCCAAATTAAATACATAGACGAAAATGGTGCAATTTTCTTAGCTTACTCATTTTCCTTCTGTAGAAAGAAGGGAAGGGATTTCAGTTATCCCACGCGATAGTTGGGCATAGAGAATCTTCTATGACCTGTAAGTGAAAGAAGTATGAGAAAGTGATGATATCTCCTTTTGACAAATTCTGCTACCACTAATGTCATGTACATAGAAATAGTGAGTGAAAGCACTATGAGAAAGTGATGATATCTCCTTTTGACATGCACACTTTAGAGCATCATCTCCTCCAGGAGAGGCTGATGCATGTATCCAGAACCATGTCAAACGAAATGGAACAGAGCCATCAATATTCTCAGGTACATCTTCCTTGTTTAAAGCGCAGTCCTGCTGAACTTGGCCGGTATTATGCAGATCCGAATCTCTGCATATAAATAACTAGAGCAATTGGCTTGGAAAGAGCGTTCGGACATGATGAAGCTGCAAGACATGAGTTAAGAAGTTATGATTGTTGGATCCAAATTCATCATTCTTTAACCTTGAACTCATTGAATTCGTTTACCATGGCCCTTCCATATGTAACTCCAGAAAGAACTGAATGAGATATATTCAACGGATGAGCCGAAGGAGATTTGGAAATGGTACTCTACCTAACACCGAAATCGATGAACCCTGCATCCATTGAAAGTAGTTACGAGTTTCATTATAATATTACTGAGCAAAAGAGGAGACTGTCCATTTCTAAGCCTAAGAAGGTACTCTGTTTGCTTAAGCAGCTAATGTTCAATGCACAAAGTTTTTTTTCCCCTATATGGAATCTATAAATCAGTTAATAAAAGCAGCAATATAAACAAGAAATGTGTTTGCCTACACATGATAAGAAAAAGTCGTTCAAGTTCAGAGAGATAAGATGCCACCTCTGGACCGCCTCCAACTGGACAGCAAAATGGTAACTAGCCTCATGGATGAGTACTCCTCGCTTTTACCACTTTAACAGAGCTCTTGAATTCCTCCCGCTACATCACATTAAAATACAAATTAGAGAGTCGAGAAGCCTCGATGCATATGCCTTTCCATGGATTCAAATTCCAATCACATCCAAGACTAAACCACATTAAGAAAGGGGGGAAAACAAGTTTCCATAGACAGAAGCCCTCTGGGGAAGGAAAAACACCATGCTTAACATACCCTGTTAATTGTTCTAATCTGTTAAAAGAAAGTGTATCAAACCATGAAAACAGAAATAGAAAGAAACAACTTAATTACCTGCCCTGCAAACCAACCGGAAGGTAAAATACCCATAACATGGTCATACTTAGCTGCCTCGCATGCCAAATATCAGTTAGTCCTGTTTGCACCGTGACGTCCATTGAGATGCTTAATCTTGATCAACTGAGCCTATAGAAATTTACAGGCTCGACTTCAGAAACTTGCGTCCCAGATGAGAAGCAAGTTCTTGGAGAAAAAAATTCCAATCCGGATTTCGAGGGACATTTAGCCGCAGCAGATTACAAATGGCAATATTTTGCTGCCTTATTTAACACCATGTCGGGATGGCAACAATCTGCCACAAATCTAGGTGAAAAACCATGATAATATCAATTAGCTCAAGATAATATCAGTCTGAATAGCAGAAGAAAAGGCAAAAAATAAATTTGCCCATTTATTTGGTTAACCAAAAGTAAGATGCGGTAGTGATAACAAGAAGTATGTTTGAATCCTTCCAAACCATTTATCAACTCACCTTTGAGACCCAATTGCCACATAGCAGTCAGGCATGCTTCACGGATAGGATGATCAGAGACATTATGGGAAAGCGGTGGCTCATCAAATGTGGCTGGAACTGCACCCGGACCCAGCTGATTTGGGGCAACATCTGCCTGTCTGGCACTGGGAGAGCTGTTTGCTTATTTGAATGGCTCAGACAAGCGTGAACTTGTAGGGGGATGACGAGAAGTTATTAAGGGGACACAGCCAGGCGGATGATCTGGCGACAACACGACTACCTAGTGCAGCCTGGAACATGGCACTAGGAGGTTTTGGTGGGGCTTGTATATGAATAGGATTGTAGTTTAAATCGGCATGTATGACGAGATAACATCACATGAGATGATGAACAGTTTCATCAACAACCATTGGAAATCAATCTATGATCCTGCTATATTTAGATCCAGGAAATGTTTAATTCGACAAAACTCACAATAATAATCATGGTTATAACAAGTGGCACATCATCATATGATTATGTTGGTTCTTTTCCTTTTCTGGAGCGAACAATAAAAAACAACCTTACCGTAGCAAGAGTCAAATTCTAACTAACAACTTGTCTCTGACTCCATCAGTTAATGAAGGCGTCAACTAAAATTCGATTCAGGACCTTGACAGTCAACCAGACCAGTGAGCTCAGTATTCAACCACATTGTCTGCTAAACATAGTCAGTGGAGGACTCTAATAAAACCTATCTTCAATCTAAGAATGGTGGCCATCAGGCTTGGTTAGTCATACTAGAGATAATAAATCATGTTATGGTGGTGTCTAGATTTGCTATCCAAGAACACAACCTTATAAACTAATGATTGAGCCAATAATTGAGAGCTCAAAATGAGGTTTTACAATCCTCTGGACTCCGGGGCTCTTCCAAGTTTATAACAATATATGCTAATTCATGAGAGGAGTGTAAAAGAAAATTAATGATGCTACCTAGGCACTCCTGAATAAGAACTCAAATTATTTACATTTCTTTGCCTCTTCGCACAATCATAAATCAATTAATTTTACAAGAAAGAATGAGAGACGCTTTAACAAAACTGTTGCTGCTTTCTCGACACCTCTAAAATTGTCCTTTTTAGCTTTGGTCTCTTTGAAATTTTGTGATGACCACGGGGAGAAGCGGGTGTCTAAGGGAACTCAAAGAACCAGGCTTTCTTATCTATCACCAGCTCCTTGTCCTCGGAACAAATAGTCCCGGAGCTCACACCAATGCTGTGTAATATACTGAACGCAAACTCTAATTGTCCTACACTTACCAGCTCATTCAGTGTCATCAGGGAAACGAGGTCACATACACAATTGCTCCTTCAAAGGAATCATCCTTTAAAGCATGCAGTATAACCCTTGAGGAACATAAGTTGTGACAAGCCATGACTCTAGAGATCCCACTTGCCAACCTGGCGACGTTATTCTTGTCCTTCAAAGCCTTCAGAAAACTCCTATTGCTGACCACTATGGACAACCACCATAGTTACCTTCAAGGAAGCAGGTCAGTTCCTTGTTTGTCCTGGCTACAGACACCCCTAAAACGACACACATGATCTTGGAGTTTGGATGATGTCACATCAGAGTTGTCATTTATCAAGATTGATGGAGAACTGCTTTGCCTGTGATTCTTCCACTGGAGATCAGAGGATCTACCCCAGTAGTACATGACTTGTCAAAAGGGCAAGTAGTACTCCATGGTGGTGGAATGGGAATTTCTAGAGCTCTGACTCCAGAAGGACGGGGATCTTCTCTTGATCAAGAAGCAGCAGCTTCAACTGCCATGAGGGATGCATACGCATTGCAATCAAGATATCACATGGAAAGTAGGGCAAGATAGCCTGCAAATGAGAATTATGTGCTACTTTTAACCACCAACCGGACCACATAATTCATGCTTCCAAAGCTTATTTGCAGTCCAGTGCTTCTCCCTCGAACCTATTGCATGAGCCCCTTGAATATAAGAGGAATTCAGAAGCCTCCACCCAACTCAAGGGGAGGACGATTGACCAACTCAAAGAACAAGACAATTATGAATTTATCTGTAGAGTATTCTAAGATGGGGTCGGGGGAAAAATGGAAGTGGCAACTAATCATGAGGCACGCGCGTACACAGAGCCCATTGTGACATCTTAAGGAGGTCCTTGAACTTAAATATTCAGATCAGAGGCTTGTCTCATCACTGCCTTTCGTTTTTGCACAGAGTGAACGCAAATAATCATGAAATTACTTGACATTCACAGTCATAATCAGCAGTGAATGCAAATAATCATTGCTGCAGAGGATACAACAAAAGGAAACAGAACACTAGTAGTTGCAAATGACAAAGTGCTACAGAACAGCTGCAGCACCTAATATCCATAATACTCGGATACAGAATAATATACCTTGTTTCCACAAAGAGGAGCAAAAGAAGCAAAACTCAGAGGCCAAATATATTCTGTGAAATTAGGCAGGAAATGAACTGGCATGCCTCAACAAAATAGTGAGTTGTTGTCTCCTGATACAAAATCTATCTATGGTTCATATAACACTTCAAGAAGTCTTAAAACATGAGTAAAAACATAACAAGCTTTCCAATAAAAGTAGAGATCAATTCCAAATGTTCAGCGGACGTTTGGGCCGAGGCCGATAAGAGGATATTATCATTTCAACGTATAAGCGAACCATGAACAATAAGACGATGGATAGAGGCACCAAAATAATTGCAGATGTAAGGATTGCCCAAGACTTGAGCTATGGCAGAGCTGAATCCTACCAATGTAGAGATCATAGAAAGCAAAAGAAAACTGAAGCCGCATATCATTTGTCTTGGCAATGACTTGAGGAAGTCCACTGCGGGATGGCGTGACTCATACAATGCGGAGAGAGGACATCAAAGCTGCAGTGACTATCTCGAATGTAGTCTTCTTCATAGGGTCGATATACTGGTGTTGCTGCTGCCTCTAGGTATAGTAAATGCCGCAGCGAAAACTATAGTTATGATGAGTTGCCATGGTACAACATGATATTGATGTGGTGCCCACCCATTTTTGCGCCTCTTTAATCATATCTTTGCGTTTTTCCATAAAATCTTTCCAGTATGTTTGTCTACTTGGCAAAGGAGATATGATACCTTTCACTACCTTCATAAAAACAATAAAGAGACCTATAAGTATAAAAGTGAATAGACCTCTAGCCAATGTTGTTCCCTTTGCAATAGGAGGGCCCCTCTAGGAACATCTGACCATAGACTTTCTTGCGAAAACTCTACTACCATCAGGTTCTGCTATTGGTCACGCAAATGTCAAATTCCCTTGGATGTGTTGAGTTGTCTGAAAGAATCAACATCCCTTGCTTTTACAATTATTTCTATTAGTTATTTCATAAAATCTACTTCCCACAGCAACTCTGGATAGCGACCTTCATATAAACCAGAATATCATACAATGCGGAGAGAGAAGATCACAGCTACAACGGCAATCTCAAATGTGGTCTTTTTCATAGCTGTCCGAGTCGATATGCCGACGTTGTTGCTACCTCCAGGTATAATAAATGCCGCAGCGATGACCATAAATACGATGAGAGTCGCCATGATACAAGATGTGGTGCCCACCCATTTTCGCGCATCTTTAACCATATTTTCGCGTTTTTCCACAAAATCTTTCCGGTATGTTTGTCTACTTAGCAAAGGAGATAGGATACCTTGCACTACCTTCAGAAAAACAATAAGGAGACCTATCAGTATATATGTGAACAGAACTCAAGCGACTACAGTTCCCTCTGCAATAAGAGGGCCCCTATAGGAACATCTGCCCATAGACTTTCTTACGAAAACTCTATTACTGACCCCATCAGGTTCTACTGCTAGTCACGCAAATGTCGAATTTCCTTGAGTGTGTTGAGTTGTCTGAAAGAATCAACATCCCTTGCTTTCACAACTGTTTATATTAGTTCCTTCGCAAAACCTACTTCTCACAGAACTCCGAATAGTGTTTAAAACATGTCTCACAAGTTTAAAGATTCTGAACTCTTCAGCGGTTAGAATAGTCCGTGAAGTCAAAATAAACGCGAGTATTTGGCAAGTTGTCATCTTTATCTGCATATTGCTAATAGCGAAATTCGCCAACTCAAACGAATTATTATGCATCAACTTTGATTCACCAATCTTTTTGATGCAATATCTTGAATGGCTCAAGTGCTACCACCTCAACGAAAAGGAGAGGAAGAATCATGTTGGCAACTAGAAAATGATGACGAACAAAAAGATGCATGTTTAAATCTAGTTCAGAATATGTTAGAGAATAACTTGGACCAATCAATCTCCATGACCTAAAATCCAGATATACAATTCTCAATAGTTCTACTTGGCAATTTGACATTTCTCGACTAATTTTTGTCAATAAAATGAATTCGCCACATGCATTATGTGGTCCTTGCCCCTAAAATTTTTAGTCAATAAGATTCGTGAATGATATGCTTTAGGTCATATTAGCCCGTACATTAAACAGATTAACAGAATTACCTCAAGTTATCTTCGTGTGTCTAGAAACAGGAAGGGGCGACAACAATATTTCATCCATTCCTTTGATTCCAGAATATCTTGACGTTCTTTTACAAAAATCTCTCGATTTGATCTGATCGACAATCTTCAGAGAAATTATAAAGAGGTCTATCAGCGTATATATGCAAACTCAAAGCCAAATGAAAAGTCACGGAAATCTCGCACATGACTTACTTGCAACTCCGTTTGTCGATTAACCCACCTGCTATAATTATAACTCAATGTGTAACAAACATACAAATCCCAATTTTGTGTAAAAAACACCTCTTGCAAACTTCTTCATTTGCTGGATTTTGAGCTAAGTCGGTCTCGCTTTCTGTCAGCAGATTTTTTGCGGAAATTATGAATGTATATCGGAGAAAAAAAAATAGCTGCTTGGACTTTACCTTTTGCTCAAAACGGAGAACCCAGATCAGACCTTTTGGGTTTACAGACAAGCGAATCCCATTCGCCCCTTCCTCACCCTCACCGCAACCCCAACCGTCGGACAGAACCAAGAGTCGAAGGCAATAGCTGAACCGCAATAATCCTGAAGCGGCACTAAGTATCGTCGGGTTTCGCCGACCCGCCATGTCGGCAGTCGTTGATCGGAACAGTTGGGATCGCTCACTCCGACGGGTCGGATCGACATGGCGAAGAAGAAAACACCTCGATGCAGAGACAAGAGACAGAGTGACACTGAGAGGTTTAGAGAGGTTTGCCAGATCCAGCTTCACGCCACTTTCAGCTGCCTCACCAGAAACCCTAGGCGTGAAAATGTGTTGCGATAAGTACTTTCTGAAGGAAAAAATGGCAAGTAATTGCATTAAAGCGAAATACCTAGAGAAAATTCCAACTTCTTAAAAAAAAAAAAAAATCAGTCGAACTCTATGCTCGGCGTTAAGGCCACTCTGAATGATATGTCATTGCAAAATGGACGAAACTGGAAGTTATGCATGTGATAGGCAAACATAATTTTGTAAATCTCTTGAATTTAAGTTTAGTCATTGAATAGATCATTGAAAAAAGATTCACAATCGCTGTGTATTTTCTCTTGTCTAGTAGTTTTAGCAAAAAATATTTTTAATATGTGTATAGTAAATTTTGAAAGTTAGCTCATCATTATTATAATTTGTTAAGGTTAGTGGGCTCTTAACTTTGCAGTTGTACATCGACACGACACTATTGAACGCTCCACGTGGTACAAAACTAGCACCATTTGATGCCAAAGGAGCACACAATCCTCCTCTTCTTCTTTCTTCTTTGTGAATTTCGCTCGATATTTTCCTTTTGCCCAAAATCCATGTCAATCCACCTAATTCCATAAAGGTCAAAAGATAATGTTTTAAAAGTCTGAGGTAAAAGATCTTTGGTTAATGGGCAAGACCTCATTGGGCTTGAGCCATGCTCACTCAGCCCGACGAGATATTGTTTAATTTATGATGAGGGATGGACCCAGATTATAACTGGGGTGGAGGGTTACCAAATTTGAATTCACTTGTTGATCTCCTAAACTATTATATATGTTTGTTTTATAAGAGAGTCCTTTTTTGCTCCATTGGCGAATCTTGTCCGAAGGATGAAAAGGTTAACTAACTTCATCCACTGATTCAAATTCTACAATTAAGTGATTGAATTTTTGAAATTGCACGCGCGTACGAAAATATAGAAATTAGGTCCAAAAGGAAGAAAACTAGTGGAAGTACTTGAAAGTGGAGATTAGCAAGTCAAAATGATTTGATCGATTTTGGGCTCATGGCAAATTAAAGCAAACTTGTTTGCTAGTTGGCTAACACATAGAGGTGTCAATATAAGTCGAAGACCCATATTTTAGTCCATATTCAATGAAATATGTCAAACATGGGTTATTCAAGTTCTAATAAATAAATATTCTGACAAAAAAAGGTCTAATAAATAATTTTTTTTAATGATTTTAAAGATTTAAGTCTAATTATATGGGGATTGTAAATGGGTTTATCTTTGAACCCATTTACAACCCAATTAGCTTATGAATGTTATCATTCTATATTTCATTTAAAAAAAGAAAATTTAAAAAATGTAACAATTGTTCAAGAGGTAGAATGTCGCCATGTCGCCGGCAGCCACTTGCTCGCCCTCTGGTCGTTGCCGTCCACCGGCCAGTGGATTTCGTAGGGAAAAAAAGAAAAGAATATGGAAAAGAATATATAAAAATTTACAAAAAAAAAAATCCACTATATTTTTAATGCATGAAAGTATGTTAGCAACATCATTTTTTTTAATTACAAGAACAAGTTTTTCATGATTTGGGTGGGTATAGAAGTCTTTAAATAATATGGGTCAGGTCGGATCATGTATATCTCGTTAGATTTGCATTGCATGGAATTGGTCAAAACAGGTTAAATTGGCCAATATGGATCGGACCATTTTTTTTATCCAAACCCAACCCGATTCGATCCACCCATTTGATAGGTTTACCAATACACATGCGAAGTCAAATGTACTTGGCTTTCACTTATTGGTACGAAGATTAGCATGGAATTAAATTACTTTGGAAATTGGCCAATATAAGTCTCGCGTTCATGTACGCAGGTCGTGCGCTCGCGCCCAAGTTTCAACTTGTTGGGCCTCCGTCGGGGTCCGGGATTTGCACCCCCTGCGTGTGCGCGCGAGGCATAGTACTTGTGTTATGATAGTTACTACTCAAAGGGAGTGTAGCCATATATAAAGTACTTCAAGGCCTTCCTTCTTTCCAATGTGGAACTAGTGTTTTGCCAATTCCCACTTCCAACTCAAGGGTGTTCTTTGAGAAATAATTTCTCATTCACTCACCCATCAAAATGCCTCATATTTTCCAACAGTATGAATAACTTTAGCATTCAATATTTTCATCAGCTTCGCCATTTTCAGCTGCAATAGAAGCCCTACATTTGATGAGCTTGTGTTCGGTATATGCCAAGCTCACCTATTTAAAGGAAAACCTACTTGATCGGAGTGATGAGAAATTTGGCCATGCCTCAAAATCTGTACATTTATTTCGTGAAAAATAAAACACACAAAAAATATTTTCAAAAAGATAATGTTTGAAAATTATTTTCTGTTCATAGAAATATTTAATCATAAATTTCTATAGATAATATTTTTATTGATTAATTATTCCCAAGATACAAATAGTCACTTAAAAAATTACTTTTGAAATCGTTCATTTGTTAAATAAACGGAGCCTAAATTCCATTAAGAATCCACCAAATGAAAAGGTGTTGCAATCAATTACTTTCTAAAACAAATTGGAAAGCGAATTATCTACATGATTTAGTTGATGAGATTTCAGTGGAAATAAGTTGAGAAAATATACCCCTCGTATTCTTTTGCGCATTAAAGCAAAACGTACTTGGCAAAATTCAACTTCACACTTCAAAAAAGAAAAAAAGAAAAAAATCATTTAAACTTGCGCTCGATGTTAAGGCGAATGTTAGTGATATATCAATGCAAGATAGACAAAATCGCGAGATAAAGTTATTCTAAAGATAATAGTGAGTGTAATTTTATAAATCTCTTGAGTTTAGATTTTGATAATTTAATTCATCTACTAAAACGACTTTAATTTTTTCTTCTATCTGTTACACGGTAATATTTGTTTTGGTCGGTGCATCACAAATTTGAAAGTGAGGGCGCATCATCATTTTAATTAGTGCTAAAACGAAAGGCGGACTCTTAACTTTGTAATTGTGTGCACCGGCATGGCACTGTCGGATGTTCCGTGTCACACGAGACTGGCACCATTAGATGCGCATGCGCTATGCAAAAGAGACATCTAGTAAAGAGGATCGGGATGCCCTAGGAATTCGAGGAAAAGTGCATAGTTAGATCTCCTCGGGAAATGTTTTATATGAATTCAAATTTCATGGGTAAGCTCTGCAAGAATATGAACTCCATTCCATAAGTTATAGCTCGGAACCGTGGGCAAATTTATGTTGCGCTTCTTAGATGAGCAGGTCATAGTGGTTTGGTTTTCTACCACCGTAGAGAAGCTTCACGACTTCCCTCTGTTTTCCCTTTCTTGAACCCTTCAGAAATCCCGATCCATGCTCTGCAATGAGGATAAAACCCGAGCCCCGACCGCCCCTTGTATGCTGCGGTACAGTCGAAAACACAGATCTGTCGAGATTGGCAAATAAAAACTCACCATATCTTCTGTTGCGTGAAGGAAAAAACTTTGTAATTTCAGCATCGGAGTTTTCATCGCTTAGAGAAGCCCTGAACACTATCATAAGTATCTTGAGATAAAACTGTCAATCTTGCTTTCGTTATGCATTTGCATCTTATCCATCGATATACCTGTACACGCAGATTCAACTTTCGATACGTCTATATACCATAGCCAACATAATTAAATCCTCTACTTACCACCGATCCAGTCATAAAGAGCGACTGACTGGTGGAACAGCATGAATACTAGGGGAAATTGCCAAAACGGGAGCATGACACCATCATACTCATGTATCATCACCTAAAGGGGGTGAATATGTAATTTTAATTAAATTTGACTGGAGATTGCCGAAATAGATAAATTCGAGTCAAATAGCACATAGAATCAGAATCTGAAGATATGCAGTTTATGATTCTGAAAACCAATATGCGATATTCTGTCAGAAAAGAGGAGTTTAAGGGTAAAGAGAATTACGCACGATGGTTTATCTTAAATTAAGTCTACATCCACTCTCTCACGCTGAAAGTCGATGGGTTTGATTCCACTAGATGAATAAATGACGGTTTACAACAAGTGATGATGCAATATCATATTTGATTTTGAAGGAAACAAAACTATCATGCGATGATGAAAAGAATTTTGTTTGAACTCAAAACTGATTCATATCTCCATTGCCTTTAGTTTCTAACGTATCTATTTTGGCAAAAGCAGGCAAAACTCGTGAAGAAAGCAAAATCAATTCTGGAGATGAATTGAGATGAATGTTGTGAATTACCCTCCATGTCAAATCAAGCTTAATCTTTCTTATTTTTATGATAAATTTGATTTCCTCATTAACGGTCAATGATCTGGACAGGATTTTGTGTCTAAGTCATATTGTTTTATTTTCAATAAAAAAGATCTTCTAAATGGCTTTCTTTTATGAGAGATCTTGATTGATTTTCAAAACTCCCAGACACCTACCTCATTTGGATTCTTTGTATAAATGTTTTAAGATTTGTTTGTATGGGCGAATAAATTTTTCCAAAATTCTGGTGTATCTCACCCTAAACGACTAGTGATCTTTTATCAATCAATCAACGACTAGTGTTGGTGATTGATCCTCGGAATGGATCTGTCCAGCGGGAAGCTTGGAGGATAAGGACTATGAAAACGCACGAAGTTCAAGAACGGTAGATAACCAAGAGATCAACAACCTTATTCAAAGAGAGCTTCATTGTTGTCTATAAGCACCTCATCTTGAAATCTTGTGAGAGAGCTACACAAAGAAAGAGTGTATAGAGTGGAAAGGCCTTGATAGAGGCATAGCTCGCTTCTGTCGGAAGTGTTTGGAGTTCAAGCGATCACTCTTATTCTTGTAATCTCTTATTTGATTACTTAGTGAAATCCAGCCAGCAGGCTGCTAGTGTGGGAGAGTGGACGTAGGCTTTCTAAAGCCGAACAACTATAATCTTGTGTGCATTGCTTCTTCTCTAAAATTCGCTTCTATTTACTATTTGGTAGAAGCACTGCGTGGTTCTGCTAATACATGTGCCTCAATTGAACTTAATAATTTCAATTCCCCATTTTTTTTTATCGAAGTTTGATTAAATACACCTATTCACCCCCTCTAGGTGTATAGCCTAACTGAAACAATAATTGGTATCAGAGCCTAAGGCTTGTTATTTGAAGTGTATACTTCTAAGCTAACGATCTTCATTGGCTAGCATTCTTGGAGCATGTATTGTGGAAGGCCAAAGCAATACTCAACCTCCATACTTTGATGGAAAAGACTACAGCATCTGGAAGAAGATGAAGGCATTCATCAAATTTACAAATCCACTAATGTGGGATGCCGTGCAAAAAGGAGCAAATCCTACAATATCTTCGTCAAAAGAAAACGGCAATGAGGAACCAAAGCCACATGCCATAGAATTCTCCAAAAGAGAAGCTTTGGATTCAAAAGCAATCTATTCTTTCTATTGCGCTTTATCTCCATCTCAATATAATCGTACTTGCTCATGTGAAACAACAAAGGAAATCTAGAAAAGTTTGCAGGTTACTCATGAAGGGACTGATAGAGTTAAGAAGATGAAGACAAATATTCTTCTCGAAAAATATGAATCTTTTATAATGAAATGTGACGAATCTGTCTCTAATATGATCAACAGGCTTACAGATATTGTGAATGGTTTGACCTACTACGGCAATCAGATCTCTCAAATCGAGAGAGTCAACAAAATTCTGAGAGGACTGACAAAGGAATGGAGTAACATCAAAACTACCCTTCGGGAAACATAAAGAATCTCACCTCTAACGGTTAATGAGCTTGTAGGAACATTATCATCTTACGAGTCTGAACGTCAAAATGACGAAGATTAGACAAAGGGAAGAAAGGAAATTGCCCTGAGATCAAAGATGATTGATTCAAGTGATAAAGAATCAGAAGCAGAGGATGAGGAAGAAGAGATGACACTAATGGTTAAAAAGTTAGGAAGATGGCCAGAAGAGGGAGAAACTTCAAAGGGAAACGTTCATTTAGACAATCTGAAAAATTTTCTACCGAAAAGGATGAAAGCAAAGAGGTAACTTGTTTTGAATGTGGAAAACATGGACATATTAAACATAACTGTCCTTTTCTGAAGAAAAATCGAAGCAAGTTTGAAAAGAAGAAGAAAGCTCTAAAAGCTGAGACGTGGAGCAACACCGAGTGTGAAGAAAGTGACGATGAAGATTATGCAAATATTTGTCTTATGGCAACATCGGATTCAGAGGATGAAAAAGAGGTATGTTTTTCTGATATCCTGATAAAGTATCTGATTACAATGATGAATTATGTTTGGATCTCAAGAAAACTCTCAAAAGAATCTTTGATTTGAAAAAGGAGAATTTGAGATCAAGGCAACATGATCTTTTCAAAAATGAAAAGATTGACTTTCTTCAAAAAGAATATTCTGTTTTGGTTCAAAATCGTTATTTTCTCAAAAAGGAAAATACAGATTTATGTGAAAGATATGATCCTCTCAAAAAGGATCTCTTAGATCTACAAGAAAAATGCAATTCTCTTTCAGATGAAAATGTTTTGTATAGACAAGATATTTCGACTATGCGAAACAAATTCTCTTTAGGATAAAAAAAAATTGGAACATATCATCTCTATTCAAATTCCTTGTTACAACAAAAGTGGTCTTGGTATGGAAGAGAAGACAGTAAAATGTATTTCCAAAATACGAAGAAAGACGAAAGCAAAGACCTCCAAGGAAATCTTACAAAAAACATTTTATAAAACCTGTTGGCCATGAATTCTCTGTGTGTTCAAACTGTGGAGACAAAACTCACTTAAAAAATGAGTGTCCCAAAGTTTAGAGACTTGTCAAAGGATCTTTCTCAAGATGAATTCCACTAACGTGAATGGACCCAAAAAGGTTTGGGTACCAAAGAAACCATGAATCTGTTTATTTATTGTAGGTACTGAAGAAGAAAAACAAATGGTACCTTGACAGTGGTTGTTCAAGACATATGACAAGTGATGCAAGCAAATTTATGGAAATCTTCAAAGTCAATGGTAGAAGTGTATCTTTTGGAGGAAGCAAGGGCAAGATAATCGGCAGAGGAACAGTCAAGATTGGAAAAGCTGACGATAAACAATGTCTCACTAGTAGAAGGACTCAACTACAATCTCTTAAGTGTAAGTCAACTCTGTGATATTGGTTATAAGTTATGTTTTCAAGAGAACAGATGCATAGGAGAAAGCAGTGACAAAACTCAAGTTTTCAATGGGAGAAGAAACAGGAATATCTTTCTACTAGATGTAGACTCACAAGAAGAAAAGTGCATTGTCTCTATCAAAGAAGGATCAGATCTATGGCATAGAAAGCTTGGACATATCAGTCACAAATAAATAATCAAGCTTTCCTAAAATAGGCTTGTGAAGGGACTACCGAAAGTGAGATTTGACAAGATTGAATTATGTATAGCTTGTACTCTCGAAAAGCAGGTAATGAGTTCCTTTAAACCAATCAACATTGTTTCTACTAATCGAGCTTTGCAGGTTCTGCATATGGATATATTTGGACCTACACGAAGTTAAAGTCTTGGTGGTAAGAGATATTGTTTGGTTATCGTAGAGGACTATACTCGTTTTACTTGGGTATACTTTCTTGCTCACAAAATGAAGTATTTTCATATTCTTAAGCTTTGCAAAATTAGTATAAGACGAAAAGGGCCACACTATTTTCTGTATTAAAACTGATCATGGTGGGGAATTTGAAAATCAAAATTTTTCATCTTATTGCATTGAAAATGGTTTGGAACACAATTTTTCGACTCCCTATACTCCAAAACAAAATGGGGTTGTAGAAAGGGAAAATCGCTCTTCACAGGAAATGGCGAGAACTCTTTTGATTGAAAGTAAAATTCCTTCATATTTTTGGGCAGAGGCAGTATCAACTGCCTGTTATATTTCAAATCGTGTATTTCTCATACCATTTCTAGGCAAAAGTCCTTGTGAACTTTATAAAAACAATAAACCAAATATCTCTTATTTCAAAGTGTTCGGTTACAAATGTTTCGTGCTAAAAAATGCAAATGATAGAATTGGTAAGTAAGTTTGATGAGAAATCCGATGAAGCAATCTTTCTTGGTTACACCACTACTAGCAAAGCCTATAGGATCTTCAATAAAAATTCGCTAATTGTGGAAGAATCAATGAATGTGAAGTTTGACAAAAATAACACTTTGTACATCACCCAAGTGGAAGAAGATATTCGACATTCTTACACATTTCAAGATGAAGAATAGACCAACTCTCAAGATGACACCACTCAATTTGGGTCTACCAAAGATCAATCTGGTTCTAAAGATGAAACACAGAAAGAGAAATTTGATCACAACTGGAAATACAAGTCAAGCCATCCACTACAACTTGTTCTTGGAGATGTACAAGATGGAATCAAAACTCGAGCCTCCTTCAAAGATATGACAGGTACTTTTGCTCTTATCTCTAAAATTGAACTAAAGGACTTGACAAAAGCACTCTCGAGTGAAAGTTGGATAGAGGCAATGCAAGAAGAGCTGCTACAATTTAAAGTAAATCAAGTTTGGGATTTGGTTCCAAGACCAAAAGATTGACCAGTCATCGGTGCAAAATGGGCATTCCGAAATAAACTTGATGATAAAGGCAGAGTCACAAGGAACAAAACAAGATTAGTTGCGAAAGGATACTCACAAGAGGAAGGAATTGACTACAACGAGACTTATGCGCCAGTAGCCAGGTTAGAAGCCCTAAGGATATTGTTAGCATATGCATGTTATTATAGATTCAAGCTTTTCAGATAGATATCAAGAGTGCATTCTTGAATGGCTACATCAAAGAAGAGGTGTATGCAGATCAACCACTTGGTTTCGAAGATCCTAAAAAATCTGATCACGTTTACAAATTGAACAAAACCTTATATGGTCTAAAACAAGCACCACGTGCTTGGTAAGACTGAGTACTTTTCTTATCTCAAATGGCTTCGAAAAAGGTAATGTAGACACTACTCTTTTCATTCAAAGGGAATGTAAGAACATTCTTCTTGTCCAAATATATGTTGATGACATTATTTTTGAATCTACTGATGAAACTTTATACAAGAATTTCTCGCAGATTATGACAAATGAGTTTGAAATGAGTATGATGGGAGAGCTAAATTTCTTTCTTGGTCTATGTCACGCCTCGAACTCGACGAGCACGCGAACATCGCCCAAGGCCACTTTTAATTCATGTCATTCCAGGATCCTTAGGCCCACTTCAGCTTACTATATACAAATAAGCGAAAGCAAGAAATCACCTCCATACAAAATCAACACAAGATGACTTGGAACGGTAGTGGTGCCTTTTCACTTAATCACCAATTATTAATTCTACTTCAAATCGTGACGAATCCCTTAACATCACAAAATATCCTTTAACCAACCAACTACTACTTCCACGAAATTTCCATCCTTGGCCAGCTGATGCTTCAAGGCTTGGAACCTGAAAAAAGAAACAGGATCCCACGACGGGGTGAGACTTACGTCTCAACGAGCTATCCTAATCCTAGATTAGGTCATCCGTCCCACCGAACCAAAGCAATCACTGTAACATGCAATCTTTAAATAAAACAATGCATGGCAATTTCTCAAAGCATTGAATCATGCTAACACGGAAATTTCAATCCAGGTAAACATGGCATCAAATGATCAAGCTTCCATACTAGCATCAGAAGAATTCATATCATCACAAAATAATAAGATGGTTCCACTTCGCTTCACTTTTCCAGGGACTAGCCCGCGTTCAGACGCCTCAGGCTATCCCGATCAATAAACCCGCGTTCAAACACATCAGATTTGCAAAATCATCCCAGGCCTGTGTCAATAAACCCGCGTTCAAACGTCATCAGATTTGCAACGTCATCCCAGGCCGCGTTCAACCCTGCGTCTCTACGCATCAGGGTACAACACATATAACTTCTCGTCCCGCATCTCGACGCATCAGGACAATGGCCATTTTCAACCCTGCGTCTTTACGCATCAGGGCACTTCACATTTCTGAACCCCGCGATTACATCGCCTCAGGGTATATCTCATATCTCAACCCCGCGATTAGATCGCATCAGGGTATTTCACATTAGGGTGTTCCACCGGCTTTAAGCCCTTGTCTCATCAAGATACTTGCCGTCGTCCGTATGTTCTCATGGCTCACAAGCCCAATTCCTCAAGTCGTTCAACCAAGACTCATCATCACAAATATTCAATTGCATTCCCACGGCGAGAAATTTTCAGGCATTAGAGTACAAATCAATTACTTGCCAAAAAGGAATGGACATGCTTTGTCATAAAACATAATTCAAGAACCGTATATCATATCACCACATCGGCAAGCAGAACACACTAACAAGCACGTTATCAATTCAATCACGAGGACACGATTCTATGGCAAACTAGCCTTCACGGCTCCTTCCTTCTCACTGCCATTTGGCGTTCCATCAACCAAGCAATGAAAATCAGTTTAATTTATGAATCTCCTAAGGAAAAACCATCCAGTCGCGTCCAAATGTCCTAATAAAGAGTTAGGGGTCACTCACCTTGGTTCGAACTAGCAATTTATCGCCAAATTCCCTTCGACAAGCTCCGCTTCAACCCAAGACGTCGCTGTCCAAAACAGGGCAGCATCTCAGTTCAGAAACAATTCGCCGATTCAATCCATTTAACCATCCAAAACTTCAATTCCATCAACCGTACTCCTTGCTACCACTTCAATTTACACTCTAGTATGACTCAACGACGGATTAGAAGCTTGGCGACGCCAAGAACAATCCTAAACAGAACCGGTTCTTGCTAAACCCCAACCGAACAGAACCGGCCTTGCATAATCCTTAGCTAATCAGTCCACTAAACATCCATAAGCTTTAATTTTTCACCAATTCCACTTGCCAAGACCTATATTTACATGACTAGGACATCCCTTAATGATTTGGAAGCAAAATAACACCCTTAGGATGTCCAAATGGTTCGGCCTCCACAGATTGTCCACCGGTCAGATTTTTGCCCAATTCTGTCTACTCAAACTCAGCCATGAAACACCCCTAAATCTTGAATGAAAAATTAATTTCTGACCATCAACAAGTAGTGCTATATGTTATGTAGCTCCCATAAAAAATTCGGAGCAAAATGAAGTCTCTAAAAGGGTGAACCATAGCCCTCTCCCAGATCGCTCAGAATCTGTCCGGTTTTCTTCCAAAAATCACCATAAATCAACCAGAACTCCAAAAATCATGAAACCAACGGGAAAACGTCAAGGACAGGTTAAAATAACCTGAAGTGGTCAGCGGTCGGCCAAACAGTCACCGGAAGTGGCGCTCGTACGGACCGAACGTGCCGGGCAGAATCAGGCAAACTGGCAGTTTTCTGTTCTTGAAGAATTTGCTCTAATGGAAAGGGAGGAGGGGATGGCTCACGAAAATTGGCTTGCTAGCAGATGATGGAAGTCTATCCCACTTGGATAAGCTTCTAAAAAATTAAGCTAGTGGAAAATAAATTATCACCCTCCAAATCATGACACATGTCATCAACCTCATAATATCCAAACTCCAATGACATTTTTGCCCCTCAATTTTCTGCTGCAGCCTTGGGGAGGAAGGAAATTGTCAAATGACCAAAACGCCCCTCTCAATTTACTTAGATAAGGCTAACCCTCCAAGGGCAAAATGGTCTTTTCGCACTTTTCAGTTTTTTTGATATTTTCGTCCTCGATAAAATGGCGTCCAACTCATTCAAATGTTGAAATTCTCCATTGACCTAAATCCGATTTCGAGACGTCTTTCCATATCTTAAGCCTCGAGGAGGGTCGAAATTCGGAATGTCACAGTCTACAAGTCAAGCAAGGAAAAGACGGTATCTTTATTTATCAAGAAAAATATGCAAAGGAACTTGTAAAGAGGTTTGGGCTTGATAAGTGCAAAAAGACTAAGACACCGATGTCTCACTCTTCAAAGCTTGACAAAGACAAGAATGGTAAAAAGGTTGATCAGAGATTCTATAGAAGCATGATCGGATCTTTACTTTACCTTACTACTTCTAGACCAGACATTCTTTTCAGTGTATGTATGTGTGCTCTTTTCCAATCTGATCCAAAAGAGTCACACCTTACTGCTGTTAAAATGATTATTAGATATATCAGTACTTATTCTTCACTCGGATTATGGTATCCTAATGACTCAAATTTTACTCTTATTGGATATTCTGATGCTGACTATGCTGGCTATCGTATTGATAGAAAGAGTACATCAGGAACATGCCAACTAATAGGAAATATGTTAGTTTTATGGTACTCTAAGAAACATAGTACATTGGCTCTATCCACAACAGAGACTGAATATGTCGCTCTTGGAAGCTGTTGTGCACAAATCTTGTGGATGAAGCAACAACTCCGAGATTTTGGTATTGAAGAATCCAACGTTGAGATCAAGTGTGACAATACAAGTGCAATCAACTTAACGAAGAATCCTATTCTCCATTCAAGAGCCAAGCACATAGAGACTATTGCATCTGTGCTAACATCTGTTCCTGATGTTCTGTAATTTTGTTTTGTTCTTGTTGAATTTGAGAATTTGCATTTTCAGGTCGCCATCCTGGATATGATTGGCTTGGCATATGGTTGTCTCCTGAATTTGCTTTAACCCACTTTAACAATTTCTATTTAATGATAGCAGGTTTTATATTTTACTATGATTTTTTCATTGGAAACCAAAGTCAATGCAAGTTTTGTGTTATCCATTCCTTATTGTGTAATGGATGGCGACAATTTTTTTGTCTACCAATTTTGATGTTGTCTACTTTTGATTATCAATCAGTTAAGGTTAGATGGAATCCCAAAAAGAGACTGGTATGATAAAGTGGACTGAGCCTTTGACCAATATTTTAGTAAGTCTATTGTTAGATGGAATCATCCCTTGCTATGTCTGCTTTATTACTTGGTGAATGAATTGCATCTTACTGCTTGCCAGTCATTCTATCTATCCTGTTAATTGAAGTGGCTTGTCAATCTTTACATTTAGATAAACTTGTATACTTCTGTGAAAGATGACTTACCGTTAGACCCTCTATCTCATACGTTGGTTTGACTGTCATTGTCGGGCCAAATATTGCATGGAGGAGATGTGCTGAGGTCAATGGAACTGGGCCAGCAAGAATCCTTATGGCTATGTATCCCCTGACTTGACTGACAGATTCTGATAGCTGAGGATTTGGGGCGTCCTCGAATTAGTTATTGCTGAATTTAGTCGTCAGTGTATAGAAAAGGTCACCAATTACCGAGTCTTAGAATAGAGACAAAATTAAGGTGAAAATGCTCGAAATCAGTCCTTAATAGTCAGTTATTGTTCTAGCTTCATCTTTACCTATTTTGTCCTGTTGGTGATCTGATGATGTATAATTCCAGATTCGACATGCAGTAAGAAAAATCTTCTAGTGATTATGCTACAAATGAAAATCTCCTCCATCTTGTGTTCATTGTGATCAGCTGGCCGACATGCATTTGCTACAGAGGATGAGATCGATGGGTGTTTTAGCTCACTCACAAACTCGTGGCCTGGTACAAACCCCGTAAGAGGATGAGATCGATGGGTGTTTTAGCTCACTGACAAACTCTTGTGGCCCGATGCAAACCTCGTAAGGCAACTGCGACGACAGAAAATTTTCGCCTTAACTCTTGTAGCTCACTAACGAACTCTTTCTTGATATCCGTCAATAATTCTTCCCAAAATGACTTGGGTTCCTGAGTAGGAAAAATTACCCCCACCACATTCACAAGGATTCTATGGGGCAAAAGATGGGGTAACGTGCATTTCCTTCCGTTGATTAATTGGGATCAACTCGGGCTTTCTTGTGTTTCACCGAAAATCGAAGACAATCAGCGAGTAAAGGAGTAAAGTTACATCTTTGATGCGTTTCATTCTTCCAAACAACAACGGCGGACTGTGCTTCTATGGAGTAGCGTCAAAAGCTTTTGCCAAAGAAAAACCCGTGGAGTGATGTTTATGTAAATTGGGAGATTGTGAATTTATTTTATGAATACTAATTTGATAAAAATTATCTAATTTATAATTTTTATAAAATTATCAATTAGATAATATAGTATATTGGAATTATGTAAAAAATTAGTATTCATAAAATAAATTATCGATTAAATAATAAATTATAAAGTTTATTTTATTTTAAATTACTCAATTTTTTTCAAGTGAAGATGGAAAAAAAAGAAAAAGAAAAAGAAAACAAAAAAGAAAGTGAACAAACCAGGAATTGAACCCATGACCACCAAAGCATTTTGCCCAAATGAAAACCAACAAGGCAAAGATATGGGAATGAAAATACTATTCACACTTTAATTAATAAATTATTGAGACGGGCCGGCGCCCCGCTTGGCATTTGGGCCGCCGAGCAGGGCTCAAGCCCGAGTTAGGGCCCCCTCGGCGGCCCAAATGCTGAGCGGCGCCCGGCTCGGCAAATGGGCCGCTGAGTAGGGCCCAACTCTGACCATTGGGTGCCGCTCGGCGGCCCATATGCCAAGCGGCACCCAATGTGGTATTTATTTTTTGTTTTATATTAATTTGGAAAATATTTTTTTAAAAAAACTTATTTTGGAAAATCGCCCCCCTCATATTAGCAAAAAATCTGAACATTATCAAGTAAGGAAATCTGGCCTAATATATATTAAAAAAAAAACCTCTAACTTTAGCATTTGTGTCAATTATATCTTTTTTTTGTCTCATAAAAACACCCAACTTTTACTTGTTTTTGTAAGGACTTCAAATTTTACTTTTGTCTCAATTCTATCCAAAACTTTTACTTTTGTCCTAATTTTACCGACCTAGTACAAAAAAATCATCAACTTTTAATTTTGTCTCAATTCTACCCAAAACTTTTACCTTTATCCCAATTTCATCGGCCTAGTACCAAAAAAACCTTCAACTTTTATTTTTATCTCAATTCTACCACTGTCAGCCTATTGTTCATAATCACAGTTAGTTAATCCTACATAATTCAAATTTTCTTGCAGAATTTACCAATGAATTTTTGAAATTTAAAAATAGTGGGTATCAGAGACGACGAGATTTTAAAAAGTTCGTCAGAATATCTCCATATCTAATCGTTCTTTGGGCTGTTGGGTACCGAAAAGAATACGAAATGTGTAGTCTTTAGTGACTATAAGGTAGCAAAAAACAAAGGAGAATTTCGAAATTTTTTCATGTCAGTTTTGCCGAAGTGTAATTCATTAATAACATGACAATGTCACGTAAGATTAACTAACGATGATTATAAACGAAAGGCTAACGGTGGTAAAATTTGGACGAAAGTAAAAGTTGGGGGTTTTTTTTATACGAGGCCGGTAAAATTGAGACATAAGTAAAAGTTGAAGGTTGGTAAAATTGAGACAAAATTAAAAGTTGACGGTTTTTTTTTGTACTAGATGGGTAAATTTGGGACAAAAGTAAAAGTTGAGGATTTTTTTTGTACTAGGCTGGTAAAATTGGGACAAAATTAAAAGTTTGAGGTTGTTTATGAGACAAAAAAAAAGTTTTGAATATAATTGTCAGAAATGCTAAGGTTGGAGGTTTTTTTTTGGATATTGGGCCAAGAAATCTCAAGTTGGTGACAGCAAAATGGACCATCGATCTCTTCAAGAAGGATATGTACGTTTTTCTGTTACCTATTCGCGTGATAAATATGAGTTGAAGCCAAAGGTGTAACTTACTACACTATCATTTTTCAGATTACCGTCGCTCCTCTGGGTGGCCTTTCTCCTGCTGAGAAAGAATTTCAGGCCTTCTTTGAAGGTTGGCCGCCAAGTTTATCTGCCTCTACATAAGCCTTATGATTCTCCAATTTTCATATGAGTTGCTATATTACTAACAATTTACGAGTTTTTAAGCGTCGGCTTTCTGATAGGGGCAGAGAAACTTTTGAATTTTTCTATGTTGACAAAACTCTTCATCAGTAGCTAATTATCAGTGCAAATACTATAGCTGCAATGGCAGCCCTATAGGTCCAAAAAAAATCTCATAATTAAAGGATAAAATTCTCTTGGAAACAATTTACTTTTATGACATTTAACTGGTCAATTTCCTCGTCTGCCATTTTGTAGCTGTGTAATGAGAATGAATATAACAGACGGAACTCTATATTCCGATGCTCTCTTATTCGTTTCGACAAATATTGCTGATTTTCTCCTAGAAGTAGACTATATTCGTAAAAAAAAAAAAATGGATCTTGGCCGATGGATTTGGTGGTTTTCATTCGAAGCTTCATCTCGTTATCAATCCCTTTTGCATGTTGAGGGATTCTGAGGGTGCAATTAGTTTATGGGACAACAATAGTCAAGAATGTCTGCCTAAATTGTTACTTGGAACACTATCGTCGTGCAAGGACACCATCTTCATCTTCATCTTCATCTTCATCTTCATATGGTGAGTGTGGATGATGCTAGTCACTGTAACAGCTACCTCTCTATTTGCAATAATGTAATAGCTACTATACCTGAAAATCGACTCATCTCGTGTGGTTGCTTTATCCGACTTTTGCCTGTTATATTGGATTTGTCCGCTTTCGCTCCTCAGTAATCACCTCGAATCACGAGGCTGATTCTGCTATTCTTCATGTCTGGCCCTGTCTACATCACATGCACAGCATTGTATCACGGTCCGTTAAATTCAGATAAAAATTTGACCGCGATGCATCCCCGGGATCGACCAGCCAATCGACCCATGGATCATGAGGAATCGTGTCCAAGTGTAGCCGAGCGAACGGATGATCGACCAGGTGATCGATCAAGGCATGATCCGGGACGGCCAGCGGATCGACTCATGACCGAGGATGCACGACCGGGTGATCGTGCAGGACGGCCGGGTGGCCGATCCATGAACGACCCTGCACGACCGAGCGAACGACTCACGGATCATGCAGGGCGGGCGAGCGGACGACCGAATGAACGATCCACGGATCATGGCGCTCGACCAAGCGAGCGGCCGAGGAACGATGCAAGTGAACGAGCGGGACGGCCGGGTGGCCGATCCATGCACGGTACAAGATCGATCAGCGCAAGAGCGGCGATCGACCGCCAACACGCCCAGCGCTCGAACGGGCGATCAAGCGAGGAACACACGGAAGGCCCGAACACATAATCGAACGAGCGGCCGACACGACCGTTGGCCGACACGACCGTTGTCAATATGCCCGTTGAACGGGTGGGCAAGATAGCCGTTGGACGGCCGAGTAGCCGTTGGAACAAACGGGCGACATAGCCGTTGGAGTGGCCGACATGAACAGTGCCATGAACAGTGCTCGGTCGAGAAAGAGCCGTTGGGGGCTTTTTGTGACCGTTTGCCCGGGCTTGTTGTATATATAGGGGCTGAGTCCCCCATTGTAAAGACACTCTGAACATTCTTATTTCCGCATTGAATACAAAGCAAAGCTTCCTTGCATTCTCTCCTTCTTGTGTGATCGGTTGAGTGTGTGAGCGAGCTTTGAGCTTCAGAGTCGTGAGAAGGCTGACTTGGGGATCAATTCCTAAGTGCCGCACGGTGTTTCGGCAAACGAAAACAACCGACCCGTGACAAGTGGTATCAGAGCCATTCGATTCTCGGTGAAATGGCGAGAAGTCAAGGTGTTGCTGACCCGACGCTCGAGTCTGAGCATCCAGCGGACGAGCGTGCGGGAGCCAACCTTGAGTCATCCCCTGTAAGGGAGAGACGTGATCGTGCTACATAGAGGGCAACAACGCGGGAAATTGAAACCCGCATGAATAAGCTCGAGCAAGCCTTCGATAACCTTCGTGCAGACCGAGATGAGTCCGACTACAAAGGGGAGGCCACCGATCGAAGGGGGTTGCGAGATGAATTCGACGACCTCAAGGACGAAGTGGCGGAACTCCGTGGTGAGTTGCTCAGTACTCTTACTACTACCACGGACGAAGCTTGCGGTGCCCTGGAAGCCATGATTACGGCCTTACGAACGGAGATGGCCGAGCTAAAGACCAAGGTGGTGGTCTTGGAAGCAGCATGCGCAAATGGAGTGACGTCCATGCGAGCTGCCCCTCGGATGGATGCACCCAAGCCAAAGGAGTTCAATGGCTCCCGAGTGGCCAAGGAAGTGGACAACTTCCTCTGGTTTATAAACCAGTACTTCGACACTCAAGGAGTGTCCGATGGCGCTTTGCGGGTGAGCATGGCGGCCATGTACCTGACCGGAAATGCCTTGCTGTGGTGGCGCAACCGGTGCAACGATGGGCAGGCTGGACCCATCACAACATGGGAAGCATTTGAGGCGGAATTTCGGAAGCAATTCTTCCCCGCCTATGCCGAAGAAGAAGCTCGTGACGAACTTCGGCGCCTTGAACAAAAGGCTGGGATCCGGGAGTACGTGAGGAAGTTTTCGGAGTTGAAACTTCAAATCACATCCCTTTCCGAGACCGAGGCATACTACCAATTCATTGAAGGCCTCAAGCCGTGGGTGAAGATGGAGCTCAAACGGCAAAATGCGACGACGCTCACAACGGCCATGACAGCGGCCGAAGGAATCCTCGAGTACAAATCAAGCTCGACGGATAAGGTGGATGTGAAGCCTAGAAGCGGCAGGAGTAATGGTGCGGGAGACCGGCCTAGGCCGCAACGCTCGATGATGAATAGACCACGTCCGGTCTATGCCAAGAGCCGGACGGAGTATCGAGCGGAGTCAAGCCAAGCAACGGGGCGGAAACTTGAGTGTTACAAGTGTTCCGGCCCCCATTTTTCCCGAGATTGTCCAAATCAGGGCAAAGTAGCAGCCCTAAAGAACACGGACAGGGGTAAAGCCGAGGAAGAAGTTCGGCTAGGATCACTGAAGATCCTGAACACCATCAGCGTCCAAGACGCAGAGCCGTCCAGAGGACTCATGTTCGCGGACGTAGCAATCGATGGAGCAAAACTAAGTGCTCTCATTGATACCCGGCGCATCCGACCTGTTCATATCAGAGGAAGCGGCCCGGAAACTCAACTTGCGAGTTGAGAAGGGAGACGGTTGGCTCAAAACCGTCAACTCCAAAGAAGTCCCGACGAAAGGACGGGCTCGAGACGTGGAAATCCAGTTTGGGCCATTCCGGTGCAAGGAGTCGATCGAGGTAATTCCGATGGACGATTATGAACTTGTGATCGGATTGGGATTCCTAGATAGGATTAAAGCCTTTCTGGTCCCATGTATGAATTCTATCTGCATATTAGACCCTCGTGGTCAATGTGTTGTTCCGGTTCGACGTGAGTCCGGACAGAACCAAAAGACTCTTTCGGCAATACAAGTGTCGAGAGGAGTTCGAAAGGGTGAGACAACCTTCTTGGCAACCTTGGTGTCCAGTGATGCCGAGTGTGCCCTTGAGGAAATACCGGGTCAAGTGGATGAGGTGCTGACCTTGTTTGGCGACGTGATGCCCCTGGAACTGCCAAAGAAGTTGCCGCCCAAGAGGGAGGTCGACCACAGAATCGAGCTGATCCCTGATGCTCGACCTCCGGCCATGGTGCCCTACCGCATGGCTCCCCCAGAACTCGAAGAAATGAGGAGACAACTCAAGGAGTTGCTCGAAGCCGGTTATGTCCGACCATCCAAATCTCCATTCGGTGCCCCGGTTCTGTTCCAAAAGAAGCAAGACGGTTCACTCCGGATGTGCATTGATTACCGGGCGCTGAACAAACTGACGATCAAGAACAAGTATCCTATTCCACTCATCGCGGACTTGTTCGACCAGCTAGGTGGTGCACGGTGGTTTACCAAGCTGGACTTGCGGTCGGGATATTATCAAGTGAGGATTGCCGAGGGGGACGAGCAAAAGACGACGTGTGTGACTCGCTATGGCTCGTATGAATTTCTCGTCATGCCATTCGGCTTGACAAACGCCCCGGCAACATTCTGCACGTTGATGAACAAGGTACTACGACCATTCCTTGATCAATTTGTGGTCGTTTACCTCGATGATATTATAATCTATAGCCGGACACTTGACGAACACACTGAACACCTCAGAAGAGTGTTCCAAGTATTGAGGGAAAATGAGCTGTATGTAAAAAGGGAAAAGTGCGTGTTTGCACAACGACAAGTCCCGTTCCTCGGACACATTGTAGGGGAGGGACGTGTACGAATGGACTTGGCCAAGATCCGGGCCATCGTCGAGTGGGAGCCTCCCACGAAGGTGCCGGAGCTAAGATCCTTCCTCGGATTGGCGAACTACTATCGTCGATTCGTTCGCAGCTATTCGGAGGTAGCTGTGCCACTCACGGACATGCTGAAGAAGAACAAGCCGTGGGAGTGGACGGTGAAGTGCCAAGAGGCGTTCGAGCGGTGTCGCGACCCGTCCGGAAGCGGACGCGGCTAATGGATTACCGATCGCGGGTCTTGGATCGGCGCGGGCCCTCCCAGACCCATACCAAATCGCGGCGGGAGTATTTTTTGGGGGACTCGGCGATAAGAGCCGATCGATTTCGACCTTAGTGTGGTCGTGGTGGCATGTGCAATTTGTGCATGCATTTGGAGTCGCCACCGGTCTTTCTTAGAGGGTAGACCGGAAACCTTATTGGCCGATTGGGAGAGATCAATCAATTCTGCGGAACCAGAGATTTTGGGTTCGGAGACTTGGTTATGCTGGTGTCATTACCAACGCCCTTTCGGTACCTAACGCGAGTGATTTTCCTAGCTAAGAATTCATGCAGACGCAATTTTGGGTGAGGTAGGCTTGATTCAGGGTTTCATGCAGATTGGAAGACTATTTCTATCAATCACAATCAATGAAAGCGCGATCAAGTGCATACATAAATCTCATCGATGCACATCAATTCAAGTCAATGGCTTCCTAGCATAGCCATAAAGGCTTAGGACAGGTGTGATTTCGGACCGGGGTAAAATGGGAAGACTTGGAGGTGATTTAGCCCAAAGGGCAAAATCGTCAATTTTTTGGAAGACTGTGATACCGAATTACCCAAAATATTCCATGGCCAGTTGATTGTGGCCATTTCCCATTTTTGAGAATTTTTTGGAATTTTTTGATTTTTCTTCAATTTTGGAAGACGATTCGCCCAAAGGGCGAAATCGTCATTTTAAGAAGGGTCGGGGTTCAAAACACACGGAATGAGCCTTGGCCAGTTGTTTGTGGCCATTTCCTATTTTTTTTTGGGATTTTCCTGGATTTTTTAGAATTTTTTTTTGGAAGACGGTTTGCCGGAAGGGCAAAACCGTCATTTTTTAAAAGACCGAGGGCCGAAAGACCCGAAACAGGTTGTGGCCAGTGTTGACACATGATTTTTGACCTAGTCTTTTTCAATTTTATTTTTGAAAAATCATAAAAAATCCATAAAAAGTCAAAAAATTACAAAATCAACTTTGGTGGCCTTGGCCAAGTCCAAGGAACCATTCTTGACCAAAAAATAATTTTTCATATTTTTCACATTTTTTAGTATTTTTAGAAAATAGGAAAATACTAGAAAAATCAACAAAAATAGAATTTGAGGTCACAAAAATATAGGAAAATAGTCAATATTTTTCTTTTAAATCCCTTGTCATTTTGACCTCATCAAGAGTCCAAATTCAAGCTTAATTTTGTGTGTTTCTTTGTAATACACAGAGTTAAATTTGTCAAAAAATATGTTTTGAGTCTTTTTATTTGCAATCTTTTGCATTTTACGAATCTTGACATTCAATTTGATTGCCCGACATTTCAATTTGGTTCGATTGTGTGCCAATTTGATCGATTTTGGCTTTAGGGACCCAATTGCACAAAAAAAATCTTTTCATTTTAGTCCCTATAATGTCAATTCCGAAATTAAACCTTTTTGAGGGGGACCCATTGAACCCCAAAGTTTCCTCCCTATAGTATTCGATCCCCTAAATCTAACGGTCAGTCCGATTGAGGTCGATTCGCCCATTAGGACCCTCAATTTGACAAAAATCAAATTCGGATCTTGTCTTAAATTTGGGGCTTTCACACAAATTAAAACCAATTTAACCATAGTTTACCTATTTCAGATGGAATTTGTGTCACAAAGTCCGATTTCAGGATCAATTTGGTGATTCAAGCTCATTTTGGCATTGAAATTGAAGGAAAATATCGAACTGGGTCAACTGAATCGGGTTGACCCGAATCGGTCAACCCAGTCAACCACGCAGAAGGACCCGCTCCGCCTGTTTGCGCAAAAACAAAAGGAAAAGAACGAATGAAGAGGGGGATCAGTTGGCGAAGGAGATCGGTGGGGGATGGGAAATCAGTTGGCAACAAAAAAAAACGAACGAAAACGAGTTAGTTGGAGCTGGCGCAACAAAAAGGAAACGGAGCGAAAGGAAGGGAGATTCTGTTCGCACGAGGAGAGAGAAGGAGAGAGAGAGAGAAAGCTTGAGCGGGCAAAGACAGAGAGAGCAGGCGAGAGAGAGAGTAAGCGAGAGGGAGAACTGGCGGAGAAGGAGCTCGTGGAGTGAGAGGAGTAGAGGCAGAGAGAGAGAAACAGACAAAAGAAACAGAGTGAGGAGAGAGAGAGAGAACGCGGCGCCCATTGAAGCTCCGAGCTCGAGAGATTCGAGCTCGGATCCTTGACGATCCGGACGACATCGTTCGACGCCGCCACTCCCATTAGCCTCGCCTCGACCCGGAGAACGCGTCGGATCGACTCACATTCACCGACGCTCTTGAAACAGGTGAGAAACGCCTTCGAACTCGAGCTCGGCCTCCAATGGCATCTCATGATTATGTCGATCATTTTGCTTGTTATTGGTCTTAATCTGTTCATTGAGTGTAGCTGATCTTCGTTCCATTTCATTTTCATTTGTTCGACGCATAAAACCATTGAGTCAACCCCCGACTTTGACCGACCGGCCATGAATGCTATAACTCGTTCTAGGTTGAACCGAGCCCTCGCGATGGCCAGGTAAGTCTCCTCAACCCACGGTGATGCTTCCTGATTGATTCTTTTAGCTAGATAACGCTAGATATTGCTAGGACGAATAGCCGCCGGAGCCTAGTTTCGGCCGGAAGTAGCACGTAGATCTGCTATGTGAAGCTTGGTATATGTTGTAGAGGAGATCGAAACGAGTTGAATGGCGGTGGTTTCGCGAGTTTTGGTGGTCTGGACGCGAAGAAAAGGCCCTCCGACGAGGCGCCGACGACGCAGCGCCGGCGCCGGTCGTCTTCTTCGGCGAGGTTGTTGACCGGTCAACGAAAGTTGACCGGTCAACGCCTACGTGGCGCTGACGTGGCGCCCACGTGGCAGCCACGTCAGCACCGTCGTTACAACAGAATAAAAAAAACGAAATTGATCCGACGGTGGTAGGCGTGCCACATGTCGCGATCTCGTTTTTTTCGGAAATAAAAAATGATTTTCGAAAATTAAAAATCCTTTAGATCGGACGGCTGTAGTTCGATCGGGTGTTTCAATCTAGGCCGTTGGCTCATCATGAAGATCAGGCCGTCCGCAGGACCTCCACGTGGCGCAATCAAGGCCGCTCGTTTGGTTTGGGCGGGAATTGAAATTTGAGCGGGGGAGATGGATACGGCGCCGTTTCGGTGCGGGGCCGGGTCCGGGCCGGGCTGCCCGCCCGTGGGCCGTGGGCCGGGTCACCAGACCCGGCCCGGATAACATTTTTTAAAGAAAAAAAAATTTCCGAAAATGATTTTAAAAAATAAAAAAAATCAGAAAAATCTTAGAAAATCCAAAAAATGCTAGAAAATTTCAGAAAATTCCAAAAAAATGTGGAAAAATTGTGGAAAAATCCTAGACACTCTAGAAATCCCAGAAAATCGAGGATTGACCACAGACAACTGGTCAACCCTATTTTTGGGGTTTCTTATCCAATTTTCCGAGACTTGACGACATTACCCTTTAGGGGTAAGTCGCCTCTGTTGTGCATACTAGATAAGGCCGATAATACCAAGGTAAGAATAAGGGTCAGGTAGGCGATCAATTCTTAGGCTTGGGTTTTCGAGTCCCACCTCTTTTCTCAAAATGACGATTTTGCCTTTTAATGGGAAAATCGTCTTTCTTGTCTCAATCGAGTTCTGAAAATTGCTTGAAATTAGAGTTTGGGTCAGGTGGACGACTAACCCTAATATTTGAGATTTTCAGTTCTCATCTTTGTTCCAAATGACGACTTTACCCCTCCAAGGGTAAAATCACTTTTAAATTCCAGAAAAATCCTGAAAATTCCAGAAAAATAGGAAATGGATTGGATTGATGGCCAATCCCATTTCCTCTGTCTTTTGACTTCCCAATTCGTCTAAAATGACAGATTTACCCTTTTAAGGGTAAATTTTCCCCGAATTGTTCAAAATTACGATTTTGCCCCTCATGGGCAAATCATGCCAAAATCATTCCTAAGCCTTGATTGATATTTCTCTAGGCTAATAGGGCCTCATTAGGGATGCCATGCTGATTTCATGTGTTTTATCCGCATGTACTGATTCCTTGATTTGCGCTATTACTTTTAATGATTGTGAGTGATAGGGTAGCTATTCCTATCTGCATGAACGCCTAGATTTAGGGTCAATACCTCACTCATCTGTACGAAATCCTAGGATCATATAAACCATTCAGCTTAGGTACCGAAAGGGCGTCAACTCTGACAGTTGACGTAACTAAGTCCCCGAACCCACTTCTCTGGTTTCCGCAGAATCGAATAGACCACTCCCAACTATTCGATAGGGTTTCCGATCGTACCCTCCGCAAAACGATTGGTGGCGACTCCTTGGCATGTACACTCATCACATGTCACTAGACCACACTGAAGGTCAACCACGTATATCCAGCAGTTGCGATTTGGGTAATGGGCCTTGGGAGAGGCCCGCGTCCGATCCAGCCAGCGATCGGGCGGCCCATTAGCCCGCTCCCGCCTCTGCGCTCGGGAGGGTCGCGACAGCCAGCTAAATATGGCCATTTCCTATTTTTTTGAATTTTTTAGAATTTTTCTGAATTTTTCCCGATTTTTTTGAGTTTTTTTATGATTTTCCATTTTTTATTGAATTTTTGAGTTTTTTATTATTATATTTTTTTTTATTAAAAATAATAATATATATAACAATTATTCGGACCGGGTCGGATTACCCGACCCACAACCCAGACCCGGATCGGCCCCGCGCGCCCGCGACCGAAACGACGCCGTTTTAGGTTTTATTGATTTTTTTTACCATTTTTTTAATTTATCAGAAAATCCACGGATCGGACGGCTTTTATTGTGCCACGTGGCCTCTTTTGGTGCGTCCGATCTCAGAAAAGATCGGACGCTCCTCAGAGAGCCACTTGGCCGAATATCAACCGTTCGATTGATTTTAATTTATTTATTCCGAAAATCATTTATTAATTTTGAAAATCTTTTTAATTTTTCCAAAAATCCCAGATCGCGACACGTGGCGAAGCCACGGCCGTCCGATCTGGGCATTTGATTATTCGGACGGGCCCCCTACGCTGACGTGGCTGCTGACGTGGCATGCCACGTCAGCGTTGACTCGAAGACCCGCTGACCCGCCGGCGACCTTGCCGGAGAAGACGATGAACAGTGGAATTTCCGGCGAGGTTGCCGGAAAGCTCGCTGGAAAATCGCGGCCCGCCCCCCAAACTTGGTATTTTTCGCCCGTTCTTTTGGCGTTCGACTCCCCATCGACTCCACATCAAGTTACAATAAAAACATGGCAAATGGGACGTCGGAAGGGCCTCGAACCGGCGGCCACTGAGCCGACTCCAGCGAGGTATTTACAGATTTTTTTTTTTATCTAAACTTGATTCTAATCGTTCAGGGCGCATCCATGAAAGGTCAGGAAGCTTACCTGAGGTCGTCCAATCCTCGGCGACGGCTCGAAGTCCCCCGTCGAGCTCCCCGTCCGAACCGTGGCCGGCGAAGCTCCGGCTCGCATCTCCGGCGTGTTGTCAATGCGAAATAAACACATACAAAGGCTTAGAGTTGATTCTAGTAAATTTTAGAGATGAAACACACACAAGAAGGCGTCGGGAAATGCACGACCGGGAGCCAAAGAATAAAATTTCCGTTTAGTCATTTCATCGAACACTTGGCGTGCACTTAAGTAATGGTGGTCGGAGATGAAAAAAACCAACCTGTCCGAGGGTGTCGATGGCAACGACGACCTCAATGATGATCGGTGAAGTCTGTGGAAGGTCCGGGGTTGCTCCTCCAGTGCCCGTCGCTCAAAAAATCCCCTCTCTCCTTTTTTCGAACTCCCTTGGTCACCCTCGGTTTAAACCGAGAATCTCGCCTTTTTCTCGTGGCCGACCGGCGCTCCTCGGCCTCAAAGACGAGCATGGCCCTCCGTCCTTTTGTCCCCCACGTTCGGTGTCTCTTTGTTTTTAAAAAAAACCGACCCCAGCGGCCATTTTTCTAATCGCCGGTGAGGTCCCCTGCCCTTTGGCTTTCGGCGCAATGGGTCTGCAACTAAGTTGCAGACCCGGTTCGGACCGGGTTGGGTCGGGTCTGACCCGACCGGCCCGGTTCGACTCTCCTAGCCCAATTGAGCCCCAAATCGATCTCTTTTCATGAAATTGATACCAAAATCGGACTCCTTGACATGTTTTCTATCAAATATGGGTGTTTTCGCGAATTAATTGATTGAAATTTAATGAAAACCCCAAATTATCCTTAGGATCCGAAATTAATTTTTGCTTAATCGACAATCCAAACGACCAAATTAGCTCAAATTGGGGCCACCAATGGATTCAGCATGATGAAAACTATAGGATAGAGGTGTTTAATTTGAATGGGTATGCCCGCATGAAATTTAATTTCGAAAATTGTGAAACTGGGGACTAAATTGAAAGATTTTTATGCAATTAAGCCCTTTTGTTTAAAATTGATCAAATTGAAGGGCAAATTGACCTAATTGCATTTCTAGACTTTAGGATTCAATGTCATAGCTTATAAAAAGTGAGAATTGAAAATTGAAAGACTCGAAAAGGATTTTTTATGCCCGATTCGGGTTTATGTTTGTGAATGAACATAGTGACCCAAGCCGAATTTTCAAGATTTAAAGTGACACACTTGAATAGGAAATTAAAAAAAAAATTATTGAATATTTTTGTGTATTTTTCTGACCACGAATGGTATTTTTTTATGATTTTTTGGGTATTTTTAATAATTAAATAAATTCGAAAAATATTAAAAAATACCAAAAAATATTTTTTGTTCAAAATTGGGTCCTAAGGCCAAGCCAAGGCTTCCAAAGTTCATTTTGTGATTTTATGACTTTTTTTGATATTTTTAATTAATTTTAAAGAATAAAAATCACAATAATAAATGGTCAAAAATCAGGTGTCAACAGCTGCCCCTCTTTGAGAGGAATCTCGTCAGAGGTTTCTCTCAAAGATAATGAGGCACCTGATTCCTGGCCGACTCGACTGGGAAAATGAGAGAAGAAATGCTATGACATCGAATCCTTAAGGCCCTCGATAAAAGCTCAAATTAATCCGCGGTTTACTCCAACAACTTGAACATGGGCCGGGATGAGAGAGACTTACCTGAAGCTCACCTGTCGGATGCTGCCGGTTGCGACGACTTTCAAGAAGATACCTAGGACTCGTCATTCAGAATATCCTAGGGAGATTAAGCTCTGACCTGTATGGTAGGTCATACCATTATGGAATTCCTAACTGGTAGGAACCTAAAGAAGGCGCATCCCACGCTTTGGAATTTGCCAAGGATTTTGATCCGTAAGGTGGATCAGACCTTTGTGTTGATCTTTAAGGCGGTATCTACCTCGTGTCGACCCTTATGGCTGTTTCTACCATGAGTTGATCCTTATGGCGGTTTCTACCATGAGTTGACCCTTTAGGCGGTATCTACCTTTGTTTGACCATTCAGGCGGTTTCTACCCAAAGTTGACCCTTCAGGCGGTTTCTACCCAAGGTTGACCCTTCAGGCGGTATCTACCATAAGTTTGACCCTTCAGGCGGTATCTACCATTAATTTGACCCTTCAGGCGGTTTCTACCTTGTGTTGATCCTTCAGGCGGTATCTACCTTGTGTTGATCCTTCAGGCGGTATCTACCTTGAGCTGACCCTTCAGGCGGTATCTACCTTTGAGTTGACCCTTCAGGCGGTTTCTACCTTGTGTTGACCCTTCAGGCGGTATCTACCTTGATTTGACCCTTCAGGCGGTATCTACCTTGAGTTGACCCTTCAGGCGGTATCTACCTTGATTTGACCCTTCAGGCGGTATCTACCTTGGTTTGACCCTTCAGGCGGTTTCTACCTTGAGTTGACCCTTCAGGCGGTATCTACCTTGATTTGACCCTTCAGGCGGTATCTACCTTAGTTTGTTTTGAAAAGGGGTCTCATGACGAGGGTTCTCCACGTCCGATGAGACTGTTTGAATTTTGAAAAGGGGTCCCGAGACGAGGGTTCTCCACGTCCGATAGGGCCTGTTTGATATTTTTGAAAAGGGATCCTAGGACGAGGGTTCTCCACGTCAAGCTAGGACTGTTTGATATTTTTGAAAATGGATCCTATCCTCATCCCTTCTTTTGAAAGATCCCGAAATTTGTCGGGAATTCAATTTTGAAGCAGTGAAAGATTTTATCTTGACAAAGCTTCACTTGAGTCTGTTGAGGCGACATTCTGGGAGATTGGTGTTTCCAACGGATCCTGCAGAAGTTCGAGCCTGAAAAATTTTGTTTCACCAAGAAAACGTTAGTAATCTTTGGGAAGACCACGGCTGTCCATTTGACAAAAACCGTATGACTTAAGTTTTAATCGTGAAATGTGCATTTTGATGCTGTAGGTTATCCAAAGCATTCTTGCAGCATGCAAATGTGATCACAAATCCCTTGCACGGAAAATCTGGATCCAACAATTTGAAGATTCCAAAAAGAGTTTGCTCAAAACATCAATTGGAATATTTCTCAACAAGGAGGCCATCTCACCTGTTTTGAGGTAGTGGTTTTTATAGGGGATGCACTCAATTCCCTACTAACCTGTGCCTAGGTTTTAGGCTCATTCGCAGCGCATACATTTTGATCGGTCGGGAGGTCTTCCACGGGACCGTAATGTTGGGCTTGGATATTGGCTTTCAAGGGGGGACTCGCTTTGGAGTCGAGGCCATTGAATGAAAGTCTTCACCATCTGCTCCGGGTTTACAAGTCAAGAACCCTGCAAAATGAGAAAGAAATAGTCTTGCTCGTACTTTTTCGAGCTAAGCTATATGTTAACCCAAGTGTCTTAGTCAGAGAAGACTGTTTCAGGGTTATGATGTTGGTAGGATTGGGGACCGAAAAAGGCTTGTTTTTGGCCCAAAATTTATGAGGGGATTGACATTGGTGATCATTGCAAACTTGTCACATGTCTTTTCCATTCTGCATCTTCAATTTTTGAGGCGTGCAACCGCTTTTGAGGTGTGCACAAACTCTTTAGAGAGCGTCTCTTGTTGCGTTCAGAGAGCGACTCCCTCTATGTCTTTGTTCTGCGCTTGGCACCATTTGAGGAGCAGCCCTTTTGGATTTGGCTCCTTCAGGGATTTCTTCTTTTCCCATCCGGCTTCATTGTGGATCAATCAAACAACTTACACGAGCATCGGCCTTGCTTTTACCAGGCACTTTGCTTTTTCTTAATGCCGTGGATTTTTCTCATTCATTTTTGAAATCCCACTTTTTCTCATCTTCATGGGATCATGTTAGACATATAGTCTAAACATGCTTTAAATATCAGTCCGGGAATTCTCTTCGTAATCCCTGAGTCTTGAATTCCTCCGTTTATGAGGTGATGAAATGAATTTACAGGCTCAAGTTGGCTGTGCAAAGGATTCGGTGTGTGGGATAGAGAAATGAACGCTTCTCGTCATCCTATGGCACTTGGATTACCATATAAACAACACACAAAGATTGATGTTAGTCCGAGCAAGAAAATTTCTATCCATTTTCTCCTGACGCTGCTGGACTCACCTCCATTTTGCCCCGATGAGGGGTGGTTCTTGACAGGGTTAAGAATGAAAACCGTCGTTCAAAGGGTTTATCAACGGTCACCTGTAGTGTTTGGGGGATATGAAACGAATGCCTCCGTCGTCCCAACCCATGTAATCGCCGCAAATGGTCCCTACTTCCGTAGACCCAGATTTTGTTATCTGCCCACTCCATTCATCTCTCAAGTGTGTGTTGGATATGTTTGGATTAGGCTTCGCCTCTCGTCTGAGAAAACACCATTTTAAACGGTTTGAACAACTTTTATTGGAAAAAATTCTTTTTGTTTTCTCCGAAAAATTTCCTCCCAATGGGGCTTTATGATGCACATGCATGTTTCATTCATGTTCGGACAACCTCCCAACTTCAACTGTGGATGTCTATGAGTTTAAAAATTCGATGCCTCTTTTCAGACATAATGATTGAAAGAGTCCTAACACTTTTTTTTATCTTCAACGACTTGGGGAAAAGGGATACTTACCTACCCGCCGTGGCTGGAGATCCCTGAAAATGCGGAAGAAACATGTTATTGTACGTTCATGAATTTTTCATAAAATTAGAACGATGCAATTTACCCTTGGTCATGTATTCCAACGGGTAATACATGGGATGTGAAAACCCGTTTTGCCCTGATGGCGAGCCCCTGTCAAAAACAAACAATAAGTGTCAGTTTGTGTTCCAAAATTCAAGACAAATTGGAACGATACCGCCTTGTTCTTGTTTTGTGTTTCCATTTGAACACAGACGCGCGGCTTGTAGAATATGGCCCTCTATCTTGTGGCCTTGGTCCATTCGTTTGGTTGGCGATGAATCATTCTCAAGGATTTGCCCCAGAGGAGATCCATTTGTGTTTTTGGGCGCACTCCAGCGCCATTCTTCAAGGTTCCTTTTATTCAAGGAAAAAAGAAGATTTTATCAAAATGCATGTCAAAGCATGTGACGTAGGAGCGATACTTTTTACCATCCACTAGGTCTTATAATCAAAGACCATCTCTTGGAATCCTGACTTCTAAGGCCAATGATTCTATTCATCTCCCTGTTAGCGCGCTCTTTTCATTTGAGGCTTTCAGCGCCAACTACTTCCTGTAAAATGAGTAAAAACTCCTGTTAGGCATGTGGTCCTCGAAGACCAAATTGGAACGATACAAGGTTACCATTCACCCAAATTCGTATCTTGGGGTTTGATTCTGATGCAGACGACTCTGTTATTACATCCATTGACTTTGCCAGAGAAGAAACGTCCGGCGTACAAATGATTCACTTGCCCCAGTTAGGCATGGTTTTGCTGTTTGTCATCTCTGGATTCGATGACCTTGGTCTGATGCGCTTTCATGGGGGATCATGAGAGTTTGCCCCCGGTTTGGCTCCTCAAAGCAAATGGGGGCGACCTGCTCCCATTGATTTTTGCAGATTCTGATTATCCAACTCGATTGTCAGAGTCCTTGATCAATTTTATCTGTCTCCAGACAGCTTGATATTCTTGGGATTCGTCATGTGGCGGTTTGGTGATTCTCTCGATCACAGTCTCCATTTGAGGTATTTGATGTTCCCTGTTTGTTATTTGAAAGCATTACATCCTGCGTCCTCTGCTCTTGATCATCATCTGAGAGGAAAAAGAAAGGAAGCATTATTCCCATATCAAGAAAATAATCATTTTGGAACGATACGTCCTTTTACACTTGATTTGCATTCCGTTTTGATGTTGCATATTGATATGCACAACATCTATCAAATTCCTCCATCCGTGCTGGAAGGTATTTGCAACGCCTACGGTTCATTTGCCCTAGCTGGGCGACGTCTGTTTTTTCATTTGGATGCATGAGCTTTTGGGTGCATTGTCTCTTTTATAACCTGAGGTAAAAAAAATGGAGAAAATCTTATCCCCAGATTTGATTAAAAATCAATTAGGAACGATACGTCCTTTCACCAAACGAGTGGCTCTGCGGCCAAATGTATTTTGCACTGAAGGGACGAATTCCATTATGCTCCACGAGTTTGGGGAATTTGCCCCCATTTTCGATAGAAATGAGCCTTATCAAGATGTATACAATACAAATAGATCCCTAATACAATCAATTTAAGGGACGGGATAGAGAGGATCTCAGCAAAATTAATCTTATACAAGAGAACTAAGAATGTCAAATCAATCAAAGGAATGTGGTCCGAACACTTGGAGATGCCCCAGTTCCAGTCTTCGAGATGTGACTCCAGGATCACCGATTTTTTTTTTTTTAGGTGGTTTTAGATATACCAACCATCTAAAGACATGCACATAAGACAAGTGAGGATAAAACTTCTAAAAAGCAAAGGATTTGGCACCTAAGGTCAAGGTTCCCACCTCGAGTTCTAGAAAGAGCAGATTCCATTGCACAACTATCGTTGCATTGGGGCTCGATCCATAGTTCGAAATGAGCGGAATTGAAAAGTGGATTACCCCGTGTCTTTCCTCGCGGAGATTCCGTTTAAATCCCTTCTATTGTTTTCCTATAGGCGGCGCCCGGGGTTTTAGGCGCGGTTGTGTGTATTTTCGGTGTCGTGCTAAAGCGATAAACATGCATCTTATTTAACAATCACCGCTTCAATATAAAACATACACACAATCATTCATTCCTACGCCAACCTGCATAAGACAATGTTAATCACAGACTACCCCCCTAATCACTCCAATCTGCAAAAACATATAACACCTATCATAAGCGGAATTACCTCACCTTCAAGAGCGCCTGCAGGGTTAGAAAAATCACTCAGCGTTTTAATTACGGCCTAAGTCCACTTGGGGTCTAGAACCATAGGTTCTAGAACACAGTCCCCAGCGGAGTCGCCAGCTGTCGCGACCCGTCCGGAAGCGGACGCGGCTAATGGATTACCGATCGCGGGTCTTGGATCGGCGCGGGCCCTCCTAGGCCCATACCAAATCGCGGTGGGAGTATTTTTTGGGGGACTCGGCGATAAGAGCCGATCGATTTCGACCTTAGTGTGGTCGTGGTGGCATGTGCAATTTGTGCATGCATTTGGAGTCGCCACCGGTCTTTCTTGGAGGGTAGACCGGAAACCTTATTGGCCGATTGGGAGAGATCAATCAATTCTGCGGAACCAGAGATTTTGGGTTCGGGACTTGGTTACGCTGGTGTCATTACCAACGCCCTTTCGGTACCTAACGCAAGTGATTTTCCTAGCTAAGAATTCATGCAGACGCAATTTTGGGTGAGGTAGGCTTGATTCAGGGTTTCATGCAGATTGGAAGACTATTCCTATCAATCACAATCAATGAAAGCGCGATCAAGTGCATAAATAAATCTCATCGATGCACATCAATTCAAGTCAATGGCTTCCTAGCATAGCCATAAAGGCTTAGGACAGGTGTGATTTCGGACCGGGGTAAAATGGGAAGACTTGGAGGTGATTTAGCCCAAAGGGCAAAATCGTCAATTTTTTGGAAGACTGGGATACCGAATTACCCAAAATATTCCATGGCCAGTTGATTGTGGCCATTTCCCATTTTTGAGAATGTTTTGGAATTTTTTTATTTTTCTTCAATTTTTGGAAGACGATTCGCCCAAAGGGCGAAATCGTCATTTTAAGAAGGGTCGGGGTTCAAAACACACGGAATGAGTCTTGGCCAGTTGTTTGTGGCCATTTCCTATTTTTTTGGGATTTTCCTGGATTTTTTAGAATTTTTTTTTGGAAGACGGTTTGCCGGAAGGGCAAAACCGTCATTTTTGAAAAGACCGAGGGCCGAAAGACCCGAAACAGGTTGTGGCCAGCTAAATATGGCCATTTCCTATTTTTTGAATTTTTTAGAATTTTTCTGAATTTTTCCCAATTTGTTTTGAGTTTTTTTTATGATTTTCCATTTTTTATTGAATTTTTGAGTTTTTTATTATTATATTTTTTTTTATTAAAAATAATAATATATATAACAATTATTCGGACCGGGTCGGATTACCCGACCCACAACCCAGACCCGGATCGGCCCCGCGAGCCCGCGACCGAAACGACGCCGTTTTAGGTTTTATTGATTTTTTTTACCATTTTTTTAATTTATCAGAAAATCCACGGATCGGACGGCTTTTATTGTGCCACGTGGCCTCTTTTGGTGCGTCCGATCTCAGAAAAGATCGGACGCTCCTCAGAGAGCCACTTGGCCGAATATCAACCGTTCGATTGATTTTAATTTATTTATTCCGAAAATCATTTATTAATTTTGAAAATCTTTTTAATTTTTCCAAAAATCCCAGATCGCGACACGTGTCGAAGCCGCGGCCGTCCGATCTGTGCATTTGATTATTCGGACGGGCCCCCTACGCTGACGTGGCTGCTGACGTGGCATGCCACGTCAGCGTTGACTCGAAGACCCGCTGACCCGCCGGCGACCTTTCCGGAGAAGACGATGAACAGTGGAATTTCCGGCGAGGTTGCCGGAAAGCTCGCCGGAAAATCGGGGCCCGCCCCCAAAATTTGGTATTTTTCGCCCGTTCTTTTGGCGTTCGACTCCTCATCGACTCCACATCAAGTTACAATAAAAACATGGCAAATGGGACGTCGGAAGGGCCTCGAACCGGCGGCCACCGAGCCGACTCCGGCGAGGTATTTACAGATTTTTTTTTTATCTAAACTTGATTCTAATCGTTCAGGGCGCATCCATGAAAGGTCAGGAAGCTTACCTGAGGTCGTCCAATCCTCGGCGACGGCTCGAAGTCCCCCGTCGAGCTCCCCGTCCGAACCGTGGCCGGCGAAGCTCCGGCTCGCATCCCCGGCGTGTTGTCAATGCGAAATAAACACATACAAAGGCTTAGAGTTGATTCTAGTAAATTTTAGAGATGAAACACACACAAGAAGGCGTCGGGAAATGCACGACCGGGAGCCAAAGAATAAAATTTCCGTTTAGTCATTTCATCGAACACTTGGCGTGCACTTAAGTAATGGTGGTCGGAGATGAAAAAAACCAACCTGTCCGAGGGTGTCGATGGCAACGACGACCTCAGTGATGATCGGTGAAGTCTGTGGAAGGTCCGGGGTTGCTCCTCCAGTGCCCGTCGCTCAAAAAATCCCCTCTCTCCTTTTTTCGAACTCCCTTGGTCACCCTCGGTTTAAACCGAGAATCTCGCCTTTTTCTCGTGGCCGACCGGCGCTCCTCGGCCTCAAAGACGAGCATGGCCCTCCGTCCTTTTGTCCCCCACGTTCGGTGTCTCTTTGTTTTTAAAAAAAACCGACCCCAGCGGCCATTTTTCTAATCGCCGGTGAGGTCCCCTGCCCTTTGGCTTTCGGCGCAATGGGTCTGCAACTAAGTTGCAGACCCGGTTCGGACCGGGTTGGGTCGGGTCTGACCCGACCGGCCCGGTTCGGACCGGGTTGGGTCGGGTCTGACCCGACCGGCCCGGTTCGACTCTCCTAGCCCAATTCAGCCCCAAATCGATCTCTTTTCATGAAATTGATATCAAAATCGGACTCCTTGACATATTTTCTATCAAATATGGGTGTTTTCGCAAATTAATTGATTGAAATTTAATGAAAACCCCAAATTATCCTTAGGATCCGAAATTGATTTTTGCTTAATCGACAATCCAAACGACCAAATTAGCTCATATTGGGGCCACCAATGGATTCAGCATGATGAAAACTATAGGATAGAGGTGTTTAATTTGAATGGGTATGCCCGCATGAAATTTAATTTCGAAAATTGTGAAACCGGGGACTAAATTGAAAGATTTTTATGCAATTAAGCCATTTTGTTTAAAATTGATCAAATTGAAGGGCAAATTGACCTAATTGCATTTCTAGACTTTAGGATTCAATGTCATAGCTTATAAAAAGTGAGAATTGAAAATTGAAAGACTCGAAAAGGATTTTTTATGCCCGATTCGGGTTTATGTTTGTGAATGAACATAGTGACCCAAGCCGAATTTTTAAGATTTAAAGTGACACACTTGAATAGGAAATTAAAAAAAATTATTGAATATTTTTGTGTATTTTTCTGACCACGAATGGTATTTTTTTATGATTTATTGGGTATTTTTAATAATTAAATAAATTCGAAAAATATTTAAAAATACCAAAAAATAGTTTTTGTTCAAAATTGGGTCCTAAGGCCAAGCCAAGGCTTCCAAAGTTGATTTTGTGATTTTATGACTTTTTTTTGATATTTTTAATTAATTTTAAAGAATAAAAATCACAATAATAAATGGTCAAAAATCAGGTGTCAACAAGCAGTCTCATTGGACGTGGAGAACCCTTGTCATGAGACCCCTTTTCAAAAACCAGGCAGTCTCATTGGACGTGGAGAACCCTCGTCATGAGACCCCTTTTCAAAGCAAAACCAAGGTAGATACCGTCTGAAGGGTCAACACAAGGTAGAAACCGCCTGAAGGGTCGATTCAAGGTAGATACCGCCTGAAGGGTCAACACAAGGTAGAAACCGCCTGAAGGGTCGATTCAAGGTAGATACCGCCTGAAGGGTCAACTAAAGGTAGAAACCGCCTGAAGGGTCAAACCAATGGTAGAAACCGCTTAAAGGGTCAAATTAATGGTAGAAACCGCCTGAAGGGTCAGTCAAAGGTAGAAACCGCCTGAAGGGTCAACTCATGGTAGAAACCGTCATAATGGTCAACTCAATGGTCCGATCCACCATACGGATCAAAATCCTTGGCAAATCCCAAATGGGACGCGTCTTCCTTAGATTCCTATCAGTTAGGAATCCCATTATGGTTTGACCTACCATACGGGTCAGAGCTTAACCTCTCTAGGATACTCTAGTAACGAGTTCCTAGAAATTCTCTTGAATCCATCAGACATCGCGAAAATCGCACAAACATCGAACAGGTAAGTGGCAGGTATGTCTCTCTACTATCTCACTCTCTCATGTCAAATGAATGTTCCCCCTTCAAGAAAGAGCATACATGGACAAGCATGAAGATTGGATGTCATGACTCCTTTTCCTTTAGTTTCCCGAGTCGAGTCGATCAGGACTCAGGTGTCACCTCATCTTTGAGAGAAACCTCTAACGAGATTCCTCTCAAAGAGGGGCAGCTGTTGACACCTAAATTTTGATCAACATTTTTTTCTTTATTTTTTTAAAAAATTCATAGAAAATATATAAAAATTGAAAAAATTGAAAAATCAATTTTGGTGACCTTGGCCAAGCTAAATGAACCATTTTGACCAAAAAATTATTTTCATAATTTTCATTTTTTTAATATTTTCGAAAAAAAAAAGAAAAGAAGAAAATCAAGAAAAATAATATTTGAGGTCACAAAGATATATAAAAATAGTCGGTATTTTTATTTTTATTTTATCTATTTTCTAACCTCATAAATAGTAAAATTCAGGTTTGATTTTAGGTGTTCTCTGATCACCATAAAATTGAATTTGACAAAAATATTAGTAATGATTAAAAGGAAAAGGAGGGAAACATCATCATTTAAAAGGAAAAGGGGACTAATGATTTTGTCTTCTCTTTTTGTTATTTTATTTTATTTTTACTTTTATTATTTTATTATTTTATTATTTTTTTTTCTCTCTCTCTCTCTCCCCCACTCCCTCTCTCCTTCCCGCTGCCTATTTATCTCCCCCCCCTCATCATCTCCCGACTCTTCTTCTCCCTCAACTCTCTCTCTTTCATTTTTCGATTTTTTTTCTCTCGCTCAGCCAGCCGCCCAGACCCAAAACCGTCCGGTTTTTCGACCATAAATCTTTCGTTAGGAATCGTATGGGAACGAGCCATATACCATTGGAAAGCTTATTCTCTTGCCGTTCTAATGACATGTCGTGAGTCCAATTTGGCCCAGCCATTTGTCCCGTAGAGCTGTTTGAAGGAGCAAAGGTCAGACTGATCAGACTTGAGTCCGCGGGTGCCAAATTGGATTTTCGGGTTTGTTTTGGGTTCAATCTTGGTAAGACCACCTCTCACTCCTTGTTAAGACATATATTATTGTGTTTTATGGTTTGAAGATGGATTATATTTGGATTTAAGGGCTGATCCCTTATTGTTTTGTTCGAAAAATCTGAACCGGTTCTGTCAAGGTGGTGCCGTGAACATTGTGAGTGAGTCAAGGGCTTGCCTTGCTTCCAATATTCGATAAGATGTCTCTAGCACCTAACTTAGGAATCTAGCAAGCTGAGATTGTAGTCTAGTTGAGTTTTGGATGGGTTTTAATGGTTGAATTGAAGGAGTTTTCTGGGACAGATTCTGGTCATTGGGCGATTGAAAACCGTCCGGTTTTTCGGCCATAACTCTTTCGTTAGGAATCGTATGGGAACGAGCCATATACTGTTAGAAATCTTATTCTCTTGCCGTTCTAATGACATATCGTGAGTCCAATTTGACCGAGCCATTTGTCCCGTAGAGCTGTTTGAAGGAGCAAAGGTCAGACTGATCAGACTTGAGTCCGCTAGGGCCAAATTGAATTTCCGAGCTTGTTTTGGGTTCAATCTTGGTAAGACCACCTCTCACTCCTTACATTTTACCTATTAGACCCAGAATCGGAAGGCCGAGCCTCCTGTTGGTGTCTAAATATTTGCTGTGTATTTACTTTATGTCATAGCATTTCTATATTTCGCATAAAAGACCCAGAATCGGAAGGCCGAGCCTCCTGTTGGTGTCTAGATATTTGCTGTGTATTTACTTTATGTCATAGCATTTCTATATTTCGCATAAAAGACCCAGAATCGGAAGGCCGAGCCTCCTGTTGGTGTCTAAATATTTGCTGTGTATTTACTTTATGTCATAGCATTTCTATATTTCGCATAAAAGACCCAGAATCGGAAGGCTAAGCCTCCTATTGGCGTCCAAGGTGTTTTATTTATTTATTTTCTGTAAATTATATTGTGCTACCCCAGAATCGGAAGGCCGAGCCTCCTGCTGGTGGTTTATACCCCCCACACATTGTTGCACGAGCACCGACGGACTCCGACGTCGTAAAATTCACCGGATCCCATCTCCTTTGCTTATGTTTATGTTGTATAATGACTTAATATCTTCTTTATTTTTTGCATTGTGTTGCGTCCTATAAAAACAAAAACAAAAAAATGCTAGATCGGACGTCTGCAGATGAGCCACGTGTCGTGATTAGGTGATTTTCAGAATAAAAAAAAATTCCAAAAAAATGAATTATTAAGGAAAAATTCAAAAAAAAATTGAGAAAAATTGCAGAAAATTCCTAAAAAAATTCTAAAAATTTTTGAAGGCTGAAAATGACAAAAAAATTGATTTGTTTCCATTTTTTGGATTTTCTCCCATTTAATCCAAAATGGCGATTTTACCCCTCAAAGGGTAAATCGTTTTTGATATTCCGATGAATTGTGGAAATTGCTTAGAATTTGGTGATGGGCCAGATAGGTGGCTAAACCTTATGTCTAAGATTTCCACATTTCATTCCCATTTTTAGAAAATGACGATTTTACCCCTTCGAATGGTAAATCGGTTTCTAAAATTCCAGAAAATCATGAAAATTGCAAAAAAAAAAAAATAGGAAATGGGTCAATTGAGTGACCAAACCTATTTTTGACATTGTTTTACTCCGGATTCATTCCGAAATGACGATTTTTCCCTTTTTAGGCAAATCGTCCCTTTTGTCTCAAAATTACGACTTTACCCCTGATGGGTAAAATCATGTCTAAATCATTCCTAAGCTTGATTGATACTTATTTAGGCTAATAGAGCCTTATTAGGAGTGTCATGTTGATTTGATGTGATTATTTTACATATTTGGATTCATTGATTTGCGCATTTTATTATTGATTGTGATTGCTAGGATAGTCATTCCTATTTGCATGAATTCCTAGATTTAGGATTCGTACTCCACTCATCTGCATGAAATCTTAGGTAAGAAAATTCAGTCAACTTAGGTACCGAAAGGGCGTCAACTCTGACAGTTGACGTAACTAAGTCCCCGAACCCATTTCTCTGGTTATCGCAGAATTGAATAGAAACTCCCGACTATTCAATAGGGTGGTCCAATCATACCCTCCAAAAAATGATTGGTGGCGACTCCATGGCATGCACACTTAGCACATGTCACCAGACCACACTGAACGTCGACTACGCATACCTCCGTTGCGATTTGGGTAACGGGCCTTGGGAGAGGCCCGCGTCCGACCAGACTGGACGGCCCATTAGCCCTCGAGAGCCCACATGCAACCTCGAGAGGGTCGCGATAGACTGGCGACTCCGCTGGGGACTTAGAGAACTTGAGCCGATTAAAAAGTTGATTGATTTTTCTGACATGTTTTATGCTGATGCTCTTCAAGTTGAGGTACGTACTTTAACCCTTGAGGTGTTAAATGTTTTTGCAGATTGGAGAAATAAGGGGTGAAGTGTTCGTTAACTCTGTCTTATGCAGGTAGGAGTTTAGGATGTATGATTGTGTGGATGTTTATATTGAAGCGGTGTTTGCTAAATGAAATGCATGTTTATTGCTTTAGCACGACACAATGAACACACACAGCCGCGCCTAAAACCTCGGGCGCTCTCTTTAGGAAAATAATAGAAGGAATTGAAAATGAAATCTCCGTGAGGAAAAACACGGGGTAATCCATTTTTAATTCTGCTCATTTCGAACTATGGATTGGGTCCCAATGCAACGATAGTTGTGCAATGGAATCTACCCTTTCTAGAACTCGAAGTGGGAGCCTTGGCCTTAGGTTCCAAACCCTATTTTTGATTCTTAGAAGTCAAACCCCACTGGTCTCATGCGCATGTATGTGAATGATTGGTACACCTCGAAACCAAAAGGTCATTGTCGCGACCCGTCCGGAAGCGGACGCGGCTAATGGATTACCGATCGCGGGCCTTCCCCTGCACAAGGGTGCGGATCGCGGGCTTTGGATCGGCGCGGGCCCTCCCAGGCCCATACCAAATCGCGGCGGGAGTATTTTTCAAAGGGATTCGACGATAACAGTCGATCGCTTTCGACCTTAGTGTGGTCGTGGTGGCATGTGCAACTTGTGCATGCATTTGGAGTCGCCACCGGTCTTTCTTGGAGGGTAGACCGGAAACCTTATTGACCGATTGGGAGAGATCGATCAATTCTGCGGAACCAGAGATTTTGGGTTCGGGGACTTGGTTACGTTGATGTCATTACCAACGCCCTTTCGGTACCTAACGCGAGTGATTTTCCCTAACTAGGATTTCATGCAGGCGCAATTTTGGGTGAGGTAAGTCTGACTTTGCACATTAACCAGTTTAACATGCTCACGTAATCATAATAAATAAATAGATGCCAATCACATAAACATCTATCCTACGTGGTGATCATGGAATTATGATTTAATGGGTCTCGAGCCAATGAGACCACATTTAATCATTTTAATATTTTAATAACGGAGAGCCGCTCTTCGCTTCTTCTTGGTTTCTTGAACTCTTCAAGAATTGGGCCCCAAAGAGCTCGCCGACTTAAAAGGCTCCTCCACGTAATCCTCGTAGCATTTACATCAACAATTGACTATGCTAAAAATAAAGATTACATGAAAAATAAAAGGAGTACGCAGTCTCCATTTAATAATTACAACCCCAAATATATAAATAATCATCATACATTCATATATACATCAATCACATTGATTAGGGATTTTTCCATGATCACCACCCTTTCACGTAAGTAATAAATTCACAATTTAAAACTTAGGAATGCACAATAAAAATTCTACGTTGAATCATATTAAGAATTTTTACGTAAAATAAGATAGCCATAAATTTTCGATTCAAAATTGATTTAGTCTCAATTTTTGCTACGTTGATTAATTTATCATATAAAATAATCAATCTCCATTAGCCATGTAAGACGAACAATTCGTTAATACATATTGACCATAGTATTGCAAAAATTGCAAAAAATCAATTAAATGCACGAAAACACCTAAGGATTGGCTCTGATACCACTGTTGGGATCCACGTAACACGTAGCGGAAATAAATAACAACCCATACATGTATCTCCAGAGGCGTACTTCGTGCATTTCAATCGAAAAAAATCACAAAGTCTCAAAGGGAGTAAATGGATTACCTCTCGTAGCGTGCTTGAACGGAGGTGTCGGTTCGATGTTCTTCGATCTCAGCCTCCACAAGTGTTAGGCATCTAATTCGGACGCACCACCAATTGACGAACGGGGAGACGACTAATAACTCCACAACAATTGTGCTAGCAATATGCGGAATCAATATTCCGAACTTAGTATATTTTGCTCTCTCAAGATTATGAGAATATAGAGAGTGTTTGTGTTCTTCTCTCTAAGCTCTCAAAAATTTGCACACTCTACAAAATGTCTCCCCCTCTCAACCTCAAAACTCTTGCCATCCTTTTATAGCCAAAAATACCTTCTAATAAATTGTATTTAAAAATAGCACTAACAATTATAAATTCTATCTAAAAATAGCACTCACAAATAAATGACATTTAAAAATAGCACTAACAATAGCACTCACAATTTATAATACAAAAATGCTATTTAAAAATAGCACTAACAATAGCACTAACAATTTATAATACAAAAATGCTATTTAAAAATAGCACTAACAATTATAAATTCTATCTAATAATAGCACTCACAATTTATGATAAATAAATGCCATTTAAAAATAGCACTAACAATAGCACTCACAATTTATGATAAATAAATGTCATTTAAAAATAGCACTAACAATAGCACTCACAATTTATAATACAAAAATGCTATTTAAAAATAGCACTAGCAATAGCACTCACAATACAAAAATGCTAAAAAAATGCACTAACAAAGGTGTTAAAAATAATAACCATTATTATTATTACAAGAGTTAAAGAGGTTACCAAACAGTACAAATATGCATAACGTACAAATACGTATGATGTATAAATACGTAGAGCATACGTATACATCCGTGAAACCGGGGACTAATTGAAAGAAAAATATGCAATTAAGCCCTTTTGGTAAAAATTGATTAAATTGGAGGGCAAATTGACCTAATTGCACTTTAAGACTTTAGAATCCAATGTCATAGCTTATAAAAAGTGAGAATTGAAAATTAAAAGACACGAAAAGGAATTTTTTGCTCGGTTCGGGTTTATGTTTGTGAAGAAACATAGTAACCCGAGCTGAATTTTCAAGATTTAAGGTGACACACTTGAAGGGGAAATTAAAACAAAATTATTGAATATTTTTGTGTATTTTTCTGACCACAAATGGTATTTTTCTGATTTTTTGGGTATTTTTATAATTAAATAAATTCGAAAAATATTATAAAATACCAAAAAATATTTTTTGTTCAAAATTGGTCCCCGAGGCTAGGCCAAGGCTTCCAAAGTTGATTCTGTGATTTTATGACCTCTTTTTATATTTTTAATTAATTTTTAAAGAATAAAAATCACAATAATAAATGGTCAAAAATCAGGTGTCAACAGCTGCCCCTCTTTGAGAGGAATCTCGTTAGAGGTTTTTCTCAAAGATAAGATGGCGCCTGATTCCTAACCGACTCAACTGGGAAAATGAAAGAAAAAATGCTATGACATCGGATTCTTAAGCCTTTTGATGAAAGCTCAAATTAATTCCCGGTTTGCTCTAACAATTTGAACTTGGGCCGGAGTGAGAGAGGCTTACCTGAAGCTCACCTGTCGGACGCTGCCGGTTGCGACGACTTTCAAGAAGATGCCTAGGATTCGTCATTCAACATATCCTAGGGAGATTAAGCTCTGACCTGTATGGTAGGTCATACCATTATGGGATTCCTAACTGGTAGGAACCTGAGGAAGGCGTATCCCACGCTTGAGGATTCGCCAGTGATTTTAATCCGTATGGTGGATCGGACCTTTGTGTTGATCCTTATGGCGGTATTTACTAATGTGTTGATCCTTATGGCGGTATCTACCATCATGTTGACCCTTGAGGCGGTTTCTACTTTAATTTGATCCTTCAGGCGGTATCTACCATGAGTTGACCCTTCAGGCGGTATCTACCTTGAGCTGACCCTTCAGGCGGTTTCTACCATTGTTTTGACCCTTCAGGCGGTTTCTACCTTGAGTTGACCCTTCAGGCGGTATCTACCTTGAGTTGACCCTTCAGGCGGTTTCTACCATCATGTTGACCCTTGAGGCGGTTTCTACCTTAATTTGATCCTTCAGGCGGTATCTACCATGAGTTGACCCTTCAGGCGGTATCTACCTTGAGCTGACCCTTCAGGCGGTTTCTACCATTGTTTTGACCCTTCAGGCGGTTTCTACCTTGAGTTGACCCTTCAGGCGGTATCTACCTTGTGTTGACCCTTCAGGCGGTATCTACCTTGGTTTGACCCTTCAGGCGGTATCTACCATTGGTTTGACCCTTCAGGCGGTATCTACCCTTGGTTGACCCTTCAGGCGGTTTCTACCATTGTTTGACCCTTCAGGCGGTATCTACCTTGATTTGACCCTTCAGGCGGTGTCTACCATCATGTTTTGACTTTGAAAAGGGGTCTCATGACGAGGGTTCTCCACGTCCGATGAGACTGCCTAAATTAAGAAAAGGGGTCTCATGACGAGGGTTCTCCACGTCCGATGAGACTGCCTAAATTTTTTTAAGGGATCTCATGACGAGGGTTCTCCACGTCCGATGAGACTGCTTGATTTTTGAAAATGGGTCTCATGACGAGGGTTCTCCACGTCCGATGAGACTGTTTGATGTTTTGAAAAATGGGTCCTGGGACGAGGGTTCTCCACGTCTGATAGGACTTTTTCTTTTAAAATGGTTTTTCTTCCCCTCTTTTTTTTTGGAGACCCCGAAGTTTGTCGGGAATTCAGTTTTTTGAAGCAGTGAAAGATTTTATTTTGACAAAACTTCATTTGAGTCTGTTGAGGCGACATTCTGGGAGCTGGGTTCTCCAGGTATCCTGCAGAAGTTTGAGCCTGAAAGATTTACCTTCACCAAGAAAACTTTAGTAATCTTTGGGAAGACCACGGCTGTCCATTTGACAAAACCGTATGATTTAAGTTTTAATCATGAAATGTGCATTTTGATGCTGGAGGTTACCCAAAGCATTCTTGCAACATGCAAATGTGATCACAAATCCCTTGCACGGAAAATCTGGATCCAACAGTTTGAAAATTCCAAAAAGAGTTTGTTCAAAACATCAATTTGAATATTTCTCGACAATGAGGTCTTCTCACCTGTTTTGAGATAGTGGTTTTTGTAGGGGATGCACTCAATTCCCTACTAACCTATGCCTAGGTTTTAGGCTCATTCGCAGCGCATACATTTTGATCGGTCGGGAGGTCTTCCATGGGACCGTAATGTTGGGCTTGGATATTGGTTTTCAAGGGGGGCCCGCTTTGGAGTCGAGGCCATTGAATGAAAGTCTTCACCATCTGCTCCGGGTTTATAAGTCAAGAACCCTGCAAAATGAGAAAGAAATAGTCTTGCTCGTACTTCTTCGAGCTAAGCAATATGTTAACCCAAGTGTCTTAGTCAGAGAAGACTGTTTCAGGGTCGTAACATTGGTAGGATTTGGGACCGAAAAAGGCTTGTTTTTGGCCCAGAAATTACGAAGGGTTTGACATTGGTGATCATTGCAAATTTACCACCTGCCCTTTCCTCTCTGCACCTTCAGTTTTTGGGATGCGCAACCGATTTTGAGGTGTGCACCAGCTCTTCAGAGAGCGTTTCGTCGCATTAAGAGACTGATGACTCTGTCTGCGTCTCTGCTCCACGCTTGACACCATTTTGGGAGTAGTCTTTTTTATATGGCTCCTTTAGGGATTTCCTCTTTTCCCATCCGGCTTCATTGCGGATCGATCAAACAACTTACACGAGCATCGGTCTTGCTTTTACCAGGCACTTTGCTTTTTCTCGATGCCCTGGATTTTTCTCATTCATTTTTGAAATCCCACTTTTTCCCATCTTCATGGGATCGTGTTAGACCTATGATCAAAGGTCTAACAAGGTTAAACATTAACTTAGGAATTTTTTTGCAAACCCTAAGTCTTGAACTCCTTCGTTTCTGAAGTGATGCTGCATCCGTCTTGGAATGTGCAATGATCACCAACGGGATTATGAAATGATTTTGCAGGCTCAACTTGGCTATGCAAAGGATTCGGTGTGTGGGATAGAGAAATGAATGCTTCTCATCATCCTATGGCACTCGGATTACCATATAAACAACACACAAAGATTAATGTTAGTCCGAGCAAGAAAATTTCTAACCATTTTCTCCTGATGCTGCTGGACTCACCTCCATTTTGCCCCGATGTGGGGTGGTTCTTGACAGGGTTAAGAATGAAAACCGTCGTTCAAAGGGTTTATCAACGGTCACCTGTAGTGTTTGAGGGATATGAAACGAATGCCTCCGTCATCCCAACCCATGTAATCGTTGCGAATAATCCCTACTTCCGTAGGTCCAGATTTTGCTATCTGATCCGCTCCACTTCTCTCCAGTGTGTGTAGGACGTGTTTGGACTAGGCTTTGCCTCTTTTCTTTTGAGAAAACGTCCTTTTAAAAGTCTTGAACTTTTGATTGGAAAAAATCTCTTTCATTTTCTCCAAAAATTTTACCCGTCAAGGGGATTTTATGATGCACCATGCATGTTCTTATTCATGTTCAGATAACCTCCTGTTTTAAGACATGAATGCCAATGAAGTTTGAATTCTATGTCTTTTCTAGACATTAGATTCTGAAAGCTTTTCTTTTTATTTAACACCTTCAATGGATTGGGGAAAAGGATACTTACCTGTCCCCCGTGGCCGAAAATCCCTGAAAATGCAGAAGAAACATGTTATTGTATGTTCGTGAATTTTTCAAAAAATTAGAACGATACATCTTACCCTTGGTCGTGTGCCCCTGCGAGTGCACACAGGTTGTGACAATCTGTCCTCCTTGATGGTGAGTCCCTATCAAGGATAAATAACAAGTGTTAACTCATATTCCCAAATTGAAGACAAATTGGGACGATACAACTTTACTCTTGGTTCTCATCCCGTTCTGACGTCGCGTATTGATATGAACCACGTCTATCAAATCCGCTTATCCATGCTTGGAATATTTGCAATATCAATGGTTCAGCTGCCCCCGGTTGGGCAACGTCTGTTTTGTTATTTGAACAGATGGCTCCTTGAGTGATTTATCCACGTTTATCACCTGAGAAGGGAAAGAAATGAGACATTACTTTGGTATGCGATAGAAGATCGTTTAGGAACGATACATCGTTTTACCAAATAGGTGGCTTCGCGGCCAAACGTATTTCGTGTTGAAGGGGTAGATCCCATTATGCTCAGCGGGTGATAATTATGGTTCATGGAACTTGCTCCACGGATTAAGTGATTAATCCACGGCCTTCGGCTTGAAGATGCTCAAAGGGTGATGTTGACACTCACGCGCAATTAGTTCTAGATATTAATGAAAGATGTTCCCGTGGGAACCTTACAGTGCGATCAACAACATATGCAATAGGAGTATTCAACCCCTTTTCTCGAAGCATTTTTCATCGAGTAGCCATGCCTTGCATCAGACGTTTGATCACCGGCCTCGCGTCACCACTGCGATGGTCCTCCGGCTCCAAATTGATCAAGCCAAAGATTGAACTCATCGCCAAGGAAATTGCTCGGGTCTTCGAGCCATTGATGTTCAAGTTGGGTATCAACGATTGTTGGGGGCAGATTTCTTTCATTGCCTTCGTTGTGAGGGATTAGAGTTTTTGAGCTGGAACCTTCATCATTGCCCTGTTGGGGTTGAGACATACATTCCTGAAAAGTATTGATCCAAGTGTCCAGCTCCTCATCAAGGAGATCACCTGTTCTTTCTAGCCCTTGGTGCCCAGATTGGGTGTCGTCGACTGCAGGCGAGGGATTCCTCTCTTTGCTCTCGCCGTGAGCAATTTGACCCCTCGAATTGGAACTTCCTCCAATGACCGGCAGGTTCATATGTGCACTCTCTACCAATGCCAGATCCACTTCAAGGACAGCATTAATGACTGATTCGCGCTCAAACTGAGGAATCTCTATGTGCTGGAACTGTGGCATATACTCCTGAGGAGTATTGAGATAGCTCGGCGGAGCATTCTGATTTGGGTTAGAGGAGTCGCTGACACGACTGCTAATCCCGTCATTGCTGAAACACGGTTGGGTGCTCTTGGCTCTCCAATCATCATGGTTGTAACTCTGCCCAGCACTTGAGCTCCAACTGGCTTTATGATGGTTTAACGCTATCCTTCCATCCCTTAGCAATCTCCTATAGTACTTGAGGTGAGACTCAACGTTAATTCTAGAGAGCCCCGGCACATTCATAATCTCGAGTATGCGTAGTGGGCTAGCCGAATCAACTCCCAGCTCTCGAATTGCATCAACAAATTTGGTGTGAAGCTCATAGGTCCAGTAAAACCTTGTTCTCTTATCACCCAAAATATCGTCAATACTTCGGTAGCTATTCTCTACGGGATCTAGTCGTTTCAAAAGTTGTCCAGGGAGGGACTCACCGACTTTGGATTGGCTGGCTGCGACAGCGAGTTCGTCATTAAGAGAATTCCCCCTGTGATGATTCATATCCCATTTCTCAGAGGATGTTGGTGTTGATCCTATGGTGTTGACTTGCTCATGCAGATCTCCGGCGGTATCTGGCTGTGTCGGAAAATGCTGTGGAGAATACGGTAACAGCTGAGCGTTATTCGTCAACAGGGATGGTTCATCGAGGAACACCTCGCCGAGGACAACAGGATTACCACAATTAAGGCAGGTGGCCTTGGTCAGAGCTTCCTTATATCTCGCGCTTTCAGCTTGAAGCTTCTCATTCTCCTCCTTCAGGACCAGTAACTCATGGTCTGCGTATTGCTGTTTCACCCGGGTTCGTTTGTTGGCGAACCAAAACTTGACCTTCGAAAGCTCCAATCCTATCTTTCGGCTCAACTCCATTTTCTGTTTTCTGCTTGGAGTGGGGCATTCATTGAAGAAAGCTTCGAGCTCTCGGATTTGGCCTGGAGTGTGGCGTTGTAGTTGCTTCCTTTTCCGACTCCGGTCATCATTGTATACTCCTTCTTCGTAGCTGAAACCTAGAATTTCATCGCTGGAGGAGTCAGTCTCTATGGCCTTCGGGCAGGATTCAGCTCCAGGATCTTCAAAGTCTCCCAGCAGTTCGTGCTCAGAAATGTCCAGGTCAGGCGTTTCTAGCAGATGGGAATAACTTTTAAACATGATGGATCGGGGTATCTCGGGCTGATCTAGTTCACTCAGCTTTCTCAATTCGCTCTTACGTGTTTGCTCACTCTAGAAATTTTCTCAAGTGATTGTGCGTGTCCTGGAACCATCCTTCAGGCTGCATATGAAGACCAGCAAGCAAGCGCTCCTCCCGAGATCCTGCAATTACTCATCGTCTGTATTCCCCTTTCTTTTTCCTCGTGATAGGATCACAAACTCACTTGCATTGATTCGATTTCATCGAGTAATGCGCTCGTCCCCTAGTTCAGTCTTCAAAGTGGTGGGTCTACAATCTTTCGGCGCCTTTTATGATTTGCTAGGCCCGAGAACGTGGGGAGCAGCGGTGGACCCGCAATTAATGACTCTTGTTTAATTCATTTAGCTCCATGGGAATTAACGCCATGATCTTCTCTCAACCCCTTTTCATCGTTCAAACGAAAGTGGCATTTTCCCTGTGCATGCTGTTACTCTTCATTTCAGCATCCCGGGCGCTTGGTGAGGAATGAGTTCGTAGCCACTCAAAATTTTAAAGACCGTCTCTGGTTTCAGACTTAATCTAACAAGGGATCATCACAACTGAGCATGACGATGTTCGTCGATAGCGTTGGTTTTCATACATAATTAACTATAGCCATTAAAGAAAAATGTTCCCATAGGAACTTTACAATGGATAAAAAGAGTGATCCACTCGTGAACATGCTCTTCTTCCTATGGGTGTTCGTAGTGACCGACCCATCGTGCCCCGAGCTAGGTGCTAGATCATGGCTGTCCAAGCATGCCAGCTTCCCACTGATTGAACAAGGCATCGAGCCCCTCATCGAAGAAATCGTCTGTCGTGGGTTGACCAGCGGCAGGCAGAGCACCAGCCGACTGTTGCTCGAATGGAGGAGTGCGCACTCGCTGTACTTGTGACACACGCTCTTGAGAAGTGTTGAAATGGCCTGGGAGGACATTCTGATCAGCTTTCAATTTGCCGGTGGTCGGGTTGCTAGCTTGATTGATGCTTAGATTTGGCCGGGTATCTCTTGATGCCTGAGCATTACAATGGCGGTCGCCTCTAGCTTTTGGGCTCGAGACGGATTCCTCCCGGTTTAGCTCTGCTCGACGTTGTTTTAATAGCTTTCTGTAGGCAGCAAGGTGATTCCTGACCAGCTCCTTACTAAGCCCCGGTACATTCATGGCCTTAAATATGCGCGTCGGAGTTGCTGAGTCGATCCCTATTTGGTGAACCACGTCTAGGAATCTGGAATGCAGTTCAGGGGGCCAAGCGAACCTCCTCTTATCGTGGCCCAAAATCGCATCGATGGCTTGACGACTGATTAACTCATCTCCAGCAGGACCCGACCCTATCGAAAATTGTTGTGCATGAGGCTGATATGCTTTGAGCTGGTCGGCGGTAACATCCAGCTCCTTGAAACTATAACTCCAATCAAAGCGATGCAAATCCCATCCCCCAAGAGGCATTTGTATCACCTTCGTAGGATCATCCTGCTCATGCGTGACTCCGGCAAAATCTGGTTGAGCAGGAGATGCCCCGAGGGAGTAAGGTGGTAAATGAACGTCTTCAATCATCGCGTGAGGCTTATCGGGGAATATCTTACCGAGGGCGACGAGGTTATCGCAATGAGGGCAAACGGTAATATTGAGAGCTTTTTCATACCTCATGTTTTCTGTTCGCAGCTTTTGGTTTTCTTCCTTTAAAATCTCGACCACCTGACGTTTGCGTTGAGCCCTCGATTTGGATCTCCTATTTTGAAACCAAAACTGGATCCTCGACTGATTAATCCCCAACTCCCGGCTCAATTCAATTCTCCACTTCTTTTTCATGTAATGGCTTTTACTGAAAAGGGTTTCCAGCATTTGGGTTTCCTCCTGAGAGTATTGGTGAGGACGTCTTCTTTTCCCGAGTTGAGCATTGTGGATGTCGTTGTCGTCGTCGCCGTGATCTTGATTTCCGTTGCCAGAAGTGTTGGGCTCCATGGTTTTGGCGTTAGACTTGATCTTGGAATCTTCGAGATCCCTCTGTGGTTCAATTTCTGAGATTTTTGAGTCAGTCGCCTCTAGCAGCTGACAGTAACCTCTTAAATATGTTGGATTGAGAAATGTTTGATTGGTTCTTGCCCACTCAGAGTTCTCCACTCTCTCCTGTATGCTCACTCCCTATAAAGTTTTCTTCGAGTGACTCTGCATGTTCAGGAGACGCTCTTCAAGCATCATTAGGCAAACGTTCCCCCTCAAGACCTTGAATTTCTCGCTTAGCTTTTCAACGTGATGGGACTGCCAAACCCTGTTAGGGCTCTCTTCGATAGTTGCGCTTTCCTCCCACCTAACTCTAATAATGGTGATCCCGACAAATCTTTTACATCTTTTAATTGATGAGCCGGAAATCGCGGACCGAAACGAATCCAATGGTTCTCGTGAGGGGACCTCCTGCTTTACCCCATAACTGGGCTCCACCAGCATTATTACTGAGACCCTTCATCATCCTCGAGTTGCTATAAAATGAGGAATTAATGTATGGAAGGTTAACGTTCTCGCATAATCAGCTTCTTCCTTCTAATCTCTCTGTTAAACTCGTCTTATTCTCAAGCCAACCCAACGCAAATGGCCTCCTCTCCCGTACGCACTTTTTCAACTGATGTCTTGGCCCAGTGGGAAAAGCTTTATAACCTACTGGGTCGTGGTTACGCGCACATAACCGATCATTCTGCAACCGAGGATGCAATCTGTGTCCTGCTCGAGGACCTTGATACCACTTCTCTCGAAGGTACTACACTGGGGAGGGAATGTAGAACTTTCCCGACTCTCTTTGCACACTCCTTAGAGGCCTATCGTGTTGCTAGTCGGGAGGTTCTGGTGGCTCGCGTCTTGCGGGCTCGTTATGAGGATCGATCTGATCATTTGGTGCTGACCAACTATCTGGTTGATAGTTACAAAAAGGCCGTCGAGTTTGCTAATGAGCGGGTCGCGACGTTGCTTCGCGAGAGGAGAAATCTGGTGGATCAATTGGCCATATCCCTGACCACCGGCGAGCATGACCGCCGCAACGTCCTGTTGAGGCTTCAGAGCGATTGGCAGGAAGAACGGCTCGACAAGATAACCGAGGACATAGCTCGCGGGAATGGACTGGTTCGGGACCTGGAAGTAGTCACCGAAGAACACGAGGCCAAGGTCGCCGAAGTTAAGGGAGAATGCAGAAGTCTTCTCCTCAGGCTTGCCGACCACAACATGCGGAGCTGGGAGTATGAGCAGAGCATTAACAACATGGAGGGTCAGTTGGGCTCCTTTGTGTCGTTAATTAGGGCTCACTTTGGCTTTACTTTTCCACCCCGAATTGTATGACCTGCTTCTGAAAACCCTCCGCTGAGCAAAATAAATGAAAGTTCTCGTGTGTGTTTTAACTTCTGCATGGTTCCTTTCTTCGAGCGTTCGAACATCTTCAACTTAGGTGAGCCGAACCATAATATCAATAAGTCGAACAAATATGGATTTTATAACTCGCTCATGATCAGATGAAAGAATAGCCTCAGACTTATCCAGGAAAAGATTTCTCTCTATTACCTATTTTTTACCTGCAAATAGAAAGACAGAATCAGAAGGAATAATCTGAAAAAGAAAGCATAGACCCCTTTCAATCTTATGCTTGCTCGTGATTAATAAGGACAAGAACTTTTACAAGGGTTTTAATCTTGCGCGAAAAGTTTTTATCAATATTCCTCGAAATAAAGCATACTATTGAAAGGAATGTAATTCACAATAATCGCCTTTGATCAATTTCGAGAGGAACGAATTACTCAAAAGTGCGAGGCATAATAACGTGTTTTAAATTTAATTGAAGATACGGCATCCAAATCAAGGCCGTTTTGTTAAGAACGAGAGTAATTTGGACATCTATCTCGTCATTAAATTCAAAACAACATCGATATTCTCGATCAATTATCGTGGATTACCAGCGACGTAAAACATGCACGAAACAATTCAAGTGTATAATTCCTTCTAGAGAAATTGAGATTGGACTACTCTATACGACCAAAAGGTCGTGTAAGACTTCCAATTTTAATTTCCTCTAAAGGAATTATAAACTTGACTTGGGAGTATTCGGATGATTAGAGAAAATGCCACTATCACATTCCCATGACCCGTCAAAAGAAATACAACCAAGTTCCATCTGAATGTATACACCAATAGATCCCTAATACAATCACTCTAAGGGGTGGGATAGAAAAAGCCTCGATAAAAATAAACCCTATACAAGAGGACTAGTAATGGAAAATGAAACAAAGGAATGTGATCCTAACGTTTAAGGATGCCCCAAGTTCGATCCGTGGCTTCCGGATCACTTGCCCCAACTCGTCATCTTCTTTGGACGATATCTCAATAAGGTCCATAGTAGGCTCTTTTGTTGCTCACTCGGTGTTCGCCATGGGATATCATCCTCCTCGTCTTCTATCAAGGACGTTTGGGAAAAACACACACATCTATCCTTGAAATGGCATTTAATCTAATCACCAGAATGCAATGAATGAAATGCCTATATTTATATGAACTGTAATAGATTTGAGGGATAGAGAGTCTTACCAACCAAACTCGTCGACTTATGTGCGGTTTTAGGTGTACCAACCGCCCAAAGACATGCGCATGAGACAAGTGATGGTGAACTTCTAAAAATCAGAGGGTTTGGCACCTAAGGTTAAGGTTCCCACTTCGAGTTCTAGAAAGAGCCGATTCCATTGCACAGCTATCGTTGCATTGGGACTCGATCCATAGTTCGAAGCGAGCGGAATTGAAAAGTGGATTACCCCGCGTTTTTCCTCACGGAGATTCCATTCTCAATTCCTTCTATTGTGTTCCTAAAGGCGGCGCCCGGGGTTTTAGGCGCGGTTGTGTGTGTCCACGTGTTGTGATCATCATAATGCAATTCATGCACAGCAGTTTATCAATCAGCACTTCAAATCATCCACACAACATACATTCCTACGCCCAACCTGCATAAGACAATGTTAATCACGGACTACACCCCTTATTTCTCCAATCTGCCAAAAACATATAACACCTACCATAAGCGGACTTACCTCACCTTCGAGAGCGCCTGCAAAGTTAGAAAAATCACTCAGCGTTTTAATTACGGCCTAAGTCCACTTGAGGTCTAGAATCATATGTTCTAGAGCAAGAGTCCCCAGCGGAGTCGCCAGCTGTCGCGACCCGTCCGGAAGCGGACGCGGCTAATGGATTACCGATCGCGGGCCTTCCCCTGCACAAGGGTGCGGATCGCGGGCTTTGGATCGGCGCGGGCCCTCCCAGGCCCATACCAAATCGCGGCGGGAGTATTTTTCAAAGGGATTCGACGATAACAGTCGATCGCTTTCGACCTTAGTGTGGTCGTGGTGGCATGTGCAACTTGTGCATGCATTTGGAGTCGCCACCGGTCTTTCTTGGAGGGTAGACCGGAAACCTTATTGACCGATTGGGAGAGATCGATCAATTCTGCGGAACCAGAGATTTTGGGTTCGGGGACTTGGTTACGTTGATGTCATTACCAACGCCCTTTCGGTACCTAACGCGAGTGATTTTCCCTAACTAGGATTTCATGCAGGCGCAATTTTGGGTGAGGTAAGTCTGACTTTGCACATTAACCAGTTTAACATGCTCACGTAATCATAATAAATAAATAGATGCCAATCACATAAACATCTATCCTACGTGGTGATCATGGAATTATGATTTAATGGGTCTCGAGCCAATGAGACCACATTTAATCATTTTAATATTTTAATAACGGAGAGCCGCTCTTCGCTTCTTCTTGGTTTCTTGAACTCTTCAAGAATTGGGCCCCAAAGAGCTCGCCGACTTAAAAGGCTCCTCCACGTAATCCTCGTAGCATTTACATCAACAATTGACTATGCTAAAAATAAAGATTACATGAAAAATAAAAGGAGTACGCAGTCTCCATTTAATAATTACAACCCCAAATATATAAATAATCATCATACATTCATATATACATCAATCACATTGATTAGGGATTTTTCCATGATCACCACCCTTTCACGTAAGTAATAAATTCACAATTTAAAACTTAGGAATGCACAATAAAAATTCTACGTTGAATCATATTAAGAATTTTTACGTAAAATAAGATAGCCATAAATTTTCGATTCAAAATTGATTTAGTCTCAATTTTTGCTACGTTGATTAATTTATCATATAAAATAATCAATCTCCATTAGCCATGTAAGACGAACAATTCGTTAATACATATTGACCATAGTATTGCAAAAATTGCAAAAAATCAATTAAATGCACGAAAACACCTAAGGATTGGCTCTGATACCACTGTTGGGATCCACGTAACACGTAGCGGAAATAAATAACAACCCATACATGTATCTCCAGAGGCGTACTTCGTGCATTTCAATCGAAAAAAATCACAAAGTCTCAAAGGGAGTAAATGGATTACCTCTCGTAGCGTGCTTGAACGGAGGTGTCGGTTCGATGTTCTTCGATCTCAGCCTCCACAAGTGTTAGGCATCTAATTCGGACGCACCACCAATTGACGAACGGGGAGACGACTAATAACTCCACAACAATTGTGCTAGCAATATGCGGAATCAATATTCCGAACTTAGTATATTTTGCTCTCTCAAGATTATGAGAATATAGAGAGTGTTTGTGTTCTTCTCTCTAAGCTCTCAAAAATTTGCACACTCTACAAAATGTCTCCCCCTCTCAACCTCAAAACTCTTGCCATCCTTTTATAGCCAAAAATACCTTCTAATAAATTGTATTTAAAAATAGCACTAACAATTATAAATTCTATCTAAAAATAGCACTCACAAATAAATGACATTTAAAAATAGCACTAACAATAGCACTCACAATTTATAATACAAAAATGCTATTTAAAAATAGCACTAACAATAGCACTAACAATTTATAATACAAAAATGCTATTTAAAAATAGCACTAACAATTATAAATTCTATCTAATAATAGCACTCACAATTTATGATAAATAAATGCCATTTAAAAATAGCACTAACAATAGCACTCACAATTTATGATAAATAAATGTCATTTAAAAATAGCACTAACAATAGCACTCACAATTTATAATACAAAAATGCTATTTAAAAATAGCACTAGCAATAGCACTCACAATACAAAAATGCTAAAAAAATGCACTAACAAAGGTGTTAAAAATAATAACCATTATTATTATTACAAGAGTTAAAGAGGTTACCAAACAGTACAAATATGCATAACGTACAAATACGTATGATGTATAAATACGTAGAGCATACGTATACATCCGTGAAACCGGGGACTAATTGAAAGAAAAATATGCAATTAAGCCCTTTTGGTAAAAATTGATTAAATTGGAGGGCAAATTGACCTAATTGCACTTTAAGACTTTAGAATCCAATGTCATAGCTTATAAAAAGTGAGAATTGAAAATTAAAAGACTCGAAAAGGAATTTTTTGCTCGGTTCGGGTTTATGTTTGTGAAGAAACATAGTAACCCGAGCTGAATTTTCAAGATTTAAGGTGACACACTTGAAGGGGAAATTAAAACAAAATTATTGAATATTTTTGTGTATTTTTCTGACCACAAATGGTATTTTTCTGATTTTTTGGGTATTTTTATAATTAAATAAATTCGAAAAATATTATAAAATACCAAAAAATATTTTTTGTTCAAAATTGGTCCCCGAGGCTAGGCCAAGGCTTCCAAAGTTGATTCTGTGATTTTATGACCTCTTTTTATATTTTTAATTAATTTTTAAAGAATAAAAATCACAATAATAAATGGTCAAAAATCAGGTGTCAACAGTCATTCAGCGCCGCTTATGAATCAAAATCCAAAGACTTGTGTGAAGAATCAGTCGCGAGTTTAAACGAACCAAGATGGCATGGAAAAGCGCTGGACCACCCTGGAGAGTCAACTGATGAGGGCAAATGCCTTTTGACCGGGGCAGCCGGGTCAAGTGTAAAGATGTGTCGTTCCTAATTGATTTTCAATCAGATACCGGCATAATATTTCCTATCTTTTCCTCTCAGGTGAAAAACAGGTACAGAAGGAAAATCCATTTGTGGATAGACACGAGGGACATGTTTTACATGGCATACATTTGTCAAAAATGTCCTCATCCGATCACATGCAAGATGATCATGGAACGATGGTGAAAATGTAATCGTTCCAATAAGCCATTTGAATATTATACATGACGGGGACCTTTATGTCTTTTGTCTACAGGATAAGATGGTCAAAGACAAACGAAAGAAAATTTGTCTTCCCTATAAGACAGAAAGAAATGTGCCTTCAGCAGATGTCACCCATTGGGATTGCAATGACAAATTAAATCAAATTATGAAGAAGGAGCAACCTAATTAGGATTGGCTCTCCCTAAATCGAAAAAGTTGTATCTGTTCCAAATCAGATTGACTGGTTCACGAGTTGATATGGTTTTTCATTCTTGCAGGTGATGACGAGAATGAATGGGACCACTGAAGAATTTCCCCCGTCTTGGACGCCAGAAGTGACCAGAGCGGGGATAGTAAATCCGTAATCGTTTCAATTAAAGCTCCTTACGCGGTGATTGACTCTTTCACTCCTTTCATCGCGCAGGTTGTTGAAGTACTCAATCGCGAGTAAATCCAAGCTTACTGATGTCAAATAGCCTGAATGCATCAATGCGGTAGGATCAAATTGCCTACGACTAAATCAGCCAGCCCCAGACAAAGCATCCAGTGGCTGGGGACAAATCGCTCCGCTACCCGGAAAAGAGAAACATCAAATACTTCAAATGGCGACGATGATCGAGAGAATCACAAAACCGCCACACGAAAAATCCCAAGACCGTCAAGCCATCTAGATATGGATAAAAATAATTGAAGATTCTGACAATTGAGATAGAAGATCAGAATCGGCGAAACCCATGGGAGTGAGTTCTCCCATTTTCTTTGAAGAGGCCAAACCGGGGGCAAACTCTCATAAAGACGCATCGGACCAGGGTTATTAAATCCAGAGATAACAAACATCAAGACAAGCCTTACCAAGGCAAAATACTTGAAGAACACCGTCCCTTCAAATGTTGGAAACCCCGAATGGAGTATCTCTTTCCTGAAATTTCAAATGAAGTCAAAACCTACACATGTTTCTTCATGTGCAGGTGCATGGACGTTGTCAAAATTGAATTGAAAATTGCCAACAAACACAGAAAGTGCTAAGGCATGTTGCCAGGACAAACGTCGCCCAACTGGGGCAGAACGGCTGTTAATCTCACGAACAACACCCATAAATACAGACGAGAGAAGACATTCCCAAAGTGGATGATGATTGCAGCAAAATGCAGGAATGAATTTAGTTGGGGCAGGCATGAAAAACCATGCCTAACTGGGGCAAGTGAATCATTTGTACGCCGGACGTTTCTTCTCTGGCAAAATCCAGGGACGCAATGACATAGTCGTCCGCATCAGAAGTAAACCCCAAGATACAAAATTGGGTGAACGGTAACTTTGTATCGTTCCAATTTGATCTCCAAAGATCCCACATGTAACATGAGTTTTTCCTCATTTAGCAGGAAGGCGTTGGCGCCGAAAGCCACAAAAGAAAAGAACTCACTAATTGGGGAGCGAACAAAATTATCGGCCTTGGAAGTCGTGCACTCCAAGAAATGGTCTTTGATTATAAGATCGAGTGGAGAGTAAAAAGTATCGCTTCCACACATCATGCTTTGACATGCATTCCGATAACAATTTCCTTTTTCCTTGAATAAAAAGAACTTTGAAGAATGGCGCTGGAATGCGCCCAAAAACACAAATGGATCTCCTCTGGGGCAAATCCTCGAGAATGATTCATCGCCAACCAAACGGAGGGATCGTGGCCACAATATAGTTGGCCAATTTCTGCAAGCCGCGCGTTTGTGTTCAAATGAAAACGCCAAGCAAGAACAAGGCGGTATCGTTCCAATTTGTCTTGAATTTTGGAACGCAAACTGACACTTATTGTTTGTTTTTTACAGGGGCTCGCCATCAAGGCAAAACTGGTTTTCACATCCTATGTATTACCCGTTGGAATACATGACCAAGGGTAAATTGTATCGTTCTAATTTTTTGAAAAATTCGTGAACGTACAATAACATGTATCTTCCGCATTTTCAGGGATCTCTAGCCGCGGGGGACAGGTAAGTATCCCTTTCCCCAATCCATTGAAGATGTTAAATAAAAAACAGAGAGAAAAAGAAAAGCTTTCAGAATCAAATGTCTAGAAAATACATAGAATTCAAACTTCATTGGCATTCATGTTTTAAAACACGAGGTTGTCTGAACATGAATAAGAACATGCATGGTGCATCATAAAATCCCCTTGACGGATAAAATTTTTGGAGAAAATTGAAAGAGATTTTTTCCAATCAAAAGTTCAAAACTTTCAAAAGGACGTTTTCTCAAAAGACGAAAGGCAAAGCCTAATCCAAACACGTCCTATACACACTTGAGAGAGAAGTGGAGCGGATCAGATAGCAAAATCTGGACCTACGGAAGTAGGGACCATCCGCAGCGATTACATGGAATGGGACGACGGAGGCATTCGTTTCTTATCCCCAAACACTACAGGTGACCATTGACAACCCCTTCGAACGGCGGTTTTCATTCTCAACCCTGTCAAGAACCACCCCACATTGGGGCAAAATGGAGGTGAGTCCAGCAACATCAGGAGAAAATGGTTAGAAATTTTCTTGCTCGGACTAACATCAATCTTTGTGTATTGTTTATATGGTAATCCAAATGTCATAGGATGATGAGAAGCATTCATTTCTCTATCCCACACACCATATCCTTTGCATAGCCAAGTTGAGCCTGCAAATTCATTTCATAAACCCATTGGTGATCATTGCAAGTTCCAAAGCAAAGACAAATCACTTCAGGAACGGAGAAGTTCAAGACTTAGGGTTTACGAAGAAAACTACTAAGTTGATACTCAAGCGTGCTAAGAGCCAAGTCATATATCTAGCACAATTGCCAAGCATCCCACTTTCGACAAGAGATTAAAGAAATCCCCAGCATCAAGAAAAAGCAAAGTGCCTGGTAAAAGCGAGGCCGATGCTCGGGTGAACAATTTGATCGATCCCTAAAGAAACCTGGTAGGGAAAAGAAGAGGCAAAAACCCCTAATGGAGTCAGATCAAGAAGACTGCTCCCCAAATGATGTCAGCCGTGGAGCAAAAACACAGAAAGAGTTGTCAACCTCTTAATACCACAAGAGACGCTCTCTAAAGAGCTAGTGCACACCTCAAAATCGGTTGCGCACCTCAAAGACTAAAGATGCAGAATGGAAATGACAGGAGGCAAATCAGCAATGATCACCAATGTCAAACCCGTCACGAATTCTGGGCCAAAAACAAGCCTTTTTCGGTCCCCAATCCTACCAATGTCACAACCCTGAAACAGTCTTCTCTGACTAAGACACTTGGGTTAACATATTGCTTAGCTCGAAGAAGTACGAGCAAGACTATTTCTTTCTCATTTTGCAGGGTTCTTGACTTGTAAACCCGGAGCAGATGGTGAAGACTTTCATTCAATGGCCCCGACTCAAAAGTGAGTCCCCCCTTTGAAAACCAATATCCAAGCCCAACATTACGGTCCCGTGGAAGACCTCCCGACCGATCAAAATGTATGCGCTGCGAATGAGCCTAAAACCTAGGCACAGGTCAGTAGGGAATTGAGTACATCCCCTATAAAAATCATTACCTCAAAACAGATGAGATGGCCTCCTTGTCGAGAAATATTTCAATTGATGTTTTGAACAAACTCTCTTTGGAATTTTCAAACTGTTGATCCGAATTTTCCATGCAATGAATTTGTGATCACATTTGCATGTTGTAAAAATGCTTTGGATAACCTCCAGCATCAAAATGCACATTTCATGACTAAAACTTAAGTCATAAAATTTTGTCAATTGGGCAATTATTGTCTTCCCAAAGATTATTAACATTTTCTTGGTGAAGAAAAATCTTTCAGGTTTGAACTTTCTGCAGGATACCTGGAGAACCCAGCTCTCAGAATGTCGGCTCAGTAGACTCAAGTGAAACTTTGTCAAAATAAAATCTTTCACTGCTTCAAAACTGAATTCCCGACAAACTTCGGGATCTCTAAAAAAAGGGGAAGAAAAACCCTTTTAAAAGAAACAGTCTCATCGGACGTGGAGAACCCTCGTCATGAGACCCATTTTAAAAAATCAGGCAGTCTCATCGGACGTGGAGAACCCTCGTCATGAGACCCATTTTCAAAAATATCAAACAGTCTCATCGGACGTGGAGAACCCTCGTCATGAGACCCATTTTCAAAAATCAGGCAGTCTCATCGGACGTGGAGAACCCTCGTCATGAGACCCCTTTTCAAAAATCAGGCAGTCTCATCGGACGTGGAGAACCCTCGTCATGAGACCCCTGTTCAAAAATCAGGCAGTCTCATCGGACGTGGAGAACCCTCGTCAAGAGACCCATTTTAAAAAAAATCAGGCAGTCTCATCGGACGTGGAGAACCCTCGTCATGAGACCCATTTTCAAAAATATCAAATAGTCTCATCGGACGTGGAGAACCCTCGTCATGAGACCCATTTTCAAAAATCAGGCAGTCTCATCGGACGTGGAGAACCCTTGTCATGAGACCCCTTTTCAAAAATCAGGCAGTCTCATCGGACGTGGAGAACCCTCGTCATGAGACCCATTTTCAAAAATATCAAACAGTCTCATCGGACGTGGAGAACCCTCGTCATGAGACCCATTTTCAAAAATCAGGCAGTCTCATCGGACGTGGAGAACCCTCGTCATGAGACCCATTTTCAAAAATATCAAACAGTCTCATCGGACGTGGAGAACCCTCGTCATGAGACCCATTTTCAAAAATCAGGCAGTCTCATCGGACGTGGAGAACCCTTGTCATGAGACCCCTTTTCAAAAACCAGGCAGTCTCATTGGACGTGGAGAACCCTCGTCATGAGACCCATTTTCAAAGCAAAACCAAGGTAGATACCGCCTGAAGGGTCAACACAAGGTAGAAACCGCCTGAAGGGTCGATTCAAGGTAGATACCGCCTGAAGGGTCAACACAAGGTAGAAACCGCCTGAAGGGTCGATTCAAGGTAGATACCGCCTGAAGGGTCAACTAAAGGTAGAAACCGCCTGAAGGGTCAAACCAATGGTAGAAACCGCCTAAAGGGTCAAATTAATGGTAGAAACCGCCTGAAGGGTCAGTCAAAGGTAGAAACCGCCTGAAGGGTTAACTCATGGTAGAAACCGTCATAATGGTCAACTCAATGGTCCAATCCACCATACGGATCAAAATCCTTGGCAAATCCCAAATGGGACGCGTCTTCCTTAGATTCCTATCAGTTAGGAATCCCATTATGGTTTGACCTACCATACGGGTCAGAGCTTAACCTCTCTAGGATACTCTAGTAACGAGTTCCTAGAAATTCTCTTGAATCCATCAGACATCGCGAAAATCGCACAAACATCGAACAGGTAAGTGGCAGGTATGTCTCTCTACTATCTCACTCTCTCATGTCAAATGAATGTTCCCCCTTCAAGAAAGAGCATACATGGACAAGCATGAAGATTGGATGTCATGACTCCTTTTCCTTTAGTTTCCCGAGTCGAGTCGATCAGGACTCAGGTGTCACCTCATCTTTGAGAGAAACCTCTAACGAGATTCCTCTCAAAGAGGGGCAGCTGTTGACACCTAAATTTTGATCAACATTTTTTTTCTTTATTTTTTTAAAAAATTCATAGAAAATCTATAAAAATTGAAAAAATTGAAAAATCAATTTTGGTGACCTTGGCCAAGCTAAATGAACCATTTTGACCAAAAAATTATTTTCATAATTTTCATTTTTTTAATATTTTCGAGAAAAAAAAAAGAAAAGAAGAAAATCAAGAAAAATAATATTTAAGGTCACAAAGATATATAAAAATAGTCGGTATTTTTATTTTTATTTTATCTATTTTCTAACCTCATAAATAGTAAAATTCAGGTTTGATTTTAGGTGTTCTCTAATCACCATAAAATTGAATTTGACAAAAATATTAGTAATGATTAAAAGGAAAAGGAGGGAAACATCATCATTTAAAAGGAAAAGGGGACTAATGATTTTGTCTTCTCTTTTTGTTATTTTATTTTATTTTTACTTTTATTATTTTATTATTATTATATTTTTTTTTCTCTCTCTCTCTCCCCACTCCCTCTCTCCTTCCCGCTGCCTATTTATCTCCTCCCCCTCATCATCTCCCGACTCTTCTTCTCCCTCAACTCTCTCTCTTTCATTTTTCGATTTTTTTTCTCTCGCTCAGCCAGCCGCCCAGACCCAAAACCGTCCGGTTTTTCGACCATAAATCTTTCGTTAGGAATTGTATGGGAACGAGCCATATACCATTGGAAAGCTTATTCTCTTGCCGTTCTAATGACATGTCGTGAGTCCAATTTGGCCCAGCCATTTGTCCCGTAGAGCTGTTTGAAGGAGCAAAGGTCAGACTGATCAGACTTGAGTCCGCGGGTGCCAAATTGGATTTTCGGGTTTGTTTTGGGTTCAATCTTGGTAAGACCACCTCTCACTCCTTGTTAAGACATATATTATTGTGTTTTATGGTTTGAAGATGGATTATATTTGGATTTAAGGGCTGATCCCTTATTGTTTTGTTCGAAAAATCTGAACCGGTTCTGTCAAGGTGGTGCCGTGAACATTGTGAGTGATTCAAGGGCTTGCCTTGCTTCCAATATTCGATAAGATGTCTCTAGCACCTAACTTAAGAATCTAGCAAGCTGAGATTGTAGTCTAGTTGAGTTTTGGATGTGTTTTAATGGTTGAATTGAAGGAGTTTTCTAGGACAGATTCTGGTCATTGGGCGATTGAAAACCGTCCGGTTTTTCGGCCATAACTCTTTCGTTAGGAATCGTATGGGAACGAGCCATATACTGTTAGAAAGCTTATTCTCTTGCCGTTCTAATGACATATCGTGAGTCCAATTTGACTGAGCCATTTGTCCCGTAGAGCTGTTTGAAGGAGCAAAGGTCAGACTGATCAGACTTGAGTCCGCGAGGGCCAAATTGGATTTCCGAGCTTGTTTTGGGTTCAATCTTGGTAAGACCACCTCTCACTCCTTACATTTTACCTATTAGACCCAGAATCGGAAGGCCGAGCCTCCTGTTGGTGTCTAAATATTTGCTGTGTATTTACTTTATGTCATAGCATTTCTATATTTCGCATAAAAGACCCAAAATCGGAAGGCCGAGCCTCCTGTTGGTGTCTAGATATTTGCTGTGTATTTACTTTATGTCATAGCATTTCTATATTTCGCATAAAAGACCCAGAATCGGAAGGCCGAGCCTCCTGTTGGTGTCTAAATATTTGCTGTGTATTTACTTTATGTCATAGCATTTCTATATTTCGCATAAAAGACCCAGAATCGGAAGGCTATGCCTCCTATTGGCGTCCAAGGTGTTTTATTTATTTATTTTCTGTAAATTATATTGTGCTACCCCAGAATCGGAAGGCCGAGCCTCCTGCTGGTGGTTTATACCCCCCACACATTGTTTCACGAGGACCGACGGACTCCGACGTCGTAAAATTCACCGGATCCCATCTCCTTTGCTTATGTTTATGTTGTATAATGACTTAATATCTTCTTTATTTTTTGCATTGTGTTGCGTCCTATAAAAACAAAAAAAAATGCTAGATCGGATGTCTGCAGATGAGCCACGTGTCGTGATTAGGTGATTTTCAGAATAAAAAAAAATTCCAAAAAAATGAATTATTAAGGAAAAATTCAAAAAAAAAATTGAGAAAAATTGCAGAAAATTCCTAAAAAAATTCTAAAAATTTTTTAAGGCTGAAAATGACAAAAAAATTGATTTGTTTCCATTTTTTGGATTTTCTCCCATTTAATCCAAAATGACGATTTTACCCCTCAAAGGGTAAATCGTCTTTGATATTCCGATGAATTGTGGAAATTGCTTAGAATTTGGTGATGGGCCAGATAGGTGGCTAAACCTTATGTCTAAGATTTCCACATTTCATTCCCATTTTTAGAAAATGACGATTTTACCCCTTCGAATGGTAAATCGGTTTCTAAAATTCCAGAAAATCATGAAAATTGCAAAAAAAAAAAAATAGGAAATGGGTCAATTGAGTGACCAAACCTATTTTGACATTGTTTTACTCCGGATTCATTCCGAAATGACCATTTTTCCCTTTTTAGGCAAATCGTCCCTTTTGTCTCAAAATTACGACTTTACCCCTGATGGGTAAAATCATGTCTAAATCATTCCTAAGCTTGATTGATACTTATTTAGGCTAATAGAGCCTTATTAGGAGTGTCATGTTGATTTGATGTGATTATTTTACATATTTGGATTCATTGATTTGCGCATTTTATTATTGATTGTGATTGCTAGGATAGTCATTCCTATTTGCATGAATTCCTAGATTTAGGATTCGTACTCCACTCATCTGCATGAAATCTTAGGTAAGAAAATTCAGTCAACTTAGGTACCGAAAGAGCGTCAACTCTGACAGTTGACGTAACTAAGTCCCCGAACCCATTTCTCTGGTTATCGCAGAATTGAATAGAAACTCCCGACTATTCAATAGGGTGGTCCAATCATACCCTCCAAAAAATGATTGGTGGCGACTCCATGGCATGCATACTTAGCACATGTCACCAGACCACACTGAAGGTCGACTACGCATACCTCCGTTGCGATTTGGGTAACGGGCCTTGGGAGAGGCCCGCGTCCGACCAGACTGGACGGCCCATTAGCCCTCGAGAGCCCACATGCAACCTCGAGAGGGTCGCGACACCGAGACCCTGCAATTACTCCTCGTCTGTATTCCCCCTTTCTTTTTCCTCGTGATAGGATCACAAACTCTCTTGCATTGATTCGGTTTCATCGAGTATTGCGCTCGTCCCCTAGTTCAGTCTTCAAAGTGGTGGGTCTACAATCTTTCGGCGCCCTTTTATGATTTGCTAGGCCCGAAAACGTGGGGAGTGTCGCGACCCGTCCGGAAGCGGACGCGGCTAATGGATTACCGATCGCGGGTCTTGGATCGGCGCGGGCCCTCCCAAGCTCATACCAAATCGCGGCGTGAGTATTTTTGAGGGATTCGACGATAAGAGTCGATCGCTTTCGACCTTCAGTGTGGTCGTGGTGGCATGTGCAACTTGTGCATGCATTTGGAGTCGCCACCCGGTCTTTCTTGGAGGGTAGACCGGAAACCTTATTGACCGATTGGGAGAGATCGATCAATTCTGCGGAACCAGAGATTTTGGGTTCGGGGACTTGGTTGCGCTGACGTCATTACCAACGCCCTTTCGGTACCTAACGCGAGTGATTTTCCTAGCTAAGAATTCATGCAAGCGCAATATTGGGTGAGGTAGGTTTGATTCAGGGTTTCATGCAGATTGGAAGACTATTCCTATCAATCACAATCAATTTAAATGAAAGCACAATCAAATACGTAAATAAATCACATCAACATACATCAGTTCAAGTCAATGGCTTCCTAGCATAGCCATAAGGGCTTAGGGAATGTGTGATTTCAGACCAGGGATAAAATGGGAAGATTTGGGGACGATTAGCCCGAAGGGCAAAATCGTCATTCCTTGGAAGGTTTGGATACCGAATTACCCAAAATATTCCATGGCCAGTTGATCGTGGCCATTTCCCATTTTTGAAATTTTTTTGATTTTTCTTCAATTTTTGGAAGACAATTCGCCCAAAGGGCGAAATCGTCATTTTAAGAAGGGTCGGGGTTCAAAACACCCGGAATGAGTCTTGGCCAGTTGTTTGTGGCCATTTCCTATTTTTTGGGATTTTCCTGGATTTTTTTAGAATTGTTTTGGAAGACGATTTGCCGGAAGGGCAAAACCGTCATTTCTGGAAAGACCGGGGGTCGAAAGACCCGGAACAGGTCATGGCCAGTTGAATGTGGCCATTTCCTATTTTCTGGAATTTTTTAGAATTTTTATGAATTTTTCCGAATTTTTTTGAATTTTTTATGATTTTCTATTTTTTATTGATTTTTTTGAATTTTTTTTAATATTATTTATTATTAAAAAAATAAAAATAATAATAATAATGAAAACCGGATCGGGTCGGATGACCCGGCCCATGACCCAGACCCGCAACCCAAACCCGGCCCGCCTCCTCCATGAGAAAAACGGCGCCGTTCCATGCGTTTAAGACGGACGTCTCAGATTGAGACACGTGGTGTTCACTGGACCGTCGGATTTTTTATTATATTTTTTTATTATTTTTTTCTATTAACGCTGCGCGCTGACGTGGCCGCCACGTGGCTTCCACGTCAGCGCCACGTCATCGTTGACCAGTCAACAAACGTTGACTGGTCAACGACTCGTCGGAGAAGACGACCGGCGCCGGCGTTCCCTCGCCGGCGCCTCGTCGGAGGGCGATATCTCGGCCCTCCGACGTCCAAATCAAACGAAATCAACGCCAAAAGATTCTACTCGACGTCCTCTACCACATATCCGAACCTCAACATAGCAGAACGCCAAAAGATTGACTCGCCATCTCCGACCGAAAGCATACCTCCGGCGAACTTGGTTCTAGCCGTTCTACACGTTACTCGACCAACATAAATTATTGAGAAGCATCCTAGGAGCTGTAGAGGACTTACCTGATAATCCCGGGGCTTTGGTTTGGCGTGGAACAAGGCGTGGAGTTCACAGCCGGTCGGAGGACGTCGGCGACCAACCCGAATATTTGCCCGATGAAATCGTGCGCAATCAAAAAAGAAAGTGGTCAGCAAGGTAGAAGAAACAGGTTGCGATGAACAGCTTAGCCAATGAACGATCCAAACTCAACTTGCCATGGGATGCCGACGTGAAGCTTGAGGAGGGATCTCACGGTTTTCTGAGGTCTGCGGCCGATTGGACGGGCTTAACAACTTCTCCGGAACTCAGGGAAGTCGAAAATGACTGTCAACAGCTTCGGTTTTCGTCGAGGATGATCGGACGACGATTTGGAAACTTCGGCCAAGCGCGGCATTGCTGGGCTTGCACGGCGGTTCGCGACGGGTTGTCACGGCGGCGTCGAGGGAGTTCTTCGTTGCTCGAGACGCGCTCCCGAGTTCATGACAGGTCCGGCGGTCCGGGGCTGACTCAGCGAATTGGAAGTTCTGGGGAGGTGCGGCGGTGGTGGTTGATGATGACGGTGGGGCGACGCGATGACGAAGGATGGAGGTGGCGGTGGTTGATGACGACGGTGGGGCGACGCGATGACGAAGGATGGAGGTGGCGGTGGTGGTCGTGCGGATGGAGGGGCTGTTGTCGCGCGTGGAAGACGGAAAAAGAAGTTTTTCCTTCGTCCTCTCGGCCGTCCGAAGAAGAAAAAATGCAGAGAGGGAGGGCCAAAAAAAAATGAGAGAGAGAAGTCCCAACAAGAATAAAATACAAGTAAAATAATTATAAAAATAAAAAGGCACAAACACAATTATGGGTCAAACATTCCTTTTCCCCTTTAAATACTACTAACTTTTTTTGCCAAATTCGATTTTATGATGATCCAAAGAACACATGAAATCGAACCTGAATTTTACTATTTATGAGGTTAGAACATAGATAAAATAATAATAATAAAAAAATATCGGCTATTTTTTTATATTTTTGGGACCTCGAATACTATTTTTTTATTTTTTTTGGGTATTTTTCTAATTAAATAAATTCGAAAAATATTATAAAATACCAAAAAATATTTTTTTGTTCAAAATTGGTCTCCGAGGCTAGGCCAAGGCTTCCGAAGTTGATTTTGTGATTTTTTGACCTTTTTTGATATTTTTAATTAATTTTAAAGAATAAAAATCACAATAATAAATGGTCAAAAATCAGGTGTCAACAGCTGCCCCTCTTTGAGAGTGAGCTCGTCAGAGGTTGCTTTCAAAGATAAAATGACACCTGAATCTTAACCGACTTGACTGGGGAAAAGAAATGCTATGACATCGGACCCTTAAGTCTTTTGATGAATGCTCAAATTAATCACCGGTTTACTCTTGCAATTCGAACATAGGCCGGAGTGAGAGAGGCTTACCTGAAGCTCACCTGTGAGATGCCGCCGGTTGCGACGACTTTCAAGAAGATACCTAGGACTCGTTCAGAATATCCCGGGGAGATTAAGCTCTGACCTGTATGGTAGGTCATACCATCATGGGATTCCTAATTGGTAGGAACCTAAGGAAGGCGCGTCCCCTTTGAGATTTGCCAATGACTTTGATCCGTATGGTGGATTGGACCATTGAGTTGACCATTTAAGTGACTTTTACTATTGGATTGACCCTTCAGGCGGTTTCTACCGTTGTGTTGACCCTTCAGGCGGTATCTACCTTGGTTTGACCCTTCAGGCGGTATCTACCATTGATTTGACCATTCAGGCGGTTTCTACCATGAGTTGACCCTTCAGGCGGTATCTACCATGAGTTGACCCTTCAGGCGGTATCTACCATGATTTGATCCTTCAGGCGGTATCTACCATGATTTGACCCTTCAGGCGGTATCTACCTTGTTGTTGACCCTTCAGGCGGTATCTACCTTGAGTTTTTGCTTTGAAAATGGGTCTCATGACGAGGGTTCTCTACGTCCGATGAGACTGATTGGATTTTGAAAAGGGGTCTCATGACGAGGGTTCTCCACGTCCGATGAGACTGCCTAAATTTTTTTGAAAAGGGGTCTCATGACGAGGGTTCTCCACGTCATGTTAGGACTTGGGTCTATTGAGGCGACATTCTGAGAGCTGGGTTCTCCAGGTATCCTGCAGAAAGTTCAAACCTAAAAGATTTTTCTTCACCAAGAAAATGTTAATAATCTTTGGGAAGACAATAATTGTCCAATTGACAAAATTTTATGACTTAAGTTTTAGTCATGAAATGTGCATTTTGATGTTGGAGGTTATCCAAAGCATTCTTGCAACATGCAAATGTGATCACAAATCCTTTGCACGGAAAATCTGGATCAACAGTTTGAAAATTCCAAAAAGAGTTTGTTCAAAACATCAATTGGAATATTTCTAGACAATGAGGTCTTCTCACCTGTTTTGCGATAGTAGTTTTTTTATAGGGGATGCACTCGATTCCCTACTGACCTGTGCCTAGGTTTTAGGCTCATTCGCAGCGCATACATTTTGATCGGTCGGGAGGTCTTCCACGGGACCGTAATGTTGGGCTTGGATATTGGTTTTCAAGGGGGACCCGCTTTGGAGTCGAGGCTATTGAATGAAAATCTTCACCATCTGCTCCGGGTTTACAAGTCAAGAACCCTGCAAAATGAGAAAGAAATAGTCTTGCTCGTACTTCTTCGAGCTAAGCTATATGTTAACCCAAGTGTCTTAGTCAGAGAAGACTGTTTCGGGGTTGTAACATTGGTAGGATTGGGGATCGAAAAAAGCTTTTTTTTGGCCCAGAATTCATGAGGGGTTTGACATTGGTGATCATTGCAAATTTGTCACATGTCTTTTCCATTCTGCATCTTCCATTTTTGAGGTGTGCAACCGCTTTTGAGGTGTGCGCAAGTCCTTTAGAGAACGTCTCTTGTGGTATTAATAGATTGACAATTCTGTCCGTGTTTTTGCACCACGGCTGACATCATTTGGGGAGCAGTCTTCTTGATCTGACTCCTTTATGGGTTTTTCTCTCTTCCCAACTAGGCTTTATTGGGGATCAATCAAACAGTTTTCACGAGCATCGGCCTTGCTTTTACCAGGCACTTTGCTTTTTCTTGATGCTGGGGATTTTTTTCTTTGTTGAAATCCCGCCTTTTCTTTTCCTTTGGAACTACGATGTTCAGAAAATTGTGCTAGATATACAACTTGAATCATAGCACATTTAAACGCCGATATGAAATTTTTCTATAAATCCCATCTCTTGATTTCTTCCGTTCTTGGAGTGATGCAGTTTCTATCTTGAAACATCCCATGATCACCAACAGGGGTTTATGAAATGAATTCGCAGGCTCAACTTGGCTGTGCAAAGGATATGGTGTGTGGGATAGAGAATGAATGCTTCTCGTCATCCTATGGCACTTGGATTACCATATAAACAACACACAAAGATTAATGATAGTCCGAGCAAGAAAATTTCTAACCATTTTCTCCTGATGCTGCTGGACTTACTTCCTTTTTGCCCCGGTGTGGGGTGGTTCTTGACAGGGTTAAGAATGAAAACCGCCGTTCAAGTGGGTTGTCAACGGTCATCTGTAGTGTTTATGATATGAAACGAACGCCTCTGTCGTCCCAATCCATGTAATCGCTGCGAATGGTCCCTACCTCCGTAGGTCCAGATTTTACTATTTGATTCGCTCCACTCATCTCTCAAGTGTATGTAGGATGTGTTTGGATTTGAGCTTGCCTCTCTTTTGAGGAAACATCCTTTTGAGAGTTTTGAACAACTTTTGATTGGAAAAATCTCTTTCGTTTTCCCAGAAATTTTACCCGTCAAGGGGATTTTATGGTGCACAATGCGTGTTCAGACAACCTCATGTTTCAAAACATGAATGCCAATGAAGTTAGAATTCCATGTCTTTTCTAGACATCAGATTTTGAAAGCTTTTTCTTTTTCTCTCTGTGTTTTTTGGTTTAACATCTTCAATGGATTGGGGGAAAGGGATACCTACCTGTCCACCGTGGCTGGAGATCCCTGAAAATGTAAAAGAAGCATATCATTGTATGTTCACGAATTTTTCGAAAATCGAAACGATACATCCTACCCTCATGTACCCTAACAGGTAGTATGTGGGATGTAAAAACTTATTCGTCTCCAAGGCGATTCCCCTGTCAAGGATAAACAATAAGTGTTAATTCATATTCCCAAATTCAAGACAAATTGGGACGATACAACTTTACTCTTGATTTTCATCTCATTCTGATGTTGCGTATTGATATGAACAACCTCTATCAAATCCGCCTATCCATGCTTGGAGTGTTTGTAACATCAATGGTTCATCTGCCCCCAGCTGGGCAGCGTCTGTTCTGCTATTTGAACGCATGACTCATTGAGTGATTTATCCATGTTTATCATCTGAGAAGGAAAAGAAAGAAGACATTACTTCGGTATTCGATTGAAGATCGTTTAGGAACGATACATCGTTTTACCAAATAGGTGGCTTCGCGGCCAAACGTATTTCGTGTTGAAGGGGTAGATCCCATTATGCTCCGCGGGTGATAATTATGGTTCATGGAACTTGCTCCACGGATTAAGTGATTAATCCACGGCCTTCGGCTTGAAGATGCTCAAAGGGTGATGTTGACACTCACGCGCAATTAGTTCTAGATATTAATGAAAGATGTTCCCGTGGGAACCTTACAATGCGATCAACAACATATGCAATAGGAGTATTCAACCCCTTTCCTCGAAGCATTTTTCATCGAGTAGCCATGCCTTGCATCAGACGTTTGATCACCGGCCTCGCGTCACCACTGCGATGGTCCTCCGGCTCCAAATTGATCGAGCCAAAGATTGAACTCATCGCCAAGGAAATTGCTCGGGTCTTCGAGCCATTGATGTTCAAGTTGGGTATCAACGATTGTTGGGGGCAGATTTCTTTCATTGCCTTCGTTGTGAGGGATTGAAGTCTTTGAGCTGGAACCTTCATCATTGCCCTGTTGGGGTTGAGACATACATTCCCGAAGAGTATTGATCCAAGTGTCCAGCTCCTCATCAAGGAAATCACCTGTTCTTTCTAGCCCTTGGTGCCCAGATTGGGTGTCGTCGACTGCAGGCGAGGGATTCCTCTCTTTGCTCTCGCCGTGAGCAATTTGACCCATCGAATTGGAACTTCCTCCAATAACCGGCAGGTTCATATGTGCACTCTCTACCAATGCCAGATCCGCTTCAGGGACAGCATTAATGACTGATTCGCGCTCAAACTGAGGAATCTCTATGTGCTGGAACTGTGGCATATACTCCTGAGGAGTATTGAGATAGCTCGGCGGAGCATTCTGATTTGGGTTAGAGGAGTCGCTGACACGACTGCTAGTCCCGTCATTGCTGAAACACGGTTGGGTGCTCTTGGCTCTCCAATCATCATGGTTGTAACTCTGCCCAGCACTTGAGCTCCAACTGGCTTTATGATGGTTTAACGCTATCCTTCCATCCCTTAGCAATCTCCTATAGTACTTGAGGTGAGACTCAACGTTAATTCTAGAGAGCCCCGGCACATTCATAATCTCGAGTATGCGTAGTGGGCTAGCCGAATCAACTCCCAGCTCTCGAATTGCATCAACAAATTTGGTGTGAAGTTCATAGGTCCAGTAAAACCTTGTTCTCTTATCACCCAAAATATCGTCAATACTTCGGTAGCTATTCTCTACGGGATCTAGTCGTTTCAAAAGTTGTCCAGGGAGGGACTCACCGACTTTGGATTGGCTGGCTGCGACAGCGAGTTCGTCATTGAGAGAATTCCCCCTGTGATGATTCATATCCCATTTCTCAGAGGATGTTGGTGTTGATCCTATGGTGTTGACTTGCTCATGCAGATCTCCGGCGGTATCTGGCTGTGTCGGAAAATGCTGTGGAGAATACGGTAACAGCTGAGCGTTATTCGTCAACAGGGATGGTTCATCGAGGAACACCTCGCCGAGGACAACAGGATTACCACAATTAAGGCAGGTGGCCTTGGTCAGAGCTTCCTTATATCTCGCGCTTTCAGCTTGAAGCTTCTCATTCTCCTCCTTCAGGACCAGTAACTCATGGTCTGCGTATTGTTGTTTCACCCGGGTTCGTTTGTTGGCGAACCAAAACTTGACCTTCGAAAGCTCCAATCCTATCTTTCGGCTCAACTCCATTTTCTGTTGTCTGCTTGGAGTGGGGCATTCATTGAAGAAAGCTTCGAGCTCTCGGATTTGGCCTGGAGTGTGGCGTTGTAGTTGCTTCCTTTTCCGGCTCCGGTCATCATTGTATACTCCTTCTTCGTAGCTGAAACCTAGAATTTCATCGCTGGAGGAGTCAGTCTCTATGCCCTTCGGGCAGGATTCAGCTCCAGGATCTTCAAAGTCTCCCAGCAGTTCGTGCTCAGAAATGTCCAGGTCGGGCGTTTCTAGCAGATGGGAATAACTTTTAAACATGATGGATCGGGGTATCTCGGGCTGATCTAGTTCACTCAGCTTTCTCAATTCGCTCTTACGTGTTTGCTCACTCTAGAAATTTTCTCAAGTGATTGTGCGTGTCCTGGAACCATCCTTCAGGCTGCATATGAAGACCAGCAAGCAAGCGCTCCTCCCGAGATTCTGCAATTACTCATCGTCTATATTCCCCTTTCTTTTTCCTCGTGATAGGATCACAAACTCTCTTGCATTGATTCGGTTTCATCGAGTATTGCGCTCGTCCCCTAGTTCAGTCTTCAAAGTGGTGGGTCTACAATCTTTCGGCGCCTTTTATGATTTACTAGGCCCGAGAACGTGGGGAGCAGCGGTGGACCCGCAATTAATGACTCCGTTTAATTCATTTAGCTCCATGGGAATTAACGCTATGATCTTCTCTCAACCTCTTTTCATCGTTCAAACGAAAGTGGCATTTTCCCTGTGCATGCTGTTACTCTTCATTTCAGCATCCCGGGCGCTTGGTGAGGAATGAGTTCGTGGCCACTCAAAATTTTAAAGACCGTCTCTGGTTTCAGACTTAATCTAACAAGGGATCATCACAACTGAGCATGACGATGTTCGTCGATAGCGTTGGTTTTAATATAGAATTAACTATAGTCATTAAAGAAAAATGTTCCCGTGGGAATTTTACAACGGATAAAATGAGTGATCTACTCGTGAACATGTTCTTCTTCCTATGGGTGTTCGTAGTGACCGACCCATCGTGCCCCGAGCCAGGTGCTAGATCATGACTGTCCAAGCATGCCAGCTTCCCACTGATTGAACAAGGCATCGAGCCCCTCATCGAAGAAATCGTCTGTCGTGGGTTGACCAGCGGCAGGCAGAGCACCAGCCGACTGTTGCTCGAATGGAGGAGTGCGCACTCGCTGTACTTGTGACACGCGCTCTTGAGAAGTGTTGAAATGGCCTGGGAGGACATTCTGATCAGCTTTCAGTTTGTCGGTGGTCGGGTTGCTAGCTTGATTGATGCTTAGATTTGGCCGGGTATCTCTTGATGCCTGAGCATTACAATGGCGGTCGCCCCTAGCTTTTGAGTTCGAGACGGATTCCTCCCGGTTTAGCTCCGCTCGACGTTGTCTTAATAGCTTTCTGTAGGCAGCAAGGTGATTCCTGACCAGCTCCTTACTAAGCCCCGGTACATTCATGGCCTTAAATATGCGCGTCGGAGTTGCTGAGTCGATCCCCATTTGGTGAACCACATCTAGGAATCTGGAATGCAGTTCAGGGGGCCAAGCGAACCTCCTCTTATCGTGGCCCAAAATTGCATCGATGGCTTGACGACTGATTAACTCATCTCCAGCAGGACCCGACCCTATCGAAAATTGTTGTGCATGAGGCTGATATGCTTTGAGCTGGTCGGCGGTAACATCCAGCTCCTTGAAACTGTAACTCCAATCAAAGCGATGCAAATCCCATCCCCCAGGAGGCATTTGTATCATCTTCGTGGGATCATCCTGCTCATGCGTGACTCCGGCAAAATCTGGTTGAGCAGGAGATGCCCCGAGGGAGTAGGGTGGTAAATGAACGTCTTCAATCATCGCGTGAGGCTTATCGGGGAATATCTTACCGAGGGCGACGAGGTTATCGCAATGAGGGCAAACGGTAATATTGAGAGCTTTTTCATACCTCATGTTTTCTGTTCGCAGCTTTTGGTTTTCTTCCTTTAAAATCTCGACCACCTGACGTTTGCGTTGAGCCCTCGATTTGGATCTCCTGTTTTGAAACCAAAACTGGATCCTCGACTGATTAATCCCCAACTCCCGGCTCAATTCAATTCTCCACTTCTTTTTCATGTAATGGCTTTTACTGAAAAGGGTTTCCAGCATTTGGGTTTCCTCCTGAGAGTATTGGTGAGGACGTCTTCTTTTCCCGAGTTGAGCATTGTGGATGTCGTTGTCGTCGTCGCCGTGATCTTGATTTCCGTTGCCAGAAGTGTTGGGCTCCATGGTTTTGGCGTTAGACTTGATCTTGGAATCTTCGAGATCCCTCTGTGGTTCAATTTCTGAGATTTTTGAGTCAGTCGCCTCTAGCAGCTGACAGTAACCTCTTAAATATGTTGGATTGAGAAATGTTTGATTGGTTCTTGCCCACTCAGAGTTCTCCACTCTCTCCTGTATGCTCACTCCCTATAAAGTTTTTCTTCGAGTGACTTTGCATGTTCAGGAGACGCTCTTCAAGCATCATTAGGCAAACGTTCCCCCTCAAGACCTTGAATTTCTCGCTTAGCTTTTCAACGTGATGGGACTGCCAAACCCTGTTAGGGCTCTCTTCGATAGTTGCGCTTTCCTCCCACCTAACTCTAATAATGGTGATCCCGACAAATCTTTTACATCTTTTAATTGATGAGCCGGAAATCACGGACCGAAACGAATCCAATGGTTCTCGTGAGGGGACCTCCTGCTTTACCCCCTAACTGGGCTCCACCAGCATTATTACTGAGACCCTTCATCATCCTCGAGTTGCTATAAAATGAGGAATTAATGTATTGAAAGTTAACGTTCTCGCATAATCAGCTTCTTCCTTCTAATCTCTCTGTTAAACTCGTCTTATTCTCAAGCCAACCCAACGCAAATGGCCTCCTCTCCCGTACGCACTTTTTCAACTGATGTCTTGGCCCAGTGGGAAAAACTTTATAACCTACTGGGTCGCGGTTACGCGCACATAACCGATCATTCTGCAACCGAGGATGCAATCTGTGTCCTGCTCGAGGACCTTGATACCACTTCTCTCGAAGGTACTACACTGGGGAGGGAATATAGAACTTTCCCGACTCTCTTTGCACACTCCTTAGAGGCCTATCGTGTTGCTAATCGGGAGGTTCTGGTGGCTCGCGTCTTGCGGGCTCGTTATGAGGATCGATCTGATCATTTGGTGCTGACCAACTATCTGGTTGATAGTTACAAAAAGGCCGTCGAGTTTGCTAATGAGCGGGTCGCGACGTTGCTTCGCGAGAGGAGAAATCTGGTGGATCAATTGGCCATATCCCTGACCACCGGCGAGCATGACCGCCGCAACGTCCTGTTGAGGCTTCAGAGCGACTGGCAGGAAGAACGGCTCGACAAGATAACCGAGGACATAGCTCGCGGGAATGGACTGGTTCGGGACCTGGAAGTAGTCACCGAAGAACACGAGGCCAAGGTCGCCGAAGTTAAGGGAGAATGCAGAAGTCTTCTCCTCAGGCTTGCCGACCACAACATGCGGAGCTGGGAGTATGAGCAGAGCATTAATAACATGGAGGGTCAGTTGGGATCCTTTGTGTCGTTAATTAGGGCTCACTTTGGCTTTACTTTTCCACCCCGACTTGTATGACCTGCTTCTGAAAACCCTCCGCTGAGCAAAATAAATGAAAGTTCTCGTGTGTGTGTTTTAACTTCTGTATGGCTCATTTCTTCGAGCATCCAAACATCTTCAACTTGAGTGAGCCGAACCATAATAGCAATAAGCCGAGCAAATACGTCCTGATTTTATAACTCGCTCATGATCAGATGGAAGAATAGTTGCAGATTTGTCCAAGAAAAGATTTCTCTATACTACTTGTTTTTCACCTGCAAATAAAAAGACAGAATCAGAAGGAATAATTTGAAAAAGAAATCAAAAACCCCTTTCAATCATATGCTTGCCCATGGTTAATAAGGACAAGAACTTTTACAAGGGTTTTAATCTTGCGCGAAAAGTTTTTATCAATATTCCTCGAAAGAAAGCATACTATTGAAAGGAATGTAATTCACAATAATCGCTTTTGATCAATTTCGAGAGGAACGAATTACTCAAAAGTGCGAGGCATAATAACGTGTTTTAAATTTAATTGAAGATACGGCATCCAAATCAAGGCCGTTTTATTAAGAACGAGAGTAATTTGGACATCTATCTCGTCATTAAATTCAAAACAACGCCGATATTCTCGATCAATTATCGTGGATTACCAACGACGTAAAACATGCATGGACCAATTCAAGTGTATAATTCCTTCTAGCGAAATTGGGGTTGGATTACCCTATACAACCAAAAAGGCCGTGCAAGATTTTCAATTTTAATTTCCTCTAAAGGAATTATAAACTTGACTTGGGAGTATTCGGATGATTAGAGAAAATGCCACTATCACATTCCCATGTCCCGTCAAAAGAAATACAACCAAGTTCCATCTGAATGTATACACCAATAGGTCCCTAATACAATCACTCTAAGGGGTGAGATAGAGAAAGCCTCGATAAAAATAAACCCTATACAAGAGGACTAGTAATGGAAAATGAAACAAAGGAATGTGATCCTAACGTTTAAGGATGCCCCAAGTTCGATCTGTGACCTCCGGATCACTTGCCCCAACTCGTCATCTTCATTGGACGATATCTCAATAATGTCCATAGTAGGCTCCTTTGTTGCTCACTCGGTGCTTGTCATGGGATATCATCCTCTTCGTCTTCTATCAAGGACGTTTGGGAAAAACACACACATCTATCCTTGAAATGGCATTTAATCTAATCACCAGAATGCAATGAATGAAATGCCTATATTTATATGAACTGTAATAGATCTAAGGGATAGAGAGTCTTACCAACCAAACTCGTCGACTTATGTGCGGTTTTAGGTGTACCAACCGCCCCAAAGACATGCGCATGAGACAAGTGATGGTGAACTTCTAAAAATCAGAGGGTTTGGCACCTAAGGTTAAGGTTCCCACTTCGAGTTCTAGAAAGAGCCGATTCCATTGCACAGCTATCGTTGCATTGGGACTCGATCCATAGTTCGAAGCGAGCGGAATTGAAAAGTGGATTACCCCGCGTTTTTCCTCACGGAGATTCCATTCTCAATTCCTTCTATTGTGTTCCTAAAGGCGGCGCCCGGGGTTTTAGGCGCGGTTGTGTGTGTCCACGTCTTGTGATCATCACAATGCAATTCATGCACAACAGTTTATCAATCAGCACTTCAAATCATCCACACAACATACATTCCTACGCCCAACCTGCATAAGACAATGTTAATCACGGACTATACCCCTTATTTCTCCAATCTGCAAAAACATATAACACCTACCATAAGCGGACTTACCTTGCCTTCAAGAGCGCCTGCATGGTTAGAAAAATCACTCAGCGTTTTAATTACGGCCTAAGTCCACTTGAGGTCTAGAACGATAGGTTCTAGAACAAAGGTCCCCAGTGGAGTCGCCAGCTGTCGCGACCCGTCCGGAAGCGGACGCGGCTAATGGATTACCGATCGCGGGTCTTGGATCGGCGCGGGCCCTCCCAAGCTCATACCAAATCGCGGCGTGAGTATTTTTGAGGGATTCGACGATAAGAGTCGATCGCTTTCGACCTTCAGTGTGGTCGTGGTGGCATGTGCAACTTGTGCATGCATTTGGAGTCGCCACCGGTCTTTCTTGGAGGGTAGACCGGAAACCTTATTGACCGATTGGGAGAGATCGATCAATTCTGCGGAACCAGAGATTTTGGGTTCGGGGACTTGGTTGCGCTGACGTCATTACCAACGCCCTTTCGGTACCTAACGCGAGTGATTTTCCTAGCTAAGAATTCATGCAAGCGCAATATTGGGTGAGGTAGGTTTGATTCAGGGTTTCATGCAGATTGGAAGACTATTCCTATCAATCACAATCAATTTAAATGAAAGCACAATCAAATACGTAAATAAATCACATCAACATACATCAGTTCAAGTCAATGGCTTCCTAGCATAGCCATAAGGGCTTAGGGAATGTGTGATTTCAGACCAGGGATAAAATGGGAAGATTTGGGGACGATTAGCCCGAAGGGCAAAATCGTCATTCCTTGGAAGGTTTGGATACCGAATTACCCAAAATATTCCATGGCCAGTTGATCGTGGCCATTTCCCATTTTTGAAATTTTTTTGATTTTTCTTCAATTTTTGGAAGACAATTCGCCCAAAGGGCGAAATCGTCATTTTAAGAAGGGTCGGGGTTCAAAACACCCGGAATGAGTCTTGGCCAGTTGTTTGTGGCCATTTCCTATTTTTTGGGATTTTCCTGGATTTTTTTAGAATTGTTTTGGAAGACGATTTGCCGGAAGGGCAAAACCGTCATTTCTGGAAAGACCGGGGGTCGAAAGACCCGGAACAGGTCATGGCCAGTTGAATGTGGCCATTTCCTATTTTCTGGAATTTTTTAGAATTTTTATGAATTTTTCCGAATTTTTTTGAATTTTTTATGATTTTCTATTTTTTATTGATTTTTTTGAATTTTTTTTAATATTATTTATTATTAAAAAAATAAAAATAATAATAATAATGAAAACCGGATCGGGTCGGATGACCCGGCCCATGACCCAGACCCGCAACCCAAACCCGGCCCGCCTCCTCCATGAGAAAAACGGCGCCGTTCCATGCGTTTAAGACGGACGTCTCAGATTGAGACACGTGGTGTTCACTGGACCGTCGGATTTTTTATTATATTTTTTTATTATTTTTTTCTATTAACGCTGCGCGCTGACGTGGCCGCCACGTGGCTTCCACGTCAGCGCCACGTCATCGTTGACCAGTCAACAAACGTTGACTGGTCAACGACTCGTCGGAGAAGACGACCGGCGCCGGCGTTCCCTCGCCGGCGCCTCGTCGGAGGGCGATATCTCGGCCCTCCGACGTCCAAATCAAACGAAATCAACGCCAAAAGATTCTACTCGACGTCCTCTACCACATATCCGAACCTCAACATAGCAGAACGCCAAAAGATTGACTCGCCATCTCCGACCGAAAGCATACCTCCGGCGAACTTGGTTCTAGCCGTTCTACACGTTACTCGACCAACATAAATTATTGAGAAGCATCCTAGGAGCTGTAGAGGACTTACCTGATAATCCCGGGGCTTTGGTTTGGCGTGGAACAAGGCGTGGAGTTCACAGCCGGTCGGAGGACGTCGGCGACCAACCCGAATATTTGCCCGATGAAATCGTGCGCAATCAAAAAAGAAAGTGGTCAGCAAGGTAGAAGAAACAGGTTGCGATGAACAGCTTAGCCAATGAACGATCCAAACTCAACTTGCCATGGGATGCCGACGTGAAGCTTGAGGAGGGATCTCACGGTTTTCTGAGGTCTGCGGCCGATTGGACGGGCTTAACAACTTCTCCGGAACTCAGGGAAGTCGAAAATGACTGTCAACAGCTTCGGTTTTCGTCGAGGATGATCGGACGACGATTTGGAAACTTCGGCCAAGCGCGGCATTGCTGGGCTTGCACGGCGGTTCGCGACGGGTTGTCACGGCGGCGTCGAGGGAGTTCTTCGTTGCTCGAGACGCGCTCCCGAGTTCATGACAGGTCCGGCGGTCCGGGGCTGACTCAGCGAATTGGAAGTTCTGGGGAGGTGCGGCGGTGGTGGTTGATGATGACGGTGGGGCGACGCGATGACGAAGGATGGAGGTGGCGGTGGTTGATGACGACGGTGGGGCGACGCGATGACGAAGGATGGAGGTGGCGGTGGTGGTCGTGCGGATGGAGGGGCTGTTGTCGCGCGTGGAAGACGGAAAAAGAAGTTTTTCCTTCGTCCTCTCGGCCGTCCGAAGAAGAAAAAATGCAGAGAGGGAGGGCCAAAAAAAAATGAGAGAGAGAAGTCCCAACAAGAATAAAATACAAGTAAAATAATTATAAAAATAAAAAGGCACAAACACAATTATGGGTCAAACATTCCTTTTCCCCTTTAAATACTACTAACTTTTTTTGCCAAATTCGATTTTATGATGATCCAAAGAACACATGAAATCGAACCTGAATTTTACTATTTATGAGGTTAGAACATAGATAAAATAATAATAATAAAAAAATATCGGCTATTTTTTTATATTTTTGGGACCTCGAATACTATTTTTTTATTTTTTTTGGGTATTTTTCTAATTAAATAAATTCGAAAAATATTATAAAATACCAAAAAATATTTTTTTGTTCAAAATTGGTCTCCGAGGCTAGGCCAAGGCTTCCGAAGTTGATTTTGTGATTTTTTGACCTTTTTTGATATTTTTAATTAATTTTAAAGAATAAAAATCACAATAATAAATGGTCAAAAATCAGGTGTCAACAGGGAGCAACGGTGGACCCGCAATTAATGACTCCGTTTAATTCATTTAGCTCCATGGGAATTAACGCTATGATCTTCTCTCAACCCCTTTTTATCGTTCAAACGAAAGTGGCATTTTCCCTGTGCATGCTGTTACTCTTCATTTCAGCATCCCGGGCGCTTGGTGAGGAATGAGTTCGTGGCCACTCAAAATTTTAAAGACCGTCTCTGGTTTCAGACTTAATCTAACAAGGGATCATCGCAACTGAGCATGACGATGTTCGTCGATAGCGTTGGTTTTCATAAATAATTAACTATAGCCATTAAAGAAAAATGTTCCTATAGGAACTTTACAATGGATAAAAAGAGTGATCCACTCGTGAACATGTTCTTCTTTCTATGGGTGATCGTAGCGACCAACCCATCGTGCCCCGAGTCAGGTGCTAGATCATGGTTGTCCAAGCATGCCAGCTTCGAGCCCATCATCAAAGAAATCGTCTGTCGTGGGTTGACCAGCGGCAGGCAGAGCACCAGCCGACTGCTGCTCGAATGGAGGAGTGTGCACTCGCTGTACTTGTGACACGTGCTCTTGAAAAGTGTTGAAATGGCCCGGAAGGACATTCTGATCAGCTTTCAGCTTGCCGGCGGTCGGGTTGCTAGCTTGATTGATGCTTAAATTTGGCCGGGTATCTCTTGATGCCTGAGCATTACAATGGCGGTCCCCCCTAGCTTTTGAGCTCGAGACGGATTCCTCTCGGCTAAGCTCTGCTCGACGCTGTTTTAATAGCTTTCTGTAGGCAGCAAGGTGATTCCTGACCAGTTCCTTACTAAGCCCCGGTACATTCATGGCCTTAAATATGCGCGTCGGAGTTGCTGAATCGATCCCCATTTGGTGAACCACGTCTAGGAATCTGAAATGCAGTTCAGGGGGCCAAGCGAACCTCTTCCTATCGTGGCCCAAAATTGCATCGATGGCTTGACGACTGATTAACTCATCTCTAGCAGGACCCGACCCTATCGAAAATTGTTGTGCATGAGGCTGATATGCTTTGAGCTGGTCGGCGGTAACATCCAGCTCCTTGAAACTGTAGCTCCAATCAAAGCGATGCAAATCCCATCCCCCAGGAGGCATTTGTATCGTCTTCGTAGGATCATCCTGCTCATGCGTGACTCCGGCAAAATCTGGTTGAGCAGGAGATGCCCCGAGGGAGTAGGGTGGTAAATGAACGTCTTCAATCATTGCGTGAGGCTTATCGGGGAATATCTCACCGCGGGTGATGAGGTTATCGCAATGAGGGCAAACGGTAATATTGAGAGCTTTTTCATACCTCATGTTTTCTGTTCGCAGCTTTTGGTTTTCTTCCTTTAAAATCTCGACCACCTGACGTTTGCGTTGAGCCTTCGATTTGGATCTCCTATTTTGAAACCAAAACTGGATCCTCGACTGATTAATCCCCAACTCCCGGCTCAATTCAATTCTCCACTTCTTTTTCATGTGAGGGCTTTTACTGAAGAGGGTTTCCAGCATTTGGGTTTCCTCCTGAGAGTATTGGTAAGGACGTCTTCTTTTCCCGAGTTGAGCATCGTGGATGTCGTTGTCGTCGTCGCCGTGATTTTGATTTCCGTTGCCAGAAGTGTTGGGCTCCATGGTTTTGGTGTTAGACTTGGTCTTGGAATCTTCGAGATCCCTCAGTAGTTCAATTTCTGAGATTTTTGAGTCAGTCGCCTCTAGCAGCTGACAGTAACCTCTTAAATATGTTGGATTGAGAAATGTTTGATTGGTTCTTGCCCACTTAGAGTTCTCTACTCTCTCCTGTATGCTCACTCCCTATAAATTTTTCTTCGAGTGACTTTGTACGTTCAGGAGACGCTCTTCAAGCATCATTAGGCAAACGTTCCCCCTCAAGACCTTGAATTTCGCGCTTAGCTTTTCAACGTGATGGGACTGCTAAATCCTGTTAGGGCTTTCTTCGATAGTTGCGCTTACCTCCCACCTAACTCTAATAATGGTGATCCCGACAAATCTTTTACATCTTTTAATTGATAAGCCGGAAATCGCGGACCGAAACGAATCCAATGGTTCTCGTGAGGGGACCTCCTACTTTACCCCCTAACTGGGCTCCACCAGCATTATTACTGAGACCCTTCATCATCCTCGAGTTGCTATAAAATGAGGGATTAACGTATGGCAGGTTAGCGTTCTCACATAATCAGCTTCTTCCTTCTAATCTCTCTATTAGCCTCGTCTTATTCTCAAGCCAACCCAACGCAAATGGCCTCCTCTCCCGTACACACTTTTTCAACTGATGTCTTGGCCCAGTGGGAAAAGCTTTATAACCTATTGGGTCGCGGTTACGCGCACATAACCGATCATTCTGCAACCGCGGATGAAATCCGTGTCCTGCTCGAAGACCTAGATACCACTTCCCTCGAAGGTACTACGTTGGGGAGGGAATATAGAACTTTCCCGACCCTCTTTGCACACTCCTTAGAGGCCTACCGTGTTGCTGATCGGGAGGTTCTCGTGGCTCGCGTCTTGCGGGCTCGTTACAAGGATCGGTCTGATCATTTGGTGCTGACCAACTATCTGGCCGATAGTCACAAAAAGGCCGTTGAGTTTGCCAATGAGAGGGTCGCGACGTTGCTTCGCGAGAGGAGAAACCTGGTGGATCAATTGGCCCTATCCCTGACCGCTGGCGAGCACGACCGCCACAATGTCCTATTGAGGCTGCAAAGCGACTGGCAGGAAGAACGGCTCGACAAAATAACCGCAGACATAGTTCACGGGAATGGATTAGTTCGGGACTTGGAAATAATCACCGAGGAACACGAGGTCAAGGTCACTGAGGTTAAGGGAGAATGCAGAAACCTTCTCCTCAAGCTTGCGGACCAGGACATGCGAAGTCGTGAGTACGGGCAGAGCATTAACAACATGGAGGGTCAGTTGGGCTCCTTTGTGTCGTTAATTAGGGCTCACTTTGGCTTTACTTTTCCACCCCGAATTGTATGACCTGCTTCTGAAAACCCTCCGCTGAGCAAAATAAATGAAAGTTCTCGTGTGTGTTTTAACTTCTGCATGGTTCCTTTCTTCGAGCGTTCGAACATCTTCAACTTGGGTGAGCCGAACCATAATATCAATAAGTCGAGCAAATATGTCCTGATTTTATAACTCGCTCATGATCAGATGAAAGAATAGCCTCAGACTTATCCAGGAAAAGATTTCTCTCTATTACCTATTTTTTACCTGCAAATGAAAAGACAGAATCAGAAGGAATAATTTGAAAAAGAAAGCAAAAACCCCTTTCAATCTTATGCTTACCCATGATTAATAAGGACAAGAACTTTTACAAGGGTTTTAATCTTGCGCGAAAAGTTTTTATCAATATTCATCGAAAGAAAGTATACTATTGAAAGGAATGTAATTCACAATAATTGCTTTTGATCAATTTCGAGAGGAACGAATTACTCAAAAGTACGAGGCATAATAACGTGTTTTAAATTTAATTGAAGATACGGCATCCAAATCAAGGCCGTTTTGTTAAGAACGAGAGTAATTTGGACATCCATCTCGTCATTAAATTCAAAACAACGCCGATACTCTCGGTCAATTATCGTGGATTACCAGTGACGTAAAACATGCACGAAACAATTCAAGTGTATAATTCCTTCTAGAGAAATTGAGATTGGACTACTCTATACGACCAAAAGGTCGTGTAAGACTTCCAATTTTAATTTCCTCTAAAGGAATTATAAACTTGACTTGGGAGTATTCGGATGATTAGAGAAAATGACACTATCACATTCCCATGACCCGTCAAAAGAAATACAACCAAGTTCCATCTGAATGTATACACCAATAGATCCCTAATACAATTACTCTAAGGGGTGAGATAGAGAAAACCTCAGTAAAAATAAACCCTATACAAGAGGACTAGTAATGAAAAATGAAACAAAGGAATGTGATCCTAACGTTTAAGGATGCCCCAGTTTCGATCTGTGTCTTCAGGATCACTTGCCCCAACTCGTCATCTTCATTGGATGATACCTCGATAATGTCCATAGTATGCTCCTTTATCGCACACTCGGTGTCCGTCGTGGGGTATCACCCTCCTTGTCTTCTATCAAGGACGTTGAAATGGCATTTAATCTAATCACCGGAATGCATCGAATGAAATGCCTATATTTATATGAACTGTAATAGATTTGAGGGATAGAGAGTCTTACCAACCAAACTCGTCGACTTATGTGCGGTTTTAGGTGTACCAACCGCCCAAAGACATGCGCATGAGACAAGTGATGATGAACTTCTAAAAATCAGAGGGTTTGGTACCTAAGGTCAAGGCTCCCACCTCGAGTTCTAGAAAGAGCCGATTCCATTGCACAACTATCGTTGCATTGGGACTCGATCCATAGTTCGAAGCGAGCGGAATTGAAAAGTAGATTACCCCGTGTTTTTCCTCACGGAGATTCCATTTTCAATTCCTTCTATCATGTTCCTAAAGGCGGCGCCCGGGGTTTTAGGCGCGGTTGTGTGTGTCCACGTGTTGTGATCATCACAATGCAATTCATGCACAACAGTTTATCAATCAGCACTTCAAATCATCCACACAACATACATTCATACGCCCAACCTGCATAAGACAATGTTAATCACGGACTACACCCCTTATTTCTCCAATATGCAAAAACATATAACACCTACCATAAGCGGACTTACCTCACCTTCAAGAGCGCCTGCATGGTTAGAAAAATCACTCAGCGTTTTAATTACGGCCTAAGTCCACTTGAGGTCTAGAACGATAGGTTCTAGAACAAAGTCCCCAGCGGAGTCGCCAGTCTGTCGCGACCCGTCCGAAAAGCGGACGCGGCTAATGGATTACCGATCGCGGGCTTTGGATCGGCGCGGGCCCTCCCAGGCCCATACCAAATCGCGGCGGGAGTATTTTTTTGAGGGACTCGACGATAAGAGTCAATCGCTTTCGACCTTCAGTGTGGTCGTGCTGGTATGTGCAACTTGTGCATGCATTTGGAGTCGCCACCGATCTTTCTTGGAGGGTAGACCGGAAACCTTACTGACCGATTGGGAGAGATCGATCAGTTCTGCGGAACCAGAGATTTTGGGTTCGGGGACTTGGTTACGCTGGTGTCATTACCAACGCCCTTTCGGTACCTAACGCGAGTGATTTTCCTGGCTAAGAGTTCATGTAGATGAGTGTGGTACGAGTCCTAAATCTAGGAGTTCATGCAGATAGGAATGACTATCCTAGCAATCACAATCAATAATAAAGTGCACAAATCAATGAATTCAAATGTACAAATAAATCACATGGCATTCCTAATAAGGCCATATTGGCCTAGAGAAGCGTCAATCAGGCTTAGGAATGATTTAGACATGATTTTGCCCCTCAGGGGCAAAATCGTAATTTTGAGACAAATGGGACAATTTGCCCAAAAAGGACAAAATCATCATTTCGGAATGAATCCGGAGTCAAAAACAGGTTTGGTCACTCAATTGACCCATTTCCTATTTTTTTTTGCAATTTTCGTGATTTTCGGGAATTTTAGAAATCGATTTACCATTCGAAGGGTAAAATCGTCATTTTCTAAAAATGGAAATGAAATGTGGGAATCTTAGACATAAGGTTTAGCCACCCATCTGGCCCATCACCAAATTCTAAGCAATTTCCACAATTCATCAGAATATCAAAGGCGATTTACCCTTTGAGGGGTGAAATCGCCATTTTGGATTAAATGGGAGAAAATCCTAAAAATGAAAACAAATCAATTTTTTTGGTGTTTTCAGCCTTGAAAATTTTTTAGAATTTTTTTTGGAATTTTCTGCAATTTTTCTCAATTTTTTGAATTTTTCTTTAGTTTTTCATTTTTTTAGCATTTTCTGATCGATTTTTTTATTATTTTTTTATATTTTCGAAAAATATTTTAATAAAAAGCATGTCTTTGACAATTGATAACACTCAACCAGATAAATAAGCTAACCACTAGACTGAAATAAATACATGCAAATCAAATCTATGATGACAATATTTTAAGAAAATAACTCTAATATACTGATCGGGTACGCGAAATATACCTGATTGGACACCGGTCTTCAATTGCTCAGCCCCAGCAATGCGACCATCTTCGTGTGCGTTGCCGTCAAATACTCGAGTCGAGATTGGCTGCGATCCTCGAAAAATCCTTCGGCGCGAACCTCGAACTTGATCGGATCACGGGCCAAAACCTTGGACAATTGGCCCAATCTCTCGACCCACCCGGCCCATGGACCTGGCACAACGGCCCATTCACTCGGCCCACCTCGCAGGACACGGCCTAGGCCCAATTGGGTCACGGCCCATAAGACTGGCCCACGGGTCAGGCCCAAAGCAGGGCAACAGCCCACAGAACAGGGTGTCCGAGCAAGGGGCAGGGGAATCAAGGCTGTGGCGACGGCTTGAGGGTTCACGGACTGGTGGCGTGGGGGCGACCGGGTCCTAGGGGTCTCGAGGGATGTCGGGGGGAGGTCGTTGGATGTTCACGGTGGCCGGAGGAAGCCGGAAAAGGGGCGACCAGCAGCTGTAGCGGGCGACCAGAACAGGGGACCTGCACGGAGCTGGGGCTGTCGGGGCTGATTCGTGGATTTCCTCGGGTTCAAATGCGTCGGGGCTTCGTATGGTGATTGGTGGAGGTGTGTGGGGGTCTCTGGTTGTCGGATATGGGCGGAGGAGCGAGCTAGAGGCGGTGGAAACCGGGTCTGGACAGAACACCCGCAGAAACAGGGTGACAGAGTAGAGCTTCGGTTTTAAGGGTTCTCCGGCGATCTATGGTGGCTGCCAGCGGTTCGGTGGTGTCGAACGGGGTCATGAGGAAGTGGATGACGACGATGGTGGGTCGCGGTGGCGGCTGGATCGTCGCAGCCGTCGCAAACAACCGCAGCAGTAGTCTCGGCCCAGAACAGGGCAGAGCTGCTGTCGGGCTTTCCCCGGCGGTTTCTGGTGGTTATGGGCAGCGGTTGCCTTCAAGGTCGTCGATGGTTGTATGAGGGGGTCAGAGGAAGATGTTAGTGGCCGGAGCTAGGAGGAGGAAGGCGGCGAGAGGCTGAGCTCAGCCCCGAACAGAATCCTGCGAAACAGGGCACCGAGCAGGGCAGCCTCGGGTTCTTGGCTCTCCGGCGGATCTGCGGCGGCGACGAGCGGTCTGTGACGGTCGAGGGGACTCCAAAGAGTGGTGTGGCGGTCAGAGTTGGCCGTGGTGGTGGCTGGAGATGTCGGAGAGGACAGGGCAAAAGCAGACCCGAAACCGGCGCAAAACAGAGCAACCAGCTCCGGGTGGCTGTTCTGGCGATTCCGGCGGTGACGGCGGTGCTAAGGGGAGGTGACGGACTGAGGAAGATGCGATGGAGGGCCAGTGATGGAAAGAAGCAACAAAAAACCTCCCGGTCCGCAAGTGGGCGTCGCCAAAAGAAGAAGAAGCAGAAGCCGTTCCGCCTAGGAGGAAGGGGGAGCGTCCTTCAGTCAACAGCCAAAAAGAAAAAAGGGGGAGAGAGAGAGAGAGAAAGGTGAGGGAGCGTGTGGGTGGGGAAAATAAAATAATAATATAATAATATTAAATAAAATAAAGTGAAATAAAATAGTGTAAATAAAAATAAAAGCCAAGACAACATCATTGGTCAAATATCCCTCTTTTCTTTTGCTTTTTTTTTCTGTAATAATTCTTTTTTTCGAAAATATTATATTAAAAAAAATGAAAATTATGAAAATTATTTTTTTTGGTCAAAATGGTTCATTCAGCTTGGCCAAGGTCACCGAAATTGATTTTTTTTAATTTTTCAACTTTTTATAGATTTTCTATGAATTTAAAATAATAATAATAATAATAATAATAATAATAATAATAATAAATAAGGGAAAGAAAAGTTGATCAAAATTTAGGTGTCAACACATACAAATTGGAATTACCGGCCAAGTTGAAGGCACACCCGATGTTCCATGTGAGCATGCTGAAGCCATTCCACGAAGACGATGTCGATCCCAACCGACAGGATTCACTTCGGGCGCCCATTGGGGCAAAGACCTCTTATGAACGGGAGGTTGAAAAGATCGTGGCTGATCGGGTGATCCGGAAGAAGTACCGAGCGCCAAGAAAAGAATACTTGATCCAGTGGCGAGGTTCGACGGAAGAAGAAGCAACCTGGGAGCCGGACGAGGCCCTATGGCAATTCCGAGAAGAGATCAAGGCATTCCACGAACAAGAAGGCAACGAGGGCGTTGCCCGAATTGGTGCGGGAGAGTATCACGGTCCGTTAAATTCAGATAAAAATTTGACCGCGATGCATCCCCGGGATCGACCAGCCAATTGACCCATGGATCATGAGGAATCGTGTCCAAGTGTAGCCGAGCGAACGGATGATCGACTAGGTGATCGATCAAGGCATGATCCGGGACGGCCAGCGGATCGACTCATGACCGAGGATGCACGACCGGGTGATCGTGCGGGACGGCCGGGTGGCCGATCCATGAACGACCCTGCACGACCGAGTGAACAACTCACGGATCATGCAGGGCGGGCGAGCGGACGACCGAATGAACGATCCACGGATCATGGCGCTCGACCAAGCGAGCGGCCGAGGAACGATGCGAGTGAACGAGCGGGACGGCCGGGTGGCCGATCCATGCACGGTACAAGATCGATCAGCGCTCGATCAGCGCAAGAGCGGCGATCGACCGCCAACACGCCCAGCGCTCGAACGGGCGATCAAGCGAGGAACACACGGACGGCCCGAACACATAATCGAACGAGCGGCCGACACGACCGTTGTCAATATGCCCGTTGAACGGGTGGGCAAGATAGCCGTTGGACGGCCGAGTAGCCGTTGGAACAAACGGGCGACATAGCCGTTGGAGTGGCCGACATGAACAGTGCCATGAACAGTGCTCGGTCGAGAAAGAGCCGTTGGGGGCTTTTTGTGACCGTTTGCCCGGGCTTGTTGTATATATAGGGGCTGAGTCCCCCATTGTAAAGACACTCTGAACATTCTTATTTCCGCATTGAATACAAAGCAAAGCTTCCTTGCATTCTCTCCTTCTTGTGTGATCGGTTGAGTGTGTGAGCGAGCTTTGAGCTTCAGAGTCGTGAGAAGGCTGACTTGGGGATCAATTCCTAAGTGCCGCACGGTGTTTCGGCAAACGAAAACAACCGACCCGTGACAATTGCCTCTTGTTCGAGATCTTGTTCCACTTAAACTGACCAAAAAAGTTTAAGACTGAATAGACAAAAAAAAATTTAGGACTGAATTGACACAAATATAAAAGTTTTAGGATTGAATTGACAAAATTAAAAGGTTTAGGACTGAATTGACAAAAATGTAATAAATTTAAGATTTTTTTTGATAATTTTCCCGATTCATATTGACACCTCTAATGAGGGGAGAACTTCTCTTTCATCTTTTCCCGTATAAATTGGGCTGACAGACCTTTCATGCATTGTGATAAAAGTAAATTCAGATTGAAAAGCTTCATTCTCTAACTAGGGAAAAGGACCCGTCCTGGTCCATCCAGTGTAAAAAGGGCTCGAAGGCAGGCTTTGACTGAATCGAGGTGGTAACCATCTTTAATTGATGGGCATGGGCACGATCTGATTAGGCTCATTCTGACAAAAAAATATTATCTAATTGGTAATGATGGGCTGGTTTGACCGAGTATAAATTTTTCGATGCGACGGTTCGTTTTTCAATCTTTGAGGCAAATCTTGCTCGGACAGCATGAAGACGATCTAAGACTTACTTATCGAGTTAAATCCGATGATAATGTGATTGAGTTTTTTTGGACTTGCATAATTATCAAGATAGTAGAAACTAGGATGGAAACGAAGAGAACTAACGAAAGAAATTGAAAGTGGAGTGATAATAAGTCACAATTTATTGACCTGGCTTTGGGCAAATGGCAAATTAAAGTCACTAGTTTGCTACTTGGCCAACAATCGATGCAAAGTCACATCTTTGCGTTGACTCTGTTAAGATTAAATCAAACTTGCTTTGGTTTTCCACTTATTTGGAGCAAAAGAGAGCATGGAATTATATTACATTGGGAATTCGATTCCTAGTGGAGTACGAAACAGGATTATTTAGCAATGGCCTTGGACCCATCCAAACTGCGATATCGCCGACGAAGAACCAGGTCTGACCGAGTTCATTGCTCAGCCAAAACCCGAGCTGCCTGCATCGACTCCAACTCTGGCCCAAAGTACATTCCATCCTAAAATCAATGCTTGCGCCTAGTAAAAATTCGAACTAAATCTCGTTACAAGGAATTCATTCGTAGTAAACCTAATATCATTTCTCGTTCCTATTCAAACAAATCAAACTTGGCATCAGGCTATAACATCAGAGCGAGTCGAACAAGCCAACAAAAAATCTCAGGCTCTAGTGTTGCATCAGAGGTAGCTGCTGGTGTTGGAGAGCTATGGAGAGCATATCTTGAGCCCAGTTGGGGAAAAGACTTGAAAGATCAACACAGTTCGGAATGACAGAAGTTGTGATGTATTCTCCTATTCATGTTTAAAGCTTTCAACTAATTTATCTGAGTTTTCATACCGACTATATCTGATCTAATTGATGTAACACAAGTAATTATTCACTCCAAATACAATCATATTGATCTTCCACTATCAATTTTCAGATTTATCCATACATCTATCATCAGTAATGCAACAAGTGGCTTCCATTATAAATTTTCAAATTTATCCATTGCATTCATCAATTGATCATCAAGTAATGCAACCTTCCTACAAAAGCCGTACACAGTTCGTCGCCTGAATCACCTTATAACTTGATCAACCGTATTGCTAATATTGTAAGCTGGCGTGCAAAACCTGCTTTCTCGATTGTAGCTGACTTGATATGACCATCGATCATTTATAACTCTTTTGGTAACTCTTCTTGCAATCAATCAACTCAGCAAACATTGATTGAAGCAGCTTCCGATCGACGCGGACTGATCATGATTATTGAGGTTGATCGGACCGATCATGTCAATGCCCACATCATGTAGCTCCATCGTGAACATCAAGAATGGTTCAGATAGTCGAATGTCCAGGATAGGAATGATGTTGGTCCGATCATCAACTCTAGTCTTGAATCTACTCTTCGTCAATTCCCAAAATAATAATGTAAGCTAGTCAACAGACAAAGACCAAGTCGCTACATGGATGTATTTTATTGTGCATTTGTCCAACGAAGCTATCGAAGACAAATTAAAATATAATTGCTGATTATCCATTCCAAATGAAAATCAATCACATAAGTTTAAATAAAAACTTCAGCATCGCGTCAAAATCTTCTAGTTTAATTTTTCTTTACTCATGCGACAATTCCTGATGAAAAAGTATCTGGATCAGAACACTGAAAAGTGTTCGACAGTTCCATCTCACCCAATCAGTGCTTCGACACAGAAAATTTATGAATTAAAGAAGAGGAGTCCTCCTCTTAAGCCCTTTAGGCCGTCCCAATTCCAATGTCGAAGCTGCTCCCCACAGAGATTGTTGACCAAGAAACCATAAAAAACAAATCCCCTATATTCCCGACTATCACGTGACCGACTCAATTTCGCTAAATTCTCCTCTATATTCCCGATTACCATAACTTGCTCAATTTCGCTAAATTCTTGTTTTGAAGCATCATTCAAGTGATGGGAGATCGAGAGCAAGAAGAAAGATATAAAATAGCCTTGATTGTGCTGTGCAGAGGAGACGTGTGTATCGCCACAGCCCAGCTGAATCTTTCCTCCAACATTTTGCTCAAAACAGAGAACCCAGATCAGACCTTTCGAATGACAGAGAAAAGGCTGAAAATGTAAACCTCGCCAGATATTCCAAAAACCCCATTCGCTCTTTTATCGCCGTGAACGTTACCCAAACCGTCGGACAGAACCAAGAGTCGAAGGCAACAGCTGAACCGCAATAATCTCCGAGCAACGCAAAGTATCGTCGGCTTTCACCAACCCACCATGTTTTTTGCAGTCGCTCGTCGGAACAGTTGGGATCGCTCACTCCGACGGGTCGGATCAACATCGCGACGAAGAAAACGACCCGATGCAGAGACAAGAGACAGAGTGACACTGAGAGGTTTATAGAGATTTACCAGATCCTTTTGTTCAATAAGATGGAAAACGAGAGCAGAAAGCAGGATTCGATCCATACGATTCAGCAGCTTCTCGCCATTTTCAGCTCAGCTGCCTCATCGGAAACCCTCGGCGTAAAGGAAAACCTATTTAAAGGAAAACCCTACTGGATGAGGATGATGGGAGATTTTGCACTTTGGCTCCCGAAATTTCTAAATTTCCATTAAGGACCCCACCGTGTGAAAATATGTTGCAATTAAGTACTTTCTGAGGGAAAAAAATGGCAAGTAATTGCATTAAAACGAGATCCCTAGAGAAAATTCAAGACTTTCAATAGAGAAAAAAAAAATCATTCAAACTCTATGCTCGGTGTTAAAGCCACTTTGAACGACATGTCATTGCAAAACCAACAAAATTGTAAGTTAGGCATGTGATAAGCGAGCGTAGTCTTGCAAATCTATTGAATTTAAGTTTAATCATTCAATAGATTTTCGAAAAAGATTCAAAATCACTATGCGTTTTCCCTTATCTTGTAATTTTAGTAAAAATTATTTTTAATAGGTCTATCACAAGTTTGAAAGTCAGCCCATCGCCATTCTATTTTTTTTTTTTTATGTTAGCGGGCTCTTAACTTCGTAATTATACATCGACACGGTACTGTCGGACGCTCCATGTACAAGATTGGCACCGTTGATGCCAAAGGAGCACACGGTCCTTCTCTTAATCTTTTTTCGTTGTGAATTTCGCTCGATTTTTTTTTAAGCCAAAATCCATTTGAATCCACCTAATGATGCCATAAAGGCCTAAAGATAAATTTTGTTCCGCGTCATACGAGCTGGTACAACTAGTTGCGCATACGCTATGCAGAAGAGAACTCGAATAAAAAGGGTCAGGATATCTCCGGGAATTCGGGGATAAATGCGTAGTTATATCTCCTCAGAAAATGTTTTAGATGAATTGAATTTTCCTGGGTATGTTGTGCAAGAATATGACCTTCATTCCATATGTTATATAGCTCGGAATCATGGGGAAATTTATGTCGCATTTGTCAGACAAGCAGGTCATAGACTCATAGTGGCTTGGTTTTCCACCACTGTAGACAAGCTTCAAAACTTGAGAAAATTACCAAAAAAGTCCTAAATCAAATTATCAAAAAAGTCATAAATTTATTATAATTATGTCGATTCGATCCTAAACTTTTTTTTTGGTTGATTCAGTCTTAAATCTTTTGCAATTATTGCCAAATTTGGTTGTCTGGCGTCGCCGGCCAGCGACGTAATATTTTAATATTTTTTAAAAAAAATTATTTTTTATTTTCATTTTATTTTTTATTTTCTCCCCACTTCATCTTCTTCCTCGGCCAGCAACTGCAAAAACAATTTCAGCATCTGAACAAGGTAAAAAGGTCTGGGAAAAATCAACAGAAAAAAAAAAGTGTGCCCTCCACCCCTCGGTTACTTTGCATTTTCTGTTTTTTTTTTCCTCATGGGTGTGTTTTGTTTGTTGACGCCAGGCTTCACCATGGCTGTGTGAGGTTGTGCCTTGCCATCCGTGTTGGCAAGGCGCGCCGAGGTTGAGTCTCGCCAACCCAGATCTGGCAAGGTCGTGCCTCGCCATCCGGGCTGGCGAGACGCGGCAAGGTTGAATCTCATTCGACCCCTAGCGAGGTGGATTTCGTTCATTGTCAAGACATTGGTAAATTTTGAAGCTGCTCGTGATAGACATTATGAGGACAAGAGTTCCCATGCCGCTCGCTGTTTTAAAAAAAAAAATTGGAAAGTCGCGCATGCGATTTTATTGGCTAGAGGAAGAAGATGAAGAGGGGGAAAAAATAAAAACAAAACTAAATTAAAATTAAAATAAATAAATAAACAATTTAAAATATTGTGTCGCCGAGCGTCCATATCAATGTTGGCTGGCGATGGACTGAATTGACACAATTGCAAAAGGTTTAGGAATGAATTGGCAAAAAAAAAAAGTTTAGAATTGAATTGGCACAATTATAATAAGTTTATAATTTTTTTGATAATTTTTCCTCACAACTTTCCTCTGTTTTCGCTCTCTTGAACCCTTTCGAAACCCTAAGTAGCACCGACACCGACACCGATACGGGGACACTACATGACACGATACGCCGACACGCCATTTCTCAAAAATAGAAAAATCCGACACGTCGGGGATACGTTATATCATATGTACACAAAATAAATTATTATTTTTAGGATTATTTCAATCAAATTAAATTTGATTCAAATTCATAAATAAATAGAAAGTAAAAAAAAATATTAGAATTGATCTCACATCGATGATAATTGAGAGAGACAAAAACAAAATAATTTGAGAATATTCGAGAATCCTATATTGGTGTTGAGTGAGGGGGGCAAATATGAAGTCACTTTAAAAAGTCATGAATGAGACATAGAGACTTACAATGTGAAAAAAGGAGTCTCACATTGGATGCCTAGTGAGAATAACAAGTACATTTTTTTGTAAGGAAAATAACAAGTACATTGATTCTTTAAATTGTCGAGAATGAGATATGAAGAATTACTTTGAATGTTAATTTGGCTAATGATGAAGTGAATATATATATATATATATAGTGAAAAAACTTTTTAAAATATTCGACACCCGAATCCGCAAGTGCTCGACCTGTTGACCATGTTTCGAAAATCGACACGCGTTGATCACATGCCAAACACGGGTGCCGGCCGTGTTGACCAAGTGTCGAAATGCCGCCACGCGATCAACGCGACCGACATGAGTATCGAGAGGTATCGGACGATTGTCAATATCGGACACAGTGTTCGACACGATACTCTTACCTAGGAGGAGTATCGATGCTACATAGCAGAAGCCTCGATCCATACTGCGATGAGGACAAAACCCGAGCCCCGTCCGTTCCTTGTACGTTGCGGAATAGTTGAAAACATAGATCCGTCGAGATTGGCAAAAAAAAAAAAAAAAGCCACCATATCTCTCGTTGCATATTGGAAAAAACTTAGTAATTTTACCATCGAACTTTTTAGAGTTTTTTCCGAAAATAATATTAAAAAAATAAATATTTACAAAACTAATCTAAAAAAAATATTCACTATTTTAGGTCTTCCCTGGCAATTGAATTGCCGGGGGAGAATTGCCATGGGAGAGTGAGAGGGGCCCGCAGGTGGGGGCCCTCCCCTCCCCTCCCACGGCAAATCAGGTGCTGCATGATAACACTTCATTTTTTCAATTTCCCTGCCAAAAGTCATTGTGGCAGGGAAATTCGTTTGGTAAAACTCAATTCGACGTAGAAAGCCGTTTGGTAAAAAAATTGACTTATGGTAGGATTTTCTATTTAAGGCAAGATTTTCTACTTCTAGCAAAATTTTTGGCCAATTTTCATAAGTAAAATTTTTTTACTTCTCCGGCCCAAAAGTCATTCTCGGGGTCCCCAACCACTGCCACCGGTCGCCGCCAGCCGCCACCGCAGCCGCCATTGAACATTTTTTTAATAATGTTTCGAACATTGTCTTTGTTAACCGTTATTAAACGCATTTCTCTATCAGAAATCAACTTCTAAAGCAAAAGCTGAAAATTCAACTTATACTCCAAAGAAAAAGCTGAAAAATCAACTTCTCTACCAGAAGTCATTCTCGGGGGAGAAGTGTTTTCATGCGCACCCTCAATTGCCGTGGGAGGAGTGGGGGTACAGGCCCCCACGTGGGGGGCCCCACCCCCACCCACCCACGGCAATTCAATTGCCGAGGGAAGGCTTCTTTTTTTAATAATATAAAAATATAAAATATTTATAATATTAGATTAAAAATAAATTATTTAAAATTTTGGATCTTGAACCTTTGATTTGTTTGCTTTGCTCGACAGTCCAACTGTTGAGCAAAGCATTTTAATTTTTTTAATTTATATAAATATTTTTTTGATGCCGCCTCGTCACTTCGCAATCCCGTCTTAATATTTTTTTACGTAAATATGATCGCTCCACGGCCTCGCGAGCGAACGCCGTCGCCTCACTCGTTCACTCGCTTTTCTTGGAGTCGAGGCGCGTAAATATTTTTTTACCTAAACATGATCGCTTCGCGGTACCATGAGCGAACGCCATCGCCTTGCTCATTCGCTCGCTTTTCTCAGAGTCGGGGCGTGTAAATATTTTTTTTTTACATAAATATGATCGCTCCTTGGCCCCGCGAGTGAATGATGTTGCCTCGCTCGTTTTTCTCGGAGTCGAGGCACACAAATATTTTTTTTACGTAAATATGATCGCTTCGTGGTCCCGCGAGCATACATTGTCGCCTCGCTCGTTCGTGCGCTTCTTTCAGAGTTGAGACGTATAAATATTTTTTTTACCTAAATATGATCGCTCCGCGGCCCAGCAAACAAACGTCGTCGCCTCGCTCGTTCGTTCGCTTTTTTCGGAGTCGAGGCGCCTAAATATTTTTTTTTTACGTAAATATGATCGCTTTGCGGCCCCGCGAGCAAACGCCGTCGCCTTTATGTAAATATGATTGCTCCACAACCCCGCGAGCAAATGTCGTTGCCTCGCTCGTCTTTCTTGGAGTCAACATCAACAACACATTAATCCCAAACTAGTTGGGGTCGGCGGTTGAAGAACCCTAAAGATTCATAAAAATAAAAACAAAACCAATCGAGGGGCTCGTTTTTCTTGGAGTCGAGGCGCATAAATATTTTTTTACGATAGAATCGCGAAACGACGAGGCGGGTGTCGAAAAAATATATACATAAATTAAAAAAAATTAAAAACTGCCGAGCAAAGCAAATAAATTAAAAGTGCAAGACCCACAATTTTAAATAATATACTTTTTAATCTAATATTGTAAATATTTTTTTATATTAAAAAAAAGGCGGGACTGAATTGCCGTGGGAGGATTGGGGGTGCAAGCCCCCACAGGGGAGGGGCCCGCGGGTGGGACCCCCAGGTCTCCCTCGGCAATTCAACTGCCGAGGGAGACCTAAAATAGTAAATAGTTTTTTTTAGATTAATTTTGTAAATTTTTTTAATATTATTTTCGAAAAAAACTTGATTTTTTTATCGCTTGGAGAAGTCCTGATCACTGTCATAATTATTTTGAGATAAAACTGTCAATCTTGATTTCCCAATGCATCGCATCTTATACATGCCAGCGCGCGCAGATTCAACTTTCGATTCGTCTATATACAGTAGCCAACATAATTTAATCCTCTACTTCCCGCTAATAGAGACATAAAGAGTGATTTCTGGTGGAATAGCACGAAAACTACGAGAAGTTATCATAACGGGGGCATGACACCGTCATGATGTATCTAGCAATATCATTTAGAGGGATGAATAGGTTCTTTTAATTGAATTTGACTAGAGAACGCGGAAATAAATACTTTCAAGTCAAATAACACATGAAATCAGAATTTGAAGACATGCATATTATGATTATGAAACCCAGTATGCAATATTCTATCAGACAAGAAGAGTTTAAGGGTAAAGAGAATTGCATAAGATAATTATAGTGGTTCAGCAGCCTAAGTTCACTCTATGATAGATTGGATTCCTCTAGATGAATCAACGGGGTCACAAGTGATGATTCACTTTTCGAGAGGTCAGACCATCTTCTCTCAGTCGCTCTAACAAAGCCTCTCAAGACAAATGTATAAAATCTGAAGTTCTCTTGTACTTTAGAATTTTTTATTCTGATGTCTCGCACTTGTAACATCTTTAATGATCTTCTTTTATACTCCTTCACCTTCAAATTAGCCATTGGGCAGGTCTCTGAATGATCGCTCTTCAATCTTTGAATAGACAATATCTAGAAGATATAGTAGTGTTGAGTGATGAAAATATGAACCCTTTCGAACTTGGTCGCTCATAAAACCAAATCTTGCGTCTCCTTAAGTGGATATCTTCATTTATGAAAGTTTTGCTTGTCTATAATTTCTAACTTGAGATATTCTGTGATCCATTGTTGAATGATCTTCCAAATTGAAGATTACAAATTCCTTAGCCATGTGCAACATATGCCAAACGTGGGTCGTCAAATAAGAAGAGTTTCTGAATCTTAATGCATCACAGTTACTGAACTGTCATCAGAAACAAAATCAATCTTTAGAATCTGAACAGAGGTAACACTGAACTGGAAGTTAATATAATCCTTGTTGTCGTTCGCATACAAGTCTTCATTTAAAGGTGTGATTGAATCTACATAAGTGAAACTTCACTTAATCTGGATGAGGAATCAGTAATCTTCAATATGGAAGACTATTTAACAAAGGGCCGTAGAATATCTCAAGTTGAAAATTATCTTTCAAGGGATAAGGTATGCGGCACTCTTGTCTTGAGCGTGAATCCAACTAAGGCCAATATAAACTTCTTTCCTCACGTGTATCACCAGAATTAAAATACAACAATGTATTTACGAGATTCAATAAGACTAAGAATAGTTTTGTCAAAATCAAAATTTATTAGAGGGGGTTTTCTCAACATGTATATTGGAATCTCCAATTAAAAAGGAGCATTTGGAAATGCAAGTCAGTGGAAATTAAGATAGTTTCAGAAATTTCTTTAGCCAGAGATAGTTTCGAAATTCAATCGGCCCTGCCATCCAACAGTTGTGAAAGACCACTCTGCAATATAAACAAAGATTAATACCACGAAAAACTGATACACATGTGATAAATGTACCGCAAATTATTTTTTTAATCACAAAAAACTCTAAACTAGTACATTTGTGACAAATTTACACCAAATTATTTTTTTTACCACAAAAAACTTTAAACTGGTACAACTGTGATAAATTTACCCCAAACTAATTTTTTTAGTACAAAAAATTTCAAATTGGTACATATATGACAAATTTACCCTCTGTTGATTTTCGTTAAATTGAGTTAATACAACGAAAAATATCAAATTAATACACCTATAGTAGACATAGGGTAACATGTACACCCAATAATTGTCATATATTATCCAACTCATTAATTTGATGGTAAAATTTAACAGAAACTAACGAAGGGTAAATTTATCACAATTATATCAGTTTGGGCTAAATTTCACATATGTACTCGGTTTGGGGTTTTTCATGGTAAAAAAAAATAATTTTGGGTAAATTTGTTATAGGTGTATCAGTTTGGAATTTTTGGTGGCATTAACCCTATAAACAACGATAGGCTGCTTGCATAGTTTTGAGATTACCTATGATGTTTATATGAGTGGAACTGGTCAGCAGCTCAAGAAGGGAAAAAAGGGTGTACTGTACTAGTAGCAAATGAAACTGTCAAAATGTAGAGAATAAGGGTCTGTTTGGCAGTGTTCCCGTTTCTCTGTTTTTGTTCCCGGGAACAGTAAAGAACAGAAACATGTTTGGTAATGCAAATAATTATGATTTTGATTCTGTGTTCCGGAACACTTTTGGACCACTTTTCAGAACAAAAAAAAAGTTAGTTTTTATGTTCCGGAACACTTTTGCAGATCACTGTTTTTCACGATATACTTCTATGAATTTTTCCTCGATACTTTCAGTTCTTGTTGAAACATGATTTATAATTATAATTATAATTATTTTTATTTTTATTTTTATTTTTAAAATTAATTTAAAAATAAAAAAAATCATAAAAATTACAAAATCAATTTTGAAAGCCTTGGCTGAGCCTTAGGAACCAATTTTGAATTAAAAATAGTTTTCATATTTTTAAAATTTTTAAATTTATTTAATTATAAAATACCCAAAAAATATTAGAAAAATATCATTCGTGGTCAGAAAAATACACAAATATAGTTGATATTTTTATTTCAATTTCCTCTTCAAGATGGTATTTTTAAATCTAAAAAATATTAACTTTCTTTTTTGCAACTCTTTTTTATTTTTTCATTTCTTTTTCTTAATCACTATTTGATTTAATTATTTTCTCTTTTCTTTGTCATCAAATATAATTATTTAATTATTTAATTTAAATACAAATTGAGAACAAAAATTTTATGCAGTTACCAAACGCGTTTCTGTTCCTGGAACAAAAATTTTAGTAGTTACCAAACGCGTTATGATTCTCAAAAATCATCCGGGAACAGAAACATTGAGGAACAGAAACACGGGAACAGAAACAAGAAACAAGAACATTGCCAAACAGAGCCTAAGAAGATGGCACCAGCTCCAATTAGCACTGGAAAAAACCAATGCTTCTTCGTGTCGACGGCATTCTTCACTAGAGTCGTACATGATTTCTTCCACAGCCATCAGCAATTCATCTGGAATCTGATATGCATTATCCACAATGACAACATGGCAAAATGGAAAAAAAAAAACGAACAGTGCTATTCGCTGAAGTGTTCCCGGAATACTTTGGGAACAGAAATGCGTATGGTTCAAAAATATTCCAAAAATGTTTCGCGGAACACTTTTGCGCCAGGGAACACTTTTGAAGAAACAAAAAAAAACTTGCTTCTGGATTTTGGAACACTTTTTGGAACACTTTTAGAATCATCACCTACCACCGCCAACATGGCCACCACCCACCGATCGCCTCCGCCGCCAATTTCCAGTCGCCGCCGCCGTCGTTGCCGGTCGTCGCCGCTGCCGGTGACCAAAATTTGTTTATTTTTTAAACTTCCCAAACGCGTTTCTATTCCCAAAAAACGTAGCCGGGAGTGTTTCTATTAAAAAACAATACTCAGAAACAAAAACGTTCCCATACGCACCATAAACGCCTATATTTCAACCGCTAAGCAAGCTTACAACTCATCATCTTCATCGAACATCATCTGGAATTCGTGCAAGTTCCGTAGTTATCCAACGACTGCGATTGCATTTGATCTATGGATGGTAGGGCGAAAACATCCTCCAAACTAGGGGGTGTGCAAACTAGATCAGACCGGCCTGGACCGAACAGGGTCTGGCCCGGACCGGCCGGGTTGGTCTGATCCTTGAGGTTGGCCGTCCGGTCCCCGGTCCCAATAAATGGGACCGGTGACTGGAAGGTTCGGTCTCCGGTTCTATGGTTTGGGACCGGACCACCAATATTTTTTTTTAAAAAATTAATATATATATAGAGTTAACTTAATTTTAACATTTTGAGAAGCCCCGTGAACCTCATCTCACGCCTCTTGAGTTTAGTGGTATCATTATACGTATTATTTAGTAATTTGGGTTTTGGTATTACTTTGGGACAAAACTAGGTGTTAATTGATGATAAGATCTGTTCCTTATGATGGGCATGTGCACGAAAAATAAGCACGCACGTGTATGATGACAGAAACTCGAGTCATTATGCAGATTTGAGAAATATGTTTTTTTTTTCCACAACCAAAATAAATAAATAAATAAAATCCGAGTTCGGTTCCATCACCCACCTGATTTCAGCGGGCCACATGGGAGCGTCGATTACGAGGAGAAAAGATCACGTGAAGCCTTTCAGGCCGGATCGAACACACGTGGGTGGACCGGGACTACTGGTCCGGTCCCTGGTTCCATGCTAGGATCGGACCGGCCCGGACCATGCACACCCCTAGTAGCAACTTTTGAAGCCTTTTCACCTTCTTTGATTGCACCAGCTATCACAAAGACTAGGAGGCTGCGGGATTAGTGACGACGCCGACAGGATTTCTTGAGAATGCCCAGTTGACCCTCATGATGTTTGCGGTGATGCAAGATCGCGATAGTACTCAGGAGACAACGAGGTAGAAAGAAGACCGTTATCGAATTAGTATTGCTCGCACGGCACTGCATCGCTCGTCGTACTGTCATAGTTTTTGAAATCTGTATAAAGCACAATTTTCACGATTTTGTCTTAGATTATGCAACTAATTTACTATCTGTCATGCCAATTATTTACTTTTGTTTGTTTTATCTCGTGGCCCTTGTCTGTGTCGATCTTACTTCAGAGTTCTTAAATTGCTTTCTGGAGCCAAAGTCAAAAGTGAATGAATGATTGTGTGGAAAAAGCACGAAAACCGCGTCTAGATGTCCCGTACATTAATATATATATATAAAAGAGATAGAGAGAGAGAGAGAGTCCAGCACGAAACTTGTGATTGGCAGTAAAACACCGATTTTCTTCTTGAGAGCTTGTTCAATCTTAATAGATTTCTCTAGCTATATCCCTATGAAGTTCTATTATAGCATCTATAACTGTCTATGATTTCGGTGGACAGCCCGGCGAACAGACATATACAGGAATTAGCTTATTGGCTCCCGGAATAGCACAAGAAGAATCGGCACTGAACATCCCTCTGTAATTATACATGCTCTCATAGCAATAACATATTTTGGTTCAATCATTTGTTCATATAATCTCACTAAAGAAGGAACCATTTTCATTGTTATTGTGGCAGATGTTAAAATGAGGTCTGTCTATCAACGATTCGATCTTGTTACCGGTCCATAACGATCAAAGTCGAATCGTTAGCCTACTAAAGAAGTAAATTCACAACTGGTACCGGCTATAAACTAGAGAGCTTTGATCAATTTGAAAGACCATTTGATGTGGTTGAAATAACTGGAGTTTGGGCTGAGAGAGATAGAGAAACTGCCACCTTCAAGCAGCTGATGCAGACAAAACAGCAAATTCCACCGTGTCTTAATTAGTTTTGAGTGCTGCTTCAGATTGGTTGCATAACGTGAAGCTCAAGCGAAAAGGAAAGGGAAAGTAGTAGAGAACTTGAAGATTAAAGGGATGGGAAAGAAAGGGAAGGAGAAGAAGAAAACAAATGCGTAAATGCTTCAAACAAGTATAAGACATGATAAATATTGTTTGTGCATGTTGTAATTAATCTCTTGAATAAACTCCCAGAGCTGTTAGCCTCCTTCTGTGTTCTGATGGCAGCGTGGAGTGTGATTCTTCTACCAGGATGGACCAGAGGACATGAACATCCTCGCACGGGCACGATTTAACGTCGTCGTACAGAATGTATATCCCTCTTCTTCCTGGGAAATATAAGATTGAAACAAGTTCTTGGAATTAGTCACCATCTGTTTTTCGCTTATACGAAAATGTTCAAATCTCAGCGATATAATGGTTGGTTTATACTAGCAAGCAAGCTCTCTGAACTTCGCGCTGTTTCCTTATAGATTTTCCGGGTGCAACCAGAAAATGGAAGAATGAGCATGACATGCAGATGCAAAAAAAAATGTGCTGAATCTTGGCTTCGAACAAAAACTGCAGGTGCAAGATAGGCTGTATAAATGAAAGGAATGAATAGAAAGCTGCATATGAAATGCAGATAAGCTTCATCAAATAAATTGCAGGACGTACTCTTCTTCGTAGCCGAATGCAGACGCGACCATAGCTTCTTCAACGGGGAGAGGAGGGACCGATACCGCCTCATGTGGAGCAGCGTCCACTGCCGCTCATGTAACCGAGGCAGCAACCGAGGAGCGAAGACAAAAGGGTGTTGAGAGCCAGGTTTGCTCTCAGGCAATCTTAAAACATTCCATTGCAGGGCAGGGGGCAAGTTTATGCACACCAGATTTGATCTTCTGGTGAGATGTCACTGTCAGAAAAAAAGAAGAAGAAGCCACCCCCCAACAAAACTTTTTAAAACTCATTTCCCCCATTCAATGCGATTCACAAACATGGCTTGTGCTTCAAGCCTCAGTGTGAGTTCTGTGTTTTCCCCTTGTTTGTTCTGCCTTTGGCAATACAAGATCTACTCATTCTCTTACCAGTTCTGGGTCACCCCCCTTGTCTTCAAAGAAAGTACCAAGTTTCACTCCAACCCAAAGGAGGAGGAGTCGTCTTGTACAAGGCTCTGCCTCCCGTACGTCCATTTGTCCCCTGTAGTGCCTTTAAAGCGTGTCACCCTTATTCTATGCAGATTTGGCATTATGAAAGTGTGCTTTTTGGCAAAATGGTGTCTTTTCCTTTGCCATGGCCTTTCTGTGATGAGCCTTTGTGTGATTTAGGAAGTTGTAGTCGCGCATCTTGGTCGCTCGGCACGATTCTCTGCGTTATATACTCATGGCGTGATCTCGGTATGCAGGATCACATGGCACGTGTGATTGCATAACGGGGTTCATTTCGGTGCCAATTCTAGCGCTTTGAACGAGTTTTCCAAATCGTTTCGAGAGAACCGTCTCTCTGATTAATACAAGAGCTGCTGAATTTAGAGTCGCCCTTTTGCTAAGCATGCGTGCTATTTTGATCTTTCAACCTTGAGAAAGTGTGATTAAGAACTGAGAACAAACATTTCATACGGTGCTCACATTAAATGACAGATAAATACATCAAGAAGAGAAGCAAGTGCTCCGAACCCAAGTGAACTATTTCATCGCCTCACAAATCATACGTTTGCTTCCCGGTGAACTTGACCTCGATGGGGCTGACGTTCTTCCCGATCGACCTGAAGTTCACGCCGACCCCTTGACGGCCCGGGTTCACCTTCTCCGGGTAGACGCCGTCCTTGGGGTGCAAGTACTGGACCTCGCCGTTGGGGAAGACCCGGTAGAATTGGTACTTGATCTTGTACTTGGACCTCAGTCGGGTTCCGAGCGCCAAGCACTGCTCTTTCCTAGCTAGCTTGAGCAGGTTCGGGCCTTCCCTCATGATAGCCGCCCCTCCGGTCGGCATCTCGAAGATCTGCTCCTTCGGCGACTCCCAGGTGATCACGTAGAACTCTTCGACCTGACATACCACGGCACAACAGACTCAATCGATCAACTACTTCAAAAAAAAAAAATTGTACATAACCCCCGGTCGGTCCAAGTCTACGATACATGATGCCCTAAGGTGAGTATATGATGGGTATTCATATAGAACTTCGTATAGTTAAAACATGATTGAATAATCATGTTGAACTGTCAGCATCATGATTAATAAAATGGACTTTTAGCATAAATTTAATTGGTTCTCGTCTAGAATCAAGTTGTGCCATTATGTCAATGTCCGCAAAAATCTGGTGGCTACTATTGTTACCTGAGCCTTGCGCAATAGCCCACCGGTGCTGCCGCCGAAGATCGGGGACGGGGTGTTGGGGTCCAACTCGGGCGGCGTGAACCCGACAGGTGCCTCGGTTTTTCCCTCCGCGGCGGTCGCCCTGATGACGGACCTTGGCGAGGACTTGGCAGCCTTCGGAGTGGCGGCGAAGGCCAAGGAGGCCGCCGATTGCTTCCACGGGGCGATCAAGCGGTCGACGCCGGACTTCGGGGCGGCGAGGGTCGGGGTGAAGAGAGAAGCTTGAGTTGCCATGGCCATGGAGGACTAAACAAGAAATGGCAATGCCTCGAAAGTTTTGGAGAGGAAGAGAGGCGGAGAAAGAGTTGTGCGTGATTTTATGGAATTTGAGGAGATAGGAAACGAGATAAAGGCCCGGGGATTATGTGGAAGGATGGATGGTGTGTGGAATTGGATGTGGATAAGGTGTGATATGGGCTGGGCCAATGAGGAGGGGTGATTTTGATACGTTCCGGGTCCCACAACACCTCCCCCCAAAAAACATTTTTCTTTTTCTCTTCTAACATTTTTCATATTTACTCGTTTTTTGCATTTGCTAAAATTGTTCTAACACACTATTCTCACGAATAATTCTTCATCGAATTTGACATATCACGGCCCTTAAACACGATTAATTTCACGCGAATCTCATCGAATTTGATGACAATGATATATCTGAATAATTTCTCCCATGAAATATCGTTCATTTATGACCTTTTTTCTATTATCATAAGTTCTCAATCGAGCAAAATACTATTCAAAGTCCTCGATTATCTAATTGTCAAAATTTTTAACTCCCGTTTCTCTAATTGTCTCAATAGAAGTGTGTATATTCTACTTAATGGTAAATAAATCTAAGATGTATCTTCTAATTACGGCGAGTTTAGCTTATTTAACTTGTCATGAAGATTGGTGATCTATATGCTAGTTAGAGTCTCACGGTCTTCAAGTCCATGTAATTGTTCGAGGCATCGCAATCTTTATGGCCAGCAATAGGTTGTAAACAGAGTTGATAACTGGTCAAGATTATTACTAATATTATGAATCGGAAACCTCGCGTAAAAACTAGAATTCACATTGTTAGGCAAAATCGTTATTAAGAGATGGACTAAAAATGTACTCATAACATAACTTATTCATGTGTCGTTTGAAAACGAAATCCAAGCCTTATATAAGAACGTGACCGCCTCAGTTTCATCGTTATAGAAGACAGGAAAATGATTGGAATATAAAGAGTATCTCATAATATGTGCTTTGACATAATGTTTGACAATTTTTTTCTTTCTAAAAGTGGTTTAAACCGTGAAGAAACGACCCAAAAAAGTACACATAACACAGGTTTTACGAAACATAAAGGTAAATTAAATGAGTTAAACAGATTATTTGCTCATCCGAAACATAAGATTCTCTCATTCACTGCATTTTTCTCCATGCTTTCTTTCCCGTCGATCCACCTAATTACGTAGCCAACATGAGAGTCCAGATTACAGGCCCACAAGCACTTCTTTTGGGCTATTGAAGCCCACAAGCACTTAAAACTCATTGTTAAAAAAAAAAAAAAGGTTGTAAACCTTTAACGTTTTTTTTTTTGTTAATTCAATCTTAAACCTTTTAAATTTGCCAATTCAGCTCTCAACCTTTTTATTTTTTTCCGATTCAATCTTATTTGCCAAAAAACACTGATGTAGATGCCGTCTGCCCTACATGGTAACGTTGGCAATGATGTGAACAATTTATATTTATTTTTTAAAATAGAAATATTTTTCATTTTTGGCTTCAAGGTCGGCGGCCCATCGGATTAGGGAGAGCGGGGTTGTTGGTTCCTGGGCTAGACCTGGCGATGGCGGCCGACCCCTGCCAAACCTTAAGCAAACGCCGCAAACTCCTCGCAGTGGGCGAGGAGTGGCTAGATTTGGCCGTGGCGAGGGAGGGCGGGGGCAACGACCCCTCACTTGCGGCCACGAGGGCTTCACAGCCCTCGCCCAGGGTTCGGTGACCCTTGCCAGCCCTAATCTAGAGGGGTTGCCGGCCTCTTGTTCAAAGGAAATAAAAATAAAAATAATAATAAAAAAAGATAAAAGAATTCAAAAATTCAAAAATATTATTAAATATTGTGCACGTCAGTGTCGACAATCCCATGTAAGGAATTTTCGGCGAATATGACTGAATCGGTAAAAAGTGAAAAGGTTTAGGACTAAATCGAAAAACTTAAAAGTTTATGACTGAATTAGCAAAAGTATGAAAGGTTTTACAATTTTTTTTTGACAATTTTCCCTCTAACAAACTAATACGTCTTTTTAGACCCAAAAAAAAAACTAATACGTCCTCATTAAAATTTGAGTAAATTAACTATAAAATTTTATAGTTGTCGGAAGAATTTATTGAGTCACAAGAATGTATATTGAGTCTCTAGTAGTTTCGCGAAATTAACCATTGTAAAACTTTCACTCACTCGTCATCATTTGGATCACTCAGCGAATCAAATCGACGGAAAATCTTCTTATAGTCGATGGGAATCTAAATTTGAAATTTTCGAATCACGTACTCTTTTTAAGGTTAAGAAAGTAATTTCAAGAGTACGACTTGGCCTTTGCCACTACAAAACCATCTTGGACAGTCGGCAAGTGCCCAGCAAACCGTGTGCAAGATCCGGTCTCGGCTGCCCTGACCGGGGAACACTAGCGGCCGCTGCCGGGCGGCCAAGAAAGAGGACGTGGTTGGTTTCTCTTTGGGCCTAACAAGGGCGGGTGAAGGTTGAAGAGTCCATGGGCTGAATCAGGCCCATAACTGCAAGGCTCGTCATTGGACCCATCAATCGGTATGTGAGGATTAATAGCTCAGGAGCATGCACTTTCAACATGTAATTAGACCAGAGTCGAGAAGTGCACGGATAAAGTCGAGTAATAAAAAAAAATCCAAATAAGAATCCTAAGTGCTCTCATTTTTTCTCAAATAAAGGCATGGAAGTGTTCCTGATTGCAAACAAAGAGCATGAAGTGCATCGTCTCAAATAAGAGTCTGAAGTGACCATGACTCTTTCAAAAAAGGGCCTAACTTCGCCGGCGAGGATGCTGGGGCCTCAGCGAGGACTTGCGCCCCCGCTAACCAGAGGTGAGGGTCTGCTAGCCCTCGCCTCATCATGGAGAGGGCCCCGACCCTCTCCCAGATCGGATGAGGGTCGCCGGCCCTCTCCCAGTCCAAGGCGACAGTCACCTAGCCCCCTCGAGGGCCGCATCACTCCCCTAGACCTGAGCGAGGGCTGGCGACGTCCAGATCTGGGAGAGGGTGCGACCCTCTCCCGGTTCTAGCAAGGGCCAGCAGGCCCTCGCCTCTGGTCAGCGGCCACTGGAGGGAGGGCAACCTCCTCTCACTTGTGTTTTCCTTTCTTTTTAAAATATATAACCTGTATGACAAACTCGAGGGATTGCTTGTGTTGATTGCCCTCTCAACCTAGATGAAGTATGGATATTCTCATTTAAAGCTTGACTAAGTTTCGACCAAAAAGAAGAAGCAGCTCGACTCGATATAGATTGGCTTTCTAAAACTGAACTATCATATAAATTGGAATTTGAATCTGCTTCTAACTTTAGTTTAAAGTGAACAAGATTGTTGTACAAACACAAATCATTTTTCGTTGACTAATTTTTTCAAGCAATATAACTAATCATTTTTTAAGAAAACATTTTCAAGTCTAGAGTTTTCCGTAAACAAACGAATCCAATAATACATAAAAAGAACATGAAAAAGAGTTACTCAAGTTAGTTTCGACTTCTGACCCCCCAAAAAAAAAATAGTTTAATGAAGTTCAAACTTACTATTAAAAGACTCAAGCTGCTTGAAACTCATCTTGGGTCGAGTGCGAATAGCTCGTTAGGTAGATCTACTGTTGCATAAGTAGACTCGTTTACGTCTTAAGCAAGTTCGGCGTGGGACTGTGATGCTCCAAGTCTCACAATTGACTGGACAAGATTTGCGTATTGATTGTAAATGGTCAGTGGTCACCACCACCTTGAGTTGTCACCCTCGAATATTCCTTTTGCTTGGATGGAGTGATGCGGATCTCGCTGGTGTATTACATAAAGTATATCATAATAGGACCTTTCCAATAGATGCGGGGTTTAAGGATGGACAAGACCTTAGTCAACCCAACGAGGATGGAAGTGATTCCGAAGCGAGAAGGGCTCGGACAAGGCGCGGCTATCGCCTTATTTTCTATGCGAATGGATCGAATCGCACATCGAGTATGAGAAGCATCTCTAAGCAACACGGGCTTGACACTAAGGAGGACATCGGTATTTTACTAGGAGAGATTGCGACCCCCCCGTGTACGACGTCGTATGGAGAAGACTTCTTGATCGTTTGATAAGGGCGATCGACCCGCTAATGATCACCGCCTTGGCGGTTACACGTGAGCATTCTTTTTGGAGACTCAGTTAGCCTACTTGATTGGAACCGGACCGTTACATATAAACCGAGTCGGGCCGTTGCGCAGAGGCCAATTTGGATTTAATAATATTAAGCATTGTCAAGTCAATAAGGGCTGAGCATGTTCGGATGAAATTCACAAACAGGTGAGGAATGAGTTTCTTCGCCAACTTAGGTGCATGGTTCGGTCTTCAATTTTCTTGCTTGTTCGTTGGGCCTACACCACTACTGAACTCAATAGACGCGGAATTATAAAGAAATCACCTATCGTGTGTGAAGGTTTTCTTGAAGAAGGTGGAGATATGACCATCAATAACAATCAATTCTATTCTATTAGAGAATCACATACATTGACATTTGGGAAAATTTCAAATAAGTGCTTGAAATGCCCTCATTTTTCTCAAATAATGTCTTGAATTAGATCTTGTTTCAAATAAATACGTGAAGTGATCATGGGTATTTCAAATAAGGGTCTGACCTCGCCGGTCGAAAAAATATTTTGGCCAATCAAGGGCATTTTTCGTCCAAAGACAATTTTGACCTAAGTTTTAGTTAAATTAGATTAAAAATTAAAAAACCTAAAAGTTTCTTAAAAAAAGAGGAAAGAAAAAAAAAACAGGCGGGGCCCTCCCACTTGTGGCCGCCACCCCATTGCCCTCGTTGGCCATTGCTGACGTCCCTTTGACGATGGGGCAGCGGCCTCGGGTAGAGGGCTTGGGCTTTTTCTTTTTTCGTGCTTTTGTTTAAGCTTTAGACATTTTTTTTCTTCCTTTTTAAGTTTGTTCTTTTTTTTATGGAAATACTTATTAGATTTTCAACTAGGCGAGGCCAGCCCTCGCTTGTGGCTTCGAGGATGGCCTCATCGGGCTCTCGACGGGCATCACTGGTGGCTAGCCATCACCCGAGAGCGTCCAATTCGGAAAGGAAATAATAAAACAAGAAAAAGAAAAAAAGTAGAAAAATAAAGGATGAAAATGTCATTGACCGGTCGTTGAGGTCAAGCCCTTTTGTGAGATTGACATGGCCACTTCAGACTCTTATTTGAAATAAGGTCCACTTCAGGTATTTATTTGAAATAAAATTCATTTCATGATTTTATTTGAGAAAATAATGACACTTTAGGCCTTTATTTTGAATTTTCATTTGACATTTTACGGCGTGCTTTGCATGGTCAATCTTAGAGCAATCGTCGCCTCCAATGCAAATACCAAAAGAACTAATGGCTTAAAAGGGAAGTTGATGTCAATGACTATGCATTGACTATCTAGTTAAGTTTCGTTAGAGAGTGTCATTATCAAAAAGAAAGAAAGAAAAAATCAAATCGAATCATCGTTGGAAAAATAATTGTGATGGAAAGAAGCAAGTGGCAATGTCTTTTCATAGAGAGTGAAGGACATATTAAAAACGTGGGCAAGAATGTACAACCTTAGCTTCCAACGATGAAGACATGAGAGCGGGCTTCCCGAGATGCACTCCACCTTCTTTGTCCTATATCCACTTCAATCATATATATATAGTCTTCCACCATTTTTGGCTTTTTGTTTGCTTTAATTTTTTTTTTTCACGATATTGATACCTAACTCAAGATTAGAGTTCTTAATCGACATGGCCCGTTTCTCGGCCGAAATAGATTTATGTCAAAGTTTTTTTTTTCAATTTTCCTTTAAGTTTCATTAATGCTATCTGAACTTAGGAGTCATTTTTTTTTTCCCCAATAATCAAAGTTTAACTTTTTGATCAACTACTAAAGTCCACTCTCGATCAACATTTTTTTTAAAACCCAAAAAAATCAATAATTCTATCTTTTGGAAGCTTAATTGAACTTACAATTTAAAATAAATGAGAGTTGACTTTTAGATCACATCGTGATTTTTTTTTTTTTTATCTTTGATCGACAAATATCAAAATTCATAGATTTCCAGTCATTTTTTGTCAATGGAGAGTATAAATCACACCCAACATAGTGCCTTTCGAAGGTTTTACCTATGTATATCAGACCGGGCTGTTACATATAAATCGAAGAGGGCTATTGCACAGAGGTTCCTCGGTGAATATGAGATAGGAGAAAATGGCACCCTTGGAGAATTACTTCACTTTTGTCCATCCCTTGGATATATTAGAAAGGTTGTAATATGACATCTTCTATTGGTTAATTTGGAAATAATGTTAAGTATTGTCACATCAATTGAGGATGAGCTTGTTCGGATGAAACTCACAAAAATGCGAAGAATCAACTTAGCTGCAAGGCTCGGTCTTCAATTTTCTTGCTCAGGCTTTATGTTTAAGAGCTTTAATCTATAAGCTGTGTTTGATTGTCGGGATTTCTAAAAATGATATAATTGAATAGGATAGGATAAAAAATCCAAGAATTTTGCTATATCCTATCCATTCTTTAGTGACTTGCAATAATAAAGACGGTTATTTTCACATCCTATTTTGTCTATTGTTTGGTATTAACAACATATAAGTGTAAAATGAACCTAAAAGTTGCTCGAAACAAAAATGGAAGGAATCTCTCATGACGTTCTTGCTTATTTCATTTTTATTTTCTTATTTCTTATTACTTTTTCTTTTCCTTTTCTAGTCCGTTTCTTTTTTATTTCTTTTCCCCCTTTCCATCATTCTCTACTAACATTTTACTAAATAGAAAACTATACTACTATTCCTAAATTACCAAAATACCTAGAATATATAATAATTAATAAATAGAAATAATTCATATTCTATTTATATAGAAAGAAAGTCGAATACATAAATAAAAATTGGGATAAATAATAATGAATTTTTTTTTGGATAATGAAATTATTTTCAATTTCTGTTATGTTGAATTTTTTTGTATTAGAAGTCAAATATCATTTATATTCTTATGTTATTTTAATTTTATTAATTTAAGAAATTTTTTATTTCAATAAAATAACTTATGCATTAGGGTTATTAGAAATTATATCCACCTTTATCTCATCTCTCCCATGGATAATTTTATTCGGGTTATCTTTCTCTTATATCACACTTTATCTTGTCATGAGCATGCACGAAACAGAGGGTGATTTTATCCTATCTTTAATTTTATTCCGACTACCAAACACAGGCTTTCTGTTTGTAGGACATGAAATTTTGAAGAAAATCAGCTATTGTACGTGAAGGTTCTCTTGAAAAAGAAGGATAGATGATCGTCAACGAGTAATATCCAGTACAAATAGAGAATCACATACATTGACATTTGACAGCTTGCTTCACATGGTCAATCCCAAAGTTGAACCATAAACAATCGCCATCTCCAATGGAAACACCAAAGGACTAATGTCTTAAAGAGAAGTGATGACACTGACTATGTATTGACTATCTAGTGAAAGTTGGCTAGAGAGTTTCAATATCAAAAGAATGTAGGAAAAGTCAAATTCGAACCTTATTTCGAAAAACAGTCAGAGTTAAGAAAACAGAGGACCGAGTAAGGACGAGAACACGTGGTTTATGAGGAGCCGAGGTCGATGAGCGATGACCTCAAAAGACCGTAATGAAAGAGTACCATGTTCTACATCCGAAAATGAATTCGAAGTGGAATGGAGTAAGTTCGTCAATGCTCAAATAATTACACAATAAATTAGACATTTATCTAACAACTTAAAACTTTCAGAACCATCAGCAGTGAACTCACCATATTCTGATATGGTATGATTGGTATCATGGCAATTATCACAATCAGAACAAGATGCTTAATACGCCGGCTCAATAACTCGGGGTGAAGTTCGCGATTGGACCGTCGGAGTCAAAGGTGATGGGGATTGTGGACCCGAAAAATAATACCTAACCTAATATGAAGTGCATGGTGATCCCTCCTTATCTTTTGGCTTCTAATCCGTTAGACAAGTTTCAATTTGTGATAAGAAAGGAGCAAAAAGCCAATGTCCTTAGTGAAGGACGTGTGCAAATTGAAACAGAACGTACAACGTCAGCTTTCAACGACGAAGACACGCAAGTGGCTTTCCTAAGATTGCACCCCCCGCCCCCCTTGTCCTAAACACGCAAATCATGGCCCTCCACCACTTTTGCCTTTTTCTCTGATTCCAATTTTTCTTTTTCGCAGCAATTCCGTTTGGACTTTTCCAATAATTTAAAACTTCCAGATCTACTTTTGTTAAATGATTTATTGCGTTTTTATTTGAGAACATTGAATTTGTTGATTAAGGATGTGTAAATTGTTAATGTGTCCCCCCCTAAAGTAACGCGAACTCGAATTTCTAAAAAAATAAATGATTTAAAAAATATATTTTTTAAAAGTGATCACTTGAAATAATAGTTCAATGAACATGCTTTTGTTATTGAGAATAATTTACGGCTAAACATTTTCGTAAACAATGAGAATATTTTTCATTGATTCATTTTTGCGACTGATATAATCGATCATTTTTAAAAAAAGTATTTTCAAATAATTCATTTTCTGCTAAAGAAACGCACATTTTTAATCTCACTACCATTAAATATTACCCCGCACATGGTCTGATTTATTCAAAACTGATTATAACATACACCGTCAATGTAATTCGATAAAATTCGAGACTCAAATCAATTATGAACAAGGCCGTTTTTTTCTAATTTTTGTTTACACTGACGGTGCATATTTTATTTTTCTTTCATATATGGCTGTTTCGAAGCATACGGATGTGTTTTTCTTTTTAAGAAAATTTTCAAATAAGAACCCAAAGTGTCCTTATTCCTTTAAAGAAGGGTTTGAAGTTGAATTTATTTCAAACAAGGGCTTGAAGTACTCAAATTACCCTAAAGAAGGACCTGGTCGAAGGTTATTTCTGTCCATTACTTTTTTGAATAATTTTTTCTTTTTTTTTTCTCTCCTCCCTTGCCCATTGCCGGGGTTGTTGAGATTAAATAACGCGGAAACACCAACGGATCTTGCAAATATGTCGAGACGAAATTACCAGAGAAATTACGAGGAACAATAAATGACACCAGGTATTTACGTGGTTCGGTCCGAGATCGGTACCTATGTTCACGAGGAGAGCCGGTAATATAATCCACTATAATCGGAGAGTCAGATTTACAATCGCTCATGCACTCGAGCGTTTTCCGCATCTAGATTAAACTCACAGCAAACCCACAAGTAATATCTCACAATCTCTCACGGAGAATTCATTCAAAAACTCACATAGAAAAGTCGATATTCTCCTTGTTTGCTCCGCGTGCGATGAACCAAAGAACGTCTTTCACGTTCTTTTTTTCTTCTGTTCGTCGTACGATTAATTTCTTGTGCGGTTTCTTTCCCCCCTGCCTTCTGCTTCTGCTAGAGGAGTCTCCCGTTTTCGTGCGACTCTACTCTATCGAAGGAAATCCCCGCAAAGTCTCCTTCTACGGCTGCGTCAGAGAACCCCACAAAAATAAAAGCAGCCCCACGCCACTTTTTTTTTTTCTCTTCAGTCTGACCTAACCCTATTTTGGGCCCACAAGGAAATATATTGATAGAATATAATACATAAGACATGGGGACCTTTATTTTTCTTTTTCTTTTTCTTTTGTTTAACCGCAACAGGGATTGCCATTCTTGTATTTCTTTGTGCAGTCCAATGTCAAACTCGAGACATAACCCAACAGGGGTAGGCATCGGGCAATCCTCGCCCTCGCTTGCCCAAGTGAGGTCGACCCTTGCCTAGCACCGGTGAGGGTCGCCCTCACCAAAATCCAACAATCACCGAGAGTGGGAAGAGGAAAAAAATAAAAAAAGGGAAAAAAAAGTAAATGACGAGAATGTTCTTGGTTAAGCCCTTCTTTGAAACAATAAGAACATTTCAGGTCTTTATCCAAACAAAGTTCATTTTAGGCCCAATCCAAAAAAAAACCTCAAACTTTAGCCTTTGTCCCAAAAATATCCACAACTTTTTTTTTGTCTCATAAAAAACCTTCAACTTTTGATTTTGTCCCAAATCTACCAATCCAATCCCAAAAAATACCTCAAACTTTGGCATTTGTCCCAAAAATATCCACAACTTTTTTTTTTGTCTCCTAAAAAACCTTCAACTTTTGAATTTGTTCCAAATCTACTAGTCCGATCACAAAAAACTCTCAAAACCCATCTCGTAGAATTCCCGACGACCCGACATTGGCCGTTTAGCTTCTGTCGAAACTCCAAGTGATTCTCAACCGTCGCTCGATGGTGTAGCCTTATCCCGAGACAATAACAACCCTCGTCATCGGCTCCTTACCCGTTGATAGTCCTCGATGCCAATCGAGCCTTCCACCGAGGACCATCGTGCCGACCTTGCATCTGTGACAACAAGCTGCTGTCGACCCTACCTCTGTGACGAAAAGCTGCTGCCCCCAATGCTTTCTTGTGATCATCGTTTCGGTAAAGATTTGAAGTATAAGAAAAAGATTTGTTAATATCTTGTTCCCACTTAAATTTTTATGTGAATCTCGGGTAACTCAATTATGTCTCAAAATGAATTAATGTGGCTGCAATGTGTCAAACATTTTTCCTTGAAATAATTGGAAATACATTTTGATCTTTGTCGAACAATCATGGGTTCTGTTCAACTGGGCGCGAAACACTCTTTTTTTTAATAACTGTGGTAAATTTGGGGCAAAATCAAAAGTTGGAGGTTTTTTATGAGACAAAAAAGTTGTGGATATTTTTGGGACAAAGACCAAAGTTTGAGGTTTTTTTGGGACAAAATCAAAAGTTGAAGGTTTTTTAGGAGACAAAAAAAGTTATGGATATTTTTGGGACAAACGTCAAAGTTTGAGGTTTTTTTTGGAATTAGACCGTTCATTTTATGCCCTTATTTGAGAAAATGAGAGTTCTTCGTAACGTTATTTAACTTTTTCATTTTGTTTATGATGAGGGTGTCATTATTACATGTGGAGAATAATATTTTGGATTTTTTCTTTTTCATAGCTGATGACATAAGAAATTATTGGAAATTCAAGGACTTGATTAAATCCGAAAAAAAAAATAGTTGTGGACCCAATAAACTTTGGTAATGGATATTCCTCGTCCTTGAGAATTAAACCCTCTCGTTATTCTCTAAGAATTGTCTTATGCCACTTTGGGATTTATGGCAGGCCTTTGTAACTTTAGGATGCAAGATTCTCCACTACGACTGATGCTAACCTATCATAAACATTTTCTCATCTCATCCTCCATCCTTCAACTTGTGGGATTTATACTAACTCTATTTTCCGGCAATTTCACAATGCCCTAACCATTGATTCGAATTTGTGAATGTGAAATTTCGGTATTAAGAGCGCGGTCGATTTCAGAGGGACTTTCCAAATTGGCCACTGATGATGAGGTGACAGCTACCCTAACCATTGATTTCGAACACCGAATTATTTCATGCGCAGTGTCACCGCCGACGTTCGGATAAGAATTTAGGTACTTCTTTCTCTTGATGAGATTGGTGAGTTTGAATGTGATTGCGTCACCCCCGGACTATGGTCTTTAATGGCCCTCGACTATTATAGATTTGTTGAGGGCCACGAGCTAGACCTTTTCAGTTCAAGAATTTGAAACCTACTATTTTGTTGCTTTCTGATATTTGCTTTATAGCATTTGATGTTTTTACTTTTCTTTAATGAGGAAAGTCCCAATGTTTAAAAAATATAGTCATTTTTTTTGGGGGTCGAAAATACATTCACCGACTCATTTAAGGTTGTAATGTTTTTTTTTTTTTAATGACCCTGAAGAGCTACAATTGTTTCCTTTGCGGATTTAAAGGGAAAGTTAGAAGGTACCGTTTGGTAAACTGGGCCACTGAAATTACACTTTTGTTCCAATTAAGTCCTTGATTTCGTTTAACTTTTACTAATCACGTCGTTGAGGGTTGCATAACTTTTCTAATCAAACCCATATTTGTTCAATTAAGTGTTCTCTAATATCGTTTCTAGTCCTTTCATGAAAATACATAACACTTTAAACGAAGGAACGCCAACCCGATACAACTCGAAATGAGCTTATGCTTTTACTGTTATAGAAATAATAATCCATTGTGAATAGCACCAAAGGATCAATTCGATTTTATTATGAATTTGTGTTCAGGCAAATAGTGACGCCTCGATTTGATATATATATATATATATTTTTATGAAACTTCAAAATGCATAAACCTAGCATAGCGCGATCGAAGTTAGCCAAACTTGAGATACAATAGCAACCTTCGATGCAAGTAGAAATCATGGTTAACACCAAAAAAAAAAAAAAAGCTTCAAAATGGTACACCTGTGATAAGTTTATAACAAATTAATTTTTTGACTACAAAATATTCCAAACTAGTATACATATGATAAATTTACCATCAAATTGGATTAATTTCGTGAAAAATTCTAAATCGGTACACATATGAAAAGCGGAGGTTAAAAATATACACTTGCCAACTGTCATGTGTCGTCCAACTCAGTAATTTGACTGCAAAAGGTTAAATTCGTCGCAAATATATCAGTTTGGGGTAAATTTATCGCAACTTTAAAAATTTGTGGATTTTGGTCATATTCGTCCTGGAGATTGAAAACTATATTTGACTAAAAAAGCATCGAGATACCGAAAACATTAATTAAAAAAAAAGCAGTATTTTAAATGAGAACGAATTTCGAGACCTCGACGACGAAAATTCGGGGCGTTCCCTGTAAACAACCGAAAACGGAACGACATCGAAACTCGAAAGTCCCCACCCCAAAAAAAAAACAGAAAAAAAGAAAACACAACAACAACAGAGAAAGCTAAGCACAAACTACAAAAACAAATACAAGAAATCTGAAATTTAGATTCTTCACGCCTAGAGAGAGAGAGAGAGAGAGAGAGTCCATTGGCAGCAGATCTTCACTAGCTCCTCTCCAACGCCTTCGCTTCCTTAAGATCCACGACGCCTTCGCCGATCCTTTCGAAGACCCCAAATCGCTTCGTTCTCAGGCTCTCCCCCCCGGTCTATTGCCGATTTCGCGGTGGCGCCATTTGATGAATCGACGGGAACGCGCGCGGGATTCGATCGAGTTCGTGAGAGCGAGTTTCTGATCGCGGCGGGTCCGGCGGGGGGCGGAATGAGGTCCGGCATAGGAGGCGCTTCGTCTCAGCCCATGGATTTGTCTATCGAGGGCAAGCGTCTATCTTTTTTTCGCAATGTTGTTCGTTTTTTGCGGCGTGCTTCTTCGCTTTCTGATTCACGTTTCTTGTTTCCTTTGCTGAATCCTCGGGTGGAATTTTTTTATTATTTTTTTAAATGTGCGAAAGCTCTGAAGTGAGTCCGTGACCTCTGAAATAAAGTTAGCGATCGAGAATTCCTGGATCTCCCGTGGAGATTTTGTATGAATCGGACACATGAATTTTATTGAATAAGCGTTGCTTTTTATGAGATGTTAAAGTGGGTTTGATGTTAATCAAGCTGTCACGATCGATCCTTCTCGATTTGGATACACAGAACATGTTTTTCTAAGATGAACGGAGTTTGATTGCATCTTGCTTCCTCCAGGTTATACAGATGACTTAGCTTTTGGGCAGCGTGTGTAATTGAATATTTTGAATGTTGAGTATAGCTATCAGCTATGCACTTGTTATTAACCTTCTTGCTTTTGTTTTATAATTTATGAGTGGAGTCTTGTGAAATCTTAGATCAGGTGCTCATCACGACCTCTCATTTCGTACTGCTAGGTATGCTTAATGCCACTTCGCAACTGGCGTTACCTGTGCTTTCGTGTCTCTCAGTGTGGTCAGGGTGTTTCTGAGCAGTGAGGCTTACACCCATTTGCATTAGTTCTTCCAAATTTCCTTAGCCTTGTGCACAAATTTTTTTAGCGAGCCATATTCCGATCACGGTTATGGAGTCAACTGAGCATCTCAGCAGCGGGATGGGTATCATTGACTTTGCAGTGTTGTTCTCACTTTGGAAGTTTTCTTGCATACAGTAGTATTTGTATGGTCTTTATGGAGCTGCTTCAGTGAACAAAAAAGATTTGAGAATAAAAGCTAATGTTGCTCCAGTTGCAGCTAAACCAAGAGCAGAATGTGAAGGTAGTGTATAAAAGTAATGTGCTAATCACAAGATGGTCTGGTGGGAAATGTGACTTAGTGATAAAGAGCCAATGGAGGGCTAAGAAGACACGTGAAAGGTTGTTGTAGATCTAGAAGGGAGAAGATAAACCAAGGAACTTGTTGAACCTGTCATCACTGTCGAATGATTGATTGTAACAATAATGTAGATGGTGGACGATCTAATACGAATCCTTTGGGCTGGTAGCTCTTTTAGGAATGGTCTGTGATGACGAAACTTTGTAAGAAATTGATATCCTTGTGGGGGAAGTTTTGTGTTTCCTGAAGTACATAGTGTCTTTACTTCATAGACTAGTGGTTGTTTGGAAAGAATTGATGATGCATTCATTATTCAGTGCTTCTATTTTTCGTGCTTCCAAAGCTAATAAGGTGTTTTGCTTCCATAGCTAATAAGGTGTTTTGAGAAGATTATACATGGGGAAACAAAAAGAAAAGGGCATTTTAGAAGTAAATGTTTGATAGCAAAAAATAAAGCAGTTAAAAGGCAAAAAAATCTGGCAGTTCTCTTTTTTCTTCTACTAGATTTTCCGTTGGAAGTACTAGAAAATATTAGCTTATGTTGGTGAAAATTGTCTTTGCAGTTGACTAGGATGTTTGTAGAAATTCTTTGCCCTCAAAATTCTCTTAGTGGTATCTTTTGAGGCTCCTATAGTCTAACAGGTTAAACTGTGATGCCTCCAAATTAAAATAAGAATGGTACTTTTTTCAGGATTCCAACAGAAGCACCAGCATGATCTGGAGAACTTGACACTAACGGCACAGCCCTTCAAAACATTGAAGTTCTTTACTTTGGCTGTAATCCAATATGTTCAAAGATCAATGTTCTATCTTCTCAGAAGAGGCGGTTGGCTTATGCTTTTAAGTACTGTGGCAGTGGCTCTTGGAGTTCTGCTTGTGACTTTTGATGGCCCCCATGACAAGGTAACTACCTGTAGTTAGTTCCTCTGTGGTGTCATGTTCGTGTTCATTGTGTATATGTTTGTCTGCTTATGTTTGATAAAGAGGCAGTTGGCTCCAACATATGACTGCTTTGACGTGGCTCTCTTTGGGTCTGCCACAATTAGTAATTTTGGAGTTCATTTTTGGAATCCAAATCCTGCTATATCAGCTTTATTCGCTTGCCACTCCTGTTTGTTTTTGTCCTCTTTTTACGTTATGTAGCAGGAACCATGGCTACTATCGATTCTAAGTATTTTGGTTGTACCTTTGTTCTGAGTTTTTCTTCTTTGTGCATGCAGCATGTCGAGGAGCTCTCTGAATATATTCGGTTTGGCTTATGGTGGATAGCACTTGGTGTAGCATCTTCAATTGGTTTGGGTAAGGAAAGTTTACTTGGAGAAACTGTGTTCCATTGGGATCTCGTTAAACACCCCGAAAGAAAGCTTATCTGACACAAAACATTGTCGCTAAAAATCCTGGTAAAGGAAAAGGAAACATTTGGGAAGAACAGTTTTAGGTGTTTAATTTCCTTGTAGGATACTGCATGAGAGAGTGTTTGCACTTCGTTGAAGATTTGATATCACTGTCTTCTTATAGTTTAGGAATTATTTATGTATTGAGATGTGTGAGTTTCCTGCGTCTGTTTTCTCCCTCTCCTTTTCATTTTTCTTTTGTTCTTCTATTGAGTGGCTCATGGTGTTTTATATATTTTGTCATTGGTGGTGTTGGCAGGGCTGGGAGAAGGGGTTTTGTTTTGTTTTTGTTTTTGTTTTTTTTGGGGGGGGGCAGCGGGGGATGGGGTAGTTGTGACGGGAGAATTTTTGGGTTCTAAGTCAAAGCTCATTGTTGTGGTGGTAGTTCCAGAAATGATATTAGGTGTTCTTTTCTTTGTTGTTTGTTTTTTCAAACTAGCATTTCATTTTTGGCACTTGGAGAGTCATACATGCATCAGATGTGATCTGATATGAGTGGTGAAGTCTCATAAGAGCTGATCCTGTTGGGGCATGTTTATCATGACATATTACAGTGGTCCTTGAGCATTCCTTGTAATCATTACTATGGATGTGGCTTATGTTAAAGAACTCCATTGTAGTGTTATATCTTGGAACTTAATGGATGAGAGGATGCCTTCAAGAGAAGCCTAAGTTGGATATGGTAAAGATTTGGATATATAAAGTTCTAGCTGTATGCTTACAGAATGTTCCGAGTCATCCTCTGCATTGTTTGATTTAGAAAAGTTTCTTATGGGTTTGTGACTGGTTTTTACCCTTCCCACAACCTGTATCAGGATGACATTGAGTAGATAATGGTGAGACCCATAAGAAAAGGAGCAGTAGCCATAGGGCACAAGTATGCCGAGATGCCAATGTCACCTAATTAAGATTGTCGGTTTCGGTTGGTTTTCTATTGGTCAATGGTTATACATCTACACAAGGGCTGTACACCGTACCTACATGTCTTAGAGTGCAGGTGCTGGTGGGTGTTTTGTTGTTGAAGGTCGCACTTGTGAAGTGATCAAGCATTTGTTGATGAGTTATCATGGCTTTACCTTTTCGTTTGAGACATCTTAAAATCAAAACATGTGGTTGTTTGGGAACGTATTTTGTAGTTAAAATCACCTCTTGCTACTTGGACGCAATTTGGGCATTGCTGTCCCATTTTATTTTATTAGCTTTTTGACCATTTCTGCTTTGTGCCTGTTCTATTTATATAAGACATAATTGACTGGGTTGTACCTCATCCTATGGCTCGATAACTCTCATTATGATAACCGTTTCATATGTTAGACAAAGATGACTGGTGCATTTTGCCTGCTTTTCTCTGATACCTGCTTTTTTTCTTTTTCTTTTCAGGATCTGGTTTGCACACTTTTGTCCTCTATCTTGGTCCTCATATTGCTCTGTTCACCATTAAAGCAATGCAGTGTGGGAGAGTTGACCTGAAAACTGCTCCTTATGATACGATACAATTGAAAAGGGCTCCTTCTTGGCTTGACAAGGATTGCTCTGAATTTGGACCTGCTATGTTTACGTCTGTTCATGGTTTGAGGGTTCCCCTCAGCAGCATTTTACCACAGGTCCAGGTAGAGGCTGTCTTGTGGGGAATTGGTACTGCACTTGGAGAGCTTCCTCCATATTTTATATCGAGGGCAGGTGTGTGGACTCATTAATGTTATAGTCTTTTAACACTATTTACCCTACAAAGTTTAGTTTAGCTATTTACTTAACCAGAACTGAAGCTTGTCATTTCATGCCCTCAACTGGTTGGTGGTTACTGTTGAGGAAGTAAAACCAATCTAATAAATTGTTTATTGTGCATGCAATAGGGAACCATTCCATCTTATCTGCTTTCTAGAATTTTTCAGTACTGATTGAAAGAGCTGAAACCCTCTTGAGTTATGTAGAGTTACTATTTTGTTTTTTAACTACTGAGTACTGTAAAAAGTCGTTCTCAGTTTGAATGAACTTTGTTTGATGAAATTTCCATTAAGGTGATGATAACATGCATTTTGTGCTACTTGCCATTAGTTTTGTTTGGAAAACTTGATGATCACATAGCATTGATCCTTTGTTAGGTTGGCCAAATGGTAGCAGTTCTTGTGGTTAAAATATTATTCCATAGTAGTACGAGTTCAAACAAATTTTGAAAATGTTTGCAGCACAGCTGTCAGGAAGCAGAATAGCTGCCATGGAAGAATTGGGTGTTTCCACCAGTGAAGATGGCGGATTTATAGCCCGTTACCTTGGACGAATCAAACGCTGGCTCCTCTCACACTCTCAACACTTGAATTTCCTCACAATTTTAGTGCTTGCTTCGGTTAGTTCAACTCCTTGTCATTTCACTTTTCAAAGTCAATTTCTTTTATTTGGGTACAATCTTATCATGGAATCTGAATTTTACGCTTCTCATTGAATTTGACACCTGTATTCTGTTCTAGTGGTGTTACTAGTTGTTGCAATGTGACCTCATTTTATACGCATTTCATGTGAGTAAGGATTCTTGCATTGTGATAATCTAGAGGGAGGGGGCATCATTTTTCTAATGCGAAAAAATGACTGACATTAACAGGTTAAGTGCGGGATCGCATGATTCACTAGCTAGTTTAGTAATGGCATGGTCTTTTAGAAAACAGTGGAGAATGGTCGGTGTGATGTAAGATTACCCGACAGAGAAGATCTGTCAATGTTTTATAGCCTATCGTCTTTTGATTGTATGATCTCTACTTCCGTAGGAATTTTTACAAGATCATCAAATTGATCAATCTATCTACTTGTGCTATTACTACTACGTGCCCTGATGTAGTGGCATGAGCCTCTTATGTAACAGCTGCTTAAATATTGCTTGTCTGGCTATTTGTTTAGGTGCCAAATCCTCTCTTTGACCTTGCTGGCATCATGTGCGGACAGTTTGGGATTCCATTTTGGGAGTTTTTTCTTGCTACATTGATTGGAAAGGCTGTTATCAAAACTCACATTCAGGTGTGTGGAATCTTTTTTACTGTGTTCTTTCAGGCTGTCTATCCATTCAATGTGTGCTTTTTTTAAGAACAGAGCTTCCTCATTTCCTGTCTAGGATTTCTCTAGTTTTAAGCATGGTTTGCATTTTTTATTGTGGCTATTTGTCTTTGCGACTATCAACTTATTAATCAGATGTAAACAATATTCACAATGTTTCCAGATGTCATCAATGTCTTTATGCGTTGATACTAGACGAGATTCTATCTTTGATCCTTTATCTTCTGCAGACGGTTTTCATCATATCAGTTTGCAACAATCAACTTCTTAGTTGGATCGAGAATGAGTTGATTTGGGCCCTTAGCTTTATCCCTGGTCTTACTTCTGTCCTTCCTAACCTCATGCCGAAACTCAATGCTGTTAGAGATAAGTATCTCATAGCACCTCCTCCTGTGCCCTCACATGTGAAGGTATGGCCTCTTTTTATGAATAACTATTCAATTCTGTAATCTCTCTCTCTCTCTCTCTCTCTCTCTCTCTCTCTACATCTTGTTGCAACTCACAGAGTCGTAAGCTTTGCAGGTGAAGAAATGGGATTTGTCATTTGCTTCGATATGGAACAGCATCGTATGGCTTATGCTCCTGAACTTCTTCATCAAGATAGTAACTTCGACTGCTCAAGGTTATCTTAAGAAACAGCAAGAAAAGGAGCTTGATGACTTGAAAAACAGCTTATCCTCGGCAACGAACTCAAAATGATACGTCCGATGAAGTGGGTCGATAAAGTACCTCCTTTATAATCCCCCTTTTCTTTTTCTCCCTTTCTTTCCCTTACGGAACTAGAGTTATTGATTTATAGTGACAGCTCTTCATAGGTCGCGATTTAGGTTCCCCCGAAGATCTCTGGGAATTAGAAGTCCTTTTACAAAGCTTGTATAGATCTAGGAACGGGACAACCATGGGAATCTGAGGGCTTTGCATTCTCCATTATATGTGGGGCAAGCATTGTTTTGGGTGGTTTTTACCCCCATCTAAACTGTTAACATTCGGATGATGAAAGGTTATTATTCTTTCGGATGTAAGAACCGATCATCTTTCTCTTGCATATTTGTGTTCTCCGGTTGGTGGTGGCGGCACCCCGCGCTTGTATGCGGATATTTCTTCGAATCATCTTCTTAAAGTACGTCCGATGTTACATGCCCTGCTTTAGCGGAACATGTCCAGAGAAGATTTCCACGTCTAATGTGAAATCGTCCGTGTTCATAATGATGTTTGCCATGATGTTTTTGGCTCCTTACAGGAAAGAAGAGGTTCTGGGTTCCACCAGCTTCATGCTTTTGAGAGAAGAGATTGCAATGTACCATCTCTTTATGCTGAGTGAGTGGAAACTAACTAAAGGTAGATTTGACTTGTTTCTAGACGAGATCTTTCTTAGAAAGACACTTTGTATTGATATTTAACTAAGATAGGACGACTGTTGCTAAATGTTGGGCCCTCAAACTAAAGTTTCTAAGCATCCTAAATTTGAAGGCGATTGCACTAGTCGTCCACTAGAGATTAGGGTTTATATATATTAAGTCTAGGCTTCCTTTTTTGTTTTTTTTTTTCTAGTGAAAAATGAATGATTTGGAAAATATTTTCCAATCGCTTGAAATAATTATTTAATGATTTTCTTTTCATTATCAATAATAGTTTATGTTTAAATATTTTCGTGAATGATAAAAGTAATTATCGTTCATTAATTTGTGCATGAAGTATACGCGATTTTATTATAAAGAGCGCTCCTTTTAATAAGTTGTATTTTGCGAAACAATTACATCCTTAATTTCAGATAAATTGATTGGTGAGGTCAGAGGTCATCCATGTCTTCGTAAACTTGGCTTTCAAGTGCTGGGTTGTTCACAGTGAAATGATTTATAAATTTTCCCACGAAATGCACGAGATATAATTGAATATGGCATTGCCGACAATGTGATGTATATCAAAATATTTTTCTTAGTCTCAGACAGCTCCTCTCTTTATACAATTGCTGTTTCACGCTTAATAAGAAGAGACATTAATTAGGGGTAACATTCTTCTCCGAAGCTCAGAATCAAATCAAAATATTGTAAATTTGAGAATACATATTGAACGGAATCTAGATATATCACAAATGCTCGCTCTGCCACCACTCATCCCACCAATGCTCGTTGTCATGGCCCCATCTCCCTCCTCGCTCGTTTTTTGCCCTCACGTCTATCTGCCTAGAGCCGTCAAATGGAAGAGTCGAGTCAGGTTTGGATCGGATCAGATCAGATCGAAAATTCTCCGTTCCAAATTGACCAATTTTAATCCCTTTTGATTCATTTGTAGTAATACATATTTAGCGACTCATATCTAATCCGATCTGTACCCAATCTACATCCGACCCGATCTCCCATTTCCTAAAATACTTCTCTATTTAATCCAACCTATGAAAATACATATCTATCCAGTTAACCCATTTTACGTTCTTCATTAAATGGTATGTAAAATATTGGAAAAGATGATTTATTCTCACCATGGATTGCAATGACAAGAGCTAAGGTTCGAGTTTTACAATATAAAATAATGCGAAATGCAATTAAGGAAAGATATACTCGAATAACGGATGGACAAAACTTATAAGATTAATTCAAATTAAAAAATGTAGAGAAAAAAGAAGCCATCGTGAAATTTTTATTAAAGATCAAGTCGGGCCCAAAAAAACTTCTCTAAACTTGGAACACTCCGAAGAGTCAATTATTTATTCATAGAAGGTGAAGAATGAGTTATAGATATATATGGATAGGGTATGGGCTTGGGTAAATTGTGAACCATTTAACACATTTTTTTTTTTTGTCATTCTAAACTCATTTGAACGTAGTTAACCCAAATAATAACTCAGCCTATCAAATATGGGTTAAGAAATAGGTCAATGACCCATTTTGACATGTCTTTCTCCTGACTCTCACGGCATTGCCCCATCCATCCCTTATGGCTATAGCTGAGTTACAGGGTCGCTTGAGACGTCGAGGCCGAGCAACTATAATGGCGGTGCCGCGTCTTGGGCAGGGCCGAGCATAGGACTATATAGTCGCTCATCGAACTTTCGATTATAACTTATAGAAGGTCTTGTTTTCCACAATGCCTATGACTATAATTGTTGGGTAAGAAGTAGCTGCTTCGTTCACATGCAAACTTAACTAAAACTAATTAAAAGTTAAATGTTGGGGATGTCCCAATTCATAATCCGCCGACGAACAACAAAGTTGGAGGAACAAGATATGGAGGAATATAAAATGTATTAGAAATTCACACGTTTGTAATGAGATATTGCACTATTCCCTGTCAGAATCCTATTCCCTATCTTTCTCGTGTTTTGTGTTATCATCACAACAACCGGAACTCGAAACGTGAGGTTGTCAACTATTTCCGGTGGAAATTCCTTTTTTCCTACCCGTCAATTTCTTCTCTTTTTTTTTCCCAAAAAAAAAAGCTTTATTTTTATTTTTTATTCTAAATGATTTCTCTTTCGCTTTTTGGGTGGAACAATCGGTTTTTCAAAATTTTCACCTTTTACTGGGTACAATGATAACAAAGATCACAATCTTAGGATGAGCATGATGGCAATTCTGCTTTAGAAATTAACATATGAAGAGAAGTATTTTTTTTTTTACTTCTTCAAGTGGCTCCAAAATTACTTTTGGAGTAAAAAATGCTCCAAAAATAGAAAAAATGAAGTTGCATAACCAAATTGATTTTTATTTTAGAAGTTGCGTTACCGAACTGATTTCTTCTCCATAAGCACTTTTGGAGCAGAAATTCTACTCCAAAAGTACTGCCATGAGCACCCTAAACTCCAAAGCCGCCATGACGTGACGCCACTTCACACCTCTCATCGTCAAACTTGTCGAAATTTGTCATGATATGCTTTTTCTTTTTCGAATTGGATTTTTTTTTTAATTTATAAATAACCTTAAATTACTATCATGCAAGATATGGAGGTCGCATACGGTTCTCAACTGTACCCGGTTCTTTATTCATGGCATTTTCTAATTTAGCAATGGAAAAAAAGGAAAAAAAAAACATCAATAAAAAAGGAGATTAGGAAGATATTCCCTCCGCAAAAATATAGACATAAGTCCATACTTATGTGACCCTAAGCTATCTCTAATTGAAGTATTTAAAAAAAAAAGGAAACAGAAAATTTTAACAGAAATTTGTGAAAATGTATCCCAGATGTTATAACTAGTTGAACTTATGACCAATCCAGAATTTAGGGTTTGATGATATTGTATGTCTCATGATGACTGAAGTTACATGGAAGTGCCACTTTTGTTATATGAGGTGCACATGGATACTGGTTTAAAAGAAAGGTGTAGTGGGCAATTTTCACCCAAGATTGTGCACAATGCACCTCTTAGTTAAACTTATAAGTTTTGAATTTTCGTATCTTATTTTGGGGACGAGGTCAGTGGGATATCTTATGTGTTTGAGATCTGCTTATCTCTCATGGGAATAAAAGCAGTGTGGACGCTATTACGTCGGGGACGGACAAAATTGGTACCAATGCTAAAAGTTCAAGATTGGATTAATCCAAAGAAAAAGCTTGAGTACTGAATTGACACAATTGCAATAGAGTTTAAGACACCTTTGATAATTTTCGTGTAGAAAATTAAAAGGAGAGCCCAGACCTAGGATTAACCTGTTACTTATTTTTCGAGTTTCTTTGTTGCTTAGGCTTAATTACATGTTGCCTAGAGTATTTATTTGTTCATCTTTGTTGCTTAGGCTTAATTACATGTTGCCTAGAGTATTTATTTGTTCATTTTGGGAGAAACCTTTCATCGCATTATTTCAAAACACATGCTTTCGGAGGGGAATTTCTCCCAAATCTCGACTTTAGGAAAATTCCGTGCTCATTTGCAGATCGGATTGCTCGCGTTTTCGTCGTTCTTGCCGCTTCGAAACGTACCCAATGATCTTTTATGATCGATAAAATACCCCATACTCTTTCGAAACCAAGCTATAGGTTGTAGCTATAGGTCAAAATAATCTAATGTGGTACCCCCCACCAAAATCACAGGCGTGCTACAACTTTCAACCTTCACCCCCCATCACGAATACTCTACCAAATCCGAAGACCCACCTCGCACGTTCTCTCTCTCTCTCGCTCACTCTCTCTCTTTTAAAAATTAATTAATTAATTTATTTTTAATTTAGATAATCTTCACTTCCCACCCAATTTGACCTTAATGCTAACTCCCTAACGAATTTTCGTGTGCAACATTGCAACGTGGCACCTCTCATATCTCGTACCTTCTTATCTTCTGTTCTTCGTCAAAATTCAAAATCACATGAAGTTCCCGTTCCCAAAGTAAAATAGACCCAAGTGCAAAAAAAAAAAAAAAAAATTCTACGAGACCATTTTGTTTGATTGAAACGACATCCCACACGTGTCGCTTTTTCCCTTCGAATCTGTGTGGTCGAATGTTCAAAAGAAAAAAAAAAAGAGAAAGAGAGGCGCAAATGATGAGACTAGGGTTTTGGTTGACTTTACAGTGGAGATAAGCCACGGGAATCTTTCTTCCGTTCAGAAATCAAAAGATAATCTGATGACGGTGTCTGCTAATCCAGGATTGCAAGCGCATAAGCCTCTTAACTATTTGTAGGTTAGCGAGTGTCCTGCTAGTCTTATAAACCGGCAGTCACGACTGATTCGGAGCATTTCAAAGAGACTTTCCGATGTAATCCCCACGTCGAAATAAGTTTGGACCGTCGGATCTTGTGTATCTCACGCTAGTCGAAAAGTTGAGGAAGAAACTGACCGTATTCCAAATGCGTTTATAGCCGATAATTAGACAAAGAACATGCGACGAAATGACTGAGGGGGAGCTATTCCAGTTCCGTTCGAAATCGAAGAATCAGATAACTTGTCTTGCGGATTAAGATAACTCCCAGAGAGGGTTTGACTGAATTATGGTCGAAGGAAGGTAAGACGGGGCGTTTATTTTACTTTCTCATTTTTTTTTGGGCATGAAATCACATTACATGTACGAGATTGGTGTCAAGAATTAATAGGGCGAACCAATAAATTGCATGTGATTAAAGTTGGACGATACCCTCCAAAATCTGAGAATCAGATATTTATATGGCGTGTTCCTAAAATTGAACTCCATTTAATAATACTTAAATGTCTCGAGGGCCATATATATAACATCTCCCTCCCCCCATTAACGAGGTGTAATGACCATAAAAGCTCTCAACCTCCTCCTCTCCTCATCTTCTTCTTCTAGGTAGAAGAGAGCATTGAGTTCGATCATCGCTTGCTTCGCACGTACGAATTAGCTCTGTGACGGGCCGGAGTACAAGATGGCCGGGGGAGGCTTGGCGGTGGCGGGGCCGGGGGCGAGCCAGTTCGAGGCGAAGATAACGCCGATCGTCATCATCTCCTGCATAATGGCCGCGACCGGCGGTCTCATGTTCGGCTACGACGTCGGGGTTTCGGGTAACATCTCATTCTTTGGTTCATAGCATAGCCAAAACGACGACCTCCGGGCATGTAGGGAAAGTTCATGTTCGTGCGCGCGCTGCGATCGTTTGTCTCGCGACGCCGGTCTTGCTCGGGTCGGTCCGGTTCCATCCTTCGACTTCGAAACGAAGTAATCCGCACGAAAACTTCAAGAGAGTGAGAGAAATTAGAGAGGGAGTTCGTTTAGGAACATTTCTGGTCACGGGACGCCCGCCTTGTTACCTTCCTCCGTTTCGCTAATGAGACTTCTTGTCTTACTTCTTTTTACACAGGAGGAGTCACGTCGATGCCGGCTTTCCTGAAGAAGTTCTTCCCGGTGGTGTACCGGAAAACCCAACAGCCGGGGCTCGACAGCAACTACTGCAAGTACGACAACCAGGGGCTCCAGCTGTTCACCTCGTCGCTGTACCTCGCCGGGCTGACGGCCACCTTCTTCGCGTCCTACACGACGAGGCGGCTCGGGAGGCGTCTCACCATGCTCATCGCGGGGATCTTCTTCATCATCGGGGTCCTGTTCAACACCGCCGCCCAGGACCTGGCCATGCTCATCGTCGGGCGGATCTTGCTCGGTTGCGGCGTCGGCTTCGCCAACCAGGTAAATTCCGTCCAACCCATAGAATAGACATGCTCGCACATCGGAAAATCGCTAACGCTGTGTGAATTTGTTTTTCGAAAATGGGGTCCTCAAAAGGGTGTCGCTACGTGATGCTTTAATTGTTGCGATTGAATTCTAGTCGAGCGAATGGACGATTCAATTCATTAGGACAAGCTGTCCAACTCCATTCTAACTAAAGAAGAACATAAGGTGGGTGACATTTGACCATCAGGTAAGAAAAACTGAAAAGGGTTTTTTTTTAGGGAGATCCTATTAGAAAAAAAAAAACAGAAAAAGAAGAAGAAGAAGAAAAAAAAAACGTGCTCTAGCACATTAAATCATGTAAAAGTGGCTTACCTCTAGATTAGCCTAACTTAAACTCGACATGATTTTTTGGACCATACATGAATTATTCCATTTCTTATCTTAATTTTGCTTGGAAATAAAGTCGTTAGCTCGTACATAAATAACTTTTTCTAACATTACCAGTTTCCTGTTTCCTGGTCGCCCGTCCGTCCCTCAAATTACTCATTTTACAATTAGGTATTCACCTTTCTCGGAACCCTGATCAATTTTTTTTTTTTTTAGGAGTCACGAAAAGACTCGAACTCGACAAGCGTGATATAATATTTAAATATTTTAGCAGATATGGTAATCTCCGATCAGTAGTTGTTTAAGCTTAACCCGCCAATAATTTCATAAAGATGGAGAGATATTCTGTTGCTTGGCAGTTTGTCCCCATGTGATTGCGACATTTCGTTTTCTGGTCTTGCTGGTCCAAAGAGGACATCATATTCGTCATTCGACACCGATTGTTCATGGAGTCATCCAGATAATGCCGACGACATCCCATTAATAGCATATTCTTTTATGCATCATTTCGCCTTTTTTTTTTTAATCGGGCTCCTCTCCCTTAAAGGCATAGGAGCCTTAAAATCCTCACCGCCTCTTCCCTCTTTTAATAGGGGGGAAATATTTTTGGGCGGTGGGGATCTGTCTGCCTTACAAAATGTAAGGCAGGCGATCCAGACGCATTTTTGACAAGTCCTTCGGCCTTTTCGATTCCAATCCGATGTTCCATACCCTTATTATTATTATTATTATTATTATTATTATTATTATTATTATTATTTTATCTTATCATCTTTTCACTTGACTTAATATTCCAAATTCAATACAACCAGCTACGAAGAATCCGTTTCTCTTACTTGTAAGAATTGATAGTTCAACGTAGCACGCCATGAGAGTCGACAACAAATATATATTTATTTTAATCTAGCCAAAAATCCACGTGGCGATTTCTCATTTGACCGCGTAATAAGGTTCCCGTGACTTTGGGGTTGAGCATAAACATCAAAGACCATACTTAGGATAGCTACTAATTTTTTTTTTTTTTTATTTTTTTATTTTTTTTTATAAACGAAAAAGGGTTAAAACCGCGAAACATGAAAATTATTTTTCGACAATTTATTATCCCTATTTTATTACTTAAATAAATTGTGAAATAACTCTCTAGGAGGTAGTGAAGAGAATCTAATTTCAAAGCATCGATCCATGCCAAAATAAGCAAATCGGTTAGCGGGACTTATTTTCTTCCTCGCAAAATTATGTGGAAAGCTCGATAGTTTGTCGATTAAAAGCTCGATTTCAATGACGAAAATCAAGTTGTTTCGTGAAATTGAGTTCCAACCATAGTTCCGCGAAAAGTGATTTTTATCTGTTTTTCGGATCTATTAAGCGCTATCATATAAGATATATCTGTGTTATTCTCGAGATTTTTTCGATTATTTCGAGCAAAATTGTCTATTTATCTATGTTTGGATTTCTTGTACTTACCAAAACATGTGCATGCAATAATGTTCTGTTTTTTTTTTTTTTTATTAAGGCGGTACCACTGTTTCTATCGGAGATCGCGCCGACGAGGATCCGAGGAGGGCTCAACATTCTGTTCCAGCTCAACGTCACCATCGGCATCCTCTTCGCAAATCTCGTCAACTACGGCACTGCTAAGTAAGTCAATGTTCCTTATAAATGCAAATTTAAATATTCTCCGTGTTACACCTGTTTGATTCTGTGAAATACATCGATTTCTTTAATCCACCCCCTTTTTTTTAAGTGCTAATAAAGCGGCACCGTACACGTCGTTCGTGTTTGTTGCTAAGATGCTGAAATTAATTAAGTCGATCTCCGGATAGCGAAATCGGAATATCGAATGATACGTGAACGGTGGAGAGAAGGTTAGGACGGAATGGACTCGTTCCACGGATGTTGCGAGGACAAATTGCGCCGACGGTGAGAAGAGCTTTGTGAGAGCACGCATGTTTCGATGAGGTTCGGCGTGGACCACCCGGAAGCTCGGTTTATTGGAACACGCCTAGGTAAAAATATCGTCGTTTGTCTCGGCCGGGACAGAAGGGTCGGAAATTCCTTCCGACGAGCCTCGTGATTGGTGAGTTACGATCATGGACATCGGCTACTTCGGACCGACCCGATTAGGAACCTAAGGCTGGAGGATCCCTCCCACCAATGACAGACTTCTCCGATCTAGAGGGATGATTCATGGGACAGCAGAGTTGGCCCGGCAAATTAGTGGGCCATGCTTTGGGCTGGTAAATGGGTCGTGCCATACGTGTCTAGGCCGACCCGACCCGACCCGTTTTGCCACCTTCACACTAATCAGGAATAAAGGAAAATACAGCTTTAGTTGATTGGATTCTTCTTATAGGGTGAATTTGAACCAAATGAAAGGCTTTGTCGTGGATAACTCTATCTTTGCTGATAATATTATTGAACCAATTCGATTCGATTTGGATTGATTGTCCTAACACGACGGGGAAAACTTGTGACAGGATCAAAGGGGGATGGGGTTGGAGGCTGTCCCTGGGGCTAGCCGGCATCCCGGCCGGTCTTCTAACGATAGGGGCTCTCATGGTGGTCGACACGCCCAACAGTCTCATCGAGCGCGGCCGCCTTGAGGAAGGCAAGGCGGTCCTCCGGAAGATACGAGGGATCGACAACGTCGAGCCCGAGTACTTGGAGCTCGTCGAGGCGAGCCGTGTCGCCAAAGAAGTGAAGCACCCGTTCCGGAACCTCCTCCAGAGGAGGAACAGGCCTCAGCTAGTCATCGCCATGTCCTTGCAGGTACTTAGTCTTGTACAAAAGTACAGACATAATATAAGTTTCCAAATTGATATTACCATTTCATCTCTAGATCATAAATTATAGATAGGGCAATGCTCTAGTAATGATACATGTTTCAATTTCTTACGAGCACATATTTCTTGCATTGCTACAGCTTTTCCAACAATGCACCGGCATCAATGCCATCATGTTCTATGCGCCGGTCCTCTTCAACACGGTGGGATTCGGGGGCGATGCGTCGCTCTACTCGGCCGTCATCATCGGGGCTGTCAACGTCTTATCCACTTGCGTGTCCATTTACTCGGTCGACAAGGTCGGTCGCCGGATGCTCTTGCTAGAGGCCGGCGTGCAAATGTTCTTGTCCCAAACCGCGATCGCCATCGTACTCGGCATCAAAGTCAAGGACCACTCGGAGAATCTCAGTCACGGATTCGCCATCTTCGTGGTCATCCTGGTCTGCACGTTCATCTCGGCCTTCGCGTGGTCGTGGGGCCCCCTCGGGTGGCTGATCCCGAGCGAGACCTTCCCCCTGGAGACGCGCTCGGCGGGGCAGAGCGTGACGGTCTGCGTCAATCTGCTCTTCACCTTCGTGATCGCGCAGGCCTTCCTCTCGATGCTGTGCCACTTCAAGTTCGGCATCTTCCTCTTCTTCTCTGGGTGGGTGCTGGTCATGTCGCTGTTCGTCCTGCTTCTGCTCCCAGAGACGAAGAACGTACCCATCGAGGAGATGACCGAGAAAGTGTGGATGCAGCATTGGCTCTGGAAACGGTTCATGGACGACGGAATTCCAGTAGCGAAGGGTAACGGCGACTCCAAGAATGGATACAATAACGGACTCTAAATTGGATTCTCAGTTGTAGATTTTTAGTATTCATCGAGATATACTGATGATACATATGCTAGTATGAAGATTCTCAAGGTGGCTTATCTGTACTGTATTGATATTGCGGAGTTTGCTTTCACTTATACTTGTCCTTGTTGTTGAGTGACATTAGAAAGATTCAATCTTTCATAAATCTTTCAATCCATGATTTGTCTTCCAATCTGGTGCTGCTTACAAACCTCGTCGACCATCGCGTCAATCGGCACGTTTTTTGGTCTCGGGCAACAGGAACATCACAAATAGCGCAATCAGGAGGATCCAGCCTGCGAAGAAGAAGAAAATGTAGGCGCGCATGCGGCACGTCAATGAGAGGAAGGCTTGGGCTACAAGGAATGTGAACAGCATGTTGGAGGTGGCAGCTCATGCGAACCCGGCAGTCCTTGTTTCGACGGGGCTGTCTAGCTCGAAACTAGCCAACTGAGCAGGTCCCACGACCGTGCAAATGCCCTGACGAACAAGCACAAGAGCGCGACTAGGATCGCAGCCTTTCTTTTGTCTAGTGAGTTTGTGGCTTCCAAGTAGGCTAATAGAATTGCTCCAATAGCAGCCTAAAAATCACATGGACTTGCTCATCACGAAATCCAGATATAGCAATATGAAACCAGAATGATGAACATTTGGATGCAGGCTTGGAGGAGCAGCTTTCTCCTTCTGACTCTATCAACAGTGTAGATCGAAACCAACGTAGTCGCCACGTTCACAATCCCTGTGGTGATCACGGAGGATGACAACCATTCGTTATTCTTGAACCCAACTATCTGGAAAAGGACTAGAGCGTAAAACATCGAGGCGTCGATCCCGGTGAAGTGCTGGAACACTTGCAATGAGAGAGATCCCCATTATTGGGGGAGGCAAGCTCGGCCTTGTCAGGAGCTTCCTGAATGGGTTCTTGACTTGCAGGGCCACTTCACAGGCCGCCGTGATCTGCTCGAATTCAGCTTCAACTCTTTCACACCCCTCGTCTTCTTGAGAGATTCTTCCGCACTCTTTCCCTTCCCGTGCCCGACTAGCCTAGTCGGTGTCTCGGTGATGACTATCGATCCTACGAGCAGGAACATCACAGGGACCCTGGTGAGTCCTGGGGAGACTCGCCATCCGTGCGGATGCATCTTTGAAGTACCGTAGTCTACTAGATTCGTGACCGGAATGCCAATAGTGACAGAATTGAATAGAATGTTCACAGCTCCTCTTTGTTGGAACTGGAGCAATCTCTGACAAGAACAAAGGCACAGCCTGCATGATTTATTACAATTAAGGCAAACCTAACAAAGAAAGAGTTGTAGGATTTGCATTGCCTTTAGGATGCTACATTTGTCTGGATTGAAGCAGAAAATAAATCAGATCAACCTTTCATAAAGCTAAAGTCTCAATTTGCATTTTGAATGCATAATTTGTTCGAAACAGTAATTATAACTCCCATGTGCTCATTGGTGGAGCAGGATTCACATCACCATACCTCATTGCCAAACCGACTCCGACGCGTCTAGGAATGTGCAAGACGATCTACAACCAAATCCGTTGAGTGCCGGGCACCTAATCTAGCTCCACACAGGACGAATGAGGACGCAATGAAAATGGTGGGCTTCCGTCCCCGTTTAGGACAGACCTTGGACGCAAGAAAACTCGGAACCGAGAGCCTCAAGGTACAAGGAGGATGTGAAAAGCTGTAGAAACTGATCATCGTACTTGAAGTAATTGTCTTTAGGGTTGATCGGTTCAAGAACCGTCTGCTAGGAACGCAAAATGAGAACCGTGAACCACCCGCTCGTTCCATGGATCCACCCGAGAATCGAACTACTGATCTTGTCTGGTTCTCGGATGGGTCCATGAAACCGATCCTAATGATGAAGCTGTTCCCATGGGATAAAGAGACAGCCGGCTTCGGACCATTATATCACAGTTTTCCCAAATAGATAATGAACTGAAGTCCGCAATGTTTAGCACCAAAAGACCGAGCCAGAGCTTGGTGTGGCCAGTGACTCGGTTAAAAAATTAACATCATCAAACTAAGTTAAGAAAACAATGCACTCAAATCCTTCACCCTTCTAACTACACGGTTGGTCACGTGATTGAGAGAATAACTAGAATTAAAAAAAGAAATGCATACACGTATTATATAAATAAGTATGGTCTGGTTGATCCGGATGGGTGGTCCCCACTTGGAATAGAGTACCGGATCAGTTCCCGCCGGTTCTAGCAAATCGAAACTGGGAACCGGACTGGTATCCGAAGGGAACCACCCAAAACCAGCCGGTTGGGTATAGTTCGGTTCCGGTGGATTCCGATTATTTTGCTTACCCCTAATTGTCTTCCTGTTGGAAAAATATAATACATACAATGACAGATTTAAAATAGCAGAGACATAAACACTGAAATGATAGAGAAGTTTATATCTGACACGTCTCGGGCTATGTTATTCACTATATATATCACATAAATCTTCTTCTTCGAAAATCTGCAATCCATAGATCCTTGACCCATCTTCCCACAGTTGAAGAATTTTACTTGAAATCTGTTCTTGAAAACTCCTCCTTTTAGGATTGTTGGATAAGAAATATATTCAATTGTCAAAAGCACAAATGCTGAATTGACATATCACAAACACTGAATCGGCAGAAGCACATATACTGAATTAACAGGAGCACAACACCGAATTGGCAGAAATCACAACGGTGAATCGGAAGAAGCACAACAGTGTGAACAGAACCACAATTAGTATCGAAAAGAAATGGAATTGACACAAATACCGAGGACTGTGCTTGACATAGTTTCCTTAAAACAGATTCGTCCCCTCCCGTACGTGCTTTGAGGTTTCGTGAACGTCTATCTCCCAGGATACAATGGTTGGCAGCGATAGAGGCAAACACAGCATTCCAAACCATTCGGCGAACTTGAACAAAACGTGAACACTATCGAAAACAATGCAAATGCAAAGAATGAAAAGAGAAGGGAGTTTTCTTCTTCTCATCTTCTTCTTTTCTAAAATAGAATGGGAAGCCATTTATTTATAGGGTAATTAGGGTCTTTTGAAATTAATAATGACCGATTAATTTTGTAACAACAAAATAACAGTGGTTCTGTCGTTACAAAAGTAATGGTTCTGCCATTACATTATTAATGGCTCTATTAGTGGTTCTACTGTTACAGTAATAATGGTTTTACCAGTGGTTCTGCTGTTACAGTATTAATTCTGTAACAGCTGAATTTAATGCCATTAACTTGCTGTTACTAAATCAATTCAGTAGCTGTTACAAAAAAATATTTTGTAACAGTTTGAGGGTGTTAAATGAGCAACCATTTCTCATTCACTTATCCATGAAAATATCCATATTTTCCAACAATCCCCACAAGAATGAAAATTATTTTGGTTTTGATTCTGTGGTAGTGTTCAACAAATGAAACCTGCATAGGATAGGTATGTGTCACCCTTTAAACCTTCTATTGTGAAAGTATATTTAATTTACCAGCTGTCTTGTGACGTCCTGGAAATCCGACTTCTGTAAGTTTCGGAATTTAATAAAAGGATATTATATGGAATTACAATCGATAAAAATTTTGGACCGTTAAGACTGAAGTGACGATAATTTGGACGAATTCCGAAATTTCGATTGCTTTAGATTAGGGTTCGATTTCTTAGCTGTTACGAATTAGGTTTTCAATTTTCGCACCCGAGCCTAATCGCGATCTAGCCTAGCTAGTGAAATTACAAAATTTTCATTCGTCCTATGCGCCAAAATTTCATTTCAGTCCCGACTTGGCCATTGACCATTTTGCCCCTACCCTTATGCATTTAGGACAAAATTAATTAAGCCATATTGGATAAGAAGCCCTCAAAGTCTTCATGGTGTCACTTCTCTCTCTCTTCACCATGCCCCCTCCCATCAGCCACGTTTCTCTCTCTCTTCTCTCTGTCTTGCTCTTCACGTGTTCCTCCTGTTGCTTCCTCTTCACTGTACATCTGAGGAACACTTCACATCTGAGCCACATCTACATCCACCTCTTCCTCTTGCTTTCTCGCGCGACCACCACCCCAAGCCGACCACCATGACCCCCAGCCACCTCTTTCCGTCGCCCTGAGCCGAGCCCGGCCGCCGGACAGCCGCGGGGAAGCTTGGAGCAGCCGTGCTCTGTTTTCGGGTTTTCTGACCCGAGAACTCCAGCTCCTTTCTCGGCCGTTTGTGACGTCGCCGAACTCGACCACCGCTCCATGACCGACCACCGGCCTTCCCTCGACCACCCAGAACCGATCCCACTACCCGATGTCGGCCGGAACCGCCGTGGTCAGTCTCGAAACCTCCGGTGCTCTGTTTTGAGGCCGGTTTGGTTTTCCTTCGACCCCGGTTGTTTTCGATGCCTCTGCCGTTCGCCACCAACTCCGTTCACCTCCTCAGACCTTCCTCTTACTTCCCCCAGCTTGTGGCAGATCGTCATCGGCCGTGGAGCTCGGAAACCGTTGCCGATCACCTCCCATGTTTCGGCCGCGAGTTCTCCTATTTTTCACCCGGTTCTGTTCGCCGCTGCTTCGCCGCCGTCGACTGCCTTCCGCCGCCTTCCACCACCTTCCACCGATCCCAACCGACGTCCCTCGACCCCAGGTGAGTCTTCCACCCTTGGTCGGCCTTGTTGCAGCCCGTGTGACCGAGAACCACCCAAAACAGCCCTATTTTCCCCCGTTTTCTCACTGACCCGGTTCTGTTTAGGTCGCCGGCCGCCGCTTACCGGAGCTCCGTCATCGGCCACCTGTATCGGCGACCTCGTCGGACCTTTCCGTGGTGTTTCCGAAGATTTGGTTCGAGTCGCCGCACGATTAACCCTTTTGGTTGCCGAGAACCGCCGCCGCCGCCGTTGCCATTGACCGTCGAGACCGCCCGAGCTCACTCACCCAGTGAGTTGACCCTAACCCTTGGTTAGGACGCTAATTGCGCTAGGATTAGATGGTTACGGAATTTGGGTACACGATCGATGCCGATTTAGTTAGAAATTAGGTTAGGTTAAATGGCCGATCGATTAGGTTAGTCGGAGTGATTTAATTATCTGTGGCTAATTGTGGTAAAATAGTAATTGACTGGTTGATTGATAACTCATTGATTGTGGTTCGATTACGAGTGAGCGACATGTTAAAGACGAGCGAACGATTGGTGTGTTAAATCATTATGTTTAATAAAAGTCTTAGCACGAATTACGCTTGATATTGCCTGATTGAATTGATTACTCGTGATCGATGATTGACTTCATTGATTTGGTCGCTTCACTGAGATGCCTGACTGAGGATCTTGATTGGCCGTGGGCCGTATCTTTTAGCATCTTTGTATGAGTGTTTGGCATTAATCGAAGATAGTTAATTGATTGATTGCAAAGTGAGAATTGTGTGGTCATATAAGGGACAGATGACGATTACCTAGCAGGTTCATTTTGTACTGTTTGTACACTTACCGTACCTATTGTATGGAATGGAACGACTTGCCAGAAGTACGATAATTCATGTCCCGTGCCAGACGTACGGTCTTAAGGGATTATCGGCTGCCGATCGCTGCTTGTGATGGACCGACGCCTCGTTTAGGGATGCCTACATACTGGTGCCGTGCTGTGTGCACTGGATACACCGCTTGTAGTTGCCGTCGTTGAGAGGGAAAAGAGACGTAGTCCGGTTCTGCGGGAAGAACGCTAGATCGCACTGAGGTGCTGGATCGCATTGTGGAAATGGATCACGCTAGTTGCGTGGGTCATCTTGAATAAATGGATTTGTGTGGTACCTGGTGTACATTTGAGTTATGGTGCCTTGATGGGTTGTTTATTATATTGTGGCTATATCTTATTGAGTTATGTGATTGAACTGTATGATGGTTGTGATGCTTAGTATATTCTGGGCGAATGAGTGTCCTAATCGAGCTTAGGCTTGATTCACTGAGATTTATTTCTCACCCCGTCATGGGACAACATTTTCATGACCCAAGTGACGGAGCCGTGCAGGTGCTAAGGTGTGACTGAGGAAGTAGTCTTTTGAAGTAGATGTGGAGTTAACCCTACCCCGACCCTTTCTCTTTTGAGGTCTTAGAGAGTCGCCCCGAAGAATGGGGTTGTATGTTGTTAGCTCTATAGGGTTAATTAACATATGCTTTTTGGTTAAAGTAATGAAGTGTCTTTTGCTGTATTGACCGTATTGATTTTCTGCTTCTCTATCCCATGCTGATCTTGTCGTTTGGAAGTTGCACGTTCCGCATGCGCCGTATATTAGTAGGTCGATAGTCCGCCTGGGACGCTATCCTTCGTGACTTAGTGGCGATTTGGCAAGGGATGTCGCGGGCCTGAGAGTCGGGGCGTGACATCCCCGCCCAAGGTGGTATTAGATCAAAGTCAGCCTGATCCGTCTAGTCATTGGCTTGGAGTAATAAGGAGCGTTGGGAAATGTAATAGTTAGTAGATTTATGAACTTTGTGCTTGTGATTGCTAATTGTGCCCTAAGTATTTGGGGTTTCCTTCTGACCGTGTTTTGCTATGGGGTAAGCAGGACTCCGTATCATTTCTGCAAAATGAGCGGACGCGGTAAGAGAGCACCCCGAGCACCGCCAGTGAGACTTGTCAGACTGATCGATGAGATTGTGGTGATGGTAGAGCACCCGCAGCTGCTGAACCAGCTGGGCAAAAGTCAACAATGGCTCAGGTTATGCTAGCACTTGGAACTATTGGGGATCTCATGAGACAGCAGGTTAGGGATATGAACGCTGCTGCTGTCGCTGCTGCTAAAGCTCAACCTGTGAACCCTCATGCTAGGGAAGTGAATGAAGGGCGTTAGGCGCAGTGGTTAATAAAGCAGTTCCTTAAAATGCAGCCGCCTAAGTTTACTAGAAGCGGAGATCCCGAAGCTGCAACCTTGTGGATTGAGGAGTTGGAAAAGGTCTTTGTTCTTTTGAGGTGTACTGAGGAGGAAAGAATCATTCTAGCTGTCTATCAATTGCAAGGGAATGCGAGTTTTTGGTGGAGAGCCTCAAAGGACAGAGTCTTTCCAGAGGGTACGGCTCAGACGTGGGGTGCCTTCGTACAAGCTTTTAATGACAAGTACTTTTCACATACTGCGAGAAAACAGAAGATGGATGAGTTCCTACGCCTGCGCCAAAACCAGCTGACCGTAGATCAGTATGAAGCCAAGTTCGCCGAACTTTCTAAGTATGCACCGAGGATGGTGGCCGAGCCTAAGGATAAGGCGAGAAATTTATGGACGGACTGAAGCTTGAGATTCAGAGCTGGTTGGTACCTATCTATCTGAAGGATTACAACGACATCTATGAGAGAGCCTAGATGGTGGAACGACATCTGGCAGAGAAGTCTACCGCATCTGGATCGCGGTTTACGCCTCCGAATAGTTTTGACAGGAGGAAAGGGAAGAAGCCCATGTTTAGCAACAAGAGTCACATTCCACCCAATCGCCGAGGGGCATTCAGCAAGCTAGTGTTTCGTTAGCATGAGTGGTGCAATTTGTGCCGCCAGAGGCATGGACCTGGTCCTTGCCCGTTTGGAAGTGGTGCCTGTTTTGGTTGTGGCCAACTGGGTCATCAAGTGAAGGACTGCCTGCAGAGGAAGGGAAGGTAGGCGCCACCACAACAGGGAGGACCACCGAGAGGGGCTGCGCCACTGAACTTACAGAACCGTCCACCAACGCAAGGAAGGGTGTTTGCTATCACCCGAGAAGCGACGAAGGATTCACCGACTGTTATAGGTACGGTCCTCTTGCATAACCAAGTAGCTTATGCTTTGTTTGATCCAGGTGCCACGCATTCATTTGTTGCCGATCAGTTTGTTAAGTTATTTGAGTTGAACTTGGTGCCTTTAGATGTTGTGTTTAAAGTTTCTACGCCTTTAAAGGATAGTGTAGTGGCTACAGTAAGCTGTCCTGATTGCAGACTTGTTGTGGATGGTCATGAAAGTAGGATAGACCTGGTTGTGCTGGAGATGTATGATTTTGATTTGATTGTGGGGATGGATTGACTGATGAAGCAAAGGGCCACGATGGACTGCTTTAATAAGGTGATTCGGTTTAACCCGATAGTTGGTACTAGCTTTGAGTTTAGTGGAAATCGAGGAGGTACCTCGACTGTTATGATAACGTCGCTAGAGGCGACCCGACTGTTGGAGAGTGGTTGCCAATGATATTTGGCTTATGTGGTTGATACGTCTGTTGAGGAATTGAAGTTGGAGAATATTGCTGTTGTGTGTGAATTTCCAGATGTTTTCCCTCAGGACTTACCTGGTTTTCCATCAGAAAGGAAAATTGAGTTTGTTATAGAGTTAGCTCCTGGGACGGAGCCAATCTCTAAGGCGCCATATATGATGGCATTGTTTGAGTTGAAGGAACTCAAAGTACAAATGCGGGAGTTGTTGGATAAAGGGTTCATCCGCCCTAGTGCATCGCCTTGGGGAGCACCTGTTTTGTTTGTCAAGAAAAAGGATGGATCTCTAAGATTGTGTATCGACTATAGGCAGTTGAATCAAGTAACGATCAAGAATAAGTACCCACTACCGAGGATTGATGACTTGTTTGACCAGTTGCAGGGAGCGTCGATATTTTCTAAGATCGATCTACGGACAAGATACCATCAGCTGAGAATCAGGAAAGAAGATATACCTAAATCGGCATTTAGGACACGTTATGGACATTATGAGTTTACTGTGATGCCATTTGGTTTGACGAATGCTCCTGCTGCTTTTATGGATTTAATGAATAGGGTGTTCAGGGAATTCTTGGATCGTTTCGTAATTGTGTTTATAGACGACATCCTAGTGTACTCAAAGAGTGTTGAAGATCATGAACAACATTTGATGGTAGTTCTGGAAACTCTGAGAATGCATCAGTTGTATGCCAAGTTTAGCAAGTGCGAGTTTTGGCTAGCTTGTGTGGCATTTCTAGGCCAAGTGATTTCTGGTGGAGGTATTGCTGTGGATCCAGCTAAGATCGAGGCAGTTATGGATTGGCCAAGACCGACGACTGCTACAGAGGTTAGAAGTTTCTTGGGTTTGGCAGGCTATTACAGACGATTTGTGGAGAGGTTTTCGGCTATAGCCTCACCTTTGACTAAGCTGCTGACGAAAGACATGAAGTTCGAATGGACAGACAAGTGCGAGCGTAGTTTTCAAGAGCTTAAGCATAGGCTAACTACGGCTCCTGTTCTGAAAATTCCGTCTGGTCCTGGTGGTTATGAGATTTATAGCGATACTTCACTTAGAGGATTGGGTTGTGTCTTGATGCAGCATGGTAGAGTAGTAGCATATGCATCTCGTCAATTGAGGCCGCACGAGTCAAACTATCCCACACACGACCTGGAGTTGGCTGCGGTCGTGTTTGCTTTGAAGATCTGGAGACATTATCTGATTGGGGAAAGTTTTCAGGTGTATACTGACCACCAGAGTCTGAAGTATTTGTTCTCTCAGAAGGAGTTGAACATGAGGCAGCACTGATGGATGGAATTGCTTAAAAATTATGACTGCGAGATTTTGTATCACCCGGGTAAGGCGAATAAGGTTGCCGATACCCTGAGTAGAAAATCAGTGATTGCTCAATTACAAGTGCATGAGTGGCGTTTGCTGGAGCAAGTAAGAGACTCAGATTTCAAGTTGGAGATAAGTCACCTGTCAAGTCTTGTGGCTACTTTGAGAATCGAGCCGGAAGTTCAGGTTAAGATTAAGACCCTGCAGTCTTCAGATCCCGTCATTCAAAAGATCCTTCAAGAGGATTCAGCTAAGCGAAGGGTCGATTTCCAAGTAGCCGAGGATGGAATACTAAAGTTCAGAGGACGTTTGGTTGTGCCTGCCGATGAAAGTCTAAGGGAGGAGATCTTGTCGGAAGCACATCGTAGTAGCTATAATATTCATCCTGGGAGTACAAAGATGTATTAGAACCTGAAACAACATTACTGGTGGAATGGCATGAAAACGGATATAGCCAAGCATGTGGCTAAGTGTTTGACCTGTCAACAGGTCAAGGTGCAGCACTGTAAGCCTGGTGGATTGCTGCAGCATTTGGAAATTCCGGAGTGGAAATGGGAGCATATCACGTTGGACTTTGTGATGGGATTATCAAGGAGTCAGAGAGTGCATGATTCAATATGGGTAGTGGTGGACAGAATGACAAAGTCAACGCACTTCATTGCAGTGAGAAAGGATTTTGCTTTAGACAGATATGCAGAACTGTATGTGAGGCACATTGTTAGGTTACATGGAGTATCAGTGACGATTACTTCTGATCGAGACCCTAAGTTCACTGCCACGTTCTGGAAAAGTTTGCAAACTGCTTTGGGGACGAAGTTACAGTTTGGTACGGCTTATTACCCGCAGACAGATGGGCAGTCTGAAAGGACAATTCAGACCTTAGAGGACATGTTGAGGGCATGCGTTTTGGATTTTAAGGGTAGTTGGGAGGAACAATTACATTTGGTTGAGTTTGCCTACAATAACAGTTACCAGCAGAGTATAAAGATGGAACCTTTCGAAGCATTGTATGGTAGAGCTTGTAGAACACCAGTCTGTTGGGATGAAGTTGGTGAAAGAAAGATCACCGGCCCTGAGTTAGTGGAACAGTCAATGGAAGCAATTAAGGTGATTAGAGACAGACTGAAGACAGCGCAGAGTCGCCAGAAAAATTACGCAGATAGAAGGCGCAGACCTTTGGAGTTCCAAGTAGGCGACCATGTCTTTCTGAAGATGTCGCCTATGAGAGGGACATCCCGTTTTGGCAAGAAAGAGAAGTTGAGCCCCAGGTATGTTGGACCATTTGAAATCCTGGAGCGAATTGGAATTTTGGCTTATCGTCTTGTGTTGCCGCCGAGACTTGCCCAAGTGCATAACGTCTTCCACGTGTTGATGCTGAGGAAGTACGAACCAGACCCCACTCATGTGTTGAGTTACGAGGAGATTGATCTGGATGAGCGAGCCTCGTACGTGGAGCGACCAATTAGGATCGTGGATAGGAAAGAGCAAGTACTTCGGACCAAGACGATCCCGTTGGTTAAGGTGATCTGGCAACACCTTTGTACCGAAGGAGCTACCTGGGAAGGCGAGGAGGTTATGAAGAGTAGTTATCCTTATCTTTTTGAATAGTTGGGACTGTGCTGCAATTTCGAGGACGAAATTTCCTAAGTGGGGGAGAGTTGTGACGTTCTGGTCATCTGACTTCTGTAAGTTCCGGAATTTAATAAAAGGATATTATATGGAATTACAGTCGATAAAAATTTTGGACAGTTAATACTGAAGTGACGATAATTTGGACGAATTCCGAAGTTTCGATTGTTTTAGATTAGAGTTCGATTTCTTAGCCGTTGCGAATTATGTTTTCAATTCTCCCGAGCCTAATCGCGATCTAGCCTAGCTAGTGAAATTACGAAATTTCCCTTCGTCCTGTGAGCCAAAATTTCATTTCAGTCCCGGCTTGGCCATTGACCATTTTGCCCCTACCCTTATGTATTTAAGACAAAATTAATTAAGCCATATTGGATAAGAAGCCCTCAAAGTCTTCATGGTGTCACTTCTCTCTCTCTTCCCCATGCCCCCTCCTATCAGCCACGTTTCTCTCTCTCTTCTCTCTGTCTTACTCTTCACGTGTTGCTGCTGTTGCTTCCTCTTCACTGTGCATCTGAGGAACACTTCACAGCCGAGCCACATCCACCTCTTCCTCTTGCTTTCTCACGCGACCACCACCCCCAAGCCGACCACCATGACCCCCAGCCACTTCCTTCCGTCGGCCTGAGCCGAGCCCGGCCACCGTTCGCCGCCGGACAGCCGCGGGAAAGCTTGGAGCAGCCGTGCTCTATTTTCGGGTTTTTTGACCTGAGAACTCCAGCTCCGTCCCCGGCCGTTTGTGACATTGCCGGACCCGACCACCGCCCCACGACCGACCACCAGCCTTCCCTCGACCACCCAGAACTGATCCCGCCGCCCGATGTCCGCCGGAGCCGCCGTGGTCAGTCTCGAAACCTCCGGTGCTCTGTTTTGAGGCCGGTTTGGTTTTTCTTCGACCCCAGCCGTTTTCAACGCCTCCGCCGTTCGCCACCACCTCTGTTCACCTCTTTAGACCTTCCTCTTACTTTCCCCAGCTCGTGGCAGATCGTCATCAGCTGTGGAGCTCGGAAACCGTCGCCGATCACCTCCCCTGTTTCGGCCGCGAGTTCTCCTGTTTTTAACCCGGTTCTATTCGCCGCTGCTTCTCCGCCGTCGACCGCCTTCCGCCGCCTTCCACCGGTCCCAATCGATGTCCCCCGACCCCTAGGTGAGTCTTCCACCCTTGGCCGGCCTTGTTGCAGCCCGTGGGACCGAGAACCACTTGAAACAGCCCTGTTTTCCCCTATTTGCGCATTGACCCGGTTCTGTTTAGGTCGCCGGCCGACGCTCACCGGAGCTCCGTCGCCGGCCACTTGTCCCGGCGACCTCGTCGGACCTTTCCGTGGTGTTTAGGTCGCCGCCGCAGTCGCCATCGCCGCCGTTGACCGTCGAAACCGTCCGAGCTCACTCACCCAGTGAGTTGACCCTAACTCTTGGTTAGGACCCTAATTGCGCCTAGTATTAGATGGTTACGAAATTTGGGTACACGATCGAGGTCGGTTTAGTTAGAAATTGGGTTAGGTTAAATGGCCGATCGATTAGGTTAGTCGGAGTGATTTAATTATCTGTGGCTAATTGTGGTAAAATAGTAATTGACTGGTTGATTGATAACTCATTGATTGTGGTTCGGTTACGAGTGAGCGACATGTTAGAGACGAGCGAACGATTGGTGTGTTAAATCAATCTGTTTAATAAAAGTCTTGGTACGAATTGAGCTTGATATTGCCTGCTTGAATTGATTGCTCGTGATTGATGATTGACTTCATTGATTTGGTCGCTTCACTGAGATGCCTGATTGAGGGTCTTGATTGGCCCTGGGCCATATCTATTAGCATCTCTGTGTGAGTGTTTGGCATTAATCGAAGATAGTTAATTGATCGATTGCAAAGTGAGAATTGTGTGGTCAAATAAGGGACAGATGACGATTACCTGGCAAGTTCGTTTTGTACTGTTCGTACACTTACTGTACCTATTGTATGGAATTGAACGACTTGCCAGAAGCACGATAATTCATGCCCCGTGCCAGACGTACGGTCTTAAGGGATTATTGGCTGCCGGTCGCTGCTTGTGATGGATCGACACCTCGTTTATGGATGCCTACATGCTGGTGCCGTGCTGTGTGCACTGGATACACCGCTTGTAGTAGCCGTCGTTGAGAGGGAAAGAGACGTAGTCCGGTTCTGCGGGAAGAACGCTAGATCGCACTAAGGTGTTGGATCGCGTTGTGGAAATGGATCACGCTAGTTGCGTGGGTCTTCTTGAATAAATGGATTTGTGTGGTGCCTAGTGTACATTTGTGTTGTGGTGCCTTGATGGGTTGTTTATTATATTGTGGCTATATCTTATTGAGTTATGTGATTGAACTGTATGATGGTTGTGATGCTTAGTATATTCTGGGCAAATCAGTGTCCTGACCGAGCTTAGGCTTGATTCAATGAGATTTATTTCTCACCCCATCGTGGGACAACATTTTCAGGACCCAAGTGACGGAGCCGTGCAGGTGCTAAGGTGTGACTGAGGAAGTAGTCTTTTGAAGTAGATGTGGAGTTAACCCTACCCCGACCCTTTCTCTTTTGCGGTCTTAGAGAGTCACCCCGAAGAATAAGGTTGTATGTTGTTAGCTCTATAGGGTTAATTAACATACGATTTTGGTTAATGTAATGAAGTGTCTTTTGCTGTATTGATCGTATTGATTTTCTGCTTCTCTATCCCATGCTGATCTTGTCGTTTGGAAGTTGCACGTTCCGCATGGGCCCTATATTAGTAGGTCGATAGTCCGCCTGGGACGCTATCCTTCGTGACCTAGTGATGATTTGGCAAGGGATGTCGCGGGCCTGAGAGTCGGGGCGTGACTTGTCCAGTAGACATGATGTCCTTGAACTGTCCTGCTTTGTTAGTAAATGACTCATACACTTCACATATGAATCATCTAAATGTTTGTTCAGTTTTCATGAGTATGTTCGTTTTGGCCATAAACATCGTCCTGGTTCTGCGAGAATTTCTAAAAAAATTATCCCTCGATAATTCTCCTTTGAAGCGGCCTCACTTCTCTCTCACATAGGTGATTACTTACTCTTGAGTAATTGGTTTACTCCACTTAAGAATTATTAAAGCAAAAATTACTATCCTTTTCTTGATAAACCCCCACAGTAATTAGTTTTTCTCCACATATGTGGGAGATATCAAATCACTGTTTCTTTTCTAGGGATGGTTTGAGGGATAGACCCCCATAATGATATCTTAAGTTTGTATAGTTAGGTTGTCCCTTTTGAATCTAGATCTTGGGATCTCCAGTCAGCTAAGTTGAGTTTTCTTCTTCTTTTCCAAAAATAAAATGGGAGGCTATCTATTTATAGGGTAATTGGGGCATTTCAGAATTAATGATGGCTGATTAATTTTGTAACAACAAAATAACGGTGGTTCTACCGTTACAAAAGTAATGATTCTGCTGTTACATTATTAATGGCTCTACTAGTGGTTTTACCGTTACAGTAGTAATGGTTCTACCAGTGGTTCTGCTGTTACATTATTAATTCTATAATAGCCGAATTTAATGCCATTAACTTGATGTTACTAAATCAATTCAGTAGCTGTTATAAAGAATAATTTGTAACAGTTTGACGATGTTAAATGAGGAATAATTTCTCATTCACTCAACCATCAAAATATCCATATTTTTCAACACTTCCTTGGCGTGGAGCTTCCTCTCGTGAACGGCGGGGAAGAACTTGATTATGGAATTGTCCATTGATGTAACTCTAGCTTTTGTGAATCATCTGCCTGATTATGCAGATGCAAAATGAAATTTTACTTAGCAATGTCTAAGGGAGGAAATGGTGCGTTTGTTTGGGAAAAATTCATGAAAAACAAAAATGACTTTGGGAAGTCATTTTTCATGATTGTTTGGTGATATGATGTTCGGATCTTATTTAGAAAAAAAATTTCGATCTCATGACTTTATGTGAGAAAAAAATATGAAATATTTTTTTTTATGTATTTGTAATTAATTTTAATTTTTTTTTTCTTCTTCCTTGCCAGTCGTCCGGCCACATGAGTCGAGCTCGCTAGATCGCGACGAGGCTCGACCTCCTTATATGGCTAGTCGCCAACTGTTGCCAACGCAGAAGGGAAGAAGAAAAAAAAAAGAAAAAGAATAAAATATTAAAAATTTCGAGATCTTTAACTCTCATCTCTCTTGTTTTTGCCTTGCCTCTTTGCAGAGGGCGAGATCTTTGATACTAGTGTCACGGGCTTGGAGATCGTGGTCGATCCGTGTGGCGACTCGGGCTATTTTGGATCGCTAGAGCGCCCGAGCTAAGTCTTTTATCTTTTTCTCTTCTAAAGATCTTCGTTTCTTATAAAGATCTTTGTAGAGAGAGAGAGAGAGAGAGAGAGAGAGAGAGAGAGAGAGAGAGAGAGAGAGAGAGGCTTTGTGAGGAATGCTTTTGTTATTTGATTTGTGAATGCTCAAATGAGAAGGAGGGCTTCCCTTTATATTAGAGGGATCTCGAATTACAATTGTAGATCTAGTTTAGATCTGATGGTTAGGATTACATCTCTTATCTTCCCAACTATCGGCATTCAATAGGAATATTCCAGAACCTATGACAAATCACCGACACACCCGTCCCTAAAAACATTCTAAAACATTGTGGAATCACATAGAAAATTCTAGAGAAACCCTAGGAGATCCAAGACATAGCAGGTGTTGGGGCATCTCTCGATCATCTGCACGACCAGTTGGGGCACAAAAACCTCGGCCCGTGTCATTCTCCCCCACCCATTTGAGCACCGTCCTCGGTGTTCTTGGCTCGGGGTCTTTCTTTGTAGTAGAAATTTTCTTTTGGCCGCCCGCATCCTTTCTCTGGATCGTCGGCTTCTTTGAGTTCCTATTTTTGCGTCCACGAAAGTGTTTCCTCATCTTCGGGACTTGGTGTTTGCACGGTGTGCGCACTGCTTCTCGAGTTATCAGCGACTTGATCTTTGTCTTCTCCGCATCAATGCTCTCCAGCCCGGAAACAGCACACTGATGGGCATAGTATTTTAGGTATCTCCTACTTTTCCAAAGGCCAGGTCATGTTTCTTTGCTCAGACATCAACTTAACTCTGGTTTTCTTCTCCACGAGTTGAATCTTGTTGATGCTTTTTGCGTTTCCCACCCCATCGATCATCGCCACAATTGATGGATATTTTGAATCAGTAATGATGAGCGACTTGGTCCTCAGGTGGACCATCGCTTGTGCTCTATCAAAGAAGTCTATGGCCAACATTAAGTCATAATCGTCGAGCGGAATTACCTCAAATCCGAGCTTTCCTTTCCATCCGCCGACTTGAATCTCGAAGTCTTTGGCTACGTCATTAGCTTGGCGATCTTTAGAGTTCGGCGTCTTGAAGAAGTGTTCGTTGGGTTCCACATTAAGGTCCAACCACCGCGCCTCTTCTGTTGAGATGAATAGATTTGTCGCACTCGTGTCAACCAAGGCGAGAAGCGTCTTGCCATGTACCTTGGCTTCTACGAAGTTGAGCATTGATGGTCTTGTAGTTTTCTTCGGCGGTGATTGAGTAGTGCACACCAAGTCGAGTCTTCTAATGCCTCAGAGTCGAGCAATCTTTAGCTCTTCTTCATTCTTCTACTCCTCGCCGTCCTTCTCCTTGACAACGATAGAGTAGAGTGTTTTGCCATTGTTCTTTTTTGGACACTTTTGAGTCCAATGGCCGCCTCTGCATGTCGCGCATGGCTTTGAGGGAGGATGTTTGAACCTATCCTCCATGTTGATGTAGTTGTTCTGGGGATGATTGCCCCGATGCTGGTGTCTGGACGATCCTTTGCCCCGAACTTAGGACATGAATTTTATCTAAAAATATGATTTTTCCCAAAAGTTCATGTAAATTTATATAAAAATCCCAAAATTGTCCTTAATCGCAATTTGATAAATTGTGAAATTGAGGGCCTAAATGGTCAAATTGGACCAAACCACCCGTGCCAATCGATTCGGGATGGTGAAAAACATTGGGTAGTAGTCCCAGTTTGTAATGGTGGTCCATGAATTAAAAGTAATTTCAATTATGGCCAAATTCAAGGGCTAAATTGTAATTAAGTATGCAATTTTGCTCAATTCATGCAATTGAGCAATTCGTGCAAATAATTGGACTAAATTGCAATGAAGGACAATAAGATTGAATGACAAGACTCTCAAAATTCCAAAATTACAAATTAAGAGACTCAATTGACATTATTTTTTTTTTATCAAATTCAACTATGTGCGTAACAAAGGAACACATAAAATTGAACTTGAATTTTGGATTTTTATGAGGTCAAAAAAATAAGGGAATTAAAATAAAAACACTGACTATTTTTCATATTTTTCTGACCTCAAACCCTATTTTTCTTGATTTTCTAGTATTTTCCTATTTTCTAAAAATACTAAAAAATTGCGAAAAATATAGAAAATTATTTTTTGTTCAAAAATGGTTCCTTAGGCTTGGCCAAGGCTACCAAAGTTGATTTTGGAATTTTTCAACTTTTTATGAATTTTTCAAAATAAGACTGATAAAAAATCAGGTGTCAACAAAAAGTTCGGGTGGTGAACTTGTGGCTGGTTGTAGTCGCGATCCTAATTGCAATACAGGTAACCAAGAGAAAGATTTCAATTTTCGTGTGAGACGGGTGTATGATGCCTCTGTTGATGAGGAGAAAAAAGAGTCTAAGGATGGCATAACTGAGCTCGATCGATATTTTAAAGCTGAACGTGAAGATGATTTGGTGTAAAACTATTGGTCAAAAGTTCAAAATCCTATCTTTGATGGCTCGGGATATTTTGTCTATTCCCGTAACTACCGTTGCTTCGGAATCAACTTTTAGTACATCCGGTCGTGTGCTGGATAGCTTTCAAAGTTCTTTGACTCCTAGAGTGGTGGAAGCTTTGATTTGCACTCAAGATTGGTCGAAAGTGGTTCTTGAGCCGAGTATTGTTGAAGAGTGCATCGAGAATGCGGAAAAGTTTGAGTTGGGTAAGTCCGTATCTTTTCTTCGCTTGTAGTTTTTGTATATTTAATAAATGAATGTTTTATCCAATAGCTTCTTTGTGATAGATATGGATAACGTTAATGCGGAGATTAATAATACATAGAGTTTGCAAGTTGAAGTGCAAGGAATATATGTGGTGAGGTGAGATTTTTCATTTTATTGTTCTAGTCTCATTTCTAATAATTCTAATATAAAATTGATGTTGAGTAATCATCTATACTAAAATTTGTTTTGTTTTCAGGCAATTGCAACTAGGAGTCCTGGAGCAGTCTTTTCTTTTGTGGATAAATTGAAGTTCCGAGTTAGGCATTGTGGATCTTTTGTAGACTTGGTTCTAGATCCAAAGCTTGAGAAATTTTTATTTCTGTTGGCTTTTGAGCTCTCAAAGCTTGAGAAGTTGCCTGCTTTTTAATTATTGAGAAGATTAGTATTCAACTTCATTTACACTCTGTTGAGAAGTTGACTTATGTCATTTGCTTGCTTACTCTTGCGAATTTGTCGTGGAAAATTTATTTTCATGTGTAATATGTGTTGTACACTATGGATGCATTTGAAAATGAAGTTTTGAAACTTTATACATTTTATGTTATTAGGAAAAACGTAAGGTGAAAAGCAGCACATGTGGGTGGGTGACCCACGTGTTTTATGTCTCTAAATCCAATAGTCGGAGCAATGCAGAAGATTATGACCAACCAATCGATCTCAGGGATATAAATCTGCCCATCCATGTCTGAAGTAGACGACTTTCAAGGTTTGGTTATTGTGGCTTTTCTTTTTTCACTATGTGGCGTTTCTTTTTTTCATTTTTGCTCGGAAGAAACGTAACCGGTTTCCAATCGGATCGGACCGGACCGATGGTTCGTTTGGTTCACGATTCATAAAAGAAGTGGTTGGTTCACGGTTCGCGTTTTGCAATACTGATATCTAGTGGATGGTTCTCGGTTCTAGGGTGGAAACCATCTACCCTGAAACCGATCACCCCTAACCTCCACAACCTCATATTTGGCGGTCATGATCTTAGATTTAGAGATTGGGACGCTGTTTGAGAGAGAGACTTTGAGGGTGGTGAGTCGAGCATAGTGGCGGTCGAGTATTAGGGGTGTGAAAATGGCCCGCGCTGGCTCGGAATTTTAGTTAATTTTCGGGCCTTTTTGGGCCGGGCAGGCCCGGTCTTGGTACTGGGGTAGGGCCGGCCCGGCGCTCGATTTTTTTAACACCCATATTTTCCTTTTAATTTATTTTTTTAATTTTTTTCTTTTGATATTCTTTTATTTGATAGGTTTGTTAATTGACTTTGATTAAAAAAAATGAAAAGAAAAAATACTCCGGCCCGGCCTAGCCTGGCCCGACTCGGGCCGGCTCGAACTCGATACTGTTGACCTTCGGGCCGGCCCGCCCCGGCCCTGCCCTGCCCGTTGACACCCCTATCGAGTATGGTTGCTATTGGCGAGGCAAAGCAGTCGTCAGTGGTGGTGGTGACGCCATTGTGATTGGTGTGAGTTGGATCTAGGGCAGAAACACGGATGGTCAAGGGGCTGAGCCTCTTAGCGGCAGTTTTAGATTTTTAAGCTTAATTTCTTTAATTCTTATCTTTTTTTCATGTGTCCTTTTTGTTTTTTTTTTTGTTCTTCAATTTTTTAATATTTCTTTTTTGTCCTTTTTAAATGGGCAAGTTTCTTTCTTCCTAATGTGACATTTGGTGGGTGTTAAAATTCACGAGGCCGCCTATCTTGAAAAAGGAAACAATAAACCACGTCACCTTTTTTTCGTTAACCAACTTAAACATAGTTAATGGATGAAATTCCTTATACAAATTTGACAAATTACATTATTTAAAAATTATAAAACTCGATTGCACTTTCATAAATAGATTTAGTACTTTTGGTGCACGTGGCCCTTTGAAATATAATTCCGCATTTCATGAATATATTGTGGACATAATTTGCAACTATAACTTATGTCATCTCACATAAAAGAAATAAATTTCAGTCATTTAAATGTATCACGTTTAAGATTTCTTTTTCATCTATCTGAATTAATAACAAATTCATTAAAATTTTTAAATTGTTTGTGATTTTTAGTATAGATAATTTCATCGCATGAATAACTTTCACTTGATTTTTATATCTAATAATCAAATTAGTAACAGACAAAGTCAACCTAGAAAAAGAACACTCGAATCCCCCAAAAATATACATGTTATTAAAAATATATATTTTTCCTAATTAATGCATGGATGATTTTATCTAATTAGTTTGATGGGTTAACACTATTAGAAAATATATTATCTTATTTTTAGAAGACTAGCACTGTCCTTTGTCCACAACATAGCCCAAGATGGCTTAATACTAATGTTTTGATATGCGCATGTGAAAAAAAGAAAGAAAGTAAAATCACCTTAGCGGAGCGGCTGTTCAATCATTTCAAACGTTTGGAAAATTTCGAAATGTGCCAAAATCGAGACAAACCTCACTGTCGTATTGCTACATGGATCTTTTCATCCGAAAGAAACGACCGAAACATATCAAAAAATATGTACGTCCCACCCCCATGTGAAATCCTACTTCACTTTCGGATACACTTTCTCCATTATTACTTCCTCTTCTTCAACGTGGACCATGTACCGCTTCCAGAACCAGTGTTTCTTCCACACCGTCTCGACCATCGCGTCGATGGGGACGCCCATCGTTTCCGGCACGAAGAAGAGCGTGAACAGCCCCATGACCAAGATCCACGCCGCGAAGAAGAAGAAGATCCCGGCCCTCATGTGGCACAGCATCGACAGGAAGGCTTGTGCGATGATGAAGGTGAAGAGCATGTTGGAGCTGACGGCGAAGGCGACGCCGGCGGACCGGATCTCAAGGGGGAATGTCTCGCTTGGGATGAGCCACGCGAGCGGGCCCCACGACCACGCGTATCCCATCACGAATACGCACACCAAGATGACCACAACTAGGGCTTCCTTGGGGTGCAATGAGCCTGTGGGCTTCAGGTCTATAAGAAGGATAAAGCCGATCACAATCTGCAGCGTCACATCACAATGCCAATGTCAATTGCGATTTCATGGGAAGATTCAAATGAAGATAGGACTAGAATAAATGTCTTGTAGATTTTTTCTTCACCTGAGTGAGGAACATTTGAACACATGCTTGGAGGAGCAAGATCCTCCTTCCTGCCCGGTCGACCGTGTAGATCGAGACCACGGTGCTGAACATGTTGACAAGACCTGTGACGACGGTCGTGAGCAGCGATGCCCTGCTGCCGAACCCGACCGCCTGGAAGACGACGGGCGCGTAGAACATGATGGCGTTGATCCCGGTGAACTGCTGGAACAGCTGGAGCAGGACAGATATGATGAGCGGGGGGTGGCTCGAGGGCTTCAGCAGCATGCTGAAGGGGTCCTTGACCTGGCGGGCCATCTCGCTCGCGGCCACGATGGACACGAACTCGGCCATGACGTTGTCCATGCCCCGGATCTTCTTGAGTGTGGCCATGCCCTCCTCGTAATTCTCGCGCTCGATGAGGCTCGTTGGGGTCTCGCAGATGGCCAGGGACCCACAGAGGAGGACAACGGCCGGGACCATGGCAAGGCCGAGGGAGATGCGCCACCCGTGGGGGTGGATCTCCGAGGTGAAGTAGTTGATGATGCCGGCGATTAAGATCCCGATGGTGATGAAGAGCTGGAAGCATATGTTGAGCGCTCCTCTCATCTTGGCCGGTGCTATTTCTGATAGAAATAGAGGCACTGCCTGAAAGAATTGGAAAGATACACAGTTAGACAAAATAAATCACAGAAACTACATGTTAAGGCTAACAAGAGCACTAATATTGCTTGATACAAATCAGCATGTGTCACCATCAAATGGTTTGTAACTTCCTACACAAAACAGACCTGATTGGAAAAACCGAGGCCGATGCCCAGCATGAGCCGCCCGCAAAGAACCATCTCGATGCTGGTGCCGCCGGCCTGAAGCCCGGTCCCAATGATGAAGAAGAGCGACGAGATCTGCACGGTCGGCCTTCGGCCCATCTCTGTGCACACCCTCGATGCAACGAAGCTGGCCAAAAGGGCAGCGATGTAGACCGACGACGTAAAGAGCTGCAGAAGGTGGTTGTCATATTTGCAGTAGTTGTTCTCGTGCGCATGCTGCTTCTTCTCGTGCACTTCCTTGAAGAACTCCTTAAGGAAGTCATCCATGGCCGTCACACCTCCTGCGTTTGATTAAAATCACACAAAAGAGGTTAAACTAAACATTTGTTTTAAGTATATTACCATCTATTATATTTTAATCATCGCCTCTTTTTTTTATATAATAACAGCATTTCTTTTAAGATTCTAGCAAAAAATGCACACTCGTGTGTCCTAAAAAATTAGCAAAAACAATCAGTAACGAAAGACGAATGTAATTCGTTATATAGTCACAGTTCTAAGTTGTAATGAAATTCTAACTTATCAGAATTATTTTTCCTAAAATCATTTTTTCACGAAAAGAAATATAGTTATGCGGTTATTTCTTCCTAGGCAACGTAAGACTAGTTTACCAGGTGCACCAGATTGACCAGTTTTGGCACCAGGTACACTTTGATCAAATCCTCGTTAACAATTTTTCAGACGCCAATTCAAATCTTTTTCTAGAGGAGGACAAAAAACTCAAGCGAAAATAAGAAAGGTAGTAAGCTGTACCTGAAATTCCGAGGTCGTAACCGAACGTAAGCCCTCCGAAGGCGGCGACGAACACGTAGACAATCACATGGAACGTGATCTTCCCCTCAAATTCCGGGCCATCGCCGTTATGCATCGGGAACACCACCATTTCGACCTCTCCTCGAAAAGGAACCCCTAAAAAATCAATGGATGGAAGGGTCCAAGACAAATTGGCCTAAATGGAGGAGAGCCAAAATTGCACGAAGATGAAGAGAAGAGAAAATGGAGTTTCCGAAGAGCAAAAGGGCAAGAGCGAAAGAGAGTTGCACGTCCTTTTTGAGATGATAGGGCTCTTGACTCTTGATACTCAAGCAAGCTGTATTTAACTAAACATAGCGGCAGCAGCAAGAAATTCATATTGATGTATTTGTGGATATTATTTTAAGTTTATCCTTTAGGGATAGGAATGTTTGTACATTACGTGTCTATGGCCAGATGTTTTTTCTTCTTCTTTTAACCTAGTTTAATTTTCTTTTCCTTTTTTTTGGATAAATGAAGAAAAATTAGTGTCATTAATGGATAATGCGAAAGTTTTTCCCTGTCCAAAGAGGCTGGCATGAATGACCAAGTTAAGATTACGTTGGACTCTTTGTCCCGATCTCTCTTGACAGCTAACAAAGACCAGCAAAACATGGTAAGTCCTCGGGCTTTTTGTCCAAAATAAGATAAAAAATAAAAAAAATTACCAACTTATGTGTAATTTTTTTTTTTTTTGCCATTTTGGGTGCCGCTCGGCATTCAAAAAGCCGAGCAAGGCCCGTTAAGGCCCGCTCGGCACTTGCTCGGCACACACAGTGCTGAGCAAAATTCATACTATTTTTTTAATTTTCTTTTCTTGTTGATCACATTAGTTTTTTTTTTTTTTTTACAAATACGACTAAGTTTTTCCATACGACGTAATTTTTTTAAATTTCTTTTTTTTTTGTTGTTGTTGAAGACATTAGTTTTCTTTTAATCATTTTTTTAATCACTACTTCGGCTTCGCCTTGCATCTGCCAACGTTTGACGTCGCCTTATCGCTCCGCGTCTCCATAGCCTCGATTGTTCGTTTGCTCGCTCGTGCACCACTATGATGCGCCTTGACTCCGTGGCTCTGCCGCCTCGCTTGCTCGTACACCACGATGACGTGCCTCGACTTTGCGGCCCATCACCTTGCTTGTTCATTTGCTCGCTCGTGCACCACGATGACGCGCCTCGACTCCGATTTAGTATTAAAAGTAAACAATGAAAAAAAAAGAATGCCTTCAACACATTAAAAACTTAATAGAACTCGTTGACCACAATATAAAAAAAATACAAATACAACTAAGTTTTTCCACACAACGTAGTTTTTTTTTTTATTTCTTTTTAAATTTCTTTTTCCTATTTAGTATTAAAAGAAAAAATAGAATGTTTTGCTAGGTAAATTTCTTCAGCTTCCCAAATTTCACTCTTTCATTTGTGGAACTGGATTAAAAAAATAAAAAAAAAATAGTATGCATGTTGCTCGGCACTGTGAATGCCGAGCAACATCCTGCTCGGCACTTTGAGTGCCGAACGGGTCTTGCTAAGCATTTTCAGAATTTTGAATGTAAAGCGACACCCAAAACGGAAAATATTTACACCTAATTTGGTAAAAAAATTTTATGTTTTTTTATATCTTATTTTGGAAAAAAGCCCTAAGTCCTTTGTTGTTGTTGTTGTTCTTTTTTTTTTTGTTTTTTGTTTTTTGTTTTTTCAGTTTTTGTCCTCGTAATACTCTTCTCAATATGACTCATATTTATTTCTATTTCTACCCATTTGAGAACTATCTCTCAACCTCGAAGGATATTAATTTTTTTTAAGCTGATAGCCTAACATTTTGACAGTACTGGCAGTTATTTTTTACTACACGATATCTCAATCAATGAGTGCCTTATGCAAAACACGCGATGCTGATATGTAAATTTACAATTGAAATTGTGTTATTTGTCACGCCCCGCCGTCCTAACGAGTGTGCTCATCCGCTCATGCTGTAAACTAAGTCCCAGGATACTCCTCTCTACGGCGAAAAAGAAATGAGACTCGCATGTGGAAGAGTAAAAGAAAATAAATGCACATCTCCATGAAAAGAAAATAAATGCACATCTCCATGCAAGATAACCAAAACAAAACAAAGAATGAGACACGGAGTAAAGAAAAGGTTAATTACATATCAAAAGAACGAGTTTATACAAACGGGGTCAGGGACTAGCTAACACCGCAAACTAGGATCGAGGAAGATAGAAGGGCGAACAAAAGACAACTACCAAGCCCCACCAAAAAGGATCATCACCTCCAAAAGACAACTTAAAAAATCGTGTGACGTCGAGCCCACTAAGTGGTACTACTATCTTCGACTCGATTCATGTCCTCTGTGGGATCATACTCTGAAAAAGTCTCAGAACGTACTTCTATGGTGTCCTCCTCCATGTCATCCTCCGAGTCATAAATTTCTATTACTTCAATGCTTTCCTTTCTTGCCGGGGCTTCTTCTGGAACATTCCTCGAACCTGCTACAAAAACCTCTACCTCGATCTCGTCTCGAGTAGGGTGACACCACAATGGAAAGACGCGTCTCGGAACCTCATGAGCCTTTAACGGACTAGTGGTAACTTCCCCAGTCCTCCTGAACCAAGCCTCAAAACGATGCGGCTTCCATGGTTCTTCCCCCTCGTCAACCCAGACTACTGTACTCTTCCTAACGTAGACTATACCACGACCAGCTGGAAACTCCTCAAGATAAGCCGTCATCTCCTTCGGGTCACCAAGGCGTATAGGTAACATCTTCAGGGCTTGGGATCTAAAAAGAAAATCCCGCGATGGGGTGAGACATACATCTTAGAAAGCTAGCCTAAACCTAAACTAGACCATTAGTCCCACCAGATGGAAACAAACATCACAAGAAACAGGCAGTGGTAAAACAATAAGTGACATTTAAATCCAAGGCATCATGTCATAATTTTGCCAAGAAACTACATTCAAAGATAAGCACAAGCTAAGTGACCAAAGCTTCCGTACTAGCTTAGAGCAATTTCGACTTTCACATACCCAGAGATTAGCCCGCGTTCTGACGCCTCAGGCTATCACGACTAATAAACCCGCGTTAAGACGCATCAGGTCTAATAGCTCATTTCGAAAATCATGTCGACATGTACCATTCTTATCTAGCGTTTAGACGCATTAGGATATACTTCATTTCGCAACCCTGCGTTAAACGCCTTAGGGTGCCACTGGCCTCAAGTACTCACTTCAATAAATAATTCAAGTCAGGACTCCTCATATTCGTCATTTAATCATAATCCTTTCATGAGAGATTTCAAACAGTCGATCATAATTCATTTGCTTGTCAAAATGAACGTTCTTCATCATAAAACATAATTCAAGAACCGAATAACATACGGCCACACAAGCAAGCAAAACACACCAACAAGCACGTCGTCAATTCGATTTCCACTCAATCAATCATAATAAAATCCGTCGATTCTTCAATAAAACTATCCAGTTGCGTCCAAATGTCCTAGTATAGGTTTAGGGGTCACTTACCTTCGCTTAAGCTAGCTATTTCCGCTAAAATTTCCTCGTCAAGCTCGGCTTCCAATCAACTTCTTCGCTGTCCAAAACAGGGCAGCAACGCAACTTAGAAACAATCCGCCAATTCAATCAATTTAACTCTCCAAACTTCAATTCCACCAATCGTACTCCTCATTAACACCTCAAATAACACTCTAGTATGCCTCATTGGTGAATTAAAAGCATGGCGACATCTTAAACAGTCCCCAACAAAATCGACTTACTCAGAACCACAACCGGTCAGAATCGGTTCAGCACCAACCTACACTAAACAGCACACTAATCATCCTTAAGCTCCAATTTATCACAAATTCTACTTACCAACACCTTAATCTACATGTCACAGAGGCTCACCGAAACTTTTAGAGCGAGACGACGTCCGAAAGTTCCCGAACAACTCCGATTTCCACAAGCCTACCGCCGGTCAGATTCTGTTCCAGAGAAACACCTCATTTCAATCAATGAAACTCATCCAAAACTCAATCAATTCAGCAACCCTATCTCAGTGACTTCAAGTATAACAAGTTTACAAGACTCCATCGAAAATTGAGCAGCAATTGAGGTCCGGAAGAGGCTCAACGAAGACCTTACCTCAGCTGCGTCAGAATCTGTCCGGTTTTGGAAACAGGGCTGGCCGGAGCTCCTCAGGCGTCCAATGTTCGAGCTACCATTTGGAATGTATCAAGGACACGTCGAGGAAGGTGGTCGTGATCGGCGTGAGGCAGAACGGTGGCCGAATGTGGTGATCGTGGACGGCGAAGGTGGCGGCAGCGGCTGGACGAAGCAGAACAGTTTCTGCTCTTGAAGAAACGCAAAAATGGAAGGAAGAAAAGGGCTTATCCACGAAATTCTAAGGGAGCAGCAGATGAAAAGAGACTCCATTCAACCATGGTCAATGTTCTAGAAGATTAAGGTTAGTGGGTAATTAATAACATTCACCCAAGTAATGACACTTGGCCTTAAATCCATAATATCCAAGCCTCTAATGACCATCATGCCCCTCAATTTTCGGCAGCCTTGGGGAAGAAGGGAAAATGTCAAATGACTAAAATGTCATTCTCAAATCAATTAGGCAAGGTTAACTCCGGGAGCGAAGTGGAGCAACCAAGCTCGAGAGATCGAGGCCCTTACGCACAAAATCGCTGGCGAGTTGCCGGTGATCAACTGCGGAGCTCCCTCCGAATCCTTCTGCTTGCTCCCTCTTTTCCTTTTTGGAACCACACCTACTTCCTTCATTAAGCCTCACAGCTCGACCTGCTCGCTTAAGCCTGCCATGGTCGCGCCACCATTACCGTCAACCGCGAGACCGTCTTCTCGAGTTGCGACAATGAGCATCGGGTCCATTCTCGGACGCGCGAGCAGGGACCAGAACCCTCTCTCTAGCTCCCTCTCGCCTAACCGAGCTCAAGGAGAGCTCCAAGAGCTCTTCGACCTCCCCCACGAAGACCAACTCCCTCCCCTTCAACTCTCTTTCTCTCCTCTGCTCTCAAAGCTTGAGAGCCCCCTGTTCTCGCGTTTTTTTCTCACCGAAGAAGAACCAGTCCCCTTTGGCTTGCCCTCTCAGTCCTCTTTATTCTCTCATTCCACACGTTTTTTTTGGACAAGCCTCAAACCCCGCTTGATGGACGTGCATTGATGGGAGGCCACGTGAAGTGTACGGTGAAAATAAAGTCACGTGATTGTGTGTAGGTGAGTGAATGATAATAATGAGGGAGAGGGTCACGTGTGGAAAGAGGCAAAGGGTGTCCACATCAAATACATGGCCGGATGGACTAGAAGACAAAGAAAAAGAGTGGGCCTGAAATGGGAGGTGAGTATGCTAGACCAAATGCCCAACTGAGCGCGCGAGTGAGCCGGTCCTATAGGCCCTCTTTTTTCTGTTTTATAATTTTTATATATTTTTTTTTATTTTCTATTTTGCAATAAACAATAAAAGATGCGTAATTAATAAATTGGTAATTCTAAGATGATGATGATAATAATAATAATAATAATAATAATAATAATAATAATAATAATAATAATAATAATAATAATAATAATAATAATAATAATACGGGATCGCTAAAATTAGGTGTCAACACTTCCTTGGAGCATAATCCTATGGCCGCTTGCAATGGAATAATGCGAATTTGTTTCTTTGCCTATTTTCTTTTTTCCATTTTTTGCTCGATTGAAACGTAACCGGAATCCAACCAAAAATAGGACCGGACCGATGGTTCGGTTGGTTCACGGTTCATAGAAGAAGTGGTTGGTTCACGGTTCATAGAAGAAGTGGTTGGTTCACGGTTCGCATTTTACGGAACCGGTTCCTAGCGGATGGTTCTCGGTTCTAGAGTAAAACCACCCATCCTGTGAACCAATCACCCCTAACCAGTGGTTCAGCTGTTACAGTGTTAATTCTGTAATAGCAGAATTTAATGCCATTAACTTGATGTTACTAAATCAATTCAGTAGCTGTTACAAAGAATAATTTGTAACAATTTGAGGGTGTTAAATGATGAATAATTTCTCATTCACTCCCAATCAAAATATCCATATTTTCCAACACTTCCTTGGCGTGGAGCTTCCTCTCGTGAACGGTGAGGAAGAACTTGATTAGGAAATCGTCCATTGATGTAACTCTAGCTTTTGTGAATCATCTGCCTGATTATGCAGATGTAAAACGAAATTTTACTTAGCAATGTCTAAGGGAGGAAATGGTGCGTTTGTTTGGGAAAAATTTCATGAAAAACAAAAATGACTTTGGGAAGTCATTTTTCATGATTGTTTGGTGATATGATGTTTGGATCTTATTTGGAAAATAATTTCGATCTCACGACTTTATGTGAGAAAAAATTTGAAATATTTTTTTTTATGTATTTGTAATTAATTTTAACTTTTTTTTTTCTTCTTCCTTGCCAATCATCTAGCCACATGAGTCGAGCTCGCTAGATCTCGACGAGGCTCGACCTCTTTATATGGCCAGTCACCAACTGTTGCCAACGCAGAAGGGAAGAAAAAAAAAGAATAAAAGAATAAAATATTAAAAAATTCGAGATCTTTAACTCTCATCTCTGTTATTTTTGCCTTGCCTCTTTGCAGGGGGCGAGATCTCTGATACTAGTGTCATGAGCTTGGAGATCGTGGTCGATCCATGTGGCGACTTGGGCTATTTTGGATCGTTAGAGCGCCCGAGTTAAGTCTTTTATCTTTTTCTCTTCTAAAGATCTTCGTTTGTTCTAAAGATCTTCGTAGAGAGAGAGAGAGAGAGAGAGAGAGAGAGAGAGAGAGAGAGAGAGAGAGAGAGAGAGAGAGAGAGAGAGAGGGTATGGGAGGAATGCTTTTGTTATTTGATTTGTGAATGCTCAAATGAGAAGGAGGGCTTCCCTTTATATAGGAGGGACCTCGAATTACAACTGTAAATCTAGTTTAGATCTGATGGTTAGGATTACATCTCCTATCTTCCCAACTATCGGCATTCAATAGGAATGTTCCAAAACATATGACAATTCACTGACACACCCGTCCCTGAAAACATTCCAAAACATTGTGGAATCACATAGAAAATTCTAGAGAGACCCTAGGAGATCCAAGACATTGCAGGTGTTGGGGCATCGCTCGATCATCTGCACGACCAGTTTGGGCACGAAAACCTCGGCCCATGTCATTCTCCCTCACCCATTTGAGCATCGTCCTCGGTGCTCTTGGCTCGGGGTCTTTCTTTGTAGTAGAAATTTTCTTTTGGCCCCCGCATCCTTTCTCTGGATCGTCGGCTTCTTTGAGTTCCTATTTTTGCGTCCACGAAATCGTTTCCTCATCTACGAGACTTGGTGTTTGCACGGTGCGTGCACTGCTTCTCGAGTTATCAGCAACTCGATCTTTGTCTTCTCCGCATCAATGCTCTCCATCCCGGAAACAACACATTGATGGGCATAGTATTTTAGGTAGCTCATACTTTTCCTTTGGCATCTCCAAAGGGCGGGTCATGTTTATTTGCTCGGGCAGCAACTTAACTCTTGTTTTCTTCTCCACGAGTTGAATCCTGTTGATGCTTTTTGCGTTTCCCACCCCATTGATCATCGCCACGACCGATGGATATTTTGAATCAATAATGATGAGAGACTTGGTCCTCAGGTCGACCATCGTTTGTGCTCTGTCAAAGAAGTCTATGCCCAACATTAAGTCATAATCGTTGAGTGGAATTACCTCAAATTCGAGCTTTCTTTCCATCCGCCGACTTGAATCTCGAAGTCTCTGGCTACGTCATTAGCTTGGCGATCTTTAGAGTTCGGCGTCTTGAAGAAGTGTTCGTTGGGTTCCACATCAAGGTCCAACCACGGCCCCGCTTCTGTTGTGATGAATAGATTTGTCGCACTCGTGTCAACCAAGGTAAGAAGCGTCTTGCCATGTACCTTGGCTTCTACGAAGTTGAGCATTGATGGTCTTGTAGTTTTCTTCGGCGGTGATTGAGTAGTGCACACCAAGTCGAGTCTTTTAATGCCTCCAAGTCGAGCAATCTTTGGCTCTTCTTCATTCTTCTGCTCCTCGCCATCCTTATCCTTGACAACGATAGAGTAGAGTGTTTTGCCATTGTTCTTTTTTGGACACTTTTGAGTCCAATGGCTGCCTCCGCATGTCGCGCATGGCTATGAGGGAGGATGTTTGAACCTATCCTCCGGATTGATGTAGTTGTTCTGCGGATGATTGCCCCGATGCTGGTGTCTGGACGATCCTTTGCCCTACCTTTCTCGATCTCGGTATTCTTTTCGATCATGCTCGGAATCATCATCATCCTTGCGGTCATTGTCTCGATCCTTCGATCCATTTTCCTTGGACTTCAAATCGAGCTTGCTGAAGTCGACTCGTGATGCTTTGGACATCACGTCTCTTCATTTACACTATGCTGAGAATTTGACTTATGTCATTTGCTTGCTTACTCTTGCGAATTTGCTGTGGAAAATTTATTTTCATGTGTGATATGTGTTGTACACTATGGATGCATTTGAAAATAAAGTTTCGAAACTTTATACATTTTATGTTATTAGGAAATACGTAAGGTGAAAAGTGATGGGATTTATCGCAACCGAATCAGAATGATCAAACAGAGAATCAAGAAAAATTAGACGACGCACAGTTTACCCAAGTTCACCCCAGAATAGGGCTACGTCCTGCAAAGAGATTTCACTATGATATTCGGTTTACAGCCACTCAACTCGTTACAATGATCAGCCTAAACGATATATATATATATGACATAAACGGGCCCAAAACTTAAACCCAGCGAAACCTCTATTAAGCCCATAACATACGGGTTAACCTAAACCGCAGCGGAAGCCTTGCCTGCTGACCGGGCAGCGGGACACCTGTGTCGGGGGGGCTGCTCCCGGACCCCCGCATCCCGCGCGCATGTGTCACATGTCATCGGATAACACTTTGATTTCCCTAAGCTCACGTGGGCGTACCCGATGTGAGAAACAAGGGTCCCCGAAATATTTGTCAACTCCAACAAAAAGAAGTATATGTGGGTGGGTGACCCACGTGTTTTATGTCTCAAAATCCAATAGTCACAGCAATGCAGAAGATTATGACCATCCAATTGATCTCAGGGATATAAATCTGCCCATCAATGTCCGAAGTAGACGACTTTTAGGGTTTGGTTATCGTGGGTTTTCTTTTTTCACTATGTGGCGTTTCTTTTTTTCATTTTTGCTCAGAAGAAACGTAACCAGTTTCCAACCGGAAATCGGACCGGACCGGACCGATGGTTCGGTTGGTTCACGATTCATAGAAGAAGCGGTTGGTTCACGGTTCGCGTTTTGCAATACCGATCTCTAGTGGATGGTTCTCGGTTCTAGTGTGGAAACCACCTACCTTGAAACCGATCACCCCTAACCTCCACAACCTTATATTTGGCGGTCATGATCTTAGATTTAGAGATTGGGACGCTGTTTGAGAGAGAGACTTTGAGAGTGGTGAGTCGAGCATAGTGGCGGTCGAGTATTAGGGGTGTCAAAATGGCCTGCGCCGGCTTGGCCCAACCCGGCTCGGCCCACGCAGGCCCGAAATTTCAGTTAATTTTTGGGTCTTTTCGGGTCGGGCAAGCCCGGTCTTGATACTTGGGCCGGGCCGACCCGACGCCCGAATTTTTTTTAACACCCGTATTTTCCTTTTAATTTTATTTTTTAATTTTTTTCTTTTGATAGGTTTGTTAATTGATTTTAATTAAAAAAATGAAAAGAAAAAATAATCCAGCCCGACTTGGTACTGTTCACCTTCGGGCTGGCTCGGGCCATGCCGAGACTCGACCCGGCCCGTTGACACTCCTATCGAGTATGGTTGGAGGCAAAGCAGTCGTCAGTGGTGGTGAAGACGCCATTGTGATTGGTTTGGGTTGGATCTAGGGCAGAAACGCGGATGGCCAAGGGGCTGGGATCCGGATCGTCTGCCCTTCCGTAGGAAGGGCAGGCGAATCCCAGCGGTCCCCCCCTTTTTATAGGGGGGGAGGTTTAAAAAAAAAAAGAAAATGGCAATTGGATGGTGGAGATGAAGGAAGGGCAGGAGGTCAGGGGAATAGGAGGGCAGACGATCCGTAGGCAAGGGGCTGAGCCTCTTAGCGGCGGTTCTAGATTTTTAAGCTTAATTTATTTAATTCTTATCTTTTTTTCATGTGTCCTTTTTGTTCTTTTTTTTTGTTCTTCAATTTTTTAATATTCCTTTTTTGTCCTTTTTAAATGGGCAAGTTTCTTTCTTCCTAATGTGACATTTGGTGGGTGTTAAAATTCACGAGGCCGCCTATCTTGAAAAAGGAAACAATAAACCACGTCACCTTTTTTTCGTTAACCAACTCAAACATAGTTAATGGATGAAATTCCTTATACAAATTTGACAAATTACATTATTTAAAAATTATAAAACTCGATTGCACTTTCATAAATAGATTTAGTACTTTTGATGCACGTGGCCCTTTGAAATATAAGTCCGCATTTCATGAATATATTGTGGACATAATTTGCAACTATAACTTATGTCATCTCACATAAAAGAAATAAATTTCAGTCATTTAAATGTATCACGTTTAAGATTTCTTTTTCATCTATCTGAATTAATAACAAATTCATTAAATTTTTTAAATTGTTTGTGATTTTTAGTATAGATAATTTCGTCGCATGAATAACTTTCACTTGATTTTTATATCTAATAATCAAATTAGTAACAGACAAAGTCAACCTAGAAAAAGAACACTCGAATCCCCCATAAATATACATGTTATTAAAAATATATATTTTTCCTAATTAATGCATGGATGATTTTATCTAATTAGTGTGATGGGTTAACACTATTAGAAAATATATTATCTTCTTTTTAGCAGACTAGCAGTGTCCTTTGTCCACATAGCCCAAGATGGCTTAATACTAATGTTTTGACATGCGCATGGGAAAAAAAAAACTAGTAAAATCACCTTAGCGGAGCGGTTGTTCAATCATTTCTAACGTTTGGAAAATTTCGAAATTTTCCAAAATTGAGACAAACCTCACTGTCGTATTGCTACATGGATCCTTTCATCTGAAAGAAACGACCGAAACATGTCAAAAAATATGTACGTCCCACCCTCATGTGGAATCCTACTTCAATTTCGGAAGCACTAGATCATGATTACTTCCTCTTCTTCAACGTGGACCATGTACCGCTTCCAGAACCAGTGTTTCTTCCACACCCTCTCGACCATCGCGTCAATGGGGACGCCCATCGTTTCCGGCACGAAGAAGAGCGTGAACAGCCCCATGACCAAGATCCACGCCGCGAAGAAGAAGAAGATCCCGGCCCTCATGTGGCACAGCATCGACAGGAAGGCTTGCCCGATGATGAAGGTGAAGAGCATGTTGGAGCTGACGGCAAAGGCGAAGCCGGCGGACCGGATCTCAAGGGGGAATGTCTCGCTCGGGATGAGCCACGCGAGCGGGCCCCACGACCACGCGTATCCCATCACGAATACGCACACCAAGATGACCACAACTTGGGCTTCCTTGGGGTGCAATGAGCCTGTGGGCTTCAGGTCTATAAGAAGGATAAAGCCGATCACAATCTGCAGCGTCACAGCAGAATGCCAATGTCAATTGCGATTTCATGGGAGGATTCCAATGAAGATAGGACTAGAATAAATATCTTGTAGATTTTTTCTTCACCTGAGTGAGGAACATTTGAACACAAGCTTGGAGGAGCAAGATCCTCCTTCCTGCCCTGTCGACCGTGTAGATCGAGACCACGGTGCTGAACAAGTTGACAAGACCTGTGACGACGGTCGTGAGCAGCGATGCCCTGCTGCCGAACCCGACCGCCTGGAAGACGACGGGCGCGTAGAACATGATGGCGTTGATCCCGGTGAACTGCTGGAACAGCTGGAGCAGGATAGCTATGATGAGCGGGGGGTGGCTCGAGGGCTTCAGCAGCATGCTGAAGGGGTCCTTGACCTGGCGGGCCATCTCGCTCGCGGCCACGATGGACTCGAACTCGGCCTTGACGTTGTCCATGCCCCGGATCTTCTTGAGTGTGGCCATGCCCTCCTCGTAATTCTTGCGCTCGATGAGGCTCGTTGGGGTCTCGCAGATGGCCAGGGACCCACAGAGGAGGACAACGGCCGGGACCATGGCAACGCCGAGGGAGATGCGCCACCCGTTGGGGTGGATGTCCGAGGTGAAGTAGTTGACGATGCCGGCAATTAAGATCCCGATGGTGATGAAGAGCTGGAAGCATATGTTGAGCGCTCCTCTCATCTTGGCCGGTGCTATTTCTGATAGAAATAGAGGCACTGCCTGAAAAGAATTGGAAAGATCACTAATATTGCTTGATACAAATCAGCATGTGTCACCATCAAATGGTTTGTAACTTCCTACACAAAACACACCTGATTGGAAAAACCGAGGCCGATGCCCAGCATGATCCGCCCGCAAAGAATCATCTCGATGTTGGTGCCGCCAGCCTGAAGTCCGATCCCAAGGATGAAGAAGAGCGACGAGATCTGCACGGTCGGCCTTCGGCCCAGCTCCGTGCACACCCTCGATGCAACGAAGCTGGCCAAAAGGGCAGCGATGTAGACCGACGACGTAAAGAGCTGCAGAAGGTGGTTGTCATATTTGCAGTAGTTGTTCTCGTGCACAAGCTGCTTCTTCTCGTGCACTTCCTTGAAGAACTCCTTAAGGAAGCAATCCATGGCCGTCACACCTCCTGCGTTTGATTAAAATCACACAAAAGAGGTTAAACTAAACATTTTGTTTAAGTATATTACCATCTATTATATTTTAATCATCGCCTTTTTTATATAATAACAGCATTTCTTTTAAGATTCTAGCAAAAATTGCACACTCGTGTCCTAAAAAATTAGCAAAAACAATCAGTAAAGAAAGACGAATGTGATTCGTTATATAGTCACAGATAATTCTAAGTTGTAATGAAATTCTAACTTATCAGAATTTATGTTCCTAAAATCATTTTTTGTTTTCACGAAAAGATTTACAGTTATGTGGTTATTTCTTCGTAGGCAACGTAAGACTAGTTCAGCAGGTGCACCAGATTGACCAGTTTTGGCACCAGGTACACTTTGATCAAATCCTCGTTAACAATTTTTCTGTCGCCAATTCAAATCTTTTTCTAGAGGAGGACAAAAAACTCACGCAAAAATAAGAAAGGTAGTAAGTTGTACCTGAAATTCCGATGTCGTAACCGAACATAAGCCCTCCGAAGGCGGCGACGAACACGTAGACGATCACATAGAACGTGATCTTGCCCTCAAATTCCGGGGCATCCCCGTTATGCATCGGGAACACCACCATTTCGACCTCCCCTCGAAAAGGAACTCCTCAAAAATCAATGGATGGGAGGGTGCAAGACTAATTGGCCTAAATAGAGGAGAGGCAAAGTTGCACGAAGATGAAGAGAAGAGCAAAAGGGCAAGAGCGAAAGAGAGTCGCACGTTCTTTTTGAGATGCTAGGGGTCTTGATACTCAAGCAAGCTGTATTTAACTAAATATAGCGGCAGTAGCAAGAAATTCATATTGATGTATTTGGGGAAATTATTTTAAGGTTGTCCTTTAGGAATAGGAATGTCTGTACAGTACGTGTCTGTCGCCAGATGTTTTATCTTCTCCTTTTAACCTAGTTTAATTTTCTTTTCCTTTTTTTGGATAAATGAAGAACAATTAGTGTCATTAATGGATAATGCGAAAGTTTTTCCCTATCCAAAGAGGCTGGCATGAATGACCAAGTTAAGATTACGTTGGACTCTTTGTCCCGATCTCTCTTGACAACTAACAAAGACCAGCAAAACATGGTAAGTCCTCGGGCTTTTTTTTTCCAAAATAAGATAAAAAAATAAAAAAAATTACCAAATTAGTGTAATTTTTTTTTTGCCATTTTGGGTGCCGCTCGGCATTCAAAAAGCTGAGCAAGACCCGTGAAGGCCCGGTCGGCACTTGCTCGGCACAGTGCTGAGCAAAATTCATACTATCTTGTTGATCACATTAGTTTTTTTTCATACGACTAAGTTTTGTTGAACACATTAGTTTTTTTTTTTTTTACAAATATGACTAAGTTTTTCCATACAATGTAAATTTTTTAAATTTCTTTTTTTTTTGTTGAAGACATTACTTTTCTTTTAATCATTTTTTTAATCGCTACGTCGGCTTCGCCTTGCACCTTCAGCCAATGTTTGACGTCGCCTTATCGCTCCGCGGCCCCATAACGTCGATTGTTCATTTGCTCGCTCGTGCACCACTATGACGCACCTCGACTCCGCGGCTCTGTCGCCTCGCTCGCTCGTGCACCACGATGACATGCCTCGACTCCGCGGCCCATCGCCTTGCTTGTTCGTTTGCTTGCTCGTGCACCACGATGACGTACCTCGACTCCGATTTAGTATTAAAAGAAAACAATGAAAAAAAAGAATGTGATCAACACATTAAAAAATTAATAGAATGCGTTGAACACAATATTGTTAGCACCTAAATTTAATTTTTAGAAAATTCATTTATGCCATAAAATGAGAGTTAATCCCATCTGAGCACTCATCGGAAGAGGACAAAAAAAAATCGATAGAGACCCATTCTCGCTCATTCTCGCTTTTTTCCCCTCACGATATTCTATCACTCCGCTTCTTGGATTCCAAGGCCAACAAAAAGCGTGGAAAGGAACATTCTCCTTTGGGTTCTGACATTCCACCTTCTGATTCCATTCATCATCTTTCTCTCTCTCAGAAGCCCCACAAAAAAAAATCTGACGAGGACCCACAATTCTCTTTGACCTCTTGATCTCTCTCTCACCTATTCCATCATCACCATTGATTTTCATCTCTCGCTTGCCACGACCAAAGACCAGATGCTTTCTCATATTTTTTTTTAATAGGCCATCATCTATTCCCTTGAACTCCTTCGATCAGGCAACTTCGGATTCTCACCATCATATCCGGACACGATCATTTCCCGAACCATCGGATTCTCTCTCACGAATTCTGAACAGGACCAATCATGATTCCATTCTGGGTCTCGCTAAAAAAGGCCATTCTCCACGACTCCCTCTCTGGGGCCCGGACGTCTTTTTCTGGTCAGAGCTACACTCTCTCTCAGATCCTCTCTCGCTCAAAAGGCCAGCTAAAAAAAAAAAAAAAAACTCTGGCTCCCATCCAGGCTGACGGACGAAAACCTCCTTCACCCGCATCTCTCTCTCGCCCACTCGACCTCTCTTAATCCTTCTCTCATTCTTGTCCGATGGGGGCGCTCATCAGAAGAGAAGGACGACTGCTACGATCTCCTTGGGGTTTCGCAAAGTGCGAATGCTTCCGAGATCAAGAGAGCTTAGTACAAGCTCTCCTTGAAATATCATCTTGATAAAAACCCAGATCCGGAGTCGAGGAAGGTGTTCGTGAAGATAGCCAATGCTTACGAGATTTCGAAAGATGAAGCGACTCGCGAGCAATATGATTATGCTACTGGCCATCCAGAGGAGGATTTCAATACTTGAACCAGTGTACAAGCCCTGCCGTCCAGCCCACTGTTTCAGCCATGGATCAAGCTTAATTCAGAAGAATACAAAATTTAGGCGATGAGTTCAACAATTCCATGCTTTCATGGTCAAGACCAAGTGGCGTCCCTGCTTCCTTGGAGTCCGCAGTCACAGAAAGCAATTGGAGTTGCGGCTAAACATGCTTAAATTCTGATTGTCTTTTTCGGTTTTGTTTTGATCTAGCAAGCTACTGTAGTTTCTTTCTCTTTGTACAGTGCGATGATTGCAAGATTTCTATCCAGCGAATTGGTCCGTCCCCCTCTACATTGGTTGTCGTCATCACAAGCCACATCAAGCAGCCGACCCGCGAGCTCCACCGAAGCCATACGCAAGTCCCTCCGTCGAGCGTCGAACTATTGATCGCATTGATCCGTGATCTGGTCTTGGATCGAATTTTGGAAAATTCATATGCAAATTAGGATATCGAATCAGCCTTGGGGGCGCTTAACTTGAAGGGGGAAAGGAAGCTCGGCTCAGGTATAATTTTAATCCCGGTTATGGGTTGATTATTGATGGATGTCGGTTTGATTTGTTATGACCGTTTGATTTAGTTTAGCTGAATTTAGTGATTTTTGCATGTTTCGCGCATTTACAAAATCAAAAATCCTTTTTCGCTAAAACAAAAAATCAAGCTGTGGTCGGTTCCGCCCGAGGGCGATCCCGATTTCCAAGCATGGAAGGCGCGTTAATAGTTTTGAGAGTAATTGGCGGCAAATCCTAGATCGATTTTCGAATTTAATGGGAAATAGAAATAATTTTCAAAAAAAAAATAAAAAAAAGATTTTCGAAAGAAGTAAAAAAAAAATTCGAAAAAAAAATAAAAAAATAAAAAAATAAAAGGAGTAGAATTCTCAAGTCTTCTCTCGACTCGATCATGCATATGATTTCCTTGCTCTAGAGCAAGGATAGAAATGAGCTAGCCCTCAACATAAGGAGTAGAATCCCCAAGTTGTTTCATTTTCCCACATGTTCTGGGGCAACTTAGATTTTCTCGTTCCTAAAAATCTTCTCGCATTCTGCATGGTCATCTTCTTGAACGTAATGCTTAGAATTTCTATATCCATGAACTTTAAGAATGCTCACCCATTTGCATGATTCATGCATGATTATTCTTCATGATTTGATTTACCGACTCTGAATAGGGAGCATAAACCACATATGATGCATCGAGTGTACAGAACGGGGCATAACAGGATGATGAAAGGCAAGCCATTTCCATGCAGGTCCCTAAATTTTAACCCCCAGTGAGTTGAGTGGTATTATTCCGCATCCCTCAAGGAAAAGGGTTTTCTCGCAAAAGGTACGATAGCCGAGGTGACAGAGGCATTCATTTCTCTACCTCAAACACTACAGGTTATCCATTGTTATCCCTGTTGAGCGGAGGTTTCACTTCTATTACTCCTGTCAAGAACCACCCCACATTGGGGCAAAACAGAAAATTCCAGAAGAAAGTTGAGGTAAATGGTTAGAAATCCTCTTGCTCGGACTAACATCAATCTTCGGGTGTTCTTTTGCATTTATGCTCAAACATTAATTCAAGTGCCTTAGGATGATGAAGAGCATTCATTTCTATATCCTATACACTTCATCCATTGTATAGCCCACTTGAACCTACAAATTCATTTCTTAAGCCCATCTTGGTGATCATATGCTCAATTCAAAGCAAATATGGCTGATCTCTAAGAAGAAAAGGTTGAAAAATCGGGTCAATGGAAAATCCCCGAAAGAAATCGTCAAAAGGCTGAAAATGCAGCAGTCCAAAAAAAAAAAAAATCTGGGGCATTTAAAAAGCAAAACGCCTGGTAAAAGCAAGGCTAATGCCCATCCGAATTCTTGCTCATTTGCAAAATACGGTTGCATTTCATTGCACAATTCTCTTGTAAGTGCCAAAGAGGTTGAGAGAAGAATCTATGAAAATGTCAAAATGTAAATCCTCAGTAGAAGTTTATACCATCTCTCAAGCAATGATGGTATCATTTGAAGGCGAAGATCAGTGACAAGCAGCAATGATCACCAATGTCAAGCCCTTCTCATATATTTTCTGAGCCAAACAAGCCTTCTCATTCCTCAGTCTCCAATCCTAACCTACGTTACAACCCTTCAAAAGTCTCTTCTGACTAGGGCACTTGAGTTAACGTAGAGTTGAATGTTGTAAGCATCGCTCGAAGAAGTTCGAGCAATATTATTTCTCTCTCATTTTTGCAGGGTTCTTGACTTGTAAACCCGAAGCAGATGACGAAGAACTTCATTTCAATAGCCTTGACTCGATTGGAGTCCCATTTGAAAACCTCTGACCTAGCCCTCATTATGGTCCTTATCAAGACCTCCGGATCGGCTCGGTCGTACCAATTGCGAGATTACTCGGACCCTTGTCGAATGCGATGATGGTAAAGTTGAGTGACTTCTTTTGAATCCTGCAGTTGGAATATACAGCTTTTCCCGAGAGTGAGAGAAAGCCCTTTCGAACTAGAATCCCCCATTCAGATTACATTCGAGGTATTCACAATGTGATAACCTCCATGAACAGAATTGGTAATGCAACTTGATTGAATAGTTATGCATGAACCACATGATGAGTCATAAGCAAAATGCACAGTGCAAGATTAACAGAGTAATTTTGCATGATTTCATTGATGAATTTCAGCAACTATGTTTGCACATGCTACCCTTGACATTGTCTGGCAGGTAGCATATTTTTGATGATCGAGTTGCCTCTTAAAGTCTCGAAATTCATCCAAAGACCATTGAAGGAACAAACCTTACTGGCAAATGCCGACCAGGGTGAGCAAACCGATTCAGCAAATCCTAAAAGCCGGGTTCCAGTCAACTCAGGTAAGTTTTCTGACCTTCTTTCAGACTTGAATGACCGCATCTTCAATGTTGCAGGTATCAAGCTAAACATGGGGATCCAGACGGAAGATCCCCGAAGACAATCAGGCCCGTTCGATCCATAACTCGAGCACCATATTCAGATTTTCCCAGATTGCGATACCAGCATTTCGCAATTCTGTTCGCTGTTTCACATAAAGGATGAATGTGATTCAGATTTTCTCAGATTGCGATACCAGCATTTCGCAATTCTGTTCTCTATTTCATGTAAAGGATGAACATGATTCAGATATTCTCAGATTACGATACCAGCATTTCGTAATTCTGCCCACTGTTTCACATAAAGGATGAATGTGATTCAGATATTCTCAGATTGCGATACCAGCATTTCGCAAATCTGGTCCTCAGCTAATGCTTCACGTGATGAACGGATGATCGTGATGCAAAAGCTTTTAGCCTACGTTCCACGTGATGAGCGGATGATCGTGGTTCGAAAGCTCTATTCCCGGCCAATGTTTCACGTGATGAGCGGATGATCGTGATACAGAAGCCATTTCTCAGCTAACATTCCACAGGATGAGCGGATGATTGTGGTTTAGAAGCTTAATTCTCAGTTGACGTTCCACATGATGAGCGGATGATCGTGGTTCGAAAACTTTATCCTCAGCTAATGCTTCACGTAATGAGCGGATGATCATGATGCAGAAGCTTTTAGCCTACGTTCCACGTGATGAGCGGATGATCGTGGTTCGAAAAACTTTATTCTCAGACAATTCTCAGTTGACGTTCCACGTGATGAGCGGATGATCGTGGTTCGAAAACTTTATCCTCAGCTAATGCTTCATGTGATGAGCGGATGATCGTGATGCATAAGCTTTTAGCCTACGTTCCACGTGATGAGCGGATGATCGTGGTTCGAAAGCTCTATTCCCGGCCAATGCTTCGCGTGATGAGCGGATGATCGTGATGCAGAGGTATTTCTCAGCGGACATTCCACAGGATGAGCGGATGATTGTGGTTTGAAAGCTTTATTCTTAGCTGACGTTCCACATGATGAGCGGATGATCGTGGTTCGAAGGTTTTTCTCGCAGCTAATGCTTCACGTGATGAGCGGATGATCGTGGTGCAGAAGCATTACCGATTTGCAATCCAGAACTCGCAAATTCGGCCTACAGACATCTTGCGTCGCCCCGAGTCAGGAAGAAAGAAATTCCTGAGGACGGGTAGGCCCGGTACCTTAAGATCCCCCAGCGCGGGCGATTAAGGGAATCCTTAGCGTATGAGGTATTTGCAGAAACAGATACCCCTTACGCAACCCATGTGCGAGTTTTTTGAAAAAAGAAGTTAGACGCATGTTATTTTCAGTCTTGCATTGCATCATTTTCAAAAAAAAAAAATTGAATGAAAATTTAGGTGCCACATTTGGTCTTTGAGCGAAACCTCTCTGAGCTTCCACTCAAAGAGGGGCAAGCTGTTAGCACCTAAATTTAATTTTTAGAAAATTCATTTATGCCATAAAATGAGAGTTAATCCCATCTGAGCACTCATCAGAAGAGGACAAAAAAAAAATCGATAGAGACCCATTCTCGCTCATTCTCGCTTTTTTCCCCTCACGATATTCTATCACTCCGCTTCTTGGATTCCAAGGCCAACAAAAAGCGTGGAAAGGAACATTCTCCTTTGGGTTCTGACATTCCACCTTCTGATTCCATTCATCATCTTTCTCTCTCTCAGAAGCCCCACAAAAAAAAATCTGACGAGGACCCACAATTCTCTTTGACCTCTCGATCTCTCTCTCACCTATTCCATCATCACCATTGATTTCCATCTCTCGCTTTTTCTCTGACAAGCCACGACCAAAGACCAGATGCTTTCTCATATTTTTTTTTAATAGGCCATCATCTATTCCCTTGAACTCCTTCGATCAGGCAACTTCGGATTCTCACCATCATATCCGGACACGATCATTTCCCGAACCATCGGATTCTCTCTCACGAATTCTGAACAGGACCAATCATGATTCCATTCTGGGTCTCGCTAAAAAAGGCCATTCTCCACGACTCCCTCTCTGGGGCCCGGACGTCTTTTTCTGGTCAGAGCTACACTCTCTCTCAGATCCTCTCTCGCTCAAAAGGCCAGCTAAAAAAAAAAAAAAACTCTGGCTCCCATCCAGGCTGACGGACGAAAACCTCCTTCACCCGCATCTCTCTCTCGCCCACTCGACCTCTCTTAATCCTTCTCTCATTCTTGTCCGATGGGGGCGCTCATCAGAAGAGAAGGACGACTGCTACGATCTCCTTGGGGTTTCGCAAAGTGCGAATGCTTCCGAGATCAAGAGAGCTTAGTACAAGCTCTCCTTGAAATATCATCTTGATAAAAACCCAGATCCGGAGTCGAGGAAGGTGTTCGTGAAGATAGCCAATGCTTACGAGATTTCGAAAGATGAAGCGACTCGCGAGCAATATGATTATGCTACTGGCCATCCAGAGGAGGATTTCAATACTTGAACCAGTGTACAAGCCCTGCCGTCCAGCCCACTGTTTCAGCCATGGATCAAGCTTAATTCAGAAGAATACAAAATTTAGGCGATGAGTTCAACAATTCCATGCTTTCATGGTCAAGACCAAGTGGCGTCCCTGCTTCCTTGGAGTCCGCAGTCACAGAAAGCAATTGGAGTTGCGGCTAAACATGCTTAAATTCTGATTGTCTTTTTCGGTTTTGTTTTGATCTAGCAAGCTACTGTAGTTTCTTTCTCTTTGTACAGTGCGATGATTGCAAGATTTCTATCCAGCGAATTGGTCCGTCCCCCTCTACATTGGTAGTCGTCATCACAAGCCACATCAAGCAGCCGACCCGCGAGCTCCACCGAAGCCATACGCAAGTCCCTCCGTCGAGCGTCGAACTATTGATCGCATTGATCCGTGATCTGGTCTTGGATCGAATTTTGGAAAATTCATATGCAAATTAGGATATCGAATCAGCCTTGGGGGCGCTTAACTTGAAGGGGGAAAGGAAGCTCGGCTCAGGTATAATTTTAATCCCGGTTATGGGTTGATTATTGATGGATGTCGGTTTGATTTGTTATGACCGTTTGATTTAGTTTAGCTGAATTTAGTGATTTTTGCATGTTTCGCGCATTTACAAAATCAAAAATCCTTTTTCGCTAAAACAAAAAATCAAGCTGTGGTCGGTTCCGCCCGAGGGCGATCCCGATTTCCAAGCATGGAAGGCGCGTTAATAGTTTTGAGAGTAATTGGCGGCAAATCCTAGATCGATTTTCGAATTTAATGGGAAATAGAAATAATTTTCAAAAAAAAAATAAAAAAAAGATTTTCGAAAGAAGTAAAAAAAAAATTCGAAAAAAAAATAAAAAAATAAAAAAATAAAAAAATTCGAAAAAATGGCGAGTTCTGTCTTTGGTTGGCAAATTTCGAATTTCCCAAAAAAATGAATGATTACTTCATCTTGCATATTGCCATGTCATCTCGCATGTCATTTCATATTTTTCCCAAGTCATTTTATTTGTAATATAATTTTCAGTTAATTAGGGTTAGATAGATTAGGAAAAGCCCAATGTCATTGGCCTAATAGAGTCTGGTCATAGAATCAAGAAGAGGTAGTGGGCTACCAGAACCGTTCCAAGGTGCAGGCCTTGCAAGTAGGAAGATGTCCAGGATTAGACGACGGCCCAAGCCCAACAAGACCAAGATGACGAGAATGTCGGAGGAAATTCCATTTAGTTTTTTTTTAGGATTTTAGGAATCATTGAAGTGTAATATTGAATTTTGCTTTTTGAGTCAGTCGATTCTTCATTTGTAATTTTCAATTACTTGAGGTTTTGTATCTTTTAATAATTTGTCGCATGTCATATAGTTTTAGGTCATGCATTGCATCAGTAATTCATTTACTTTTCTTTTATTCGAAAACAAAAAACAAAAACAAAAACAAAAACAAAAACAAAAACAAAAAAAAAAATAAAAAAGCAAAAGCCTTGAGTTGATTTTCGAATCATCAATCTTTTCAAGAAAAATCCAAAAAAGGAATCTAGGTACCGAAAGGGCGTTAGTCAAAGTCGATTAGCGTAACCAAATCCCCGGATCCAAAATCTCTGGTTCGCAGCGGTGAATTAGTTCTCCCGCTAGTTTACCTAGGTTTCTAATCGACCTACCTTGAACGATTAGTGGCGACTCCTCATTTGTCCTAATTTTTCCCGTGTTGCGATTCGGTAGGGTTTGGGAGGATCCGCATTAGGTTAGTTCTCGATAACTTGCCTGATAATCCGATTAACCTAAAAATCGATTTTTTTTTAGGTCGCGACAGCTTGGCGACTCCACTGGGGAGTTAAGCTTTTAATTTTCTGAGAAATATGAATGCTTAACGCCTTTATCTAAACCTTTCGGAAAATTTAAAAGTTGTAGAGGATTTAAGCCGTTTAGATTCCTTGGATGTCTTGAGTGGATTAGTTGAATCTCACCTTTAAGGTGTTAAATGTTTTTTCAGATTTGGAGTGATAAGGGGAGGTGTTTGTTAACCCTTTTCGTGCAGGCTAGGAGTTATAAGGGGCGAGTGTTTGCTAACCCTTGTTTTGCAGTTTGTAGGAGCTTATGTATATGAGTTTATATAAAAGCGTTGTTTGGATATAACCTAATATGCATGCCTTAGTTGGATAGACACTACACATGGACACACACAACCGCGCCTAAAACCCCGGGCGCCGCCTTTAGGAACACAATAGAAGGAATTGAAAATGGATTCTCCGTGAGGAAAAACACGGGGTAATCCACTTTTCAATTCCGCTCGCTTCGAACTATGGATCGAGTCCCAATACAACGGTTGTGCAATGGAATCGACTCTTTCTAGAACTCGAGTTGTGAGCCTTGACCTTAGGTACCAAACCCTCTGATTTTTAGAAGTTCATCATCACTTGTCTCATGCGCATGTCTTTGAGCGGTTGGTACACCTAAAACCGCACATAAGTCGACGAGTTTGGTTGGTAAAACTCTCTATCCCTCAAATCTATTACAGTTCATATAAATATAGGCATTTCATTCGATGCATTCCGGTGATTAGATTAAATGCCATTTCAACGTCCTTGATAGAAGGCGCGGAGGGTGATATCCCACGACGAACACCGAGTGTGCGATAAAGGAGCATACTGTGGACATTATTGAGGTATCATCCAACGAAGATGACGAGTTGGGGCAAGTGATCCTGGAGACACAGATCGAAACTGGGGCATCCTTAAATGTTAGGATCACATTCCTTTGTTTCATTTTCCATTACTAGTCCTCTTGTATATGGCTTATTTTTACTGAGGTTTTCTCTATCTCACCCCTTAGAGTGATGTCCAAGTCCCCGAACATGACTCGGATTTCATCCTCGGTTTCGGGATGATCAGCTATGTGAGCATAACCTCGACCCAAGAGGTTATAGAACTCTTCCCATCGAGCCAAAGCTTCGGCTGAGAAAGTGTGAACATGGGAAGAGGCCATTTTCGACGGAGAAGTGTGTAATGGAGCGATTAGAAGATGGAAGCAAATTATATGAGAGCGTTAATCTCCCAAACACTAACTCCACACTTTATAGCGTCTCGAGAGTGGAGAAAAGTCACAGCAATAATGCTTGTGGAGCTAGGATAATTAAGTAAAGCAAGGGTCACTCTTCCCGTGAAGCATCAGCTCCGTCCCGATCCGTGATTTCAGGCCTGCCAAGTGAAAGCTGCAAAAGATTCTTTGGTCTCACCATTATTGATCTTAAGTGAAAGGCAAGCGCAGCTATCGAAGAAGCCGCGAAAGGATTGGGTTGTTCCATCACGCATAAAGCTGGGCGGGGAGTGAACAGTTCTTCCACTTAAAAAAGAAGACAGTACTGAACAGGCATGATTCTTGGGGGAAAATCGAAAGGCGGGCGCAACTATCGGAGAAGCCGCGAAAGGATTTGGTTATCCCAACGTGTCGGAAAGCTGAGCAGGAGGTAAACAGTTCCGTCGTTTCAAAAACAGAACGCTGAACAGACCTAGCTTTCGAGGAAAAGGAGGCAACAAATCGAAAGAGCGGGTATACAAAAGAGAACAGAGAACCCTGAGTGATGAGTTCGTTGGAAGACCCCAAAAGCTCTAGAATCAAGTTCGATATCGAAGCCATGGAACCCAACACTGCCAGTGACGAACATCAAGATCGCAGTGGCGACGACGGCAGTGGCCACAATGCTCTACCCCTGAAAAGAAAACATCGCCAGCGCTACACTCAGAAAGAAACCCAAGAGCTTGAAGCTTTCTTCGACGAATGCCCCTGCCCAAGCGAGGAACAAAAGATTGAATGGGGCCGCAAGCTGGGAATGAATCCTATGAGAGTCCAGTTTTGGTTTCAGGATAAACGTTTCAGACTAGGTGTCCAACACAGGCGTAGGGAGATCACGGCCCTAGAAGAGCAGAACCAAAACCTTCGAAGGGAAAACATGTGGTATGAGAAAATCCTCAGTACTATTACCTGCCCTGACTGCGGTGGCCCTACCACCCTCAGTAAATTGTTCCCCGGTGAGCCTTCTACGAGGATGGAAGGTGCTCATTTATCCCCCTGCTCCCTTGAGCCATCTCCGGTACAATCAGATCCTGCTGATGGCGCGCATAAGCAGATCGATCCTACAAGGATTATACCAGTGCCTTCTGAAGAAGGGGATACGTGTCGTTATGATTGGGGTCACTATAACGAAATCCATGAATCTCCTGCACAACAACTTCTGGTAAGATCAGACACGGTTATTCCGGACAACGAGAAGAAGAAATTCATTTGGCCCCCGGAGCTTCATCTCAAGTTCTTAGACGCAGTTCGACAGATAGGACTCGACTTCATAAGTCCGACAAGCATACTTAGGGTCATGAATGTACCGGGACTTACCAAGCAATTAGTCGCGAATCACCTTGATTGCTACAGGAGGGCGCTAGAACAGCGTTATGCAGAACTGAATCCGAACAATAGACTCGGCTGCGAACCCAGCACCCTTATGTCAAAGGAAGCCCGATCGAATCTAGACGACTATTGGGGATTTGATCAGGATATCCTCATGAGTCATTCCAATATTCCTCAAGAGCACGCATCACAAGTGCAGCAAGTAAGCACTCCTCCGTCCAAGCAGCAGCTAGCCACTGTTCTTCCTGTCACAGAGCGACCCACTACGCCCGGTGCTCAAAGGTTTGCCCGATTGGAGCATGCGGTTTCAGATGATCTGATGGGGGAAGGCTTTGAGCATTCTTATTTCCCTAATTTCCAAGTGGAAGATGCTTGTGGTAGTCAGTCGATCAAATCCCCTCTTATATGCCCAGACAAGGATGGGGGTTCCAGTTCGAAGAAACCGTCGGGCGGTGCGGCTCAACCTACACATCAATCGTTCGAGGGATCAGATAATTTCTTCGAGGAAGGACTTGATACCTGGTTCGATCAGTTGGAAGCTATTAAAGGTTGGTACCCATGATCTGCAGTCGGTAATGGCACACCTGAGCCGAGGCCAGATTGGTTGATCATTGGACATACCCAAAGAAAGAGGGTGATGTGCGCGAGAGGGATGTATCCCCTATTGTAAAATTCTCATCGGCGCATTTGTTTTCTTCTTTAATAGCTAGAGCTAATTTTGTACGATGTTGTCTGCGAATGTCATCATGTATAGATACGGCAATCCATTGTTATATTAGGTTCAAGGTAAAATCAACCCGACACGTGAAGGCAGAAGGGCCGGCATAAGTTGCGAGCAAAACGTGAGCGAGCTCGAAAGCGGAGAGATTGTTAGCTACCCCAAACGCCATGACCTCAAAACCAGGGGCAATCTTAAAATTTCGAACAGCTACAAATTTATTTCTCGTGAGGCATTCGAATCAAGCAAATATAAAGCGTCAGGCTGTGGAAATGATGTGTAGACAAGCTGTTGACACATGCGAAAAAGGATTCGTGTAGATCCGAAAGCAAAGACTTTTCTTGGCTAGTCAACAATGCAGAATGAAAGAGCGTATATAAACAAACTCGCATTTATTTCACTCAGCAGGAGAGTTTACAAGTGGGTTACTGAGGGGGAGCCGTAAACCCAAAATGAGTTCTGATGAGCATCACAAAGAAGCTCAACTGACTCTCCATGCTATCCATGCCTCGCTTACAGTCCACGCTCCGGGAATCAAGGTCTACAAGCTTGAAGAAAAGGAGACGACATTTCTCCTTAAGTTCGTTCACCTTGGTCTCATAGTACTCGAATTCAAGCTCTAAGTCCTGAGCCAGCGCTCTCCCGCGAGCTATATACATGCTCAGGTCTTCAAGCCTTTCCTCCAACCAGGCGCACTGGAACCTCAGCACGAAATTGTGCTGGTCTTGCTCAAATACGGTTTGATAGAGAGCCAAACGCTCCACCAAGTTGCCCCTCTCACGGACCAGCAATGAGACTTGGGCGTGGGCGTATTCAACAGCTTTTTTATAGTTATCGGCCGTCAGCATGGCCGACATCAGGAACTCAGCCCTGTCCTGATAGCGAGCTCGTACGATGCTAGCCATAGTGACATCCCGGCTAGCGACTTCGTAAGCCTCTAGGAAATTGTTGAAGAGAGTTGGGAAGATCGCAAACTCCCTTTGCAGTCTCGTACCTTCGACACATGCGGTGTCCAGGACCAGAATCAGAGTACGGATTTCAACCTCGGCTTCAGGATGATTATTTATATAACCATAACCCTTACCTAGGAGATGATAAAATCTCTCCCATTGGGTAGAAGCTTCGGTTAAAGCAGCAGGTACAGAGGAGGAAGCCATACGCGATTGAATGGTGGAAAAGAGAATGAATATTGGGAAAGTGTTTGAGAGGCTGAATCTGATCAGGCTAAAATATTAATCTTTTTGGCATCAATCTCTCACCTTATAACGATCGAATAAGCAAGGAGAAGTTATAATAATAGTTTATGTGCAGCTGGGCCAAGCAGGTTTCGTTAATGCATCCCTGATGAGTCACGGATCCACCACTGCCCTGTGATCCCGGGTTTTACGAAACATAATGGCGCCGAAAGGTGGGCGGACCTATTGCTTTAGGGACTGGGCCAGAGGGACAGGCGTAGTGCTCGACAAAGCGAAATCAACGCAAGAGATCTTCAGGCTCCGTTCACGTAGAAAAGATTGAAAAAAAGACGAAGTGAGAATTACGAAGTCTTGAGAAGAGCGCTCGCCAGGTGGCCATTATCTTGGATCAAAGAACGGTGATTGGACTCACTTTGCCTTTCAAAAATTTCAGAGAGGGTGAGGATCCAAAGAAGGACAGAGAAAGCCGAGTTAACAAAAAATCGACCGGTGATATTTCGATCAAGAATGTTCAGGGGGTACCGTCATTTGCTGGAGACGCCAGACGTGGAGGTTTCCGAGCTTGAGCTACTAGAAGAATTTGAAGATCCCAGGACCGAACCCGACACGAGGGCCATGGAGATCGACCCTTCAAATGACGAAACCCGAGACATGGTTAACGAGAACAGTACCCACGGCGGTGATCGGCGTCAGGAAGGGGAGCATCTCCAACGCCACACTTCAGGTCCAGTCGATAAACTTGAGTTTTTTTTCAGGGAATGCCCCTATCCAGACAAGGAACAGAGAATCAAAATGAGCCAGGAGTTAGGGTGGGAGCCTCGGAAGGTCAGGTGTTGGTTTGAAAACAAACGAACCCGGATGAAATATCAACGTGATCGGCACGAGTTAGCGATTTTGAGGGAGGAAAATGAAAAGCTTCGAATAGAAAACACTCGTTATAAAAAAGCTCTAAACATCGCTACTTGCCTTGATTGCGGTAACCCTGTTCCCACGGGCGATTGTTCAGGCATCAATCAGAGTACTCCCCTGGGTTATCCTAGCGCTCCTCAGAAGTATGTACCGCAATTTCAGCAAATAGGGACTCCCCGGTTTGAGCAACGATTGACCGTCAGTGCTAGTCCTACAACGGATTTAACATTGGCAGGAGATGCACATACAATCTTGCAAGACAACTACGGAGATTCCGGCTCGAAGAATCAGGTTGTTCATGCCGAGAGTAGTATGAGGAACCCATCGCCAGCAATCAAGGATGCCTGACTCGGGCGTCAATGGCTCGAAATTTCAAGTGATCTCCTCAGTAAGCAACTCGGAATATGGATCGAGCATAACCCGAAGAAACGGGTTGTTCATGCCGAGAGTAGTGAGAGAAATCCATCACCAACGATTAAGGATGCGCGACTTGAACGTCAACGACTCGAGCAGTTAGATGATTTCCTAAATGAGCAACTCGGCCTGTGGGTCGAGCATTTCAGAACAGGTGCATCTTCGCAGTCGTGACCGGTACCGGCAACCATGCATCAGATTCAAGGCTCATGTGCTAAATGGCTAAAAACTCAGGAGAGTGAGCAGCGAATACTTTAAATGAATGTGTTACTGATCTCGTTGTAAAGTTCCCACGAGAACATTTTTAATTAGCGTTTAAAAACTGACCGCTCTGAGTGTCAACATTACCCTTTGAACATCCTCAAGCCAAGGGCCGTAGATTAATCGTTCAATCCATAGAGCAAGTTCCATGAACAATGACTATCACCCGCGGAGCGTAATGGGATCTACCCCTTTCAATACGAATTACGTTTGGCCACAAAACCACCCATTTGGTAAAGCAATGTATCGTTCTGAAACGATCTTCAGTCGAATACCGAAGTAATGCATCCTTTCTCTTCCTTCTCAGGTGATAAACATGGATAAATCACTCAAGGAGTCATGCTTTAAAATGACAGAACAAACGTTGCCCAACTGGAGGCAGATGAACCATTGATGTTGCAAACATTCCGAGCGTGGACAAGCGGATTTGATAGACATTGTTCATACCAATACGCAACATCAGAATGGAATGAGAACCAAGAGTAAAGTTGTATCGTCCCAATTTGTCTTGAATTTGGGAATATGAACTAACACTCATTGTTTACCCTTGACAAGGGAGTCGCCTTGGAGACGAACAAGTTTTTACATCCCACGTACTACTTGTTAGGGTACATGACCGAGGGTAGGATGTATCGTTTCGATTTTCGAAAAATTCGTGAACATACAATGATATGCTTCTTTTACACTTTCAGGGGCCAGCAGACTTCGACTTAGGAAAAGCAAATATTTTTCTCGGTCTCATGTCATTTTCCAGTGATACATTCCTTATTTGCAGGACCATATGACCGTCCATGATGGTGATCACTATTGAACGGGGGCAACCGAAGCACTCAAGTCTTCTCTCGACTCGATCATGCATATGATTTCCTTGCTCTAGAGCAAGGATAGAAATGAGCTAGCCCTCAACATAAGGAGTAGAATCCCCAAGTTGTTTCATTTTCCCACATGTTCTGGGGCAACTTAGATTTTCTCGTTCCTAAAAATCTTCTCGCATTCTGCATGGTCATCTTCTTGAACGTAATGCTTAGAATTTCTATATCCATGAACTTTAAGAATGCTCACCCATTTGCATGATTCATGCATGATTATTCTTCATGATTTGATTTACCGACTCTGAATAGGGAGCATAAACCACATATGATGCATCGAGTGTACAGAACGGGGCATAACAGGATGATGAAAGGCAAGCCATTTCCATGCAGGTCCCTAAATTTTAACCCCCAGTGAGTTGAGTGGTATTATTCCGCATCCCTCAAGGAAAAGGGTTTTCTCGCAAAAGGTACGATAGCCGAGGTGACAGAGGCATTCATTTCTCTACCTCAAACACTACAGGTTATCCATTGTTATCCCTGTTGAGCGGAGGTTTCACTTCTATTACTCCTGTCAAGAACCACCCCACATTGGGGCAAAACAGAAAATTCCAGAAGAAAGTTGAGGTAAATGGTTAGAAATCCTCTTGCTCGGACTAACATCAATCTTCGGGTGTTCTTTTGCATTTATGCTCAAACATTAATTCAAGTGCCTTAGGATGATGAAGAGCATTCATTTCTATATCCTATACACTTCATCCATTGTATAGCCCACTTGAACCTACAAATTCATTTCTTAAGCCCATCTTGGTGATCATATGCTCAATTCAAAGCAAATATGGCTGATCTCTAAGAAGAAAAGGTTGAAAAATCGGGTCAATGGAAAATCCCCGAAAGAAATCGTCAAAAGGCTGAAAATGCAGCAGTCCAAAAAAAAAAAAAATCTGGGGCATTTAAAAAGCAAAACGCCTGGTAAAAGCAAGGCTAATGCCCATCCGAATTCTTGCTCATTTGCAAAATACGGTTGCATTTCATTGCACAATTCTCTTGTAAGTGCCAAAGAGGTTGAGAGAAGAATCTATGAAAATGTCAAAATGTAAATCCTCAGTAGAAGTTTATACCATCTCTCAAGCAATGATGGTATCATTTGAAGGCGAAGATCAGTGACAAGCAGCAATGATCACCAATGTCAAGCCCTTCTCATATATTTTCTGAGCCAAACAAGCCTTCTCATTCCTCAGTCTCCAATCCTAACCTACGTTACAACCCTTCAAAAGTCTCTTCTGACTAGGGCACTTGAGTTAACGTAGAGTTGAATGTTGTAAGCATCGCTCGAAGAAGTTCGAGCAATATTATTTCTCTCTCATTTTTGCAGGGTTCTTGACTTGTAAACCCGAAGCAGATGACGAAGAACTTCATTTCAATAGCCTTGACTCGATTGGAGTCCCATTTGAAAACCTCTGACCTAGCCCTCATTATGGTCCTTATCAAGACCTCCGGATCGGCTCGGTCGTACCAATTGCGAGATTACTCGGACCCTTGTCGAATGCGATGATGGTAAAGTTGAGTGACTTCTTTTGAATCCTGCAGTTGGAATATACAGCTTTTCCCGAGAGTGAGAGAAAGCCCTTTCGAACTAGAATCCCCCATTCAGATTACATTCGAGGTATTCACAATGTGATAACCTCCATGAACAGAATTGGTAATGCAACTTGATTGAATAGTTATGCATGAACCACATGATGAGTCATAAGCAAAATGCACAGTGCAAGATTAACAGAGTAATTTTGCATGATTTCATTGATGAATTTCAGCAACTATGTTTGCACATGCTACCCTTGACATTGTCTGGCAGGTAGCATATTTTTGATGATCGAGTTGCCTCTTAAAGTCTCGAAATTCATCCAAAGACCATTGAAGGAACAAACCTTACTGGCAAATGCCGACCAGGGTGAGCAAACCGATTCAGCAAATCCTAAAAGCCGGGTTCCAGTCAACTCAGGTAAGTTTTCTGACCTTCTTTCAGACTTGAATGACCGCATCTTCAATGTTGCAGGTATCAAGCTAAACATGGGGATCCAGACGGAAGATCCCCGAAGACAATCAGGCCCGCTCGATCCATAACTCGAGCACCATATTCAGATTTTCCCAGATTGCGATACCAGCATTTCGCAATTCTGTTCGCTGTTTCACATAAAGGATGAATGTGATTCAGATTTTCTCAGATTGCGATACCAGCATTTCGCAATTCTGTTCTCTATTTCATGTAAAGGATGAACATGATTCAGATATTCTCAGATTACGATACCAGCATTTCGTAATTCTGCCCACTGTTTCACATAAAGGATGAATGTGATTCAGATATTCTCAGATTGCGATACCAGCATTTCGCAAATCTGGTCCTCAGCTAATGCTTCACGTGATGAACGGATGATCGTGATGCAAAAGCTTTTAGCCTACGTTCCACGTGATGAGCGGATGATCGTGGTTCGAAAGCTCTATTCCCGGCCAATGTTTCACGTGATGAGCGGATGATCGTGATACAGAAGCCATTTCTCAGCTAACATTCCACAGGATGAGCGGATGATTGTGGTTTAGAAGCTTAATTCTCAGTTGACGTTCCACATGATGAGCGGATGATCGTGGTTCGAAAACTTTATCCTCAGCTAATGCTTCACGTAATGAGCGGATGATCATGATGCAGAAGCTTTTAGCCTACGTTCCACGTGATGAGCGGATGATCGTGGTTCGAAAAACTTTATTCTCAGACAATTCTCAGTTGACGTTCCACGTGATGAGCGGATGATCGTGGTTCGAAAACTTTATCCTCAGCTAATGCTTCATGTGATGAGCGGATGATCGTGATGCATAAGCTTTTAGCCTACGTTCCACGTGATGAGCGGATGATCGTGGTTCGAAAGCTCTATTCCCGGCCAATGCTTCGCGTGATGAGCGGATGATCGTGATGCAGAGGTATTTCTCAGCGGACATTCCACAGGATGAGCGGATGATTGTGGTTTGAAAGCTTTATTCTTAGCTGACGTTCCACATGATGAGCGGATGATCGTGGTTCGAAGGTTTTTCTCGCAGCTAATGCTTCACGTGATGAGCGGATGATCGTGGTGCAGAAGCATTACCGATTTGCAATCCAGAACTCGCAAATTCGGCCTACAGACATCTTGCGTCGCCCCGAGTCAGGAAGAAAGAAATTCCTGAGGACGGGTAGGCCCGGTACCTTAAGATCCCCCAGCGCGGGCGATTAAGGGAATCCTTAGCGTATGAGGTATTTGCAGAAACAGATACCCCTTACGCAACCCATGTGCGAGTTTTTTGAAAAAAGAAGTTAGACGCATGTTATTTTCAGTCTTGCATTGCATCATTTTCAAAAAAAAAAAAATTGAATGAAAATTTAGGTGCCACATTTGGTCTTTGAGCGAAACCTCTCTGAGCTTCCACTCAAAGAGGGGCAAGCTGTTAGCACCTAAATTTAATTTTTAGAAAATTCATTTATGCCATAAAATGAGAGTTAATCCCATCTGAGCACTCATCAGAAGAGGACAAAAAAAAAATCGATAGAGACCCATTCTCGCTCATTCTCGCTTTTTTCCCCTCACGATATTCTATCACTCCGCTTCTTGGATTCCAAGGCCAACAAAAAGCGTGGAAAGGAACATTCTCCTTTGGGTTCTGACATTCCACCTTCTGATTCCATTCATCATCTTTCTCTCTCTCAGAAGCCCCACAAAAAAAAATCTGACGAGGACCCACAATTCTCTTTGACCTCTCGATCTCTCTCTCACCTATTCCATCATCACCATTGATTTCCATCTCTCGCTTTTTCTCTGACAAGCCACGACCAAAGACCAGATGCTTTCTCATATTTTTTTTTAATAGGCCATCATCTATTCCCTTGAACTCCTTCGATCAGGCAACTTCGGATTCTCACCATCATATCCGGACACGATCATTTCCCGAACCATCGGATTCTCTCTCACGAATTCTGAACAGGACCAATCATGATTCCATTCTGGGTCTCGCTAAAAAAGGCCATTCTCCACGACTCCCTCTCTGGGGCCCGGACGTCTTTTTCTGGTCAGAGCTACACTCTCTCTCAGATCCTCTCTCGCTCAAAAGGCCAGCTAAAAAAAAAAAAAAAAACTCTGGCTCCCATCCAGGCTGACGGACGAAAACCTCCTTCACCCGCATCTCTCTCTCGCCTACTCGACCTCTCTTAATCCTTCTCTCATTCTTGTCCGATGGGGGCGCTCATCAGAAGAGAAGGACGACTGCTACGATCTCCTTGGGGTTTCGCAAAGTGCGAATGCTTCCGAGATCAAGAGAGCTTAGTACAAGCTCTCCTTGAAATATCATCTTGATAAAAACCCAGATCCGGAGTCGAGGAAGGTGTTCGTGAAGATAGCCAATGCTTACGAGATTTCGAAAGATGAAGCGACTCGCGAGCAATATGATTATGCTACTGCCCATCCAGAGGAGGATTTCAATACTTGAACCAGTGTACAAGCCCTGCCGTCCAGCCCACTGTTTCAGCCATGGATCAAGCTTAATTCAGAAGAATACAAAATTTAGGCGATGAGTTCAACAATTCCATGCTTTCATGGTCAAGACCAAGTGGCGTCCCTGCTTCCTTGGAGTCCGCAGTCACAGAAAGCAATTGGAGTTGCGGCTAAACATGCTTAAATTCTGATTGTCTTTTTCGGTTTTGTTTTGATCTAGCAAGCTACTGTAGTTTCTTTCTCTTTGTACAGTGCGATGATTGCAAGATTTCTATCCAGCGAATTGGTCCGTCCCCCTCTACATTGGTAGTCGTCATCACAAGCCACATCAAGCAGCCGACCCGCGAGCTCCACCGAAGCCATACGCAAGTCCCTCCGTCGAGCGTCGAACTATTGATCGCATTGATCCGTGATCTGGTCTTGGATCGAATTTTGGAAAATTCATATGCAAATTAGGATATCGAATCAGCCTTGGGGGCGCTTAACTTGAAGGGGGAAAGGAAGCTCGGCTCAGGTATAATTTTAATCCCGGTTATGGGTTGATTATTGATGGATGTCGGTTTGATTTGTTATGACCGTTTGATTTAGTTTAGCTGAATTTAGTGATTTTTGCATGTTTCGCGCATTTACAAAATCAAAAATCCTTTTTCGCTAAAACAAAAAATCAAGCTGTGGTCGGTTCCGCCCGAGGGCGATCCCGATTTCCAAGCATGGAAGGCGCGTTAATAGTTTTGAGAGTAATTGGCGGCAAATCCTAGATCGATTTTCGAATTTAATGGGAAATAGAAATAATTTTCAAAAAAAAATAAAAAAAAGATTTTCGAAAGAAGTAAAAAAAAAATTCGAAAAAAAAAATAAAAAAATAAAAAAATAAAAAAATTCGAAAAAATGGCGAGTTCTGTCTTTGGTTGGCAAATTTCGAATTTCCCAAAAAAATGAATGATTACTTCATCTTGCATATTGCCATGTCATCTCGCATGTCATTTCATATTTTTCCCAAGTCATTTTATTTGTAATATAATTTTCAGTTAATTAGGGTTAGATAGATTAGGAAAAGCCCAATGTCATTGGCCTAATAGAGTCTGGTCATAGAATCAAGAAGAGGTAGTGGGCTACCAGAACCGTTCCAAGGTGCAGGCCTTGCAAGTAGGAAGATGTCCAGGATTAGACGACGGCCCAAGCCCAACAAGACCAAGATGACGAGAATGTCGGAGGAAATTCCATTTAGTTTTTTTTTAGGATTTTAGGAATCATTGAAGTGTAATATTGAATTTTGCTTTTTGAGTCAGTCGATTCTTCATTTGTAATTTTCAATTACTTGAGGTTTTGTATCTTTTAATAATTTGTCGCATGTCATATAGTTTTAGGTCATGCATTGCATCAGTAATTCATTTACTTTTCTTTTATTCGAAAACAAAAAACAAAAACAAAAAAAAATAAATAAAAAATAAAAAAGCAAAAGCCTTGAGTTGATTTTCGAATCATCAATCTTTTCAAGAAAAATCCAAAAAAGGAATCTAGGTACCGAAAGGGCGTTAGTCAAAGTCGATTAGCGTAACCAAATCCCTGGATCCAAAATCTCTGGTTCGCAGCGGTGAATTAGTTCTCCCGTTAGTTTACCTAGGTTTCTAATCGACCTACCTTGAACGATTAGTGGCGACTCCTCATTTGTCCTAATTTTTCCCGTGTTGCGATTCGGTAGGGTTTAGGAGGATCCGCATTAGGTTAGTTCTCGATAACTTGCCTGATAATCCGATTAACCTAAAAATCGATTTTTTTTAGGTCGCGACAAATATAAAAAAATAAAAATAAAACTAATTTTTTCCACACGATGTAGTTTTTTTTTGTTTTTTTTATTTCTTTTTCCTATTTAGTATTAAAAGAAAAAATATTAAATTGGAAAAAAATGTGTTGCTACGTAAATTTCTTCAGCTTCCCAAATTTCACTCTTTCATTTGTGGAACTGGATTAAAAAAAATTAATATGCATGTTGCTCAGCACTGTGAATGCCGAGCAACATAGAGTGCCGAGCAACAGAGCGGGCCTTAACGGGTCTTGCACGGCATTTTGAATGTCGAGTGGCATCCAAAACGGAAAATATTTTTTTACACCTAGTTTGGTAAATTTTTATGTTTTTTATCTTATTTTGGAAAAAAAGCCCTAAGTCCTTTTTTTTTTTTTTTTTTTTTTTCAGTTTTTGTCCTCGTAATACTCTTTTCAATTTGAATCATATTTCTTTCTATTTCTACCCATTTGAGAACTATCTTTCAACCTCGAAGGACATTAATTTTTTTTAAGCTGATTGCCTAATATTTTGACTGTACTGTCAGTTATTTTTTACCACACGATATCCCAATTAATGAGTGCCTTATGCAAAACACGCGACGATGATGTGTAAATTGACAATTGAAATTGTACTGTTCCTGACATTACTGTCGATGAATCATTTCTTTTTTTTTTTAACCTTCAAACACGATTATTTTAAATACAGCTTTGATTATTTTAAATACTAGTCGTTCACTAGAGATTAGGGTTTATATATATTTTTTAAGTTTAGGCTTTCTAATTTATGTTTAAATATTTTCGTGAACGATAAAAGTAATTGTCGTTCATTAATTTTTATATGAAGTATAAGCGATTTTATCGAAAAGAGCGCTTCTTTTAATAATTTATATTTTGCGAAACAATTACATCCTTAATTTCAGATAAATTGATTGGTGAGGTCAGAAGTCATCCATGTCTTCCTAAACTTGGCTTTCAAGTGCTGGGTTGGTCACAGTGAAATGATTTATAAATTTTCCCACGAAATGCACGAGATATAATTGAATATGGCATTGACGACAACGTGATGCATATCAAAATATTTTTCTTAGTCTTAGATAGCTCCTATCTTTATACAATTGCTGTTTCACGCTTAATAAGAAGAGATTAATTAGGGGTAACATTCTTTTCCGAAGCTCAGAATCGAATCGAAACATTGTAAATGTGAGAATGCATATTGAACGGAATCTAGATATATCACAAATGCTCGTTCTGTCACAACTCATCCCACCAATGCTCGTTGTCTTGGCCCCATCTCCCTCCTCGCTCGTCTCTTGCCCTCGCGTCTTTCTGCCTAGAGCCGTCAAATGGAAGGGTCGAGTTGGGATCGGATCGGAAATTGTCCGTTCCAAATTGATCAATTTAATCCCTTTTGATCCATTTATAGTAATACACATTTAGCAACTCATATCTGATCCGATCTGTACCCAATCTACATATGACCCGATCTCCAATTTCCTAAAATACTTCTCTATTTAATCCAACCTATGAAAATACATATATATCCACCTAGTTAACCCATTTTACGTTCTTCATTTAATGGTATGTAAAATATTGAAAAAATTAAAAAAATGTGGAGAAAAAAGAAGCCATTGTGAAATTTTTATTAAAGATGAAGTCGGGCCCATCTTGTGGGCCCAAAAAAACTTCTCTAAACTTGGAACACCCCCGAAGAGTCCATTATTTATTCATAGAAGGTGGAGAATGAGTTATAAATATATATGGATAGGGTATGGGTTTGGGTAAATTGTGAACCATTTAACACATCTTTTTTTTTTTTGTCATTCTAAACTCATCTGAACGTAGCTAATCCATATAATAACTCAGCCTATCAAATATTGGTTAAGAAATAGGTCAATGACCCATTTTGACATGTCTTTCCCGTTACTCTCACGGCATTGCCCCATCCTTCCCTTATATGGCTATAGCTGAGTTACAGGGTCGCCTACGACGTCGAGGCCGAGCAACTATAACGGCGGTGCCCCGTCTTGGGTAGGGCTGAGCATAGGACTATATAGTCGCTCATCGAACTTTCGATTATAGCTTATAGAAGGTCTTGTTTTCCACAATGCCCATGACTATAATTGTTGGGTAGGAAGTAGCGGTATCATTCACATGCAAACTTAACTAAAACTAATTAAAAGTTAAATGATGGGGATGTCCCAATTCATAATCCACCGACGAACAACAAAGTTGGAGGAACAAGATATGGAGGAATATAAAATGAATTAGAAATTCACACGTTTGTAATGAGATATTGCACTATTCCCTGTCAGAATCCATTCCCTATCTTTCTCATGTGTTTTTGTTTATCATCCCAACAACCGGAACTCGAAACGTGAGGTTGTCAACTATTTTCGGTGGAAATTCCTTTTTCCTACCCGTCAATTTCTTCTCTCTTTTTTTCCCAAAAAAAAAGAGAAAAGAAAAGAAAACAAAAGAATTTCCTCTCTCTTTTGCTTTTTTTTTATTCTAAAGGATTTCTCTTTCGCTTTTTGGGTGGAACAAAGATCACAATCTTAGGATGAGCATGCTGGCAATTCTGCTTTAGAAATTAACATATGAGAGAAGTGGTTTTTTTTTTTTTTTTTTTTACTTTTTCGAGTGGCTCCAAAATTACTTCTGGAGTAAAAACAAATACTCTAGAAATAGAAAAAATGAAGTTGCATAACCAAATTGATTTTTGCTTCAGAAGTTGCGTTACCGAACTGATTTCTGCTCCATAAGTACTTTTGGAGCAGAAATTCTACTCCAAAAGGACTGCCATGAGCACCCTAAACTCCAAAGCCGCCATGACGTGACCCCACTTCACACCTCTCATCGTCAAACTTGTCGAAATTTTTCATGATATGCTTTTTCTTTTTCGAATTGGATTTTTTTTTAATTTATAAATAACCTTAAATTACTATCATGCAAGATATGGAGTTCGCATATGGTTCTCAACTGTAGCCGGTTCTTTATTCATGGAATTTTCTAATTTAGCAATGGAAACAAAAAGAAAAAAAGCATCAATAAAAAAGGAGATTAGGTATATATTCCCTCCGCAAAAATATAGACATAAGTCCATACTTATGTGACCCTAAGCTATCTCTAATTGAAGTATTTAAAAAAAAAAGGAAAAAGAAAATTTTAACAGAAATTTGTGAAAATGTATCCCAAATGTTATAACTAGTTGAACTTATGACCAATCCAGAATTTAGGGTTTGCTGATATTGTATGTCTCATAATGACTGAAGTTACATGGAAGTGCCACTTTTGTTATAAGAGGTGCACATGGATGCTGGTTTAAAAGAAAGGTGTAGCGGGCAATTTTCACCAAAGATTGTGCACAATGCACCTCTTAGTTAAACTTATAAGTTTTGAATTTTCGTATCTTATTTTGGGGACGAGGTCAGTGGGATATCTTATGAGTTTGAGATCTATTTATCTCTCATAGGAATAAAAGCAATGTGGACACTATTACGTCAGGGACAGCCAAAATTGGTACCAATGCTAAAAGTTTATTAAGACTGAATTGACCCAAAGAAAAAGCTTGAGGACTGAATTGACACAATTGCAATAAGGTTTAAGACGTTTTTGATAATTTTCGTGTAGAAAATTAAAAGGAGAGCCCAGACCTAGGATTAATAACCTGTTACTTATTTTCCGAGTTTCTTTGTTGCTTAGGCTTAATTACATGTTGCCTAGAGTATTTATTTGTTCATTTTGGGAGAAACCTTTCATCGCATTATTTCAGAACACATGCTTTTCGGAGGGGAATTTCTCCCAAATCTCGACTTTAGGAAAATTCCGCGCACATTTGCCGATCGGATTGCTCGCGTTTTCGTCGTTCTTGCTGCTTCGAAACGTACCCAATGATCTTTTATGATCGATAAAATACCCCATACTCTTTCGAAACCAAGCTATAGGTTGTAGCTATAGGTCAAAATAATCCAATGTGGTACCCCCCACCAAAATCACAGGCGTGCTACAACTTTCAACCTTCACCCCCATCACGAATACTCTACCAAATCCGAAGACCCACCTAGCACGTTCTCCTCAAACCCCCTTTATTTATTTATTTATTTATTTATAATTTAGATAATCTTTACTTCCCACCCAATTTGACCTTAATGCTAACTCCCTAACGAATTTTCGTGTGCAACATTGCAACGTGGCACCACTCATATCTCGTAGCTGACGCGCACGCCCTTATCTTCTGTTCTTCGTCAAAATTCAAAATCACATGAAGTTCCCGTTCCCAAAGTAAAATAGACCCAAGTGCAAAAAAATAAAAATAAAAAAAAATCCACGAGACCATTTTGCTTGATTGAAACGACATCCCACACGCGTCGCTTTTTCCTTCGAATCTGTGTGGTCGAATGTTCAAAAGAAAAAAAAAAGAAAAAAAAAAGAGAAAGAGAGGCGCCAATTGTTAAAATATGTCTCGAGTTTTGAGCTCGAAGCGAAATTGTGAATATTTCGAATCGAATATTTGTGGACGACATCTGTGGAAATTTTGACGTAAATATAAAATCTACGTGCAATATTTGTAGGGTTGGTCGTGGAGATATATTCCACGGAAGATTTAAGAAAGAGAAATATATGTTGTTGATTCGTTTTCCTATTACAAGTGGAGCAGCCAAAGAAAAGGACAAAAGGGGAAAAGTCCAAATCTAGATTTGGACTCACTGAATACTAGCTGTGCATGGATATCTTACTCCATGTCAAAATTGCCTTTTTTTGACTTTCATGTAATCTTCTTGAGTTATTGCTCCGCTATATATACATGCGAGCATGCGTAAGCCAATAGAGCTTAAGCGCAGGTTTCCTCTTGGCAAGATCGTGGGTTTCATTCGTGAAGGCCGTTTTAACGAAGACACGCTGCTTGATTTCGTACGTAATATTTGTACGAAATCTTGAAGCGCCACTTCTGTGAGCGCTTGATCGTGGTCTTGTTCGTGAAGCCGAGGTTGATGCAAGAGCTTGAAGCGCCGTTCGTCGAGTGCTTGGCAAAGGGTTTTCTCGGATGATTTTGTTCGCGAAATTACATCAAGAATTCAAGTGTCGAAGCCAATTAAATCTTGATGTTAGATTTGTGTTTCAATTCATTTGCGAGATTGAGAGATTATTTCGCTAGGAATTAAGGGGCTAAACACTGTGTGCGTTCTTGGATGTAATTGGGATTTTGGGAAACACCAAGAGTGTGTTTGTGTAATTCGAGTGGATTGTAATCTCCGTGTATCGCTCATCCTATAGTGGAATTCGTTGCTGCTCTCCCCGTGGACGTAGGTCTTTACGACCGAACCACGTACATCTGGTGTCCGTTTTACTTTGGTCGTTTTGTCTATTTTACTTGATCAATCGCTTGTTCCGCGCAACACCAATGATGAGCCTAGGGTTTTGGTTGACTTTACAGTGGAGATAAGCCACGGGAATCTTTCTTCCGTTCAGATATCAAAAGATAATCTGATGACGGTGTTTGCTAATGCAGGATTGCAAGCGCAAAAGCCTCTAACTATTTGTAGGTTAGCGAGTGTCCTGCTAGTCTTATAAACCGGCAGTCACGACTGATTCGGAGCATTTCAAAGAGACTTTCCGATGTATCCCCCACGTGGAAACAAGTTTGGACCGTCATATCTTGTGTATCTCACGCGAGTCGAAAAGTCGAGGAAGAAACTGACCGTATTCCAGATGCGTTTATAGCCGGTAATTAGACAAATAACATGCGACGAAATGACCGAGGGGGAGCTATTCCAGTTTCGTTCGAAATCGAAGAATCAGATAACTTGTCTTGCGGATTAAGATAACTCCCAGAGGGTTTGACTGAATTATGGTCGAAAGAAGCTAAGACGGGGCGTTTATTTTACTTCCTTTTTTTTTTTTGGGCATGAAATCACATTACATGTACGAGATTGGTGTCAAGAATTAATAGGGCCAACCAAAAAATTGCATGTAATTAAAGTTGGACGATACCCTCCAAAATCAGAGAATCAGATATTTATATGGCGTGTTCCTAAAATTGAACTCCATTTAATAATACTTTAATGTCTCGAGGGCCATATATATAATATCTCCCTCCCTCCATTAACGAGGTGTAATGACCATAAAAGTATTAAAATACTAATAGAATTAATTGTTGTCTTGGTTTAAATAAAATTGATTGTTGTCTTGGGTTAAGCAAAATTGATTGTTGTCTTGGTTTGAGCAAAATTGATTGTTGTCTCAGGAGAAGCAAGTTTGATTGTTATCTTCATAAGTGTGTTAGAAGTTTTACTATAAATACTTGAGTGATGTATTGTAAAAAATGCAAGAGTGTGAGAAGCCAAAATCAAATTCTCCAATATACAGATTTTTCTCCATCCATTTCGTGCCTCGCTCTTATTTTCGAAAGGTCACCCGTATTGTGTTTCTGGTTCTAACATTTGGTATCAGAGCCAGAATGGCATCTACCAGTTCCGTTCAAATGCAGCTTCCAAAGTTGAATGGAAAGAATTTCAACAACTAGGCCGTCCAGATGAAGGTTCTGTTCAAATCGCAAGATTTGTGGAATTTGGTTGAAAGTGGCTACAACGAAGTAGCCAATGCCGAAGTATTCGAGGCTTTGAGAAAGGAGGAGAAAGAATCTCTGGTGGAGTCCCTGAAGAAAGATCAGAAAGTATTATATGCGATTTTTCAAGCCGTGGAGGCAACGATATTTGAAAAAATATCGAGTGCCGAGACCGCGAAAGCTGCCTGGGATATCTTGCAGAAATCCTACAAAGGCGATGATCGTGTTCGGCGGGTGCGGCTTCAGACTCTTCGAGGTGATTTCGAGTCTTTACGCATGAACGACTCGGAATCAATCTCGGTATACTTTGATTGTGTGCAGGCCATTATTAACCAGTTAAGGGTTAATGGTGAAGAACTTCAAGATGTTCGTGTTGTAGAAAAAATCTTGAGGTCTTTGACCGAAAGATTTGACTACGTCGTCGCAGCAATCGAGGAAGGACAAGACATATCAACTCTCACGTTGGAGCGGTTGATCGGTTTATTATGCTCCCATAAGCAAAGAATGAACCAGAAGTCTACGGGTTTCGTTCCCGAGCAAGCATTGCAAAGTCGGGTCGCTCAACCAAACCGAGGAGGCTATCAAGGCGGTCGAGGTCGTGGAGGAGCTCGAGGTAGACGTGAGAATTCAAATTTCACTGTTGACACCTGATTTTTGACCAAGTCTTTTTGCAGTTATATTTTGAAAAATCACAAAAAATTCATAAAAAGTCAAAAAAATTACAAAATCAACTTTGGTGGCCTTGGCCCAGCCTAAGGAACCATTTTTGACCAAAAAATAATTTTTCATATTTTTCACATTTTTTAGTATTTTTAGTAAATAGAAAAATACTAGAAAAATCATCAAAAATAGAATCTGAGGTCACAAAAATATAGGAAAATAGTCAATATTTTTCTTTTAATTTTCTTATCATTTTGACCTCATCAAGAGTTGAAATTCAAGTTCAATTTTGTGTGTTTCTTTGTAACGCACAGGGTTAAATTTGTCAAAGAATATGTCTTGAGTCTTTTTATTTGCAATCTTTTGTATTTTCCGAGTCTTGACATTCAGCTTGATTGCTCGACATTTCAATTTGGTTCAATCGTGTACTGATTTAATCAATTTTGGCCTTAGGGACCTAATTGCATGAAATTCTTTTCATTTTGGTCCCTAAAAATGCCAAATCCAAAATTAAACTTTTCTGAGAGACACCCATAGAACTCCAATGCTTCCTCCCTATAGTATTTGACCTTCTGAATCTGATGGTGGGCTCAATTGGAGCCAATCCCTCCATTAAGAAACTCAATTTGGCAAAAAATCAAATTCGGATCCTACTCTACATTTGGGGTTTTTGGTCAATTCCATGCTTATTTCTCATAGACAATACATTTTCAAGTGGAATTCGTGCTGAAGAATCTAATTTTAAGATAAATTTCATGATTCTCGGACAATTAGATACCTAATTTGAAGAAAAAATGCTGAACCGGGTCGACTGGGTCGGGTTGACCGACCCAGTCAACCCGTTGACCAAAATTAGTCATAAGCAGAACACCCTCTGCTTGCTCTGCTTCTTCTTCGCGCACATACAACAGAAAACGGTAGAGGAAGAAAGACCAAATTGAACCCCAAAGAGTGATGCCCATTCGACGAGCCTTCCCTGATCGTTCGTCCACACGAGGCCGACGATCTCCAACTGGCCAGAATTGGCGTCGCACGTGCGAGCCCAACTGGGACTACCTCTAACAGAACCTGGCGCCCGAACAAAAAGGGGGGCTGATTCGGTTGAAGGGGGAGAGAGAGGAGTTGGTCGTCGAGGGAAAATCAATTGAGGAAGTTCAAGAAAGGACGAGGAGAGAAAGAGAGAGCTCGCGAAGAGAGAAAGAGATAGGGAGAGAGAGAGCGCGATTGAAGCTTGCTCCCGCCGAGCCTGTGCAAGCTTCGTCGGATTATCATTGACGGAACCGAAGCCAGCGACGCCCATTTTCGACTTCTCTGATCTCTAGAGAAGCGACCGAACCCTTCCGATCGGCCTTTCATCTCGAAAAACGGTGAGACTCCTCCCCGAGCTTCCTCTCGGCCTTTAATGGCAACTTAAGCTAGGATCAGTCATCCGATGCAATTTTGATTGCAATCTATTCGTCTCGCTTCCCTGAGCATTTTTGCCTTTGATCGCATGTTGTTTCATGGCATAAATCACCGAGTCTATCCCCTACCATGGCCGACGGGTCGTGAGCTCCATAGCTTGCTCTAGACCAAACCGAAGCTCCGCGATGGTCAGGTAAGTCTTCTCGAACTCCTTGGATGCTTCCTGATAGTTTAGATTAGTCATGCTACGTGTAGAACGGCTAGGGTGAGTAGCCGCCGGAGCCTAGCTTCTGCCGGAGATAGCACGTAGGTAAGATGGGGTGCTGCTGCTTTAATCCTTGTATATGTTGTAGAGCTCGACGAGACAAATCTAATGGCGATGGTTTCGTGCAATTTGGCACTCTGTAGGCGGAGATAGGGCCTTCCGACGAGGCGCCGGCGAGACAGAGCCGGCGCCGATCGTCTTCCCCGGCGAGTCTGTTGACTGGTCAACGAGAGTTGACCAGTCAACGCTGACGTGTCGTTGACGTGGCGCCCACGTGGCAGCCACGTCAGCACCGATTGTTGTAACCGGAAAACAAAGAAAAACAAACTTGATCGGACGGTGGTGGGTGTGCTACGTGTCGCGATCTCGCTTTTTCAGAAATAAAAATAATTTTCACAAATAAAAAAAATGCCATGGATCGAACGGTCAAGATTCAATCCTGCCTTTCAATCGTGGCCGTCGGCTGCCTTCCTTAGATCAGACCGTTCGTTAGTCGACAAGTGGCGCAATCAGGGGCATTGGTTCAAGATGAGCGGAAAACTGAAAATTCAAGCGGGAAGGCTTATACGGCGACGTTTTTCGGTGCAGGTCGGTTTCACGCGGGCTGGGCCGGTCGCCGTGGGTCGTGGGCCGGGTCACTCGACCCTGAAAATTGACGATTTTACCCTTTAATGGGAAAATCGTCTTTCTTGTTCCAATCGAGTCCTGAAAATTGCTTAAAGTTAGGGTTTGTGTCAGGTGGACAACCAACCCTATTATTTGAGATTTTCAATTCTCATCTTTATCCAAAATGACGATTTTATCCTTCCGAGGGTAAAACCCCCTTTTAATTCCAGAAAAATTCTGAAAACTCCTGAAAAATAGGAAATGGATTGGATTGATGGCCAATCATAGTTCCCTGTCTTTTGACTTCACAATTCGTCTAAAATGACAAATTTGCCCTTCCAAGGTGGATTTTCCCCGAATTGTTCAAAATTACGATTTTGCCCCTCATGGGCAAATCATGCCAAAATCATTCCTGAGCCTTGATTGATATTTCTCTAGGCTAATAGGGCCTCATTAGGGATGCCATGTTGATTTCATGTGTTTTATCCGCATGTACTGGATCCTTGATTTGCGCATTTACTTTTAATGATTGTGAGTGATAGGGTAGCTATTCCCATATGCATGAACTCCTAGATTTAGGATATGTACCCCATTCGTCTATATGAAATCCTAGGATCAGATAAACCATTCAGTTTCGGTACCGAAAGGGCGTCAACTCTGACAGTTGGCGTAACTAAGTCCCCGAACCCACTTCTCTGGTTTCCGCAGAATCGAATAGACTACTCTCAACTATTCGATAGGGTTTCCGATCGTACCCTCCACGAAACGATTGGTGGCGACTCCTTGGCATGTACACTTATCACATGTCACTAGACCACACTGAAGGTCGACCACGTATATCCAGCAGTTGCGATTTGGGTAATGGACCTTGGGAGAGGCCCGCGTCCGATCAAGCCAGCGATCAGGTGTCCCATTAGCTCCCCCTCGTCCTTCGCGAGGGAGGGTCGCGACATTCACCAGAAAATTTAGAACACCCGACAAATCAAAAGTCAAGTATTTTAAGTGTAATAAATTCAGATACTACAAATCCGAGTGCCATGCAAAGGCGACGTACGTGCCGGCGGAACATGCACATGCCACCGATGCTGAAGAGTACATGGTACTTAGGGGTGTGCAAAAAAGACCGCCCGGACCGAGACCGCCCGGACCGGACCGGGACCGATGGTCCGGTTCCCGGTTTTAGGGGGATCCGGTCCGGTTCCCGGTTCCTAAAAGTGGAACCGGTGACCGGGCGGTCCGGTTCCCGGTTCCGGGGTCCGGTTCTAGAACCGAACCGCCCGCTATTAAAGAAAAAGCAAAATATTATATTCCCCACGTTTTAGACCTCTCATAGTCTCGGTCATCTTCTTCCAAGCAAACACTAGGTTTCTTCTCAATCCTTTCTTCTCAGATCGTGGCCGACCGCTCCATCGCTTGCGCTCGCGCTCGCACAGCCGTCCCTGAACTTCAACGCCGTTCGTCGCCGACCATTCCGTCAGACCGTCGTCGCGCGGCCAACCCCGACACCCTTTGCCGCCATTCGCTCAGCCCACGCGCAACTCAGCCGCGGTTCCCATCTCAAGGCAAGTCAAGTTCTAAACCTAATCGTTTGGTGTCGGATTCAATTCTGGGTAGTGTAATGGACTGTCGGGTTCACGAACAGGGAGCTCAGATCATCGTCGCGGTGGGCTCGGCCTCAGATCTGTCAATGTCGGCCTCAGATCTGTGGGTCTCGGCCAGTTCAGGTGGCCGGAGATGGCTGGGTAGCGGTGCTCGGTGGCAGCGGAGATCAGGTGGAGGAGGGTCGTGGGACAAAGGTCACGGGTTTACGGCAACCAGGAGACGACGCTAGTGGGTGGTTGCTGCAAGAGACTCAGCTGGTTGAGGCTAGCGCGAGGCCGGCAGGCGGGGATGCCGAGAAGGACAAAGAAGAGGAAGAGATGGTGATGTCGGTGGAGAGGGAGTACGAGAGCAAGAAGGTCCCGTCGTGGAGGCAACAATTGACGGTGAGGGCCTTTGTGGCGAGCTTCGTGCTCAGCATCTTGTTCAGCTTCATCGTGATGAAGCTGAACCTGACGATTGATGCTGGTTCAAATTCGGCGTGGGAGTGACGATATATGTGCATCAGAACTCCATCTCGCATGGCGACAAAGAATTGAGAGAGCTGGGAAATGAGGCTCACGGTGACGCCAAAAAGGAGGAGGAACGAAGCCAATTGTAGCTCAACTCATCGCCAAGGCAAGGGACTCTTTCAATTCCATCCTTTAGAGTCGGCTTGTGCTTACTTGCGAAGAGCTAAGGTTCGGTTTAGGCTATGACAGGGGAATTCTGTTCGGTCAGTGAGGATTTAGGTTTACATTGTTAGGTTATGGACTGAAATCTAGGCGAAAATGGAGCAATGGAGTAGAAGTTGCAGAGCAACTTAACTTAGTTAAATTCTGGTAGTGCAATGGTTGAATTGGATACGGCTGGATAATTTGAGTTACAAAATTCTGGTTCAAACCTTTTGAAGGTTTAATCTGTGAGTGACATTCTATGACTCGTAAGACAAGATAAATGATATTTGTTAGGTTTGCATTGAGTAGTACGAAGGGCTCACTTGATAGCACTTGTAGTTTAGTCAAGTTGAATCTTTGACACTGCAGATTCTGGTTTATTAACCTGGGAATGTGATCAGAGAAGTAGGACATCCGTGTAGGAAAATTCTGATGGTGTGTTAGCAGGGTTAAGTGATTGACTGTGACTATGGGGAAAATTAGCTGCAGAGGATGGCGCGATGGGTGACCATGCATGTGATTTTTTCTTGTTTGTGTTATTGATTCCTTGGAACCGGACCGGACCGACGGTCCGGTCCGGTTCCCGGTTCCCAAGGTGGCCGGTCCGGTCCACGGTTCCGAAAATTGAGAACCGGGACTATTGGTCCGGTTCCCGATTTTTGAGGGGAACCGGACCGGACCGGGAACCGCTCACCCCTAATGGTACTAGCATGTGCGAAGGATGATTCAACTATCGTGGATACTAATACATTGTATCTAGATACTGGGTGTAGCAACCATATGACCGGAAGAAAGAAGTTATTCTCACAGCTGGATGAGACAAGCCGTGGTGAAGTCAACTTCGGGAATAAATAAAAAATTCTCGTGATGGGCAAAGGTAACATTAATATCAAATCCAAAGACGGTACTAATGTTGCTATTGCAGATGTTTACTTTGTGCCAGGACTTTTTTGGAATTTGCTAAGTGTTGGGCAACTTTCCGAAAAAGGCCACAAAGTTCACATTGAAAATGGAGTTTGCACCATCAGAGGTGTAAAAAGTAAGTTGATCACAACGGTACAGATGACGAAGAACCGGATGTTTCCCTTGACTCTTCCGACGAAGAATCTCTTGAGTTTTCAAGCGATGACGAAAGACAGCAGCTGGCTGTGGCATCTTCGATTTGGGCATCTAAATTTTCGTGGAATGAAGCAATTGGTCCAGAAAAGGATGGTGACCGGCATGCCGTTGATTAACGATCCAGGGCGTCCTTGCGAAGGATGTCTTGTTGGAAAACAACACCGAGACTCTTTTCCAGTTGGAAAAGCTAGAAGAGCAAACCAACCACTGAAGTTGGTACATACCGACATATGTGGCCCTATTGAGGTGGAATCGTTCGGACAAAAAAAGTACATGCTAATTTTTGTCGACGATTTTAGCAGAAAAATATGGGTACACTTCTTGAGGGAAAAATATGAAGTTTTTGGCAAGTTTAAAGAATTTAAAGTCTATGTTGAAAAACAAAGTGGCTTTAAATTGAAGACGTTGAGATCAGATAGAGGTGGATAATTTACCTCAAATGAATTTCACAAATATTGTAAAATTCATGGAATCAAACGTCAGTTGATTGCCAGCTATACTCCTCAGCAAAATAGTATAGCAGAAAGAAAAAATAGGACAATTTTTGAAATGGCAAGAAGTATGCTGAAAGCTAAAGATTTGCCCAAGAAATTTTGGGCAGAAGCTATTGCTTGTGCTGTATTTGTACTAAACATGTGTCCAACAGTGAGTGTTCTTAGAAGAACTCCAGAAGAAGCTTGGAGTAGAAACAAACCAGATGTTTCGTTCCTACGAGTATTTGGGTGCGTGGCATATCCCCATATACCAGACGAGCGAAGAAAAAAGCTGGATGACAAAAGCGAGAAGTGCATCTTCATCTGCTACAGTGATACAACTAAATGTTATAAGCTGTATAACCCGGTCACTGAGAAAGTTATTATCAACAGGGATGTCCAGTTTTTAGAAGATGAAGCCTGGGACTGGAACCAAAAATGTGACCAGAAAAACATCATCATCGAAGATGAGCCACTGGCGGGTGAGACAGAAACACCTCCATCATCTTCAACAAATGGTCCATCTTCTTCAACTGGAGGCACATCTTCACCAACAGCAGTTTCAGAACCACAACTACGTCGTTCACAATGACTAAAGGAGACGCCAGTAAAATTCAGAGATTATGTGGTCACAAGAAATAGAAACAGTGATAGCGAAATCACTGATGAAACACTGGTAAACTTTTGTTTATTTGCTGATTGTGACCCTGTAACCTATGATGAAGCAGCTGTAGATGAAAAGTGGATTGAAGCAATGGATGGAGAAATTCACTCCATTGAGAAGAACGACACATGGGTATTGACTTCTTTATCACCTGGTAAAAAATCTATTGGTGTCAAGTGGGTGTACAAGACAAAGTACAAACTCGACGGTCAGGTGGACCGTTACAAGGCTAAACTGGTTGTAAAGGGCTACAAGCAGAAGTCAGGTATTGATTATTTTGAAGTATTTGCACCAGTTGCCCGGATGGATACCATTCGTATGGTATTAGCACTTGCAGCTCAAAACCATTGGAGAATCCATCAAATGGATGTGAAATAAGCATTTCTCAATGGTGTCCTTGAAGAGGAAGTATATGTGGAGCAACCACAGGGTTATGAGAAGAAAGGGCATGAAAATCAATTTTACAGACTGAAGAAGGCTTTGTATGGATTAAAACAGGCACCACGTGCTTGGTACACACGTATCGACACATACCTGTTGGAGCATGATTTTCAAAAGTGCCCTTATGAGCATACACTGTATATCAAGTCAAAAGCTAACGGTGACATCTTAATTGTGTGCATTTATGTTGATGACGTGATATTTACAAGGAGCTGTGAAAAAATGTTTGCTGAATTCAGGGAGGCTATGACTAGCCAGTTTGAGATGACTGATTTGGGACTGATGTCCTATTTTCTTGGTCTTGAAGTGAAGCAAACAGATGATGGCATATTTATTTCCCAGCAGAAATATGCTAATGATATTTTGAAGCGATTTAAAATGGAATCGCTGAAGCCAATCCGAACTCCCGTAGTAGAACGATTGGAGCTGAAGAAAGAAGGAACTGGTGAGCTGGTAAATCCCACTTATTTTAAAGGCATTGTTGGCAGCTTGAGATATTTGGTTTCTACAATGCCAGATATTACCTATGGAGTGGGTATTATTAGCAGGTTCATGGAAAAACCCTACCAGTCACATTTGCAAGCAGCAAAGAGAATTTTACGGTATGTCAGTGGAACTCGTGATCATGGAATTTTATATTCTTATACTGACAACTTTGGTCTAGTGGGGTACACAGACAGTGATTGGCCAGGTGATACCGAGACTCGAAAGAGTACATCTGGGTATGCTTTCTTCCTTGGATCACGAGTATTCTCTTGGTTTTTCAAAAAGCAACAAGTTGTTGCTCTATTAAAATGATGTGTGACAATAAGTCGGCTATTGCATTAGCCAAGAATCCTATATTTCATGGCAGGAGCAAGCACATCGACATCAAGTATCATTACATTCGTGAGCGAGTCAAAGATGGTGAAATCGATCTTAATTTCTGCAGATCAGAAGATCAGCTTGCAGATATTTTGACGAAACCCTTGAAGGCGGATTCGTTCGAAAAATTGAATAAGATGCTTGGTATGGAAATCAATTTTAAGGGAGGCTATTAAAATACTAATAAAATTGATTGTTGTCTGGTTTAAGCAAAATTGATTGTTGTCTTGGGTTAAGCAAAATTGATTGTTGTCTTGGTTTGAGCAAAATTGATTGTTGTCTTGGGTTAAGCAAAATTGATTGTTGTCCTAGGAGAAGCAAGTTTGATTGTTGTCTTCATAAGTGTGTTAGAAGTTTTACTATAAATACTTGAGTGATGTATTGTAAAAATGCAAGAGTGTGAGAAGCCAAAATCAAGTTCTCCAATATACAGATTTTTCTCCATCCATTTCGTGTCTCGCTCTTATTTCCGAAAGGTCGCCCGTATTGTGTTTCTTGTTCCAACAAAAAGCTCTCAACCTCCTCCTCTCCTCATCTTCTTCTTCGAGGTAGAAGAGAGCATTGAGTTCGATCATCGCTTGCTTCTCACGTGCGAATTAGCTCTGTGACGGGCCGGAGTACAAGATGGCCGGGGGAGGCTTGGCGGTGGCGGCGCCGGGGACGAGCCAGTTCGAGGCGAAGATAACGCCGATCGTCATCATCTCCTGCATAATGGCCGCGACCGGCGGCCTCATGTTCGGCTACGACATCGGGGTTTTGGGTAATGTCTCATTCTTTGGTTCATAGCATAGCCAAAACGACAACCTCCGGGCATGTAGGGAAAGTTCATGTTCGCGCGCGGGCTGCGATCGTTCGTCTCGCGACGCCGGTCTTGCTCGGGTCGGTCCGGTTCCATCCTTCGACTTCGAAACGAAGTAATCCGCACGAAAACTTCAAGAGAGTGAGAGAAATTAGAGAGGGAGTTCGTTTCGGAACATTTCTGGTCACGTGACGCCCACCTTGTTACCTTCCTCTGTTTCGCTAATGAGACTTCTTGTCTTACTTCTTTTTACACAGGAGGAGTCACGTCGATGCCGGCTTTCCTGAAGAAGTTCTTCCCGGTGGTGTACCGGAAAACCCAAGAGCCGGGGCTCGACAGCAACTACTGCAAGTACCACAACCAGGGGCTCCAGCTGTTCACCTCGTCGCTGTTCCTCGCCGGGCTGACGGCCACCTTCTTCGCGTCCTACACGACGAGGCGGCTCGGGAGGCGGCTCACCATGCTCATCGTCGGGCGGATCTTGCTTGGTTGCGGCGTCGGCTTCGCCAACCAGGTAAATTCCGTCCAACCCATAGAATAGACATGCTTGCACATCGGAACATCGCTAACGCTGTGTGAATTTGTTTTTCGAAAATGGGGTCCTCAAAAGGGCGTCGCTACGTGATGCTTTAATTGTTGCGATTGAATTCTAGTCGAGCGAATGGACGATTCAATTCATTAGGACAAGCTGTCCAACTCCATTCTAACTAAAGAAGAACATAAGGTGGGTGACATTTGACCATCAGGTAAGAAAAACTGAAAAGGGTTTTTTTTTTTTAGGGAGATCCTATTAGAAAAAAAAAAAAACGTGCTCCAGCACATTAAATCATGTAAAAGTGGCTTTCCTCAAGATTAGCCTAACTTAAATTCGACATGATTTTTTGGACCATACATGAATTATTCCATTTCTTATCTTAATTTTGCTTGGAAATAAAGTCGTTAGCCCGTACTATTACATAAATAACTTTTTCTAACATTATCAATTTCCAGTTTCCTATTTCCTGATCGCTCGTCCGTCCGTCCGTCCGCCTTCAAATTACTCATTTTACAATTAGAAATTCACCTTTCTCGAAATCCTGATTAATTTTTTTTTTAAATTAGGAACCCGAAAAGACTCGAACTCGACAAGCGTGATATAATATTTAAATAATCTCCGATCAGTAGTTGTTTAAGCTTAACCCGCCAATAATTTCATAAAGATGGAGAAATATTCTGTTACTTGGCAGTTTGTCCCCATGTGATTGCGACATTTCGTTTTCTGGTCTTGCTGGTCCAAAGAGGACATCATATTCGACACCGATTGTTCTTGGAGTCATCCAGATAATGCCGACAATATCCCATTAATAATATATTCTTGTATGCATCATTTCTCCTTTTTTTGTTTTTTGGATCCGGGGCAGAGCAGCCTTAAAATCCCTACTGCCCCTTTCCCCTTTTAACAGGGGGGAAATGTTTTTGGGCGGTGGGGATCTGCCTGCCTTACAAAATGTAAGGCAGGCAATCCAAACGCCTTTTTGACAAGTCCTTCGGCCTTTTCGAGTCCAATCCGATGTTCCATACCCTTATTATTATTATTATTATTATTATTATTATATCTTATCATCTTTTCACTTGACTTAATATTCCAAATTCAATACAACCAGCTACGAAGAATCCGTTTCTCTTACTTGTAAGAATTGATAGTTCAACGTAGCACGCCATGAGAGTCGACAACAAATATATATTTATTTTAATCTAGCCAAAAATCCACGTGGCGATTTCTCATTTGACCGCGTAATAAGGTTCCCGTGACTTTGGGGTTGAGCATAAACATCAAAGACCATACTTAGGATAGCTACTAATTTTTTTTTTATTTTTTTATTTTTTTATTTTTTTTTATAAACGAAAAAGGGTTAAAACCGCGAAACACGAAAATTATTTTTCGACAATTTATTATCCCTATTTTATTATTACTTAAATAAATTGTGAAATAACTCTCTAGGAGGCAGTGAAGAGAATCTAATTTCAAAGCACCGATCCATGCCAAAATAAGCAAATCGGTTAGCCGGAATTATTTTCTTCCTCGCAAATTATGTGGAAAGCTCCATAGTTCGTCGATTAAAAGCTCGATTTCAATGACGAAATTGAGTTCCAACCATAGTTCCGCGAAAAGTGATTTTTTTTTTCTATTTTTCGGATCTATTAAGAACTATCATATAAGATATATATATATATATATATATATATATATATATATATATATATATATATATATATATGTGTTATTCTCGAGATTTTTTCGATTATTTCGAGCAAAATTGTCTATTTATCTTTGTTTGGATTTCTTGTACTTACCAAAACATGTGCATTCAATAATGTTTTGTTTTTTTAAGGTGGTACCACTGTTTCTAACGGAGATCGCGCCGACGAGGATCCGAGGAGGGCTCAACATTCTGTTCCGGCTCAACATCACCATCGGCATCCTCTTCGCAAATCTCGTCAACTACGGCACTGCTAAGTAAGTCAATATTCCTTATAAATGAAAATTTAAATATTCTCCGTGTTACACCTGTTTGATTCTGTGAAATACATCGATTTCTTTAATCCACCCCCTTTTTTTTAAGTGCTAATAAAACGGCGCCGTACACGTCGTTCGTGTTTGTTGCTAAGATGCTGAAATTAATTAAGTCGATCTCCGGATAGCGAAATCGGAATATCGAATGATACGGGAACGGTGGAGAGAAGGTTGGGACCGAATGGACTCGTTCCACGGAGGTTGCGAGGACAAATTGCGCCGACAGTGAGAAGAGCTTTGTGAGAGCACGCATGTTTCGATGAGGTTCGGTGTGGACCACTCGAAAGCTCGGTTTATTGGAACATGCCTAGGTAAAAATATCCTCGTATGTCTCGGCCGGGACAGAAGAGTCGGAAATTCCTTCCGACGAGCCTCGTGATTGGTGAGTTACGATCATGGACATCGGCTACTTCGGACCGACCCGATTAGGAACCACGGTTGGGGGATCCCTCCCACCAATGACAGACTTCTCCGATCTAGGGATGATTAATGGGACAGCAGAGCTGGCCCCCGCAAATTAGTGGGCCATGCCTTGGGCTGGCAAGGCCCAGGCACCCTACAGTAAATGGGTCGTGCCGTGCGTGTCTAGGCCGACCCGACCCGTTTTTCCACCTTCACACTAATCAGGAATAAAGGAAAATACAGCTTTAGTTGATTGCATTCTTCTTATAGGTTGAATTTGAACCAAATGAAAGGTTTTGTCGTGGATAACTCTTATCTTTGCTGATAATATTATTGAACCAATTCGATTCGATTCGATTTGGATTGATTGTCCTAACACGACGGCGAAAACTTGTGACAGGATCAAAGGGGGATGGGGTTGGAGGCTGTCCCTGGGGCTAGCCGGCATCCCGGCCGGTCTTCTAACGCTAGGGGCTCTCATGGTGGTCGACACGCCCAACAGTCTCATCGAGCGCGGCCGCCTTGAGGAAGGCAAGGCGGTCCTCCGGAAGATACGAGGGATCGACAACGTCGAGCCCGAGTACTTGGAGCTTGTCGAGGCGAGCCGTGTCGCCAAAGAAGTGAAGCACCCGTTCTGGAACCTCCTCCAGAGGAGGAACAGGCCTCAGCTAGTCATCGCCATGTCCTTGCAGGTACTTAGTCTTGTACAAAAGTACAGACATAATATAAGTTTCCAAATTGATATTACCATTTCATCTCTAGATCATAAATTATAGATAGGGCAATGCTCTAGTGATGATACATGTTTCAATTTCTTACGAGCACATATTTCTTGCATTGCAACAGCTTTTCCAACAATGCACCGGCATCAATGCCATCATGTTCTATGCGCCGGTCCTCTTCAACACGGTGGGATTCGGGGGTGATGCGTCGCTCTACTCGGCCGTCATCATCGGGGCTGTCAACGTCTTATCCACTTGCGTGTCCATTTACTCGGTCGACAAGGTCGGTCGCCGGATGCTCTTGCTAGAGGCCGGCGTGCAAATGTTCTTGTCCCAAACCGCGATCGCCATCGTACTCGGCATCAAAGTCAAGGACCACTCGGAGAATCTCAGTCACGGATTCGCCATCTTCGTGGTCATCCTGGTCTGCACGTTCATCTCGGCCTTCGCGTGGTCGTGGGGCCCCCTCGGGTGGCTGATCCCGAGTGAGACCTTCCCCCTGGAGACGCGCTCGGCGGGGCAGAGCGTGACGGTCTGCGTCAACCTGCTCTTCACCTTCGTGATCGCGCAGGCCTTCCTCTCGATGCTGTGCCACTTCAAGTTCGGCATCTTCCTCTTCTTCTCTGGGTGGGTGCTGGTCATGTCGCTGCTCGTCCTGCTTCTGCTCCCGGAGACGAAGAACGTACCCATCGAGGAGATGACTGAGAAAGTGTGGATGCAGCATTGGCTCTGGAAACGGTTCATGGACGACGGAATTCCAGTAGCGAACGGTAACGGCGACTCCAAGAATGGATACAATAACGGACTCTAAATTGGATTCTCAGTTGTAGATTTTTAGTATTCATCGAGATATACTGATATTACATATGCCGGTATGAAGATTCTCAAGGTGGCTTATCTGTACTGTATTGATATGCGGAGTTTGCTTTCACTTATGCTTGTCCTTGTTGTTGAGTGACATTAGAAAGATTCAATCTTTCATAAATCTTTCAATCCATGATTGTCTTCCAATCTGGTGCTGCTTACAATCCTCGTCGATCATAGCGTCAATCGGCACGTTTTTTGGTCTCGGGCAACAGGAACATCACAAATAGCGCAATCAGGAAGATCCAGCCTGCGAAGAAGAAGAAAATGTAGGCGCGCATGCGGGCACGTCAATGAGAGGAAGGCTTGGGCTACAAGGAATGTGAACAGCATGTTGGAGGTGGCAGCTCATGCGAACCCGGCAGTCCTGTTTCGACGGGGCTGTCTAGCTCGAAACTAGCCAACTGAGCAGGCCCCACGACCGTGCAAATGCCCTGACGAAAAAGTACAAGAGCGCGACTAGGATCGCAGCCTTTTTTTTTTTCTAGTGAGTTTGCGGCTTCCAAGTAGGCTAATAGAATTGCTCCAATAGCAGCCTAAAAATCACACGGACTTGCTCATCACGAAATCCAGATATAGCAATATGAAACCTGAATGATGAACATTTGGATGCAGGCTTGGAGGAGCAGCTTTCTCCTTCTGACTCTATCAACAGCCTAGATCGAAACCAACGTAGTCGCCACGTTCACAATCCCCGTGATCACGGAGGATGACAACCATTCGTTATTCTTGAACCCAACTGTCTGGAAAAGGACTAGAGCGTAAAACATCGAGGCGTCGATCCCGGTGAAGTGCTGGAACACTTGCAATGAGAGAGATCCCCATTATTGGGGGAGGCAAGCTCGGCCTTGTCAGGAGCTTCCTGGATGGGTTCTTGACTTGCAGGGCCACTTCACAGGCTGCCGTGATCTGCAAGAATTCAGCTTCAACTCTTTCACACCCCTCCACTTCTTGAGAGATTCTTCCGCACTCTTTTCCTTCCCGTGCCCGACTAGCCTAGTCGGTGTCTCGGTGATGACTATCGATCCTACGAGCAGGAACATCACAGGGACCCTGGTGAGTCCTGGGGAGACTCGCCATCCGTGCGGATGCATCTTTGAAGTACCGTAGTCTACTAGACTCGTGACCGGAATGCCAATAGTGACAGAATTGAATAGAATGTTCACAGCTCCTCTTTGTTGGAACAGGAGCAATCTCTGACAAGAACAAAGGCACAGCCTGCATGATTTATTACAATTAAGGAAAACCTAACAAAGAAAGAGTTGTAGGATTTGCATTGCCTTTAGGATGCTACATTTGTCTGGATTGAAGCAGAAAATAAATCAGATCAACCTTTCATAAAGTAAAGTCTTAATTTGCATTTTGAATGCATAATTTGTTCGAAACAGTAATTATAACTCCCATGTGCTCATTGGTGGAGCAGGATTCACATCACCATACCTCATTGCCAAACCGACTCCGACGCGTCTAGGAATGTGCGGGACGATCTGCAACCAAATCCGTTGAGTGCCGGGCACCTAATCTAGCTCCACACAGGACGAATGAGGACGCAATGAAAATGGTGGGCTTCCGTCCCCGTTTAGGACAGACCTTGGACGCAAGAAAACTCGGAACCGAGAGCCTCAAGGTACAAGGAGGATGTGAAAAGCTGTAGAAACTGATCATCGTACTTGAAGTAATTGTCTTTAGGGTTGATCGGTTCAAGAACCGTCTGCTAGGAACCGGTTCCGCAAAATGAGAACCGTGAACCACCCGCTCGTTCCATGGATCCACCCGAGAACCGAACTACTGATCCTGTCTGGTTCTCGGATGGGTCCATGAAACCGATCCTAATGATGAAGCTGTTCCCATGGGATAAAGAGACAGCCGGCTTCGGACCATTATATCACAGTTTTCCCAAATAGATAATGAACTGAAGTCCGAAATGTTTAGCACCAAAAGACCGAGCCAGAGCTTGGTGTGGCCAGTGACTCGGTTAAAAAATTAACATCATCAAACTAAGTTAAGAAAACAATGCACTCAAATCCTTCACCCTTCTAACTACACGGTTGGTCACGTGATTGAGAGAATAACTAGAATTAAAAAAAAATGCATACACGTATTATATAAATAAGTATGGTCTGGTTGATCCGGATGGGTGGTCCCCACTTGGAATAGAGTACCGGATCAGTTCCCGCCGGTTCTAGCAAATCGAAACTGGGAACCGGACTGGTATCCGAAGGGAACCACCCAAAACCAGCCGGTTGGGTATAGTTCGGTTCGGGTGGATTCCGATTATTTTGCTTACCCCTAATTGTCTTCCTGTTGGAAAAATATAATACATACAATGATAGATTTAAAATAGCAGAGACATAAACACTGAAATGATAGAGAAGTTTATATCTGACATGTCTCGGGCTATGTTATTCACTATATATATCACATAAATCTTCTTCTTCGAAAATCTGCAATCCATAGATCCTTGACCCATCTTGCCACAGTTGAAGAATTTTACTTGAAATCTGTTCTTGAAAACTCCTCCTTTTAGGATTGTTGGATAAGAAATATATTCAATTGTCAAAAGCACAAATGCTGAATTGACAGATCACAAACACTGAATCGGCAGAAGCACATATACTGAATTAACAGGAGCACAACACCGAATTGGCAGAAATCACAACGGTGAATCTGAAGAAGCACAACAGTGTGAACAGAACCACAATTAGTATCGAAAAGAAATGGAATTGACACAAATACCGAGGACTGTGCTTGACACAGTTTCCTTAAAACAGATTCGTCCCCCCCCCCCCCCCCCGGTACGTGCTTTGAGGTTTCGTGAACGTCTATCTCTCAGGATACAATGGTTGGCAGCGATAGAGGCAAACACATCATTCCAAACCTTTCGGCGAACTTGAACAAAACGTGAACACTATCGAAAACAATGCAAATGCAAAGAATGAAAAGAGAAGGGAGTTTTCTTCTTCTCATCTTCTTCTTTTCTAAAATAGAATGGGAAGCCATTTATTTATAGGGTAATTAGGGTCTTTTGAAATTAATAATGACCGATTAATTTTGTAACAACAAAATAACAGTGGTTCTGTCGTTACAAAAGTAATGGTTCTGCCATTACATTATTAATGGCTCTGTTAGTGGTTCTACCGTTACAGTAATAATGGTTTTACCAGTGGTTCTGCTGTTACAGTATTAATTCTGTAACAGCTGAATTTAATGCCATTAACTTGCTGTTACTAAATCAATTTAGTAGCTGTTACAAAAAAATATTTTGTAACAGTTTGAGGGTGTTAAATGAGCAACCATTTCTCATTCACTTATCCATCAAAATATCCATATTTTCCAACAATCCCCACAAGAATGAAAATTATTTTGGTTTTGATTCTGTGGTAGTGTTCAACAAATGAAACCTGCATAGGATAGGTATGTGTCACCATTTAAACCTTCTATTGTGAAAGTATATTTAATTTACCAGCTGTCCTGTGACGTCCTGGAAATCTGACTTCTGTAAGTTTTGGAATTTAATAAAAGGATATTATATGGAATTACAATCGATAAAAATTTTGGACCGTTAAGACTGAAGTGACGATAGTTTGGACGAATTCCGAAGTTTCGATTGTTTTAGATTAGGGTTCGATTTCTTAGCCGTTACGAATTAGGTTTTCAATTTTCGCGCCCGAGCCTAATCGCGATCTAGCCTAGCTAGTGAAATTACAAAATTTTCATTCGTCCTGTGCGCCAAAATTTCATTTCAGTCCCGACTTGGCCATTGACCATTTTGCCCCTACCCTTATGCATTTAGGACAAAATTAATTAAGCCATATTGGATAAGAAGCCCTCAAAGTCTTCATGGTGTCACTTCTCTCTCTCTTCACCATGCCCCATCCCATCAGCCACGTTTCTCTCTCTCTTCTCTCTGTCTTGCTCTTCACGTGTTCCTCCTGTTGCTTCCTCTTCACTGTGCATCTGAGGAACACTTCACATCTGAGCCACATCCACATCCACCTCTTCCTCTTGCTTTCTCGCGCGACCACCACCCCAAGCCGACCACCATGACCCCCGGCCACCTCTTTCCGTCGCCCTGAGCCGAGCCCGGCCGCCGGACAGCCGCGGGGAAGCTTGGAGCAGCCGTGCTCTGTTTTCGGGTTTTCTGACCCGAGAACTCCAGCTCCTTTCTGTTGACACCTGATTTTTGATCAGTCTTTCATAGTTTATTTTTAAAAAATTCATAAAAAATCTATAAAAAGTTAAAAAAATTAAAAAATCATCTTTGGTAGCCTTGACCAAGCTAAAGGAACCATTTTTGATAAAAAAAAATAATTTGTCATATTTTTTAATATTTTTTAATATTTTCCAAAAATAGAAAAATACATGAAAAATGAAGAAAAATAGCGTTCGATGTCGTAAAAATATAGAAAAATAGTCAATATTTTTATTTTAATTTCCTTTTCATTTTGAACTCATAAATAGTCAAAATTCAAGTTCAATTGCATGTGTTTCTTCACGACGCATAGAGTTGAATTTGGCAAAAAAATGTCATTCGAGTATTTTAATTTGTAAATTTCTACATAATTTTTAGTCTTGACGTCCAATTAGATCGACCACCATCTACAATAAATTCCCCTTGCTGAATATTTTCGTTTTTGTTTCACATGATTTCATGGTGTAAAACGCCGAGTGGATCCCCAAATATAATCGGGTCGGCATGAGCTCGATAGCTCGTCCAAGATCAAACCAGGGCACGGCGAACCCCATGTGAGTACTCTCGAACTCCTTCGATGCTTCCTAATGCTTTTCTTAGGTTAGATCGTGTGTAGAATGGCTATGACAACTAAATCATTCTTGAGCTGTGATTGATAAATAGGGCCTTACTAGGAATGCCAAGTGATTTATTTGCATATCTAGATTCCTTGAGTTGCGCATTTTATTACTGATTATGATTGCTAGGATAATCACTCCTATCTGCATGAATTTCTAGATTTAGGGTTCATACCTTACTCATCCGCATGAATCTCAGGCTAGAAAATTCAGTCAACTTAGGTACCGAAAGGGTGTCAACTCTGACAGTTGGTGTAACTAAGTCCCCGAAACCATTTCTCTGGTTCTCGCAGAATTGAATAGAAACTCTCAACTATTCGATTGGGTGGTCCAATCACACCCTAAAAGAATGATTGGTGGCGACTCCATGGCATGCACACTTAGCACATGTCACTAGACCACACTGAAAGTCGATCACGCATACCTCCGTTGCGATTTGGGTAATGGGCCTTGGGAGAGGCCCGCGTCCGACCAGACAGGACGGCCCATTAGCCCTCGAGAGCCCGACAACCTCAAGAGGGTCGCGACAGACTGGCGACTCCACTGGGGACTGGTTCTTAACCATTTAGTGGACTTGAGCCGATTAAAAAGTTGATTGATTCTTCTAACCTAATTTTATGCAGATGCTCTCGAAAGTGAGGTGTATATGCTAACGAATGTGTTAGATGTTTTTGTAGACGGGAGAAATAAGGGGTGAAGTGCTTGTTAACTTTGTTTTATGCAGGCAGGAGTTTTGGATGTATGATTGTGTGGATGTTTATATTGAAGCGGTGATTGTTAAATAAAATGCATGTCTATTGCTTTAGCACGACACAATGAATACACACAATTGCGCCTAAAACCCCAGGCGCCCTCTTTAGGAACACAATAGAAGGAATTGAAAATGGAATCTCCGTGAGGAAAAACATGGGGTAATCCACTTTTCAATTCCGCTCACTTCGAACTATGGATTGAGTCCCAATGCAACGATAGTTGTGCAATGGAATCGGCTCTTCCCAGAATTCGAGGCGAGAACCTTGGCTTTAGGTACCAAGCCCTATCTTTTGATTTTTAGGAGTTTTCCCTCACTTGTCTCATGCGTTTTGTCTATGGAAGGTTAGTATACCTAACACTGCAAAAAATACAGAGAAGCTTGATTTTCTCTTAAGTTTGGTTGGTAAGACTTTTCTATCCCTCGAACTTGTTACAGCTCTTAATCATTATATTCATTGCATAATTCCGGTGATTGGATTAAATGCCATTTTGAGGATAGATATGAGTGTTTTCCTCCCAATGTTCTTGATGGAAGATGAAGATGGTGTCATCCCATTACGAGCGCCAAGTGGACAAGAAGAGCCTACTATGGACATCATTGAGGTATCATCTAATGAAGATGACGATTTGGAATAGGTGATCCTGAAGTCACGTCTCAAAGATCGAAACTGGGGCATCTCTAAGTATTAAGATCACATTCCTTTGTTTTATTTTTCATTTCTAGCCTTCTTGTATAGGATTTATTTTGCTGAGATCCTCTCTATCTGATCCCTTAGATTGATTGTATTAGGGATCTATTTGTGTTTATATACATTCAGATTGAAATTTGTTGTATTTCTATTGACTTGTCATTGGAATGTGATAGTGGCATTTCTTCTAATCACTCGAATACTCCAAAATCAATTTTATAATTCCTTTGGATGAAATTGAAATTGGAAGTCTTATACAACCTTTTGGCCGTATAGGGCAATACAATCCCAATTTCGCCAGAATGAACTATAAACTTGAATTGGTTCATGCATGTTTTGCATCATTGGTAATCCACAATAATTGATCAAGAGTATTCGTGTTTTTCAAATTTAATGAAAAGATAGATATCCAAATTACTCTCGTTCTTAGCAAACAGCTTTAATTTGGATACCGTATCTTCAATTGAATTTAAAACACATCGTAATTGTGTACTTTTGAACATTCCATTGATTTTCTTGGAATTGATCAAAGGCAATTATCGTGAATTACATTCCTTTCAATGATATGCTTTCCTTTGAGAAATATTGATACAAGCTTTTGCACAAGGCCAAAACCCTTGTAAAAGCTCTTATCCCTATTAATCATAAGTAAGCATAAAATTGAAAGGATTTATGCTTTATTTTTCAAATTCTTTCTTCTGATTCTGCCTTTTCATTTGAAACAGGTTAAAAACAAGTAGAGAAGAGAAGTATTTTTGTGGATAATCGCGGTGGGAGGTTCCTTTATCCGATCATAAGCAAGATTAAAAAATCAAGATGTACACGCTCGAATCATCAATGTCAAAGCGCAGCTTGCCTAGGTTGAGAGTGTTCAGGTGTTCGAGAAAGTCAGCCATACAGAAGTTGAGACACACACATTAGAGCTTTCATTCATTTCGCTCAATCGAGGGACCTTAAAAGCAGATCATACAAATCATCGGGGTGGAAACATAAAACCGCAATGAGCCCTAATTAGCATCACAAAGGAACCTAGTTGGCCCTCCATATTATTGATGCTTTGCTTATACTCACCACCTTGAGACTCGAGATCTGCAAGCTTAAGAAGAAGGCGTTTACATTCCCCTTTAAGATCGGCAACCTTGGTCCCGTGATCTTCGGCGGCTATTTCCAGGTCCCGAACTAGTCCTCTCCCATGGGCTATATCCGCGGTAATGCTGTCAAGCCTTTCTTCCTGCCACTCACATTGAAACTTCAACACGACATTACGACGGTCATGCTCATAGGTGGTCAGGGATAAGGCCAAGCGCTCCACCAAATTTCCCCTCTCGCGAAGCAACATTGAGACTCGCTTGTTGGCGAACTCAACAGCCTTTCTGTGACTATCGGCCACAAGGTTGGCCAACACCAAGCAGTTGGACCGATCCTCATAGCGAGCTCGCAAAACGTGAGCCACGGTAGCTTTTCGATGAGCGACACGGTAAGTCTCTAAAAAGTTTATAAAGAGGGTTGGGAAGATTCTATATTCCCTCTCTAAATTAGTGCCCTCGATGGAGGTGGTGTCTATTTCCACGAGCAAAATACGGATTTCATCTTCAGTTTCTGGGTGATCGGCTATATGAGCATAGCCTCGACCGAGGAGGATATAGAGTTTTTCCCACTGGGCCAAAATTTCGGCCGAGAAAGCGCGAATAGGAGAGGAGGTCATTTTCGTTGGAGTGAGGGAGAAGAAGATGAGTGTGGTAGAGTGATTAAAATACGAAAAGGCAATTATGTAAGAGTGTTAATCTTCTCTGCATTAACTCCTCCTTTTATAGCAACTCGAGAATGAAGAAAGGCACAGCAATAATGCTCGTGGAGCCAAGTTAATTGGGTAAAACAATGGTGGCTCTTTCGGTGAACCATCAGATTTGTCCCAGTCCGCGATTTCAGGCTTGATAAACCTAAAAAAGTTGTAAAAAGATATGTCGGTGTCACCATATTAAAATTGAGCGGGAGTTAAGCGCAACTATCGAAAAAAGTTGCGAAAGGATTTGGCGGTCCCATCATATTAAAAAACTGAGCGAGAGGCGAGCGTAGTTCCACCTTTTTGAAAATAAGTGGGAGACAGACATGGATATCGAGAAAAGGAAATCGATTTGGTGTCCCTCCACGTTGAAAAGAAGAAAGAAGACGACCAAGCGGGAAATACGAAATCTTGGGAGCAACGCTTGCCTGATGATCTTCATCCATGTTTAAAGAACGTTTCATGGGCATACAGAACCACTCAAAAGAAAATTTAGAGAGAGTGAGCATACATGAGAGAGTAGAGAACCCTGAGTGAGCAAAAATTGATCGAACATTTTTCGATCCAACATGTTTGAGAGTTACCATCAGTTGCTAGAGGCGACTGATCCAAAAATCTCAGAAAATGAACTACTGAGAGATCTCGAAGATTTTAGGATGGCGTCTGGTACCAGAACTACAGAACCCAACCCTTTCGGCAACGAAGTTCAGGATCTCAGCAGCGACGACAACAGCAGCAGCGATGGTCAATCCCGGAAAAGGAAACGTCGCCAGTGCCACACTCAGAATGAAATCCAAGAGCTTGAAGCTTTCTTTAGTGAGTGCCCTCTCCCGAACATGAAACAAAGAAATGAATTGGGCCAGAAGCTAGGGATGAAACCTTTGAGGGTCAAGTTTTGGTTTCAAAATAAGCGAGCCAAATTGAGGGCTCAACACAGACGTCAAGAACTTGCGATTCTAAAGGAGGAAAACGAAAAGCTTCGAGCGGAGAACATGAGGTATAAGAAAGCTCCCCGCACTATCGCTTGCCTTAATTGCGGTGGCCCTATCACTCTCGGCGAAATGTTCCTTGATAAGCCTTATATGAGGATTGAAAATGCTCATTCACCACCCCACTCCCTCGAACCATCTTCGATACAATCAGATTTTGTTGGAGATATGCATGAACAAATCAATTCTACGAAGTCAATACCGATGCCTTCTAAAGGAGGTGATATGCGTCACCATGATTGGAGTTTCCTTAACGATGAGCTTACTATCATGACCGACCAATCCAAAGCTGATGAATTCCCTCCACAACAATTTTCGGCTCGATCAAATCCTACTGGAAATAGGCCAGAGAGCAATAGCCAAGTTGTCAACACTGTTCCGGGTCGCAAGAAGACGAGGGTCAATTGGTCCCCCGAGCTTCATCTCAAGTTCCTTAGTGCGGTTCAGCAGCTAGGGATCAACTCAGCATATCCAACGCGCATACTTGAGATCATGAACATACCAGGACTCACTAAAGATGGAGTCGCGAGTCACCTCAAGAGCTACAGAAGGGCGCTAAGACAGCGCCACACAGCACTGAACCTGAAAGAACTTAACTTGTGCCTAAACACTAGGCATGGCTATAACTACAATGCCCCTGAAGTAAGAAATACCCTGCCGAATCTAGGCACCGACCAAGCTGGTAGCAGCACCATCGACTACTTGGGCGCTAATCAGAATATTCCCCCAAATCATCTCAGCACCCCTCAAGAGTATATGCCACAAGTGCAGCAGGTACGAACTCCTTGGTTTGAGCAGCAACTTTTCGCTAGTGCTCTTCCTATCCCCGATCAACATATTACGCCTAGTGTTCAAAGATCTGCTCGGCTTGGGCATATGATTTCGGAAGATCAAGCGGGCGGATGCTCTGAGGATTTTTGTTTCTTCCATTCCCAAATGGAAGGTGCTTTTGATAGTGAACCGATCAATCATCCTCTTATAATCTCGAGCAACGACGAAGGTTCTAGCTCGAAGAATCAGATCGCTCACAACAGAAACAGGAATCCTTCAACGCCAAGTGATGATGGTCAACCCGAATATCAGTTGCTCGAAGAATCAAAAGATTTCCTTGATGAGGAGCTCCATATCTGGATCGATCAGTTTAAAACTGATGGACTTATGAAGTTATGATCCAAAATGACGATTATATGTCTGATTCATGGTGTAACTGGCTGATCACCGAGAATCCTCAAGGGAACTAGGCACATGTGACTGGATGTATCATTAATCTTTCTGTCATAAAGTCTTCCATGCAAGATAATCTTCCTTAATGCCTAGAGTTAATCTGGGGCAGCGATCAGTACTACCTGCGAGCATCATCATGCTTGAGTGCGACAATCCCTTGTTAGATTAGAGTCGAGGCGAATCAATTGAACGCCACGAAGAAAAACATTTAAAGGCTTCACATAGGAAAATACGAGCAAAAGCCCGAGCGAGCTCAAAGACGGTTAGCTCTGTATCGTTCTAAGGGACCTTTAGTCGTTATGAACTCTAAATTGAGCTTGTTTCATTCTCGATGGGGGTCGCTAACTACTTCAAGAATTTTATAACAAAAAACGAACCAGTTAGGGACGCCAATAGTGCTGTGTCCTGGTAGTCAGTGAAATGGAAGTGGTACGAAACGTCAGGAGTTCGATCTCGGGATTGAAAAATCATTTTATCAGTTGGTCTATCACCCGATGAAGTTCAAAGAGATTCGACGCAGATGACTATAGAACTTGGGGCAATTCGAAAATCATCGATTCATTTTCATCAAGCGGCGAAGTTGGTATTGTAAAATGTGAAGCATGCAAATGACAAATCCGAAGCAGAAGGAGATGAATCATTATTCGCTTATCCAAGGTCGGGATTTCAACCTTCGACTAAAGCCAAATCTAGGATGAGTTTTTGATCTTGCCCACTCGACAAAACCCATCTCCACTGAAAATGAGGGCAAACCATTCCTACATCCGGAAAGCATGTCGAAGCCGAAGACATCAAATTCATCGTTTAATCCGTGGGGCAAGTCCCTGAAGCGATAGTTATCATCCGCAGAGCGTAATGGAATCCATCCTTTCAATGTAAAACGCATTTGGCCGCGGAGCCACCCATTTGGTAAAAAGAACGTATCGTTCCTAAATGATTTTCAATCAGATGCGGGGATAATGTTCTCTCATTTTACTCTCAGGTGATGAACAAAGACGAGGCACCCAAGAAGCCATGCATTCAAATAACAAAACAGTGCATGAAACACGCCCAAAAAGATGAATGAATCTCCTCCGACGTAAATCCTCGAGGTGGATTCGTTGCCCAACCAGACGAAGAAATCATGCCCACAAGCTTGAGGGCCGGCTTCTACAATCTGCACATTGGCATGCAGAATGGAATTCAAATCAAGAGTAAAGTAGTATCGTCCCAATTTGTTTTGAATTTAGAAACCCAAAATAATGCTTAATATTTATCCTTGGCAGGAGCTCGCCATCAGGGCAGACATGTAAGTTTCATTTTTCTCCAAAAACCAAGAAGTCGAAAGAACTTTAGAACACCTAACAATCTTGTGTTACTATGTGAAGTGCAGATTTTCACAACCCTTGTACACTCGTTGGAGCATATGACCAAGGGTAAGATGTATCGTTCCAATTTTTGTAAAGTTTTAGAATATACGATGACATATCCCTTTTATATCTCCAGGATCTCCAGCCTCGATGGGCAGGTAAGTATCCCTTTTCCCAATTCATTGGAGATTAAAAACTTTCAGAATTAATTCGATTCTCACATCTAAAAAGACATAGAATTCTTACTTCATTGACATTCATGTTTTAAAACATGATATTGTCTGAACATGAATTACACATGTATGGTGCATCACAAAATCCCTTTGAAGGATAAATCTTGATGAAATGAAATGAATTTTTCCAACAAGAGTCGTTTGAACTGTTCAAAAGGGTATTTTCTCATAAGAGAAGCGAGCCTAATCCAAACATGTCCCATACACACTTGAGAGATGAGGAGATTGGAAATGATAGCGAAACCTTAACCTATGGATATAAGGGTCATTTGCAACGATTACATGGATCGAGATGACAGAGGCATTTATTTCTTCATTCCAAACACTACAGATGCCCATTGAGAACCCCATTGAACGGCGATTTTCATTCTCAACCCTGTCAAGAACCACCCCACATTGGGGCAAATGAAGGTTAGTCCAACAGTATCAGAAAGTAAACGGTTTGAAATTTTCTTGCTCGGACTAACATAAATCTTTGTGTGTTGTTTATATGATAATCCAAGTGTCATAGGATGACGAGAATAATTCATTTCTCTATCCTACACACTGTTATCCTTTGCACGACCAAGTTGAGCCAGCAAATTCATTTCATCAACCTATTGGTGATCATTGCATATTCCAAAGCAAAGGCAACATCACTCTAGGAATGGAAGCGTGCCAAAGTTTAAGTTGCATATCTAGCATGATTGCCGAAAATCCTAGCTCCAAAAGAAAAGAAAAACACGGGATTAAAAAAGGGGGAAAAGAAAAATCCCTAGACATCAAGAAAAAGCAAAGTGCCTGGTAAAAAGCAAGGCTGATGTCTATTCAAAATATCCCCAGTAAAGTCTAGATATACGATGAAAAGACCCTGCAAAAGAGTCAGATCAAGATGACTACTCTCCAAATGATGTCGTGCTCAAATTGCAAACACACAAACAGACGGTCTCTTAATGTAACAAGAGACGCTTTTAAACATCCTTGTGCGCTCTAAAAGAGGAGTGTACACTTCAAGAAATGGAGATGTTCTTCGAAGGACATGTGGCAAATTTGCAATGATCACCAATGCCAAACCCTTCACAATTTCTGGGCAAAAAATAAGCTTTTTTCGGTCCCCAATCCTTCCAATGTTACAACCCTGAAGCAGTCTTATCTGACTAAGACACTTGGGTTAATGTATAACTTAGCTCAAAGAAGTACGAGCAAGACTATTTCTTTCTAATTTACAGGGTTCTTGACTTGTAAACCCGGAGCAGATAGTGAAAATTTTCGTTCAACGGCCTTGACTCAAAAGTGAGTCCCCCTTGGAAACCGATATCCAAGCCTAACACTACGGTCCCGTGAAAGACCTCCTGATCGGTCGAAATGTATGCGTTGCGAATGATCCTGAAACCCAGGCACATGTTGGTAGGAAATTGAGCACTTTCCCTATTAAAGATCATTATCACAGAGCAGTGAGGAGCCTTCTTGGATGAGAAATACTCCAATGGATGTTTTGAGCAAACTCTTTTTGAAATTTTCAAATTGTTTGATCTAGAGTTTCCGTGCAAGGAATTTATGATCACATCTGTATATGGCAGGAATGTTTTGGATAACCTCCAGCAATCAAAATGCACATTTCATGACTAAAGCTTAAGTCGTAGAATTTTGTCAGTTAGACAATTATTGTCTTCCCAAAGATTACTAATATCTTCTTGGCGAGGAAAATATTTTCAGGTCTAAGCTTTCTGCAGGACTTTTGGCCGCCCCAAAGACTGGGTGCGTCATCCTTAGGTGAAGCCTTTTAGTAGGCAAATCTTTTCTAAGACCGATCCACAGAATGATCGAGTCTCCGACTAGCCCCGAAGAGCGGGTATGTCATCCTTTGATTCATATCAATTTGGAATCTCATAAATGGTAGAAACCGCCTGAAGGGTCAACTCAATGGTAGAAACCGCCTGAAGGGTCAACACAATGGTAGAAACCGCCTGAAGGGTCAATGTATGGTAGAAACCGCCTGAAGGGTCAAAACAATGGTAGAAACCGCCTGAAGGGTCAATGTATGGTAGAAACCGCCTGAAGGGTCAACCAATGGTAGAAACCGCCTGAAGGGTCAACTCAATGGTAGAAACCGCATGAAAGGTCAGTGAATGGTAGAAACCGCCTGAAGGGTCAAAGGACTGGTAGAGACCGCCTGAAGGATCAACCCAATGGTCCGATCCACCATACGGATCAAAACCTTGATGAATCCCGAACGCGGGAGGATTCGCTTTCCCTAATAAGCCTTACATTAGGCAAGCCATTTCTAGTTTAGTCCACCACACGGATCAAAACCCTTGGCAAATTCCCAAATGTGGGATGCGTCTTCCTTAGGTTCCTATCAGTTAGGAATCCCATTATGGTTTGACCTACCATACATGTCAGAGCTTAACATCCCTAGGACACTCCGATGACAAGTCCTTAGGAATCTACTTGAACCCATCAGACACAGCAAATGCTGCAAGCATTCGACAGGTAAGGGGCAGGGAAGTCTATCTACTCCTTAACTTTCTTACATCATATCAGGGAATTGAATGAGCACATCTCTTTTTAAGGAAAAGCACACATTGATGGGCATGAAAATTGGATGTCATGATTTCTTTTATTTTCCCAGTCGAGTCGATCGGAATACAGGTGTCACCTTGTCTTTGAGAGAAACCTCTGACGAAATTCCTCTCAAAGAGGGGCAGCTGTTGACACCTGATTTTTGATCAGTCTTTCATAGTTTATTTTTAAAAAATTCATAAAAAATCTATAAAAAGTTAAAAAAAATTAAAAAATCATCTTTGGTAGCCTTGACCAAGCTAAAGGAACCATTTTTGATAAAAAAAATATTTTTTAATATTTTTTAATATTTTCCAAAAATAGAAAAATACATGAAAAATGAAGAAAAATAGCGTTCGATGTTGTAAAAATATAGAAAAATAGTCAATATTTTTATTTTAATTTCCTTTTCATTTTGAACTCATAAATAGTCAAAATTCAAGTTCAATTGCATGTGTTTCTTCACGACGCATAGAGTTGAATTTGGCAAAAAAATGTCATTCGAGTATTTTAATTTGTAAATTTCTACATAATTTTTAGTCTTGACGTCCAATTAGATCGACCACCATCTACAATAAATTCCCCTTGCTGAATATTTTCGTTTTTGTTTCACATGATTTCATGGTGTAAAACGCCGAGTGGATCCCCAAATATAATCGGGTCGGCATGAGCTCGATAGCTCGTCCAAGATCAAACCAGGGCACGGCGAACCCCATGTGAGTACTCTCGAACTCCTTCGATGCTTCCTAATGCTTTTCTTAGGTTAGATCGTGTGTAGAATGGCTAGGACAACTAAATCATTCTTGAGCTGTGATTGATAAATAGGGCCTTACTAGGAATGCCAAGTGATTTATTTGCATATCTAGATTCCTTGAGTTGCGCATTTTATTACTGATTGTGATTGCTAGGATAATCACTCCTATCTGCATGAATTTCTAGATTTAGGGTTCATACCTTACTCATCCGCATGAATCTCAGGCTAGAAAATTCAGTCAACTTAGGTACCGAAAGGGCGTCAACTCTGACAGTTGGTGTAACTAAGTCCCCGAAACCATTTCTCTGGTTCTCGCAGAATTGAATAGAAACTCTCAACTATTCGATTGGGTGGTCCAATCACACCCTAAAAGAATGATTGGTGGCGACTCCATGGCATGCACACTTAGCACATGTCACTAGACCACACTGAAAGTCGATCACGCATACCTCCGTTGCGATTTGGGTAATGGGCCTTGGGAGAGGCCCGCGTCTGACCAGACAGGACGGCCCATTAGCCCTCGAGAGCCCGACAACCTCAAGAGGGTCGCGACACTTTCTCGGCCGTTTGTGACGTCGCCGAACTCGACCACCGCTCCATGACCGACCACCAGCCTTCCCTCGACCACCCAGAACCGATCCCACTGCCCGATGTCCGCCGGAACCGCCGTGGTCAGTCTCGAAACCTCCGGTGCTCTGTTTTGAGGCCGATTTGGTTTTCCTTCGACCCCGGTTGTTTTCGATGCCTCTGCCGTTCGCCACCAACTCCGTTCACCACCTCAGACCTTCCTCTTACTTCCCCCAGCTTGTGGCAGATCGTCATCGGCCGTGGAGCTCGGAAACCGTTGCCGATCACCTCCCCTGTTTCGGCCGCGAGTTCTCCTATTTTTCACCCGGTTCTGTTCGTCGCTGCTTCGCCGCTGCTTCGCCGCCGTCGACTGCCTTCCGCCACCTTCCACCACCTTCCACCGATCCCAACCGACGTCCCCCGACCCTAGGTGAGTCTTCCACCCTTGGCCGGCCTTGTTGCAGCCCGTGGGACCAAGAACCACCCAAAACAGCCCTATTTTCCCCCGTTTTCTCACTGACCCGGTTCTGTTTAGGTCGCCGGCCGCCGCTTACTGGAGCTCCGTCATCGGCCACCTGTACCGGCGACCTCTCGGACCTTTCCGTGGTGTTTCCGAAGATTTGGTTCGAGTCGCCGCACGGTTAACCCTTTTGGTTGCCGAGAACCGCCGCCGCCGCCGTCGTTGCCATTGACCGTCGAGACCGCCCGAGCTCACTCACCCAGTGAGTTGACCCTAACCCTTGGTTAGGACTCTAATTGCGCTAGGATTAGATGGTTACGGAATTTGGGTACACGATCGATGTCGGTTTAGTTAGAAATTAGGTTAGGTTAAATGGCCGATCGATTAGGTTAGTCGGAGTGATTTAATTATCTGTGGCTAATTGTGGTAAAATAGTAATTGACTGGTTGATTGATAACTCATTGATTGTGGTTCGATTACGAGTGAGCGACATGTTAGAGACGAGCGAACGATTGGTGTGTTAAATCATTATGTTTAATAAAAGTCTTGGCACGAATTACGCTTGATATTGCCTGATTGAATTGATTACTCGTGATCGATGATTGACTTCATTGATTTGGTCGCTTCACTGAGATGCCTGACTGAGGGTCTTGATTGGCTGTGGGCCGTATCTTTTAACATCTCTGCATGAGTGTTTGGCATTAATCGAAGATAGTTAATTGATTGATTGCAAAGTGAGAATTGTGTGGTCATATAAGGGACAGATGACGATTACCTAGCAAGTTCATTTTGTACTGTTTGTACACTTACCGTACCTATTGTATGGAATTGAACGACTTGCCAGAAGTACGATAATTCATGCCCCGTGCCAGACGTACGGTCTTAAGGGATTATCGGCTGCCGATCGTTGCTTGTGATGGACCGACGCCTTGTTTAGGGATGCCTACATACTGGTGTCGTGCTGTGTGCACTGGATACACCGCTTGTAGTTGCCGTCGTTGAGAGGGAAAATAGACGTAGTCCGGTTCTGCGGGAAGAACGCTAGATCGCACTGAGGTGCTGGATCGCGTTGTGGAAATGGATCACGCTAGTTGCGTGGGTCATCTTGAATAAATGGATTTGTGTGGTACCTGGTGTACATTTGAGTTGTGGTGCCTTGATGGGTTGTTTATTATATTGTGGCTATATCTAATTTAGTTATGTGATTGAACTGTATGATGGTTGTGATGCTTAGTATATTCTGGGCAAATGAGTGTCCTAACCGAGCTTAGGCTTGATTCACTGAGATTTATTTCTCACCCCGTCATGGGACAACATTTTCAGGACCCAAGTGACGGAGCCGTGCAGGTGCTAAGGTGTGACTGAGGAAGTAGTCTTTTGAAGTAGATGTGGAGTTAACCCTACCCCGACCCTTTCTCTTTTGAGGTCTTAGAGAGTCGCCCTGAAGAATGGGGTTGTATGTTGTTAGCTCTATAGGGTTAATTAACATCTGCTTTTTGGTTAATGTAATGAAGTGTCTTTTGCTGTATTGACCGTATTGATTTTCTGCTTCTCTATCCCATGCTGATCTTGTCGTTTGGAAGTTGCACGTTCTGCATGCGCCGTATATTAGTAGGTCGATAGTCCGCCTGGGACGCTATCCTTCGTGACCTAGTGGCGATTTGGCAAGGGATGTCGCGGGCTTTAGAGTCGGGGCGTGACATCCCCGCCCAAGGTGATATTAGAGGAAGGTCAGCCTGATCCGTCTGGTCATTGGCTTGGAGTAATAAGGAGCGTTGGGAAATGTGATAGTTAGTAGATTTATGAACTTTGTGCTTGTGATTGCTAATTGTGCCTTAAGTATTTGGGGTTTCCTTCTGACCGCGTTTTGCTATGGGGTAAGCAGGACTCCGTATCATTTCTGCAAAATGAGCGGACGCGGTAAGAGAGCACCCCGAGCACCGCGAGTGAGACCTGTCAGACTGATCGATGAGATTGTGGTGATGGTAGAGCACCCGCAGCTGCTGAACCAGCTGGGCAGAAGCCAACAATGGCTCAGGTTATGCTAGCACTTGGAACTATTGGGGATCTCATGAGACAACAGGTTAGGGATATGAACGCTGCTGCTGTCGCTGCTGCTGAAGCTCAACCTATGAACCCTCATGCTAGGGAAGTGAATGAAGGGCGTTAGGCCCAATGGTTAATAAAGAAGTTCCTTAAAATGCAGCCGCCTAAGTTTACTGGAAGCGGAGATCCCGAAGCTGCAACCTTGTGGATTGAGGAGTTGGAAAAGGCCTTTGTTCTTTTGAGGTGTACTGAGGAGGAAAGAATCATTCTAGCTGTCTATCAATTGCAAGGGAATGCGAGTTTTTGGTGGAGAGCCTCAAAGGACAGAGTCTTTCCAGAGGGTACGGCTCAGACGTGGGGTGCCTTCGTACAAGCTTTTAATGACAAGTACTTTTCACATACTGCGAGAAAACAGAAGATGGATGAGTTCCTACGCCTGCGCCAAAACCAGCTGACCGTAGATCAGTATGAAGCCAAGTTCGCCGAACTTTCTAAGTATGCATCGAGGATGGTGGCCGAGCCTAAGGATAAGGCGAGAAATTTATGGACGGACTGAAGCTTGAGATTCAGAGCTAGTTGGTACCTATCTATCTGAAGGATTACAACGACATCTATGAGAGAGCCCAGATGGTGGAACGACATCTGGCAGAGAAGTCTACCGCATCTGGATCGCGGTTTACGCCTCCGAATAGTTTTGACAGGAGGAAAGGGAAGAAGCCCATGTTTAGCAACAAGAGTCACATTCCACCCAATCGCCGAGGGGCGATCAGCAAGCTAGCGTTTCGTTAGCATGAGTGGTGCAATTTGTGCCGCCAGAGGCATGGACCTGGTCCTTGCCCGTTTGGAAGTGGTGCCTGTTTTGGTTGTGGCCAACTGGGTCATCAAGTGAAGGACTGCCTGCAGAGGAAGGGAAGGTAGGCGCCACCACAACAGGGAGGACCACCGAGAGGGGCTGTGCCACTGAACTTACAGAACCGTCCACCAGCGCAAGGAAGTGTGTTTGCTGTCACCCGAGAAGCGACGAAGGATTCGCCGACCGTTATAGGTACGGTCCTCTTGCATAACCAAGTAGCTTATGCTTTGTTTGATCCGGGTGCCACGCATTCATTTGTTGCCGATCAGTTTGTTAAGTTATTTGAGTTGAACTTGGTGCCTTTAGATGTTGTGTTTAAAGTTTCTACGCCTTTAAAGGATAGTGTAGTGGCTACAGTAAGCTGTCCTGATTGCAGACTTGTTGTGGATGGTCATGAAAGTAGGATAGACCTGGTTGTGCTGGAGATGTATGATTTTGATTTGATTGTGGGGATGGATTGACTGACGAAGCAAAGGGCCACGATGGACTACTTTAATAAGGTGATTCGGTTTAACCCGATAGTTGGTACTAGCTTTGAGTTTAGTGGAAATCGAGGAGGAACCTCGACTGTTATGATATCGTCGCTAGAGGCGACCCGACTGTTGGAGAGTGGTTGCCAAGGATATTTGGCTTCTATGGTTGATACGTCTGTTGAGGAATTGAAGTTGGAGAATATTGCTGTTGTGTGTGAATTTCCAGATGTTTTCCCTCAGGACTTACCTGGTTTTCCACCAAAAAGGAAAATTGAGTTTGTTATAGAGTTAGCTCCTGGGACGGAGCCAATCTCTAAGGCGCCATATATGATGGCATTGTTTGAGTTGAAGGAACTCAAGGTACAGATGCGGGAGTTGTTGGATAAAGGGTTCATCCGCCCTAGTGCATCGCCTTGGGGAGCACCTGTTTTGTTTGTCAAGAAAAAGGATGGATCTCTAAGATTGTGTATCGACTATAGGCAGTTGAATCAAGTAACGATCAAGAATAAGTACCCACTACCGAGGATTGATGACTTGTTTGACCAGTTGCAGGGAGCGTCGATATTTTCTAAGATCGATCTACGGACAAGATACCATCAGCTGAGAATCAGGAAAGAAGATATACCTAAATCGGCATTTAGGACACGTTATGGACATTATGAGTTTACTGTGATGCCATTTGGTTTGACGAATGCTCCTGCTGCTTTTATGGATTTGATGAATAGGGTGTTCAGGGAATTCTTGGATCGTTTCGTAATTGTGTTTATAGACGACATCCTAGTGTACTCAAAGAGTGTTGAAGATCATGAACAACATTTGATGGTAGTTCTGGAAACTCTGAGAATGCATCAGTTGTATGCCAAGTTTAGCAAGTGCGAGTTTTGGCTAGCTCGTGTGGCATTTCTAGGCCATGTGATTTCTGGTGGAGGTATTGCTGTGGATCTAGCTAAGATCGAGGCAGTTATGGATTGGCCAAGACCGACGACTGCTACAGAGGTTAGAAGTTTCTTGGGTTTGGCAGGCTATTACAGACGATTTGTGGAGAGGTTTTCGGCTATAGCCTCACCTTTGACTAAGCTGCTGAAGAAAGACATGAAGTTCGAATGGACAGACAAGTGCGAGCGTAGTTTTCAAGAGCTTAAGCATAGGCTAACTACGGCTCCTGTTCTGAAAATTCCGTCTGGTCCTGGTGGTTATGAGATTTATAGCGATACTTCGCTTAGAGGATTGGGTTGTGTCTTGATGCAGCATGGTAGAGTAGTAGCATATGCATCTCGTCAATTGAGGCCGCACGAGTCAAACTATCCCACACACGACCTGGAGTTGGCTGCGGTCGTGTTTGCTTTGAAGATCTGGAGACATTATCTGATTGGGGAAAGTTTTCAGGTGTATACTGACCACCAGAGTCTGAAGTATTTGTTCTCTCAGAAGGAGTTGAACATGAGGCAGCACTGATGGATGGAATTGCTTAAAAATTATGACTGCAAGATTCTGTATCACCCGGGTAAGGCGAATAAGGTTGCCGATACCCTGAGTAGAAAATCAGTGATTGCTCAATTACAAGTGCATGAGTGGCGTTTGCTGGAGCAAGTAAGAGACTCATATTTCAAGTTGGAGATAAGTCACCTGTCAAGTCTTGCGGCTACTTTGAGAATCGAGCCGGAAGTTCAGGTTAAGATTAAGACCCTGCAGTCTTCAGATCCCGTCATTCAAAAGATCCTTCAAGAGGATTCAGCTAAGCGAAGGGTCGATTTCCAAGTAGCCGAGGATGGAATACTAAAGTTCAGAGGATGTTTGGTTGTGCCTGCCGATGAAAGTCTAAAGGAGGAGATCTTGTCGGAAGCACATCGTAGTAGCTATAGTATTCATCTTGGGAGTACAAAGATGTATTAGAACCTGAAACAGCATTACTGGTGGAATGGCATGAAAGCGGATATAGCCAAGCATGTGGCTAAGTGTTTGACCTGTCAACAGGTCAAGGTGCAGCACTGTAAGCCTGGTGGATTGCTGCAGCATTTGGAAATTCCAGAGTGGAAATGGGAGCATATCACGTTGGACTTTGTGATGGGATTACCAAGGAGTCAGAGAGTGCATGATTCAATATGGGTAGTGGTGGACAGAATGACAAAGTCAACGCACTTCATTGCAGTGAGAAAGGATTTTGCTTTAGACATATATGCAGAACTGTATGTGAGGCACATTGTGAGGTTACATGGAGTATCAGTGACGATTACTTCTGATCGTGACCCTAAGTTCATTGCTACGTTCTGGAAAAGTTTGCAAACTGCTTTGGGGACGAAGTTACAGTTTAGTACGGCTTATTACCCGCAGACAGATGGGCAGTCTGAAAGGACGATTCAGACCTTAGAGGACATGTTGAGGGCATGCGTTTTGGATTTTAAGGGTAGTTGGGAGGAACAATTACATTTGGTTGAGTTTGCCTACAATAACAGTTACCAGCAGAGTATAAAGATGGAACCTTTCGAAGCATTGTATGGTAGAGCTTGTAGAACACCAGTCTGTTGGGATGAAGTTGGTGAAAGAAAGATCACCGGCCCTGAGTTAGTGGAACAGTCAATGGAAGCAATTAAGGTGATTAGAGACAGACTGAAGACAGCGCAGAGTCGCCAGAAAAATTACGCAGATAGGAGGCGCAGACCTTTAGAGTTCCAAGTAGGCGACCATGTCTTTCTGAAGGTGTCGCCTATGAGAGGGACATCCTGTTTTGGCAAGAAAGAGAAGTTGAGCCCCAGGTATGTTGGACCATTTGAAATCCTGGAGCGAATTGGAATTTTGGCTTATCGTCTTGTGTTGCCGCTGAGACTTGCCCAAGTGCATAACGTCTTCCACGTGTTGATGCTGAGGAAGTACGAACCAGACCCCACTCATGTGTTGAGTTACGAGGAGATTGATCTGGATGAGCGAGCCTCGTACATGGAGCGACCAATTAGGATCGTGGATAGGAAAGAGCAAGTACTTCGGACCAAGACGATCCCGTTGGTCAACGTGATCTGGCAACACCTTTGTACCGAAGGAGCTACCTGGGAAGGCGAGGAGGTTATGAAGAGTAGTTATCCTTATCTTTTTGAATAGTTGGGACTATGCTGCAATTTCGAGGACGAAATTTCCTAAGTTGGGGAGAGTTGTGACGTTCTGGTCATCTGACTTCTGTAAGTTCCGGAATTTAATAAAAGGATATTATATGGAATTACAGTCGATAAAAATTTTGGACCGTTAAGACTGAAGTGACGATAATTTGGACGAATTCCGAAGTTTCGATTGTTTTAGATTAGAGTTCGATTTCTTAGCCGTTGCAAATTATGTTTTCAATTCTCCCGAGCCTAATCGCGATCTAGTCTAGCTAGTGAAATTACGAAATTTCCCTTCATCCTGTGAGCCAAAATTTTATTTCAGTCCCGGCTTGGCCATTGACCATTTTGCCCCTACCCTTATGTATTTAAGACAAAATTAATTAAGCCATATTGGATAAGAAGCCCTCAAAGTCTTCATGGTGTCACTTCTCTCTCTCTTCCCCATACCCCCTCCTATCAGCCACGTTTCTCTCTCTCTTCTCTCTATCTTACTCTTCACGTGTTGCTGCTGTTGCTTCCTCTTCACTGTGCATCTGAGGAACACTTCACAGCCGAGCCACATCCACCTCTTCCTCTTGCTTTCTCGCGCGACCACCACCCCCAAGCCGACCACCATGACCCCCAGCCACTTCCTTCCGTCGGCCTGAGCCGAGCCCGGCCACCGTTCGCCGCCGGACAGCCGCGGGGAAGCTTGGAGCAGCCGTGCTCTATTTTCGGGTTTTTTGACCTGAGAACTCCAGCTCCGTCCCCGGCCGTTTGTGACATTGCCGGACCCGACCACCGCCCCACGACCGACCACCAGCCTTCCCTCGACCACCCAGAACCGATCCCGCCGCCCGATGTCCGCCGGAGCCGCCGTGGTCAGTCTCGAAACCTCCGGTGCTCTGTTTTGAGGCCGGTTTGGTTTTTCTTCGACCCCAGCCGTTTTCAACGCCTCCGCCGTTCGCCACCACCTCTATTCACCTCTTCAGACCTTCCTCTTACTTCCCCCAGCTCGTGGCAGATCGTCATCAGCTGTGGAGCTCGGAAACCGTCGCCGATCACCTCCCCTGTTTCGGCCGTGAGTTCTCCTGTTTTTAACCCGGTTCTGTTCGCCGCTGTTTCTCTGCCGTCGACTGCCTTCCACCGGTCCCAATCGATGTCCCCCGACCCCTAGGTGAGTCTTCCACCCTTGGCCGGCCTTGTTGCAGCCCGTGGGACCGAGAACCACTTGAAACAGCCCTGTTTTCCCCTATTTGCGCATTGACCCGGTTCTGTTTAGGTCGCTGGCCGACGCTCACCGGAGCTCCGTCGCCGGCCACTTGTCCCGGCGACCTCGTCGGACCTTTCCGTGGTGTTTAGGTCGCCGCCGCAGCCGCCATCACCGCCGTTGACCGTCGAAACCGTCCGAGCTCACTCACCCAGTGAGTTGACCCTAACTCTTGGTTAGGACCCTAATTGCGCCTAGTATTAGATGGTTACGAAATTTGGGTACACGATCGAGGTCGGTTTAGTTAGAAATTGGGTTAGGTTAAATGGCCGATCGATTAGGTTAGTCGGAGTGATTTAATTATCTGTGGCTAATTGTGGTAAAATAGTAATTGACTGGTTGATTGATAACTCATTGATTGTGGTTCGGTTACGAGTGAGCGACATGTTAGAGATGAGCGAACGATTGGTGTGTTAAATCAATCTGTTTAATAAAAGTCTTGGTACGAATTGAGCTTGATATTGCCTGCTTGAATTGATTGCTCGTGATCGATGATTGACTTCATTGATTTGGTCGCTTCACTGAGATGCCTGATTGACGGTCTTGATTGGCCCTGGGCCATATCTATTAGCATCTCTGTGTGAGTGTTTGGCATTAATCGAAGATAGTTAATTGATCGATTGCAAAGTGAGAATTGTGTGGTCATATAAGAGACAGATGACGATTACCTGGCAAGTTCGTTTTGTACTGTTCGTACACTTACTGTACCTATTGTATGGAATTGAACGACTTGCTAGAAGCACGATAATTCATGCCCCGTGCCAGACGTACGGTCTTAAGGGATTATCGGCTGCCGGTCGCTGCTTGTGATGGATCGACACCTCGTTTAGGGATGCCTACATGCTGGTGCCGTGCTGTGTGCACTGGATACACCGCTTGTAGTAGCCGTCGTTGAGAGGGAAAGAGACGTAGTCCGGTTCTGCGGGAAGAACGCTAGATCGCACTGAGGTGTTGGATCGCGTTGTGGAAATGGATCACGCTAGTTGCGTGGGTCTTCTTGAATAAATGGATTTGTGTGGTGCCTGGTGTACATTTGAGTTGTGGTGCCTTGATGGGTTGTTTATTATATTGTGGCTATATCTTATTGAGTTATGTGATTGAACCGTATGATGGTTGTGATGCTTAGTATATTCTGGGCAAATCAGTGTCCTGACCGAGCTTAGGCTTGATTCAATGAGATTTATTTCTCACCCCATCGTGGGACAACATTTTCAGGACCCAAGTGACGGAGCCGTGCAGGTGCTAAGGTGTGACTGAGGAAGTAGTCTTTTGAAGTAGATGTGGAGTTAACCCTACCCCGACCCTTTCTCTTTTGCGGTCTTAGAGAGTCGCCCCGAAGAATAAGGTTGTATGTTGTTAGCTCTATAGAGTTAATTAACATATGATTTTGGTTAATGTAATGAAGTGTCTTTTGCTGTATTGATCGTATTGATTTTCTGCTTCTCTATCCCATGCTGATCTTGTCGTTTGGAAGTTGCACGTTCCGCATGTGCCCTATATTAGTAGGTCGATAGTCTGCCTGAGACGCTATCCTTCGTGACGATTTGGCAAGGGATGTCACGGGCCTGAGAGTCGGGGCGTGACATGTCCAGTAGACATGATGTCCTTGAACTGTCCTACTTTGTTAGTAAATGACTCATACACTTCACATATGAATCATCTAAATGTTTGTTCAGTTTTCATGAGTATGTTCGTTTTGGCCATAAACATCGTCCTGGTTCTGTGAGAATTTCTAAAAAAATTATCCCTCGATAATTCTCCTTTGAAGCGGCCTCACTTCTCTCTCACATAGGTGATTACTTACTCTTGAGTAATTGGTTTATCCACTTAAGAATTATTAAAGCAAAAATTACTATCCTTTTCTTGATAAACCCCCACAGTAATTAGTTTTTCTCCACATATGTGGGAGATATCAAATCACTGTTTCTTTTTTAGGGATGGTTTGAGGGATAGACCCCCATAATGATATCTTAAGTTTGTATAGTTAGGTTGTCCCTTTTGAATCTAGATCTTTGGATCTCCAGTCAGCTAAGTTGGGTTTTCTTCTTCTTTTCCAAAAATAAAATGGGAGGCTATCTATTTATAGGGTAATTGGGGCATTTCAGAATTAATGATGGCCGATTAATTTTGAAACAACAAAATAACGGTGGTTCTACCGTTACAAAAGTAATGATTCTGCTGTTACATTATTAATGGCTCTACTAGTGGTTTTACCGTTACAGTAGTAATGGTTCTACCAGTGGTTCTGCTGTTACATTATTAATTCTATAATAGCTGAATTTAATGCCATTAACTTGATGTTACTAAACCAATTCAGTAGCTGTTATAAAGAATAATTTGTAACAGTTTGACGGTGTTAAATGAGGAATAATTTCTCATTCACTCAACCATCAAAATATCCATATTTTTCAACACTTCCTTGGCGTGGAGCTTCCTCTCGTGAACGGCGGGGAAGAACTTGATTATGGAATTGTCCATTGATGTAACACTAGCTTTTGTGAATCATCTGCCTGATTATGTAGATGCAAAATGAAATTTTACTTAGCAATGTCTAAGGGAGGAAATGGTGCGTTTGTTTGGGAAAAATTTCATGAAAAACAAAAATGACTTTGGGAAGTCATTTTTCATGATTGTTTCGTGATATGATGTTCGGATCTTATTTAGAAAAAAATTTCGATCTCATGACTTTATGTGAGAAAAAAATATGAAATATTTTTTTTATGTATTTGTAATTAATTTTAACTTTTTTTTCTTCTTCCTTGCCAGTCGTCCGGCCACATGAGTCGAGCTCGCTAGATCCCGACGAGGCTCGACCTCCTTATATGGCTAGTCGCCAACTGTTGCCAACGCAGAAGGGAAGAAGAAAAAAAAAAGAAAAAGAATAAAATATTAAAAATTTCGAGATCTTTAACTCTCATCTCTCTTATTTTTGCCTTGCCTCTTTGCAGAGGGCGAGATCTTTGATACTAGTGTCACGGGCTTGGAGATCGTGGTTGATCCGTGTGGCGACTCGGGCTATTTTGGATCGCTAGAGCGCCCGAGCTAAGTCTTTTATCTTTTTCTCTTCTAAAGATCTTCGTTTCTTATAAAGATCTTTGTAGAGAGAGAGAGAGAGAGAGAGAGAGAGAGAGAGAGAGAGAGAGGCTTTGTGAGGAATGCTTTTGTTATTTGATTTGTGAATGCTCAAATGAGAAGGAGGGCTTCCCTTTATATTAGAGGGACCTCGAATTACAATTGTAGATCTAGTTTAGATCTGATGGTTAGGATTACATCTCTTATCTTCCCAACTATCGGCATTCAATAGGAATATTCCAGAACCTATGACAAATCACCGACACACCCGTCCCTAAAAACATTCTAAAACATTGTGGAATCACATAGAAAATTCTAGAGAAACCCTAGGAGATCCAAGACATAGCAGGTGTTGGGGCATCTCTCGATCATCTGTACGACCAGTTGGGGCACAAAAACCTCGGCCCGTGTCATTCTCCCCACCCATTTGAGCACCGTCCTCGATGTTCTTGGCTCGGGGTCTTTCTTTGTAGTAGAAATTTTCTTTTGGCCGCCCGCATCCTTTCTCTGGATCGTCGGCTTCTTTGAGTTCCTATTTTTGCGTCCACGAAAGCGTTTCCTCATCTTCGGGACTTGGTGTTTGCACGGTGTGTGCACTGCTTCTCGAGTTATCAGCGACTTGATCTTTGTCTTCTCCGCATCAATGCTCTCAAGCCCGGAAACAGCACACTGATGGGCATAGTATTTTAGGTATCTCCTACTTTTCCAAAGGCCAGGTCATGTTTCTTTGCTCAGACATCAACTTAACTCTGGTTTTCTTCTCCACGAGTTGAATCTTGTTGATGCTTTTTGCGTTTCCCACCCCATCGATCATTGCCACAATTGATGGATATTTTGAATCAGTAATGATGAGCGACTTGGTCCTCAGGTCGACCATCGCTTGTGCTCTATCAAAGAAGTCTATGGCCAACATTAAGTCATAATCGTCGAGCGGAATTACCTCAAATCCGAGCTTTCCTTTCCATCCGACGACTTGAATCTCGAAGTCTCTAGCTACGTCATTAGCTTGGCGATCTTTAGAGTTCGGCGTCTTAAAGAAGTGTTCGTTGGGTTCCACATTAAGGTCCAACCACCGCGCCTCTTCTGTTGAGATGAATAGATTTGTCGCACTCGTGTCAACCAAGGCAAGAAGCGTCTTGCCATGTACCTTGGCTTCTACGAAGTTGAGCATTGATGGTCTTGTAGTTTTCTTCGGCGGTGATTGAGTAGTGCACACCAAGTCGAGTCTTCTAATGCCTCCGAGTCGAGCAATCTTTAGCTCTTCTTCATTCTTCTACTCCTCGCCGTCCTTCTCCTTGACAACGATAGAGTAGAGTGTTTTGCCATTGTTCTTTTTTGGACACTTTTGAGTCCAATGGCCGCCTCTGCATGTCGCGCATGGCTTTGAGGGAGGATGTTTGAACCTATCCTCCATGTTGATGTAGTTGTTATGGGGATGATTGCCCCGATGCTGGTGTCTGGACGATCCTTTGCCCCGAACTTAGGACATGAATTTTATCTAAAAATATGATTTTGCCCAAAAGTTCATGTCAATTTATATAAAAATCCCAAAATTGTCCTTAATCGCAATTTGATAAATTGTGAAATTGAGGGCCTAAATGGTCAAATTGGACCAAACCACCCGTGCCAATCGATTCGGGATGGTGAAAAACATTGGGTAGTAGTCCCAGTTTGTAATGGTGGTCCATGAATTAAAAGTAATTTCAATTATGGCCAAATTCAAGGACTAAATTGTAATTAAGTATGCAATTTTGCTCAATTCATGCAATTGAGCAATTCGTGCAAATAATTGGACTAAATTGCAATGAAGGACAATAAGATTGAATGACAAGACTCTCAAAATGCCAAAATTACAAATTAAGAGACTCAATTGACATTATTTTTTTTTATCAAATTCAACTATGTGCGTAACAAAGGAACACATAAAATTGAACTTGAATTTTGGCTTTTTATGAGGTCAAAAAATAAGGGAATTAAAATAAAAACACTGACTATTTTTCATATTTTTCTGACCTCAAACGCTATTTTTCTTGATTTTTCTAGTATTTTTCTATTTTCTAAAAATACAAAAAAATTGCGAAAAATATAGAAAATTATTTTTTGTTCAAAAATGGTTCCTTAGGCTTGGCCAAGGCTACCAAAGTTGATTTTGGAATTTTTCAACTTTTTATGAATTTTTCAAAATAAGACTGATAAAAAATCAGGTGTCAACAAAAAGTTCGGGTGGTGAACTTGTGGCTGGTTGTAGTCGCGATCCTAATTGCAATACAGGTAACCAAGAGAAAGATTTCAATTTTCGTGTGAGAAGGGTGTATGATGCCTTTGTTGATGAGGAGAAAAAAGAGTCTAAGGATGGCATAACTGAGCTCGATCGATATTTTAAAGCTGAACGTGAAGATGATTTGGTGTAAAACTATTGGTCAAAAGTTCAAAATCCTATCTTTGATGGCTCGGGATATTTTGTCTATTCCCGTAACTATCGTTGCTTCGGAATCAACTTTTAGTACATCCGGTCGTGTGCTGGATAGCTTTCGAAGTTCTTTGACTCCTAGAGTGGTGGAAGCTTTGATTTGCACTCAAGATTGGTCGAAAGTGGTTCTTGAGCCGAGTATTGTTGAAGAGTGCATCGAGAATGCGGAAAAGTTTGAGTTGGGTAAGTCTGTATCTTTTCTTCGCTTGTAGTTTTTGTATATTTAATAAATGAATGTTTTATCCAATAGCTTCTTTGTGATAGATATGGATAACGTTAATGCGGAGATTAATAATACATAGAGTTTGCAAGTTGAAGTGCAAGGAATATATGTGGTGAGGTGAGATTTTTCATTTTATTGTTCTAGTCTCATTTCTAATAATTCTAATATAAAATTGATGTTGAGTAATCATCTATACTAAAATTTGTTTTGTTTTCAGGCAATTGCAACTAGGAGTCCTGGAGCAGTCTTTTCTTTTGTGGATAAATTGAAGTTCCGAGTTAGACATTACTTGTGGATCTTTTGTAGACTTGGTTCTAGATCCAAAGCTTGAGAAATTTTTATTTCTGTTGGCTTTTGAGCTCTCAAAGCTTGAGAAGTTGCCTGCTTTTTAATTATTGAGAAGATTAGTATTCAACTTCATTTACACTCTGTTGAGAAGTTGACTTATGTCATTTGCTTGCTTACTCTTGCGAATTTGTCGTGGAAAATTTATTTTCATGTGTGATATGTGTTGTACACTATGGATGCATTTGAAAATGAAGTTTCGAAACTTTATACATTTTATGTTATTAGGAAAAACGTAAGGTGAAAAGCAGCACATGTGGGTGGGTGACCCACGCGTTTTATGTCTCTAAATCCAATAGTCGGAGCAATGCAGAAGATTATGACCATCCAATCGATCTCAGGGATATAAATCTGCCCATCCATGTCTGAAGTAGACGACTTTCAAGGTTTGGTTATTGTGGCTTTTCTTTTTTCACTATGTGGCGTTTCTTTTTTTCATTTTTGCTCGGAAGAAACGTAACCGGTTTCCAATCGGACCGGACCGGACCGATGGTTCGGTTGGTTCACGATTCATAAAAGAAGTGGTTGGTTCACGGTTTGCGTTTTGCAATACTGATATCTAGTGGATGGTTCTCGGTTCTAGGGTGGAAACCATCTACCCTGAAACCGATCACCCCTAACCTCCACAACCTCATATTTGGTGGTCATGATCTTAGATTTAGAGATTGGGACGCTGTTTGAGAGAGAGACTTTGAGGGTGGTGAGTCAAGCATAGTGGCGGTCGAGTATTAGGGGTGTCAAAATGGCCCGCGCTGGCTCGGAATTTTAGTTAAGTTTCGGGCCTTTTTTGGGCCGGGCAGGCCCGGTCTTGCTACTGGGGTAGGGCCGGCCCGGCGTTCGATTTTTTTAACACCCATATTTTCCTTTTAATTTATTTTTTTAATTTTTTTCTTTTGATATTCTTTTATTTGATTGGTTTGTTAATAGACTTTGATTAAAAAAATGAAAAGAAAAAATAATCCGGCCTGGCCTAGCCTGGCCCGACTCGGGCAGGCCCGAACTCGATACTGTTCACCTTCGGGCCGGCTAGGGCCGAGCCGAGACCCGGCCCGGCCCGGCCCTGCCCTGCCCTGCCCATTGAGACCCCTATCGAGTATGGTTGCTATTGGCGAGGCAAAGCAGTCGTCAGTGGTGGTGGTGACGCCATTGTGATTGGTGTGAGTTGGATCTAGGACAGAAACGCGGATGGTCAAGGGGCTGAGCCTCTTAGCTGCGGTTTTAGATTTTTAAGCTTAATTTCTTTAATTCGTATCTTTTTTTCATGTGTCCTTTTTGTTCTTTTTTTTTTGTTCTTCAATTTTTTAATATTTCTTTTTTGTCCTTTTTAAATGGGCAAGTTTCTTTCTTCCTAATGTGACATTTGGTGGGTGTTAAAATTCACGAGGCCGCCTATCTTGAAAAAGGAAACAATAAACCACGTCACCTTTTTTTCGTTAACCAACTTAAACATAGTTAATGGATGAAATTCCTTATACAAATTTGACAAATTACATTATTTAAAAATTATAAAACTCGATTGCACTTTCATAAATAGATTTAGTACTTTTGGTGCACGTGGCCCTTTGAAATATAATTCCGCATTTCATGAATATATTGTGGACATAATTTGCAACTATAACTTATGTCATCTCACATAAAAGAAATAAATTTCAGTCATTTAAATGTATCACGTTTAAGATTTCTTTTTCATCTATCTGAATTAATAACAAATTCATTAAGTTTTTTAAAGTGTTTGTGATTTTTAGTATAGATAATTTCGTCGCATGAATAACTTTCACTTGATTTTTATATCTAATAATCAAATTAGTAACAGACAAAGTCAACCTAGAAAAAGAACACTCGAATCCCCCATAAATATACGGGTGTGTTTGTTTCAGGGAAAGTGTTTTCTGGACTTTCGTCTGTTTGGTTCGCGAAAAATGAGTTGGTCAACGGAAATTACTTTCCAGTCAACAAAGATTTTATTCATTAAAATAGGAAAGTGAATTCCCCAAAATAAAAAGGTAAAAACACTTTCCCAAATTTGAGTCTCTCACTTTCTTTGAAAATGGGACTGAGGCCAATCCCGAGGTCGGGGGCCGGGACCGGGGGCCTGGACCAGGGGTCGGGGCCGGAAACAAGGGCCGGGGCCGAAAACAAGGGCCGTGGTCGGGATTTGGAACCGGGGACCGAGGCCGAGGCCGGGACCGGGGCCGGGGTCCAGGGTTTGGGTCTGGGTCTGGGTCCGGGGCTGGGATCGGGAACCGGGGACCGGGGCCGGGACTCGAGGTCGGGACCGGGGTAGGGCTGGGGTCCGGGGCCGGGACCCCATGTCGGGAACGGGGCCAGGGCCGGGAATCGGGGACTGGGACCGGGACCGGGGCAGGTGCCGGGACCGGGGCCTGGCCGGGGATCGGGGGGACCAAGGCCGGGGGCCAGGACCGGGGGCCTGGACCGGGTGTCGGGGTCGGGAACCGCGGCCGAGATCGGGAATCGGGGACCGGGGTCGAGATCGGGAATCAGGGACCGGGGCCGGGACCCGAGGTCGGGGCCGAGAATCGGGAACTGAGGCCGAGAATTGGGAACCGGGGCGGGGGTCGGGAATCGAGAACCGGGGACCGGGGCCGGGGTCCGGGGCTGGGGTCCGGGTCAGGGTCCGGGAACCAGGGACCGGGGCCGGGACCCGAGGTCGGGACTAGGGCCGGGGCCGGGAATCGGGAACCGGGGATCGGGGTAGGGTCGGGGTCCGGGGCCGAGACCCGAGGTCGGGCCGGGGCCGGGACCGGGGGCCGGGGTCGGGAACCGAGGGCCTGGGCCGGGACGGGGGGGCCGGGGCCGGGGTCAGGAACCGGGGGCCTGGGCTGGGACCGAGGTTGGGGCCGGGATCGGGGCCGGGCAAGGGACCGGGGCCGGGAATCGGAAACTGGGGACCGGGGCCGGTGCCGGGACAGGGGCCTGGTCGGGGGCCGATGTCTGGGGCCGGGCCGGGGACCGGGTCAGGGTCAGGGTCCGAGGCCGGGGCCGGGGACCTAGACCGGGGTCGGGACTCGAGGTTGGGACAAGGGCCGAGGTAGGGAATCAGGGACTGGGGCCGGTGTCGGGACTGGGGAGGGGGCCGGGGCCTGGGCCGGGATTGGGGCGGGGGTCGAGGCCGGGACCGTGGTCAGGGCTTGGCCGGGTCAGTTTACGTCAGCTTTCTCGACCATCTGTTTCTCCTTAGTATCATGAATAGTCCCTTTGATGAGATTGAAATCGTTTTCCAAATGAGAACCACACACCGAAAAATATTTTCGGTAACATATTACCAAACAAAGGAAAACAAATCGTTTTCCGAGAAAGTAATTTTCAGGAAACCACTTTCCAGAAAATGAATTCCTGAAAATCACTTTCCTTGAAACAAACGCACCGACATGTTATTAAAAATATATATTTTTCCTAATTAATGCATGGATGATTTTATCTAATTAGTTTGATGGGTTAACACTATTAGAAAATATATTATCTTCTTTTTAGCAGACTAGCAGTGTCCTTTGTCCACAACATAGCCCAAGATGGCTTAATACTAATGTTTTGACATGCGCATGGGAAAAAAAAACACTAGTAAAATCACCTTAGCGGAGCGGTTGTTCAATCATTTCTAACGTTTGGAAAATTTCGAAATGTGCCAAAATTGAGACAAACCTCACTGTCGTATTGCTACATGGATCTTTTCATCTGAAAGAAACGACCGAAACATGTCAAAAAATATGTACGTCCCACCCCCAAGTGGAATCCTACTTCACTTTCGGATACACTTTCTCCATGATTACTTCCTCTTCTTCAACGTGGACCATGTACCGCTTCCAGAACCAGTGTTTCTTCCACACCCTCTCGACCATCGCGTCGATGGGGACGCCCATCGTTTCCGGCACGAAGAAGAGCGTGAACAGCCCCATGACCAAGATCCACGCCGCGAAGAAGAAGAAGATCCCGGCCCTCATGTGGCACAGCATCGACAGGAACGCTTGTGCGATGATGAAGGTGAAGAGCATGTTGGAGCTGACGGCGAAGGCGACGCCAGCGGACCGGATCTCAAGGGGGAATGTCTCGCTTGGGATGAGCCACGCGAGCGGGCCCCACGACCACGCGTATCCCATCACGAATACGCACACCAAGATGACCACAACTAGGGCTTCCTTGGGGTGCAATGAGCCTGTGGGCTTCAGGTCTATAAGAAGGATCAAGCCGATCACAATCTGCAGCGTCACAGCACAATGCCAATGTCAATTGCGATTTCATGGGAAGATTCAAATGAAGATAGGACTAGAATAAATGTCTTGTAGATTTTTTCTTCACCTGAGTGAGGAACATTTGAACACAAGCTTGGAGGAGCAAGATCCTCCTTCCTGCCCGGTCGACCGTGTAGATCGAGACCACGGTGCTGAACATGTTGACAAGACCTGTGACGACGGTCGTGAGCAGCGATGCCCTGCTGCCGAACCCGACCGCCTGGAAGACGACGGGCGCGTAGAACATGATGGCGTTGATCCCGGTGAACTGCTGGAACAGCTGGAGCAGGACAGCTATGATGAGCGGGGGGTGGCTCGAGGGCTTCAGCAGCATGCTGAAGGGGTCCTTGACCTGGCGGGCCATCTCGCTTGCGGCCACGATGGACACGAACTCGGCCATGACGTTGTCCATGCCCCGGATCTTCTTGAGTGTGGCCATGCCCTCCTCGTAATTCTCGCGCTCGATGAGGCTCGTTGGGGTCTCGCAGATGGCCAGGGACCCACAGAGGAGGACAACGGCCGGGACCATGGCAAGGCCGAGGGAGATGCGCCACCCGTGGGGGTGGATCTCCGAGGTGAAGTAGTTGATGATGCCGGCGATTAAGATCCCGATGGTGATGAAGAGCTGGAAGCATATGTTGAGCGCTCCTCTCATCTTGGCCGGTGCTATTTCTGATAGAAATAGAGGCACTGCCTGAAAGAATTGGAAAGATACACAGTTAGACAAAATAAATCACAGAAACTACATGTTAAGGCTAACAAGAGCACTAATATTGCTTGATACAAATCAGCATGTGTCACCATCAAATGGTTTGTAACTTCCTACACAAAACAGACCTGATTGGAAAAACCGAGGCCGATGCCCAGCATGAGCCGCCCGCAAAGAACCATCTCGATGCTGGTGCCGCCGGCCTGAAGCCCGGTCCCAATGATGAAGAAGAGCGACGAGATCTGCACGGTCGGCCTTCGGCCCATCTCTGTGCACACCCTCGATGCAACGAAGCTGGCCAAAAGGGCAGCGATGTAGACCGACGACGTAAAGAGCTGCAGAAGGTGGTTGTCATATTTGCAGTAGTTGTTCTCGTGCGCATGCTGCTTCTTCTCGTGCACTTCCTTGAAGAACTCCTTAAGGAAGTCATCCATGGCCGTCACACCTCCTGCGTTTGATTAAAATCACACAAAAGAGGTTAAACTAAACATTTGTTTTAAGTATATTACCATCTATTATATTTTAATCATCGCCTTTTTTTATATAATAACAGCATTTCTTATAAGATTCTAGCAAAAAATGCACACTCGTGTGTCCTAAAAAATTAGCAAAAACAATCAGTGACGAAAGACGAATGTAATTCGTTATATAGTCACAGATAGTTCTAAGTTGTAATGAAATTGTAACTTATCAGAATTATTTTTCCTAAAATCATTTTTTCACGAAAAGAAATACAGTTATGCGGTTATTTCTTCATAGGCAACGTAAGACTAGTTTACCAGGTGCACCAGATTGACCAGTTTTGGCACCAGGTACACTTTGATCAAATCCTCGTTAACAATTTTTCAGATGCCAATTCAAATCTTTTTCTAGAGGAGGACAAAAAACTCAAGCGAAAATAAGAAAGGTAGTAGTAAGCTGTACCTGAAATTCCGAGGTCGTAACCGAACGTAAGCCCTCCAAAGGCGGCGACGAACACGTAGACAATCACATGGAACGTGATCTTGCCCTCAAATTCCGGGCCATCGCCGTTATGCATCGGGAACACCACCATTTCGACCTCTCCTCGAAAAGGAACTCCTAAAAAATCAATGGATGGAAGGGTGCAAGACAAATTGGCCTAAATGGAGGAGAGCCAAAATTGCACGAAGATGAAGAGAAGAGAAAATGAAGTTTCCGAAGAGCAAAAGGGCAAGAGCGAAAGAGAGTTGCACGTCCTTTTTGAGATGATAGGGCTCTTGACTCTTGATACTCAAGCAAGCTGTATTTAACTAAACATAGCGGCAGCAGCAAGAAATTCATATTGATGTATTTGTGGATATTATTTTAAGTTTATCCTTTAGGGATAGGAATGTTTGTACATTACGTGTCTATGGCCAGATGTTTTTTCTTCTTCTTTTAACCTAGTTTAATTTTCTTTTCCTTTTTTTTGGATAAATGAAGAAAAATTAGTGTCATTAATGGATAATGCGAAAGTTTTTCCCTGTCCAAAGAGGCTGGCATGAATGACCAAGTTAAGATTACGTTGGACTCTTTGTCCCGATCTCTCTTGACAGCTAACAAAGACCAGCAAAACATGGTAAGTCCTCGCGCTTTTTGTCCAAAATAAGATAAAAAATAAAAAAAAATTACCAACTTATGTGTATTTTTTTTTTTGCCATTTTGGGTGCCGCTCGGCATTCAAAAAGCCGAGCAAGGCCCGTTAAGGCCCGCTCGGCACTTGCTCGGCACTTGCTCGGCACACACAGTGCTGAGCAAAATTCATACTATTTTTTTAATTTTCTTTTCTTGTTGATCACATTAGTTTTTTTTTTTTTTTACAAATACGACTAAGTTTTTCCATACGACGTAATTTTTTTAAATTTCTTTTCTGTTGTTGTTGTTGAAGACATTAGTTTTCTTTTAATCATTTTTTTAATCACTACTTCGGCTTCGCCTTGCATCTGCCAACGTTTGACGTCGCCTTATCGCTCCACGTCTCCATAGCCTCGATTGTTCGTTTGCTCGCTCGTGCACCACTATGATGCGCCTTGACTCCGTGGCTCTGCCGCCTCGCTTGCTCGTACACCACGATGACGTGCCTCGACTTTGCGGCCCATCACCTTGCTTGTTCATTTGCTCGCTCGTGCACCACGATGACGCGCCTCGACTCCGATTTAGTATTAAAAGTAAACAATGAAAAAAAAAAGAATGCGTTCAACACATTAAAAACTTAATAGAACTCGTTGACCACAATATAAAAAAAAAATACAAATACAACTAAGTTTTTCCACACAACGTAGTTTTTTTTTATTTCTTTTTAAATTTCTTTTTCCTATTTAGTATTAAAAGAAAAAAAAAATAGAATGTGTTGCTAGGTAAATTTCTTCAGCTTCCCAAATTTCACTCTTTCATTTGTGGAATTGGATTAAAAAAAAATAGTATGCATGTTGCTCGGCACTGTGAATGCCGAGCAACATCCTGCTCGGCACTTTGAGTGCCGAACGGGTCTTGCTAAGCATTTTCGGAATTTTGAATGTAAAGCGACACCCAAAATGGAAAATATTTTTTTACACCTAATTTGGTAAAAAAAAATTATGTTTTTTTTTATCTTATTTTGGAAAAAAGCCCTAAGTCCTTTGTTGTTGTTGTTGTTGTTGTTGTTGTTGTTGTTGTTGTTGTTCTTTTTTTTTTGTTTTTTGTTTTTTGGTTTTTCAGTTTTTGTCCTCGTAATACTCTTCTCAATATGACTCATATTTATTTCTATTTCTACCCATTTGAGAACTATCTCTCAACCTCGAAGGATATTAATTTTTTTTAAGCTGATAGCCTAACATTTTGACAGTACTGGCAGTTATTTTTTACTACACGATATCTCAATCAATGAGTGCCTTATGCAAAATACGCGATGCTGATATGTAAATTTACAATTGAAATTGTGTTATTTGTCACGCCCCGCCGTCCTAACGAGTGTGCTCATCCGCTCATGCTGTAAACTAAGTCCCAGGATACTCCTCTCTATGGCGAAAAAGAAATGAGACTCGCATGCGGAAGAGTAAAAGAAAATAAATGCACATCTCCATGAAAAGAAAATAAATGCACATCTCCATGCAAGATAACCAAAACAAAACAAAGAATGAGACGCGGAGTAAAGAAAAGGTTAATTACATATCAAAAGAACGAGTTTATACAAACGGGGTCAGGGACTAGCTAACACCGCAAACTAGGATCGAGGAAGATAAAAGGGAGAACAAAAGACAACTACCAAGCCCCACCAAAAAGGATCGTCACCTCCAAAAGACAACTTAAAAAATCGTGTGACGTCGAGCCCACTAAGTGGTACTACTATCTTCGACTCGATTCATGTCCTCTGTGGGATCATACTCTGAAAAAGTCTCAGAACGTACTTCTATGGTGTCCTCCTCCATGTCATCCTCCGAGTCATAAATTTCTATTACTTCAATGCTTTCCTTTCTTGCCGGGGCTTCTTCTGGAACATTCCTCGAACCTGCTACAAAAACCTCTACCTCGATCTCGTCTCGAGTAGGGTGACACCACGATGGAAAGACGTGTCTCGAGTAGGGTGACACCTCATGAGCCTTTAACGGACCAGTGGTAACTTCCCCAGTCCTCCTGAACCAAGCCTCAAAACCATGCGGCTTCCATGGTTCTTCCCCCTCGTCAACCCAGACTACTGTACTCTTCCTAACGTAGACTATACCACGACCAGCTGGAAACTCCTCAAGATAAGCCGTCATCTCCTTCAGGTCACCAAGGCGTATAGGTAACATCTTCAGGGCTTGGGATCTAAAAAGAAAATTCCGCGACGGGGTGAGACATACGTCTTAGAAAGCTAGCCTAAACCTAAACTAGACCATTAGTCCCACCAGATGGAAACAAACATCACAAGAAACAGGCAGTGGTAAAACAATAAGTGACATTTAAATCCAAGGCATCATGTCATAATTTTGCCAAGAAACTACATTCAAAGATAAGCACAAGCTAAGTGACCAAAGCTTCCGTACTAGCTTAGAGCAATTTCGACTTTCATACACCCAGAGATTAGCCCGCGTTCTGACACCTCAGGCTATCACGACTAATAAACCCGCGTTAAGACGCATCAGGTCTAATAGCTCATTTCGAAAATCATGTCGACATGTACCATTCTTATCTAGCGTTTAGACGCATCAGGATATACTTCATTTCGCAACCCTGCGTTAAACGCCTTAGGGTGCCACTGGCCTCAAGTACTCACTTCAATAAATAATTCAAGTCAAGACTCCTCATATTCGTCATTTAATCACAATCCTTTCATGAGAGATTTCAAACAGTCGATCATAATTCATTTGCTTGTCAAAATGAACGTTCTTCATCATAAAAAATAACTCAAGAACCGAATAACATACGGCCACACAAGCAAGCAAAACACACCAACAAGCACGTCGTCAATTCGATTTCCACTCAATCAATCATAATAAAATCCGTCGATTCTTCAATAAAACTATCCAGTTGCGTCCAAATGTCCTAGTATAGGTTTAGGGGTCACTTACCTTCGCTTAAGCTAGCTATTTCCGCTAAAATTTCCTCGTCAAGCTCGGCTTCCAATCAACTTCTCCGCTGTCCAAAACAGGGCAGCAACGCAACTTAGAAACAATCCGCCAATTCAATCAATTTAACTCTCCAAACTTCAATTCCACCAATCGTACTCCTCATTAACACCTCAAATAATACTCTAGTATGCCTCATTGGTGAATTAAAAGCATGGCGACATCTTAAACAGTCCCCAACAAAATCGACTTACTCAGAACCACAACCGGTCAGAATCGGTTCAGCACCAACCTACACTAAACAGCGCACTAATCATCCTTAAGCTCCAATTTATCACAAATTCTACTTACCAACACCTTAATCTACATGTCACAGAGGCTCATCGAAACTTTTAGAGCGAGACGACGTCCGAAAGTTCCCGAACAACTCCGATTTCCACAAGCCTACCGCCGGTCAGATTCTGTTCCAGAGAAACACCTCATTTCAATCAATGAAACTCATCCAAAACTCAATCAATTCAGCAACCCTATCTCAGTGACTTCAAGTATAACAAGTTTACAAGACTCCATCGAAAATTGAGCAGCAATTGAGGTCCGGAAGAGGCTCAACGAAGACCTTACCTCAGCTGCGTCAGAATCTGTCCGGTTTTGGAAACAGGGCTGGCCGGAGCTCCTCAGGCGTCCAATGTTCGAGCTACCATTTGGAATGTATCAAGGACACGTCAAGGAAGGTGGTCGTGATCGGCGTGAGGCAGAACGGTGGCCGAAGGTGGAGATCGTGGACGGCGAAGGCGGCGGCAGCGGCTGGACGAAGCAGAGCAGTTTCTGCTCTTGAAGAAACGCAAAAATGGAAGGAAGAAAAGGGCTTATCCACGAAATTCTGAGGGAGCAGCAGATGAAAAGAGACTCCATTCAACCATGGTCAATGTTCTAGAAGATTAAGGTTAGTGGGTAATTAATAACATTCACCCAAGTAATGACACTTGGCCTTAAATCCATAATATCCAAGCCTCTAATGACCATCATGCCCCTCAATTTTCGGCAGCCTTGGGGAAGAAGGAAAAATGTCAAATGACTAAAATGCCATTCTCAAATCAATTAGGCAAGGTTAACTCCGGGAGCGAAGTGGAGCAACCAAGCTCGAGAGATCGAGGCCAACCCTTACGCACAAAATCGCTGGCGAGTTGCCGGTGATCAACTGCGGAGCTCCCTCCGAATCCTTCTGCTTGCTCCCTCTTTTCCTTTTTGGAACCACACCTACTTCCTTCATTAAGCCTCACAGCTCGACCTGCTCGCTTAAGCCTGCCATGGTCGCGCCACCATTACCGTCAACCGCGAGATCGTCTTCTCGGGTTGCGACGATGAGCATCGGGTCCATTCTCGGACGCGCGAGCAGGGACCAGAACCCTCTCTCTAGCTCCCTCTCGTCTAACCGAGCTCAAGGAGAGCTCCAAGAGCTCTTCGACCTCCCCCACGAAGACCAACTCCCTCCCCTTCAACTCTCTTTCTCTCCTCTGCTCTCAAAGCTTGAGAGCCCCCTGTTCTCGCGTTTTTTTCTCACCGAAGAAGAACCAGTCCCCTTTGGCCTGCCCTCTTAGTCCTCTTTATTCTCTCATTCCACACGTTTTTTTGGACGAGCCTCAAACCCCGCTTGATGGACGTGCATTGATGGGAGGCCACGTGAAGTGTACGGTGAAAATAAAGTGACGTGATTTTGTGTAGGTGAGTGAATGATAATAATGAGGGAGAGGGTCACGTGTGGAAAGAGGCAAAGGGTGTCCACATCAAATACATGGCCGGATGGACTAGAAGACAAAGAAAAAGAGTGGGCCTGAAATGGGAGGTGAGTATGCGAGACCAAATGCCCAACTGAGCGCGCGAGTGAGCCGGTCCTATAGGCCCTCTTTGTTCTGTTTTATAATTTTTATAATTTTTTTTATTTTCTATTTTGCAATAAACAATAAAAGATGCATAATTAATAAATTGATAATTCTAAGATGATGATGATGATGATAATAATAATAATAATAATAATAATAATAATAATAATAATAATAATAATAATAATAATAATACGGGATCGCCAAAATTAGGTGTCAACACTTCCTTGGAGCATAATCCTATGGCCGCTTGCAATGGAATAAGGCGAATTTGTTTCTTTGCCTATTTTCTTTTTTCCATTTTTTGCTCGATTGAAACGTAACCGGAATCCAACCAAAAATATGACCGGACCGATGGTTCGGTTGGTTCACGGTTCATAGAAGAAGTGGTTGGTTCACGGTTCGCATTTTACGGAACCGGTTCCTAGCGGATGGTTCTCGGTTCTAGAGTAAAACCACCCATCCTGTGAACCAATCACCCCTAACCAGTGGTTCAGCTGTTACAGTGTTAATTCTGTAATAGCAGAATTTAAGGCCATTAACTTGATGTTACTAAATCAATTCAGTAGCTGTTACAAAGAATAATTTGTAACAATTTGAGGGTGTTAAATGATGAATAATTTCTCATTCACTCCCAATCAAAATATCCATATTTTCCAACACTTCCTTGGCGTGGAGCTTCCTCTCGTGAACGGTGAGGAAGAACTTGATTAGGAAATCGTCCATTGATGTAACTCTAGCTTTTGTGAATCATCTGCCTGATTATGCAGATGTAAAATGAAATTTTACTTAGCAATGTCTAAGGGAGGAAATGGTGCGTTTGTTTGGGAAAAATTTCATGAAAAACAAAAATGACTTTGGGAAGTCATTTTTCATGATTGTTTCGTGATATGATGTTTGGATCTTATTTGGAAAATAATTTCGATCTCACGACTATATGTGAGAAAAAATTCGAAATATTTTTTTTTATGTATTTGTAATTAATTTTAACTTTTTTTTCTTCTTCCTTGCCAGTCGTCTAGCCACATGAGTCGAGCTCGCTAGATCTCGACGAGGCTCGACCTCTTTATATGGCCAGTCACCAACTGTTGCCAATGCAGAAGGGAAGAAAAAAAAATAAAAGAATAAAATATTAAAAAATTTGAGATCTTTAACTCTCATCTCTGTTATTTTTGCCTTGCCTCTTTGCACGGGGCGAGATCTCTGATACTAGTGTCATGAGCTTGGAGATCGTGGTCGATCCATGTGGCGACTTGGGTTATTTTGGATCGTTAGAGCGCCCGAGTTAAGTCTTTTATCTTTTTCTCTTCTAAAGATCTTCGTTTGTTCTAAAGATCTTCATACAGAGAGAGAGAGAGAGAGAGAGAGAGAGAGAGAGAGAGAGTTCTAGAGAGAGAGGCTATGGGAGGAATGCTTTTGTTATTTGATTTGTGAATGCTCAAATGAGAAGGAGGGCTTCCCTTTATATAGGAGGGACCTCGAATTACAACTGTAAATCTAGTTTAGATCTGATGGTTAGGATTACATCTCCTATCTTCCCAACTATCGGCATTCAATAGGAATGTTCCAGAACATATGACAATTCACTGACACACCCGTCCCTGAAAACATTCCAAAACATTGTGGAATCACATAGAAAATTCTAGAGAGACCCTAGGAGATCCAAGACATTGCAGGTGTTGGGGCATCGCTCGATCATCTGCACGACCAGTTTGGGCACGAAAACCTCGGCCCATGTCATTCTCCCTCACCCATTTGAGCATCGTCCTCGGTGCTCTTGGCTCGGGGTCTTTCTTTGTAGTAGAAATTTTCTTTTGGCCCCCGCATCCTTTCTTTGGATCGTCGGCTTCTTTGAGTTCCTATTTTTGCGTCCACGAAATCGTTTCCTCATCTACGAGACTTGGTGTTTGCACGGTGCGTGCACTGCTTCTCGAGTTATCAGCAACTCGATCTTTTTCTTCTCCGCATCAATGCTCTCCAGCCCGGAAACAACACACTGATGGGCATAGTATTTTAGGTAGCTCATACTTTTCCTTTGGCATCTCCAAAGGTCGGGTCATGTTTATTTGCTCGGGCAGCAACTTAACTCTTGTTTTCTTCTTCACGAGTTGAATCCTGTTGATGCTTTTTGCGTTTCCCACCCCATTGATCATCGCCACGACCGATGGATATTTTGAATCAATAATGATGAGAGACTTGGTCCTCAGGTCGACCATCGTTTGTGCTCTGTCAAAGAAGTCTATGCCCAACATTAAGTCATAATCGTTGAGTGGAATTACCTCAAATTCGAGCTTTCTTTCCATCCGCCGACTTGAATCTCGAAGTCTCTGGCTACGTCATTAGCATGGCGATCTTTAGAGTTCGGCGTCTTGAAGAAGTGTTCGTTGGGTTCCACATCAAGGTCCAACCACGGCCCCGCTTCTGTTGTGCTGAATAGATTTGTCGCACTCGTGTCAACCAAGGTAAGAAGCGTCTTGCCATGTACCTTGGCTTCTACGAAGTTGAGCATTGATGGTCTTGTAGTTTTCTTCGGCGGTGATTGAGTAGTGCACACCAAGTCGAGTCTTCTAATGCCTCCGAGTCGAGCAATCTTTGGCTCTTCTTCATTCTTCTGCTCCTCGCCATCCTTATCCTTGACAACGATAGAGTAGAGTGTTTTGCCATTGTTCTTTTTTGGACACTTTTGAGTCCAATGGCTGCCTCCGCATGTCGCGCATGGCTATGAGGGAGGATGTTTGAACCTACCCTCCGGATTGATGCAGTTGTTCTGCGGATGATTGCCCCGATGCTGGTGTCTGGATGATCCTTTGCCCTACCTTTCTCGATCTCGGTATTCTTTTCGATCATGCTCGGAATTATCATCATCCTTGCGGTCATTGTCTCGATCCTTCGATCCATTTTCCTTGGACTTCAAATCGAGCTTGCTGAAGTCGACTAGTGATGCTTTGGACATCACGTCTCTTCATTTACACTATGCTGAGAATTTGACTTATGTCATTTGCTTGCTTACTCTTGCGAATTTGCTGTGGAAAATTTATTTTCATGTGTGATATGTGTTGTACACTATGGATGCATTTGAAAATGAAGTTTCGAAACTTTATACATTTTATGTTATTAGGAAATACGTAAGGTGAAAAGTGATGGGATTTATCGCAACCGAATCAGAATGATCAAACAGAGAATCAAGAAAAATTAGACGACGCACAGTTACCCAGGTTCACCCCAGAATAGGGCTACGTCCTGCAAAGAGATTTCACTATGATATTCGGTTTACAGCCACTCAACTCGTTACAATGATCAGCCTAAACGAGCAATATATATATATATATATATAACATAAACGGGCCCAAAACTTAAACCCAGCGAAACTTCTATTAAGCCCATAACATACGGGTTAACCTAAACCGCAGCGGAAGCCCTGCCTGCTGACCGGGCAGCGGGACACCTGTGTCGGGGGCGCTGCTCCCGGACCCCCGCATCCCGCGCGCATGTGTCACATGTCGTCGGATAACACTTTGATTTCCCTAAGCTCACGTGGGCGTACCCGATGTGAGAAACAAGGGTCCCCGAAATATTTGTCAACTCCAACAAAAAGAAGTATATGTGGGTGGGTGACCCACGTGTTTTATGTCTCAAAATCCAATAGTCACAGCAATGCAGAAGATTATGACCATCCAATTGATCTCAGGGATATAAATCTGCCCATCAATGTCCGAAGTAGACGACTTTTAGGGTTTGGTTATCGTGGGTTTTCTTTTTTCACTATGTGGCGTTTCTTTTTTTCATTTTTGCTCGGAAGAAACGTAACCAGTTTCCAACCGGAAATCGGACCGGACCGGACCGATGGTTCGGTTGGTTCACGATTCATAGAAGAAGCGGTTGGTTCACGGTTCGCGTTTTGCAATACCGATCTCTAGTGGATGGTTCTCAGTTCTAGTGTGGAAACCATCTACCTTGAAACCGATCACCCCTAACCTCCACAACCTTATATTTGGCGGTCATGATCTTAGATTTAGAGATTGGGACGCTGTTTGAGAGAGAGACTTTGAGAGTGGTGAGTCGAGCATAAACCACGTCACCTTTTTTTCGTTAACCAACTCAAACATAGTTAATGGATGAAATTCCTTATACAAATTTGACAAATTACATTATTTAAAAATTATAAAACTCGATTGCACTTTCATAAATAGATTTAGTACTTTTGGTGCACGTGGCCCTTTGAAATATAATTCCGCATTTCATGAATATATTGTGGACATAATTTGCAACTATAACTTATGTCATCTCACATAAAAGAAATAAATTTCAGTCATTTAAATGTATCACGTTTAAGATTTCTTTTTCATCTATCTGAATTAATAACAAATTCATTAAGTTTTTTAAATTGTTTGTGATTTTTAGTATAGATAATTTCATCGCATGAATAACTTTCACTTGATTTTTATATCTAATAATCAAATTAGTAACAGACAAAGTCAACCTAGAAAAAGAACACTCGATTCCCCCATAAATATACATGTTATTAAAAATATATATTTTTCCTAATTAATGCATGGATGATTTTATCTAATTAGTTTGATGGGTTAACACTATTAGAAAATATATTATCTTCTTTTTAGCAGACTAGCAGTGTCCTTTGTCCACAACATAGCCCAAGATGGCTTAATACTAATGTTTTGACATGCGCATGGGGAAAAAAAAAACTAGTAAAATCACCTTAGCGGAGTGGTTGTTCAATCATTTCTAACGTTAGGAAAAATTCGAAATGTGCCAAAATTGAGACAAACCTCACTGTCGTATTGCTACATGGATCCTTTCATCTGAAAGAAACGACCGAAACATGTCAAAAAATATGTACGTCCCACCCTCATGTGGAATCCTACTTCAATTTCGGAAGCACTAGATCATGATTACTTCCTCTTCTTCAACGTGGACCATGTACCGCTTCCAGAACCAGTGTTTCTTCCACACCCTCTCGACCATCGCGTCAATGGGGACGCCCATCGTTTCCGGCACGAAGAAGAGCGCGAACAGCCCCATGACCAAGATCCACGCCGCGAAGAAGAAGAAGATCCCGGCCCTCATGTGGCACAGCATCGACAGGAACGCTTGCCCGATGATGAAGGTGAAGAGCATGTTGGAGCTGACGGCAAAGGCGAAGCCGGCGGACCGGATCTCAAGGGGGAATGTCTCGCTTGGGATGAGCCACGCGAGCGGGCCCCACGACCACGCGTATCCCATCACGAATACGCACACCAAGATGACCACAACTTGGGCTTCCTTGGGGTGCAATGAGCCTGTGGGCTTCAGGTCTATAAGAAGGATAAAGCCGATCACAATCTGCAGCGTCACAGCAGAATGCCAATGTCAATTGCGATTTCATGGGAGGATTCCAATGAAGATAGGACTAGAATAAATATCTTGTAGATTTTTTCTTCACCTGAGTGAGGAACATTTGAACACAAGCTTGGAGGAGCAAGATCCTCCTTCCTGCCCTGTCGACCGTGTAGATCGAGACCACGGTGCTGAACAAGTTGACAAGACCTGTGACGACGGTCGTGAGCAGCGATGCCCTGCTGCCGAACCCGACCGCCTGGAAGACGACGGGCGCGTAGAACATGATGGCGTTGATCCCGGTGAACTGCTGGAACAGCTGGAGCAGGATAGCTATGATGAGCGGGGGGTGGCTCGAGGGCTTCAGCAGCATGCTGAAGGGGTCCTTGACCTGGCGGGCCATCTCGCTCGCGGCCACGATGGACTCGAACTCGGCCTTGACGTTGTCCATGCCCCGGATCTTCTTGAGTGTGGCCATGCCCTCCTCGTAATTCTTGCGCTCGATGAGGCTCGTTGGGGTCTCGCAGATGGCCAGGGACCCACAGAGGAGGACAACGGCCGGGACCATGGCAACGCCGAGGGAGATGCGCCACCCGTTGGGGTGGATGTCCGAGGTGAAGTAGTTGACGATGCCGGCAATTAAGATCCCGATGGTGATGAAGAGCTGGAAGCATATGTTGAGCGCTCCTCTCATCTTGGCCGGTGCTATTTCTGATAGAAATAGAGGCACTGCCTGAAAAGAATTGGAAAGATCACTAATATTGCTTGATACAAATCAGCATGTGTCACCATCAAATGGTTTGTAACTTCCTACACAAAACACACCTGATTGGAAAAACCGAGGCCGATGCCCAGCATGATCCGCCCGCAAAGAATCATCTCGATGTTGGTGCCGCCAGCCTGAAGTCCGATCCCAAGGATGAAGAAGAGCGACGAGATCTGCACGGTCGGCCTTCGGCCCAGCTCCGTGCACACCCTCGATGCAACGAAGCTGGCCAAAAGGGCAGCGATGTAGACCGACGACGTAAAGAGCTGCAGAAGGTGGTTGTCATATTTGCAGTAGTTGTTCTCGTGCACAAGCTGCTTCTTCTCGTGCACTTCCTTGAAGAACTCCTTAAGGAAGCAATCCATGGCCGTCACACCTCCTGCGTTTGATTAAAATCACACAAAAGAGGTTACACTAAACATTTTGTTTAAGTATATTACCATCTATTATATTTTAATCATCGCCTTTTTTTTATATAATAACAGCATTTCTTTTTAGATTCTAGCAAAAATTGCACACTCGTGTGTCCTCAAAAATTAGCAAAAACAATCGGTAAAGAAAGACGAATGTGATTCGTTATATAGTCACAGATAATTCTAAGTTGTAATGAAATTCTAACTTATCAGAATTTATGTTCCTAAAATCATTTTTTTTTTCACGAAAAGATTTACAGTTATGTGGTTATTTCTTCGTAGGCAACGTAAGACTAGTTCAGCAGGTGCACCAGATTGACCAGTTTTGGCACCAGGTACACTTCGATCAAATTCTCGTTAACAATTTTTCAAGTCGCCAATTCAAATATTTTTCTAGAGGAGGACAAAAAACCTCACGCGAAAATAAGAAAAGGTAGTAAGTTGTACCTGAAATTCCGAGGTCGTAACCGAACATAAGCCCTGCGAAGGCGGCGACGAACACGTAGACGATCACATAGAATGTGATCTTGCCCTCAAATTCCGGGCCATCGCCGTTATGCATCGGGAACACCACCATTTCGACCTCTCCTCGAAAAGGAGCTCCTAAAAAATCAATGGATGGAAGGGTGCAAGACAAATTGGCCTAAATGGAGGAGAGGCAAAATTGCACGAAGATGAAGAGAAGAGAAAATGGAGTTTCCGAAGATAGTTACCTTTTTTTCGTTAACCAACTCAAACATAGTTAATGGATGAAATTCCTTATACAAATTTGACAAATTACATTATTTAAAAATTATAAAACTCGATTGCACTTTCATAAATAGATTTAGTACTTTTAGTGCACGTGGCCCTTTGAAATATAATTATGCATTTCATGAATATATTGTGGACATAATTTGCAACTATAACTTATGTCATCTCACATAAAAGAAATAAATTCCAGTCATTTAAATGTATCACGTTTAAGATGTCAAATATAGAATATTTCTTTTTCATCTATCTGAATTAATAACAAATTCATTAAAAATTTTAAACTGTTTGTGATTTTTAGTATAGATAATTTCATCGCATGAATAACTTTCACTTGATTTTGGGTGCCGCTCGGCATTCAAAAAGCCGAGCAAGACCCGTTAAGGCCCACTCGGCACTTGCTCGGCACACACAGTGCTGAGCAAAATTCATACTATCTTTTAATTTTCTTTTCCTGTTGATCACATTAGTTTTTTTTTTCCATACGACTAAGTTTTGTTGAACACATTAGTTTTTTTTTTTACAAATACGACTAAGTTTTTCCATACAATGTAAATTTTTTAAATTTCTTTTTTTTTTGTTGAAGACATTACTTTTCTTTTAATCATTTTTTTAATCGCTACGTCGGCTTCGCCTTGCACCTTCCGCCAATGTTTGACGTTGCCTTATCGCTCCGCGGCCCCATAACCTCGATCGTTCGTTTGCTCGCTCGTGCACCACTATGACGCACCTCGACTCCGCGGCTATGTTGCCTCGCTCGCTCGTGCACCACGATGACGTGCCTCGACTTCACGGCCCATCGCCTTGCTCGTTCGTTTGCTCGCTCGTGCACCACGATGACATACCTCGACTCCGATTTAGTACTAAAAGAAAACAATGAAAAAAAAGAATGTGATCAACACATTAAAAAATTAATAGAATGCGTTGAACACAATATAAAAAAATAAAAATAAAACTAAGTTTTTCCACACGACGTAGTTTTTTTTTATTTCTTTTTAAATTTCTTTTTCCTATTTAGTATTAAAAGAAAAAATATTAAATTGGGAAAAAATGCGTTGCTACGTAAATTTCTTCAGCTTCCCAAATTTCACTCTTTCATTTGTGGAACTGGATTAAAAAAAAATAGTATGCATGTTGCTCAGCACTGTGAATGCCGAGCAACATAGAGTGCCGAGCAACAGAGCGGGCCTTAACGGGCCTTGCACGGCATTTTCGGCATTTTGAATGCCGAGCGGCACCCAAAACGGAAAATATTTTTTTACACCTAGTTTGATAATTTTTTTTATGTTTTTTTATCTTATTTTGGAAAAAAGCCCTAAGTCCTTTTTTTTTTTTCAGTCTTTGTCCTCGTAATACTCTTCTCAACTTGACTCATATTTCTTTCTATTTCTACCCATTTGAGAACTATCTTTCAACCTCGAAGGACATTAATTTTTTTTTAAGCTGATAGCCTAATATTTTGACTGTACTGTCAGTTATTTTTTACCACACGATATCCCAATCAATGAGTGCCTTATGCAAAACACGCGACGATGATGTGTAAATTTACAATTGAAATTATACTGTTCCTGATATTACTGTTGATGAATCATTTCTTCTTTTTTTTCAAACCTTTGAACACGATTATTTTAAATACAGCTTTGATTATTGCACACTAAAAAAATATCATTTTTGCTGGTATTTTATAGAAAACTTGACATCATAGCATCAACACGCTTTTCTTCCATAGTATTATAAAAATTTTTAATTATGAAAATGTCATATTTTTCTCTCACAACACACCTTATAGTAATGGATTACCAAGTTCAAAAATATGCATATTAGCATACATCCATATGGCGCGGCTTAAGTAGCTAGTTTAGCGACGTCTTACCGGTGTTGACGTTGTATAAGCACCACACGTGTATACGTGAATTTGAAATGATGGGAATATCCATTGAGCTTGAATAAATTGATATTTTGATAGGCTCGTTGTAAGAAGAAAAAAATCTAGGCATCAATGAATTATAAAAATCCAATATTACTTCTGAGCAATACCAATCAAACTAGGAAAATGACCTAAGTATAATATTTGGATAATTTCCAAATGTGTAAAAATTGAGACAAATCTCACTTTTGTATAGCTATGTGGACCGATTTTCCATCGAAACAGGTTAGATACACTTCCCCTCACACTTAAACTGATCTTTAACCTAAGACTAATGCGTGAAAATATGTGATTGGGGAGGCGAATAGAAGCCTGGACCGGGTCCAAAAGTTTAAGCTTGGTTTAGTTCCTAGCAAGCTTTAGGTCAACAACTATGTACGCTTAGTTTTTACATACGGTCAAAACTTGTATTACTTCGCCTCTCGTCCCGTTCCACCCTCGTGTGAATCCTCGCTGTGCAGCTCACTTGACATGCGGATGCACTTGCTCCATCATCACTTCGTGGTCCACATCGACCATATACCGCTTCCAAAACCAGTGTTGCTTCCACACCTTCTCGGCCATCGCGTCGATGGGGACGCCCTTGGTTTCCGGCAGGAAGAAGAGCGTGAACAGCCCCATGATCAAGATCCATCCCGCGAAGAAGAAGAAGATCCCAGCCCTCATGGTGCAGAGCATCGACAGGAAGGCTTGCGCGATGATGAAGGTGAAGAGCATATTGGAGCTGACGGCAAACGCGAACCCGGCGGTCCTGGTTTCGAGGGGGAATGTCTCGCTCGGGATGAGCCACCCCAGCGGTCCCCACGACCACGCGAATCCCCCGACGAATATGCACACCAGGGAGACCACAATTAGGGCTTCCGTGTGGTTCAATGAGCCTGTGGTCTTTAGGTCTGTCAGAAGGATGAAGCCGATCACAACCTGCAGCATCACATCACAAATGCCACCGTCAGTTGTGAGATAATAGAAAATAAACTAGTCTAGGAAAACATTTTCTTTACCTGAGTGAGGAACATCTGAACGCAAGCTTCTAGGAGCAAGATCCTCCTTCCTGCCCAGTCGACCATGTAGATCGAGACCAACGTGCTGAACACGTTGACAAGACCAGTAATGACTGTCGAGAGCAGCGACGCGTTGCTGCCGAACCCGACTGTCTGGAACAGGACAGGCGCATAGAACATGATGGCATTGATCCCGGTGAACTGCTGGAACACCTGGAGCAGGATCGCAATGATGAGCGGGGGGCGGCTCGAGGGTTTCATGAGCTTGCTGAAGGGGTTCTTGACCTGGCGGGCCATCTCGCTCGCGGCCACGATGGACTCGAACTCAGGGATGACTTCGTCGGTGCCCCTGATCTTCTTGAGGGTGGACTTGCCCTCGTCTAGATTCTTGCGCTCGATGAGGCTCGTCGGGGTCTCGCAGATGGCGAAGGACCCAACGAGGAGGATGCCGGCCGGGATAATGGCAAGGCCGAGAGAGATGCGCCACCCGTGGGGGTGGATGTCGGAGGTGAAGTAGTTGATTATGCCAGCGATCAAGATCCCCATCGTGATGAAGAGCTGGAAGCATATGTTGAGTGCTCCTCTCATCTTGGCCGGTGCTAGTTCTGAAAGAAACAGAGGCACTGCCTGATTGGCAAAACCGACGCCGATGCCGAGCATGAGCCGCCCGCACACAATCATCTCGATGTTGATGCCGCCAGCCTGGAGAGAGACCCCGATAATGAACATGACCGACGCAATCTGCATCGTCGGCTTCCGGCCCATTTTCGTGCACACCCTCGAGGCGACGAAGCTGGCGAAGAGAGCGGCGATGTAGAGCGACGACGTGAAGAGCTGCAGAAGCCCATCGTTGTATTTGCAGTAGTTGTTCTCGTGGGCATGCTGCTTCTTTTCGTACACGTGCATGAAGAACTTCTCCAGGAAGTCGTCCATGGATGTCACACCTCCTGTGTTTGATTAAAATTGACTAAAAGAGGTTAAATTAAACATTTTTGTTTAGCTATATTACCATCTATGATGTTCCAATCTTCGTCCTTTTTATATTATTATGTCATAAAAGCATTTCTTACAAGATACTAGCAAACAAAAAAAAAATTAAAAAAAATGCACACTCCTGCGTGTCCGCAAGGATAGTAGAAAGAATCAGTTAAGAAAGTCGAATGTCATTTATCATTTTCTAAGAATAATTTTAAGATATACTAAAATATTTAATTACAAGAAGTGGTATTCCGAAATCACCCATTAAAATTTTCAACAGTAATATGGTTATTTCTTTGGAGGCAACATAGGACTAGTTTACCAACTAAAAGAGACATATATAGTACTTTTGAACAATTATTCTTACAAAAACCAAATTAAATCTTTTACTAGAGAATAAACAAAAACTTCGAATGAAGTGACCCAAAAAAAAAAGTAAATTAATTAAACCTGAGATTCCGATGTCATAACCGAACATGAGCCCTCCGAAGGCGGCGATGAACACACAAATGATCACGTAGATCGTGACCTTGCCTTCAAATTCCTGGGCATCGCCATGATTTACTACAACAGCCGGCATTTTGACCTCTCCTTGAACAGAAACTCCTCAAAAATCAATGGATGGGAGGGTGCAAGATAACTTGGCATAAATGGAGGAAGAAGAAAAATACAGGAGCTGAAGTAGAATAAAAATCAAAGAGCAATAGGGCGAGGGCGAGGGCGAGGGCGAAGGCGAAGGTGAGAGAGAGAGAGAGAGAGAGAGCTTCACGTCCTTTTGATATAATTTGTGGATAATATTTGAGCAAGAAATTGTCATTGATAGATTTGTGGATATTATTTTAAGGTTGCCCCTTAGGAATAGGTCTATGCGTTTGTATCCTCAGATGTTTTCTTAGGTGGTTTAATTTTCCTTCCCTTTTTTTGTGAATAGATGGAGAAAATTAGTGCCATTAATGAATAATGCGAAAGTTGTTTTCCTGTCCAAAGAGGTGGGGATGAATGACCAAGTTCATATTACGTTTGACTCTTGTCCCAGTCTCTCTTACAACTGAGAACTGACAAAGACCAGCAAAAATCATGGTACTAGTCCGGGCTTTTTTTCGATTTAATACAAAAAAAAATTATCAAATTAGGTTTTTTTTTTTTTTTACGTTTTAGGTCCTGTTCGGCACTTGAAGTGCCGAGCAACCCATTTTTATTTATTTATTTATTGGGTTGCTCGTCACTTGTTTTTTAAAAAAATTTCAAAAAGAAAAAGAAATTAAAAAATAATTAAAGGAAAATAAGAAAAAAATTTAAAAAATATAAATGCATTGCTCCATCTACACAAAATCCACCGAGCTTGGGTTTTTTTTCCCAACTTAGGTCCAATTTTTTTTTACAAAAATATGTATAAAAAAAAATTTCAAGAAAAGCGAGCGAACGAGCGAGAGGATGAGCTTTAGGGCGTATCTTTGGTAAATAGGAGTAAGGGTATCTCAAACTTGAAACTGGACCCGCCACTTTCGACTTGGCTTTGACCAATCACCAGGGGAGAGTAGGGGATGTTATTTATAGTCGTAGGTGGGTATGGGATTACTGTGGCAACCACCACATTCGTCTTCCTGGTCACCTGCAATATGAAACAAACCCGAAATGTTAAAGCTCATGTTACTTAAGAATTGAATTGTGCAACACTCGATGATGAAAAAATAACATGATCGTGCACCATCATGACGAGTCTCGACTCCGAGAAAATCGATCGAATGAGCGAGGCGACGGGACTGTGGAGCGACGAGGTGGCATCGAATGCCGGATGGAAGTGGGAGGCGGAGCCGATGTAGTGAGGTGGGAGGCGAAGCGATGTCGACAGCATTCATCCTATGCCGATCTCTACTTTTTTGCTATTTGAGCTCGGTTTTTTTTTCCCCGATTTAGGTCCCAAAAAAAATTTCGTAAATTTTTTGGACCCAAATCGGAAAAAGAAAAACCCGAGCTCAGTGGATTTTGTGTAGATTGAGCAATGCATGTATATTTTTAATTTTTTTCTTGTTTTCTTTTAATCATTTTTTAATTTCTTTTTCTTTTTGAAAAAAAATAAAAAAGTTCCTAGCAACCCAAAAAAAATTCAAAAAAAATATAAAAATGGGTTAAGTGCTGAGCAGCCCAAAAAATTAATATATATATATATAATGAGTTGCTCGGCACTTCAAGTGCCGAGCGGGTCTCGCTAGCGGGACCTAAAACGGTTAATTTTTTTTAACCTAATTTGGTAAGTAATTTTTGTTGTATTAAATTGGAAAAAAAAACATACTAATCCTTTGTTTTTGTTTTTTTTAGTTCTTGTCCTTGTAAATACTTTTTTTATATGGCTTCTATTTCTTTCTATTTCCACTCATCCAAGAATTACTTTTCATATATATTCAAAGGACATTAAAAGAAAGGGTTAATATTACGAAAAATGTCAAACTAGTACATATGTGACAAATTTACTCAAATTATTTTTTTGGCCATGAAAAATCCCAAACAGTTTGGCCATCAAAACCCTAAATTGGTACATTAGTGACAAATTTATCTTAAACTAATTTTTTAATCATAAAAAATCCTAAATTGGTACACCTATGATAAATTTACCTTTCTTAACTATGTTAATATTATGAAACATTCCAAATTGATACACACGTGACAAATAAATGGTAAAAATCCCAAATCGATACATATATGAATTGCCATGTGACATTTAACTCAGCAATTTGATGGTCAAATCTAACAAAAACTGACATAGGTTAAATTTATCACACATGTATATACCACTTTGGGTTTTTCGTGGTAAAAAAAAATAATTTGGAATAAATTTATCACAGGTGTATCCGCTTTGAGTTTCTCGTGTTATTAACCCTAAAAGAAAAGGTTGTTGCTCGTAAGTTCCTTTGAGTATTTTATATCCTCGGTTAAGGGAGTAAAGGTTTCTATCATGACTTCTTAATATATTGAACACGGCATGCGTGAGTCTGGATTTCATACAATGTGATCGTGCAAGTGTCAAAATCGTGATGCTGACGATGTGATTTCAGTCAATTTGCTTTCATGTTTTTTTATGACGGGTTAGATTTAAAGTCTAATGTTTTTTGGATGTTGCAAAGCTTTGTGCAAGCTATTTGTTGACACGTAATTTTTTTTCTCAAAAGTTACAGTCGTATTTAATGAAATTCGGAGGTCTAATCCGTCGACAATGACTGATTTGACCCCTTAATAGTGTTATAAATACATCTTGAGTTTAAGCCCGTTGAATAAATTCAGGATTAAATTATTCGGAACGTAAAAGTTCAAAGCCGAATATAAGATGGAGTCGATTTACGAAAATTGTTTCCGTGTTTGTGTCGTGAAGATAATGTTGATGTTTAGAGTTAGAGAGAAATAACGACAGAGTGTTTATGGTGGCTCAACCCAAATTAGGGTTGTGTAAGATGTATTTATATGAGAAACTAATTACAATAAGGGTATAGATAAACACAATTACAGAAATACCTCAATATACATATAATTACACATTAATACTCCCCCTCAATCCGAAGTAGGTGTAACAATTGAGAGATTGGATCTCAATAGCGCATGACGCAGACTAGGTAACCCCTTTGTAAATATATCTGCGACTTGATTCACAGTAGGCACGTAGCAAACATGTAGATCACCAGAAGCAACCCTCTCTCGAACAAAGTGAAAATTCAACTCGATGTGTTTGGTGCGAGCATGAAATACATGATTGAGAGCAAGATATGTGGCAGAGATGTTGTCACAATAAACAGTGAGAGGAGTAGAAATTGAGACTTCAAGCTCACGTAATAAATGTCGAATCCAAATTGTCTCAGCAACACAATGAGCAACAACACGATACTCAGCCTCTGTACTAGAACGAGCCACAGTAGGTTGCTTTTTAGCACTCCATGAAACAAGATTGGTGCCCAGAAATACACAAAAACCTGACGTAGAACGGCGAGTATCAGAGCACCTAGCCCAGTCTATATCCGCATAAGCTGTCAAAGAGGTGGGAGAACACCGCTCGAGAAGTAATCCATGAGTGGATGTGCCAGCTAAATACCGATATATACGATTGACAGCTTGCAGATGAGGTAATCTAGGTTGATGCATAAATTGGCTAACCAAGTTCACAGCAAAGCTAATATCAGGTCTAGTCATGGACACATACTGCAAAGCACCAACCATTTGTCGATAGAGCGTTGGGGAATTAAGAAGCTCAACATCATCAACAGATAATAGAGTTTTCGATGCCAAGGGAGTAGAAATAGGCTTTACCTTGGCAAGGTCAAATTTGCGCAAAAGACTATCAACATACTTAGCTTGAGATAAAAGCGTACCGGTAGATCGGTGATGAGCTTCGATGCTAAGAAAATAATGAAGTGGTCCAAGATCCTTCATAGCAAATTCTTGTGAGAGGCAAGTAATCAAAGACCGTAATAAATTAGGAGTATCACCGGTGACAAGGATATCATCAACATATAGTAGAAGATATTGACGACCCCGAGAAGAAGCATAGACAAATAACGAAGGATCAACCTTACTTGCCATGAAACCCAATGATAATAAAAAATTGTTGAATTGAAGAAACCACGCACGTGGAGCTTGCTTTAAACCATAAATGGCTTTTTGGAGACGGCACACGTGATTTGGATATTCGGCATTAGAGAAACCGGGAGGTTGGCGCATGTAAACTTCCTCACAAAGAATGCCGTGCAAGAAGGCGTTCTTGACATCAAGTTGACGAACATCTCATCCTGATGAAATAGAAATAGAGAGAACAACCCGAATTGTAGCGGGTTTAACGACTGGGCTAAAAGTCTCATCATAATCCAATCCTGCTTGTTGCTTAAATCCTTGTGCAACTAGACGAGCTTCGAAGCGTTCAATAGTTCCATCGGATTTCTCCTTGATCTTAAAAATTCATTTACAACCAACTAAATTTTTAGAAGGGTCAGGTGGTACAAGATCCCACGTGTGATTAGTGACCAAGGCGTTAAATTCATCTGACATGGCCGCTTTCCAACGTGGGTCAAGAATAGCCTTAGAATAGCAAGTCGATGTCTCCTCATGAAAAAAATTAGAGAGATCAAATATTTTCCTTGGTTTAGAAATGCCAGATTTAGCACGAGTTTGCATAGGATGAGTGGGAAGAGATGATACATAAGTGGATGAACTAAGTGGAGATGTAGAGAGAAGTTGTGAATCTAATGTAGAAGAAATTTGGTTAGAAGTTGAGTTAGATTGGGATACATTGAGTGGGTTCGAAAGGAGAATCGGTGAAGATGAAAAAGAATTGGAATTAGATTGGGTAGATTGAGAAGTGGAAAGAGATATATTAAGAGGTTGGTTCCGAGTATTCGAGAGAGGCGGAGGAGGAGATGGATGCTCAAAGGAGGTAGAAGGAAGAATTGGTTGATTGGAGGAAATAATAAGGGAAGGAATTGAATTGAAAGAATTATTTATTGAACTAAGAGTCGAAGGACTTTGTGAAAATGGAAAATTCTCCTCATCAAACCGAACATGACGACTAATAAAAACACGACCACTTGACCGATCAAGGCAACGATAACCTTTGTGATTGGACGCATACCCAAGAAAGACACATGGCATAGAATGAGGTGCAAGTTTATGGGAGACATGAGATGGAAAAAAAGGATAACAAGCACAACCAAAATCTCGAAAGAACAAAAAATCAAACTTAAATCCAAACAGACAATGAAAAGGGGAAATATCGGATAAGACAGGAGTATGAAGCCGATTAATAGTGTAAACGGCAGTGAAAAGAGCATCAACCCAATATGAGGGAGGCATATGAGCATGGATTGATAAGGTTCGACACATTTCAACTAAATGTCTGATTTTGCGTTCTGACAGACCATTTTGAGATGGAGTATATGGACAAGAAATCCGTTGAAGAATACCATTTTCACGTAAATATGTTTTGAACGAATTACTGGTATATTCACCTCCCCCATCAGTTTGTAGGAATTTTATTTTTGCATTGTACAGATTTTCGATGAAACAACGGAGGCGATGAAAATGAGTAGGCACTTCAGATTTATTTTTCATCGGAAAAATCCAAGTGAATCGAGAGTAGTCATCAACAAACAACACAAAATACTTAAAACCAGAATTTGATAAAATGGGACTCGTCCATACATCAGAATGAATTACAACTAAAGGAAAAGAAGTACGATGATTAACAGACTCAAAAGGCAATCGATGTGATTTGCCAACAAGAAAAGACTTACATGATACCGACCTAGAACTAGAATTGCAAACATGACTCAGAACTTGTTTATTTGGATGACCAAGACGAGCATGCCAGCGAGTGAGTGAAGCAGAAGAAGCCACGATAGGTTGTGAGTGAGAGGACACCAATGAATTGGAAATCGGATAAAGATCATGAGAAGAATCATCTTGGAGGAGAACTTTCCCGGTTCGTTTGTCCTTCAAAGAAAAGGATGAACCATTAAAATCAATAGTACATGAATTTTTACGGCAAAGTTGAGTGACTGAGAGAAGATCACGATCAAGTTTAGGGACGTGATATACATGCGATAACAGCAAAGATCGAGAATTAGTATGTAAAAAAGCTTTACCAACTTGCTTAATAGGCAATAAACGACCATCACCAACAGAAACTTTTGTCGAATCATAAAAGGGTTTAGGATTTTACCAATGTCACTAGTCATATGTGCCGATGCTCCACTGTCAAGATACCACGTTGGATCAGAGGCTTCACCACTTGAGAGAGCTGAGAAGGAATCCGATAGATCCGTTGTGGTGAAGGCATGATTAAATCTTTGTCGGCATTGCAGCGCAGTGTGCCCAACCCCATTGCATATCTGACAAGAAAGATGAGGCCTAGATCCAAGAATGCCTCCTTGAGTGAATGGAGGAACATGGGGCCTCGAACCACCACGAGGTCTATTAGAGGAAGGCGAGAATCGTTCAGCATAGGGGATAGAGAATGACTATGAATTAAATCGATCATTCGAGGCTCGCCAAACCGATTGATCATGCGAGAACCGTCCATCCTGTCCTCGACCAGATCTTCAGCCCCTAAAATTACATCCACCACGGCTCCCTCGAAACGGTGGATTGTCCAATCAAAGCATGATGATTATCAGATAAAGATGAGCCAATCGATTTTCGGAGAAATCGTTCTTCTTGTATAAGTAGACGTGACCGCAGATCATTGAAGGAAAGAATAGTAGGACCATTGATGACCATTGTGACAAAAGGATCATACTGTGATGGGAGCCCATTAAGGGCTTGAATCACCAAATCCTTATCAGAGATGGAGCAATTGATTGTGGTGAGGGAATCCGCAATTGATTTCAAATGCCAAAGATAATCAGACATTGACTGACCTAGTTTCTTGACGGCGTTCTGAAAATCAAGCTTCAATCCAATTTCTTTGGCCGCGCATCGATCAGTAAAGCGTCGCCCTAGAGTAAGCCAAATCTCCTGAGATGTCCGAAGATCATGAACTTCACAAAAAATCTCAACTGTGAGGGTTGAGTTAATCAAACTGCGAACACATTGATCCGTCTTGACCCACATTGAATAAGAAGGATTGACCACCACAGTACCATTATGATCATTGATAAGCCTTTGCGGACATAAAAAAGATCCATCCACATTTCCCAGCAGATCGTTGCAGATTAGAATCGATTCAAACTGAGATTTCCACAAGAGATAATTATCCGCATCAAGTTTGATAGAGACAAGATTAGTGATATTAGGAAGAAGAAGAGATGACGAGGTTGATTGCATGCTAGTAATTGGAGCAGCAGTAGCAGAGATCGGAGCAGTAGGAAAAAAGAGAAGAAGATGCGAAGGGGGCGGTATATTATTGAGAGATGATGGAAAATTGGGATTAGCAGAAAAAGAAGATGATGATCAAAGAGATGGTAGAGAAGAAGAAAAATTCGTAGATGTACCGAACATTGTTGAGGCGGTAATTGGAGCAAAGGAAGTGTTGATTTGAGACGAAGTTGTCGAAGAACGTGATGCGTTTTCCTGCTCTGATACCATGTTGATGTTTAGAGTCAGAGAGAAATAACGACAGAGTGTTTATAGTGGCTCAACCCAAACTAGGGTTGTGTAAGATGTATTTATATGAGAGACTAATTACAATAAGGGTATAGATAAATATAATTACAGAAATACCCCAATATACATATAATTACACATTAATAGATAACACCAAAAAGTCCAAGAATTATTTTGTTCTTGGACTGGTCAACACGGACTCCTTCGGTGAGTTTCCTTCTGCAAATCAAAGTCATCTTTATACAAGAATCTTTGTGAAGTCAGGCCAAGATTTGAAAAAGTGGAAGGAGGATTTTTTGCGATGTACTTTGAGTCTACCACACGTATATATGGGTTGTTCTTGTCTCAAGACCACATGCCGTTGTTCATTCAACGAAGCCTAAAGCGCCGTTTTCGACGAGTGCTTATCAAGGGTTTTCTCCGTGGGTTTTTGTTCGTGATATTACATCAAGTAATAGAGTGTCGAAGCCAATTAAATCTTGTGGTAAGATTTGTGTAATTCCTTTACGTGATTGAGAGATTATTTCATTAGGAATTGAGGGCTAAACACTGTGTGCGTTATTGGATGTAATTATGGCTTGGGAAATACTCAGAGTGTTTGTATAACTCAAGTAATCTGTAATCTCTGTGTATCGCTTAATCGATAGTGAAATACGTTGCTGCTCTCCTTGTGGACATTTGTCTCTACGATCGAACCACGTACATCTGGTGTTCGATTTACTTTCTCGTTCTGTCTATTTATTTGATCGATCGCTTGGTTCCGCGCAATAATTGGTATCAGAGCTAGACTTGCTTGAGTTGAAGTAAATCGATGGTGATAGAAGAAGCTAAAGTAAAAATCGACAAATTTGATAGGAAGGATTTTTGTTTCTGGAAGATGCAGATTGAAGATTGTTTGTATGAGATGAAACTGCATGCACCCTTGTTTGGGGAGAAGTCAGATACGATGAAGCATGCTGACCGAGAATTGCTGGATAGACGAGCGATGTGTGTTATTCGGCTGACGTTGGCTCGCAACGTCACGTTTAATATCGCCAAAGAAAATACCATTGCGGGTTTGATGAAATCCTTGTCTGACATGTACGAGAAATCTTCTGCGATCAACAAGGTCTATTTGATGTGACGTCTGTTTAACTTGAAGATGAGCGAAGATGCGTCGGTTGCTAATCATATCAATGAATTCAATGTGATCGTTAGTCAATTGAGTTCAATTGATATTGACTTTAAAGATGAGATATGTGCTTTGATTCTATTATCCTTCAACAAGTTTAACTTTTGATGGGATTCGAGATTTAATTCTGAGTGAGAATATTCGTAGAAGAGAGTCTGACGAATCTGTATCTACTACTTTTGTAGGTAAAAATAGAGGAAAAGCTAGTACTCATGTTAGCAGAAGTAGTATGAACTCGAATAGACGTAGTCAGTCTAGGACTGTGGTGCTGTTTGTTGGAACTGTGGTAAGAGGGGGCATCTTAGAAGAACTTGCTTTAAGTTGAAAAATGAAACAGGTAAGAGAATCGGAATTGAATCTGCAAATGATTTTGCAGCTATAGTTGAGAGTAATTCGGATAATACTGATGTTGTCTTGTCTATCACTGACGATTTATTGTTTGATGGATGGATTATGGATTCTGGTTGTTCGTTTCATACTATACCAAACATGAACTGGTTTATTACTTATCAATGCATGGATAGTAGTAAAGTGCGGTTGAGGAACAACGCTGAATGCGATGTTATAGGTATTGGTGATGTTAGAATCATAATGCATGACGGTATCATGAAGACATTGAGTGGAGTTAGGCATGTTCCAGAGTTGAAGAAAAATATAATTTCCTTGAGTGCCCTAGATTCAGTTGGATGTCGATATTCTTCAGAATGTGGAATTTTGAAGATTATTCGAGGTGCATTGGTGATAATGAAAGGAATAAAGTATAATAGCTTGTATGAGCTTCAGGGTGAGACAGTGATAGAATTCGCTACGGAGACGTCTGATGCATCTGTTCGAGAGTCTGAATCGTGGCATATGCGTTTAAGGCAAATTAGCGAGAGCAGCCTGAAAGTTCTAAGTGAAAAGAATTTATTATGTGATTTTATTGTTGACAAACTGAATGTATGCAGGTGCTATGATTTAGATCAACGGCGAAAAGCACAGTTTAGTGCGATTGTCAGAGAAACCAATGAAATTGCAAAATTGATTTGCTTGGATGTTCGTAGGTTGTCACAGTTTCCTTCAAGGAAGAGTACCATGTTTATGCTAACAATTGTTGACGACTACTCGAAGAAGATCTGGGTGTTTGTGCTTAGACACAAGTTTGATACTATTGTCAAAATCAAGCAGTTGAGAGCTTTGATCGAAAAGGAGACTGGTAAGACGATCAACCATCGAAATTGTTAAATGAATTCTATATGAAGGAAGGCATAGTGAGACACCGCACTAGTGCTAATGAACCACATGTTGCAGAATTGATGAGCATAACTTTATTAGAGATTGCCCATAAAATGCTCTCTAGTGCTGGTATGGCTAGAAAGTTTCTAGTGGATGCGTTTAGTATGGCGAGCTACCTAATGAATATATCCACATCAACTACAATTGGATGCCGGACTCCCCAAGAAGTGTAGTCAGGTAACATTGCTGATTATTTTGATATTAGAATATTTGGTTTCCCATGTTATGTTCGAGTTAGTGATGGTAAGCTCGAAGGAAGAGCAATGAAGTACATATTCCTAGGCTATGCACAAGGTAAACTTGGTTATCAGTTGTGGTGTCCGGAATTAAATTCATCTGCTATCAGTAGAGAAGTTACATTTGACGAGTCTCCAGTACTTCAGGTTAGGAGTGATCACAGCAGTGATAATACGGATCTGAACGGTGTTTAGCTTGAGGTGGAGTTGCAACCAGAAGCTGGGAGTTGAATATGCGGATGATTTTGCAGCTATAACTGAGAGTAATTCGGATAATACTGATGTTGTATTGTCTAGCACTAACGATTCATCGTTTGATGAATGGATTATTGATTCTGGTTGTTCGTTTCATGCTACACCAAACAGGAACTGGTTTATTACTTATCAATGCATGGATAGTAGTAAAGTGCAATTGGGGGAACAACGCTAAATGCGATGTTATAGGTATTGATAATGTTAGAATCATAATGCATGACGGTATCGTGAAGACATTAACTGGAGTTAGGCATGTTCTGGAGTTGAAGAAAAATCTGATTTCCTTGAGTGCCCTAAATTCAGCTGGGTGTCGATATTCTTTAGAATGTGCAATTTTGAAAATTGTTCAAAGTGCCTTGGTGATAATGAAAGGAATCAAACATAATGGCTTGAATGAGCTTAAGGTGAGACAGTGATAGAATTCGCTGCGGAGACGTCGGATGCATCTGTTCGAGAGTCTGAATTGTGGCATATGCGTTTAGGAAAAATTACCGAGAGAAGCCTGAAGATTCTAAGTGAAAAGAATTTATTATGTGGTTCATTGCTGACACACTGAATATATACAGGTGGTGTGATTTAGATCAACGGCGAAAAGTGCAGTTTAGTACGACTGTCAGAGAAACCACTGAAATTGCAGAATTGATTCACTTGGATTTTCGCAGTTTGTTGCGGTTTCCTTCAAGGAAGAGTGCCGGATTTATGCTAATAGTTATTGATGACTACTAGACGAAGACCTGAGTATTTGTGCTTAGACACAAGTTTGATGCTATTGTCAGAATCAGGCAGTTGAGAGCTTTGATAAAAAAAAAAAAAAAAAAGGAGACTAGTAGGATGATCAAGCAGGTGCGGACTGACAAAAGCATGGAGTTTAGCTCAAAATTTTTAAATGAATTTTGTATGGAGGAAGGCATAGTGAGACACCGCACTAGTGCTAATGAACCACATGTTGCAGAATTGATTAGCATAACTTTACTAGAGACGGCCCATAAAATGCTCTCTAGTGCTGGTATGACTAGAAGGTTTCTAGCGGATGCGCTTAGTATGGCGAGATACCTGCTGCAATTGGATGTCGGACTCCCGAAGAAGTGTGGTCAGGTACTGTTGCTGATTATTCTGATATTAGAATATTTGGTTGCCATGTTATGTTCGAGTTAGTGATGGTAAGCTCGATGGAAGGGCAATGAAGTACATGTTCCTAGGCTATGCACAAGGTGAACTTGGTTATCAGTTGTGGTGTCCGGAATTAAATTCATATGTTATCAGGAGAGAAGTTACATTTGACGAGTCTCCAGTACTTCAGGCTAAGAGTGATTACAATAGTGTTGATACGGATCTGGACGGTGTTCAGCTTGAGGTGGAGTTGCAACCAGAAGCTGGTGTCTGGAATTAAATTCATCTATCATCAGCAGAGAAGTTACAGTTGACGAGCCTCCAGTACTTCAGGCTAAGAGTGATTACAGCAGTGTTAATACGAATCTGAATGGTGTTCAGGTTGATGTGGAGTTACAACCAGAAACCCTTGATGTGGCAGATACTAGCGAAGTAATCGACACATATGGTGTTTGTAGCGAGGTGGAGCCTATATAGCCAACATTTGCTGTAACTGCTGATATTGACAAGGTAAGTATTCGATCTCCTGACAGATATGGATACAATTATGGTTTTGCTTTATTTGTGATTAAGGAGCTTTTATCAGATAATTCTTATGGAGCAGTTAAATGTGCATGTTTAGTTGGTATTCTGATGAGATCATCAGTTATAGCAAAGTTCAAGCGCGGCTTGGACTTGGGTGATAGCTGTGGCGGTTGAGCCCATTGGGGCTGTGGGAGAGTAGTAGGGTGAAGTTCGGATCCTAGTGAAGCAATTGTGTTTTGGCTCAAATATCGAGGCAAGGTGGAGATTGTTATAAATATGTCTCGAGTTTAAGCCCGTTGAACAAATTTAGGATTAAATTATTTGGCACGTAAAAGTTCAAAGTCGAATATTAGATGGAGCTGATTTACGGAAATCGTTTCCGTGGTTGTGTCGTGAAGAAAACAACGAAAAGTTCAAGAATTATTTTGTGCTTGGGCCGGTCAACACAGACTCCTTCGGTGGGTTTCCGTCTGCAAATCAAAGTCATCTTTATCCAAGAATCTTTGTGAAGTCAGGCCAAGATTTGAAAAAGTGGGAGGATTTTTTTAGATATATTTGAGTCAACATGGGTTGTTATCTTACCACACGTATATATGGGATGTTCTTTTCTCAAGACCACATGCCGTTGTTCATCCAACGAAGCTTGAAGCGTCATTTTCGATGAGTGCTTGGCAAGGGCTTTCTCCGTGGGTTTTTGTTCATGATATTACATCAAGTAATAGAGTGTCGAAACCGATTAAATCTTGTGGTAAGATTTGTGTAATTCTTTTGCGAGATTGAGAGATTATTTCGTTAGAAATTGGGGCTAAACACTGTGTGCGTTATTGGATGTAATTGGGGCTTGAAAAATACTGAGAGTGTTTGTGTAAGTAATCTGTAATCTCCGTGCATCGCTTGCTTATAGTGAAATACGTTGATGCTCTCCCCGTGAACGTAGGTCTCTACAACCGAACCATGTACACCTGGTATTCGATTTACTTTCTCATTTTGTCTATTTATTTTATTGATCGTTTGGTTCCGTGCGACAAACAGAAATGCTAATAGTGAATGATCTTGCATTCTCACAGGGAAAAATGTCAAGAAATTCCTAAACCTATTGCATTTGTGTCAATTCAATCCTAAACCTTTTTTTATGCCAATTTAGTGATAGAATTTTTGTATTGGTGCCAATTTAGTCATAATCTTTTTGCATTAGTGCCAATTTAGTCTTAAATATTTTGTATTTATGCCAATTGAGTCAATTTTGACCGAAAATCATTGGCGCAAACATCAATTGTCCTACATGGCACGGTTTGCGCTAACGTGGATATTTTTTTAAAATATTTTTTGATATTTTAAATAATTTTAAAAAATATTTAAAAAAACAAAAAATACTTTAAAATTATTTAATATTATATTATAATATTATAAAAAAATCCAAGTCAGCATTTGTCATTCCACATAGGACAATCATGTCCACGTCAGCCATTTTTGGTCAAAATTAGTCGAATTAACTCAATTACCATAAATACAAAAGATTTAGGACTGAATTGGCACCAATGCAAAATGTTTATGACTAAATTGGCACAAATAAAAGGCTTGGGACGTAATTGGCATCAATGCAAAAGGTCTAGGACTGAATTGGCATAAAAAAAAGATTTAGGACTAAATTGGCACTAGTGCAATAGGTTTAGGACTTTTTTCACACTTCTTCACATTTCATGTGTTACCACATTCCTCTCCATTTATAAAGTAGAGACATCTTTTTGCTAAAAGAAATGGCGTGCTGCATCGACCATCAAATTTAGGCAAGCTGACGAATTTAAATAGACTCAACCCAATCCAAGTTCAGCCCGAGGCCTTCCTGTAAAACTCGCCCATCTTTCCCTCTCTCTCCCACTCTCAGCTATCTCTATCATATATTCTAGAAGGAAAAATGACATGATAATCCTTGAACTTTAGTTCGATGTGTAATGTCATCCTTAAACTTTTTGTTCGCAAAATTCTCAACACAAGTGTACGTGTCGAACAAGTAATATAATGATGAGAAAAGATATCGTCCCACAAAGACTGATGATTAATAAACTAATTAAATACTAAAAATGGACTAATTCTAAAATTTATCTAACAAATAAAAATAGAATTGAGAATAAAATAAAATTGACAATCTTAAAGATAAAAGTTCAAAATTAGATGCGATAAAATCAATCAAATAAATATGTTAGAGCATCTGATTTCACCATAACCACTAGACATGAATTTCATATCTTTACGCATACAAGAACGGCATCAAACATGTGATAGCGGAATTTCCTCTGCTATTTACTATCCTATCTCTAGGCATAATAAACCTACTTAGTTTATCAATCCACTATATCTCTATGTGAATTTAAATAAACATAAGTGCATTAAAATCTGTGAATATTCATGGTTTACAATGAGTCTTTTGGATCATCTTATCACCGAAAGCCACACAAATAACATGGTATATTTCTATCCACGGTGTAATTCATGGTTATATATTACAAAGAGCAATTGCATATTATCACTTCTAAATCTCAAACATGCACATGTGATCATTCAAGTGGTGGCCAATCACTTAAAAGCATAAAGCATAATAATATATAACTCGCATGAACGAAATCACTTGCAAAACATGAAAATTATGAAATTCATATAATCATGATCAGGCTACATCGTAGCCCTAACGAAATAAAATTAGAACATTATAGAAGAAGAAGAAGAAGTAAAAATATAAATTAAATCAAATATCTTGAATCAAAGAACAAGAATTCTGTCACCACTTTGTCTTCTCTTTAAAAATACTTCAAAAGCTCCCAGAACGACGATGGAAGAAAAAGTAAAGTGTGATAAAAACCCAGACGTCCCTCTAAGACTAATCCCTCTCTAGAATAACATTGTAGATCCATAAAAACAAATAAAATCCTAAAGATAACATCAAGATATTCTAAAAATAATTGAATCTCTAAGGGTAATATTGAGATATTCTAAAAACAAGGCAATCTTCTAAAAATTCTGCTGGTGTCATCTTGATTCTCTTCTATTTTTCTTATCTTCTTCATATATCATTATTCTGCACAAATAAGAAAAATTTGAATAAATAGAATGAAATCCCAATATTTTCTCCCATATGTCACATTATCCGTTACTCAAAATATATAAAATAACTCTATTTTTATAGAGTTGTCACTTTTAATCTGTTCAATGTGATGCTTAAATTTTAGCCCAATGCGTAATGTCGTCCATAAAATTTTGATTTCAATTTAATCTATGTGCTATATGAAACTATTCAATGTTATCTTTACATTTATTCAACTTAACGAAATTTTTGTTGATTTAGCTTCCAATCCAATAAGTTTGAACTGTGGATAAAAAAAAAATAACGTCATACGTGGCGTATTCAGGTAAGATATTCAACTCAAATTAGACTATAATAATATTTGTAATTTTTTTAATTTGTTCAATTTAGACTAATAATTATCCACGCTATTTGATGACGTGGATTATTATATCTTGATTTGAGTTGAATGTGTTACATGGATAATTCACGATTAACGTTATTTTTCTATCCACCATTCAAACTTATCAGATTGGAAACTAAATCAGCAAATTTTGTTGACTTAAATTAATGGAAGACTAATATTAAATATTTTCATATAATCCAAGATGTAGATTGAACATTTATCAAAAGCTTAGGGATCACTTTAAACAAATGAACAGATTAGAGATGAAATTACGCATGGTGTCAAAGTTTATGGACCACATTGCACTTTGAGTCAAAATTAATGGACTATTTGTACATTTATCCAATTTGAGAATGGCGTGTTATGATCCTATCTTTGGTTTGGTTCTCTTTCCAATCGAATGATGCCTCAGTTTGGGAAAGATCCTAAAGATCTCCGTGCTAAGGAAAGTGAAGGAGCGAAGTGGAGGAAGGATTGGAGAGCTCAATCTCTGCAGACACAGAAATGGAAGGAAGATTGGCCGTCGGAGGAGAGATAGATTGAATTGGTGCATTAGATTCTTGAGGGATATTTCTAAAAATAGGAAAGTTCTTCTCTACTGCTGACAACGGAGGGAGGAGAGAATCTGGCTAGACGATACTCTTGTTCTGAGAAGCTCATCACTTAGCCTCACTCATAGCTTTATTTTAGGGAGAAGGATGTTAAAAGTGTTAACAATTTATGTATAGCGCTCATTTTAACTAAAAAAAATGATCATTTAAGTGCTAATTTTTTAAAAAAAAATGATTATTTGAATGCCAATTTCGATGAGCTTTCTCGAAAATCTGTGACATTTCTTTATTAGTAACTTAATCTCATGTGAATCGTCAGAAAATCCCAGTCAACAATAAAAAAAAGTTAAAAATTAACAAATTAAAAAATAAATAATTAATTTGAACAACTAAAAAAAAGTTATAAAAAAAAAGAAACTACAAGGGAAACGGCGGCGAGGACGGGGCATGACTGTTGACCCCTGCCGATCACAGGCCAGGGTGAGGTCACCCTCGCCCAGCCACGAAAAGGCACGACCTCGTAGTTCTCGGCGTGGTCAAGCTTCAATCAAGCCTTGTCGTGTCTGGGCAAGGCCAAACTCGCCCAGCGACAGCTAGGTCTCACCCGGGCCCACCGACCCGGGTGAGACCTTGCCTGCTATCGCTGGGACTTGGCGATCTCCACCGACGCTGGTCGGGTGGCGGCAGCAAGCCCTCGCCGCCGCAAGCACTAATCCTTTTATTTTTTTTATTTTTTAGCTTATTTTTAGTTTAATTTGAATTGTATAAAAATTAGTTTATTTTTAAATTTAAAAGTCCATGTGGACTGAAATTTTTCAAAAAAATTGCCACATAATACTAAAAAAAATTAATCATAAATGCCATGTATCAATTTGGCTAGAATCTCTCACCGTTGGCACTTGGGCGATTATTTCTTATCCGATTCGGCACTTAAGTAAGTCAGCAAAAAATTTTGGCACCAAAATTAGCGCCATGCATAAATCTATAGGAGGACTTAATTGGCACTAATGCAATAGGTTTATGACTTTTTTTTACACTTCTCCCTAAATTTGTGAGTTCATGTGTATTTCCAAGATGATATTCTTGATGTCATTGCTGGTATTTATCTCTAGTATTAACTAGAGGTTGATTCGCGGTCTGATTGCTTAGAATGCATTGTTTTCGAATTTGGTCGGTTTGTTTTTCTTCTGGATCTTCTTTCATTGGGTTTTTCATGGGTAGAACTAAACTTGGGTTTTTGTGAGATTTATCCATGATCTCTAATGAATTCAAGTGTATTGCCAAGATGGTGTTCTTGATGGCATTGCTGATATATACCTTTAGTATTAACTAGAGAATTGTTGATAGTAAAGATTTTGGGTGGACTCTGGTCTCGTGATTTTCATCTCCTCACATCTGAAAGATTTTCCACATAAAAAATGCGTTGTGTTCGTGGGTGCTTGGTGTTTATATATTTTGGCATACATATTTTTCTATTATGTCATTTCCTATCAGGTTTGCATAATAGGGGAGATTGCTTTTTTCTACTGTGCTAATTCGGCATTGATTGAATCGTCGCTGATATCATAATATAGTGGTATCAGAGCCTAGGTTACTAAGAAGTCTAGACCCAACAGTCATAGGAGAGATTGCTTTGTTCTACTGTGCTAATTCGACATTGTTCAAATCATCGCTGATCTCCCAATATAGCGGTATCAAAGTCCATGTTACTAAGAAGTCTAGACTCAACAGTCATATGGGAGAGATACAGGTTTTTGCAGCTCCGACCCAAGACCCGATGTGTGAGTGGGAGATTGTTGGGGTTATCCTACATCGATTGTGGAAGGGACATGGTCGATTTACAAGTGTGAGGGAATGTCTCATTCTTTGAGCCAGCTTTACCTAATACTTAACACCACATATGACCCATATTTTAATTCGTCATTACCCCCATTGATTAGTGGTCTCCCACACTTGTTAGATATCATAGCGAGGAGAATTATTCAGTAGGGAAAAAAAATCATCAAAAGGGTAACTAATTTTTATGAATAGGAAAGCAAGGCATGTTGTTTTTTGTCTTGTTTGTTCATCTTTATTTGTTGTCTTTAAAATTTTTATTTGTATGTGTTAGAATATATATTGAGTTCAACCTGAAACGAAAATATGAATTTCGAAAATAAATATATCTTGATCGTGAAATTAAAGAAAAGAGAAAGGAGCATGCAATTTGTGACATTCTGAATTTTCGACCCCTCGAGGCTTGAGATATGAAATGGAAGCTCGAATTGGCAATTAAAAATGAAGAATTTCAAAATTGAAAAAAAAATTGATGTCGCCTCGCCAATGGTCATTCACAATGAGAAAAAATGAAGTTTCAGACAAAAAGTGCAAAATATCCGTTTTGCCCCTCAAGCTTAATTCTTGTCTTTGAAAAATTAAGAAGAGCAAAATGGACATTTACCCTCCCCCACTTGCTGCCAAAAAATTGAGTAGAAAATTGGTCATAGAAGTCAAAGGATAAGCTCAAATAATTGGTGCATTGGACAAGTGTCAAAGAAAGAGTGAATGGTCATCTAATCCCCCAAAAAGTTGTTGAAAAATTAAGAGAAAATTATTGGGGTCCTCTTACTGTTGATCTTCTGCCCCAGCCCTTCATTCTCCCGAAAATCTCTCATCTTCTCCATTTTTCTCTCCACTTTCCTCTCAGCCAGACTGTATCGCTCGACCGGTTTCTGCTCTCATGTTCGGTCCATACGACGGCCCCCTTTGATGACCTTTTGGCCTATCGTAGACTACCACAAGTTAGTTTGACCTGTCCTTAACAAGTTCCAATTGGTTTCATGTTATTTGGAGGTCTAGTTAATTTAGGAAATTTTTTTGAAGAAAAGTGGACGGATTCTGAGCTAGCTGAGGAGAAGTGATGGTTCTAGCTCATAGAAAATCCAATTGACCTCAAATTTTCGATGGTAGTTTCATAACATATAGTACTACATGTGGCTGAGTAGAAATGAATTTTTCAATTGAGATTTAGGGGTGTTTCATGGCTGAGATTGAGTGGACAGAATTGATCGAAAATCTGATAGGTGGACAATCTGTGGAGACCGAACCATTTGGGCATCCTAGGGGTGTTATTTTACTTCCAAATCATTAGGGGATGTCCTAGACATGTAAATATAGGTCTTGGAAAGAGGATTGGACAATAAATTGATGATTTGTGGTGAATTATGGGCTGTTGGAATAGGGCAAAGGCAGAACAGAATGCTGTCCAAATCTGTTCCAGCCTTGGCCGAGCCCTTTGATGGTTCTAGGATGTGTTTCCATGGTCCAAAATGATTATTGGGATGTCTTAAGATGTCAACTGATGTCTTAACAAGAAATTGACTCAATCAGATCGGAATTTGGCGGAGTTTATTGATGGGAATTCTAATTTATTAGTAGGACGACGCGATACGTGATTTGGCTGTGCATTTATGAGCCTTGGAAGTGAATTGCACGTGGCATTGCCTAGCTTGACTAATGGTAAGTTTTGCCTAAACCCTTACTTGTATATTAGGACACTACTACATGAATTTAGTAGATGGATTGCCTGAAATGGTGAGAAATAACTGAGATAAGATATGTGCTCTTTATTTTATTTAGCCAATGATTGATTGATTCATGAGTGCATATTCATGTGATGCCTTGATGTGTTAACCGTGGGGCTTGAGTAAATCCTGAGGCGTATCGACGCAGGATTCGACCTGAGGCGTATTGACGCGGGTCTATGAATGGCAAGTGGTGTCCTGAGGCGTATTGACGCGGGACTTGACACTTGGCCAAGTAAGGATCACTAACCTGATGCGTTGTTACGCGGGTAGTATCCTAGTCTGATGCATTATTATGCGAACTGCCTGATGCGTGTTACATGGGCATTGATATTGATATTGAGATACGAGCCTAAGGGCTTGTGGCACCCTGATGCGTCAGAACGCGGGGTTATGATTTGAATCATATCCTGATGCGTCAGAACGCGAGATATGTTGGTATGAGTCGACACGAGCCTCGAAATGGCAGTCTAAACCTAATGCGTCAGAACGCGTGTTTATGTATTGTTAAGGCCTGATGCATTACAATGCGGGCAAGCTCATTGAGCCAAGGAGTTTTGATGAAATAATGTTCAATATTGCCTTTGAAACTTCTTGTGCTAGTATGTAAGCTTGGTCATGTGGCATCGAATGTCTGCGAGCCTTAAAAATATCGATTGGCCTGTGACCCCAGTGGTACCAAGACATCGATTGACCTATGGCCCTAGTGATGTCAGTTGGCAGGAGTACTAAAGAAGTACAAAAGTGGAGGTGGAAGTTGTGATAATTAAGTACCGAACTATATGTTGCTCGAGCAAGGAGCTTGAGATCCTGAAGTTGAGTGTGATTGATTGTATTGCACATCCATGCTTGGCTATTGATATGCCCGTTAGTTTGATGCCATGCGTTGTTGTGGATTGCTTGTATCTTGGTGGTATTGTGTGTGGTCTGGGGGGACTGGTGTTCAGGTCTAGGTTTAGGTTTCACTTATTGAGATTTATATCTCACCCCAGTTGGGGCTTAACTTTTTCAGGTCCCAGGCGAAGGAAGCCCGAACTTGCCAAGGATTGGCATTCGAGGAAGTAGTTGATCAATTGTATTTAGGACGTTGGGTGACCTTAGAGATTGTATTGTTTGGTGGATTAATTTTGATCTTTGAGACGAGTTGAGGTGTATTTTGAAGGTTGAGAAGTGTACTATCTATTTTTGTCCTAAGTCATCTTGATTTTATTTGTGTATGAAGTAGTTTCTTGCTTCCGCATGTATACGATTTTTAAACATGAGGACCGAAGGGATCCTGGATGGCACAGCTTGATTACGACCTGGTGGGATGTTCGCGTGCTCGCCGGGTTCGGGGCGTGACACAATCTTCTTTTGGCATTTGGAGTTGATCAAGAAAATCTAACATGGAAGTGGGTTGATCGAATTTGAATTCTACATTGGATAGGATTTATTTGAATATCATGGAAATCTATCCTTGGTGAAATCATTATGATATTTTCCTAATCCTAGGTGGAGAAGGTTTTCTATTTTGGATCCAACCCTTGCCTATAAAGTTAGAAGCGGATCTTCATTGTAACGAGTATCAGAGAGGAGCTTCTACTAATGGAATTACATCAAGTATTCAAGTGTCGAGCTGATTAAATCTTGTGGTAATTGTTAATTCCTTCGTGAGATCAAAAGATAATTTCGTGAGGAATTGTGGAGCTAAAGACTCGTGGGTTATTGGATGTAATTTGAGGTTGAAAAACACTGAGAGTGTTTGAGTGACTTGAGCGTGGTTTGTAATCTCCATTGGATTGCTTGTTTTATAATGGAATTTGTTGTTACTTTCCCCATGGACGTATATCTCTACCATCGAACCGTGTAATTCTGTTGTCCGATTTATTCTCTTGTTCTGTATACTTTATTATTCAATTGCTTGTTCCGCGTAACAGCCGGTTCACTCGAATGCAAGATGATTATTGGTCAACACAATTGATAGTCACTTCCAGATTTCTTAATTTTCTTCATGCCATATGTTAATCGTCAGGTTGAAGAGTCTCCAATAAATGACAGCATGATTCGAATTTGTTTGACGAATGATAATGGCGATTTGGGGAAGCCAAGGAATTGAAGAAAAATCCCGGGCTTTTGCATTTTTTATTTTATTTTATTATGAATTTGTTTAGCTTACTGAATCATTTTGGAGTAGGCAATATTTCAAACTGTAATGTAGCTATTACTTGACGCAAGAAATACTCAACTAGCACCTGGACGAAACAAATACAAATTTCTCACGTTCTGCATAATATTCACAGCTTATCCGGAAATACCGCACAAAAAGAGAAACTACGCATTGCTCATTACAAATTAAGCTCTTAAATCAATGTGCTGTTCGAAGTTTGTTTTGAATCATTGCACTGTAAACTTTCAAAACATGCATCAAGCTGCCCAAAATCCTTTGGGATAGTGCCTATATAGATTAGACAATTATATAGTACAATATTACGATCACACGATGAGAGACCTAGATGCGAACAAAGACTTTTGTATCAAACACATAAAAGTAGTAGCACAAAAATAATGTGTAGTCAATCAAGATATGGCCTAGTTACTCATGCTCGTTCCTACAAATGATATTTTCTTTTGGTCACGACAATTCTTATTCGATCGTAATCTCCATCGATAATTACATTTTAATATTATCTGACTTATTTTAAAGGAGAGATTGTGCATCCTGTCAAAAGGCTCACTTTCCCCCCCACCAAATTGGAAGACTTTCAGCACCCCTCCATCAAATTTATGACCAGTTCAAGCTACTGTACTTTGTCTTCGTTACATTAGCCATCCCAGCATTATAATATACCTTGTCCCCTTCAATGATGGAGCAATGGAAGGCCCACAAATAGCCGGAGACAGCATATAAATATATTTACAGTAGCATCCTAGATTACTGATCTTATAGAATCAAATCACAGTCCCAGACAGAATTTAATAAAATATTCAGGCATTGCCCTATGTAATTCAGCTGTCTGGATCAATTTTAGAGCTGCCCCAAAACTTTCTGCCGGCTTAGTTTCCCAATAAGCTGCACAATAATTACCACTGTCCATTTGGGTCCCAAGATTGCCCCTACCCAGAAGGGCAAAATCACAAATTATACCAGAATGTAAGTCCAATGTTTCATGGGGCAAATGGGTCATTAAGTGGGTCTAATGGTTGTCATTATTCTCAGCTTTGCACTGGCTCTCACATGGCATGAGAAAAAAAATTATTTCTCATGTGAGCACATGGTTAGGGTTCCTACGATTCATGCTATAATCCATGCGAGCCCCTAGTCAAAGCAATTAAAAAAATCAAAGTAGGATTCATCTTTGACTGATCGTAGTTTTAATTATGATTCCCAATTGCCCACTAGCACGCAATAGAGATAAACCCTAGGCTCCCTCACCCTATATCATAATTTTTCTCTTCTTTCCAGACGCTGAAATCCCGTGGTGCAATGATTCAGCCTGAAAACAGAATTCTGTTTTCAGTTTTCTTTTTAGATTTTTCGCTGCTTTTTGTTTCAGAACATATGTGATGTTCTATTTCCTACAGCAGCATATTAATTGGTAAGACCATGTAAAAAAAATTATAAATCATTAGGTACACAAGTTTATGTACAAAATTCTACTTACTCGTATCTACAAATTACGGGTCGTTGCAAGTAACTAATCATTTTTTTCATTTAAGTGTGTGCAAAAAAAAAAAAAATCTCGGAACCTGTGAAACCGGCAAGCCGGATAATTATTAAAATTTGCAAGGAGATTTCAAGTTCCAAAAATTTGAAAAGTATAAGATAGATTTCGGATTTCAGGTCATTTCCAACGAAGACCAGTGCAACCCTTGGCTTGCACTATCAAGGGAAGGAAGCTACATGCTATCCTTCCTGGGTGTTTTGTTTTGAGTGCAATATCAAGGGAACACCTTCCTAGCAATAAACATTTCCAGGCAACCCTTGGCTTTTCTGAGTGAGAACAAATTAATTATTATATGTCTCATTAAACTAGTCACCCATCCAAATCTAAGCATATACTGTCATGATAATTTCCACTTCTTTATTGATTTCTGACACTCACTTTTACGTTGAATTAACTACATAATCTCTAATGGATCTCGTTCTTGATTAAAGATTTTTTTTTTCTTTCATTTTTTTCTTACTTTTTTTTTTTATAATTTGGCTGGAGATGAAACTATCATACTCCTCTCAAACAACATTTATTGAAGTTAAATTTTAGGTCCACTTGTGATTGAAGGCCAAGGCTTGTCTTCTGTTTTGGTTTTTTGCTTTTCTTTCTCCGTTTGGAACTTATTATTGTGTTTCTAACAAAAAAAAACCTAATTATTTGCTTAATGAGTTGTGTTTTTTTTACTAGGAAACTATTATTCAAAAAATAACTTAAGGACAACTAAGAATATTAGAATAATTAAATATTAAACCATGCCTTCTTCTAACAGCTTAAGCTTTTAGAGCAGTTGGCTGTGGTCCACAAAATCTTTCAAAGAAGATAATCTTTAAGTAAAATTGTGTACGATGTACATATAAACCAAAATATTCAATCTTTTACTAAATTCTCATAAAATTTGTACAAAAGCTTAAGTAAAAAAATTCACAATCATGAGGGTGATCTAGGAAAAGAAGTATACAATTTGTAGATAAATTTGACTTTTCTCTGCTATGATATAGAATTAGAGCTTGCTTAGGTTAAAACAATGAAGAATATGTTTTAAGAAAGATAAACAAGAAATAAACATTGAAATGTAATGGGTGTGGAAGAACAGCAAATAAAAGTTGTTTGGAAGGGATGCGGGTAAATTTTTCTTTTAGTAACATTGAGGGAAAAAATAAGAAGAAGAAAGGTACGAAATTGTTATGGCTAACGCGAAAATCGCAACGAAATTAAAATTGAGAAGATAAATGAGATGTGGTAAATTGGTATATTGGAGTGTAATGGAATATTTGTATTGTGAAATTAAAGAGAGAGAGAGAGAGAGAGAGAGAGAGAGAGAGAGAGAGAGAGAGAGAGAGAGAGAGAGAGAGAGATTACAGAAATAACGGCAGTTTTATGGATTAATTAGTTAAAAAGAAGAAACAAAAAATTGAAGAGAGAGAGAGAGAGGGGAGGGTATTTGGGTAAGTTAACAAAAAAAAAAGGAGTGTATTAGCTAAAACGGGATGGACATAGAGCCGCCCATTAGTTGTTGTATATCTCATAAAATTATTCATCAAAATGCCGCTGTCTCCTAAAATGTTAAAGTTCATACATCAACAATACAGAGTAATATTATCACAAAAAATAACTCCCGTTCATTCTTTTTTGAACTTTTCCACTAGTTAAAACAATCGAATCCGACCTAAATTTTGTAAAGGAGGTGTAACCATTGGACTGAAATTGACAGAGACAATAAGGAAGAACCCCCCCCCAAAAAAAAATATTTATGTGTTTCTGGTTTATTTTTTGCATGCAGAAGAAGGGAGACAGGCCAAGCCATTTGTCATGTACGCGCCCAAGGAGGTCCATGTGCTGTTCCCATATTCTAACACACCACCATCTCAACCTCTGATGTTTGGGCATCTCCAGACCAATTCCACTTTTCTACTCAAACGTCCAAAAAAAAAAAAAAAGCGCTGAGACTCACAATCATGACAAAATTCAGACCTCAAATAAATAAATATGACAATTTTTTTCTATGAAATTAAAAGGATATTGCAAACCACGGAAAATAAATAACAAATAATTAAAAATTATTGCGACAACTATTCTTTCAAGAATTTTATTTTTTGATAGGACACGCCGTCAAAAATTTGTGATCCACAACATACTGCTGTTCTTACAATAATCCAAAAACCTATTATGCTAGCAAATTTCTATATACATATTTATTAAAAAATGGAAAAAATAAACAAATTTCATCAAAATAAACAAAATGAACACCATCCTTTATGATCTCCTTCCCTTATTAAGATCCCATCTCCACAGCCCTCCCTCTTGTTCCAATCTCTCTCTTTCTCACTTCCCAAAACAGAGAAAGAACAGGAAAAATCATGGTTTCCCAAGAGAGCAATGACCCACCTCCCTCAGCCCCCAGGATCTCCTTCTCTGCAGATTTCCTTGATGAGAGCGACTTCATCTCCATCAACCCAGATGGCCATTTCCACGACCAAGGAGCCAAAGCCGAAGAAATCCCAACATTGGACCTCGAGAAGAAGCCGAGGGGCGGCGAGTTCGAGTTCTTGGCCGCCAACATGAGCCCCCACAAGATGATGACCGCGGACGAGCTCTTCTTCGAGGGAAAGCTGCTTCCTTTCTGGCAAATGCAGCAGTCCGAGAGGCTCAAGAGGATCACCCTCAAGCCGAAATCTGGAGACAGTGAAGAAGCCAGGGATGGAGGCCGAGATCGGGAACCAGATCGAGGAGAGGAAGATGCGAGGAACAAGAAGAACTGCCATAGTAGTCATAGCAGAGACCAAGATCCGGAGCAGAACAGAGCAAGTTGGCTTCTCGACAACGACCCATCGCCGAGGCCGCCCAAGTGCACCGTCCTGTGGAAGGAGCTCCTGAGGCTGAAGACCAAGCAGAGGGCTTTGTCCGCCCTCTCGCCGTCGTCCTCTTCCTCGTCCACTTCGTCTTCCTCGAGCTCGCTCGGCGACGCGGCCTCCGTGGACGAGAGGAAGGAGGCCAGAGCCAGAGACAGGGAGGGCAATAGCAACTATCTCCAGAGGATAAGGAGAGGGATGGAGAGAACGAGGTCGAACAGCATTAGGATCAGGCCCATGGTGAACGTGCCCATCTCCAAGCACGTGAAGAGCGCGGGCGGCGGCGGCGGAGGGTCGTTGCCTCCTCTGTTTCCGCTTAAGAAAGGAAGAGTTTTAGAGGCAGAGAGATCTGGAAGGTGAAGGCGGAGATGAAGGGTTCGGATGAGGGAGAGAGGGTGTGAAGATTCTGTGTTCATGTTTTCCATTTTTCCATTTTTTTTTTTATTTTCTCGTTCTTATTTTCGGGTCGACTAATTTCGCTGTTACGGCGGATCTGCTGATTTAGGTTGTGCATAAAGCTGACTTGTAATTTGTTTTGTGGAATTAACGATGATTCATTACATGTTCGCTTCTTCCAGTCTCGCCAAAAAGTCAGGAATCTGCATTACTGTTGATCTTGAACTGTAGCGTGCTTCGAATCGAGAACCGCTCGGATCCAAACGGACCGGTTTTTGATTTCATAAAATTAAAATTGGTGTTTCGATTAAATTTTCAGTTCTAAAGGGAAATCGGATTGCTCGAATCGATTATTATTATTATTATTATTATTATTTTCATAGATGTAAATCTAAAAATCCACTGTTTATTTTTTTTTCTTAAATATAAAATTAATTTTAATTAATATACTAAAATTAAAGCACGCTCATCTCTATTAATAATTTACCGATTTTTGGTTCTAAAATTTGGGAATTAGTCCTTTCGATCTTTTTTTCTTTCAGTTTCTGGACAGGATCCAGAAACCGATCATTCTTATAATAACCCATTAGACATTAGGGGTGAGCGGACAGGTTTCACCTAGAATTTGGAACCTACTCGTCAGAACAAGTTCCTCATTTTTTGAAACCTAGAACCTACTCGTCATAACCTGGAACTTATTCTATCACAGGTTCTAGGGTCGATTTCAGAGTACTCGAGAACCTATCAATTTCTTTTATTTTTTTCATTTTGAGTTCAGCAAAATGAGAATAAATACTACAACTGTTAGTGAGAAGTAGAGGTGAGCGGTTTTAGATTTCACATTTAGAACTTGAAACTAACTCGTTGGAATAGGTTCTTCATGTTTTAGAACTTGGAACATAAAAATTTATTTGGCTCTAGATTATACACTCATCATCAAATGTCATAGAACATTGTAGGATCGTACGAAAATATATATTAAAAAAAAACACAATCAAGATCCAGGGTTCAGGTTCCATGTTCTAGGTAGTGAAACCTGGAACCTACCTATTGGAACAGGTTTCTTGATTTTTGAAACCTGAAACTTACCTTATATACCTTATAACCTGGAATCATATTGGTTCCTACAGGTTTTGGTTCCAGGTTCTCGATTCTACCCTGAAACCATGCTCACCCCTATTAGACACGGTAAGTACTAGTAGTGCACATGATGAACTACGAAAAAATGAGAATGGAAATAAGTTTTTGGTTTCAAAGGAAGGAAGGAATCACGAGGAATTTAATGAAACATATATGGAAATATGTAATGGTCCAGCTGTACCTGGGCCTTCCCATTTGGTTTGTTTTCTTTTTTTCTTTTTTCTTTCGGTCGGAAACAGTCCCTTTTGGTTTATTTGCGGCGTATCTGATTTTTTTTTTCCCTCTTCTGGTCATAAGGGCGTATCTGATTCATTATGGTCATTAAACCATGTTAGTTAACATCCAATCAATATTAATATGGAAATAAGTTTATTGATCTTTCTAATCTTTTCTGGCACTTTAAAAAGAAGATATCAATGAACTTTCGTGATATAAGATCCATATTATAGATATCATTATTTACCATCCAGAAAGCCGTATACTTTGAAAGAAGCTTAGGAGGCAGTTAGGACGAGAAAGCCTTGGCAGCACCAAGGTCTTGAAGAGCCTTGACTTCACTCATCGAAACTAGATCGAACTGTTGGATAAGGGGGATGGAGTATCAAGGACTAGACCGACTCACCCCGGAACCAGTGACGCTTTACGGTGCTATCTCATCAATTAGATCATTTATCCATAGAGTAAAGTATCGCCATTTTCGGATGTGCAGACAAGGTATATTATAGTCTCTTCTAAGAAAATATATTTCTCCCTGCATTATTTCTCTTCAGTGTGCATTCAAAAGAAGTGATGGAAGTTGTGTCTTCATGTCTTGGCTTCGTTAGAAGCTGTTGTCATTCCTTCCAACTTTTTTTTTAATCATGTTCGGATCTTAAATAGGTCGATTCGCTTATATACAAAACAATAACATATCATTTGCAGATTGACTCGTTCAGCCAAGTTATGAAATATTTGGACATGCTCAATACATAGGTAAACACATTAAACATGTCGAGTGGTGCATGTGTAACCACGTGTACACATCATAATATACGTTCAAGAGCATATGTTTTGCAAAAAGGAAAAAAAAATAACTTTTCTACAATTTTTTTCAAAGCAAAGGTGGCTTTATTTATTTATTTATTTAGTGATGAAGGTGTTAAATAACAATTCTGGCACAGGTCTCTTCCAAATGGCTAGCTAGATCTCTTTGAAGGTGTCCAACGGTTGGATAGAAGACTTGTATAACTAGGGACCGGCGGAGCCTAGAAGAGGTTGAACTCGAGAACAGCTGTAATTGCGCTTTAAGCAAGAAATCAAATCATCCCTGTTGATATCTCCCCGTAAAGGTTGAGCTTTGTAAAAGCATTTATTCAGGTGCATAAATGCAAGTGCAGTGGTTGTGCCATGATAGCATTTATTCAAGGTTAAGCTAGAATTTCTAATTTTATAGGAGCTAGATGGTTTGTCCCTTTTATCGATGATTGTACTCGTACGATATGGCTATATCTTATGAAAGGCAAATCTAATGTTCAATCTATATTTCAAAACTTTCATAAAATGATAGTCAATCAATTTGGGATTCAATCAGGAAACTTAGGTATGATAATCGGAAGGAATATTTCAATTAATATCTTCAACATTTTTTTTCCAAACTTAGGGTATTATTCATGAGTCTTCCTGTGTTGATACCTCTCAACAAAATGGAGTAGCAAAAAGGAAAAATAGGCATCTCCTAAATGTTACTCGGGCTCTCCTCTTTTAGATGTTTGTTCCAAAGCATTTTTGGGAGGAAGCTGTTTGAACTTCAACATATCTTATTAATCAGATTCCTTAAAAACCCTTAGGAAATAAAAGTCACTTATAGCTCATGTCTATCTTTTATCATGATGTTTCCTATAAATATCACCTTTCCACTCGGATCTTTGGCTGTGTTGTATTTGTGCATGTTTATAATCACAACCGAAACAAACTCTACCCCCGTGATCTAAAGTGGTTCTTTATTGGGTACTCTAATACTCAAAAAGGTTATAAATGTTATGACCCTTTAACACGTCAAGTTATTATCTCTATGTATGTCACTTTTAATGAAAACCAAACATTTTTTCCTTCCCACCACTATCTTTAGGGAGAGACTCCTAATGAAGATAGTGGGTTTGAACCACTGCCTTCACTACCTAGTGCGTCGCCTAATCTACTTCGTCCAATCCAACTTTGTCTCCTTCCCGATCTCTGCCAATCCTAGCTCTCTTAGTCCACCTAGTCCTTCATCGAGCCCTGTCGCGACCCTCTTGAGGTTGTCGGGCTCTCAAGGGCTAATGGGCCGTCCTGTCTGGTCGGACGCGGGCCTCTCCCAAGGCCCATTACCCAAATCGCAACGGAGGTATGCGTGATCGACTTTCAGTGTGGTCTAGTGACATGTGCTAAGTGTGCATGCCATGGAGTCGCCACCAATCATTTTTTTAGGGTATGATTGGACCACCCAATCGAATAGTTGGGAGTTTCTATTCAATTCTGCGAGAACCAGAGAAATGGTTTCGGGGACTTAGTTACACCAACTGTCAGAGTTGACGCCCTTTCGGTACCTAAGTTGACTGAATTTTCTAGCCTGAGATTCATGCGGATGAGTAAGGTATGAACCCTAAATCTAGAAATTCATGTAGATAAGAGTGATTATCCTAGCAATCACAATCAGTAATAAAATGCCCAACTCAAGGAATCTAGATATGCAAATAAATCACATGGCATTTCTAGTAAGGTCCTATTTATCAATCACAGCTCAAGAATGATTTAGCTGTCCTAGCCATTCTACACACGATCTAACCTAATAAAAGCATTAGGAAGCATCGAAGGAGTTCGAGAGTACTCACATGGGGTTCGCCGTGCCCTGGTTTGGTCTTGGACTAGCTATCGAGCTCATGCCGACCCGATTATATTTGGGGATCCACTTGGCGTTTTACACCATGAAATCATGTGAAACAAAAACGAAAATATTCAGCAAGGGGAATTTATTGTAGATGGTGGTCGATCTAATTGGACGTCAAGACTAAAAAATATGTAGAAATTTACAAATTAAAATACTCGAATGACATTTTTTTGCCAAATTCAACTCTATGCGTCGTGAAGAAATACATGCAATTGAACTTGAATTTTGACTATTTATGAGTTCAAAATGAAAAGGAAATTAAAATAAAAATATTGACTATTTTTCTATATTTTTACAACATCGAACGCTATTTTTCTTCATTTTTCATGTATTTTTCTATTTTTGGAAAATATTAAAAAATATGACAAATTATTTTTTTTTTATCAAAAATGGTTCCTTTAGCTTGGTCAAGGCTACCAAAGATGATTTTTTAATTTTTTTAACTTTTTATAGATTTTTTATGAATTTTTAAAAAATAAACTATGAAAGACTGATCAAAAATCAGGTGTCAACAAGCCCATCGAGTCCTTTGTACAATCCTAGTTCTCCTTCAATTTCTCTGCCTAGTTCATCATCATCATCATCTAGTTCTCCTAAGAATGAACCAAATAAATTGCAAGTTTACTCAAGAAGGATGAAGCTCAATCCGGAACTAGATCAAGTCCCGTTATCCAAACCATTATCAGGTAATGAAATCATTCACTCTTCTTCGAATGAGCCTGAGTTAAGTGATTTGGATTTACTTATAACCTTAGAAAAGCTACCAGAAAACGTACCACACACCTTATCTCCCAATTTGTGTCATACCATAGATTATCTACTCAACACAAAGCGTTTATTACTGTTGTTGATTCAAGTACTATTTCTAACTTGGTACATGAAGCTTTTGAGGATAGGAATTGGATACACGCTAAGATGGAGGATATGAATGCATTGAAGAAGAATGATACATGTGAAGTTGTGACTTTACCCAAAGGCAGGCAATTACTGGGATGTAAATGGGTTTATACCCTTAAGTACAAAACTGATAGGACCTTGGAGAGGTATAAAGTAAGGCTGGTCACAAAGGGGTGCACCCAAACATATGAGGTGGATTATCAAGAGACCTTCGCAACAATAGCAAATATGAACATAATACGGACGCTTATTTCTCTTACAACTAATTTTGGTTGGTCTTTGGAGCAATTTGATATGAAGAACGCGTTTTTACATGGATATTTGGGAGAGGAAGTCTTTATGGAGCCTCCACTAGGTTTTAACAAGAACTTTGGAAATAATCAAGTGTGTCGGCTTAAAAAGACTTTATATGATCTCAAACAGTCCCCAAGAGTTTGGTTTGAAAGGTTCACGAAGACAATGTTTGAGATGGATTACAAGCAAAGTAGAGGGGATCACACTCTGATCATCAAACATTCAAATGAAGGTATGGTCATACCTCTACTTGTGTATGTAAATGATATAGTTGTGACCGGTAATGATGAAGCTGAAAAAAGTTTCTTAAGAGTAGTCTTGCTCAACAATTCGAGATCAAAAACCTTGGAAAGTTGAGATACTTCCTTGGTATCAAGGTGGCCTACTCTAAAAAAAGGTATTTTTATATCTCAAAGGAAGTATGTGCTTGATCTTATTAATGAAATATGACGACTCAATAGCAAGATAGTGAACACTCCTATTGATGCACACCATAAAATGGATGGACAGAGAAAGAGTGGCATATATAGTTGATAAAGAGAGATATCGAAGGTTAGTAAGAAGACTTATTTATCTATCTTATATTAGGCTAAAGATAGCTTATGTTGTGGGAGTTGTAAGTCAATTCATGCATGATCCTAAAGAAGAACATATGCAAGTTGTTTACAGGATTCTTTACTACCTCAAAACTACTCCTAAAAAGATATTTTGTTTAAAAAGGGTGGCAATCTGAATCTTGAAGCCTATACTGATGTAGATTACGCTGGGTCACCAACATATAAAAGGTTCATATCTGGCTATCGCACTTTTCTAGGGGGAAATCTTGTCACTTGGAGGAGTACAAAATAAAATGTGGTTGCTCAATCTAGTGCTGAAGCAGAATTCAGGAAATGGCGAATAAGATATGTAAACTATTGTGGCTCAGGAATGTCATTGAAGACCTCAAAGTGAAACACGGAGGAACTATGAGACTCTATTGTGATAATAAATCAACAACCAACATTGCTCATAATCCAATTCAACATAATCGAACCAAGCATATCGAGGTAGACATATATTTTATAAAGGAGAAGCTTGAATCTAGTTTGATTAGTACTCCCTAAACTCCTAGCAAAGATCAGCCAGTAGATTACTGACCAAAGGCCTACTAGTGTTGAGATTTCAAGAGATTATCAGCAAGTTGGCCGTGGAAAATATTCACTCTCCAACTAGTGTTAGAAAATCTCCTATAATCTCTTCCTAATTATTTGGGATATTATATAATTTGATTTTGTTAGCTATAAATTAGCTACTGACAGAGATTGGAGCCAATTAAGATCTATACATAAAACAGGTTTCTTGCCTAATTTAGGTCTTCTATTGTTGTATATATTGTAATTACTCAATCATAATACGAAAAAACTGGTTCTTTTCTTCAAAACCAAATTACTTTTAATGAGATCCAAGCTTAACTAGACAGTGCTGAGTGTCTCGCTCACATGAATTTGAATCGACAAAAGTCTAATCTGTCATCAAATCAGAAAGCTCATAAGCAAGAAGCTACTTTCCTAATTTCAATTACATTAAATTTTATACTGATCGTCATCCTTGGGCAAAAGCACACTACAAGTGACATAATTTTTGTACGGCGTTCATTTAAGTGCCATAACTTTCAAAACGTTCACTTGAATGCTAGTTTTTTGAAAAAGTGTTCACTTGAGTGCCAAAGGTGACGTGGCCATCGAAAAATGTGACGTGGCCGCCGGAAGTGCTGATGTGGCACCGGCGAAGTGATTTTCCTGAATATTTAATGTACATGTGGCATTTGTTTTTATTTTTTGCATATTTTATTTATCTAATTTGGTTTAATTATTAATTTTTTTAAAAAAAGGCAAACCGTCGGTGGTGGCCGGCGGCGACTCTTGCCGGCCAACACCGAGAAACCAGGCGTTTCTCTCTTTTAAAAAAAAAAAATCATTGATTTTTCTTTCTTTTTTTGGCTTTTGATTTTCTGAATTTGAATAAAAAAAATTCAGAACCTATTAAAAATTGACATGGAATTTCCACATGGCACTCAGAAATTCAATAAATAATAGTGAAAATTCCACGTCAAGATTTCCGGCGAAAATAGCACTCAGGTGGACGCTTTTGGCCGGAATTGGCACTCAAGTGAACGTTTTTGCTCCGATGTGGCACTCAAGTGAACGTTTTGAAAGTTATGGCACTTAAGTGAACGCCGTACGAAAATTATGACACTTGTAGTGTATTTTTTCCTCATCCTTGAGTAACTTGACGCAGCAAAAGAATTTACAAAGATGCTTACAGCTCAGGAGAGGATTGGAGATTGAATTAGAAAACCATCCATATACAAGGTTCAAGCTAATACAAGATGCTTACAGTACTCTTCGATTTTCTTCAGAACTGATTCTTCATCTGACAATAGTTTTTCCAGTTTTGGAATATCGTCCTCGAGTTTTGGAATTGTCTTTGCTGAAACCCTCACACTCGTTTGTTAAATCTTCGATTTGCAATGCATCCTAGAGGAAGAAACGGGTGAAATGCAAATTCAGGCTTAATGTATTTAAACTATCTGTTCCCTACCTTTTCAAGTTTCTCCTCAACTTTCTTGATATTTTGTGCTTGTACTTCAAATCTCCCTGATATTCGAGATCTTGCCTTTCAAACTCCTCCAACTCATCCTTACAGACTTGTAAATTACTATCTAGCTACTGATCATCCATAGACAAGCCCAATTACAAATATTCAGAATAGCGGAATGGGAAAAATAATTTCAGTAGTAATCATCACATTGCAAAGAGTATGCACACATCCTTCCTCATATAGAGGGATAAAACGGCTGATATGTGGTGGCTTCCTGTAGCAACTTCTACGGTTTAAGTACACCTGGAGTGCTATAAGTTATGTATGACGATCAGTTTAGTGCCAAAACTTTTAAATCGATCAGTTTAGTGCTAAGTTTTTGTAACTTTGATCACTTCAGTGCCAATATTGGAGAAAATCGTGCACTTCAATGTCATTCCGGCCAAAGTTCGGCAAAATGAATTACGTAGACATTATAATTAGTTTTTATTATCTTACGTGGCGAATTTTTTTTAGAAGCGGCTGCCATGAAGGAATCCTACGTGGCTTACAGAAGGGAAATAATTTAAAACGGCGTCGTTTATGTATATGAGTCAATCATGATGGAATCCTATGCGGCCACCTCCAACGCCTGCGCCTACACCGCCTCCCGCTCTTGCTTCAGCACCAACTCCGGCACCGACACCCCCACCCACACCACCTCCCGCTCCAACACCCACTCCAGCACCTGCACCTTCTCGACCTCCAACACCAGCTTCACCGTCCCCTCCTCCACCTCGACCGACTCCACCTCCGGCGGTACTGCCTGCTGTTGACACCTAATTTTGGCAGTCTCATATTATATATAATGTAAAAAATAATAAATTTTACATTTGTTAAATATACTTTATGTGGCAAGTATAGAAAAGAAAATAGAATTTAAAAAAAAAAGGGCGCGCGGGCCGAATCAATTGAATGCATGAGGACGGATAAGGCCCGCATTTTTTTCCTTTTCGTTTGGGCCTGCGTGCCCTCTTTTATTTCTCGGCCCAAGTCTATTTAATTTTATTTCCTTCCTCACATGGGCTTGGGCGAACAGCCCACATCCCCTTTCTTATTTCCCCCCCCCCACCCCCCCCCCCCGCAGCCCATCTCCCTCTTTTATTCTTTTCCTCAGCACACGTTCTTCATGCACTTCACTCTTTATTTCACACTCACATCATTCATTTATTATTGCAGTACACTTCACGCGGGTTACGATCACCTCACGTTCCCATCAGCCAGGATTGACTCCGATTGACAAAAAACTTCGCGGAGAAGGGAGCTCGGGGAGAGAGAGCACAGAGCGAAAGAGAAGAGGGAGAGAGTGCTCGGGTGGGGAGCACCAAGAATAGAGCAGGACCAAAAAAGAGAGAAAAAAAGAAAGGGGGTTCGGTGACCAAAAAAAGAGAGAGGGGGACGAGCTTGACGGGGATGGCCGAGGAATCCATGGCGAGAGGTCGTGCGGTTGAGTCGCCTTGAGGTGGTTGCTGCCGTTGTAGCCCAGGTCGCAGCCCGAGAGGCAGCGTCGTGGCCGGCGGCAACGGCGGTGCAATCGCTGACGATGAGAAGGTGAACCATATGATCCCCGCCCTCCTTCGCCTTCCCTACTCGCGAGACGTCCACGCTGTGTCTTCGACCAAACCCGACGGTATCGTCGGCTTCGAGCTTTGAGACGTACCTATGACTGTGGCCGCGGTGCGAGCCGGTCCATGGTGTTGAAGCGAGCGTACTAGTGGCGTACTGAGCTGGGCGTGGCGGAGGTTTGAACGACGCCGCTCACTCGTGGTCATCAACGGCGAAGACGAACGATGCCTAAGGAAGCTCCGACTAGCAGACGATACGCGAGATGTGAAGGGGCGGCGGCTACCTACGACAGACGAGTGGTCACCCATCTATCGTTTTTCATTGCGCCGAGTGGTCCAGTAGGTCAAGCGAGGCAAGCACAGAGTAGATCCCGAGGACTTGCGTCGCGACCTGGGTCCGAAGTGCCGTGCCGAACTTGGCGACAGCATCTGGAGGTGGGCCGATGGTGTTGGTGCCGCTGAGCATGGCTGACGCGCTAGAGGAGGAGGACCTGGCAGGAGCTTCCCGGTTAAGGGAGTGTCGACGACGCTCGCCACCAGCAGACTTTGAGGTTTGAGGATGGTTATCGGCTCCGATGGAGGGTGACGTTGGTGAGCTGAAACTGTTTGGCTGAGTTGGCGACACATGAACGTGGGTGGAGCTGGCGCACGAGCAAGTCCTAACGGGTGCAACTTGAACCGGCGATGATAGCTCGCAAGCTGACCTGAAACAGAGGCATTGGAGTGATGGCTCGGATTTTGGTTTCGGTACTGGATGGGCTGACCCAACGTTTGTAGCGAGAAGCTCCGGTGGAGTGAGACTCGGCGGCACGGGAAGCGGTGAGGTGACCCAAACTAGTACGGGGACAAGCAGAACTCGCGCCTCTGACGAACGGATCTGACGAGCGAGTCTCCGTGGCTGTCGTCGGCGCCTGGAAGTGACAGGAGGTGGTCAAGGGCGTTGGTACGCGACGAACACCGGTGGGCATGCACGTGGGCAGAACTAGCTGGCGTCCGAGAAGTCCGCGTAGCAGGATCTGATGGTGGCGGAGAACGAAGCCCGGCGATGGTGCTGACGAGCAAGTCCCAACGTGCGACGGTGAGGCGACCGAAGTTTAGAGGCGACGTCAGTTTCGGTCGCAACTATAGCTACAGTATGTGTCGTGGGCGTGCAATGGAGAAGATGATGAACAAGAGCAGTCCAGCCTTTTTGCTCTTGCTCTTTTTGTTTAGGCTGGTCGGTTGGGCTGATGAGGGAAGAAATGAAGGCTTTTGGGCTTGGGCTATTTTGTTCAAGAGTAGGTGTTTTGGGCGTGAGAGAGCTTGGGCCGAAAGGAGGGCAAAGCCCAATTCAGTCAAGACAAGGGTGAGGTGGGCTTGACTCCTTTGTGTCGCCGGGCCCAGTTCAGGTGCTCTCACCCGGGCCTATCAGGTCCAACGACCTGATCCAGGCCCGGGTCTCAGAACCCGACCTGGACCCGGTTTCTTTTATTTATTATTAATAAATAAATAAAAATAATATTAATAAAAAAATCCAAAAAATCAGAAAAATGCTTTAAAATACCAAAAAAAATAATAAATAGATAGGAAATGCTTCTATTTGTTTCTTTTGTCTAATTAGGCTTTTATATGCTTGATTATCGACTGTTTGCCATGTTTAATTCACATGACTTAGTTTTAACTTCGCTTGTGAATGTCTGAATATTATGCATGTCTTAGTAGATAAATTAGCACGATAATTAGAGTTTAATTCGAGACACTCGTTTTATCCTTTAATTAGCTGAACTTTGCTGACTATCTACTTTGAGTAAGTGCATATTCCAAAGGCTTGATGCACCATTTTGATATTCCAATGTGGCGACTGACGATGATGCCCATGGCAATGGAAGCTTATTGGGGCTTGGTGATTGAGGACCGACGTCCAATCCGGTTCATTTTTTTATATATCCGATCCACGTGTCGGAGTTACTTTCTTTAAATATCGCCTTTATAGAGTTGGATTGCATGCGCTTATTCCAATCTTTATTTGGCATATTTACCTGATTGAGTATTTATAACACTGTCTTTTGAAAAATTGCCTATTAATCGCTTTTCCTATTGCTAGGTTAAGGGTAAATAGGCAATTGCACGAAATGACAGAAAAATATTATGCATGATCATTTAGTGCTGGTTAGATGCCTGGTAAGCTTAAAATGACGTGCAGAATGTATGGTCACCTTAGGGAATATTAACTTGTTAGGTACCGAAAGGGCACTAATTATCTTGTTAGCGTAATCAAATCCCCGAACTTAGAATCTCTGGTTGTATAGGAATCGAGATAATACTCTCGTGTCTTGATTGGTTTCTAGCTGACCACAATAGGCTAGTGGCGACTTCTAGTAACTTTTTAGGTTGCTAATTAGTAAAACGAAATTCAATGTCACGCGAGGTAGGACTTGGGAGAGTCCACGTTATTGACCGATGGCAATACGTCTAAACCTGCCGGATCCCTCGAGGGAGGTTTCAGACAGCTCGCGACAGCTTGGCGACTCCACTAGGGATTATTAGGTTAGGAACCTGTGTAGACTTAAGCCATAATAACCAGTTGATTGTTTTCTAATTTGATCTCCATTTTGCAACGCTGCGAGGAAAATCTGGTTAATGTGCTAACCTTGTGTTAGATGTTCTTGTAGGTTGGGAGTTATAAGGGGTGTAGTGATTGTTGACTTATCTGTTTTGCAGGGTGTCGTGGGAATATATGTTATTTGTGTATATATTGAAGCGATGTTTGATATACCCTACCGTGCATGTTTCTCATACACTACACTTTTCGCACACACCAGCGGTCAAACCCCGACTGCGATTTTAAGGAACCTTTAGGAGGTATCAAAAATACATCGGGCCATACGCAGGTCTGCAAATGGCACGATCGTTTCTGATCCCGCTCATCCCCTCGAAATATGTGCCCCGACCCAATTGTGCTGTCAGCATTTTTGGGGGCGGTATATCATTTCGTTGTGGTGGGAGCCTTTAACCATTAGTCTATCCTATCCATTATGTGTCAAACCTCACTGTTAGCATGCGCATGTCTATGCCATTGACAGGCATTGTTCGCCAACCACTGTGAGTAGGATTCTTTCATTTATTAGTTCACTTTGAATTTTATTTTCGGCAGTCCGTGAATATCAATTGGACGCCCTACGTGGTCTAAGCCCGTAGTTGAAAATTTTTGTGATCATTTTTTGCAGTAAATTTGGAGAATAAATTTCAAATGAATAAATCATTTTGCTATAATTTTCACGCCATTTTTGCAAAAGGAATATCCCAAAGCAATTTTTCAAAATTGACGACGCTTTTTGTGCATTATACTTTTGAAATTAAATGGGCGTCCTATTGATAATCACGAATAATCTTTTAATGGCACCTCCTCTTACAATGAAATTGCAGCGAAATATCGATGTCTCTAGATGTACATTGTGGGGGCAAGTGTCATCGCCTCTTTTGCATGTAAGAGACGACCTCATTAAAAGATCAGTTTGCATCTGTATACTGACATTGATGTCTTCTTATCGCAGGACATGTATGATGGTCACTCTTTGAGATTTTCTTGATTGACCATGCAAAGATTGCATTGGAAAGCGAGGCCTGAAAATGTTAAACCCGTGTTGGACGGAAAGCATGAATGCCACACTTCCAAATGAATCGGTGACCTATCACTCATTCCGCAGAATGGAAAACTCCCATTCCTTGTCGTTTTTCAAGCTAGAGCCGATCAGCAAAAATGCGAAAATGGACAAGAGGAGCCACTCTGGGGCAGCTTCTCGAAGGGGGATGACTTATTCTAATGATAGCAGAGGATAGCCACCATGGAGTAGCAATCACACCCCTAAGTGAATGAAAAGGAAGTCGTTCCTGATTTCTTTTATTTTGAGTTATATGTTGGATATTGTTCCCTTTTTCCATATGTAGTAAAATGAATCAAGAGGGGACAAGACAAAGATGTCAGATAATCACCTGCCCGGAGGTGATGATTTGAGAATTTAAACGTGACGGCTAGCCTTCCCATCGAGGAAAAGTGTCATCATCACGTTCGAGTCGAAAAAACAACAATCGTTATAAATAAAAAAGAATCACCGAACAGCTCAATGGAACACTTGGCGTCAAGACCTTTCGGACGAAGGACATAGGAGGATGAAAACGATCCATCCCGTTCTTGTTCTTAATCTAAATCATTAGAGGCAACTGATCAATTTCTTCTTCAAAATGCAGGAAGTGCTTAATCAGAAGAAATCACAGAATAACTCGAGGGCATGAAATATCATGGCCGCCCAACTCAAATCAAGAAAAGGTTTAACATAAATCAAAAGTTCTGATAGATAAACAAGATGTGCATCCGTCTATGTGGACAGCAACCCTTCTTACTATGAAAAGCCTAAAGGGACGCGATAGTCCAGACCGGTCTCAAAAGATGAGTGAGGCAGCGGACCCAACTACTAGGGCAGCCTCTAGCGTCAAAACATAATGAGATTATTTGATTCAAAATAAGAAAATGTATCGTTCCAAAGTATCATCCAAATTGATTTTTGGAATAACATTTTGTATCCATTTCCTTGCAGGTTACAAATGAAAAATCATGACAACGGCCACGACGATGTAGTCCAAGTTACTTGAGAAATTAACGCTAATCCATGAGGATTTTGTCAACCTTGTTAACACCGTCAAGAAGCTGTGGCTGCTGAGGCTTTCCCCATTTCCATCTTTCGTTTTCTTCAAATAGAAAAGCGACAAGGCCCATCATCTTTCTGATCCTGAGAGAGAAGCTTTGAAGAAGCTAAAACAGGTCGTACACGAGACCTTCAACACCATCACCTTTCTTCTCCAGGCAAACCTCGAAGTAAGAATGCGATGCGGACGAAGCATCCACCTCTTTTCGAGAACTTGCCATCAAGGGTTACTCAAAGAAGAACAGACCAATGTCTCGTTCAAATTCCTCAGGTCTCATGACTTCAAGGCCAGGGATGCGTTCGTCCTAATACGGAGCAATGTCCGCTAGCAAAAAAAAAAGTCCAACATTAATGCGTTCCTGGACCAAAACCTCGACGGCGTTCTTGATAGAATCGCGGGCATAAACAACCATGATTGAGAAGTTTATCACGTGCGCTACAGTGACTGAGGGAAGCTTCAAGACTAAGAGTTGTATAAAAAGGCGTTTGCCAACGACGTATAGGCAAGCCAAGTTCTCGCAATAGAAAAGACAGCACTTAATAGGGAAGTACAGAGTCTTGACGAAGTGAATTTCTCCGACGAATCATAGCATGTTGTGGATGCGATGATTCTCGCCAACAAATCTGGAGCGGAAAGAATCATTTGATTTTGGTAGCAATGTGTATCGTTCCTAACTTTAACTCCATTCAGAATGAAAGTGACTTGTTCTATCTCTCATTTTGTAGATGAATGAGTGTGTTCAACTACAGTGGCAATGCATTATATGAAGAAAAGACGATTAAGCTGGATCGTCTGCTCAAGATAAAAGGGAGTATTTAGTTCCCAATGTTGAATTCATCTGAAATGAAAGCTAACGCATTATTTCTGTTCATGCAGGTAAAAATGAAGAATTGCCTAAGCAAATGGGTACTAGAAATCAAGCAGGGTATTCTGTGGGTTCAAGACGAGATCACCTATAACTCAGATTCTCGAAGACGGGAATTATTCGCATTCAGACAAATGATCGCTAAGACTCGAATGAGATCGAGTTCGAATCGAATCTCCACAAGAAGTCGAAGCCGCTGACGGCATAACCTGGGTGATGCAGATAGTGTCATGAGGACAAAACTGAGGCAGAGTTGCAGAAGGCAGAGGCCTCTCGATTGGCCAATCTTCTCCAAGAGTTTCTAGATGCGATTCCTTAGTTCAACACTAACACGCCAAGGCTAAGCTCGGGCACTCAGCGATACTTTGCCAACCAACCCAAATGTACTGCCGAAGAAGGATTGCTTACCATTTTAAGTGGATAGCAAATATCGCCCCGTGGTGAAGAAGCACAGTAGAATCAGGACATGAGCTGATTATTGAGATCTCAATTGGGATAGTCTGAAGGAAAAATTTCTGCTCCCATACATTGATGTTCTGCTCAATGGTAAAGCGAAATTCGAGTTGTTCCCTTTCATGGATGATTTTTCTGGCCATATCCAAAACCGCATGAAGGAGGAGAATAGGAGCAAGACTCCATTCATAAGCCCGCGGGGAACCTTTCATTTCAAGATAATACCCTTCAGTCTAATGAATGCCGGAGCTGCATATCAGAGAACCCTGGAGATATGGAAGACTAGCAACCCAAGAACCTAGAATCAATTTGCAGATGCCTTGGCCACCCCATCCTCGATGTTCTAAGTGACGACAAGTCCAGATATCGAGCCATTGAGAATTGAGATCTGGAGAAGATCAGCGTCCTCCTTGCTAGCAGAGGAAGAGGCAGACGACAGGCCATGCTACCATAACATTAAGGCCTACTTGCAAAAAAGGGAGTTCCTTGAGGGGAGTGAGGCAGTGGACATAAAGTATTTGGTGAAACTGTCTTCAAAGTTCTTCCTCAGCGGCAATACATTGTATAAAAGGTCATATGACTCAGTTCTACTGAGATGCGTCGATACCAGGGAGGCCAATCAGTTGATGAGTGAAATCCATGGAGGTAAATGTTGCCCCTATATGATCGGCTACCTGCTAAGCAAGAAGATCATGAGGTTGGGGTACTATTGGCTCACCTTGAAAGCCGACTGTGTTTAGCATGTTCGTTTCTGCCATCAATGTCAAGTTTATGGAGATAGAATTGTTGCTCCCCCAAACGAGTTGCACCAGATGTCTGAGGCATGGCCTTTCTCTATGTGGGGCATTGATATCATAGGGTCAATTAATCCCAAAGCTTTGAATGGGCATCGTTTCATACTTGTGGCCATCGATTACTTCTCGAAGTGGATTGAAGCTAACTCATACGTCAATGTCACAGCCAACAATGTGACCAGGTTTTTGCGTCGAGATATTTTCACCAGATACGGGGCACCAGAGGCTATAATCATCGACATTGGCTCAAACCTTAATAGCAAAATTGTTGACAGGGCCCTTAGCGAGTTTCGCGTTCGCCACTTGAACTCTTCGCCTTATCGCCCGCTGATGAATGGTGCAGTGGAAGCGAAAAACAAGAATATCAAGAACGATCATGTCCAAGGCAGCAGTGAATTATCGTGATTGGCATGAGAGGCTCCCCTATGCACTAGTGGCATACCGTACGTCGATCTGTACCTCAACTAGGGCAACTCCTTTTTCTTTGGTGTATGGTATGGAATCGGTGCTGCCAGTGGAAACAGAGATCCCATCACTGAGGATTCTGTCTCACTTGAAATTGTCAGAAGCCGAATGGATTCAACAAAGATATGAACAGCTGAATCTGATCGACGAGAAAAGACTGTGGGCCATCTGTCATGGTCAGTGCTATCAAAAGCGCGTCTCGAAGTCATTCAATCCGTAGTAACGACAAAAAAAAGTCATGTCGTAGTGGAGCAAAATACCTGACAAACCCTCAGACATGAGAGTAGTTTTCTCCTCATCCGTTCTTTGAGTGCATGTATGCCTCGTCAAATTGATATAAGGCAAGTCAAATTGGAGGTGGCACCCCTCTTTCGAGTGCTGCCAAAGGGATTTTGAGTAGCTTCAAGTTGGGAACAACAAAGCTCAGCGAGCCTAAAGAAGGGTAAATCTGTATCGTTTCCAATTTACCATTAATTATTTCAATTCTAACATGAGTTTATTGCATTCCCGACAGAGAATTGTCAAACGACTCGAGATTAGTGCAAAGTGCGGCTGTCCGACCTAGTATTGAGAGGCGTACCGTTTGGGACTTAACGCCTAAATAAAAAGCGAGGCATCTCAATGACGGCAACAGTGCCGTGGCCTGGTGGTATGGGGAGTGGCATTGGTCCGAGCGTGACCTGAGTTCGATCCCCGCGGTCGGCATCAAATGTAAATGTTGTATATTAAATAATAAAAAAACTTTTTGCATCTCTTTTATTTGCAGAAAATACGAGAATACCTGCTAAGCGAGATTGAAGATGGCGTCTTTTCACAAAGCTGGTCTTGATGCTTCAAGACTCAATGAATTTTTGAGATGCTTGACCCGGATCGATGCAGAGCTTCAGACACTACACAAACCTTAGGCGCAATCAGTCCATCTAGTCATTCGTCGACAAATGGTGATGTCCAGAAAAGGAGATGCGCAAAGCACCCTAAAAGATGAAATCGAAGCAAAGGGTAGTGTCGCGACCCTCTCGCGGTGGAGCGGGCTAATGGGCCGCCCGATCGCTGGCTTGATCGGACGCGAGCCTCTCCCAAGGTCCATTTCCCAAGTCGCAACTGCTGGATATACGTGGTCGACCTTCAGTGTGGTCTAGTGACATGTGATAAGTGTACATGCCAAGGAGTCGCCACCAATCGTTTCGTGGAGGGTACGAACGGAAAACCCTATCGAATAGTTGGGAGTAGTCTATTCGATCCTGCGGAAACCAGAGAAGTGGGTTCGGGGACTTAGTTACGCCAACTGTCAGAGTTGACGCCCTTTCGGTACCTATGTTGAATGGTTTATCTGATCCTAGGATTTCATACAGACGAGTGAGGTACAGATCCTAAATCTAGGAGTTCATGCAGATGGGAGATATTACCCTATCAATCACAATCAATAGAAAAAAATGCGCAAATAGAGGATCCAGTACATGCGGATAAAACACATGAAATCAGCATGATATCCCTAATGAGACCCTATTAGCCTAGAGAAATATCAATCAAGGCTTAGGAGTGATTTGGACATGATTCGCCCTTGAGGGGTAGAATCGTAATTTTGAATAATTCGGGGAAAATTTACCCTTAAAAGGGTAAATCTGTCATTTTAGATGAATTGGGAAGTCAAAAGATGGAGGAAATAGGATTGGCCATCAATCCAATCCATTTCCTATTTTTCGGGATTTTCCAGGATTTTTCTGGAATTTTCAAGTGATTTTACCCTTGGAAGGGTAAAGTCGTCATTTGGACAAAGACGAGAACTGAAAACCTCAAATATTAGAGTTGGTCGTCCACCTGACCCAAACCCTAACTTTGAGCAATTTTCAGAACTCGATTGAGACAAGAAAGACAATTTTCCCATTGAAGGGCAAAATTGTCATTTTGAGAAAAGAGGCGGGACTCGAAAACCCAAACCTAAGAATTGGTCGCCTACCCGACCCTAATTCTTACCTTGGCATTATCGATTTTATCGTGCATACACAGCAAAGGCGACTTACCTTTAAAGGGTAATATCGTCAAGTCTCGGAAGAACAGATAAGAAACCCCAAAAATAGGGTTGACCAGTTGTCTGTGGTCAACCCTCGATTTTTGGGGGTTTCTGGAATGTCTAAGATTTTCCCACAATTTTTCCATATTTTTTTTTGGAATTTTCTGGCATTTTCTAGCATTTTTTGGATTTTCTGAAATTTTTCCAATTTTTTTTATTTTTAAAATCATTTTCTGATTTTTTTTTATTTAAAAAAGAATATTATCCGGGCCGGGTCAGGTGACCCGGCCCACGGCCCGCGACGACCGGCCCAACCCGGATCCAGCCCGCGCGACCCTAAACGACGCCGCTTCACCTTCTCCCGCTCGGATTTTTTTAAATTCCCGCCCAAACGAACCAACGCTCTTGATTGCGCCATGTGGCGACTGATGGACGGTCTGATCTTCATAATGAACCAACGGCCTAGATTTAAACACCCGATCGAACTACAGCCGTCCGATCTAAGGGATTTTTAATTTTCGAAAACTATTTTTTATTTCCGAAAAAAGCAAGATCTCGACGCGTGGCATAATAACCACCGTCGGATCAATATTTGTTATTCGGTTATTCGCGAATGGCTGACGTGGCTGCCACGTGGGCGCCACGTCAGCGCCACGTGGCCGTTGACTCGTTGACCACTCCACGTCAGCTTCATCTTCTTCCCGAGAACATGACTGAACGGACGACCGAGGTTTCTCCGCTGTTGATCAGCAGCGAAACTTCGTCCAAAAGACTCAAGACCTAAACCATTCAACTCGGCTCGACTTGCAGTTTCGTATATATGAAAATCAGGCAAGATTATCTATGGAATCAAACACAGGCGAGCTCGTACCAGTACGGCCATGGTGACTTCGATCATACGATTTATGGAATTTCATGGCAATTCCTTTGCACTGAAGCACCAAAAAGAGTTTAGGAAGCTTACCTCGAGCTCTGATTGAGCTCGCAATGGCGAGAATAGCCTGGCCAGTGATCGACCAGACCAAGCTGAGTTGGGGGTTCGACTCGGGGTTTTCAGGCGAAATTGATGCAAAAAAAAGAACCGAGGAGGGTCACTAATGCTCCAGGAGTAAAACGCATACTCGAATTTCACAAACGATCATGAGATAGGCAATTTGCCATGAACGCACAGTAAGGAATTTAACTCTGCAACTCACCTATTTTTGGGGTCTCCAGTGGTGCGAGCAGGCGCGATCGCTTCCTACAGACTCAGGTGAGCTTCCGGTGATGATCGTCAAGTTCGGTTTGGCCTGGATTGGCCTAACCGGTGATGCTCAATTCTCCGACGACGCTTTGACAATGGTTTTTTTTTACAGGCTCTCTCTAACTCTATTCCTCTCTCTCTCTCTCTCGCTCTCTCTTTCTCTGTTTCTCCACCGCGAGCGCTCTGCCTCTCGCTTACTCTCTCTACCGCCTGCTCGAGCTCGCTCTCTCTCTTCCTCTGCCTTCTGTTGCGCGAAGAAAAAACTCCCTTTCTTTTCGCCCCGTTTCCTTTTTGTTGCGCCCACTAACTCCTTTGCCAACTGATTTCCCCCAGCCCCAACTGATTCTCGCCCTCTTCGTTCTGTTCGTTCTGTTGGCCAACGCCCCCTCTCCAACTGACTGACTTCTCCCATTCTCTTTTTGTTCGTGCGCGAAGGAGCAGAGGGTATTCTGCTTATGACCAAGACTGGTCAACGGGTTGACTGGGTCGGTCAACCCGACCCAGTTGACCCGGTTTTAAATTTTCTGTTCAAATTGGATACCCTGATGTACCAATATCACAAAATTGACATCAAAATTAGACTCTATGGCACAGACTCCACCTAGAAATGTGATTTTCGTGACAAGTTCCTTTTGAATTGATTGAAAACCCCAAATGTAGAGTAGGATCCGAATTTGATTTTTTGCCAAATTGAGGGTCCTAATGGACGAATCGGCCCCAATTGAACTGACCGCTAGATTCAGTGGGTCAAAAACTATAAGGAGGAAGCATTGGAGTTCTATGGGTGTCCCTCAGAAAATTTTAATTTCAGAATTAGCACTATAGGGACTAAAATTAAAACATTTTTATGCGATTAGGTCCCTAAGGCCAAAAATTGATCAAATTAGCGCATAATTGAACCAAATTGAAATGTAGGGCAATCAATTCGAATGTCAAGATTCGGAAAACGCAAAAGATCGCAAATAGAAAGACTCAAAATATATTTTTTGACAAATTTAACCATGTGCGTTACAAAGAAACACACAAAATTAAACTTGAATTTCGACTCTTGATGAGGTCAAAATAGCAAGGGATTTAAAAGAAAAATATTGACTATTTTCCTATATTTTGGTGACCTCAAATTCTATTTTTGTTGATTTTTCTAGTATTTTCCTATTTTCTAAAAATACTAAAAAATGTGAAAAATATGAAAAAATTTTTTTTTTTCAAGAATGGTTCCTTGGGCTTGGCCAAGGCCACCAAAGTTGATTTTGTAATTTTTTGATTTTTTATGAATTTTTTGTGTTTTTTTTTCAAAAATAAAACTGAAAAAGACTTGGTCAAAAATCAGGTGTCAACAGGTAGCTAGGTATCGATTCCAGTTTATCCCTTTTAATCACGCATTTGACATGTTTTTCCCTCTCTGGCAGGAGATGTGGACATCGAAAAGGCGACCCCCATGACTAGTCGAGAAAATTTTTATACTCGAAGATTGTTTTATACTCCTCAATCAACTTGAAGAATTGTCTTACGAGCTCAACGAAGCAATCAGAAGGCCAAATATAAAGAATCAGTTGACCGACTCGGATCAATGTCCACTCTAGTCAAGCCTAAAGAGGATTAACATCTAGTTTCCTTGAGAAGATTCCTCTCTCTGCAATGGAGGATGAAACTTCAACAAATGAGAATCTAGTTGAGCCAAATAAGACAGAGAAATAGGCTGTTGTGACCATCTTTGCCTGTAACCAGTAGTTACAGGCCCATCCGAGAGGTCACCGAATATGGTAGGAGAAAAGAAGTCTGGATTGGCCAGTCGATTAAGGTGAATGAGCAGTAACTGTCAGTCGACTCAAAAAGACAGAATCATGAAGTCTCAGCTCCTATAGGTCTTAAACACTGGACTAGGCCACAGGCAGCAAAGCTTGTAGACCCCCTGAACAGAGGCGATCTCCAGTCCATTGGACCAGACAATGAAGCTTGCCACCCTTGCAATTAGGACTTCTATCCAGATGCACACGCAAAGATGAGGGGGACAACCAAATCCACTCACTACCATGTATTAAGGGATGAAGTCAGTTCCCAAGTACATGATTGAGCATCTCAGCAAAGGCGATGATGCATCGAAGACATCTCGTTAGTCATTGCGAGCCGATATTCCTCAAAATCGTCCCTTATGTGACAAAGCTGCAAGATGATTCCAGTAGCTCCATGTATCTTGTATAACCCACTCATGCATTATTGTGACCTTTGAGGTCAAGCTAGGATGCAGCTTCAGCCGTATGAAAATTGGCCCAGGCGAAGGGTAACGCTGTATCGTTTCTAGCTTTTTAATCTCGAGAAATAGTGTGGTGACATGTTTCTTGCTGTTCATGACAGGGTTACCAGATTGCCTTGCCGTAGGTAATTCCCTTAAAGCAAAAAAAAAAAAAAAATCATATGAGAAACTCTCCCACAAGAAGAAAGATACAAGCGAAAAGGTAACATGAGGCATGCCAGAAGAATGGTGAGATGAACCAAACAAGCAGGAAATCATCAATCCCCAGAAGCGTAGACAAAAGCGTAACGTTGTATCGTTCCAAGTTGTCATTTCCCAAAGGATACTCACTAACGTGTTTTCCTTTGTATGATTGTAGGATCAACCATCCAGCATGGATCAGGTAAGTATCCTCTTCCTCAAAACCCTTTTAGAAAAAAGGTTTCTTAAGACCTAGCGAAGAGCCTAGGCGCCTTATTTTGAATGACGAGCTGGAATAAAAAAATAATTTCAAATCCAGCATCCAATATGATCATGGCACCCTTGCAAAGCAGCTGACAGTTTGAGAGATGGAGCCAGCGAGTTTCTCAATTCACATAGAGCTCAGATGTGGAGTCAGGATGTTTCTTGACGGGAGGTGATTCCCAGAATCGTAGTGATGGTTGTTCAGGAAAATCATCATGTTATTTGATTCCCAACAAGACCATCATGCAAATACTCCCCATTCGAGATTCTTGAAGAAGGATATACAAGGTCATTTCTCCCAACAGTGGGTCGGCAAGGAATTTTTTTCCCATTTGTCTTGAATGTATCAAAGAAGCACTACTGCTATATCAGTTGTTACACTGATCCACAAGGCCCCCTTGATAGCAAGCCAAATGGGCAAATTCATGAATTCTCAGGTTCCCCTGTCAACATAGATCCTCATAGGATAGACACAAAGGGTCAACTGACCACTACAGTCCAGGTAAGTATCCCTCTCCTAAAACTTCTGTAGGGAGCATGACTGTTCAAATGGTTCACCCCCAGTCAGATCAAAATAAAGGTTCAGTCCATAAACATAATTGAAATATCTCATCTCGACTTGGAGCCTAAGTCAATATTTCATCATCATATAGAGAAAAGCATCCATGTTCACTGAATTGGTGCATCCATTCATGCATGCATGCATTTTTGCATCAGAATCCTGTTGCAGGTTTTCTCTATCAAAATGATTTGCTGAGTGAAACGGAGGTATTTAGTATGTCAACCGTGAGTGATTAAGATGAAAGGCAAGCCCTGTGCAAACACGCCCCTAACACACTCTGAGAGCGAGTGAAAAAAAAATGGGCATTCATGTTTTAGGGTAGAGGATTTATTCGCAATGTGTACATGGGTCGAAGTGACAAAAGTCGTTTCTTTCTTTTCTCCATACACACAATATATCCCTTGCTAGCCCCGTTGAGCCTGAATAAGGAAAACATTCAAAATTACCCTGTCAAGAACCACCCTACATTGGGGCAGATACAGAAGATTGCAGTTGAAAATCAACGGAGAAAGAGGTAAGAAAGATTTAATTGCCTTCACTTGCGTTAACCTTTTTGTGGCAACTTCAGGTGAATCTTCATGGAAGCTCGAAGCATCCCAAAATGAAGAAGAGCATTTCTTTCTCTACCCAAACACTGAATACACTTTGCTAGCCAAGTTGAGCCTGAAATAATTCATTTCTATAACCCGAGTGGTGATCATCTCCCCAAATTGGGGCAAGACGTGTGATTTACCAGAAAATCGGTATCATTGTGGAATGTCTTGAGAGTCCAGAGAGCTCATGAAAATAGCAAAGAAGAGAAAAAAAAAAGAGAATGAAAAACAGAGGGCTAAAAAGCAAAGTGCCTAGTAAAAGCATGGCCGAAGCCCAAAGAAAAAAGAAGTCAAATGCAGAAAGGCATATAACTCACCTCAAACAGAAATAAATGCAAAAAATAGAGTGGAACTCTTTGGTTAAAAAAAAAAAGGGAAACCGATAGCTTGTTGGACTCTCGAGACATATTGTGATCCCTAGAGTCAAATGCTTTCCCTAAACAGAGCAAGGTTGTTGAAGACACCAAGATGGTCACCAACTCGTAAACCCTCAAGAAAAAAGGAAATCATAGCCTTATAAGCCTTCCTTGAACCTACATTACAACCTATCCGAAGACTCTTCTGATTGGGATGTTTCGAGTCAACATGAAGACTTTGCAAAGAAGCTACCGCTCGAAGGAGTGGAGCCAATCATTTCTTGTCTTATCTTTTAGGTTCTTGACTTGTAGACCCGACGAAGGTAATAACTTAAAATATTTCCCCAGTGTGGCCTCAAAGCAGGAAAAACCCTTTGTATAAGCCCATGACCAAGCCAACGTCATAGTCCCTGAAAGACCTTTCAGATTGACTAAGAATGTATGCGTTGCGAATATGTCCGAAACCTTAGACACGAAAAGAGTGCGAGGTATCGAGAGATTTTACCCCAAATCCTCAAGTGAGTGATTGAGATTGATAGATATCCCCCAGCGAGAGTGTGTGAGAAGCCCTTTCAGTTTAAGGATAGTAGCTTGGCATGCTCAATAAACCCGTTTCATGAAGCAAAATTGTTGCCTTTCATGAACTGAAGTTTTCATAAATATATATATATATATTCGAGAGCGACAGTTCTCTCATCGATTGATTTTTCCCATGGAGTCTAATGGTTGACATTGTCCTCTAACTGAATGAGAAGCTTTCAGCATCATGTCATGCCAAGTAGCTTCCCCAGCAAGTAGACTTGCTTCATGTGCCCATGCATTTAATGTTATCTGCCCATCATTCTAAATTTGTTTCATAAGTCCAGAGTCTATAAAGACCAGGCATGAGCAGTTCGGTTATCTGTGGCAAGTTTCGGTTGTGAAGGAACATACCACAAAGGTTCGTTGGCATTAATATTTGTTCGAGCTAACCTTGTTTATGCAGGTAAGACGAGCTTTAGCGTCCCTAAACCAATCCCACAATAAGCTTCCTCAGTCTGGCAAGTCTAACAATCCAGAATAGAGATGACGCCAAGTGTCTGCAAGAGCCAAGTTGCGCGAGTGTGATTCGCGGTGGCAAAGTTCGTAGACGACATTTTCACTTCATTCAGCAAGCTTCGATCACATGCAAGCGCAAAGGTCGAGAGCTTGTCTCATCGAATCTAAAGAATATACTCAAAAGGCCAAAGTGTAAGTTCAGCCCCGGAGTAACACTCTTTCCCATTGGTATTACTATTTGTTGGAGCTAACCTTCTTTGGACAGGTAAGGTGAACTTTCGCATCCCGAGATTCGTCCCATACGTAGGTTTCTTCATTCTGGTGAGCAGGTATAACGCTCAGTCATTTTTTGTGGTTAAAAAAATAGCACGGATCATATCTTTCTAATCACCTTTTCACGAGTCAGTATTGTGAATTGTGTTTTTTCTTCATAGCCTTTTCATGGATCGGAGATCATGAACTATGACTTTTTATATAGCCTTTTCACAGGTCGGATACCGTGAACTGTGTCTTTTTCTACAGCCTTTTCACGGGTCGGAGACCGTGAACTGTGACTTTTTTATTAGCCTTTTCATGGATCCGAGATCATGAATTGTGATTTTTTCATTAGCCTTTTCATGGATCGGAGATCATGAACTGTGACTTTTTATATAGCCTTTTCACGGGTCGGAGATCGTGAACTGTGACTTTTTTATTAGCCTTTTCATGGATCGGGGATCATGAACTGTGACTTTTTATATATAGCCTTTTCACGGGTCGGAGATCGTGAACTGTGACTTTTTTATTAGCCTTTTCATGGATCCGAGATCATGAACTGTGACTTTTTCATTAGCCTTTTCATGGATCGGAGATCATGAACTGTGACTTTTTATATAGCCTTTTCACGGGTCGGAGACCGTGAACTGTGACTTTTTTATTAACCTTTTCATGGATCGAAGATCATGAACTGTGACTTTTTATATATAGCCTTTTCACGGGTCGGAGACCGTGAACTGTATCTTTTTCTACAGCCTTTTCACGGGTCGGAGACCGTGAACTGTGACTTTTTATTCGCCTTTTCATGGATCGGAGATTATGAACGGTGACTTTTTCTATAGCCTTTTCATGGGTCGGAGACCGTGAACTGTCTTTTTCTACAGCCTTTTCACGGGTCGAAGACCGTGAACTGTGTCTTTTTTCTATAGCCTTTTCATGGGTCGGAGACCGTGAACTGTGACTTTTTTATTAGCCTTTTCATGGATCGGAGATCATGAACTGTGACTTTTTATATATAGCCTTTTCACGGGTCGAAAACCGTGAACTGTCTTTTTCTACAGCCTTTTCACGGGTCGGAGACTGTGAACTGTGACTTTTATTAGCCTTTTCATGGATCGGAGATCATGAACTGTGACTTTTTCTATAGCCTTTTCATGGGTCAGAGACCGTGAACTGTGACTTTTTATTAGCCTTTTCATGGATCGGAGATCATGAAATGTGACTTTTTCTATAGCCTTTTCATGGGTCGGAGACCGTGAACTGTGACTTTTTCTACAGCCTTTTCACGGGTCGGAGACCGTGAACTGAGTCTTTTTTCTATAGCTTTTTTCATGGGTCTGAGACCGTGAACTGTGACTTTTTCATTATCCTTTTCATGGATCGGAGATCATGAACTGTGACTTTTCATATAGCCTTTTCATGGGTCGAAGACCGTGGATTGTGACTTTTCAAAGAACCTTTTCACGAGTCTAAAACTCTGAATCGTGTTGTTTTCCCTCTGAGGGCCAAATCCGTATCATTATTACAGTCGTCCCAAAGGTGTGTTTGTTTGAGCTAACCTTACCTGAGCCGCTCCGAGAGACGTAGATCCTTGAAGCCAGCTCCCCGAGCAGTCCCCTCAAGTCTGGAGAGCCTTAAAGCCTAGAGCAAACACATTACCAAGGCATGGAGCCCCGGAGTTTTAACCTTGCATGCGCAGGTTCCGAATGAGTCTCCCCAAGCCTGTTTGTTTCATTTAACCTTGCATGCGCAGGTTCCAAGTGAGTCTCCCCAAGTCTGTTTGTTTCAGTTAACCATGCATGCACAGGTTATAAGAAACATGGAGCCCCAGAGTTTTAACCTTGCATGCGCAGGTTCCGAGTGAGTCTCCTCAAGCCTGTTTGTTTCATTTAACCTTGCATGCGTAGGTTATAAGAAACATGGAGCCTCGGAGTTTTAACCTTGCATGCGCAGGTTCCGAGTGAGTCTCCCTAAGAATTTTTTTTTTTGAATTAACCTTGCATGTGCAGGTACCTCAAGTGAAGTAGAAGATTTTTTTGAATTAACCTTGCATGTTGGTCCCACTATTTTGGTGTATCACTGCAAAGACAACGGATGATGTCGGCCATAGTTCGGTTAACGACCTCGGTCTGTCCATCAGTTTGAGAATGGAAGGAACTACTATACTGCAAATTTATACCAAACAACTTCCACAGAGTCCTCCAGAAATGACTGAGAAATTTGGTATCCCGATAAGAAGTAATTGTCTTAAGGACACCGTGTAGACGAACCACTTCGTGAAAGAAAAGGCCAACAACATGATAATCATCGGATGTCTTCTTAAATGGAATGAAATGGGACAACTTCGAAAATCTATCCACCACAACAAAAACAGAATCCATACCTTGTTGGGTTCGCGAGAGTCTCAGAACAAAATCCATGGAAATATCCACCCAAGGGCATGATGGAACTTGAAGTGGTGTATTAAGACCAGTATTGTAGGAATGCCCCTTTGCAATCTGACCGATAGGGCACTTCTGAACAAAACGCCCAACGTCCCGCTTTTGAAGTCAATAATAATGCTCCTCAACCAAGGTAATGGATTTATCACGCCCCAAATGTCCTCCAAGGCTCCCACTATGTAGTTCTCGAATCAGTTTCTCTCAAAGGGAACTACACGGAATACACAACCTGTTGCCATAAAACAAGAAATTATCATGGATTATCATGTCACCATCAGAACCAATAGCCAGACACTTTGCCTAAGTATCTCGAAAATCCTTTTCTTCAAGATAGAGGTCGCACAAAGACTCAAAGCCCACTACTTCATTTTGCATAGTAACAAGTAACGCAGCTCGGCGTCTTATAGCATCAGCCACTTTGTTAAGATGACTTGCTTTATGACGAAGTACAAAAATTAAATTGTTCTAAAAAAGAAACCCAGCGTTCGTGCATTCTGTTCAAATGTTTTTGACCCTTGATGTATTTGAGCGCTTGGTGATCTGCGTTGAGTATGAATTCACGCTAATAGAGATAAGGTTGCCAATGTTTAATAGCTCGCACCACAGCATAGAATTCATATTCATAAATAAACCATCGGTGCCGAGCTTCATTCAATTTTTCATTGAAATAAGCAACTGGATTCCCTTTTTGAGATAGAACAACGCCAATCCCTACTCTAGAAACATCACAATCTAATTCAAATACCTTGTCAAAGTTTGGCAAGACTAGAATTGGTGCAGTAGATAATTTCTCCCTGATTGGGGTGAAGCTCGCCTCTTCGCATCGCTCCACTTGAATTGGCACTTCTTTAAATACTCTATAATAGGAGCCAAGACGACACTAAAGTTGCGGATGAATCGATGATAGAATGTAGCCAGGCCATGAAAACTCCATACTTCCCCAACAGTCTTAGGTGTCGGCCACTCTTGAATGGCGGCAACCTTCACATCATCAGCTCGAAGGCCATATGCACTAACAACATACCTTGGAACAGTAGTTGATCGGTCGTAAAGTTGCATTTGGGCAAGTTGATGTAGAGTTGATTAACCTCTAAAACTTGCAAAACATCTCGTAGGTGGTTTACATGTTGCTATTCATCGGGGCTATAAACAAGGATGTCGTCGAAGTATACCATCACAAACTTTCCCAAGAAAGGCTTGAGGACTTGTGTCATCAAGTGCATAAAAGTACTAGGAGCATTAGTAAGCCCAAAAGGCATGACTAACTACTCATAAAGTCCTTCGCTTGTTTTGAATGTTGTCTTCCACTCATCTCTAGGTCTCATTCGAATCCGATGGTATCCACTCGGTAAATTAATCTTCGAAAAGGCCTTTGATCCTGCCAACCTATCAAGCATATCATCCAAACGAGTAATAGAAAAGTGATACCTCACAGTAATTTTATTAATTGCTCGACTGTCGACATACATTCATGTGCTCCCATATTTCTTTTGTGTAAGGAGGGCATGAATGGCACAAGGGCTTATGCTCTTTCGTATAAAACCCTTATGAAGAAGTTATTCCACATTCTTCCACAATGTCATATTTTCCTTCGGGGTAATACAATAATGCGGCAGTTCAGAAGACTAGCACCAGGTAGAAAACCAATTTGATGTTAGATATCTCGCATCGGTGGTAACCCATCAAGTAAGTCTTCAGGAATAAGACCAGAGAAAGCCTTCAGTGACAGTTGTAGCACTTTTGGAATTACAATGGTCTCTTGCTTGGACCCACTATCTACAATCAAATACATGTAATTCCTTTTGTGAACATTAAGTAGAATGCCATTTTTATTCTGTTTTTTAGTAGATCGCCAAACAAGAGCAACTTCATCTAAAGGACGAAGAATGATTTTCGTCTTCTCCCACATAAAGAAGTAAACATTCTCACGCGCTCGATGAGTAACATCAACATCATATGTCCACGGTCGTCCCAGCAAGATGTGGCATGCATCCATCTCAACAACATCACAAAATATTGTATCCTTGTATGATTTTTCAATAGAAATAGGCAAACGACAAGTCTGAATTACCTTAAGTTCTGGCCTCTCACGAATCCAACCAATCGTATAAGGCAAGGGATGAGCTTCTGTCTTCAGTTGGAGATGATCGACAAGGGCCTTTGATATAATATTCTCGCAACTGCCGCTATCAATAATGACGTCGCAGACCTTCCTGCTAATAATATAACGGGTGTGGAAAAGATTATTCCGCAAGTCATCCTTTCGCGGGACTAATAACAACTGTCTAACCATGCAATTGACACATTCCCCTTCTTCTTCGGCCACCTCTTCTTCATCCTCCCAATCGTTCTCATAAAACTCATCTTCTTGCTCAACCAGATTCACCGTCTTCTCTTGCGGACAGTCACTTGAATGGTGCTCAAGTTCATTACATTTAAAGCACTTTATTGGGTAGGGTTTCACGTAGGAATTCGGAGCAACAGCACGACCCTTTGATGCAAGGGTTTTGGAAGGCTTGGGCGACCCAACATTACTCCCCGAATTTTGATTTGTATTGTTGGATTGATTTGAGGACTCAGCCACCTCCTGCGATTTTCCTTGTCTAAATTGCCCTCGAAGAGTATAATAGCACGTTATGTTTGAGAAGTTGTTTCACTCCAACTGCAACTCTACTTTTCTGGCCATCTCTTGTGCATCCTCGATAGAATATAGACGATGTAGTGAAACACGATCTTAGATATTTAGATGTAGGCTATTGATATACCTGACGGTTTGTTGTGCTTCCGACTCTGCAAGATTATTGCGGGCCGAAAGTCAAAGGAATTCCTCTGTGTAGGCTTGAACCATCTGACTTCCTTGTTTGCAATCCTGGAATTGCTGAAACAAGACTTGTTCATAGTCAGTAGGGAGGAAACGAACCTTCAATATTTGTTTCATCTAATTCCACGTTCGGATGGGAGCTTTCCCTTGTCAGCATCGGGTTAGTTGTGCCTACTCCTACCATGCTGAAGAGTCACCCTTCAACTTGTACGCCACGAGTTTTACTTGGCGGTCCTCTTTGATCTCCATGGCATCAAAGAATTTTTCAACTTCCCAAAGCCAATCCAAAAAGTCCTCAATATTCAAGTTGCCATTGAAACGTCTGACTTCCTTGTTTGCAGTCCTGGAATTGCTAAAACAAGACTTGTTCATAGTCAGTATGGAGGAAACAAACCTTCAACATTTGTTTCATCCGATTTCATGTTTGGATGGGAGCTTTCCCTTGTCGGCGTTGGGTTAGTTGTGTCTGCTCCCACCAAGCTGAAGAGCCATCCTTCAACTTGTACGCCACGAGTTTTTCTTGGCGGTCCTCTTCGATTTCCATGGCATCGAAGAATTTTTCAACTTCCTAGAGCCAATCCAGAAAGTACTCAATGTTCAAGTTGCTATTGAAGGTAGGAAGATCAACCTTCAATTGATGTTGTTCGGGATCTCGTCGATATCTCCTATGTCGGCGGCCTCCACGAACAAGCTCGTCTTGAAATCTTCTTCCTCGTCTTCTTAAGAATCCTCGACATAGGCTTGATACCACTATCGTGGATTTGCCCATCGCTCCATAGCTACTTCTACAACGCGAGCGATAACAACACGCTCGGCTGAAAGAACACCGGGGTTAGGTTTAGGGTTTGCAATCAACCATTGGATTGCGGCAAGTAATTCTTGCATCGTCCGTTGGCTATCTTGCTGAGCTCGTCAAGTTTCCTCGACAAACTGAATAAATTATTCTTGTGTAACAAGCTCATTAGCATGGCCTTTAGCTACGAAAGTATTTCGATTCATGTTATTAGCCATCGTCGCAGGGAGAACCTTGCTTTGATATCAAATAAAAACGTATCCATAGTGTATACTGAAATTTGATAGGATAATTCATGAAGATTATATAAGGCGGACGTTTTTTATATAGCTAAGACTCCTTAATGAATTAGGATTCCAGAACGATAACATTAAAGGAATCAAATATAATCAAAATTCAAATTAAATATTGCAATTATCTATATCGCAAAATTGCCTAAAATAAAAAAAAACTGCACAAAAACCTATCTAAATGACTCCGAAATGCGAAAATACGTCATCAATCATAGCAAAACAGTGTGTTTGGATCAAAAGGCCGTTTTGCTCCAACCGATCAAATTTGAGCGCAATCTGAGCTCGCCAGCTCCAATCAGCGAATTAGCGGTGAAATCGCCTTGATTTCTGGCGATCACGTTTTTCTAAGAAAGCACATGCCATTTGTTCTACATCAAATCTTCACGAGATTGCTAACACAATCAAGTAGTAATTACCATGAGTTTGTCTTTCCTTCGACGTGATAATGGTGGTGTGTCTACACTAGAGGTTCGATGGTTGTGTGACTCGAACCGAAGAACATTTGAACCAATTCATTTCAAGCATGCTACAAGAGGTAATCTGATTAACCCTTTTTGTTTAGATGAAATTTCATTGAAACTCATGAAAAATGCCTCTGAAAATACATCTATGGGCTTTTATTTCTGCTACGTCTTACGTTTTAATTTTGTCTATGTATGTCACGTGTTTCTCAATACTTTTTTCATTAGGTTGTTTAGTATGATCCAAGCACATGCATCCGAGTTTGGGGCACGCTTGACCACATGGGCACGGGGCTTCCGAACCATCCTTGAGGACCTAGGCTTAGCCATTGTGAATTCGAGCTTGGCCATTAAAGACCTGGGCACAGATGTCGAGGTTTATGTGCTCAATCGCCGAGATCTTTGGTAAGGATGGGTCAGTCACTATCCTGAAATTGATGAACGAACTAGACAGATTAGAGTAAATTCCTAGTCCATGGAACTGAAAACCAAACCCTATCCACCCTAAAACCATGTGGATAACATGTGTACTAATTTGAGATTTGTATTCTATATTTGCCACATGTATCACTTTTATATTTTTTGTGATAATAATCCAATTCAACAGAAATTAATAGAGTGTAAATTTCACATCTGTATCGGTTTAAAGTTTTTTATGGTAAAAAAGTTAGTTTTCGGTAATTTTTTTATTACATATGTACCAGTTTGGAGTTTTTTGTGGCAAAAAAAATATTTTGGGGCATATTTGTCATAAGTATACTAATTTACAGTTTATTGTGGTAAAAAATAATTTGAAATAAAATTATCATAGGCATACCATTTTAGAGTTTTTTATGGTTAAAAAATAGTTTAAAGTAAATTTATCGTAGATATATCAGTTAAGGGTTTTTCATGATATTGATCCTTTGTTTTTTCATATGAAAAGTAACACCCTATAGCAAAGTTACTGATCATTCATGCACCGTCCTTGCCTCTATTAATGAAGTTACTAAGAACATTAGATGTTATTGGATTTTCTTTATGTAGAAACATGATGCTGGGATAAATTCTAAACTGCTATAGAGTTGCCTAAGCCATTACTAATGACATAGAAAAGTTTGCCGACATTTGTGGACATATAATTTTTTAGGCAAAAATTACAACAACAAAAAATCACAGCATAAAGATTTTTTTTTTTTGAAAAATCACCACGATCTACGATTGCTAGTATATTCATTCATAGTCTTAATGGAATTATATTATAATTCTTTTGGGTCGTGAAAAATATATGATGTTGCTTATAAGTACGCTTAAAAAGTAAGGGTTAATACCACGAATCCAAACTAGTACGCCTGTGACAAATTTATCCCAAGGTATTTTTTATCATAGAAAACCCAAAATTGATACACTTGTGATGTATTTACCCCAAATATGTACATCGGTGGCAAGTTTACTCTCTATTAATTTTCATTAATTTTAACCGTCAAATTATTGAGTTGGATGACACATGATTATCTATGAGTGTACTAGTTTGAGATTTTTATCCTTTATTTGTCATAGGCTTCTCAATTTGGAGTCTTTCGTAGTATTAAATCAATTTAACGAATGTCAAATTTTTCATAGATACACCAGTTTGAGATTTTTTATGGTAAAAAAAATAATATGTAGCGAATTTGTCATACATCAATTTGGGATTTTTTATGATAAAAAAATTACAATAAATAATATACTAATTTAAAGTTTGTTGTGATACTAACTCAAAAAGTAAATGGTATCGAAGCTTCAAAATGGGCCTCCATGGCTGCGCATGACAACACTTCTCCATTGTTGACACCTAAATTTTGATCAACCTTTTTGTTTCCTTTATTTTTTAAAAAAATCATAGAAAATCCATAAAAAGCTGAAAAATTACAAAATCAACTTTGGTAACCTTGGCCAAGCTAAAGGGACCATTTTGGATAAAAAAATATTTTTCATATTTTTCGTATTTTTTATTATTATTATTTTCGAAAAATATAAAAATAAAATAAAAATCAAGAAAAGTAGTATTCGAGGTCACAAAAATATATAAAAATAGTCAGTATTTTTATTTTTAATTTTCTTTACTTTTGGACCTCATAAAATAGTAAAATTCAAGTTCGATTTTGGGTGTTTTCTGATCACCATAAAATTGAATTTGGCAAAAATATTAGTAATGATTAAAAGGAAAAGGAGTGAAAACATCATCATTCAAAAGGAAAAGGGAACTAATCATTTTGTCTTTGCTTTTGATTATTTTATTATTATTCTTACTTTTTCATATTTTATTTTATTATTATTTTATTTTTTATTATTATTTACTCACCTTTCCCCCTCATCCGTCGCGGGCTTCTTCTTCCTCTTCGGCTCCTTCTTCTGGCTCTTCTTCTTCTCCTTCCTCTCCCGTAGCTTCTTCTTCCTTTTCTTTTCTTCTTCTTCGTGGACGCCTAAAATGGAACCCCCCCTTCCGCCGTCGTCGCTAGCCGTGGTACCTCAAAGCCGCCGTGAATAACCCAAGACCCGCGGCCTCCACCCGTTTCGGAGTTTGGTTCGGGTTTGTTTCGGATCGGGCCAAATCCGTCATCGCCAAAGCGCGCTATCGCCTCCGGCGACTGCCCCGAAGTCCTACCTCCTCCCTCGGAGCTTGTGGAGCCTACGCGCCGCTGGTGGAGCTCAGAAACGGCCTCGGGTCACCGTCCCGTCGTCGGAACGTGTCCGGGCGTGTCGGGCCGTGTCGGAGCGTGTCGGGCCGTGTCGGAGCGTGTCGGGCCGTGTCGGAGCGTGTCGGAGCATGTCGGAGCGTGTAGCCGTGTCGGGGCGTGTCGGAGCGTGTCGACGTGTCGGAGCGTGTCGGTGTGTCGGAACGTGTAGCCATGTCGGAGCGTGTCGAAGCCGTGTCGAAGCGTGTCGAAGCCGTGTCCGAGCCGTGTCGAAGCCGTGTCCGAACGTGTCGGAACAGTGTCGGAACAGTGCCGGAACAGTGTCTGAACAGTGTCCGATTTTGATTTTTTTTTTTTTTTAAAAAAAATCATTTTAGTCTTAATTTGTGAAATTGACTATTGACATTCTAATGGCGATCGACAGGTAACGGGCATGGAGATGGTCGCAGGCTGGGGCTGGGCGATTGAAGGTCGGTGCCCAATCCGGTATATTTTACGTACCCGATCCGTATATTAGAGTTATTTTTCTAAAATATTGCCATTATAGACTTGATTTGCATGTATTTATTTCAATCTAGTAGTTAGCTTGTTTATTTGGTTTAAGTGTGGTATGTTGTCAAAGAAAATATTTTCAGAAAATATTGATAATAAAAAAAATAGAAAAATCTAAAAAAAAATGGAAAATCAAAAGAAAAAAATAAAAAAAATTGAGAAAAATTGCAGAAAATTCCTAAAAAAATTTTAAAAATTTTCCAAGGCTGAAAATGACAAAAAATTGATTTGTTTTCATTTTTGGGATTTTCTCCCCTTTAATCCAAAATGACGATTTCACCCCTCAAAGGGTAAATCGTCTTTGATATTCCAATGAATTGTGGAAATTGCTTAGAATTTGGCGATGGGCCAGATAGGTGGCTAAACCTTATGTCTAAGATTTCCACATTTCATTCCCATTTTTAGAAAATGACGATTTTACCCTTCGAATGGTAAATCGGTTTCTAAAATTCCAGAAAATCATGAAAATTGCAAAAAAAAAAAGAAAATTGGTCAATTGAGTGACCAAACCTATTTTTGACTTTGTTTTCCTCCGGATTCATTCCGAAATGATGATTTTTCCCTTTTTGGGCAAATCGTCCATTTTGTCTCAAAATTACGACTTTACCCCTTATGGGTAAAATCATGTCTAAATCATTCCTAAGCTTGATTGATACTTATTTAGGTTAATAGAGCCTTCTTATGAGTGTCATGTTGATTTGATGTGTTTATTTTGCATATTTGGATTCATTGATTTGCGCATTTTATTATTGATTGTGATTGCCAGGATAGTCATTCCTGTTTGCATGAATTCCTAGATTTAGGATTCGTACTCCACTCATCTGCATGAAATCTTAGGTCAGAAAATTCAGTCAACTTAGGTACCGAAAGGGCGTCAACTCTGACAGTTGACGTAACTAAGTCCCCGAACCCATTTCTCTGGTTATCGCAGAATTGAATAGAAACTCCCGACTATTCAATAGGGTGGTCCAATCATACCCTCCAAAAAATGATTGGTGGCAACTCCATAGCATGCACACTTAGCACATATCACTAGACCACACTGAATGTCGACTACGTATACCTCCGTTGCGATTTGGGTAACGGGCCTTGGGAGAGGCCCGCGTCCGACCAGACTGGACGGCCCATTAGCCCTCGAGAGCCCCCGGCGAACCTCGAGAGGGTCGCGACATCCATCTAGAAGTGACTTCTGGTAAGAAGTTGTTTCTCTATTTCTCATCAAAAGCATAAGTTGATTTTTCTATTTCTGCTCCAAATTGACTTTTGATAGCAACGATTGATAATTTCTATTTTTGAAAAATTATTAATAAAATCTCTAAAAGCTACGGTGGCGACGCCGGGCGGCCAGCAACCGGTGACCGGCAACGGCGGTGGTCGGTGAAGGCGAGTACTTCTTGAAGTAGGCCAAAATTCTTGCCAGAAGTTGAAAATCCCGCCACAAGTTAAAAATCCTTTCATAAGTCAATTTTTTTACCAAACGGATTTCTACTTCGGCAAGATTTTTATCAAACGTATTTCCCTGGCAGATTGATTTGTGGTAGGGAAATTAAGAAGTAGAAGTGTTACGACGCTCATGAGGTCAAATTAATCTCAAACGTTAAGGGTGCGCATGAAAACACTTTTCGCCCGAGAATGACTTCTGGCAGGGAAGTTGATTTTTCAGCTTTTGCTTTGGAGTAAAAGTTGAATTTTCAGCTTCTGCTTCCGAAGTTGAATTTTCAGCTTCTGCTTCCGAAGTTGATTTTTGATAGAGAAATGCGTTCGATAACGATTACAAAAGATAATGTTCGAAACATTATTAAAAAAATGTTTGATAGCGGCGGCGACGGCTGCCTGCAGCAACCAACGGAGGCGGCGATGGGCAATCGGTGGCGGTTAGACATGCACGGTTCCGGTTCCGCCAAATGGTGGAACCGAAACCGGCCCATAAAGGACCGGTTCCAGTTCCGGGCCGATTCCGATTCCAGTTCGGAACCGGACGGTTCCAGGCCGATTCCGGTTCCGTAACCTTTAATTTTATTTTTAAAATAATAAAATAAATTAAAAAATTATTAATTAAAATTTATAATCAAATTGTACATTTTAAAAAAATTTGAAAAAAAAAAGATGAGGAATGGGCTTGAACTTAATGAATTATCATTAAGCGCCTACATATCTTCTTGGGGATAGAAGAATCAAAGCCCATGTAGTTCTCTTACCTTTGGTAACCCCAACTTACCTCATCCTCAATCGTCGCTACCTGTTGTTGTGGTGGCAGTGGTATCTCCACAATCATCACTGAAAAATTCGTGTTCTCGATCCAGCTCTTGTTGTCGAAGCCTAGCCCTTGTCCAATCATCGACGCAAGCTTGAAACTCCACACTTTCCGGATTTAATCTTGAACGGCGGGAGTCTAAAATTAATCCTCCAGCACTAAATGCTTGTTCAACTGCCACTGTCGAAGAAGGTGTCGCTAATATTTGTCTTGCGATGAGGGAGAGAACTGGATATTGAATTGAATGGTTCTTCCACCACTCAAGAATCTTGAAATCTGTGCTGTGTTCGAAATCACTAAACTCAAAATAAACTGTTAAAGAGTTTTCTAATTCGGAAATACTACATGTTGTCCCTTTTTGTTTTTATTTTTTTGCCTACTCATGAGCATTTTATACCCTCTACCAAGTGAAATACTTATATTGCTTCGTGAGATACTATGCTGGACAGATTCACATCCACTATCACTTAAACCATATTTACTACAAAATTCATTATATAATTCTACTATAACTTTTTTAATATCTACTTGTATACTATGAATATCTATTACTTCATTCAAATGTAAACATTCATAATAATAAGCATTCAAATAATCTAATAAACCATCTAATTTAGTACATAGATCGAAAATAATACCAACTAAATAGACAAGAGTAATGTTCAAGTAATAATGCAACCATTTTTCTCACATTACTAACATACTCGAAGCTAATTCTGTATCTTTCTCACATTCATTAAAAATACCAGTAATGTTAACACACTCTATTAAAAATAAATGCGTAGTAGGATAATAAACAACAGATAAAATATTAGTAGCATCATTAAAAACTTTCAAAAAATCTAAAAAAAATTTGCAAACTTCCCAATGTTGCGGGAGCAAAGCAATATCGGGAACATTATTCGAAATAAAGGAACATAATAAATCTTTGTAATCAAAAGTTTGTAGAAGCATCTCGTTGATAGAATTCCAACGAGTCGGAATATCTTTTGGAAACCTTCTTGCCCTTCTCCCATTTTTTTTACAATATTTTCCCCACTCTTTCATAAGTTGAGGACGGCTCCACAAATATCTAATTGCATTATTTATTGGCTGAAGAGATGTTGCAAGAACTCGTAAATCATCTTGAACACATAAATTCAAAACATGGCAAGCACATCTAATGTGAAAAAATTGTCCGCTAAAAGAGGGTTTACAAAGTTTTTCTAACTCAGGAATGGAAGCAGTATTTGCGGCGGCATTATCAAAACCAACTGAAAAAATTTTATCAATCAAATTAAATTCTTCTAAAACTTGCCTAATTAGTCTATAAATATTATGGGCCGTATACCTTTCAGGAAAAACTCGAAATGTAAGAAGTCTTTTTTGAATAACCCAATCATCACATATCCAATGGCACGTGATACCCATATAAGAATTAATATTCCAAGAATCAGTCCAAATATCACTACCTATATGTACACGTCCATTGAATTCTTTAAAAAATCTTAACAATTTCTTTTTTTGTTTTGTATAAACTTGTTCAAGTTCGCATTTAAGAGTATTTCTCGAAACAGATGGTGCTTGCGGAGCTAACGCAGTGTTTACCAAATATCTAAAATTAGGATTTTCACCAGTATTAAATGGAGCATGCTCAAGGGCAACATATTCAGCTAATGTTTCTTTGTAAAGTGCATTAGTGAAACGAAATAAAGGATGAGTATTAGGATTGGCGAACTCGGGAATTTGTTGTTGGCTAGTGTCGATCCCCGCTTGCGTTGAATGTTTTTTCGTCACATGCCGACGAAATGTTCCATAGCCATCTCCTTTACCAAGCTTGTATGTCTACGGACAATATTTACAGCTTATATCAAACTTGCCTTCATTTTCATTCCATACTTTGTTCTAAAAATTGGCTAAAAATCTTAGAACAAAGTATGTTAGAAGTAGAAGATCTTGTCAATTTGATATGCTAAAAGTATCAATTAAATAATAAATTATAATTGATGCCTAAATTATTAAGAAAATTTCAATTATAATTTATTATTTAATTGATACTTTTATAAAAAAATATATAAATTTAAAAATCAATTTTAATGGTGGAATATGAATTATGTAGTGCTTTTTTTCCCTCAAAGTTTACGTAATTTCAATATAATTTATTATTTAATTAAAACCTTTTATAAAAAACATAAATTAAAAGTCAATTTTAATGGTGGAATATGAATTATGTAGTGCTTTTTTTCCCTCAAAGTTTACGTAATTTCAATATAATTTATTATTTAATTGATACTTTTATAATTTACTCGTTTAAATGTATGCCTAAATTAGCAAAGTTTTAAAAATCCGATGGAATAATACTTTGAAAGGGCATATCTCATAGCTCGGGTGTCCGTTTGGAACGAAATTTTTTTTATTTTGCATAATTTTTCGAGACGAATCCATTGAAAAAAAAAAGAAAATAAATAAAATAAATAAAATTCGGCCCCAATCGGCACTTGGGCTGCCGATTGGGGCCAAAAACCAATTGCCCCAATCGGCAATTGGGCCGCCGATTGGGGTCCAAGTCCCTGTTTTGGGTGCCGCTTGGCAGCCCAATTGCCGAGTGGCACCCAATTTGGTAAATATTTTTTTTTAAAAAATTAATTTGGAAAATTACCTCTGGTTTGAACATGTATAGCGATGTCGAATACGATCTAATTTTGAGTTCTCAATTGACCTATGGCTAAAATCTTAAAGTCCTCAACAGGTTTACTACACCGTTGTACTACAAGAAGCTCAAAAGTAATCTGGCCAATAATTCGACCAACAAAAAAAATATATCTGGCCAATAAAAAATTGTACCGCTCATTATTCACTCAATTGGTCCAGTGTTGTTGCTTCTCGGATGTACCATCAAATACTCCAATAAAAATGTCAAAAAAAAAATCCTAAACATATTGCATTAATATCAATTCAGTCCTAAACTTTTTATTGGTGCCAATTCAGTCTAAAACTTTTTGCATTTGTGCCAATTTAGTCTAAACCTTTTATTGGTGCTAATTCAGTCTTAAACCTTACCCCGGCCCCGATCCCTGTCCCGGGTCTCGGCCCCACCCCCAGCCCCGGCCCAGATCGCCAGCCCCGGGTCCCGGCCCCGTCCTCGGTCCAGGGATCCGGCCCCGATCCCAGCCCCAGCCCCGGTCCCGGTGCTCGGCCCCCGACCCCTGTCCCCGGACTCGACCCCGACCCCGATCCCGGTCTCGTCCTCAGTACCGAGTCCCAATCCCGGCCCCGGCCCTGACCCTGATCCCTATCCCGGGTCCTAGCCCTAGCCCCGGGACCCGGCCCCAGGACCTTACCCCGGCCCTGGCCCTAGCCCTGGCCCCGATCCCTATCCCGGGTCCTGGCCCCACTCCTTGCCCCGGCCCAGATCGCCAGCCCCAGCCCCGCTCCCGTCCCTGGTCCCCGGACCCGACCTCGGGTCACAAACACTGCTTGTTGGCTTTGATGGGTCGGAAATGAGTCGAAAATGGGTTGAAAATGGGTTCACGTATGGACCATTTTCAACCCATCAGATTTTTCTTCAATTTTGTTGGACCCATATTTAATAAGCCCCATAAAAATTACAACCAAAATATATCCCGTTTTATGCAAAATATGGGCCAAAAATGGGTCATTGACCCATATTGCCACCTCTAGCTACATGCTATTAGAGGAAGGGCTCATGTGATGATTGTTAGCGAGTTGTTGGCTAATTGTTAGCCAATTGCAAGAGAGCGCTGTTGTCTTCTTTCGATTCACCAAAGGATGTGTTCATCCTTGCATTGTTCTGTTAATAAGATGAGGCCAATTATCTCCAAGAAGGCAAACACAAAAAAAAGAAGAAGTTTCTAATCTATAAAATACACTTCCGACAATATTTTCATCCTCAAATTTTCACAGGAAAATCCTAAAAAGCACATGTTTATTGTTATGTTGAATATCAATTGTCAGGAAATGTGCACGATTATGTGACGTCGTGGGGATTGTAATTGCCTATAACTGATTACAGTATTTCTGTTAAATCCTAACTTACCTTGCTGCTTTATTAAATTACTTCACTTTCTTTGTTTATTGTTTTGGATACAAGTACTCGTACAATGTAATGCATTTTTCAATGAAGTAATACACAATTCAATATTTTCTCACATATTCTGACTTGCTATTAGCCCGCGCGGCTTGTGTCTTTGGTGTGCTTATGCTGCCAATATCAAACATGACTTTCCTCGCTCCACCACTGGTGCACACGAGGGGTCGGGTCACGCTACGGTCGCTCCCTCCCCCACTATAGCTTCAATGTCGGTCACTATCCCTACTTTCGTCTAGCTATCTCTCTCCCTCCCTCTCTCGTTTAAAGGCGGCCGAGCTCGCCTGAACATCAAGTTTATGCCATTGGCGGGTCTCAAAGATCTTGCGTCGTGCTCATCTCGTCATCTATAATTAAGTTGTCCACGATGATGGAATTAGAAGCTCGTCTCAGGAAAGAGAGATGGTTGGCTGAGGGGAAATTACCAAAAAAGTCCTAAACCTTTTGCACTTATGCCAATTCAGTCCTAAACTTTTTTTTTACCGATTCAGTCCTAAACCTTTTACAATTGTGTCATTTAAGTCCTTTCGGCGAATTTTGGCCGGCCGGCGCTGACGTGGACGTCGATTGGCTAGCGGAGCAATATTTTAATATTTTTATGAATTTTTTTCTTTTCTTTTTTCCTTTTCTCCTCCCACCTCCATCTTCCTCCTTGCTACAGACGCCACTCCTCCTTCCTCCTTGCTCCAGACAGCCCCTCCTTCTTCCGCCGGTGCCGCTCCACCCTCCTTCCTCCGGCCGCCCGGTGATGGTCATGACTCGGCCCGGCGCTCTCGAGGCGGCTGTTCCCGTTGATCTCGGGCTCGCCCGAGGCCGACGGCAAGCCACGAGCTCGCCAGATCCAGACGCGCTCGAGCTCGACCATGGCCGGCGAGCTCGGGAGTTGCCAGATCACGAGCCTCGAGCTCTGCCCAGCCCGACGGCAAGCCACACCTCTCTCTCACTCTCCTATCCAGAGCCACTCAATTTTGCTTCGACCCAATTCCCGACTTTTCTTCTTTCTTCACGATTCTGCCCCAAATTTCATTCCTTTTCCTGCAAAATTCTCCCCCCCCCTTTTTTACCCAGAGATTTGCTTCGATTCACCATGGGAGTTCTCGTCTTCTTCTTGTGACCCCGCCCTTATCCCGTTCTTTTTTTGTTCCCATTTCTTTCTGGGCGTTGTCTTGATTCTTTCGCCTCCTTTGTTCCCCATTCGTTTCTGTGGGTATAAAAAAAAATATCATGAGCTTGTGGCTAACCGTCGGGCTCGACGGAGCTCGAGGCTCGTGATCTGGCAAGTCCCGAGCTCGCCGGCCATGGCCGAGCTTGAGCTCGCCTGGATCTGGCGAGCTCGTGGCTTGCCGTCGGCCTCAGGCGAGCCCGAGATCGTCGGGAACAGCCGCCTCGAGCTCGCCGGGCCGAGTCATGACCATCACCGGGAGTGGCACCGGCGGAAGAAGGAGGGGCGATCTGGAGCAAGGAGGAAGGAGTGGCGTCTGTAGCAAGGAGGAAGATGGAGGTGGGAGGAGAAAAGGCAAAAAAAATAATAATAAATAATATCCTAAAATTATAAACAAATCATAAAAAAAATATTAAAATATTGCTCCGCCGGCCGACCGGCGTCCACGTCAACGCCGGCCGGCCAAAATTCATTGGAATGACTTAAATGGCACAATTATAAAAGGTTTAGGACTGAATCGGCAAAAAAAAAAGGCTTAGGACTGAATTGGTACAAGTGCAAAAGGTTTAGGACTTTTTTGGTAATTTTCCCGTTGGCTGAGTGGGAAGACTTAATGAGGATTATTAGACAGTACGTTTGATGAGCACACCGAGGAGTGCAACAAATATGCGTCCATGTTTCTTTTTTATCCCAATTTATGTGTTTGTTAACTCTGCATCTCTATTGGATGACATGGCTGTAAGTTGTGATTTTAATCTGTATACAATGACCCAAGATCATTACGTGTAGATTCACGAATCACACATTCATAGATTAGAAGAATTGACGCACTTATTTTTGGATCCATCGATCTTGATGTGGAACTTGCGATAATCCGATGCCCAAGATCTTCTCCTCTATGAACCCTCTTTAGCGTTGGCTTCAATGAGACGACCCCCTCACTCATCGTTTCAGACGATTCTAGATATGAGGTTATGTGGACATTAGAGTATAGAGGATGGACTTGACCTCTATTTATAGAGGATAAAACCTATCCCCTCATTAAAGATTAGGTTTATCTCGGCCCATACTATCCAGTCCCATACTGACTAGAATTAGGAAACTGTATATATCTCTAACCAATTAATTTACAATAATAATTAATAAAGCTTACAACGAATTTATTATAAAATATATATTCTAACATTCTCCCACTTGGGCTATATTAATTGAAATTGTACTTTATATGCACATCTTTATATTGGTCTAGAGATAATTCCCAATAGTCAATCCGATCACATAAAGTCTTAAGCACCGGACCATGCCAGTAACTACATTAGAAGACACATAGCCATCCATGATCACCAATTTTCTTAACTTTACTGATATTGATTTGATATGGTAGTATGGCAAACGGATAACATCTCAAATAACAAAGACACCTTATATGTTATCATCCTTGTCAGTCATCATTTTCTTACCTTATGTGACACGAAACCGGATGTGTCACGAGAGAATATCTTTACGGTTCCAACGAACCAACATATGTCTTACATTTATAGTTAACTACATTTTACGTGTAACAAGACATATGATTTTTACTAAAATAAATGCCCCAGCCATTACTCAAGGTTTACGTGATGCCTTGAGATTTTCAATTGATATATGTATTCAATTCACCTTAATCATAAAATGCTTTATTGCATGCAATATAGTTGATACATATCTAGATATTACAAAATGTAACAAACACATATGTAAACTTTATTAGAGCAAAAACTGAAAATAGCTCCCATCGAATAACAGCATCTCACGATGCTTACTCAGCCCATAAATTAACATGTCATGTCAGCACCCCACGATGCTTTTATGTCTGTGACATGTTGTTAAAATATGAAAGGGCAAAAGTCTTTATTTAGTGAGTCTGCAGCCTTATCATCTGTGTAATAAGCTCTACTGTAGTGTTAGATTTTCATCTGTAATTTTTATGGTAAAAAATTTGACCATCAGATGCTCAGACCCCTTAGGACCTCTGCTGTTGTTAATGAACAATATTGCAGAATTATAGTGACAATACAACTATATGGATCTATTCACAAAATTAAATACGACCAACTCTTTAATTGTTAACTTCACATCATCCTAACAGCTAACAAAGCCTGAATCCGAATGCCTTACTAGCTGCAGGTCCTGAATATGTCAGTAAATTAGCATACAGTCTTTTGTCCTCTAGAAATAACCCAACATGTGGCGAGAACGATTCATATGGATCTCAATGCCTAAGACAAAATATTCCTTATTAAGATTAATCATGTCAAAATGCTTTAACAATATCTATTTCACCTTATGCAGTAATTCAAGAAAATCACTTTCAAGCAAGATATCGTCTATGTAAGACACAAGAAAAATAAATTCCTCCCACTGATCTTGTAGTATGTATACCAATTTATTTTGTTCTTAACAGAACAGGATAAAGCAACAATACTATGAAACTTCAAACCACAATTATCTAAAAGCTTACTTGATCTCATAAAATCAGTCTAGAATACCCATAAACATGATCAAACTTTATTCCATGACATTTTATGGGATCCCTCTTTCTTTATGCACAAGTTTATCTGAATCATCTGCTGCAAAACCTTCAGGTTACATAAAAAAAGACTTTCATATTAAGAACTCCAAGAAGTTTCAATATCTGTATGGTAAAACTCCTTATTATAATGAGCTATTAATGCCTTAATCATTCCGAAAATTTTTTATGAAAGACTGAAAAAGAAAACTTATTTTAAATATGTTCATTCTTTACTAGTGAAAAATTTCTCTAGCAGTGTATTTTAAACTTCTTAAATAAAACACTGATCAAAAAATAATTTGATAGAGTAAACAAAAACTTTCATATGGAGTCCCTTTACACCCAATTGCAACAGATGATCTTGTGACCTTGAGGCATACTAATAAGCTTTCAAACACTGTATGTTTCATAGTTTGTATCTCATCTACCATGCACCCAACCACAATTCTAATTATAAACAAGAAATAGCAATTGTATAAATTACTAGATCAATTATATAGTCGATTTTGTAGCCATGCTCTTCTGGATAGATTATTTAGTGTGATGGTACAATTGATCATCTCTGCCTGATAGATTTATTAGGAGGAGCTACTTTAACCTTTATTCTGTGCTTGTGGGGTCTGACAAACTTCATTAGGAATTGTCTTAATAACAAGAATCTGAACCCCAACAGAATCAAACAGTAACTTAGAATGCTCTATGATTATCTGTATAGACAGAAAAAATCACACAGTGGTCCCTACCACACCAGTACCATTAATAATTTGTGAGCAACTACTCTTATTCGGCTATATCAAACTCCAGCAATTTAACTATCTGTAATTCCACAATTCTTGTTCCTCTTTTAGGATGATAAATCAATACCAATTTAGATGATCTGGGTAAGGTACGAAGTAAAACTGAGTGTTTCTGAAATCCAACTTATCTAATGTTGGATTGTGTAACTTTATTTCTGCATGAACACCTCAAATCTTCATGTGGTTCAATTAACTTCCAATTCATGACTCAAAAGAAGTCAATAAAATAGTTTTGGTAGAAACATAATGGGTTATTTTCAAAATTTCATCCCACAGAAAATCATATAAGTTGGTTTTACAACTCATACTCTTTATTATATTCATAGAGTGTGATTTTGCCTTTGTGGGCTACCGGGCACAAAGCCACAATCCCAAAATCCTCTTAAGTATTTGATAAATTGCTCTTTAAGCTATCCAGCATTGCCATATCAACCATGATACTCACCATCTTGATCAAATCTGACAATTTTTTTTAAGTTGATTGATTATAGTCAGAAATATGTTGAACTTGTCACGGAAATTAAACCTTTCTTTAATCAAATACAAAAACATATAGAGAAAAACATCATTTAATGTGATAAAAACTCTACACAATACTGCCAAATAGGATCCACTTATACTAGTATAAATGACCTTCAATAGGTCATAACTATCGACTACAGTTGCATCCTTTATTTTAGTTATCTTACATCTGCTGCAATCTACGCATGTGTCTAGGCCACTTTTAAGAGTGAACATAATACTTGCCTTTATCAGTCTTTCCACTCTTTCTTTACCGATGTGACCAAGAAATTTATTCAATAATACGCAGCAGTAGAGACTTTTTGCAAACAACGTTTCAGCTGTATAAGCGACGTATAATTTATTGGGAGATAAACATAATCTGTACAATCCATTGTACATAGAGTAGTACCCAACTTTATTTTAATTAAAATAAATTTAATTGCTTTATTTGAAATGTTAAAAGAGTAACTACACATGTCTAAACTTGAGACGGAAAATAAATTCCGTCTTTAAGGAGAGTGCATAAAATAAGTTTCTTATTGTCACAATAAAATCAAAATCCGGAATGACATTTCCATCAATTCAACGTCAACTTTATAGTTGTTTCCATAATGAGCTTGATTCAATCTGGTTTCATATCTTTCAATTTGTGAATTCCGTATGGTAAACGCAACATAATATGTCGTACCGCTATCTAGCCATCACAAACCAGATGAGACTTTAGATTGGATAAATTCATAAATCAATACTAAAGAATCATTACATTATACTCATACTTAGATAACCAAATCTCTATATTAACTGTAGTCTTTCTTTATGTGATCGTTCTTCTTATAAAAGAAGTAGGAATCACCATCATTTTCAAATGATGCTTTTCATGGATCCAAATCGTAAGAATGATCGAAGTTTACAACAATACTTTATGAGCATGACTTCAGAACTGCTTAGTATGCAATTCCACCAACTTTAAGATGTAATCTTTAATCTTAATAAAATCATCACACCTGAAATTGAGTAGTCATTACAGACGTATACCACTCTCAGTAATGGACGAGATTTAATTTCAAGCCCCCAAGGCTTCCTTTATTTACTTAACAATGCAGTTAACTGACAAAAATACTTTTCAAGTGTTCTTTAATGGATCGCTTTATGTCAAATAAGCGAATCCGATCACTTTTTACCCAATAAGCACATAATGCTTTTGAAAGTTCTCACTAATGAAAGTGAGGAGTACAGGGTCTTTTTTTACAAGAGCATACAAATATTTGTCATTCATGTGTAAGCAGAAAATCCTCGTTGAGTTTTCAAAACTTGAACCTAGATAAATCTCAATTCTCAGTTTTAACAGAGTTGCCGTTCATAGAAACGGTGACTGGAAAAACAATCAATGTTTTCAATTAGCATAATGTGAAATTTCACCTTGAGAGATACATACATCATCATATAATCACCTTTGGGCAGAAAACACGACAAGCAATTATATACTCTCTACATTACAGCGACCATGAGAATTTATTTCAATATTCGTTAATCGCCACCTCTGGGTGTATGACAGCACTTAGGCTAATCAATCCGCAACCATATACTGTACTTGTAACCCTCCATACAAGAATACACAATTACCTCCTTTGGGAGTATAACTACGCATTAAAACATGAGACATCCCACTACTTTATAAAATGTTCTTTATTAAACTCAATCAAGTGTGTCACTTTGGCGGTCACAACCCAATTGAATTTATCCGAATTTGGGATATAAACTTTATATTTCACATTTACCTAATGCACATAATTTCAGAAATTAGGGACAATCATCCGCAAAATTACACGCCGCTAATTTACATTGATACACTCAGCAATACATGACAAACCATAGACATGTATTGACAGACCATGCTCCACATATCTGTATGTGGTATTTACATGTGAGCTAGCACCTGTATTTCATAAAACCATAGAGAAATACCTGAAAATACGCAAAAATACCCTAAAATATACACGTATTTAGAATTTCATATGTATTTTCCATCCATAAAAGCATCAAATATGTAAAATAAATATATCACATTGTAGAGTATGAGCATACGAGCACGCCGGTATCTGGAATACCTCGAACGCATCACATGTGCGTCTTTCTCTCTCTGCACATGGTCCCCACGTGCTGACACGTGCATCGCACGTGTTCGGTCTCAGCCGATACTGAAAATCTATCCGATTGGTTTATCCGAACCACTCACTACCCCTTTAGCTGACTAGAGAACTAGGTCATGTGATCCAACCGGAACAGTCAATGACCGTTTGGACTGGATGGCCCGAGTCAATAGTCAACTGGTCAGGTTGGGTTCACAAGTCGGATCGGGTCACCGAGTCGGGTCAAGTCACCCAGGCTTGAGTGACGTAAAAAGACGTCAGCCTGCACATGCTGTGCACATGCGGGCCCAAGCCTATCGCGTGGGACCGTGTGGCGGGTGCGTACACTTGTTTTGTCAATATAGAGTTCCCTATATTCGCACGACTTTTTCTATTCTTGCAGTTTTTTTTTACAAGTCCCACCGCGAGACAAGAATTTTGTGCAAAAAAACAAAAACAAAAGAGAACTCTATAGAACACTGATTGGCCCAATGCCATACAGATAGATGGAAACCAAAATCAAGATTCCTTTTTTACTTTTCTCTCCGACAAGCACAATACTCATTCCGAATAAGTCCAGCCACACGAAATAGAAGAAAAAATTGCCACAAAGGAAAAAGTTGAAAGCTTTCTTGAATCCGAAATATCCGAAAATAAAAATTTCGAAAAATAGCCAAAAATTGATTCAATATCTAAAACGTGTAGGCTCTGATACCACACGTAAACTGCGATTTTAATCCGTATGCAGCGACCCAAGATCATTACGTATAGATTCACGAATCACACATTCATACATTAGAAGAATTGACGCACCTGTTTTTGGATCCATCGCTCTTGATGCGGAACTTGCGATAATCTGATACCCAAGATCTTCTCATCTATGAACCCTCTTTAGCACTGACTTCAATGAGACGGCCCCTTCACTCATCGTTTCAGACGATTCTAGATGTGAGGTTATGCGGACATTATGATTTAGAAAAGAGACTTTGGCTCTATTTATAGAGAATAAAATCTATCACCTCATTAAAGATTAGGTTTATCACGGCCCATACTATCTAATCCCATATCCGACTAGAATTAGGAAACTGTATATATCTCTGATCAATTAATTTATAATAATAATTAATAAAATCCACAACGAATATATTATAAAATATATATTCTAACAATGGCAATGAAAAAATAAAAAGCAAAGGAGATTTGAAGAGGAGGTAGGGCGCCACACCTCAAATTGGTCGCGTTCTAGTGAGAGAGAGGTGGAGGAGGGAGAGGGGGGGAGCCATGGTAATTACAATATCAATCCTCGGTGGCATCAGACATGAGGAAAACCGTGCAAATAAGCAAATTCATCAAATTTTACATGCTTTCGTGGGAAAAGGTACGGGTACTTATTAAAAACATAATAGGCATAGGTTGGCAGACTAGTTAGGGAGACTTTCATGTCAATTTCCTAGCACTGTCTTTGCATGATGACTATCTCCACCACTGAAAGAATTCCAAGATGAAATGAGAAAATTGACTGCTACATATTTGTTCTCTTCACTTTGGTTTCGTAACTCGCCTTGATCGAGTATAATTTTCTGATCGCCTCAGTCATGTCCATCCGATTCACTGGTGATTCCATCGAACATGCAACTCCAACTTCTAGTACGGAGATTGTGCAATTTCTGATCCTGGTCTCCTGATGTCGATCACCAGCTTCACTCCAAAGCATTGAGTCTATGATGTCCATTGCTCGATCCGAAAGAGCCATTTGAACAAAGCTATGAAGGTTAAGATGGTCCCCAAAGGTCTCTTCGGTGGGTCTCTTCCCAGTGAACATCTCCAATAATAAAATGCCGTAACTGTAGATATCCCCAAGTATGGAAACTTTGTGTCCAGTGCAATACTCTGAAAGTTCCATCAAGGCATTAAACAGGAATGAACATGCACATTTTCTTGAAGTTAATTGTATAGAAAAAGTTCCTAATTCACATGAAATTCTGCTTGATGTCTGAGGACAGCCAACATTGAGGGGTGCTCGCAGACACTTCAAGGACAAAGGAATGTTTCTGCCAGAGCAACCCCTATATATATATATATATATATATATATATATATATATATATATATATATATATATATATATCTTTCATATATCTTTGTTCGACTTTCGTTTAGTTTATTGGCTATGGCTAATGTTTAGCGCCTGTCGTGACAAGGATTAATTTATAAAGCGCACCAAAGTTTTCACACTTGTTTGCTAAACAAATTGCCTAAACATCAAGGGTGACTTTGTTGAAGGTGATGCACTTATACTTGTAAAATGCGTATGTCCGTCTTAATATGCTCTAAACAAAAAGTTTAGGGAAAGTGAAAGTTGGATTGTTGTATCATGTGTGATATTATTGTGCTTTACGGATATAAAATCGTAGATCAACTCAATAGGAAATGGTCCACGTTGAGGGGTCAATCACTTATTGTGAAGACCTCAAGTCATGGCATATCAAAAGAGAATCACAAGCTCCCGTCAATTTCCTGTACCCTAGTTGACTTTATGTTGATATGGCACACGATCCGTTTTCACTGCCTGAACTTGATATTGAGATAAATATTAATTATGAAAAGACAATACGCATATGACACAACACAATATACTTAATCCGTTTACTCGCATGGATTCACGAGTTTTGACCAAAAATATTTCCATTCATTGATCAAATTTACGATGGTTTATTTTCATCTCAAATATGCTTACGACATGCTACTATTCCTCTTTTTGTACACAAATATACGTTTTTTTATATGTTGAAGCTATTAATAGGGAAAAGAGGAAATTGTGTCGTGAGAAAGAGGTGTCAAAGTATACGAAGCTCAACCTAGCATCAATCATTATTGTTTATTCAAACTTTAAACACTCTCATATTGCTATTGCAATCAACCGAAACTAATCAAGAAAATATGACAGATTCGTACCTGGAGGCACATAGCCAATTGATCCTCTCACTACGGTTGAAGTTGTGCTGCACTGGTCCTGAACTCCTGTGGCTTCGGTAGACATCGTTGAAATGATCTTTGCAAGCCCAAAATGTCCAACTCGTGCCACCATGTCTTTGTCCAGGAGCACATTATTTGGCTTCAGATCTCCATGGATGATTGCTAGAGGACAACCCGTATGGAGATATTCTATTGCAGTAGCTATGTCAATGGCGATGCTCAACCTCTGCACTAGTATAAGATTTCTCAATTCGCCACACTCATCATCTCGTCCTATAGATCCAGGGTGCATCCACTCCTCCAAGCTTTTATTAGCCATGAACTCGTATATTAGAGCTTTGAAGTCGTTGCCGCGAAAGTCCACGCTCGAACAGACACTTAGTATCCTCAGGAGGTTTCGGTGTCTAATTGTTCCTAGAGTTCGACATTCAGAGACAAAGCTCCTCGAAGCTCCTCTTTGTGTTAAATTGAGCACCTTCACCGCCACCGTGGCACCGCTGTCAAGAATCCCCTTGTAAACTGTGCCGTATCTCCCTTTACCAATCAAATTGGTCTCGGAGAATCTGTGAGTAGCTCTTAGGAGTTCTTCATAAGAAATCCTCAAGAATTTGTGCTCCAAGGATGATGACATCGAGGCATTGGTTCTCTTCTGCTTCTTTTTGCGATAACAGAAGATAAACAGGAACAACAAAGCTAAACATAACAAAGTGACAGCTGCCATGGATAACACTATGGCCTTGGTTGAAGAAGACCTGTTAGAGCTTGGTAATTTACAAGGAGGAAGCTTCAGACCTGGAACACCTCCACAAAGTTGTCTATTTCCAGAAACCGATACAGCACTTGCATTAAGAAAAACTCCACCCTTCGGTACTTCTCCTTTTAGTTCATTGAAGGACAAATTCAAGTACTTGAGCAACGAGAACTCTGTGAGAAAGCTTGGTATTGGACCGGAAAAATTGTTATTGGAAAGATCCAGCTCTTGTAGACCTCGTAATGGACGTAAAGCTTGAGGGACTTGACCATGAAAAGAATTAGCTTCGAAGTGAAGTCGTTCCAATCTCAAGCACTGACTGATAGTGGCCGGAATTGAGCCAGTCAATCTGTTGTGAGACAGATCTAGTTCGGCTAGATTTATCAATGATCCAACTTGCAATGGAAGAGACCCACTTAAATTATTATGCGCTAAACTGAAGTGGATCGACAAGGAAGAAAGACCCATGATTTCGATTGGAATTGAGCCAATTAGGTTATTGTTTGAAAGATCGAGCCATATTAGTTGCTTGCAGTTGCTGAGGCTTTGCGGAATGTAGCCTTGGAAATTGTTGGATCGAAGGCTAAGGAGATATATGGACGTCATATTATCAATTGAAGACGGTATCTCTCCAGTAAACATGTTTCCGGCCAAAGAAAATTCCTGTAAGCTGTGAAGTGCTCCGATGGAATCAGGAACACGATCGGATAGAGAATTATTCTCAAAATCCAAGATCGACAGTTGGAAGAGATTTGCAAGGGCTGAAGGAATAGTTCCTTGGATCTGATTGTATGACATTGAAATTCGCTTAACGCTGGTGGAGAGATTGGATATGGATCTCGGCAATAACCCGTGAATCAAGTTCGAGTGTACCGAGAGGAGTTCTAAGTTGGAACAATTAGCTAGAGAAGAAATAAAACTCAAGTCATCCTGCAACTGGTTAAAACCCAACGAAATTGCGTAAAGGCCCTTTAACCTTCCCAGATTTTTCGGCATTGGCCCATGGAAATTGTTGTTGTAAAGGTAAAGTCCCCAGAGATTGGTGGCATTCATTAATGATGATGGAATCATCCCGGTGAACCAATTATCAGCTGCAATAAGTTTATAGAGAGAAGGAAGAGTGTTGCCGATATCAGAGGGAAAGCTTCCCCGCAACTGGTTGTCCGCAACATAGAAGTCATGAATGCCAGAGATGTTGAAAATCCCAGGTGGAATCTCGCCGGTTAGTTTATTGGATGATAGCTGGAAAAATACCAGCCTCTCAAGTCTAGACAATTCCTCAGGTATTTCTCCGTGCAACGCATTAAATCCTAGGGAGAGCCGGTGCAGCCGCGAGAGGTTTCCAATCGAAGGAGGAATAGAACCTACAAGACTGTTATTAAACAACCCCAAGAGTCTAAGCCTTGGTAAAGAACCAAGGTTGGGATTAACTTCTCCCACAAGTTGGTTATATATGAGATTTAGGATTCTGAGGTTCGAGCATTGGGAAATATTTGAGGGTATCGACCCGCCAAATGAGTTGTAACTAAGAACGAGATGGCGGAGCCGAAACAAGTTACCGATCTGTGGTGGGATTTCGCCATGGAAGCTATTGTTCCCCAGCACCAGGACCCTCAGAAAAGAGAGGTTACCTATGTGAGGAGATAAGAAGCCTCCCAACTCTTGTGATCTCAGAAACAGGGATGTGACCCTTCCAGGATGCCTTTTGCTGCAAAAAACACATTGCCACTTACAATAATGGGTAGAATCATTCCAAGAGCTCAAGACTCCAAATGGGTCTTCATGTATTGCGTTTCTGAAAGAGTCTAACGCAAGCCGATCCGTTAGGTTTTGTGAGAATGCTCCAAGGATTGAGATTGAGCTCCACCACCACAACAGGGTAGAGGTGAGCAAAAGAACTAATTGTTTCCCCATTTCCTCCAGTGACACTTTTAGTCTTGCCGCATTAAACTCGTCTGTCCTGTGCAGAATTCAATTATTAAATTACTTCACTATGGGAAGTACCGTAACTATTCGAACTTTCTCTTGTCGTTTATCTTACATCCTTTGTCTTGAAGATATATGTACGTAGTCTGAGGTTCAATTAATATACGCTCCAAGCTTTGAAGTCCAAGAAACGACAGAAAGTACAAGGTGTAATGTGAGGTATCATTGCTAGTTTACCACCAAGGTGTTTTTTTCTTTTTTCTTTTAATCAATCATATTCATTCACTGAGATAGAGTTTGTGAATACATTATATGAGTTTCTGAACAAAGTAATCCCAAAGGCCCAGGATGGTAAAGGGTCAGGTGTTAGTCTTTCGGATCACAAGTTTGATGCAAGTAATGAACAAACTTTTGAACTGCTAAGGAGATCCTTAAACTATTGTAAAATGTTCAATTAGGTCCCTTTTGTAGCGCAACTGCATCCTCAAACTATATGCACTTTTTGCTCGAGTTGATTTATCTGGCCCATTTATGGACGGAAATGCTGACTTGCAAACCACGCCATCGCCTTATTAACATGCTTGGTTAATTATGTGGTTTTGAGATATTTCAACTTGTCTAATTAAAAAAGTGAGTTGCCACTTAAAAAACAACTAATTATGAACATAAACCTTCTCAAATAGTAGGAGGATGGATCATATGGAATTCAGAAGATAGAAAAAGGGAAATGGATGCATCATATGCACCAACATGTGAAATGTCTAAAAACATAATGTTTTCAGCGGGCATAGTGAGAAAAGTATTTCGAGAGTAATGTCACTGGTGCTTTTCTAGAAATTTCTTACCCAAATGACGACGGCTATGTGGTTGTGCCAAATCATCAAATAGGTGTGAAATCAGCAATCAAACTAAAGATTGTAAAAAAAAAAAAAAAGTTTCTTATCTTGTTATCCTTTCTTCCAAACGATGCGACAGATCTCCTCTCAAGCTGCCACTGAACATGACAAATATCCATCTTCATGGGTTCTAGTTCAGTGTGAATATTAACTCCAGAGAAATCAAAATTATTAAAAATTAAATATCTATGAGTAAAATCATTAAGATCAATGTGAGAAATGTACAAATTTGGTATAACAAGTTAAACCCCATTTGGATAGCTTCAACGATTCTCAGACAATCTTCAATTGATGGCAATTTGTAATAATGCTTGAGAGGACTATTGGGCAGTTCATAACCAAACCGAAAGGTCAATTCACAAATTGGTGCCTCACATTCCACAAAATAAACATATAAATCAATAAATGTGTATGTATATATATATATATTACCTTCAATATTGCCTTCTCTCTTCTAAAGATTGAAGTCCAAAGACTGAACAAACTGGTATCTAGGTGAGGATTGGGAAGTCCACAGAAATGAAGAGTGATCATAATATCAAATGCGTCATGCAAGCGACGATGATTACCCAACTTAAAAATAAAATAAGAGAGAGAGAGAGAGAGAGAGAGAGAGAGAGAGAGAGAGAGAGAGAGAGAGAGAGAGAGAGAGAGAGAGAGAGAGAGAGAATAAGATAATGACGTGTATAACGATTTGGAAAAACGAAGAAAGAGGAAGACTAATGAAATTCGACATGGGTTTTCATACCTTTCTCTTGTTTGGCCGTCAGCCTCTATCCTAAGACTCCTTTGGCCTTCATTCTAATCCGCAGGATCTACTTAAAGTGACAGGTGAAAAATATACTAGCTTGCTGAACCGACTCATCTTAATTTGGTCTATCTTTGCAATATAACCACGCCCAGAGGAGAAAGGTTTACAAGAAGATTGGAGATAACGTAGTGGAAGTTGGCAAAATTTTCTCATCTGAACTCTCTGCCTATTATTCAAACATCACCTCGCTTTATATAGCTGACGTTAAGGGTAATACGGTCATTTCCATGACCCGTACCACCTCGTTTAATTATAGTTTAATGATATTATGCTGGGTCAATATGAACACAAAGATCAGATCATTATCACAAATCAACTAACTTTTTGTATAATACCGTTCTTTTTCAGCTTTTCCAAAAGGCAAAGATTTTCCACAATTTTTTTTTTTTATTTTTTCATGGAAGATTCATCCAACAATTTTTTTTTCCTTGTTCAAATGGAAATGGGTTTCGGCAACTTTTCAATCGAGAAATGTGAAAACAAAACTCACTTTTATTACAACAACGCACTTTATATTTTTTAATTCTTTAATGGTGGTATGAATCGTAAGTGACGGTGCGAGTGTCGTGATCTTTATCATTATTGAAGCAAAAATCGTTGTTATTGTTCTTAAGTGTGGTACACGGTGCAATTAGTCCAATGCTTTTCTTGCTCAAGTCATCAAGAAAGCACTTGGGAATTTCCTTTCGCCCCTCAAAGGAATTGTACATGAATCACGGGGAAAAGAGATTTTGTCCCCTACACTTGGATTCGGGAAAACTAAAAGTGACTTTCGCATTAGAATGGTCTAATTGTCTTGCTAATGCTCTGGATAAGTATTCTGACCTCTTGGCACTGTTTAATACGACAAAGTATCCATGGTACCTACGAGGGGACAGAGAATAGAGAGCCTATTCTTCTCAGAAGAAAAAGAGAGAGAGAGAGAGAGAGAGAGAGAGAGAGAGAGAGGAGAGAGAGAGAGAGAGAGAGAGAGAGAGAGAGTCTAGTATAATATTTTTATCTAAATTTTGTTACCGGATTTTTTTTTTCATTTTTATGAATAAAAATAGATTAGCTATTATATTTTGGGCCTAAAAAATAATGTTATATGTATATATTTAACTTACTTATGACCTTATTAAAGTGTTCGGAGTGTAAATATCACATTCGTTATTATTAATCATTAACCTTTGTATTATAATTCTACTTTTAATATATAGTTTGACCAATCCAAGCCATTTCAAGGCTGAGATCCCGAAGATGCTCAGGTTGAAGGTGCGGACCAACCTGAAAAGGAATAATGGGGAGTTCTAAATCTCAGTCTGCACCTGTTCGAACCTGAAAATGTAAACCGTCTGGTCTCGCCTAAGCCATTCTTTAGATCTCTTTTTCCTTCACCCCTAGAACTAAGTACCACATGGGACAAAGTTCTACACCTTGGGAGCTATTTCTTGAATCTTGAAAAGGCTTAGTGCCATATGGTGAAAACCATCTCGTCAATCCATGGAGCAACCTCCAGATCGGTTGTTTTGTCCATACAGTATGCATCATCGAATTACTTCAACGATTGTGTCGGACAAACTTCAATGGCAGCCCCTAGCTAAGGAATGCTTGAGAGCACTTTGTGTAATTTTGAGAAGAAATGATGGTGGAATAGAAAAATGAATCTCACTTAATGATGTAGAACAGCTGGCGCATAATTTTCTTGAAAAACATGATCACTAGAAATCAGGGCGATTCCACCATTGATTCACCGACGACTTCAAGTTGTGCTCAAATTTGGTCGATAGCATGGAAACGGGCATCAATACTCATTGCTTTGCCGTGACTAACGTCGTATTTTCGTGTTTTCAAGTCATGTAGATAGGTTTTCGGGCAATTCTTTGATTTTAGGCAAGTTTGCGATATAGATAATTGCAATATTTGATTTTATTTATGTTTGATTAGATTAGATTCTCAATATCTCGTTTTAGGTTATCTTTATGGAATCCCAGTTTCTAAAGAAGTCTTTTCGATTGTTAACACTTAAAATTACCCTAGGGATCATGTAATGCGCACATGAAGAAGGAACGATCAGCTGCGGATAGACGTATGCAAGCAAAGTAAAAAATCAAGCTACAGATCCGCCACGTGCAGAGGGTGATTCTGGCGGTATTTATCCCAAAAAGCCAAAGGAAAAGGCGCGCAAAAGAAGACACGATCAAGGCAGTTATAGAATTAGGCGACAATCCCATCAAGCAAAGAAAAAAGGCACGAAAATTGTTAAAAGCCTTATCCATAAGGTCACCGAAGGAAAACGTGCTTAAAAGCTTGAGGCAACAGCTATCCGACGATTGTCAAAACCTAGTCATCGAAAGAGAACATACTTAGGGCCCAAGGTAGCAGATGTTTGACGGTTATCAGAGCAGGCCTAGTCATCGAAAAAGAACGTGCTTGGGGCTCGCATCGACAACCCTTTTGGGCTTCAACTTCCTAGGCCGAACCCTGAGGAGATTAAGCGAGCTCAACCAAGGGAATTTTTGGCTACAACAATCCTTTTTTGGCACGCCCAGTGGGGCTCAGGTGTCAAGTTCGAGAGAGTGCTATGCCACGTACAAGAGGTCGTAGCAATTTAGACGGAGATGAATCCATGGAGGAAATACCACGAGCAGAATCTTCAACGATCCGGGGGGGTCCAAGATCCGCCCCAGGTTGAAGATGGCGAGGTTCAGCGGCATCCTGTCGAAGAACCAAGACGAAACCCTAAAGTGATGCTAGTTATGCTATCCTCAATAAGGCATACGGTTGAGGAAGCCCAAAACGAGTTTGCTAATCATGTGGTCCAGCGTATGACTGAAGTCGTCAGGCCATTGATCATCAACACTTATCACGAATGTGCGTCAGGACAGCACGGAGCATTCCCAAGTTAGCAGCAGCCTTAGATGGGAAACTCATCTATACCCTCAACGAATGCACCGTCGCTAACGACAAGCGTGGCGCTTGCTGGTCAGAATGCACCACCAGTTTTACCTGTCAGGATTCTGCAAAGAGGAGAAGCTCTGTTGGTAAATGGGCTCAATCCTCAAGATCCATGTATATTCCCAAGCCATCATGATCAACACAACGTGCATGCCACCTAATGTGGAACTGCCGCCCAAGTAAACCCCATACCCATAAACGAATAGCCTATGCTTATGGTTGTCGAAAATTAAGGAACAATGCAAGTTTCCCTAAGGGGGCAATGGCAGGCTGGGGGCAGGATCAGTTCCCTCAGAACAGAGGGCAGGATCAACCTTTTCAACCCATGGTCCATCAACAGTTCATGCAACAAGGACAATAGCAGGCAAATCAAATGTCGCAGCCATAAGGGAACCAGTCTATGCCCTAGGTTGTTTAGCTTGTGGTGCAGCCAGCGTATCTAGGACAGCAGCCGACGTATCAAGTTATTCCAGGATATCGGGTACCATACCAACCGGTGTACCAAAATCAGCAGATTGCCGAGAAAATGGTAGGGCACATGGACCCTATGGCAGGATATATGGTTAACGTATATCGAAAGCCATATCCTAATTGGATGGATAATTCGAGCTCAAGCCTTCGACAATGACAATGAAGGCGAGCTCTCTCTCTCTCTCTCTCTCTCTCTCTCTCTCTCTCTCTCTCTCTCTCTCTCTCTCTCTCTCTCTCTCTCTCTCTCTCTCTCTCTTCTATTATTCCTCTGAAAGAGAATCAACCTCCTCCCCTCTCGAAAGCCCCTCCTGAAGGCTATATCCCATTTCCAATTTCGGCGCCTGATTCGAGGAACATTCACTGACTTGAATCGTACGTGAGGGCACGTGATTTTAGGTCTAAACAGCGTCGGGAACGGAGAGGATTCCGTCCAGCCCCGTTAGCATGTCCGATGTATACCAATTTCATACGAATTTGGCATGGATTTGATTTACACTCGGCCATGTTTGGTCGTTTGCACAAATCTGCCTCGTCGTCTCAGTTTCGGTGACCATTGGTTTCGAAATTTGTCTTGATTGGTTCGGACCAATGAGAGCTTCAATGCCCATCCCCTAAATGCTTCATCCATGGTCGAATTGGGCTTCAATTTGACCTATGAAATTCAGCCTGGATTCTCAAATTACGCGGGAGAACATTTGGGGAAGATGACACTGTTCCGGACCGATTCGACCAGTTTGACCGGTCAGAATCGGTTCTGACTTGCAATTTTCAAAATTAACCAAAATCGATGGGGAATTTTCGAAATTAAATCTCAAAATTTCACTTAGGGGCATGAATATCATCTAAAAATATGATTTTGCCCAAAATTTCATGTCAATTTCTATGAAAAACCCAAATTTTCATTTAATCGCAATTCGGAAATTGTGTAATTGAGGGCTTGAACAGTCAAATTGGACCAAACCATCCATGCCAATCGACTTATAATGATGAAAAATATTGGGTAGTGACTTCAATTTGCAAATGTAGTCCATGAAATGAAAGTAATTTCAATTATGCCCAAATTCAAAGACTAAATTGCAATAAAATGTGCAATTTTATCCAAATCATGCAATTAAGTAGCTTGTACAAGCAATTGGACCAAATTGCAAATAAGGATAATCAGATTGGATGACAAGACCCTCAAAATGCCAAAAATTGCAAGTTAAAATACTCGAAATATATTTTTTTGACAAATTCAACCTTGTGCGTTACAAAGAAATGCACAAAATCAAATTTGAATTTCGAATTTTGATGAGGTCAAAATAATATGGAAATTAAAATAAAAATATATGATATTTTTTCATATTTTTGTGATCTTGAATGCTATTTTTCTTGGATTTTCATGTATTTTCCTATTTTCTAAAAATACTAAAAAATACGAAAAATATGAAAAAATAATTTTGTGGTTAAAAATGGTTCCCTAGGCTTGGCCAAGGCTACCAAAGTTGATTTTACAATTTTTCAACTTTTTATAGATTTTCTATGAATTTTCTAAAAATAAACTGAAAAAAGACTGATCCAAAATTATGTGTCAACAGCTGCCTCTCTTTGAGAAGAATTTCGTGAGAGGTTTCTCTCAAAGACAAGTGACATCTGAGTCCAAATCGACTCAACTGGGAAAGAGAAAAATGAATCTTGACATCCAATCTTTCTTGTCCTATCAGTATATGCTCTCCTCGATGGTAAAGTAAGGAGGAAAAGACATCTGGAAACTGACCGAAAGAGGCCTCCCATCGGGAGGCGAAGACGCGAGACGATCGCGCGCCGAGTCTACACAGACGCTCGTGTACTGTGGAGGCAGAGAGGGAGGAACCGTTTGCTCCCAACGTCACCGTGTTGAGGGTTCCACTGGCGTCAGCCATTTCAAGAGCGAATGTGAAGAATTCACCGTTCTGAATGAAATAGTAAGGCCAGCGATCAGTGGGCTATGTAGCACCGATACTTCTATTTGGTAGAAGTATCGGTGTCGGACGCGTATCGGACACCGATACACGTCCGATACGCGCCGATACGCGTCCGACATGCGGTCAACGCGTGTCGAAATTCCGACACCGGTCAGCGTGTCGGATACGTTTCCGACACGCGTGTCGAACGTGTCGGACACGCGTGTCGGAGTGTCCGACACGCGAGAGGGGTTTTTTTTTTTTTTGCTGCTATGAAATCAAAATATTATTTTAAAAAACTTACTTTGCTGAATTTAATGCATATAACATGTTTCGGCTCTAATTTATTTTTTTATATTTAAAAATATATATATTTAATACGACGTGTCCCCGACGTATCGGATTTTTCTATTTTTGAGAAATGACGTATCGACATATCGTGTCAGTGTCGGTATCGGTGTCAGTATCAAAATCGGTGCAACCTAGTCAGTGAGTGGAGTGGGACTAGGATGGGTATTAAAAAGCTACAAAAAGCAGAGTAAGTGCTCTCTCTGGTGGGAGTTGTAGCTGGCTGGAGCGCTGGTATTCGCATGCAAGTTTTAAAAACTTGGAAGTCAAGCCAGAAGAAAAACCCCAGGAAAGCCTGCGTCTTACCCTAGTTGGCCTTTTATAGGGTTTTAACGGGGAAATTCTAATGATATTTGAAAGTTGGGTACATTTTCTCCGAAGAGGCCCAAAGTCAATCTTGTTTCAAATTAATAATCTGAATACGAGTACTTTTGCCCCCTAAAAAAATGAATTAAAAATCGCGGACCCTACCAAATTACCCTTCTTTTTCTTCTTCATTCCCATATTTCTTTTAGGAAGTCTTTGTTCCTTTCATGTGACTTCCAAAATTTTATATACCCGATAGTAGTATATGTAAGTTGTAAAGTTAATAGCGTGGAATTTTGGATGGCTCGTATGAAATTTCAAGTAGATCATTAGTATTTGGAGGTGCGGAAAAATGCGACGGATTTTTTTTTTTCACATGGCAAAATGCGACCATATAGTTGAGCCATTTGAACCGCCTCTCTTCGTATTCCATCAATAGTTTTATCCCACACATGCTCTTAGTGACATTGAACTTAGCCTATCATTTATTGGTGATGCATTAGAATTTAGAACATCTATTTTCACCTTTAGCCAATTAATACTCTCGATGACTTGTGCAATTTACTCGCCCAAAGAGGAAGGCGCTCTCTCAAAGGTTTCTCATTACTAGCCACTCTCGTTAGACCGGCCACCGCTCGTATGCTCTGTTTGAAGGCGACTAAATATTTGACGGTGCTCAAGCCTTTTATTCAAGGAAAGTGAAATTTCTAGGGACTAATTAAGTTAGTTTGATCCCGCTTAGTACCGTTGACTTGGTCGCTTGATGGTTGCTAATTTCTAGTTTGGATGTCGATGTAAAGAGTCATGGATCAAGTCGTCAAACGAACAAGAATTATCAGCACACAATCATCGAAGCCTTCTCGCGCTTATTATTGTTCTTGGACATGAAGGGTCCATAAGGTTATACAACTTAAAATGAGCATGCCAAGGGATGAGAAGTATTGCTTGGGCACCGATGAGTAGGGGTGAGCGGTTCCCGGTCTGGTCTGGTTCCCCTCAAGAACCACGAACCGGACCAATAGTCCCGGTTCCCATTTTTCGGAACCGTGGACCGGACCGGCCAGGCAAGAACCGGGAACCGGACCGGACCGTCGGTCCGGTCCGGTTCCAAGGAACCAATAACACAAACAAGAAGAGTACGACCTGGGAGGTTGCTCTGGTGTGTAAGCTGCAGTAATTTACTACAGAAAGTGTTCTTAGTGCCGTGGATGATCAGGTGTTTCAAACACCTGAGAAGTGGCAGAAAGACTTGCTTGTTTTTTCCATGAACCATGTGCCAGGCAGTCGGAACTGGTAAACACAATGCTAGATTCACTAGAGAAGAAGTCGTGGACATATCTTGCTAATGAAAACTTACAACAGAAGCAGCTGCCTCCTTGCTACCTCCATATAACATGCCAGCAAACACTCCAATAAGAGTCGCTGTACCCCCCTTGACTGTTCCGGCCACCTTCTGAGAACCCTGACCATCAAGAAGAGTACGATAGCCCGCAGATCTAGCGTCATCAATCAAACCAATTGAGCATATGATGGGAACATATGAACACACAAAGCTCATCCTCTAGTCAAGTTATTTCGACACATTGCAGTTTACACCCTTACGTCTTGCTCTAATGCAACTTATTGTCTCAATGGTTGTATTAAACGCGCACCAGCAGCAGCTGCTCAGTAAGATTTTCTCCAAATCACGAAGAATGAATAACATGTTTCAAAAGCCAAGTAAACACTTCACATACCATCGCTGCTGAAGATTCTCGTGCGACTAATGGGAAAATCAGAATCTAAAATTCACATACGCATTTCATCAAGCATGTGGACGACAACATGCATACTTCCAACAGAACAAAAAGCATCACTCATTTTGTCGCAATGATACAAGACCCAGCAAGAAAAAAAAATCAATCTTCCCAATTGAATGAACCACCTGAGTTCGATAGGCATATAATCCGTGTTCTAGCAAATTGGCCTCACAACATGTATACTCGACTTACCCCGATCACCACAAAAGAACCGAAACGTGAAGATATCACACGGCAATATCAAAGCTTCCGGTGGAGATGGGTTCGTCAGCTTTCTCGGCAGTCTCCATGGGATGTGACTCTGGAGCCAACCAGTGAGCCAGAGAGACGAGAACCTGGATCTTTCCACGACGGAGAGATTAAGCAACTTGGTTTTCCCAGGATATTTTCTTCTGTTGAACGATATATGGGTCCAACGAATTTGGTGAGCTCCAGCGAAGGATCAATGGAGGTGGAGGGTGAACGAGATTGAAGGGAAGTGATGCAGTAGCAAGCAGTTGAGACTGGAGTTGCAAGGGATCTCTCGGTCGCGCTCTCTCTGGCGAGAGAAGAGAGGACAGAAACCCTAATGTTCTCTTGGAAGAGGAAGAGAGGACTGAGAGAGACTGAGAGAGGTGTACCGTGTAATTTAGGGGCGGGACCGAGCGAGAGAAGAGAGGATAGAAACCCAAATCTTCGTCTTCCCCTTATTTACGGCGCGTATTGTGCTTTCCAGAGATGTAAAAGTGAGGAACATATATTTTCTTTTTTTTTAACAAGCGGGCGGTCCGGTTCTAGAACCGGATCCCGAAATCGGGAACCAGATCGCCCGGTCATCGATTCCAATTTTAGGAACCAGGGACCGGACCCCCCTAAAATCAGGAACCGGACCATCGATCCCGGTCCGGTCCGGGCGGTCTTTTTTGCACACCCCTACCGATGAGTAGGAATATGAAGGTGGGCTTGAAGTGACCATGTTTGTTGATGTAAGCAAGTCATTTATATTCAATTCGTAAGGGAGATAGTGTATTATTTTAGATCCAAAGTAGATAAGTTGCATTACTGTATTCCTAGGAAGGCCTTGTTTGACAGATTGCTTTTCTTGGAAGATGATAATGACCTTAGGGAGTTATTTACCATTATTTACATGCTAAGGAAGCGACGATGTATTTGAGCATGACGATAGCAATGAAGATGAAGATGATGATGAGGGCATGCAAACAGCAAAAAGTGATCAAGGCATTGATGGGTCGGTACAAGGAAGAGTATGCCTATGTTTGGGTTATGCTTACGAGTGTAGGCTTCAAAACTCACCCGGTAGAATTATGGAGGTTGTCGAGAGGCCATTCCCTAGCTCTGGGACCAAGTTTGATAGATTTTATGTTTATTTTGACGCATGCAAATGAGATTTTTTGGCTGGTTGTAGCAGAATTGTTGGATTAGATAAATGTTTTTTGAAGGAGTTATGCAAGGGGGAGTTGTTGGTTGCCATTGAGAGAGATTGTTACGCCCCAATTCTCGAGCACGTGTCATCCCTACCATATCGCCTCAGGTCATAAGAGATAACGTCCCAAGTACGTTATCGACCCATTATTTTTATCTTTGATTATACACATGCGAACACGTGCAACTCCTAAACATCAAATCAAACAACAGGGATAGTTAAACATCAATCATCTTAAACACATCACAATAGCTTACAAAGTCAATCTTTTGTTTGACTATCTTGTTTTGATAATATTCACAAGCCACTTTTCGACTTCTGGTCTACAACTCCCAGACTATCAGGTTCGGTCTAACACGATCTCCGGGACTATTCCAATAAGTCTACGTCTTAGTATCCACGAGGCTTTGTTACTTGGGACCTGAAAATATTATACCACGACGAGGTGAGAAATAAATCTCAATGAAGTCAATGCCTAAGCTCGGTTAGGATGTAGATTCGCCAAGGACATCCTAACAAAATCAACATGGCATATCAACCAGCACGGATATCCAACCACATGCAACTTGCCCGCTATGAAGCCACACATAATACGATACAGTCACGACATGACAGTCAAATAGCCCGATCAGGGCAAAGTATCACACAGACAGGACATGACAGTCAAACAACCTAATCAAGGCAAGCATCACATCAATTGACATACATGACGTTACACGTAGTCCAATTATTATGAAATAGGACATGTCAGCCCGACACGTTGGTCATTGGTGCCTAGTACACTGGTCAATTGGTACTCTTCTGGTGGCACCAGGCATAGTCCCTTACTTCCGGCGACTGCATCCAGTAGTCCATGCGATATCCAACTGTCACGGCACGGACTACTAGGGATCCCTTATGGACTTCGGCCCGTCACAAGCGGCGACCGGCATCCATCAAACTGGTGTCACGGAATGATGTGCTTTCGACAAGTCGTATTCTTCCGATTGTCACGGTACAATCTTGTCAGGGTCTTGGCAGGAATTTCGTCATCCAATCATATGACCATATATCTCATCCGACAATCAATCAATTTTTATCATCTTTGATTTAGGCCGGATGCTCATACAGACGTGCTCAATGACTTAGCCCAAGGCCATTTTCATGCTAAATCATGTAGTTTAATCCCACACAGGTCATCTGAATGCGCAATTTCATAAATAGGCTTGCGCCTGACACGGACGATGAACTCATTAAATCATAATCATATCACATGACAATCAATCCACTATAGTCAATCAAACAGTCAATTACAAGATCGATTAACCAATTCAATTAATCAAACGACAATGATTAATTCCAGCTTCATTAAATTATTGATCGATCGTTCAGCTTTGAACTATTGCTCGCTCGCGATCAAACAATGGCAACCAATTACCCAATCAATCAATCAGTCAATTCTAGCAGTCAACTAGCGATAGACTACCTAGCTAATATGACTAGCTTAACCAACTGCGGCCATTTACCTTAAAATCCAATTTCTACCTAAATCGACCACAATTAATCTAATGAACCAACCTAACGACTAAATAACTAATCTTAAGCATAATTAACGCCCTAACCAAGAATTAGAGGTCTACTCACTCCTAATCAAGCTAAGGCAGCAACAAAAATGCCGCGGCATGTCGAAATGACGGCGACAAAATTCGACAACGATGACGGTTCTCCATTTTTCCCTTCAAACTCTCGAGTTCCTTGACCCAACGAGCGGAAATACAACTCGGCAGCAGCTAGGACACGTCGTGGAGGTCAGGCAAGGGGTCGACGGCGGCGGCGGAGCTCCGGCGAACGGCGGTCCTGCCAAACAGAACCGGCCAGAACTGCAACAAGAAAAATCGAGGGCGAGGGCGACCTTCGGGACTGGAGAAGGACCGCAAAGGCCAAGGCAAGGCCGGGAAGAGCTGCGGGACTCACCAGCAGGTCGAGGGCGACCTTCGGGACTGGAGAAGGGCCGCAGACGGCGGCCGGAGGCGACGGTGAAGGGCGCGAACAGAATCGGGCGAAGCAGGGGACTCGGTGTACAGAAAACATGGGAGGACTTTGCCGGCTATTTCGGGGTCCCACGAGCAACGATCGACTTCTAACAGCTCCGAGGGACGACGAGGGGTCAAGGAGCGCCACTGGTGATGGCTTGGGGGCGGCGGACCTACGGCGAGGGCGGCAGAGGAGCTCTGCAAATGGTCTCGTCCCAAAAGAGGGCATCATGCCCGCCGAACAGAGTTCTCCGCCCTCCCGCGGCGGTTCTGGCCAGAGACAAGCAGCGAGAGGGAGTCGAGGGGGTCGTAAAGGAGGTGGAGGACGACGAAGACACGACGGTAGGTGGTAGGAAGAGGCGGAAGAGCCGTCGGAGCTCAGAACACCCACTGAACCCGAAAACAGGGCAGGGTCGTGTTAGTTTCGGAGGGGGGGGCCTGCCGGCGCGTGATGGCCGGACTGGGGTTGGTGAGGCGACGACGGGTTGGTGGAGAAGCGAGGGAGGTCCGGTGGTGGTGGTGGCGCAAACAAATCGGAGATGGAGGAAGAGGAGGATGAGGTGGGGTTCGGTTGTGGTGGTCTCGCGTGAAGGAGAGATGGAAGAGAGCAGGTCGTGAGGGAGGGCGGGTGTCTATGGCAGAAGAGAGGGGGGGAGGTTGAACTTTGACTTGTGGGGCCCACCGATCAAGTCAAAATTTAAGTTCTTTGCCCTTTATGCATGAATTATTGGGAGGTAAGAAGGTAATTCAATAATTCAAGACTGGAAGGATTTTTTGTTCGACTGACGGGGAATATTTTTAGTCTTTTCAAGGGTTAGGTTCGGTCAGGATTAGGCTCAGGCGCGAAGATTTTAATCCTAATACGCGGTGACTAAGAATTTCAAAAACTAATCTAATCCGACCAAAGCTTCACAATTCGTCCAAAATCGTTTCTTAAATCTTTAAGGTCCAAAATTCATATCTAGACTAAGATTCGATGTTATTCCTTGATGCTTGCCAAAGAGGGGATTTTCGAGGCGTCACAGAGATGCCAATAACCAAATATATCTCATAGCTTGGGTTGTTGTCAAGGTAGAGAACAAGGACACTTGGTCCTAGTTCCTAAAGAATTTGATCGCTGACTTTGAGATAACTGTTGGACTAGGTTGGGTATTCATGAGCTACTAATAGGAAGTAATGCCTGGATGTTTTTGGTGATAGTTTTTTTTTCCTCTTTTGTTGTTAAATTCTTGTAGGTGGAGCATTATAGCAGCTGTTGCTGCGTGCACCCAAGCGATGAGATATGCCCTTTCAAAGTTTTCCCCTTTCTTTACTCGTTTCCACTAGTGTACTATGATTTTCCATCTTTCCATGCAGTTTGTAGCTATTTTGCTATGGTTTTTCTTTTATCTATTACTACAGTTTTAATCTTTCGCTACGGTTTTAAACAATTACATAAATATAAATTATTTTTTAATTAATGATTGATGATTATCTTATAAAAAATAAGCTTCAAAAGATAAATAATCATAATTATAATAATTATAATAACTATCAATAATTAAAAAAGCGAAAAAATACAAAATCTAAAAAAACAAATGGGCTCATGGGCCTCCGGGTGCGCCGCTTGACAAATGGGACGCTGATTGGGCCCCGCTCGACGGCCCATTTGCCGAACGGCACCCAATTTGGTGCTTTTTTAAAAATGATTTTTTGGTAATTTTTTTAAATTAATTTGGAAAATTGCCCTCCATGTGGCATCGACGTTGATGAATATTATTTATGTCGTACTCTAGTGCTGTTCAATGACCATGTCCATCAGTGTCGGGGATACTTAATTAGAAAATTTGTGAAAGTAAAAAGATTTGATTAGACAAATTGAGAGTATAAGCACTTGATTATGAAGAGTTATCAAAGGGAAACAAAGGAAAGAAACTGGCAGAAGTGAACACGCTTGAACAGACAGGCCAAATGTCTATTTAAACGCGGAGTCAGGAAGAAGTGTCAAAAAAGTCCTAAACCTATTGCACTAGTGCCAATTCAATCCTAAACTTTTTTTTTGTATCAATTCAATCCTAAACATTTTTCATTTGTGCTAATTAAGTCTTAAACCTTTTATTGATGCTAATTCAGTCTTAAACCTTTTGTATTTATACCAATTCAATCTTAAATATTTTATATTTATGCTAATTCAGTTAATCTAATTAATTTTGACTGAAAATGACTGACATGGATATTGATTGTCCTACATGGCACGACAGATGCTGACTTGGATATTTTTTTAAATATTATTCTATAATTTTAAATAATTTTTAAGCATTTTTTGGTTTTAAAGAAATTAATATTTATCTAAAATATCAAAAAAAATTAAAAATATACATGTTAGCGCAAGCCATGCCACATAGGACAATTGATGTTCGCGACAATGATTTTCGGCCAAAATTGGCTGAATTGACTCAAATGGTATAAATGCAAAATATTTAAGACTAAATTGACACTAATCCAAAATATTTAGAACTAAAGTGACACCGATAAAAGATTTAGGACTAAATTGGCAGTAATGCAAAAGGTTTAAGGACTGAATCGACACCAAAAAAGGGTTTATGACCCAATTGGTACTAATGCAATAAGTTTATGACTTTTTTTTTACGCTTTTCCCCACGGAGTCATATAAAGACTATGTGAAATGGAGAAGGTAAAACAAAACTATAAGCGGCATACGCTGATTGGACAACAAATTTTGGATGTCCTTTAAGTTAATGTTATAAAGTTCCTTCTTAGTATAGTACTGGACTAGTATTTCACGGCCACAACATAATATCTCTAGATGGTTACGATACATTATAATGTTTTTCGAATTTAGCTCGACTTGAGTATGACACAGCTATAACTATACAAAAAACAAAACTCTAGCAATTTTGTAAATCAGCTGAAATTGTATTTTACCATTGTTTTGGAAAGAAATACTAAAGTATGCCAATCCGCCACATTCCTCAATATCATTTTGCATCATCGTCTAAATGGGAAGATTATTACAAAATCTCAGCTGTTAAATAGGGTTGGCCCTATTCATTGAATTCATGACCACCCAATTCATGCAGTATTGATCGTTTAAATGACAAGCGGTAAAGGGAGAAGGAACAAACATAACGGATCGTGACGCCATGAACAGGCTGTTGGAGACGGGCAAGAAGCGCCTGCTTGACCCAGCTCGTGACAAGCTCCTCTCTCAGGTGAACCGGTTGATCGAGACAGGCGTTATCAAATCATTGGAGGGCCCGGTCGTCCCCAAGGATCGATATCCTCAATCGCTCCTTCTCTTGGGAGCAATCTGATCGGGTCGCGGCTAAAGAGGCCGTCTACTTTGTTCGCTCGTCTCGTTATCGAGGGTGTAGTCGCACTGGGACGTCATATTTTGCATAAATCATGATCTATTGTCTTTCCTTCAGATTAGATAATGCTCGATTAGTCTGCTTAGTGCAGTGTTGATCGATACGTCTAATTCGGGTGGCTGAATCTATTTTGTGTTTTTGGTAGAGCGATTTGCAGAAGTTATGGTAAAACATGGAGCGATACCTGCTTTGGTGAAGCACTTGCAAGCTCCTCCTTTAGGAGAAGGTGACCAGCGAGAGGAGCATCTCGAACACCAAGTCGAGGAGGGAAGCGCGGCTATCCTGACTGTACTTGCTGAGAATGTGAGTTAGGTTTCATATAGATGTTTATGGAACTTGCATGCATCTTGCAGTTAACATCGGTAATTATGAGTAGCGGCTGGAAAGTGACATCGGTGGATTTTTTTTTTTTTTTTCACTCTCACATACGAGTGTTACTAATTATCGAAATGGCAATTTCAGTTTCCATTCATCGCACTAGTGATACAGCTTTCACAATTCACTGTCGTCATCCTATTATATATCAACGGATCTGGATGAATTAATGAATTAGTCCTGATATGCTTAACATACAATGATTACCAGTATATTAAATAAAAACATGGATTCATGTTAGTGCAAATCTGAGTTTTGACAGAAAGCTTGCTTCTCCTAGCCATGGTTGCGTTTTTGAGTTTCATACATTGGTTTCTCCAAAATGAGAGTCCAAAAGAAACTATCGGCAATGGTGTTAGCGGGATATTTATTACCCCTCTCTCTCTCTCTCTCTCTCTCTCTCTCTCTCTCTCTCTCCATGCAAGAATCTGCTTCATTTTGTTTGATTTAATGATAAGTAGAAGCTCATTAAATTATCATTCTTCTTCTATATTATATGAACTAACATGAAAGCAAAGAGGTTAGTAGGAAAGTGCCTTAAATTATCGATGTTGTAAGCTCCCCTGCCCGACAGCATGGAGTAATGTTACAATTCTTGTTGTCCACTTTTTTTATTGTGTATACAGGCTATTCTTCAAAGGCGTGCAGTTCGTTCCCTATACTGCAGCACTCAACGATCCATAGATTTTTTTAGGGATAAGTAAATTACAAGTGCCATAACTTTCGTACGGCGTTCACTTAAATCCATAACTTTCAAAATGTTCACTTGAGTGCCACATCGGAGCAAAAACGTTCAGACGAGGCCAATTCCGGCCAAAAGCATTCACTTGAATGCTATTTTCGCCGGAATGTTTCAGTTCGCTAAGTTTGAAATGTCCAAAAAGCGCAGACTAGCCACGGAGCTTGAATACGGTTTCCCGATTGGAGATCCATGGATCACAGACGTAACGTGGAATTTTCACTATGTTTAATAGCTGTGATTTCAGTCCACCTTTTTCAGCATCTGAATAGGAATTCAATGTCTTTAGCTTGTTGCTCATAGGATATTTTCGCCGCGACTTCTCGACAAATCTAGTTGTTCAATTTATTCTTCTTTAAAATTGCGCGATATTAGCCTGCGAGGTAGTCTTTGTTATTGCTGCAGTTGTGAGATGCACTGATTTCACTGTAGTAAACATGTTCTCAATTTCAGGACAAACACAATCAATCTGGTATTGCTCATGAAGGTGGCTTACTGGCATTCCTGCTGCTTCTAGTTTCGGAAAGCAGACCATCCTAGGCTGCCGCTGCCGCTGCCGCTGTGCTTGATTGTCTACCCAGTAACGAGGTATTGAAATATCTAGGAATTTCGTAGACCAAGAGTGAAGAGCCTGCTTTGAAGATGATGCCCTCAATAGTTTCCTTCATCTGTCACAGGATAATCTGTCAGAATTCATCACCATGGATCGAGTTCGGATGCTGCAACATGTGAGATTCACTTGCCAAGTATGTCCGATCATACTCTACTTTGACTATGCAAGTGGAAGATGAGATTTTCATCTTGCTACTGCTAGGGTCGCTGTACATTGTTTATGCTACCGATCTCAATTGCTAATTTTGTTGTGGTGTCATCTTTTGTAACAACGTTAGCCACTGTGAGAACCCCATCTCAATTTGAGTTCATCAACAAGGAATTCTACTCAACTTTCCAAAAATTTGTGCTTTCTTGTTCGAGTTCGATGAGAGTTGTGCGATCTAGTTATGTATTAGATCGTTTAATAGCCTCATATCCACATTTTGAGATTTGAGACACGACACCTCCTAGACCCTGCCCTGGAGAGTGAACAACCTAGATCATTGGATTATTCGATGATATATAGGGAACAGATCTCCGCCAACTCCTCAATGAATCTCTGATAGAAAAATAAAAGAATAAGTTTTTAAAACTTGTCACGGTCGGTGAAATCTAGTCCTTTCGTTGATTGCACTTTTTGAAAGTTTTTAGGACTCGATTGCACTTTCGTTATAAGTTTAAGGACTCGCTTGCACTTTCTGAAAATTGACTCAATTGCACTTTCATGATAAATGTTATAACTTTCAGAGTACCTATCCATAAAAAAAAAAAAAAAGGCAAGCACCGTTCATTGATCGAAAAACCCTTTTAAGTTTTTATGTGTTACAACATTCCATAGCGGAGTTATGGGAAAATGGAAAGAGTCAAGATCCGCTAAGATCTGAGAATCCAGATCACTACCCTCATTCATTAGGCTAGTTTTGATGTAATTTTTGGACTTCGCCCCTAAAAAAAAAAAAAAAAATACGTCCGGTCGTGTTCATCTGATACCGAACCTTGACACGATTAGTTTCTCTCCACGTATTTGATTCAATTTTGTGAGACTATTTCCGCTCGTCAATCAATCCAAAGAAACATGCACCAAGTCAAAAAAGGACAGAAGATGGAATGAAAGGGCACATCTCTGTACAATAGGTAATTTGAATTGCTATTGGTACAATACAGCCTTCATCCACTAAAATGAATAGAAGCTGAGTGGACAACAAGCCAAAGCTACAGGTGTTGTCACCATTTGCTGCCCCTAAAAATACACTTCTGCCAGAATTCCCAGTTTGCAGCACAACCCCATGAATGAGAGGGAAAGGGGGGGAAAACCATAAAAAAAGGATGGAGCGTGAACTTAAAAAGAGTAAGAAAATTGTTGACTAACTCCATCCATTCCCTCTCCCGTTGAAGTTCGGTCCCCTCGAGTCTGATGAAGAGCTCGGGATATAGCTGGATCTCTTCTTCTTATGGGTATTCCATGTTAGTATATGCCCGTTCCACCCGACCCTCTTAGCACCCTGATACTCAGGTTTTTCAATGCTGTCAGTCTTCAGTCTCTTCCGCACAGAACCATAAGTTTCTTCACTGTTATCCTCACTCGCCACAGGCATATTTTCATCATCCAAGTCAACTGCACTGTCATGAAGTAACTCGGTCGACTCGGAAGGAAGTTGATCCTTTTTCTTCTCCTCAAAAGAGAATTTGGAAATATCTTCTCTGCTTTCACTTCCCAATTCCGACACCGCATCATTGCTAGCTGAATCATTGGCACTTGAGATGATATCATCTCTCCTCTTTCCTTTTACTAGGAACTTTGATGACCCTTCTCCATCTTCATTTCCCGGTTCTGATCCTGTACCGATTAACCCATTGCTCTCAGAAAGAGGGTAATTCTTTCTCTTTCCTCTGCCAGAACGTTTAGATATGTCTTCACCATTTTCTACTGCCTTCAACCACTGCAAATCACTCAGAGTATCTGCATAAAGAACCTCCTTTCTTCGTCGTTTTCCAGTGATGTTGCTGACGTCATGATCAAAACCCTTGGACTTGCCTGCTTTCGCATCAGGTGTAGAATAGGCCCACTCTGGCACTTCATGCTCTTCCATGAGACGGGACCTGTAATTTTCCCTTTGCCTTCTCTCCTCATCCATCTTCTCGAAGAGCCAAAACTCTTCATCTGATCGTGCGGCGAGGCGGTTGATCTCTCTCTCGCTTGGCACATCTGTGCCCAATGATCTGCTACCTTTACGCATTATCTCTTCTAACATCTCCCTTCGGTCCCGAGCTGTGACATTAAAGTTAAATGAATTTCATACTTGAAATTAAGAGAAAATATACTGAAGGAACTATTTCACATGTGTTGTTTCTGTTGGAGCCATGCGTGAATCAATTCTGCTGCATGTTTTGTCCTTATGCTATTCAATTGGGTTTTACTTTTGTTATTTTAATCAAGTAATAATGATAGGGGTTGCAATGTTGTAATTATGATAGGGGTGGCAAGTTTCATTAGGGATTAATTAGTTTTATTAGGGGTTGGTTGTTTATTATTAGTCTAAGAAGTGGGTGTTGCAGGTTGCAAGTGTAATTGTGGTTTCAAAAAGGGTGTTCCCTTGCTACGTGTATAAAACCGGTTCTGCAACCAAGAAATGAAATGAATCCTTTTTTCTCATTCTATCATCTCTCTTCATCTCTCTCCCTTTTTGCTACGCAACTTGAAAGGCTTCTCTCTGAAGTTTTAAGTTAGAGAAAATATTGCTGAATATCTCTCAGCAACAACAGTGGTATCAGAGCTCTTCTGAAGGATCTTAAGGGACTGTGAAGTGAAGATAAGCGTGCGTGATGGAGGCAGGTTCAAGTGGTTTCTCTGCTATGGCTACTCCAGTCTTTACTGGGGAAAATTATCAAGCTTGGGCTGTCAAGATGACAGCATTCTTGGAGGGTCATGAGTTATGGGAGGCTGTGGAGAATAATTATGAGGTTGCTCCACTTCCAAACAATCCGACCATGAATCAGATAAAGTACCATAAAGAGAGAACCACAAGGAAGGCCAAGGCAAAGTCTTGCCTGTACGCTGCTGTCTCAGCCCCAATCTTCACAAGGATCATGAGATATGATTCTGCGAAGGCAATATGGGATTTCTTGAAGACTGAATACGAGGGAGATGAGAAGATAAGAAGCATGAAGGTGCTGAATCTCTTGAGGGAGTTTGAGAGACAGCAAATGAAGGATTCAGAGTCAGTGAAGGAATATTCTGATAGGCTGATTGAGATAGCCGAAAAGATCAGAGTCTTGGGGACTGACTTGAAGGATGAAAGGCTGGTTCAGAAGATCCTAGTGTCTCTTCCAGAGAAGTTTGAAGCTACCATAGCTTCTTTGGAAAATACAAGAGACATAGCTGACATAAAGCTTGCAGAATTGTTAAGTGCCTTGCAGGCACAGGAGCATAGAAGAATGATGAGAAGAGAAGAGCACGTAGATGGTGCACTGCAAGCTAAAGTGAAGTTTAATGATGGAGGCAAATGGAAGAAATGGAATCAGTCAAAAGGGAATGCACGTGACTCCAAGTTTGAAGCAAAAGAAGGAAGTTCTAGTGGGTATGGCAACTGGAAGAAGAATAAGAAACCTTGTCAACACTGTGGTGGAATTAATCACCAGTCCTTTAGATGCTGGAGAAAGCCTGATGTCAAGTGCAGAAGATGTCACAAGTTTGGTCATATGGAAGCTATTTGCAAAGAGAAAAATCATCAGCAAGCAGGAGAAGCACAGATTGCAGTAAATGAGACTGAGGAAGAACACTTGTTTGTAGCTTCCTGTTCTGGTTCTTCTGTTGTGAATGATGCATGGCTGGTGGATAGTGGCTGTACAAATCATATGACTGGCAATTTGAAGCTGTTTAGGAGTCTAGATAGGTCAGTCAGGTCCAAAGTCAGAATTGGCAATGGACAGTATATCGAAGTGCAAGGGAAGGGTACAGTGGCTATTGAAGGAAATCAGGAGGTGAAGCTGATAAATGATGTTCTCTTTGTGCCAAAAGTTGACCAAAATCTGTTGAGTGTTGGTCAATTAGTTGAGAAGGGCTATAAGGTGAAGTTTGACGGGAAGGAATGCCTTATTGATAATGCAGATAGCAAGGAAGTGCTGAGAATACCAATGAAGGACAAATGCTTTCTATTCAAGCCACAGGAGATGCAACAAATGGCTTTGAAGTGCAAAGAAGAAAATGCAGAGCTATGGCATAAAAGGCTTGGGCATGTTCACAAGAAGAACATGTTGTTTATGCAGAGGAATAGTTTGGCAGATGACTTGCCAAGTTTGGAGGAGGAATTTTCACAGTGCAAAACTTGTCTTCTAGGCAAGCAAGCCAGATTACCTTTCAAAGGAGGAGGCTGGAGAGCACGTGAGAAGCTGCAATTAGTCCACACAGATTTATGTGGACCTATGTCAGAACCATCTCTCACCGGTAGCAGGTATTTCATTACTTTCACAGATGATATGACTAGGATGAGCTGGATTTATTTTCTGCAAGCCAAGTCTGAAGTTGCTGATGTGTTTGTAAAGTTTAAAGCCTTAGTTGAAAATCAAAGTGGGAAGAAAATCCAGATGCTCAGGTCTGATAATGGTTCTGAGTATGCTGCCCACAAGTTTAAGTTAAATTGTGAGCAAGCAGGCATTGTGCAGCAGTTCACTGCTCCCTATTCACCTCAACAGAATGGGGTCAGTGAGAGGAAAAACAGAAGCATTATGGAGATGGCTAGATGTATGATGCAGGAGAAGATGTTACCTAAGAAGTTGTGGGCCGAGGCAGCTAATACTACAGTGTTCTTGTTGAACAGATTGCCCACAAAGGCCTTAGAGAGGTCAACACCTTTTGAAGCCTGGTATGGTGTTAGACCTTCTGTGAAGAATTTGAAGATTTTTGGGTGTTTGTGTTATACTCATGTTCCACAGGTCAAGAGGGATAAGCTGGATCAAAGAGCTGAGCCTGGAATCTTCATTGGGTACAGTCTCCAATCAAAGGCTTACAGGATTTTTCAGCCTATGACAGGGAAGGTGACTGTGAGCAGAGATGTTGTTTTTCTAGAGGAAGAAGAGTGGAATTGGACAGAAGAAAAGAATGTAGGACAACATCAATCTGCAGAACAACCTACAACAATTGTACAGGTTGATGAAGTTGTGGATGGATTGGAAGATACTATGGATGGTCTTCCAGTAAGAGGCACAAGGTCACTTGCTGAAATTTATGAAAGAAGCAATGTGGCAGTGCTTGAACCAGCTAACTTTGTGGAAGCTAATAAGAATCAGAGATGGATTGCAGCAATGCAGGAGGAGTTGGCAATGATTCAGAAGAACCACACATGGGAGCTTGTTGATAGACCATCTGATAAGAACGTGATTGGGGTTAAGTGGGTGTTCAGAACAAAACTTAATCCTGATGGTTCTGTCAATAAACACAAAGCCAGACTGGTTGTGAAAGGTTATGCTCAAATATGGGGAGTAGACTATTCTGAGACTTTTGCTCCAGTTGCAAGATTTGATACAATTAGGCTACTATTAGCTGTTGCAGCAGAGAATGAGTGGCCTATATTTCAGTTAGATGTCAAGTCTGCATTTCTGAATGGAGAGCTTGAGGAGGAGATTTTTGTTGAACAACCTGAAGGTTTCAGTATCAAAGGGCAAGAAGAGAAGGTATACAGATTGAGGAAAGCTCTATATGGACTGAAGCAGGCTCCAAGAGCTTGGTATGAGAAGATAGACAGATATTTGCAAGATTTTGGCTTTGTAAGAAGCTTGAGTGAATTCACTCTTTATGTCAAGAGGGTGAATCACAGTGTTGTAATTCTGTCACTCTATGTAGACGATTTGTTGGTGACATGGAATGATGTGGATCTGATAGAAAGGGTGAAGCAAGGTCTGTTTGCAGTTTTTGAGATGTCAGACTTGGGAAAGATGACTTATTTCTTGGGTCTGGAAATCAAACAAGATTCACATGAGATCTTCATCTGCCAGAAAAAAATACATGAAGGAAATTCTGAAGAAGTTTCAGATGGAAGATTGTAGAAGTGTCAGCACTCCTATAGCTGCTAAGAAGAAGTTGCAGAAGAATGATGGAACAGATGCAGTAGATGCTTCTATGTATAGAAGTTTGATTGGATGTCTCATGTATCTTACAGCAACTAGACCAGATATTCTATTTGCTGTGAGTGTTCTATCCAGGTTCATGAGTAGTCTGAGTCAGTTACATTTTGTAACTGCAAAAAGGGTCTTGAGATACATCAAAGGAACATTGTTCTTTGGTGTGAAGTTTAGGAAAGGCCAGAAGTTTAAGTTGCAGGGCTTTTCTGATAGTGATTGGGCTGGCTCAGTGGATGACATGAAGAGTACATCTGGATACTGTTTTACTCTTGGTTCTGCCTGTTTCTCCTGGTGTTCCAAAAAGCAGGAGATTGTAGCTCAGTCCACAGCAGAAGCTGAATTTATAGCAGCTACTGCAACTGCAAATCAAGCTTTGTGGCTGAAGAAGATAATGAAGGATCTGTTGTTGAATTCTGGTGATTGCATTGAAGTTTATGTGGACAATCAGGCTGCATTAGCAATATCACAGAACCCGGTTTTCCATGGCAAAACCAAGCACTTTAAGATCAAATTCTTCTTTCTGCGTGAAGTGCAACAAAGTGGTGAAGTTAAGTTGGTCTATTGCAGGTCAGAAGATCAACTTGCAGACATATTCACAAAGCCACTTCAAGCTGGAAGATTTGAATTGTTAAGAAAGAAAATAGGAGTTTGCAGCAGCAACTGATCCAAGGAGGAGTTTGTTGGAGCCATGCGTGAATCAATTCTGCTGCATGTTTTGTCCTTATGCTATTCAATTGGGTTTTACTTTTGTTATTTTAATCAAGTAATAATGATAGGGGTTGCAATGTTGTAATTATGATAGGGGTGGCAAGTTTCATTAGGGATTAATTAGTTTTATTAGGGGTTGGTTGTTTATTATTAGTCTAAGAAGTGGGTATTGCAGGGTGCAAGTGTAATTGTGGTTTCAAAAATGGTGTTCCCTTGCTACGTGTATAAAACCGGTTCTGCAACCAAGAAATGAAATGAATCCTTTTTTCTCATTCTATCGTCTCTCTTCATCTCTCTCCCTTTTTGCTACGCAACTTGAAAGGCTTCTCTCTGAAGTTTTAAGTTAGAGAAAATATTGCTGAACATCTCTCAGCAACAACAGTTTCATCTATGACCCAAATAAAAGAGACAATTTGGAAGCTAGACAGGTTCTGCAATATACAGCATTCTCAATGAGTCCAAGACTGCAGTACGGTCAACAATCATGAATAAAATATGCAGTTTCTATGACTTAATTTCTTCCTGCGTCCAAATGGCCTTATGGCCTTGCTACACTCAATTTCTTCCTGCGTCCAAATGGCCTTATGGCCTTGCTACACTCAATTTCTTCCTGCCATTTGCTACAATTTGGTCTCGATGAGTCCAAGATTGCAGTACGGTCAACAATCATGAATAAAATATGCAGTTTCTACTCCAGTACCCTGCTTTCTAACTTTTTCTAAACTATAAGCAAGGCACAACAAGCACACTTGTGTAACTGTAACCGTGCATGCTGCGTGGGCATATAGATCTAAAGCAAGAAACACAGGTCAATCATCAACTAACACAAGTTACTATCCAGGCGCAGATAGGTTACCGGTAACTCATCCATAATTAATCTTTTAATAAAGACATCTCGTATAGCCTTTACGAGCACAGTTAATCTCTCTCTCTCTCTCTCTCTTCTTTTTCTTTTGCACTTCAGATCAGTCAACTGTACAAACTTCTATGTATTACCATAACGGGTGATTGAGCAAAAATTAGTGGATGGTTAAGCACTAAAATATAAGCACAACTCACCCGTGGAAGTCGTATTAAAAAGACCAGCCTGGATAACCTTGGCATCAATACCCATCTTTTGTTTTGCATGCTCCAGAATTACCTCCTCAATTGATCCAACACTAACCAATACAAAAACTCTGACCTCTTTCTTCTGTCCTATTCGATGGGCCCGATCCTCTGCCTGTTGATCCATTTGGGGATTCCAATCACTGTCAAATATTATTACTGTATCTGCTGTTTGCAAATTCAAACCAAGGCCTCCAGCTCGAGTGCTCAAAAGAAACATAAAAGTATGGGGAATTGGGAGCATTAAATTGCTTCAGCAAAAGCCCCCTTTCTTCAGTTTTCGTTGAACCATCCAGCCTAAGATATTTGAAATCATGAAGTTGTAAATAGATTTCAAGAATGTCCATAAGACGAGTCATTTGTGAGAAAAGTAGGACCCTATGCCCGGATCTATGGAGTTTCGGAAGCAAGCGGTCAAGTAGCTCAAACTTCCCTGATGCCCTGATGACCTCATCCTTACGCCACATGTTGTATTCTCCAACAAAAAGATAAGGATGGTTACAACATTTGCGAAGCTGCATTGAAAGGTTCTGCAGAGACTTTGATTTTCCAGATCCTGAAATGGGTTAGACAAGTAAGCAAAGATGTACATGCTTAAGTAAGCAGGTTGTTGACTGAACTCGAAACCAAAAAAAGCCCCTATAGTTAATTCCCATTACTCAAGTCCATTAGAGTAACTTTCATAATTAAAGATAATATTGTGAAAGGTTATTTATGAACAGATTATACAATTAACACACTTCCCAATATGTGCTCAAATATGTTTTGAGTGATGTCGTGGGACAACATACAGAAATGGTCAAGGAGCATAAGCTACAAACCAGTATCTAGTCCAACTCTGCCAACATCCGTCACTTGTTGATAATATACTTTCTGCCATGCTGACATATCACATTTCAACATAACCTGGGACTTCCCTGGAAGGAACTTCTCCACTTCATCTTTCTTTCTTCTCAATATGAACGGTCTTATAACCTTGAGAGTGAAACACACAATTAATTAAAAAGAAGAAAATGGTTGAAAGTGGGACCAAATAATTTGACAACAAAATGTTTATACATACTTGATGTAAACGATTAATAATTAATAACTCTTCTTCATCTGTGAGGGATAAATCACCACGGTCCGCAAAGGGTGCATTAAACCATTCCTCAAAATTCCGAACTGAATTGAAAATACTTGGAAGAAGAAAATTAAGCAGCGCCCATAGTTCCTGCAAACTATTATGAATTGGCGTGCCCGTTAAAAGAAGCCTGCGTTGAGTCTGATAGCTGCATAAGAGAACTTCCACTAATTAGACTACTCCCAAAACAATTAACTAAATCAGTCAGCTGAACCAACATATATAACAACATAAGTGGATAACGGTCAAGGGGAGTATTCAAACAGAAATAGATTTCAAAAGTCCGCCTTTTACATATATGCTTTACTTTGCAAGCAGGCATTTCTGATGTTATAATCAATGTAAAGCAGTTTGACGTGGATTAACTTTGGTGCACCAAAATACATTTAACAATTTTCTTCTCGTCAAATCACTAAGATACACCTCGAAAACGCTCACATATTAGATTTGTATGAAAAACCATAATCGAAAAAATAAAGGTGTTGAATCATCTCCTGCTCATTGAAGACCTACACATATAGGGAACTGTATCTGAACACACGACTCATGTTAGAGCGAAGACTTTATGACTCAATATAAGACAATTTGATGGCTGCAATATGATATCACCAGCTTTGGATTTTTAAGTCAACTTATAGCAGCCAAACGGACTAGCCTTTTCTTCTAAACGCGGTTTTGACATAAATACTGGAAAAAAATTCTGCAATGAAAGCACTGAGATTTCCCTAAGATAATCAAGGGAAGCAGAAGAAAATCACTGCCCTTGTACTCCTGTAAAGTTAATACACTCCTTCAATGCATATCTAGGTAAAGAGTATTATTCATCTACACCAAATCATGATATTGCTAAACACTATCCTTGTTGTTTAACAAAATATAGTAGGGTAAAAACTTGGAAAGCTCTTCGATGGAAAACATGAGAGACAATTTTGCAGTATCGCCGATGCAATGAGTAAGGATAAGAAAGGCATAAGCAGTTCATCAAAAAGGGGTTCAGCGTAACATTAGTGACTTAGCTATAGATGACATGAGAGTAAAGACAGAATTCTCAGCAGTTGAAGATGTCAATGTTGATGGTAATAGTCAGTTGGAGCAGAATGCACCAATGGTGGATTAATCAAGCAAATAAAAACTTCAGTAGCATCATACCCAGACACAAGAGTCCTTGTAAGGGAACATTCATGATTCTTTAATCGATGTCCTTCATCTATAATCAAATAGTGCCACTGAATTTTCTTCAGGAATGCTTTATCTCTCATGATGTGGCCGTAATGAGTAATTAAGACGATAAATTTCCCCTCTCCAGATAACTCTTCTCTCATCACCTTTCTCTCATCCAGACGTCCATCATAAAGCACAGCTGCCATACTGAACATGAAGAAAATAATAAGCATCTGAAAGATAAGTGAGGCATGCAAGCAACTGCAAGCCCATCACATATAAGAGAGAGAGAGAGAGAGAGAGAGAGACCTTGGAGCCCAAGTTGAAAACTCAGTAATCCAGTTTGGCAGCACAGCCTTTGGAGCCACTATCAAATGAGGCCCTCCAATACCCTTGTTTTCCATGAGATAGGCAATCGATGAGATGGTCTGTATTGTTTTCCCTAACCCCATCTCATCAGCTAGAATACCATTTAGGTTGTTATTAAATAATGAAACCATCCACTGAAGTCCCTCCAATTGGTAGGGCCTCAATTCTCCACCTTGAAGCATGGATGGCTGCTCGGTTACCTGTAGAATCCGCAATTGATTTAGAATTTAGTACAGACAGGCAAAATGACGTGATGAAAAACATAATGGAATTATTTCGGTGGAAAAAAGCATAACGGGCCATTCACATGAGAGCACCTACTTAGCAATCTAAAGGTCTAATGCTGGCAAAGATGGCAAATTCAAGTGATATCTAAAATTCATCAGAGACATGAAATGCTGAAGCCAGTAATTCTTCTCCATTGATCACGTTATAGCTCATAAGGTAGTAGGAGAATATACCACAGAGGCATTCTATGCAAAAAGAAAAGAAAAGATACAGATAATAATGGTTTTACCTTTTCCTGAATGGAATGAATAGCGGAGTTATATTGCCGCTGACCATCAAGTAAGTCGCTGGAGTCATCATTGCGATCTGATTCAGAGACATCAACCTCTTCCTCCGGAAGTAGATCTGCAGGAGTTCCACTGCTTGAAGCATCCAACTCAAGCAAATCAGCTTCAGAATCTTTAAGATTATCAATTTCATCAGCATGTCCAGCATCTTTTTGACGCTGGACAGCAGCTCCCAAATTGTGAAGCAGCTGGTTCGTTTCTTGAAGAAACGTATTCAATCGCAAATTTTTACTCTTCTTTACCATTCTCATATATTCTTCCTGATCATCAGCCTTCAAAGCTTGGATTCTCAATTTTTCAGCACGTGTAGCACGCTGTCTTTGCCTTGCATGCCAGGCCTGCATCAAATAATTATTGAATTGATCAAACTAACGAACATATAGAAGAGAAGTTAATGTATTCTTAACTCCTCATAGATACTATGCAACAGATAATATATATGGACAACACCTATCACATCACCGTAAAGTTATTTCCTTCCAAGTTCCAACATTAGCCAAATATCCCAGTAAACAGCTCCCCCAAAAGAGAATTGGAAACGCTATTAAAAAAATCGAAGCCCATACAAAAGAGGAAGAAAATAATGATGACCTTCATTGGGCTTCATAACTGATTTGGGCCATGATTCCTAATTGGTCAAAAATAAAAGTACCATCCTAAATGTGAATGAAGAACAAAACTATCTCAAGCCCACTTCTAAGTTGGAGTAGATTCATCATCTTATTTCACGCTGAAAAAACCCAACCTTCTTTGTTTCAAGTGCCTGAAGGTTGCTTTCCAGGTAAGGAAAGTCTACGAAGTCATTTGACCAAGGTTATCACATCCTCTTTAACTGTATGAGAAGTTTCATATGCCAGATAATTAATGCAGCTGAATATATCCAATCCAGCATCAGACCTTTGACTCAAGATGGCCGTACTTTGAAAATAAATATGAGATCAGCCTGCAGTGCCAAACCATCACAGGAACTACATTCTAATGTTGACTACCCATTTTGTGACAGATAAATGCCCCCCCAAAAAAAAAAAAACAGGAGAGAAGGATGCCTACCTGGATCCCATCATTCCTCTGCTTTCTTTGCTTTAGAGAAGCCTGATTTTGTAAATGGAATTCTCGTACCGCATTGAGTATTTCTGCAAAAAATTTCATTTTTTTGGTCTCTACAAGATTCTTTTCTTCTTCTTCCAATCTCGAGAGCCTCTGCTAGGGGTGAGCGATTCCAGGTTCCGGATAGGTCCACCTAGAACCTGGAACCTACCCTTGGGTACAGGTTCCTCATTTTTCGGAACCCGGAACCTACTCTGTGTTCCCTGGAACCTGGAACCTACCCTGTCACAGGTTCCGGATCCGGTTCCAGGGTACCCTGGAATCTGCCGAGCCGCGAGAAAAGATTTTTTTTTATATGAATATGCAAGCTCAAATGTGAAGTAATACATTTTTATACTATAACATCATTAGTCATTTCAATGAATCATAAGGGAAACAACTATAAGAAATAGAAGTAGATAATTAACTATTAACAATGCACAATTGAGGAAAGTTTAAACACTAATATAGGAAATTAGGATTTTTATTTTATAAGATATACGGTTCCGGTTCCGGTTCCGGGTAGGTTCCATAGGGGAACTTGGAACCGGAACCGAAACCGCCGGTTCCTCAAAATGAGGAACCGAGAACCGGACTCGGACACATCGGAACCGGGAACCGAACCGGAACCGGCGGTTCGGTTCTCCGATTCCCGGTTCTACCCGGGAACCATGCTCACCCCTAGCCTCTGCAAGTCAAAATTGAGGTACCGGCATGATATAGAAGCTTTTCCCCCACATTCTAATACATGTCTATAACCAAATGAAATATAAATCTAACTAAAGGGTGCTGCAGTTCAATTTAATTCTGGTGTTGTATCTTGGTTACATTTGTGTCGAAGCAATTCAACAAGTTTCATCGAGGCGTCACCAGGAAGTCTGTCGAGAGTTTGTACAAAGCTGTCGATATCAATACAAATCCTGCATTTGACACTCTCTGTCCAAAACTTGCCCGGAATCCTTCTTACTTAACGAACTGCTAGCGTTCGATAAAAGATTTTCCGTGTTATCAACCCTCTTGGGCTTTTTCCCTTTTGGGCCGAGCCGTGAGAAATCAATTGGACCCAGCCGAGGGAATTTGACGCGCAACAACATGACAAGGATAAAGTCGTATGGATGTAGCCTACAGGAGTCAAATTAATCGAGTAACGTCAGTTGGGAGCACATTCACTCTTATTTCATGATCTGTTAAATATGTATCTATTTCTTATGTTTAGGCATCTAATAATATAAAATATAAGCATACAAGAGCTCGTTCCACACATCGGGCAGTCCAGGAAGGCACCAATGGAAGCAATCTGCGTAGGTAGAAGGGTTTGCGATCTGATGTCGAGTGAGGTTTTTGGATTGCTTTTTGTGAATGGACGTGTGCGCGTCCTTGCGATACTCCGAGAGCTGCGTGATGTTGAGCACGTGAGCGTTGAGGCCTCTTTTCTGGAGCTTGTCCATCGCCTTCTGGAGCACGTACATCATCCCGCGATTCGACCCTCTTCCCCTATACCCTTCTTTGGTGATCGGTTTTGTTTCTTCGAAGCAGTTGTGACCCGCAATCCCACCCCACTCCTCGGCTCTGTAGCACAAATGATGAAAAATGACGAGCTGGTAAGTTCGAAAGATAACCTATGAAGTATGAACCATGCCATATGTGATAACTATGGCTGAGTTAAGTAATGATTGGCATTAGACGAATAATTCAACAGGAGACAAGTGTAGTATGTTCTGCTCTTCTTCTTTTTTGGGTGTGATTATCAACATCAACACTTAAGTAAACCTAGATTTTCAAGTTAATATCGACGCGTGTTTCTACCTACCTTTCATGAGTTGGAGACAAGCCAACGAAGAACACCTGGGTCTTCGATCTGTTTACATGAACTCGGATCCAATCTGACCAAGTGTTTAAAGCGATCTTGTATGCTCGAGGCATTTTCACCATCTCGTATTTTCTGTCGGGACTTGGAGTTGATCCCCATCTGGTTGCCAAAATTCAAGGCAAAAGGAAGTTCATAGATATCCCCCAAAAAAAAAAAAAACATGCGATGATAGTTTCGCCATTCTATCGCATATATTATGTATACATTGAAGACCTTTCTGAGTTATAGCGTTCAAGTCTCTTATGCCCGCGACCCCATCACTCAGTGCTGCTGACTTGGCCCTAAGGGTTGAAAAAAAAACTAAAAAAAGAAAAATTATATTTAAAAAATATTAAAAAACATTATTTAAAAAGGTCCACGTCATCGTCGGGTAGAATGAATTGACATAAGTGCAAAAGGTTTGTGACTAAATTAACAAAAAAAAAGGATTGAATTTGCACAATTACAATAAACTTAGAACTTTTTTGGTAATTCTTCCATCATGTTCTGCTTAATCGAAGGCCCATGTTAAGATTAGGAATGTATTAAATGTTGAACAAAAGTTTAATACGTAAGGTGTCATTGCCCATTATTTAACGAGTAAACTAAAATTGAGAACGGACCAAAGAGTCGTCCCTCTCTCTCTCCCACCATAAAGTAGCAAGTAGAAACTGTGAGGTCAAATTGCAAACTTGAGAACTCCCAAGATGCACGTAACGCAGATACTGAGGGCAAATCACTATACTGGGTATGCTCAACATGTGTATACTTACGAAACTTTGATCTTGGGTCCTTGCCTCCACCAAAGATAGGAATTGAAGACGAGGATGTCCACGTCGGACCAATGCCTTGCATGCTTTATAATGGCCCGAAGTTGAACGGTCCGGTCGTCTATCCGATGGTTCACCGGATCGTCACAGTTGGATTCCACTAGCAACGGTGCCCAATGGAATTCAATTGTTGCATTATAATCCTAATCAATTGAGTCCACAAGTCAAGCGCGCACATCACTTAACCAAAAAGATCACTCCGTTGACCAACCTCACCATTTCACATGCTCGTGTTTATCATCTTTTCCTTTGATAGATATTTGGGTCGATTTCATCAATAGATGCAATCAATGCACTTGATAAAAGGGTATTACGTACATAGATTTTGAAATTGTGCTTTCTCGTAACATACTAAAAAAATGATTCAATTCGAGTAAAGGAAAGTGTTCGATGCGCATTGGAGGATATTCCTACTTTTCTAGAGTCCTTATTTAAGTGTCCAAAAGGTAGTTGTGAACATGGCTTGACACCCTATTTGAAAACAGGACAGAGACTCGTTCTAATAAGGGAGTGGGAAATTTTTTCTAGTTTTTTCATTGTTTGGGTAAAAATTGAAGAAGGAAATCAGAAGAGACTTACGAGGGCTTTGAAGACGATCAACGGGCTGCCATGATGACGCTCCGTGTGGGATCTTCGCTTCTTAGGGATCGACGACTCCACCATGCAAACGAGAGAAACCCATTGGCCCCTGTTGAGAGAGTCGCCCACGAACATCAATCTCTTGTTCCTTAGCCTCTCCAGCAGCGCTGTCGCATCGAACCTACGACAATGTCGCCGTCCGCGCTGTCAAAAAGAAAAAACCTAACCAAAATCTCCTCTTAATGTATGCGCGTGCACTGAATTTTAGCTGGGGAAATAATACCTCGGAAGGTCGCAGCCATGGGGCTGCCACCTCCATTGCTGGTACTTCAAGTCCTTCCGCCCATGCTTCCCGCAAGACAGTTGGTCCAACATGTAGTCGCACTCTCCCTCCTTGTACAGGGGGCGCGACGCGTTGTCGAAGACCCACCTTCCTGAGAACACGTCGCACGATGACAAGGGCATGGACGACGGTGGTGCCATGTCGGCCGGGTCCGAGAGGAGCGACTCTCTATCTCCCCCCAGCAAGATCGATCGCTGCGCCTCGCCGTTGTGCGTGGGGTACACGGCGGCGAGGATGATGGCGCCGACGAGCAGAGCCACCAGGGAAGGGAAGATGCTCCTGAGTCCCGACCATATGGCCACTGTCTGGGCTGTGTGTGCCATTTGATTTGGTTTGATTCTCTGATGGCGCATTTTATGTTCTCCGCTTGGAAGATTGAAAAGGAAAGCTGTGTATTGATTGTATTACTCGTGCAAAGAAAGATTTGATGATCGGTTCTTCTATATATAATGGGAGAAGAAGATTCTGGCATTGGTACTTTCCAAAAGAAAATATGGAAAAAAAAGAAACTGTTACTTCTTTGAGTCAAACTATCCCCAGACACCATTGTTTTTTGTGTGAAAGGATCGTCTGCCATTCCCTTATAAGGGCAGGCCCTGCCCTTTGAATCTGGACCATCCGTGTTATGAATGGATGGCCCAGATTATAACTAAAAAAAGAAAAACAAAAAACCCAAAAAGTTATCCCTTAAAAATAGGAAATATAGGCCGTCCGTTTAAAAACAGATGGCTCGGATCTTAAGGGCAGACGATCAGGATCCATTTTTTGTCTTCTCGATTTACACCATTATGAAATTAATCATGATGAGATTTGTGTCCATCCGTGTCAATGTATAAAATTAGCTTGGCTTGTTGTGTCATATTCGGATTTTGTTTCTGTAAATGGTTCTCATGTTAGTATTTGTATCGTGTAAATGAATCGTGTACCATATTGTTAGCCCCAAATATACGTAGAATTGAGCGGAAAGAACCGAAAGAGAGAAAGCTATTGTTAGCCCCAAATATACGTAGAATTGAGCGGAAAGAACCGAAAGAGAGAAAGCTCTTGCTAAGGATCGTCGTAGAGAGAAAAAGCTCTAGAGAGAGACTCTGGAGAGGAATGCTTTTGATGTTTCTTTTTATGGATGCCAAATGACTAGGAGGACTCCCATTTATATAGGAAGTAGCCTCGGATTACAACCGTTGATCTTGATTAGATCGGATGGCTGAGATTACATCTCACATCTTCCCAACCATCGACATTCAATAGGAACGTTCTAGAACCCTAGCTAAATTACCGACTCGCCCGTCCCTAGGAACATTCTGGAAATTAGTAGAAAACCTAGAGGAACCCTAGGAGAACCAAGACAAAACAGGTCTTGGATCTGCACGACCGGTCTGGGCGTGAAGACCTCGATCCGTGTCACAAGAATCACAGTTCATAATCAATATACATAAATCACGGATCTTATTAAATTTTTTTTTTGGGCGAAAAGTCCACATGCTCTTTTATTGTCGTAAAATGAGAAGAACTCCTCGGCTAGTTCTGAGTCTTCTGACCTCCCATCGGGAAAGTGGAAGACGCTTCCAATCTGATTACCATGGGCATGGATGTCCGTCTTCGAACTAACCCACGGCTTTCCCTTAATCAACGAATCATCTCCTGCCACGCCAGCATGAATTGCTTTCATTATTTACGATAACGCCACTCGGATAACATTTCATTCACTTTCCCGTTGGTCAGAGTCAGATCAGATGCCTCAAATAACTGTCACTCCTCTTCAACTACCAGTCCCTGCGAAGAAGACGACCGATCGGTGAATTCGTTAACCACATTCTCGCTCTCACCTGCACTTTCCATGGCCTCTTCTCGACACGGACATCCAGGTGCGTCACTTTTAATCCCCAAATTTGATTTTGCTATTAGAATACGGGTTTCGATTGATTTCTCGGAATCGATTCGCCGATCCTTTGTTTCAGCTCACCCTTTTTTCCCATCTTGGATTCATCCTTCTTTTATAGAATGGAAGATCAGGGACAGAGCTCGAATCCGACTTCTTCTTCTTCTTCTTCTTCTTCTTCTTCTTCCACGTCCAATAAGGAAGCTTCGGGCGCTTCGTCCTCGTCGGTGCCGGTTCGCGAAGAGAAAGACGAGCAAGAGCGGATCGACGAGCATCAGTATCGGAACCCTGAGCTAGAGCAGCAACATATCGGAACTACGTTTCGGGGGAATTTTGCTGTATTTGATGATGGGTCGGCGGCGATCTGAGATGATACTTGGTCTTGCATCATCGTGGTCCTTACGTTCTGGTTCTTTGGTGTGTATCGGCTCTGTGATTGGTTCACATTTTGGAATATCTGAATTCTTTGGGATTGCGTGACTAGCCTTTCAAATGCTTCGCGTTTTTTGTTGATTTCCACTGTCGTTTGTATTTACCTCTCTTGTGACTGGGCAATGAAGTGGAAAGCCAAGATGTATGATCATACTTCATATTGTTGCAGTGTCTATGACTCTGATATTGGGAGTTTATGGTTCTGTGAGCATAAGGCTCGGTCCAAACAGCTCGATTCTTGTACAGCCAAATTCCATTTTTGTGCAGTCTCTGAAGGTAATGAACTTCTTCTCTCAGTGCAGTGTTAAATTATTGACCTTTTGTGCTGCCCTTCATTTAGCTTGTTTCTTTTTAGGTGGAGGAGTTGGATGATACCAAGCCTGGGCCACTTCTATTTGGGTTTGATAAAGCTCCTTCGCTGTATGTGACTACCACTTGGTCCAAAACTCGTAATGCTTCCGTTCCGGCTGACTCACACAAGGCAAGGCTTCTATCTTTTAGCTATTATGTGCTGCTTTTTCACATTAAAAAAGGGACGTTACTTAGACTCTTCATTTCTCACTTCAGAACATCAATTTCCTTTGTCTTCTTTTTCAGGAGTGGATATATTACTTAAATGAAGGCTTGGCCTTTGCATCAATTTGGTGTAAAAAATGCATTTCTTCATGGAAACTTAGAGGAAGAGATTTACATGGAGATTCTGCCGGGTTATGCATGTGTCGATCAACCTAATGTGGTTTGCAAGCTTGAGCGCTCCTTGTATGGACTAAAACAGTCACCCCTAGCATGATTTGGTCGCTTTAGCTCAGCAATGAAGAGGTATGGATATATTCAAAGTAATTCTGATCATACATTATTTCTAAAAAGAAGACAGGGCAAAGTAACCACACTAATCATATATGTGGATGATATGATCATTACTGGAGATGATATTGAAGAAATTGATGAACTTCAGAGAAGACTTGTGAAGGAGTTTGAGACGAAAAACTTGAGAGGTCTGAAATATTTTTTGGGGATCGAGGTAGTCATGTCAAAGAAATTTATTTTCTTGTCCCAAAGGAAATATGTGTTAGATTTATCAGCTGGGGTTGGAATGTTGGATTGTAAGCCTGTAGAGACACCTATCGTCCAGAATCACAGACTTGGAGAAGTTCCTGATCAGGTAGTTACTAATAAAGACCGATATCAGAGGTTAGTAGCGAGGTTAATTTATCTGTCACGCATTCATCCAGATATTGTGTATGCAGTAGGAGTTGTAAACCAATTTATGCATGCTTCGAGCGAAGAACATATGAACGCTGTGGTTCGAATTTTACGCTACTTGAAGTGAGCTCCAGGTAAAGGGTTACTCTTTGAGAGAAACGGACATTTGGAAATAAAGGCTTACACGGATGCAGATTGGGCAAGCAGTGTTTCAGACAGGAGATCTACTTCAGGCTACTTTATATTTGTGGGAGGTAACTTTGTGACATGGAGAAACAAAAAGCAGAACGTTGTAGCCTTGTCCACTGCCGAGGCTAAATTCCGAGGAGTAGCTAAGGGGTTATGTGAGTTACTATGGCTAAAAAAGTTGCTGACAGAGCTTGGTTTTCCACCAGAATCTGAGACGCAATTGTTCTATGATAACAAGGCGGCAATTGAAATTTCTCATAATCCAATTCAACATACAGAACTAAACATGTCGAGGTGGATAAACATTTCGTCAAATAGAACTTAGATACTAAGGTGGTAAAATTTCCATTTATCAAGTCTAAAGATCAGTTGGCGGATATGCTTACTAAAGCTGTGTCAAGCCAAGCATTTCATGACGCTCTTGTCAAGTTGCGTATCAAAGATATCTTCTCACCAGCTTGAGGGAGAGTGTTAGCAAGCTATCAATTAGAGTTAATTAGAATCCTAATAGGAGAAGTTGTCCTTATTTTTTTTTTTTCTATTCTTGTCTCGACTTGTAGGACAATTAGGGTTGTCCTCCTGTGTATATATACATGTTATTGTGGCCTTGTTGGAAGAATATAATGTGAAATAAAAAGGAAAATTCTACAGGAGCCACACACGGTGGCCGCTGGTGTCGGCAATATATCCCATGGCGATGAACTCCGGTTGGCAACGTGGCCCGAAGTATGCGGTGGCCTCGCCACTCCACAACAACCTTGGATAGAAGCTACAACGCTCTCTCTCGATCTCGATCCGCAGAGAGAAAGAGATGGAGAGAGGCAAGAGCGATGGCAGATTTGCAAACGAGATGTTTTTCAGTTTTTTTTTTTTTTTTGATAAAGTTCAGATATGATTTTTAACTTTTTTGCCAACATATTTGCAATTTGGTAATTTTTCTTTGGAAAATGATTATAGGTGACACTACCTTTATTTCGCAAAAGGCACGGTTTAACGTCAGTCGCACTTTTTTTTATTGAGGAAACAGGAAGATTCGTTCTACCGATTTCATCTTGGCTTCCCATTAATTTAGCACTAAATTAGGGAATTCTAAAACGGAAAATAATTAGCTAACAGTACCAAAAATTAACTTGTTGGTCGGAAAAACAGTACCAAAATCAAAGATATAAATATTACAAAAAGTGGATATTTTTCAAATCAATGAAAATATTTAAGTAGACCAAAGAAAAGTTTTGAGGGATAGCAGCAAATAATAAAATAAAATTGATAGCTGAAAAATAGGAATGTGACTATCTAATATACTTTGAACTTCTGATTAATTAGTGTTTTTGAATGGATGAACATATTACCGTGGAAAAACGTTCATTAAGTCTCCACTTTGTTGATTGCAAGGAAGTAAGAGGTATTTGTTGATGTCGAATTTTATTAGTTGGCGTCTATAATTACATATCTCATTCGTATGGATGGAGTCCGTATTGCACATATTCATCTATGAGATTTGCATTGATGGCATAATTTTTCTCTTCTACTTATTATCATTCTTATCTTAATGTTTTCGTTAATTCATATTCTTAATTGATATCATTGGTCTTTGATTTCAGGTCATCAGAGAGACCTTCTGTAGCAATATGATTTGAGTGAAAGGAATGATGTGTCATTTCATTGCACCTTGATTTTCTTATTAGTTGTAAAGCCAACATTTTAAATATTTTTTCATGTTTAAAATTTAATAGATGATATTAGTGGATTTTTTTTCAAATTAGTGATAATTTTGTTTTTACTTGTGATTATTTGCATTCCGTATTTAAATTGTTTTTTCATTCTCCGTACTCAAATGATTTGCTTGCTCGGATCTTTTTGCACTTGTGAAGAGGTGGCAAAATGGGTCTACAACCCATATTCAACCCATATTTGATGGTGGTGGGTCAAAATGGGTTAGTTTAAGTGCTTAATGGGTCATAAATGGGTTATTTAAAAATCTAATGCGTACTAAATGGATTTTAAATGAGTCATAAATGGATTAGGTAAGACAACTAGCTATTAAATGAATTTTTAGTATTTTATTATTGTATTATAACATTAATTTCTTTTCTTTTCTTTCTATTTTTTTTTTCTCTTACCTTGGCCATTGCCCTTCCTCGGCCGTCTTCGGCTAGCAATGGCCACTGACTAGCCTAGAGCGAGCGAAATTGGCTGAAATCTATTGAGCCTCGAGGCTCGACCAATCCAAGCGAGCTCGAGCTCGCTCTAGGAAGACGAGCCTAGGCAAGCTCGCGTCTCATTGGGATTTGGCCTCTAGCTTGCCAACTAGGATCGGGCGAGCCTCGAGCTCGGGGCTTACAGAGACTTGGCCTCGAGCTCGTCAGCCGGTATCCGACGAGCTTGAGCTCACCTGGATTGACCGAGCTCCGGGCCGAGATGTGGCCGGTTGCCGACCTTCCTACCTTCGTCAAAACCCTGAATACCGGCGGATAGAGGTTGGAGAGGGAGTTGCGGACGGAGGTTACATAGGGAGCTGCAAACGGAGGAGGAAGGTTGCAGGAGGGAGGAGGAAAGAGGGAAAAAAATAAAATAAAACATAATAATACTTTTTGTCATAAAACAAAGAAAATAAAAATATAAAAATACTTTATAAAAATAAAAAATATATATAATAAAAAAAACATTCATAAAATTTATATGGTATGATTTGATTAAATATCATTTTTTATCAAATTAAAAGAAACAAGTATTGTATGACTTGGTTAAATATATAAATGTTTAAGAGATACGGGTCGGGTATGAGTCAGGTTATGTATGGGTCAATGAATTTGCATTGGAAGGATATGGGTCAAATTGATTAAATGGGTCAATATGGATCGGATCATATTCGACCCGACCCGACCCACCCATTTGACAATTCTACTGTGATTTCAATACTGTTAAGCTATTACATTTTCAAATTTAAGTAAATAGGAAGCTATGGGAAGTCCAAAAAAAAAAATTGAAGCGGCTGGAACCAATCTCCCCCATTTCCTCCATAAAAAAGCGTGGCTAATGTTGGACCTTCCTATCGTCACAAAAATCCTACAGCTAGGCTAGCCGAACTTTTTTTTCATTTGATGTTAGATTTGAGTCCACTAACATATAATCTTATGTTGGACCTAAGCATATCCTTAAAAGTCTCAAAGGGAAATAGGAAAATAACTCTATGGTATGATGGAAGGATCTTCCCTAATTCTATCCATATTCCCTCTCTCTAGAGAAGAAAAATATTTGAAAGAAACTTAGGGGCCTCTGGTCGGGAAAGGTAGATCCTTCATCAACATTCGTTGATTATTGCTAGATAGGCAGGTTTAGTAGCCTCCCATAACTGAAGTCATAGAGGAAGCTTCGACTTCCAGCTAGGTAGATCGGCTACACACAACATCCGGTAACCGACTTGTCTTCCTAGAACCCAAAAATCATACCGATAGGCTAGCCAAACTCTTTTTCTTTTTTTATTTGATGTTAGATTTTAGTCCACTAACATGTACTCTTAGCAAAAGTACACTTTTAATGCCAAAAGTTTTATGGAGATCATTTTAGTGCCAAAAGTTTCAAATGGATCACTTTAATGCCAAGTCGGAGATAAAATGATTATTTTGGTGCTTTCGACGAGAATTTTCGGCCAAAAAATACATGGCTTTTTGAATTAAAAATAATTATTGACCTGTCAAATATTGTAGATGCTCAATTCACGTGGACATTCAAAAACGACGTTGTTTTATCTGACGTGGCAAGACACTTAAAAACGGCGTGGTTTCCTGCACAAAAATAAATAAATAAATAAAAGGATAATTTTAAATCAAACGGCATCGCTTCATCTTGTAGCCTTCTTCTCCATCGCCAAACAAGGGGCATGCACACTTCACAGCTCGTCTCACCCGGAGGTTCCCCTTCACAGTTCCGTCGGTGAGCTAGCCATCACTGCCGTCACTGGCTATCGCTTGGCGTCGCTCGCCATATCACTCCGCACACTCCATAGCCGGTATGTAGCTTTCCCCATTGCTCGAGAATTTCATTGAAAATGGAAAATTATGACTCCAATTGAACTGAGAAATGAGGGCTTTCGGAAGTGGAGCAAAACTAGGGCTTCGTAAGGCTTTCTCCATCTCCGTGATAGATTGAGAGGGAATGATCGGGCGCTAGGGAAATTATGCATAAAAGTAGGGCTCGGTGGGATCTCGATGGAAAAAAATAGGGCTTGGTGGTACCCTCAAGCTGTTGCTCAGAAAAGATAGGGCTTGGTAGGGACATTGACATTACTTTTGTGGGATTTGTGATCAATTATTGGGATTTGCTGCTCTGTACGGACCTCCATGTGAAAAAAGTAGGTATTTTTTTTTTCACTTGACCGCTGTTTTCTATAAGTAAAAAAAAAGGGGGGGGGGGGGGGTTAACGGGGACCTCGACAGTGTAAAAGAGAATTTAGCTCTTGCAAAAAATATGTACGTACTTACGTGAAAAGATGAGGTTTTGTGGGGGCCGCGAGATGATTTTGTGTCTTTTGTGATAAATTATTAGGAAATTTGTACTCGGTAGGGACCTCCATTTGAAAAAAATTGGGTGTCTCTTGCATTTGGTCTCTGTTGTGTATAAAAAAAAAAGGCTCGGTGGGACCTCGACAGTATATTGGTTTAGAGAAGCAGCGATCGGAACCTCTATTTGTTTTGTTGTCTATTGCTTAGAGAAGTTGCATTGTGGTCCAAACACACATTTACTTTATTTTCTTCCTTGATTACAGTGTTGGCATGGGGGACAAGCACCATCTTGTAGTGATCATTGTACGGTATGATGGGGAATTTGTTACTGGCACCGATGAGTTGGAATATGAAGGTGGGCTTGAAGTGACCATGTTTATTGATGCAAGCAAGGCATTTTATATTCAATTCGTAAGGGAGATAGTGTATTATTTTAGATGCAAAGTAGATAAGTTGCATTACTGTATTCCTGGGAAGGCCTTGTTTGATGGATTGCTTTTCTTGGAAGATGATCATGATCTTAGGGAGTTATTTACCATTATCTACATGCTAAGGAAGCGACCATGTATTTGAGCATGACGATAGCGATGAAGATGAAGATGATGATGAGGGCACGCAAACAGCAAAAAGTGATGAAGGCATTGATGGGTCGGTGCAAGGAAGAGTATGCCCATGTTTGGGATTATGCTTACAAGTGTAGGCTTCAAAACTCACCCGGTAGAATTATGGAGGTTGTCGAGGGGCCATTGCCTAACTCTGGGACCAAGTTTGATAGATTTTATGTTTACTTTGACACATGCAAATGAGATTTTTTGGCTGGTTGTAGAAGAATTGTTGGATTAGATAAATGTTTTTTGAAGGGGTTATGCAAGGGGGAGTTGTTGGCTGCCATTGAGAGCGATTGTCACGCCCCAATCCTCGAGCACGCGTCATCCCTACCATATCGCCTCAGGTCGTAATCGATAACGTCCCAGGTACGTTATCGACCCATTGTTTTTATCTTTGATTATACACATGTGGAAACGTGCAACTTCTAAAAATCAAATCAAATCAAACAACAGGGATAGTTAAATATCAATCATCTCAAACAAATCACGATAGCTTACAAAGTCAATCTTTTGTTTGACTATCTTATTTAGATAATATTCACAAGCCACTCTTCGGCTTCTGGTCTACGACTCCCAGACTATTAGTTTCGGTCTAACACGATCTCTGGGACTACTCCAATAAGTCCACGTCTTAGTATCCACGAGGCTCTGTCACTTGGGACCTGAAAATGTTATATCACGACAGGATGAGAGATAAATCTCAGTGAAGTCAACGCCTAAGCTCGGTTAGGACATTGATTCGCCAAGGACATCCTAACAAAATCAACATAGCATATCAACCAGCACGGATATCCAACCACATGCAACTTACCCGCCAAGAAGCCACACATAATGCGATACAGACACTACATAACAGTCAAATAACCCAATCATGACAAAGCATCATACAAACACGACATGACAGTCAAACAGCCTAATCAAGGCAAGCATCACATCAATTAACATACATGACATCACATGTAATCCAATTATTATGAGATAGGGCATGTCAGCCCGGCACACTTGTCATTGGTGCCTAGTACACTGGTCAATTGATACTCTTCTGGAGGCACCAGGCATCGTCCCTTACTTCCAGCGACTGCATCCAGTAGTCCATGCGATGTCCGACTATCACGGGACAGGACTACTAGGAATCCTTTCCGGACTTCGGTCCGTCACAAGCTGCAATCGGCATCCATCAAACTGGTTTCACAGAATGATGTGCTTCCAACAAGTCGTATTCTTCCGATTGTCACGGTACAATTTTTCCAGGATCTTGACAAGAATTTCATCGTCCAATCAGATGACCATACATCTCATCCGATAATCAATCAATTTTTATCATCTTTGATTTAGGCCGAATGCTCATACAGACATGCTCAAGACTTGGCCCAAGGACATTTTCATACTAAATCATGTAGTTTGATCCCACACAGGTCATATGAATATGTAGTTTTACAACTAGGCTTGCGCCTAACACGGACGATGAAATCATCAAATCATGATCATATCACATGACAATCAATCCACTATAGTCAATCAAGCAGTCAATTACAGGATCGATTAACCAATTTAATTAATCAAACGACAATGATTAATTCCAGCTTCATTAAATTATTGATCGATCGCTCGGCTTTGAACTATCGCTCGCTCGCGATCAAACAATGGCAACCAATTGCTCAATTAATCAATCAGTCAATTCTAGCAGTCAACTAGCCACATACTACCTAGCTAATATGACTAGCTTAACCAATTGTGTCCATTTACCTTAAAACACAATTTCTACCTAAACCGATCACAATTAATCTAATTAACCACCCTAACGACTAAATAACTAATCTTAGGCGCAATTAGCGCCCTAACCAAGGATTAGAGATCGACTCACTCCTAATCAAGCTCGGGCAGCAACAACAATTCCGCGGCGTCGGCGAAATGGTGGCAACGAAATTCGGCAACGACGACAGTTCTCGATTTTTCCCTTCGAACTCTCGGGTTCCTTAACCCAACGAGAGGCAATACAACCCGGCAGCAGCTAGGACACGTCGTGGAGGTCAAGCAAGGGGTCGATGGCAGCAGCGGAACTCCGGCGAGCGGCGGTCCGGCCAAAATAGAACCGGCCAAAACTGCAACAAGAATAACCAAGGCTAAGGCAAGGCCGGAAAGAGCTGGGGGACTCACTAGCAGGTCAAGGAAGACCTTCGGGGCTGGAGAAGGACGGCAGACGGCGGCAGTGAAAGGCACGAATAAAATCAGGCGCAGCAGGGGACTCAATGTACAGAAAACAAGGGAGGGCCTTGCCGGCTGTTTTGGGGTCCCACGGGCAACGATCAACTTCTAATAGCTCCGAGGGACGACAAGGGGTCAAGGAGCGTCACTGGTGACGGCTTGGGGACGACGGACCTACAGCGAGGGCAGTAAAGGAGCTTTGCACACTGTCTCGTCCCAAAACAGGGCATCCTGCCCGAACAGAGTTCTCCGACCTTCCACGGCGACTGGCCGGCGACGAGTGGCGAGAGGGAGTCGACGGGGTCATGAAGGAGGTGGAGGACGACGACGACACGGCGGCAGGTGGTCGGAAGAGGCGCAAGAGCCGTCGGAGCTCAGAACACCCATTGGACTTGAAAACAGGGCAAAGCTGTCTGGTCAGTTTTCGGGGCCCCCCGGTAGTGCGTGCCGGCCGGACTAGGGTCAGTGAGGCAGCGACGGGTTGGTGGAGGAGCGAGGGAGGTCAAGTGGTGGTGGTGGTGGCGCAAACAAATCGGAGATGGAGGAAGATTAGTAGGAGGTGGGTTCGGTTGTAGTGGTCTCGCGTGAAGAAGGGGGGAGGAGAGCAGATCGTGAGGGAGGAGTGGTGTCCATGGCAAAATAGGAGAGAGAGAGAGAGAGAGAGAGAGAGAGAGAGAGAGAGAGAGAGAGAGAGAGAGAGAGAGAGAGAAGTGAGATTTGACTTGTGGGGCCCACCGATCAAGTCAAAATTTAAGTTCTCTGTCCTATATGCATGAATTATTGGGGGGGTAAGAAGGTAATTCAATAATTCAAGACTGAAAGGATTTTTTGTTCGACTGACGGGGGATATTTTTGGTCTTTTCACGGGTCAGGTTCGGTCAGGATGAGCTCGGGCGCGAAGATTTCGATCACAATATGCGGCGACTAAGAATTCAAAAACTAATCTAATCTGACCAAAGCTTCATAATTCGTCCAAAATCGTCTCTTAAATCTTTAAGGTCCAAAATTCATATCTAGACTAAGATTCGATATTATTCCTTGATATCGAATTCAGGCGCTTGCCAAAGAGGGAATTTTCAGGGTGTCATAGAGATGCCAATAACCAAATATGTCTCATAACTTGGGTTGTTGTCAAGGTAGAGAACAAGGACACTTGGTCCTCGTTCCTAAAGAATTTGATCGCTGACTTTGAGAGAACTGTTGGACTAGGTTGCGTATTCATGAGCTACTAATAGAAAGTAATGCCTGGATGTTTTTGGTGATAGTTTTTTTTTTCCTCTTTTGTTGTTAAATTCTTGCAGGTGGAGCATTTTAGCTACAGCTGCTGCTGCTGCGTGCACCCGAGCGATGAGATATGCCCTTTCAAAGTTTTCCCCCTTCTTTACTCGTTTTCACTATTTTGCTACGGTTTTCCATTTTTTCATGCATTTTTTAGCTATTTTGCTATGATTTTTCATTTATCGATTACTGCGATTTTAATCTTTTGCTACGGTTCTAAACAATTACATAAATATAAATTATTTTTTTAATTAATGATTGATGTTTATCTTATAAAAAAAGCTTCAAAAGATAAATAATTATAATAACTATCAGTAATTAAAAAAGAAAAAAAAATACGAAATCTAAAAAAAATAAAATGGGCTTATGGGCCTCCGGGTGCCCCACTCGGCAAATGGGTCAACGAGCGGGGCCCAATCAGCCAATTGGGTGCCGCTCAGCGGCCCATATTCCAAGTGGCACCCAATTTGGTGCTTTTTTTAAATTGATTTTTTGGCAATTTTTATAAAAAAATAATAATAATTTGGAAAATTGCCCTCCATGTGGCGTCGACGTGGACGAATATTATTTATGCCGTACTCTAGTGCTGTTCAACGACCATGTCCATCAGTGTCGGGGATACTTAATTAGAAAATTTGTGAAAGTAAAAAGATTTGATTAGACAAATTGAGAGTATAAGCACTTGATTATGAAGCTTGAATAGGAGATATTTGGAGTTATCAAAGGGAAACAAAGGAAAGAAACTGGCAGAAGTGAACACACTTGAACAGATAGGTCAAACGTCTATTTAAAAGCGGAGTTAGGAAGAAGTGTCAAAAAAGTCCTAAATCTAGTGCCAATTCAATTCTAAACTTTTTTTTTTGTATCAATTCAGTCATAAACCTTTTGCATTAGTGCTAATTAAGTCTTAAACCTTTTATTGATGCTAATTTAGTTTTAAACCTTTTTTTTGCCAATTTAATCCTAAATCTTTTGTATTTATGCTAATTGAGTTAATCCGATTAATTTTGACCAAAAATAGCTGACATGGATATTGATTGTCCTACGTGGCACGACAGATGCTGACTTGGATATTTTTTTAGTATTATTCTGTAATTTTAAATAATTTTTAAGCATTTTTTGGTTTTAAAAAAATTTAAAATTTATTTAAAATATCAAAAAGATATCAAAAAAATATCCATGTTAGCGCAAGTCATGCCACATAGGACAATTGATGCTCGTGCCAATGATTTTCGGCCAAAATTGGCTGAATTGACTCAATTGGTATAAATACAAAATATTTAGGACTAAATTGATACTAATCCAAAATGTTTAGAACTGAATTGGTATCAATAAAAGGTTTAGGACTAAATTGGCAGTGATGCAAAAGGTTTAAGGACTGAATCGACACCAAAAAAGGATTTAGGACCCAATTGGCTCTAATGCAATAAGTTTATCATTTTCTTTTTACGCTTTTCCCCACGGAGTCATATATAGACTACGTGAAATGGAGAAGGTAAAACAAAACTATAAGCGGCAAACGCTGATTGGACAACAAATTTTAGATGTCCTTTAAGTTAATGTTACAATGTTCCTTCTTAGTATAGTACTTGACTAGTATCTCACGGCCACAACATAATATCTCTAGATGGTTACGATACATTATAATGCTTTTCGAATTTACCTCGACTTAAGTATGACACAGCTATAACTATACCCAAAAAAAAAAACTCTAGCAGTTTTGTAAATCAGCAGAAATCGTATTTTACCATTGTTTTGGAAATAAATACTAAAGTATGCCAATCCGCCACATTCCTCAATATCATTTTGCATCATCGCCTAAATGGGAAGATTATTACAAAATCTCAGCTGTTAAATAGGATTGGCCCTATTCATTGAATTCATGCAATATTGATCGTTTAAATGACAAGCGGTAAAGGGAGAAGGAACAAACATAACGGATCGGGACGCCATGAACAGGCTGTTGGAGACGGGCAAGAAGCGCCTGCTTGACCCAGCTCGTGAGAAGCTCCACTCTCAGGTGAACCGGTTGATGGAGACAGGCGTTATCAAATCATTGGAGGGCCCGGTCGTCCCCGAGGATCGATATCCTCAATCGCTCCTTCTCTTGGGAGCAATCTGATCGGGTCGTGGCTAAAGAGGCCGTCTACTTTGTTCGCTCGTCTCGTTATCGAGGGTGTAGTTGTTGGAGGTAATGGGTTTTGAGAGAGTAGAGAGTGTTTGCTTGAAGTATTACACCTTAAGACATCAAGTTTGGAATGCTCAACAGTGTTACCTCCAGCGTAGGGCGAACCCTAGAATATATATAAGCAAGCTATTAGGCTCCAGCCCAAATGGACCCAAATAACCAAGCCTTCACCTATTGGGCTTGTATGTGAACATATTACATGGATTATATTCACAATATATCCAACAATCTCCTCCTATGTTCACCATACAGCACAATCCAATACGGTGTCAGTGTGATGTTCAAACAAACATGAATCATCCACATTCTGTCCAAATAAGTGAATCATCCTTATCATGAATCTGTTCTGAGATCAGCATACCATAATAAATCTCTGAATCAGTTCACAATCAACATATGCATAGCAGTCAAGTATAAGTAGGCCGATCAAAATAGTCTAAGGCCTTACAAATACAAAAGATAAGCATAATGATGTTCACAACACAATGACAGAAAATATAAGTCTCAAGTAAATGGACTTCATCAAAATGGGCATTTGCAGGTGAACTGTCAAGTCCCCCACACACACTGAATGATATATTCATTCATTAAGTAGGTCATCCTGGTCAGGATCCCACTCATTAAGCTCTCCTCCATCTCTGCCATCCCCTGTAGAATTTCACATATGAATTTCATATTACTATGAATTCAATCATTTGAATAATCTACTAAAAGTGTCTAGTTCTACTAAAAGAACTTAGCACCATAACACAAGGCAGAGAAGAACATATATTGATGTCATAAAGAATCATAATATCATGTTCATAAGCATCAAGCCAGTTTCATAAATTATGAACAAGGCCTAAACCGTTTGATTTACAAAGAGCCATCAACCCAAGTTTATTCGTAAGAGAATAACCATTGTCTAGTTTCAAAGAACCGGACCAACAATCAAGTCGCTTACAATAACTTAGTCATGTAATGTCAAGTTTCAATTAAGAACAAGACCAACAGGCTTCTTATGCAACCAACTATTTCTGTGTTCCAATTTGGAATGTCACAATTACTGATTCCTTAAAGTCAAATAATCTCGCATCAAGTTTGGAATGAGATCATTTAACCAAAGGATAGTCCAAACCTGGTCGGATTGTATCATCAAGTTTGGAATGACACAAGCTTCCCAGATAGAACCTCTGAATCAGGTTAAAGCCATCTTCATCAAGTTTGGAATGAGACAACTAACCCTTTTCAGATTTATCGGCAACCATGAACATCGATGAAACACATAGAATGTGCTTATCATTTTGGCCAACAAAAGAAGATTCGATAATTCAAAACACACATTTAGAAGGTAAGTAAATGGTAATTAAGACTTATCTTTCAAAATCTTTAACCCCATTTCCCTCACTGTTTTGAATAATCGATCTTTAAACAAACCTTTTGTGAGAGCATCGGCCAAGTTATCCTTCGATCTCACATCGATCAAGGTGATAACTCCTTGTTCTCTCAGATAATTCAACAATGCATGTCTCAGTCTCACATGTCTTCTCTTTGAATTAAAGAGAGCATTTTTGACGACTTGGACTGCCGCTTGATTATCACAGAACAGGCTTAAAGAATTTATCTTTAGCCGAGATAACGGAATATCCATAATCAGATTCTTTATCCACTCTGCCTCTTCACCGGCTGAAGCTAAAGCAAAGAGTTCTGATTCCATAGACGACAATGCAATACAAGTCTGTCTTTTGGATTTCCAAGTAATAGCAGCTCCACCCAACGTGAATACATATCCACTTGTGGACTTACTATTTCCAATCTCTGAGCACCATGAGGCATCAGAATATCCATCCACAGTTGGAGGAAAACCAGAGTAACATAGAGCATAATCTTTAGTACCTTTAAGGTATCTCATCAGCCTACTGATGGCATCCCAATGCTCTTTACTAGGATTACTAGTGAAACGACTCAGCATGCCAACTGTAAAGGCTATGTCAGGTCTAGTGCAACTCATAGCATACATGAGACTACCAATCAGTTTCGAGTACTTTAACTGATCCACACTGGTCCCTTCATTGGGACTCAGTCTTTTATTATAATCATATGGTGTCTCAATCGGTTTACACTCACTGTATCCCCAGGTAGAAAGTAGCTGCTCAATATAATGAGTCTGGCTAAGGGAGACAACTTGCCTTTCAAAGCTTACTTTCATACCAAGAATGGTATTGGCAATACCAAGATCTTTCATGTCAAATTCTTTAGCTAAAGTAGCTTTCACGTCACTCACTACAGAATGATCGGAGCCAAGAATTAACATGTCATCAACATACAAGCAAATGATAACTATCTTATTTGACATATGTTGACACTTAAATTTTGATCAACTTTTTATTTATTTATTTATTTATTTTTATTTTATTTTTTTGAAAATTCATAGAAAATCCATAAAAAGTTGAAAAATTGAAAAATCAATTTTGGTGACCTTAGCCAAGCTAAATGAACCATTTTGACCAAAAAAATAATTTTCATAATTTTCATTTTTTAATATATTTTCGAAAAATACAAAAAAAAAAGAAAAAAGAAAAAAAAAAGAAAATCAAGAAAAATAATATTTGAGGTCACAAATAGTCAGTATTTTTTATTTTTAATTTTCTTTACTTTAAGACCTCATAAAACAGTAAAATTCAAGTTCGATTTCGGGTGTTCTCTGATCACCATAAAATTGAATTTGACAAAAATATTAGTAATGATTAAAAGGAAAAAGAGTGAAAACATCATCATTTAAAAGGAAAATGGGACTAATCATTTTGTCTTCACTTTTGATTATTTTATTATTTTTACTTTTTAATATTTTATTATATTATTATTATATTACTATTTTATTATTTTATTTTATTTTTATTACTATTTATACCCCCCTAATCATCCGTAGCTCTTCTTCTTCTCCTCCTCCTTCCTCCTCTTCCTCTTCCTCTTCTTCTTCTTCTTCTTCTTCTTCCTCTCTCCTCTCCCTTTCCCGAACCATCTCACTGTTCCGGTCATAACTCCGTCGTCCAATATCAGATCGAGGCGAAACCACCTCCAATAGAAAGCTTATCGTCTTATCTTTCCAGGGATATATTATAAGGCTCATTTGGCCCAGCCATTCGTCCGATGGAGCCGTTTGAATGAGCAAAGGTCGCTGCTGACCCTGTAACGACCAGTTTCTGCCGCCGCCGTCGTCCTCCACGATCAGCCCTTCCGGCGACCTTTGCGCCTCCCTCTGACCATCACAGGTTAAGTTAAGATGTCCTTAACAATTTCCCGTTGGTTTCGTGAATTTTCGAGGTCTTGTTAAATTATGGTGATTTTTTGAAAAACAGTCGACGAAAATCGAGCGAATTGAGGTATTGTGGTCATATCTCACTCATTTGGACTCCTTTTAAGGTGAAATTTTCGGTGATGGCTTCCTAAGATGATAGGCTATGTTCTGGAATTTTAAGGTTGCTGAATATTTGCTGTGTATTTACTTTATGTCATAGCATTTCTATATTTCGCATAAAAGACCCAGAATCGGAAGGCCGAGCCTCCTGTTGGTGTCTAAATATTTGCTGCGTATTTACTTTATGTCATAGCATTTCTATATTTCGCATAAAAGACCCAGAATCGGAAGGCCGAGCCTCCTGTTGGTGTCTAAATATTTGCTGTGTATTTACTTTATGTCATAACATTTCTATATTTCGCATAAAAGACCCAGAATCGGAAGGCTAAGCCTCCTATTGGTGTCCAAGGTGTTTTATTTATTTATTTTCTGTAAATTATATTGTGCTACCCCAGAATCGGAAGGCCGAGCCTCCTGCTGGTGGTTTATACCCCCCACACATTGTTGCACGAGCACCGACGGACTCCGACGTCGTAAAATTCACCGGATCCCATCTCCTTTGCTTATGTTTATGTTGTATAATGACTTAATATCTTCTTTATTATTATTTTTTTTTGCATTGTGTTGCGTCCTATAAAAACAAAAAAAATGCTAGATTGGATGGTTGCAGATGAGCCACGTGTCGTGATCCGATGATTTTCAGAATAAAAAAAATATTTTTAACATTAAAAGAAATAAATTTCGAATTTTACAACAATTAAAATGATTCGATTGTCACCGAGACGCCACGTGGCGAGTTAGGGACCGTTCAGTTGGGACTTATTTTCAGGAAATTTATAATAAAAAAATCAAATAAAAAAAATTCAAAAAAAGTGAATACTAAGGAAAAATTCAAAAAAAATTTGAGAAAAATTGCAGAAAATTCAATCAACTTAGGTACCGAAAGGGCGTCAACTCTAACAGTTGACGTAACTAAGTCCCCGAACCCATTTCTCTGGTTATCGTAGAATTGAATAGAAACTCCCGACTATTCAATAGGGTGGTCCAATCATACCCTCCAAAAAAATGATTGGTGGCGACTCCATGGCATGCACACTTAGCACACGTCACTAGACCACACTGAAGGTCGACTACGCATACCTCCGTTGCGATTTGGGTAACGGGCCTTGGGAGAGGCCTGCGTCCGACCAGACTGGACGGCCCATTAGCCCTCGAGAGCCCACGGCGAACCTCGAGAGGGTCGCAACAGACTGGCGACTCCGCTGGGGACTGGTTCTTAACCATTTAGTGGACTTGAGCCGATTAAAAAGTTGATTGTTTTATGCAGACGCTCTTCAAATTGAAGTATGTACTTTAATCCTTGAGGTGTTAAACGTTTTTGCAGATTGGAGAAATAAGGGGTGTAGTCCGTGATTTACATTATTTTATGCAGGTTGGCGTAGGAATGTATGTTGTGTGGGTGATTTGAAGCGCTGATTGATAAACTGTTATGCATGACTTGCATTGTGATGATCACGACACCTGAACACACACAACCGCGCCTAAAACCCCGGGCGCCCCTATAAGCAAACAATAGAAGGAATTGAAAATGGAACCTCCGTGAGGAAAAACACGGGGTAATCCATTTTTAATTTCGCTCACTTCGAACTATGGATTGGGTCCCAATGCAACGATAGTTGTGCAATGGAACCTACCCTTTCTAGAACTCGAGGTGGGAGCCTTTAAGCCTCAGGAACCCCACCATTTAGGTGTCAAAACTTCACAAGTTTACATGCGCATGATCGATGTGTTTGACATGTCTTACCCCCTTCAAAAGGTTTGTAAGTATCATTCCTTTCACCCCTTGAACTCAGTATAACTTTTTTCCATATGCTAACACGTCTTTCTACCTACCACAGGGCAGGTAGCTTTAATCACGGAACCAAGAATAACTCGTATTATAACTCGTCTCCGAGCCAGAATGGAGCAAGAGGAGTTGGGATCTCGCGTGAATAGTTTGGAAGGTCAGATGGCGTCAATGGCCACCATGCTAGCAGAAATGAAAGCCATGATGGTGGCTGCACAAGAAAGAAATCATGACCTCAGCCAGGATGCTCCGCCCGCACCCCCCAATGCTTCGAATGTGGCGCGAACTCGGGAAGAGAATGTGGCCGAGAATGTTAATCGAGTGTTAGCAGCTGATGCACTACCGAAGGCCGTGTCTGCAGTCATCGACCTAGAAAAAGACAAAAAGGAGAAACCCCTGGGCAAAATCGAAGAAGGCGCAAAGAGGCTAGCGAAGATAGAGGAATGCCTAAGCAGCCAAGGGTATGAGCTGGCTCGATTTGACAAGATATCACCATTTGCAAAAATTGAAGCGCCGTTAGACTATAAAGAACCCGATTTCGTCAGAAAATACAACGGGACGAGCTGCCCCCGAGCCCACTTAAAATATTACCTACGCAAAATGGCACTTTTTTCTGACTACGTTCCCTTGCTGATGAACACGTTTCAAGAGAGTCTGGCGGGTGCTGCTCTGGCTTGGTTCATCGAATTAGATTTGGAGGACTATGATGGATGGGAAGACCTAGCGGAGGACTTTTTACATCAATATAAGTTCAATACTGCTACAGCCCCTTCCAGAGAAGAGTTGCTGAGGACCACTAAAGGGAGGAATGAGGCAATCCGTGCCTACGCTCAAAGATGGCGGGCCTTAGCAACACAAGTCAAACCGTCCATTCCAGAGGACGAGCTGGTCGACCTTTTCTTGAGAGCGTTGCCTTACGAGTATTTCGATAGGCTGAACACATCTGGTTGTCAAACATTTGTACACCTCATAAAAATCGCAGAAAAGCTGGAATGGGCAATGATGGAAAGGAAAGCACCAGAAATCGCAACAAGACGCCAATATCCGGCCCGAAGGGAGAAGGAGGCTGAAGTTGATGTGGCCTTCGTACCAAACCCACCCAACCCTAAGCAGTTCTCCAATTCAAGTACGGTGCAAGGAAACTCGTCGATGTCGGTACAGAAACCATATGAACTAAGGAGGAAGTTGCCTCCCAAGCAGTTCACCCCCCTGCCAAGGCCGTTATCGAAATTACTTCCTATGTTACTAGAGGAGCACTTAGTGGCTAAGGAGCCTCCAAGGCCGAATCCGGTGAAATTTAACGGGTACGATGAAAGCCAGTCATGTGTCTATCACATGGGAGAGAAGGGCCATAACGTAGACAATTGCATTGTTTTGAAGCACAAGGTGCAAGCCATTATCGATAATTGCATCCTTGAATTCGACAAAACAGAGCCGAACGTGCAAAATAATCCACTTCCTGATCACCAAACCGTGGGGGTGATCTTCGACAACAAGTTCGACCGGTTCTTCTCTGAGGATTCCAAATGGTCGAAGGACGAGGGGATAGAAACGACATCGGAGGAACTTGATTTGACCAGCTTGTCTTTGGGAGATTTTGTCAAATCACTCGACGGCGACGCTCCTACCATGGAGTAAAGAGATATCTGTCTCTCTTCGACGCATCTAAATCCACATTAGGTGCCTCGGGCTTTTTCTTACGTGTTGTATTGTAATATAAGTATACTAAAAAAACCAAAAAAAACCAAAAAAAAAAAAACCAAAAAAATCATCAAAAATCAAAAATCAAAAAAAGGGGACGTGTGGGAGCCACAAATCGGTCAATGACGAAAAAAAAAAAAAAAAAACTGAGACCTGATTTCCCACATGTCTCCTGGTTTGCAAAGTTTTGGGATGCGAGGATGCCCAATGATATGAGGGCTAGCTCCCATCCTACCCTTTCAATTTTTCTTAAGACGTCTCCCAAAGAAGTTTATCATTACATGAACTTTCTCTATTTTATAACCGTCTTTGTGACACTTCAAGCATGCCATTCCAAGCATACATAGCAGTTGTTAAATAACTCAGGTTCCCGAGGTGGAGCTTCCCTCCTAAATGGGGAATAAAACGATGCGGAGCCATCCATTCCAGCAACGATCAAAAGCAGGGGAATCAGATGGCAGTGCTTCCAAATGACGAAACAAGGAGTACCCCTTTTCATAACATGAGTCTGACTCAATGTTTTCAAGAGCGTTCTAATGGCTCAATTTGTGAACAAAATCTTTGAGAAAACCTGAAAAAGTTTCTCATCACCTGAAAATCTCTGTGAAAAGAATGCTTGAAAAGAAAATCTTAAGTTTTATCAATACCTTCTTTGAATAGAATGAAAAACACGAATTCATAGATGACCAGGATTGGCAAAACTCGTGGGAGCAAGTCTCTCCCTTTTCTCCGAGAAGCCCAGCCAGGGGCAAACTCTCATGATCCCCCCTAAAAGTGCAACAGACCAGGGTCATCAAATCCAGAGAGGACAAACAGCGAAACCGGCCTCACCGGGGCAAATTGCTCGAAAAGCACGAAAAGACGAAACTTCGGAGGGAGTACCTCTTTTCAGAAATTCCAAATGAAGTCAGATAAAAACCCACGTCTATTTCTTCACACGCAGGTGCGTGGACTCCTTCAGATGGGATTAGAAATCTCCAACAAAAGCGGAAAGCGTTAAGACATGATTGGGGCATGCGAATCAATTTTGCCCTGGGCAAAGAAAGACGTTTCTTCTCTGGCAAAATCCGTAGACGCAATGACAGAGTTATCTGCATCAGAAATAAACCCCAGGATACAAACCTAGAGGCGGTAACTTTGTATCGTTCCAATTTGATCTCCATAAATCCCATGCTTAACAGGAAGTCGTTGGCGCCAAAAGCCACAAAAGAAAAGAACTCGCCAATGAGGAGGCGAATAAAATTATTAACCTTGGGAGTCAGCACTCCAAGGAAGGGTCTTTGATCAAGTGGAGGAACTATGAAGAGTGACGCTGGAATGCGCCCAAAAACACAAATGGATTTCCTCTTGGGCAAATCCTCGAGAATGATTCATCGCCAACCAAACGGAGGAATCGTGGCCACAATATAGATGGCCAATTTCTGGGAGTCGCCTTGGAGACGAACAAGTTTTTACATCCCACGTACTACTTGTTAGGGTACATGACCGAGGGTAGGATGTATCGTTTCGATTTTCAAAAAAATTCGTGAATATACAATGATATGCTTCTCTTACATTTTCAGGGGTCTGCAGCCGCGACAGGTAGGTAAGTATCACTTTCCCAGTTAGCTGGAGATAAAAAATGTTAAAATCCTTTCAGTCGTCATGAAAATTATCCAATGCATCGATGTTCATGATTTAAATCGGGAGGTTGCCCAAAGCATGAATAAAACATGCACGATACATCACAAGATCCCCTCAATGGATAAATTTTGGGAAAGAAGGGAGTGAATTTTTCCAAATATCATTATTTGTCAAATCATTCAAAAGGAAGTTTACTCAAAAGAGAGGCGAGCCTGATCCAAACATGTCCAACACACACTTGAGAGATGAGTGGAGTGGGCAGATAGCAAAATCTGGGTCTACGATGGTAGGGATCATTTGCAGCGATTACATGGGTTGGGACGACAGAGGCATTCGTTTCATATCCAAACACTACAGGTGACCATTGATAAACCCCTTTGAACGGCGTTTTTCATTCTTAACCCTATCAAGAACCACCCCACATCGGGGCAAAATGGAGGTGAGTCCAGTAGCATCAGGAGAAAATGGTTAGAAATTTTTTTTTGCTCGGACTAACATTAATCTTTGTGTGTTGTTTATATGGTAATCCAAGTGCCATAGGATGATGAGAAGCATTCATTTCTCTATCCCACACACCATATCCTTTGCATAGCCAAGTTGAGCCTGCGAATTCATTTCATAAACCCATCGGTGATCATTGCAAGTTCCAAAACAAAGGCAAATCACTTCAGGAACGGAGAAGTTCAAGACTTAGGGTTTACGAAGAAACTACTAAGTTGATACTCAAGCGTGCTAAGAGCCAAGTCATATATCTAGCACAATTGCCAAGCATCACACTTGCGACAAGGGATTAAAGAAATCCCCAGCATCAAGAAAAAGCAAAGTGCCTGGTAAAAGCGAGGCCGATGCTCGGGTGAACAATTTGATCGATCCCTAAAGAAACCTGGTAGGGAAAAGAAGAGGGAAAAACCCCTAATGGAGTCAGATCAAGAAGACTGCTCCCCAAATGATGTCAGCCGTGGAGCAAAAACACAGAAAGAGTTGTCAACCTCTTAATACCACAAGAGACGCTCTCTAAAGAGTTTGTACACACCTCAAAAACGGTTGCACGTCTCAAAAATTGAAGATACAGAATGGAAAAGACAGGTGACAAGTTTGCAATGATCACCAAGGTCAATTCCCTCATAAATTCTGGGCCAAAAACAAGCTTTTTTTCGGTCCTCAATCCTACCAACATCATAACCCTGAAACAGCCTTCTCTGACTAAGACACTTGGGTTAACATATAGCTTAGCTCGAAGAGGTACGAGCAAGACTATTTCTTTCTCATTTTGCAGGGTTCTTGACTTGTAAACCCGAAGCAGATGGTGAAAACTTTCGTTCAATGGCTTTGACTCAAAAATGAGTCCCCCTTTGAAAACCAATATTCAAGCCCAACATTACGGTCCCGTGGAAGACCTCCCGACCGATCAAAATGTATGCGCTGCGAATGAGCCTAAAACCTAGGCACAGGTCAGTAGGGAATTAAGTACATCCCCTATAAAAATCATTACCTCAAAACAGATGAGATGGCCTCCTTGTCGAGAAATATTCCAATTGATGTTTTGAACAAATTCTTTTTGGAATCTTCAAACTGTTGATCAAAATTTTCCACGCAAGGAATTTGTGATCACATTTGCATGTTGTAAGAATGCTTTGGATAACCTCCAGCATCAAAATGCACATTTCATGACTAAAACTTAAGTCATAAAATTTTGTCAATTAGACAATTATTGTCTTCCCAAAGATTATTAACATTTTCTTGGTGAAGAAAAATCTTTCAGGTTTGAACTTTCTACAGGATACCTGGAGAACCCAGCTCTCAGAATGTCGGCTCAGCAGACTCAAGTGAAGCTTTGTCAAAATAAAATCTTTCATTGCTTCAAAACTGAATTCCCGACAAACTTCGGGATCTCTAAAAAAAAAAGAAAGAAGGGGGAGAAAAACCCTTTTAAAAGAAACAGTCTCATCGAACGTGGAGAACCCTCGTCATGAGACCCATTTTCAAAAATCAGACAGTCTCATCGGACGTGGAGAACCCTCGTCATGAGACCCTTTTCAAAAATATCAAACAGTCTCATCGGACGTGGAAAACCCTCGTTATGAGACCCCTGTTCAAAAATCAGGCAGTCTCATCGGACGTGGAGAACCCTCGTCATGAGACCCCTTTTCAAAAATATCAAACAGTCTCATCGGACGTGGAGAACCCTCGTTATGAGACCCCTTTTCAAAGCAAAACCATGGTAGATACCGCCTGAAGGGTCAACCAAAGGTAGAAACCGCCTGAAGGGTCAAATCAAGGTAGAAACCGCCTGAAGGGTCAAATCAAGGTAGAAACCGCCTGAAGGGTCATCACACGGTAGATACCGCCTGAAGGGTCAACATGAAGGTAGAAACCGCCTGAAGGGTCAAACTCATGGTAGAAACTGCCTGAAGGGTCAACACAACGGTAGAAACCGCCTGAAGGGTCAACCCAATAGTAAAAATCACTTAAATGGCCAACTCAATGGTCCGATCCACCATACGGATCAAAATCCTTGGCAAATCCCAAATGGGACGCGTCTTCCTTAGATTCCTATCAGTTAGGAATCCCATTATGGTTTGACCTACCATACGGGTCAGAGCTTAACCTCTCTAGGATACTTTAGTAACGAGTTCCTAGAAATTCTCTTGAATCCATCAAACACCGCGAAAATCGCACAAACATCGAACAGGTAAGTGGCAGGTATGTCTCTCTATTATCTCACTCTCTCATGTCAAATGAATGTTTCCCCCTTCAAGAAAGAGCATACACGGACAAGCATGTAGATTGGATGTCAAGACTCCTTTTCCTTTAGTTTCCCGAGTCGAGTCGATCAGGACTCAGGTGTCACCTTATCTTTGAGAGAAACCTCTAACGAGATTCCTCTCAAAGAGGGGCAGCTGTTGACACCTAAATTTTGATCAACTTTTTATTTATTTATTTATTTATTTTTATTTTATTTTTTTGAAAATTCATAGAAAATCCATAAAAAGTTGAAAAATTGAAAAATCAATTTTGGTGACCTTAGCCAAGCTAAATGAACCATTTTGACCAAAAAAATAATTTTCATAATTTTCATTTTTTAATATATTTTCGAAAAATACAAAAAAAAAAAGAAAAAAGAAAAAAAAAAGAAAATCAAGAAAAATAATATTTGAGATCACAAATAGTCAGTATTTTTTATTTTTAATTTTCTTTACTTTAAGACCTCATAAAACAGTAAAATTCAAGTTCGATTTCGGGTGTTCTCTGATCACCATAAAATTGAATTTGACAAAAATATTAGTAATGATTAAAAGGAAAAAGAGTGAAAACATCATCATTTAAAAGGAAAATGGGACTAATCATTTTGTCTTCACTTTTGATTATTTTATTATTTTTACTTTTTAATATTTTATTATATTATTATTATATTACTATTTTATTATTTTATTTTATTTTTATTACTATTTATACCCCCCTAATCATCCGTAGCTCTTCTTCTTCTCCTCCTCCTTCCTCCTCTTCCTCTTCCTCTTCTTCTTCTTCTTCTTCTTCTTCCTCTCTCCTCTCCCTTTCCCGAACCATCTCACTGTTCCGGTCATAACTCCGTCGTCCAATATCAGATCGAGGCGAAACCACCTCCAATAGAAAGCTTATCGTCTTATCTTTCCAGGGATATATTATAAGGCTCATTTGGCCCAGCCATTCGTCCGATGGAGCCGTTTGAATGAGCAAAGGTCGCTGCTGACCCTGTAACGACCAGTTTCTGCCGCCGCCGTCGTCCTCCACGATCAGCCCTTCCGGCGACCTTTGCGCCTCCCTCTGACCATCACAGGTTAAGTTAAGATGTCCTTAACAATTTCCCGTTGGTTTCGTGAATTTTCGAGGTCTTGTTAAATTATGGTGATTTTTTGAAAAACAGTCGACGAAAATCGAGCGAATTGAGGTATTGTGGTCATATCTCACTCATTTGGACTCCTTTTAAGGTGAAATTTTCGGTGATGGCTTCCTAAGATGATAGGCTATGTTCTGGAATTTTAAGGTTGCTGAATATTTGCTGTGTATTTACTTTATGTCATAGCATTTCTATATTTCGCATAAAAGACCCAGAATCGGAAGGCCGAGCCTCCTGTTGGTGTCTAAATATTTGCTGCGTATTTACTTTATGTCATAGAATTTCTATATTTCGCATAAAAGACCCAGAATCGGAAGGCCGAGCCTCCTGTTGGTGTCTAAATATTTGCTGTGTATTTACTTTATGTCATAACATTTCTATATTTCGCATAAAAGACCCAGAATCGGAAGGCTAAGCCTCCTATTGGTGTCCAAGGTGTTTTATTTATTTATTTTCTGTAAATTATATTGTGCTACCCCAGAATCGGAAGGCCGAGCCTCCTGCTGGTGGTTTATACCCCCCACACATTGTTGCACGAGCACCGACGGACTCCGACGTCGTAAAATTCACCGGATCCCATCTCCTTTGCTTATGTTTATGTTGTATAATGACTTAATATCTTCTTTATTATTATTTTTTTTTTGCATTGTGTTGCGTCCTATAAAAACAAAAAAAAAATGCTAGATTGGATGGTTGCAGATGAGCCACGTGTCGTGATCCGATGATTTTCAGAATAAAAAAAATATTTTTAACATTAAAAGAAATAAATTTCGAATTTTACAACAATTAAAATGATTCGATTGTCACCGAGACGCCACGTGGCGAGTTAGGGACCGTTCAGTTGGGACTTATTTTCAGGAAATTTATAATAAAAAAAATCAAATAAAAAAAATTCAAAAAAAGTGAATACTAAGGAAAAATTCAAAAAAAAATTGAGAAAAATTGCAGAAAATTCAATCAACTTAGGTACCGAAAGGGCGTCAACTCTAACAGTTGACGTAACTAAGTCCCCGAACCCATTTCTCTGGTTATCGTAGAATTGAATAGAAACTCCCGACTATTCAATAGGGTGGTCCAATCATACCCTCCAAAAAAATGATTGGTGGCGACTCCATGGCATGCACACTTAGCACACGTCACTAGACCACACTGAAGGTCGACTACGCATACCTCCGTTGCGATTTGGGTAACGGGCCTTGGGAGAGGCCTGCGTCCGACCAGACTGGACGGCCCATTAGCCCTCGAGAGCCCACGGCGAACCTCGAGAGGGTCGCGACAACATAGAACGATGGTAAAGGCATTTATCTGAGTAACTAGACTGGAAGCCAAAACTCTTTACCACTTTGTCAAACTTAAGATGCCACATCTTAGGTGCTTGTTTAAGACCATACAAAGATTTGTTCAATTTACAAACTTTGTCCTCAAGTCCTTTCATGACATACCCTTCCGGTTGTTCCATGTAAATTTCCTCATTTAACTCTCCATTTAGGAAGGCTGTTTTTACATCCAATTGATGCACTACAAAGTGTTCAATAGATGCCAAAGCAAGAATAATTCTTATAGTTGATAGATGACACACAGGTGAATAGACATCAAAATAGTCTATTCCACTCTGCTGTTTATAGCCTTTAGCTACTAAACGTGCTTTGTATCTGGCTATTGATCCATCACTATTCAGTTTCTTCTTCAATACCCACTTACAGCCTATAGCCTTAGCCCCTTTTGGCAAATTGACTAGCTGCCAAGTGTGGTTCTGTAGCAGAGAGTTAATTTCATCATCTATAGCTTCTGCCCAAAGTAGAGATTCCCTAGATCTCATTGCTTCCTGATAGAAGAATGGATCATCCTCTAGATGATAAGTGACAAAGTCCTTACCAAAACTTTTGGAAACTCTCTCTCTCTTGTAGATACTCTAATTGGATCTGGTTCAACAACCAGTTGTGTGGGATTAGTGTCAGAAGGGCCTGTTTCAGATTCTACATTAGACTCTGTAATCATATCTGTAGATCCAGAAACACTCAATCCATGATCTTTGAGAAACTTATTTTCAAAGAATTCTGCATCTCTAGATTCTATCACTGCGTTAGTAGATAGATCCAAAAACCTGCCTGCAGCACTATCTTCTGCACTACCTAGATATACACAAGTAATTGTTCTAGGTCCCACCTTAGTTCTCTTAGGATCTTGTATTCTTACATAAGCAATACAGCCACAAGTTTTAAGAGTATCATATCTACAAGGATGCTTATGCCATATCTCATAAGGTGTCATAGACAACTTAGAGTGTGGCAACCTGTTCAGGATGTGATTAGCAGTTAGAACTGCTTCTCCCCAGTAGGAGGAAGGCATGCCAGCTGTAAGTAACATATAATTTAACATTTCTGTTAATGTTCTGTTCTTACGCTCTGCAACACCATTTGATTGGGGTGAGTAAGGAGCGGTAGTTTCAAGTATTATGCCCTCTGAAGCACAAAATTCCTTGAACCCTGTCATTGTATATTCTCCTCCTCTATCACTCCTAAGCCTTTTAATTTTCAAGTTGAGTTGATTTTCTACTCTGGACTTGAAGATCTTAAACTTCTCAAAAGCCTCATCTTTCGATTTCAACAAATAGACATGACAATATCTTGAAAAATCGTCTATGAATGTTATCAAATACTTCCGACCACCTCTTGTGACGAAATTTCTAAAGTCACAGAGATCAGAATGTATTAGCTCAAGAAGTTGTGTGCTTCTAGAAACCAACTTAAAAGGTTTTCTAGTGATTTTAGCTTGTGCACACACTTCACATTTGTCAAATCGAATAGATGTGTCCAATGGAATGTTGTGAGTTTTAGCTAGATATTGCATTTTCCTGTAGTTCACATGTCCAAGTCTATTGTGTAATAACTTTGGATCAATCAAAGTAGAACTCACATGGTTTATGCTACCAGTATCTAAACTCAACCTATACATGCCATTAACCATGAATGCACAACCGAAATAACATGAGTTAACTGATAAAGTTACTCTACCATTCATAGTTGAAAAGGACATACCAGCTTTATCAAGTAAACTCATAGAAATCAAATTCTTTTTCAGTAAAGGTACTACTCTAACATGTTTAAGAGTTAGTAATTTACCTGAAGAAAGCACCAAATTTGCAGTTCCAGCATGAGTAACCTCTGCCTTACCACCATTGCAATTTTCTACGGTGTCTTTCACTTCTGTGACCTCAGTGAGTAAGTTCTTGTCATTTGTAGCATGACAAGTAGCGCCACTATCCAACCACCACTCAGAAGAGACATTGGCCTTTCCATCCTTCATCATTCCAATAAAGGCTTGAGGCTCAGACTCATTAACTAGCATATTAGCCTCATTTTGTGGTGTGTCTTTCTTTGGCTTCTTTGGTAGCTTACACTCTGCTGCCCAGTGACCCCACTTTCCACAGTTATGGCACTTGCCCTTCTTCTTTCTTTTGAAGATAGTCTTTTTGGCCTCTAACTGTGAAGAAGATTCACCTTTTGGTGACTTGAACCTTTTATGAGGTTTATAGGAATGTGAAACTAAGTTGGCAACTGACTTTTGTTGTCCTGCTTGTTCCAAACTCTTCCTAGAAAAGTTTTGATCCTCAATATGAATATACCTCTTTAGTTCATCAAGTCCCATCTGTTCTTTCTGTCTGTGCATTTCAGTCTTGAAAGAACTCCATTCAGCAGGTAGCTTACTCAACACAAGACCGACAAAGAGATTATCGGACAAATCAGAATTATCCTCTTTCAACTTGTTCCTCATGTTCTCAAGTTCAACTAACTGTGAGGTGACACTCGAATTCGTATTGAATTTAAAATCAAAGAACTTCTCCGCTAGGAGAGTTTTAGAGAGCCCCTCTTGCTTTTGGAACTGAGTGTTCAAGTGATCCCATATCTCTTTCGCCGTCTTATACTCACTATAAGTCATAGCTAGACGAGGATTTAGAGAATTCAACAAGTAATCTCTACAAAAATCTTCATCTTTGTTCCATTGATATTCATCGACATCCTCAGTGGTAGATGCAAAGTCACTTAAAACAGTGTAGAATATTTCACGCTCTTTCATGCCAAATTGAACGTGCAATTTCCAACCATGAAATTCAGTGACATCAAATGATTGCAGCTTTATAATATCATAGGAACTATGTTTTTCCATTCCAATCAGAGCAAAGGGTTAGAAAGAGTGCACCTTGGGGTCCTCGAAGCTCCCAAAGTCGAATAATGCCTCTAACCTTGGTCTAACTGCTCTGTAGAGATGGAATTTGCCAAAACTGACCCCAAAATTGAGTCCGGAGCGCCCAAACACCTTAAGATGGACTGCCTTGTCGTCGGAAACTCGCTGAAAGTTGGTCGAAAATACGCCACAAATACACTGGAAATACGCCAGAAATACGCTGGAAATACGCCATAATACCCCAGAAATACACTGGAAATACACCGGGAATACACTGGGAATACGTCGAAAATACTCCACAAATACGCCTGGAAATACGGTACCCGAGTGGTGCTACAGTAATCCGGGTGCTACAGTAAATCTTCAATCTACAGTAATCTTCAATCTACAGTAACCTCGAGTTACAGTAATCTTCAATCTACAGTAACCTCGAGCTACAGTAATCTTCAATCTACAGTGTTTCTTCCGACGGCCGTATCTCCTTCGTCCGACCTCCGTTCGACGCGAGTGACCACTCAAAACGTTCGTATCGACGAGACGAACAAAACCCAAGTGGTCTCACTTTCTGAAACTAGCTATAATTTCTGAAATCTTGATTCAAAGATTTCGGGTGCTACAGTAAAACCCGAATCTTCAACCTCAGATCTTGGCCAAACCAACCGTCGAAATCGAAAGTAATTCGTACCTGCAAGTTCGTCTCGACGAGACCTTCAAGTAGACACCTTGCTCGCTCAAATCCGACACCCGAAGATAATACTTCAAGATTGTTGGAGGTAATGGGTTTTGAGAGAGTAGAGAGTGTTTGCTTGAAGTATTACACCTTGAGACATCAAGTTTGGAATGCTCAACAGTGTTACCTCCAGCGTAGAGCGAACCCTAGAATATATATAAGCAAGCTATTAGGCTCCAGCCCAAATGGACCCAAATAACCAAGCCTTCACCTATTGGGCTTGTATGTGAACATATTACATGGATTATATTCACAATATATCCAACAGTAGTCACACTGGGACGTCATATTTGGATAAATCATGATCTATTGTCTTTCCTTCAGATTAGATAATGCTCGATTAGTCTGCTTAGTGCAGTGTTGATCGATACGTCTAATTCGGGTGGCTGAATCTATTTTGTGTTTTTGGTAGAGCGATTTGCAGAAGTTATGGTAAAACATGGGGCGATACCTGCTTTGGTGAAGCTCTTCTCAGCAATCACAGTCAGTTTCCTTCAGATTAGATAATGCTCGATTAGTCTGCTTAGTGAGTTGGGTTTCACATACGAGTGTTACTAATTATCGAAATGGCAATTTCAGTTTCCATTCATCGCACAAGTGATACAGCTTTCGCAATTCGCCGTCGTCATCTTATTATATATCAACGGATCTGGATGAATTAATGAATTAGTCCTGATATGCTTAACATACGATGATTACCAGTATATTAAATAAAAACGTAGATTCATGTTAGTGCAAATCTAACTTTTGACAGAAAGCTTGCCTCTCCTAGCCATGGTTACGTTTTTGAATTTCATACATTGGTTTCTCCAAAAATGAGAGTCCAAAAGAAACTATCGGCAATGGCGTTAGCGGGATATTTAACATTTATTACCCCTCTCTGTCTCTCTCTCTCCATGCAAGAATCTGCTTCATTTTGTTTGATTTAATGACAAGTAGAAGCTCATTAAATTCTCATTCTTCTTCTATATTATATGAACTAACATGAAAGCAAAGAGGTTAGTAGGAAAGTGCCTTAAATTATCCATGTTGTAAGCTTCCCTGCCCGACAGCATGGAGTAATGTTACAATTCTTGTTGTCCACTTTTTTTATTGTGTATACAGGCTATTGTTCAAAGGCGTGCAGTTTGTTCTCTATACTGCAGCACTCAACAATCCACAGATTTTTTTAGGAATAAGTACACTACAAGTGCCATAACTTTTGTACGACGTTCACTTAAGTCCATAACTTTCAAAATGTTCACTTGAATGCCACATCGGAGCAAAAACGTTCAGACGAGGCCAATTCCGGCCAAAAGCGTTCACTTGAGTGCTATTTTCGCCGGAATGTTTCAGTTCGCAAAGTTTGAAAAGTCCAAAAAGCGCAGGCTAGCCACGGAGCTTGGATACGGTTTTCCGATTGGAGATCCATGGATCACAGATGTGACGTGGAATTTTCGCTATTACTTATTGATTTTTTGAGTGCCATGTGAAATTTCACTTCATTTTTTAATAGTTTCTGATTTTTTTTATTTTTATTCAAAATCTGAAAAATAATGAAAAAAAAAAGAGAGAAGGGTTTCTCGGTGGTGGCCGGCTACGACAACCTCGTGACGGCTCTCGCAGCCCCGCCTGCTGTCGCGAGACCGAGGCCGGCGGTGGCGCGAGGCCCTCGCCCAGACCTGGCGAGGGCTTCGCGCCCTCGGCCACGTCGTCGCGGCCTCGCCGGCCCAGGGCGAGCCGACCCTGGCCCCTGGGCCAGCCGATGGTGGCCGGTGGCGACGCTCGCCGGCCACCACCGAGAAACCCTTCGGTTTCTCCCTTTTTTCATTAATTTTTTTATTTTTGTATTAAAAAATGTAAAGAAAATCCACGTGGCACTTAGAAAAAAAAATGTTCGCCGGGGCCACGTCACCTTTGGCACTCAAGTGAACACTTTTTAAAATTTTTGACACTCAAGTAAACGTTTTGAAAGTTATGGCACTTAAGTGAACGCCGTACAAAAATTATAGCACTGGTAGTGTATTTTTCCCGATTTTTTTAGGTTCATTGTCATGTGAGTACATAGAAGATGCCATTTTGATTCACATGTTTAATAGCTGTGATTTCAATCCACCTTTTTCAGCATCTGAATAGGAATTCAATGTCTTTAGCTTGTTGCTCATAGAATTTTTTCGCCGCGACTTCTCGGCAAATCTAGTTGTTCCATTTATTCTTCCTCAAAATTGCGCGATATTAGCCTGCGAGGTATTCTTTGTTATTGCTGCAGTTGTGAGATGCACTGATTTCACTGTAGTAAACATGTTCTCAATTTCAGGACAGACACAATCAATCTGGTATTGCTCATGAAGGTGGCTTACTGGCATTCCTGCTGCTTCTAGTTTCGGAAAGCAGACCATCCTAGGCTGCCGCTGCCACTGTGCTTGATTGTCTACCCAGTAACGAGGTATTGAAATATCTAGGAATTTCGTAGACCAAGAGTGAAGAGCCTACTTTGAAGATGATGCCCTCAATAGTTTCCTTCATCTGTCACAGGATAATCTGTCAGAATTCATCACCATGGATCGAGTTCGGATGCTGCAACATGTGAGATTCACTTGCCAAGTATGTCCGATCATACTCTACTTTGACTATGCAAGTGGAAGATGAGATTTTCATCTTGCTACTGCTAGGGTCGCTGTACATTGTTTATGCTACCGATCTCAATTGCTAATTTTGTTGTGGTGTCATCTTTTGTAACAACGTTAGCCACTGTGAGAACCCCATCTCAATTTGAGTTCATCAACAAGGAATTCTACTCAACTTTCCAAAAATTTGTGCTTTCTTCTTCGAGTTCGATGAGAGTTGTGCGATCTAGTTATGTATTAGATCGTTTAATAGCCTCAGATTCACATTTTTAGATTTGAGACACGACACCTCCTAGACCCTGCCCGGGAGAGTGAACAACCTAGATCATTGGATTATCCGAGGATATATAGGGAACAGATCTCCGCCAACTCCTCAATGAATCTCAGATAGAAAAATAAAAGAATAAGTTTTTAAAACTTGTCACGATCGGTGAAATCTAGTCCTTTCGTTGATTGCACTTTTTGAAAGTTTTTAGGACTCGATTACACTTTCGTTACAAGTTTAAGGACTCGATTGCACTTTCTGAAAATTGACTCAATTGCACTTTCATGATAAATGTTATAACTTTCAGAGTACTTATCCATTAAAAAAAAAAAAAGGCAAGCACCATCCATTGATCGAAAAACCCTTTTAAGTTTTTATGTGTTGCTACGGAATACCCTTTTAAGTTTTTATGTGTTACAACATTCCGTAGCGGAGTTACGGGAAAATGGAAAGAGTCAAGATCCGCTAAGATCTGAGAATCCGGATCACAACCCTCATTAATAAAAGCAATTACGTCCTGTCATGTTCATCTGATACCGAACCTTGACACGATTAGTTTCTCTCCACGTATTTGATTCAATTTTGTGAGACTATTTCCGCTCGTCAATCAATCCAAAGAAACATGCACCAAGTCAAAAAAGGACAGAAGAGGGAATGAAAGGGCACATCTCTGTACAATAGGTAATTTGAATTGCTATTGGTACAATACAGCCTTCATCCACTAAAATGAATAGAAGCTGAGTGGACAACAAGCCAAAGCTACAGGTGTTGTCACCATTTGCTGCCCCTAAAAATACACTTCTGCCAGAATTCCCAGTTTGCAGCACAACCCCATGAATGAGAGGGAAAGGGGGGGAAACCATAAAAAAAGGATGGAGCATGAACTTAAAAAGAGGAAGAAAATTATTGACTAACTCCATCCATTCCCTCTCCCGTTGAAGTTCGGTCCCCTCGAGTCTGATGAAGAGCTCGGGATATAGCTGGATCTCTTCTTCTTATGGGTATTCCATGTTAGTATATGCCCGTTCCACCCGACCCTCTTAGCACCCTGATACTCAGGTTTTTCAATGCTGTCAGTCTTCAGTCTCTTCCGCACAGAACCATAAGTATCTTCACTGTTATCCTCACTCGCCACAGGCATATTTTCATCATCCAAGTCAACTGCACTGTCATGAAGTAACTCGGTGGACTCGGAAGGAAGTTGATCCTTTTTCTTCTCCTCAAATGAGAATTTGGAAATATATTCTCTGCTTTCACTTCCCAATTCCGACACCGCATCATTGCTAGCTGAATCATTGGCACTTGAGATGATATCATCTCTCCTCTTTCCTTTTACTAGGAACTTTGATGACCCTTCTCCATCTTCATTTCCCGGTTCTGATCCTGTACCGATTAACCCATTGCTCTCAGAAAGAGGGTAATTCTTTCTCTTTCCTCTGCCAGAACGTTTAGATATGTCTTCACCATTTTCTACTGCCTTCAACCACTGCAAATCACTCAGAGTATCTGCATAAAGAACCTCCTTTCTTCGTCGTTTTCCAGTGATGTTGCTGACGTCATGATCAAAACCCTTGGACTTGCCTGCTTTCGCATCAGGTGTAGAATAGGCCCACTCTGGCACTTCATGCTCTTCCATGAGACGGGACCTGTAATTTTCCCTTTGCCTTCTCTCCTCATCCATCTTCTCGAAGAGCCAAAACTCTTCATCTGATCGTGCGGCGAGGCGGTTGATCTCTCTCTCGCTTGGCACATCTGTGCCCAATGATCTGCTACCTTTACGCATTATCTCTTCTAACATCTCCCTTCGGTCCCGAGCTGTGACATTAAAGTTAAATGAATTTCATACTTGAAATTAAGAGAAAATATACTGAAGGAACTATTTCACATGTGTTGTTTCATCTATGACCCAAATAAAAGAGACTATTTAGAAACTAGACAGGTTCTGCAATATACAGCATTCTCGATGAGTCCAAGACTGCAGTACGGTCAACAATCATGAATAAAATAGGCAGTTTCTATGACTTAATTTCTTCCTGCGTCCAAATGGCCTTGCTACAATTTGGTCTCGATGAGTCCAAGATTGCAGTATGGTCAACAATCATGAATAAAATATGCAGTTTCTACTCCAGTACCTTGCTTTCTAACTTTTTCTAAACGATAAGCAAGGCACAACAAGCACACTTGTGTAACTGTAACCGTGCATGCTGCGTGGGCATATAGACCTAAAGCAAGAAACACAGGTCAATCATCAACTAACACAAGTTACTATCCAGTCGCTGATAGGTTACAGGTAACTCATCCATAATAAATCTTTTAATAAAGACATCTCGTATAGCCTTTACGAGCACAGTTAATCTCTCTCTCTCTTCCTTTTCTTTTGCACTTCAGATCAGTCAACTGTACAAACTTCTATGTATTACCATAACGGGTGACTGAGCAAAAATTAGTGGATGGTTAAGCACTAAAATATAAGCACAACTCACCCGTGGAAGTCGTATTAAAAAGACCAGCCTGGATAACCTTGGCATCAATACCCATCTTTTGTTTTGCACGCTCCAGAATTACCTCCTCAATTGATCCAACACTAACCAATACAAAAACTCTGACCTCTTTCTTCTGTCCGATTCGATGGGCCCGATCCTCTGCCTGTTGATCCATTTGGGGGTTCCAATCACTGTCAAATATTATTACTGTATCTGCTGTTTGCAAATTCAAACCAAGGCCTCCAGCTCGAGTGCTCAAAAGAAACATAAAGTATGGGGAATCGGGAGCATTAAATTGCTTCAGCAAAAGTCCCCTTTCTTCAGTTTTCGTTGAACCATCCAGCCTAAGATATTTGAAATCATGAAGTTGTAAATAGATTTCAAGAATGTCCATAAGACGAGTCATTTGTGAGAAAAGTAGGACCCTATGCCCGGATCTATGGAGTTTCGGAAGCAAGCGGTCCAGTAGCTCAAACTTCCCTGATGCCCTGATGACCTCATCCTTACGCCACATGTTGTATTCTCCAACAAAAAGATAAGGATGGTTACAACATTTGCGAAGCTGCATTGAAAGGTTCTGCAGAGACTTTGATTTTCCAGATCCTGAAATGGGTTAGACAAGTAAGCAAAGATGTACATGCTTAAGTAAGCAGGTTATTGACTGAACTCGAAACCAAAAAAAGCCCCTATAGTTAATTCCCATTACTCAAGTCCATTAGAGTAACTTTCATAATTAAAGATAATATTGTGAAAGGTTATTTATGAACAGATTATACAATTAATACACTTCCCAATATGTGCTCAAATATGTTTTGAGTGATGTCGTGGGACAACATACAGAAATGGTCAAGGAGCATAAGCTACAAACCAGTATCTAGTCCAACTCTGCCAACATCCGTCACTTGTTGATAATATACTTTCTGCCAAGCAGACATATCACATTTCAATATAACCTGGGACTTCCCTGGAAGGAACTTCTCCACTTCATCTTTCTTTCTTCTCAATATGAACGGTCTTATAACCTTGAGAGTGAAACACACAATTAATTAAAAAGAAGAAAATGGTTGAAAGTGGGACTAGATAATTTGACAACAAAATGTTTATACATACTTGATGCAAACGATTAATAATTAATAACTCTTCTTCATCTGTGAGGGATAAATCACCACGGTCCGCAAAGGGTGCATTAAACCATTCCTCAAAATTCCGAACTGAATTGAAAATACTTGGAAGAAGAAAATTAAGCAGCGCCCATAGTTCCTGCAAACTATTCTGAATTGGCGTGCCCGTTAAAAGAAGCCTGCGTTGAGTCTGATAGCTGCATAAGAGAACTTCCACTAATTAGACTACTCCCAAAACAATTAACTAAATCAGTCAGCTGAACCAACATATATAACAACATAAGTGGATAACGGTCAAGGGGAGTATTCAAACAGAAATAGATTCCAAAAGTCCGCCTTTTACATATATGCTTTACTTTGTAAGCAGGCATTTCTGATGGTATAATCAATGTAAAGCAGTTTGACGTGGATTAACTTGGTGCACCAAAATACATTTAACAATTTTCTTCTCGTCAAATCACTAAGATACACCTCGAAAACGCTCACATATTAGATTTGTATGAAAAACCATAATCTAAAAAATAAAGGTGTAGAACCATCTCCTGCTCATTGAAGACCTACACATATAGGAAACTGTATCTGAACACACGACTCATGTTAGAGCGAAGACTTTATGACTCAATATAAGACAATTTGATGGCTGCAATATGATATCACCAGCTTTGGATTTTTAAGTCAACTTATAGCAGCCAAACGGACTAGCCTTTTCTTCTAAACGCGGTTTTGACATAAATACTGGAAAAACATTCTGCAATGAAAGCACTGAGATTTCCCTAAGATAATCAAGGGAAGCAGAAGAAAATCACTGCCCTTGTACTCCTGTAAAGTTAATACACTCCTTCAATGCATATCTAGGTAAAGAGTATTATTCATCTACACCAAATCATGATATTGCTAAACACTATCCTTGTTGTTTAACAAAATATAGTAGGGTAAAAACTTGGAAAGCACTTCGATGGAAAACATGAGAGACAATTTTGCAGTATCGCCGATGCAATGAGTAAGGATAAGAAGGCATAAGTAGTTCATCAAAAAGGGGTTCAGCGTAACATTAGTGACTTAGCTATAGATGACATGAGACATGAGAGTAAAGACAGAATTCTCAGCAGTTGAAGATGTCAGTGTTGATGGTAATAGTCAGTTGGAGCAGAATGCACCAATGGTGGATTAATCAAGCAAATAAAAACTTCAGTAGCATCATACCCAGACACAAGAGTCCTTGTAAGGGAACATTCATGATTCTTTAATCGATGTCCTTCATCTATAATCAAATAGTGCCACTGAATTTTCTTCAGGAATGCTTTATCTCTCATGATGAGGCCGTAATGAGTAATTAAGACGTTAAATTTCCCCTCTCCAGATAACTCTTCTCTCATCACCTTTCTCTCATCCAGACGTCCATCATAAAGCACAGCTGCAATACTGGACATGAAGAAAATAATAAGCATCTGAAAGATAAGTGAGGCATGCAAGCAACTGCAAGCCCATCACATATAAGAGAGAGAGAGCGAGAGAGAGAGAGAGAGAGAGAGAAAGAGAGAGAGACCTTGGAGCCCAAGTTGAAAACTCAGTAATCCAGTTTGGCAGCACAGCCTTTGGAGCCACTATCAAATGAGGCCCTCCACTACCCTTGTTTTCCATGAGATAGGCAATCAATGAGATGGTCTGTATTGTTTTCCCTAACCCCATCTCATCAGCTAGAATACCATTTAGGTTGTTATTAAATAATGAAACCATCCACTGAAGTCCCTCCAATTGGTAGGGCCTCAATTCTCCACCTTGAAGCATGGATGGCTGCTCGGTTACCTGTAGAATCCGCAATTGATTTAGAATATAGTACAGACAGGAAAAATGACGTGATGAAAAACATAAGGGAATTATTTCGGTGGAAAAAAGCGTAACGGGCCATTCACATGAGAGCACCTACTTAGCAATCTAAAGGTCTAATGCTGGCAAAGATGGAAAATTCAAGTGATATCTTAAATTCATCAGAGACATGAAATGCTGAAGCCAGTAATTCTTCTCCATTGATCACGTTATAGCTCATTAGGTAGTAGGAGAATATACCACAGAGGCATTCTATGCAAAAAGAAACGAAAAGATACAGATAATAATGGTTTTACCTTTTCCTGAATGGAATGAATAGCGGAGTTATATTGCCGCTGACCCTCAAGTAAGTCGCTGGAGTCGTCATTGCGATCTGATTCAGAGACATCAACCTCTTCCTCCGGAAGTACATCTGCAGGAGTTCCACTGCTTGAAGCATCCAACTCAGGCAAATCAGCTTCAGAATCTTTAAGATCGTCAATTTCATCAGCATGTCCAGCATCTTTTTGACGCTGGACAGCAGCTCCCAAATTGTGAAGCAGCTGGTTCGTTTCTTGAAGAAACGTATTCAATCGCAAATTTTTACTTTTCTTTACCATTCTCATATATTCTTCCTGATCATCAGCCTTCAAAGCTTGGATTCTCAATTTTTCAGCACGTGTAGCACGCTGTCTTTGCCTTGCATGCCAGGCCTGCATCAAATAATTATTGAATTGATCAAACTAACGAACATATAGAAGAGAAGTTAATGTATTCTTAACTCCTCATAGATACTATGCAACAGATAATATATATGGACAACTCCTATCGCATCACCGTAAAGTTATTTCCTTCCAAGTTCCAACATTAGCCAAATATCCCAGTAAACAGCTCCCCCAAAAGAGAACTGGAAACGCTATTAAAAAAATCGAAGCCCATACAAAAGAGGAAGAAAATAATGATGACCTTCATTGGGCTTCATAACTGATTTGGGCCATGATTCCTAATTGGTCAAAAATAAAAGTACCATCCTAAATGTGAATGAAGAACAAAACTATCTCAAGCCCACTTCTAAGTTGGAGTAGTTTCATCATCTTATTTCACACTGAAAAAACCCAACCTTCTTTGTTTCAAGTGCCTGAAGGTTGTTTTCCAGGTAAGGAAAAGTCTACGAAGTCATTTGACCAAGGTTATCACATCCTCTTTAACTGTATGAGAAGTTTCATATGCCAGATAATTAATGCAGCTGAATATATCCAATCCAGCATCAGACCTTTGACTCAAGATGGCCGTACTTTGAAAATAAATATGAGATCAGCCTGCAGTGCCAAACCATCACAGGAACTACATTCTAATGTTGACTACCCATTTTGTGACAGATAAATGCCCCAAAAAAAAAAAAAACAGGAGAGAAGGATGCCTACCTGGATCCCATCATTCCTCTGCTTTCTTTGCTTTAGAGAAGCCTGATTTTGTAAATGGAATTCTCGTACCGCATTGAGTATTTCTGCAAAAAATTTCCTTTTTTTGGTCTCTACAATATTCTTTTCTTCTTCTTCCAATCTCGAGAGCCTCTGCAAGTCAAAATTGAGGTACCGGCATGATATAGAAGCTTTTCCCCCACATTCTAATACATGTCTATAACCAAATGAAATATAAATCTAACTAAAGGGTGCTGCAATTCAAACTTAATTACGAACTTGGTTATTGCCATATAGAATAGGAACAGATAGTAAATATCTATGTCATACCATTGAATTCCTAACCAGATATTATCTCATGTTATCTCATGCAAGTCACTTCACAAAACTATTCCAGTATTTCCCCTCTTAATAGCACTTAAAAGAAATGTTGATAAGTGCTTCATCACCAATCAAATTACCTCTGCATCCCGTTTCTTTCTGAAATGATCATCAGCTTCCACGGCAAAAGCATCCCCAACACCATATTGAGTGCGGCGCAATCGCATCATACCCCAGTCAAACAATTGCTTGTCAGGGTATGCACAGTTCAATCGAAGCCAGTACTCTGAACTTACTTGGGAGCGAACCTTACTTTGCAAATCTGCTAGCTGCCAGCAAAAAAGTGTGTGCCCAGAAAGTCAGAACTCTAATCATCCCTCAATATCCAAATGCTAAATGAAACAGAAATTTGGATATTTATGATGAAAGATAAATTACGTCATGCGACAATTGAAGTTATATAGCTTACTGTAAACCCAATAAACAAAATGAAGGCTGCACATGAATCGCTAGCTTAATCATGAAGTTCTAGTTTATTGAATGCACAAGACATTTCAAACAGTTAAACTGTTTTTCAGCCATTCATCACACAAACAGTCAACATTCTCCTACAATAAAGGTTCAGCATCTGACAGCAACCTTTTCTATTACTCCAGTCTAGAGTCTAGATAAGGAAGAGCTATGGATCTTGGGACACAAAACCTTCAAATGCTACAATCACATTAAAATCTCAAGATCAAGATCCAATCAACAGTCTGTTGTAAAAGCATTATCAACATCAACACCACCTTTATCCCAAACTTGTAAAAGCATTATATAAGGAATAAATCAATAAGCCAAACAATCCGAAGAACATCAAGCGAGCATTTACCTTCAGTCCATAAAGTTCAAGTAGGCACTTTGTCTGCAGATCCTCCCCTCTAGTTGATGGCAATTCTAATCCAAGGTTCAAAGTATCAGTTAGTGAGACAGAATAGTGTGACATATGGCTTTAAGCCCTAAAAGGATGTGTACTGAACATGAAGCAGTATGGATGCCTTAGATAAACAACCTACTAACAAATGTTTTTTTCCCAAAATAAGAGAACTCGTGCCACAACATGCCATGGTATAAAGTGAATCATGACAAAGTCGAGACCATAGTAACCTTCTAGTTCACTTATGCGATGCTGGACTTGGCTTTGAAGACGCTTTTCCTTTGATTCTGCCAATTTAGAACCTGACGTGCAATTTATCCGCTGTCTCAAGAGTGCATCCTCAAATTCTGCAAGTAAATCTCGTCTGCTAGAGTTAACATAGTCAACCTGCATTAAAGGTATTACAAAACATGAATTTTGAAAGAAAATTCAATCAAACAAACCAGCAATGAAGGAGCAACTAGTGTTTCTTGTTAATTTAGCATGGTCAATAATATTTAAGATGATCCAGAGTATCTAATTCACAAGCACAACCATTATAAGGTTCAATCAACAAGAATAACCAAACACCAAAGTGAAAATGACAACCCGAGGGACATTTTATATTGCAGAATATTGCCCAAACCAAATTACGGCAATGTAAGGAAGAAACCAAATCTACAGAACTCTTCACCATGATTGATTCCACAATGAAAAAAATGCGGTATAGCAAAATCCCAATGTAATTTTTTCCCATAAAAATCCACACCACTTCTGAAAGTTGCTGTATTCTAACCAATACAGGCATCAGAAAGAGCTACTCAACTCAATTCATCACATAGTAAACTCAAAATGTCAAAAAGCGCATGTAAGAGCAAAGCTTAAACCATGACTTTACTTGAGCAAGATCCGTTCTATAGGAGGCTCATACCCCAGTGCTTGACTTCAAAGTGAAGCTCCGACCTTTGTACTATAATAATATTAAGGAAAACCACTGTGGCGATACTGGCTAATTAACTAGAAAGGCCATAAGACAGATTGGAACTCACTTGCAGCACTCCTAAAAAGAAGGGGCAGCAATTAGAAATCAATGTCGAGATTTTGTGCCTATGAACCAGGTAGACAGAACACAATAAGGAAAGGAGTGCATTTCCATCAAACTTGGTACCCAGTATATCGGGTTTGTTCCATAGAATAGGCAACCCACGGTAGTCCACAAAACTACTCCCATAACATATGCTCGCAAAGCTGCCGAATCCAAGACCCTTACATAGCCCCAGAGGGCATATGAAAATTATAAAAAGACGACAACTTGCAGGCAATCATCAAATCTTATGCCGCAGCAACACCGCAAACTAAAGAGGAACGTCGCCAAAACCCTAAATTCACAAAATTGTCTAGCCCAGTTGCCAAAATTCACAACAGGGCATTCCAAAATTTCTTTCAAAATCCCAAATTGAAAGCAAACACCGCAGAATCCCATCGCAGACTACTTCGGATCAAGAACGACACGCATCGGAAACCAAATAAAACCCCAAAACCAACAACCGGAAACCCTCACCGAACCCTTCTCGACCGCCGGGACCTCCTCGGATCCGCCGCCCAAGCCACCGTCCCCCTCGCCGCCCCCGCCGCCCTCCCCATCCCCGCCACCCGCGTCGACGCAGATGGAGGAGACGGCATTCAGCAGGTCGGGGGGCAAGGGGAGGTTGCGGGAGATGAGGCCGAGGGCGCACATCAGCGACTTCGTCTTCTCCACGCCATCGAGCGACGAATCATCACGCTCCCGCACCTGCTCAGGCCGCTGCTGGGGCTGGGGCTGGGGGCTCTCGAGCTGAGCCACCATGAGAGGCGCGAAATCGAATCAACGGCTCGTTTCCTTCGCGTGCTCTCCTTTTTTTAACTGTTATTTAAAAGGGGGGAAATCTGAAGGCAAAGAGAGGGAAAGGCAAATATAAAGGTCGGATTTTTACGTGGGTCTTCTTGTTGCTAATCTGCTGCCTTGAGTTCGATCAGGGTCTCTCTCCCTGTCTCTCTTTGCCTTGTGAGTTTTGTCCGAGGGGAAGAGGGGAGCGTTTGTGTGGGTGAATTTACCGAAATGGGCATGGGTATCTCTTCTTATTACCGAACCGACCACCAGGGTCAACCTCAAGCGTTCCCAAAGGAGGAACCCCAACATCTAATTTCTACCCTTTTTTTGATATTTTTGTTGGCTTTTCTGGCATTCAATTCCGGATTCTCTCCTTCTGGAATTTCTTTTCACGGCATGAATTCCCAATTTTGCAGCTTTGGTCCGCATGGGGAAGAGTCATAGCAAGAGAAGGCAAGGATTTCAAAATCTACCACTGTACTTTCCATTTATATCGATTCATGTTCCCCAACAATTTCAAATCCGTCATTTACATTCCCAAACAGATTACTGAAACTAAAAAGATCAAATTATTCTCAACAAAACTCCAACTCAATCCCCTCTTTTTCTCTCGACCTTCCTTATTTGTGGTGTCTCGATTCCGCATTGCTGTCAAGCTCGACATTGTAGTGGAGCTCGAGACCTCAAGATCTAGAGCTCTAGCTTGAGGCCACTGCGGAAGCTCAAGCGCTCCTACTCTAGAGCTCAAGCTCAATTGGCATCGAAACTGTAGATCTCTAGATTTTAGGATATGCTTAGAGCTCAAGGCTGCCAAATCTGGAGCTCAAGCTTGAAACACGAGCAAAGCTTAAGGCCCTGAAGTTGGCCAAGATCTCGATCGCCTTAGGGCCGGAGAGGGTAGCCAACCGACCTTCACTAGCTCTGGGTGAGGGCGTCGCGGCCCTCCCCGGCCCTAAGGGTTTGGGGAAAAAATTAAAGAAAATAAAACAAAAATCATTAAAAAAAATTATCAAAATATTATTTAAAAATTTTCACTTTAGTGCCTGTAGTGCCACATTATAATTGACTGGACAAATGGACCGAATTGATACAAATGTAAAAGGTTAAGCCTAAATTGGCAAAAATTTAGAACTGAATTGTCATAAGTGCAATAAATTTAGGACTTTTTTGGTAATTAGGATTGACACTTTAAGCTCATTTGAAATCATCAAGACACTTTTCTCTAATTTTCTAACAATTAAAAAATCGCTTTGAAAGAAAACATCAAAGCACATACTAGATGTGGTATATCTCACGTACTCATTCATTAGGTTTTCCCTCCACCAAGTACACCTGGTCATTGACATAATAAGACCATGGTATTGACAACAACTATGTTCTGACGCAACGCACTATAATCTTAAAACGTTGACTGAAGTTTGACCAAGAAATACTGAGAAAATTCAACCGATAATCAGATTATCAAGGGCCTAATTTTTCAACCTCAACTTTTTATCCTAAAAAACCTAACTTTATCTCTAGTCCGAAATTTGCCTCAAACATTTTTTTGTCTAAAAAAAATCACAAACTGTAATTCTAATTCCAAATTTGCCTCCATTAGCTCACCATCGAAAAATCCACGTTAGTCGTCCTTAGTTTACCTAATTTTCATATCAAAAAATGATTTTTTAAGGAAATTTTCACATTACCTTGCTGTAATATATTTGTTACCGATGTAAAAATGCCACGTCAAATAACTAATGGCGAATCCGACGACTTGCTGGAGAAAGAAGGATAAGAAAAGAAAAGAAAAGAAAAATAAACAAATTATTTAAAAAAATAGAATATTATTAAAAATTATCACGTCAACATCAACGGGTCAAAGTTGGCCGAATGGAGTGAATTGACACAAATACAAAAGATTTGGAACTGAATTAATACAATTTCAATAAATTTAGGACTTTTTAGTAATTTTCTCCCTCACTATTTTTTTCTCTTTCTTCTCCCATCTAGTCCACCCAAAGAAGTGAAGTAATTATTGTTAAAATCGGGAAAAGAATAGTGTCAATTATAGAGCTTCACATGGACCATGAGATCTATTCTCTTCCTCCTCATCTTCTTTATATTCTTCTTCTTGAAATGCATGGATCATTGTTCCTGTAGGATTCAGCACATAATCAAATCGAAAATAAAATGTAGCGAGAAAAGAAATTAGGACACAAGGTTTTAATCTTGGTTCACCCGTAAAACTAAGATTACGTCTAGCATAGGATTCTACTATAGTAAGCATGTCGCACATCGCGTTACATCACTCAATTACAAGTGAAAAAGATTATATAGGAGTGGCTTCATAAGCCCAAGCCCAAATTGCTAGTCGAAAAATTATGAGAGAGACCCATGTGCTTTCTTGTTGCGGGGGTTATAAACCACACCCCAACAGTTCCAACCTTGAAAACCCCTAAATCAAATGAATCCTAAATTGAAAATTCTAAATAGAAACTCGGTAATCCAAACTCAGATTTCCATAATCAATTTCTTTTTCGTCTTCTTCTTATTACTCATCAAGATATTGATCTTCTTCGTTTATCGTATTATGTGGAGCGGATCCAATCTTTAGAGTGGCGATGGAGTCGAAATTGATGGCAAGGTGGGAGCAAAGGGGCAAGGATTCTCTACCATGAAGGTAGAGAATCATTGCAATCCCACCCTATTTGGATGGGTGGGATTTTAATGTTTCTCTACCTTCATGGTAGAGAATCCGGAGCAGAGACCAGATTGAGCTTTGCAAGAAGTCGACGACAAAGGACGAGCTGTGTCTGAGAACTTACAGAGGTCTCGCAACATCACTAGCTTTAGATACTCCACCACCTTGTAGGTATTTATTAGGGGCGCATCTGGCAACACTTCTACTTTAGAAATCAACACTTCTACTCTAGAGCACTTGGGGTCCTTATTTGAAATTTTTCCTTATATCAACAAATGATTTTTATATGAATTTAAATGTTAAAGCGCAAAATAATATGGGTGTTAAATGAGTTCATAACTTATTTAGACCCAACATATCTCTATAACATCACTCAATCCCGCGCTCGCTCACTTCACCCTCTCACCTCAGATTAGGTATGGTGTTTCCTAGATTGAGTTTTTTTTTTTTTTTGGGGGGGGGGGGTCAAACTAGATTGAGTTTAATATGTAAGTATTTCAATAATATACATCAGGTTAGGTCGGATATGGGTCACTAGATTTGAATTGATGAAAATGAGTCGAAACATGTTAAATAAACTAATTGAGGTCGTAAATTTTTCGATCCGAATCACCCGTTTGACGGATCTAGCTAAATCTAAAGTGGCATTGTCAAGGAAACTTCATATGATAATCTGGTGACTCGAGTGGGTTACGCGAGTGAGATAGGCTTGCTATTGGGCTTAAATAATGGTTGAATCTATGAGCAGCCAATCCGACTACGACCGGTGTATTTGAGCAAAACCGTGTGAGAAATTTAGATTCGTAGGGGCTCTACGTTTAAATAGCCCACGTTCCAGTTGGGACTCTCCTTTGAAGACTCGGGTCAAACCGGTATGGTCGACCCGATTGGAAAGCTAGTTCGCACCTTTTGAGGATATTTGGTAAAGCCGGAATAACATGAACTTTAAGCAAGTATTGACAACTATAAATGTTTAAAATGAAGAATAAGAAGTTGTTTCTCTTAGGGTTAATACCATGAATTTTTTTTTACCACAAAATACTCCAATTTGATACACCGGTGATAAATTTATCATGAACTATTTTTTCGATTATCAAAAATCTCAAACTTGTGCATATGTGACAAATTTATTCTAGATAAATTATTTTAACCACCAAAACCTCAAATTGGTGCACATGTGACAAATTTACCATTCGTTAATTTTTGTTAAATTGGATTAATACCGTGAAAATCCCCAAATTGGTACGCTTGTGATAAATGGACGGTAAAAATCCTAAACGTGTATATCCAGCAACTGCCATGTGTCATCTGAATCAGTAATTTGACGATAAAATCTAACAGAAATTAACTTAAAGTAAATTTATCACAGGTGTACCATTTTGGAGTAAATTTGTCAAAACTATACAAGTTTAGGGGTTTTGGTGTTTAAAAAAAATTAGTTTGGAGTAAATTTATCATAGGAGTACCTGTTTGGGATTTTTCATAATATTAACCATGTCTATAAAAATCATCGATTTCTTATTAAATATGGAGTACGTTACCTGTAGCTTGTAATAGAAAAATTGGTAATACTCTAATTTGAATCGAGCGAGCGTGTTTTCGTTCGATAAATGTGACTATTTTCTTGTTTATTAGATAATTTGGATCGAGTGGTTTTTGACTCAAGTCATCAATCAACTAACTTATGTGTAGTTAGAGCCCTAGAGGTCATCAAATTAGAAAGGTCGTGTTGATTGAGAAGTTCGCCGTTAGTTTTGACGCTTAATTACTGATCTAAACGTCTAAGATTTATTATACATTTGCATTTTATAACTTAGACAATCCGTTATAAGGCGACTAGCAGCATGATGAAATCTAATACTGTGCGGTCCAAAGAATTTATGAAAAAAGGCTCGTGACCAATAAATTCATGGAGCGATTGAGAAATTAAAATATAAACATTCTAAAGATTTGTAATCGAATTATGTATTACATCATGGTCCATCCAAATTTCTAACTTCAGATCCTTCCCTTTGTGTCAGGGACTTTATACAAATTAAGGCTCGAGAATGATATGTTCCGAAACCTTACTCATGTGACACAAATTGAAGCACGATTAAAGATTGAGAAACCCACGATTGCCCGTGTCGACGGCTTGTGATCCACCATTCGATTTAAAACCGTTGTTGCATCGAAACATAGACAACTAAACATATAAATGGAAAAAAAAAAATTGCCCAAGACGGAAAGATACACAAGGTATTGAGAGGGTCCAGCCTTCGCCTGGGGCGCACAGCCATATCCATATGCGCCAGGACAGCCCCACTGCCCCAGCCACGACAAGGTTCCAGCCTTTGCCTGGCCGCTCCGCGTTGAGACTCGAAGACCGGTCAACGCATTTTACCTCGGTCGGTGGGGTGGATCGGTTGGCGATTGTTCTAAAGCCCAAATAATGCAGAGCTTTTTGGTTTTGACCACAAGCAAAATGAGTAACATAAGCCTGAATACAGTGGCTTCTGTCTGTGAGGAAACATCCTCATAGACCATGTGAAGTTGGACTGTCCTGTGAAAAAATGACAACTTTAAGCGCTTTTCGGAGCGGCTAACCGCGCGCTGTCGACGGGGTTGGACCGAGTTTCGCCGGGTCGATCACAGATGGATATTATACTGAGAAACTCTAGTCCAGACCAGTCTCTAGTAAAAAAAAAAAGACAAGCATATTCAGATTCAACAAAGGAAGGGAACCTTTGTGTCTGTTTGCTATGAAGGGCCTTAGCTTTTTATTATATTATTGCCCTGTCCTTTTGTGTTGTGTGGCCGATCAAGAGTTATATATTTTCAAGTGGTGTAAGGAGCTCCTCCTCTTCAAGCCTCTCCTCTCGGTCTCCACGCTCCCCACTTCCTGACACACTACAAATTCACGCCCTCCCTCCCTCCTCCTCCTCCTCTCATCTCTCCCATGCCCAACCTCACCTGCTCTATCTTCTTCCCTCTCCCATAGTCTTTGATCCTCATTATCCAACCCTCGAACTTCAGCTATCTCTACTGAAACTTTCAAATTTTGGTCCCTTCTTCCTCTTCGTTCCTCCTCCTGTCATGTCGACCATTGTGTGCCAAGGTTTGCAGTCATGTCTGGAGTCCCAAATCTTGGAGCCGATGTCTATAAGGCTCAAATTGACTTCACCAAGTCCTCCTCACTTCTCTCAGTTCTTGGATGTGCCCTCAAAGAGTAGCCTTTTGGGTCAATCCAACAAGGGGTCTGAAGTGAAAAATGAAACCCCCAGGATGGCCAGCAACTCTCTTGCCAATCCCATCTCACCAGTGAACAAGCAAGACTTTTCCTATGTCCCTCCAATGACAAAGAGTCCTTCTTCAATATTACTCCTCGAGAAAAGCCTGGAGATGTGCACTGAGGATCTGGGGAATGAGACTGGTATTGTTGACCATGTCACCGAAAGCATGGTTTCACCATCTGTTCCAACCGACGGATCGAGGTCCGACCGGAATTCACGTAAACCCCGTGAACACGTCGGGGCTAAGGAACCGACGCGTCGCAGCTTTCCACCTCCGCTGACTACTATCAGCGGGGTGAAGTCCCTCCAAGTCAGGCCTCACAGAGAAGACGGAAGGTTGGTTATCGAAGCCATTAAGACCCTGTCGAGTTACCCTCATTTTCAAGCCGAGAGGAGCGACGGCCGGCTTCGGCTGTGTTTTCTGAGGGAACCCACTTCATCATGCGTTGATTCTATAGATGATGAAGGGAGAATGTTCGATGATGGCGCGACGGAAGATGATGAAAAAGATTGGGAAGAAAACGGCGTCTTTGAGGAAGAGGAAGTTGATGGTAATGATATGAGAGATGATTCCTGTGCTGATGTCAACGGGATCCTTCAGAGAACTGGCAGATGCAAGGAAAGAGAGCCTGAATATAGAAGGTTGTTAACTTGGGAGCCATCCTGGGTGGCCACATCTTGAAGCTTTTTTTTTTTTTTTTTTTAATCATCGTTCAATTTTGAAGTGTTGTCCTTTTTCAACTTCTTATCCTTTCCTTCACTGCAACTGGTTTTTATTTTCAACTTAATTAAAACAAGAAAAATCAAGGAAACAAAAGCACATGTTTTAATCGAGGGCTTGTCGCAAAAAAAAAAATAAAAAAAATCGAGGGCTTGTCATTATTTACGATGGATAATGACACGAATGGTTCAAGAATTTTGTCTCGATATGTAATATAATCTCTGAACTTCAAATTTATTCGATGTGGTCCCTAGACTTTAGTTAAATATGCGATGTTGTTCCTGAACTTTAGATTTGTTCATGTGACCCCCAAACTTTTGGTGCATTTTTAATTTAGTCTTTGGACAATATGAGAATGTTCAATGTTGTTTTTCGATCAATTCAAGTTCAGTGACAACACTGAGCAGTTATATACGGTTTAGGGAGTAAATTGAACATGTACTTCAAAGGATTCCCCGATGGAAAAATAGAGATGTCTCTTACGTTACCCGTATGGTTCAGGCTTCGGGTTGGGTTCATCTCTATAAAATTCAGGGACCACATTAAACATATTAAAAGTTCGGGGATGACATTACACATTGAATAAAAATGCACTTCAAACTAAACATCTCCTTTTCTCACTAAACCCCAACTCTCTCTCCCCTTAAGACCGTCGCTCGTCGTACCATCGCAGCCGTCCTCGCCATCTCCACCGCCTCGGTCTCCCTCCCCCTTGTGTGTGTGTTTGTGTATGCTTGTGTATGCGCGCTCCTCTCTCGTGCCTCTCTACCCCTCCCTGAACTCTCTCTCTCTCGATCTCGATCCCATTTTCATGGTTGCCGTTGGCAAGGGCTTCTACGATAATTTTAGGATATCTACGGCGGTGAGTGAACGTAGACCCCCTATTCAACAAGTGATAATTCAGCATCTTCTCTAACTGTAGGTGTTCATATCTATGTTCAGTGCAACCTAATTCAAGAATCCAAGGGCATGGAACAGTTGCTTTGTATTCACAAAGAGACTGAAAATACTTATCAACGCGAAGGGCGTGGAAAAGTTAAAACCCACGTCTTGTCTCGCATCCACCCAACATAAATTAGAATGATGTCCGGAATCCCCCCCTCGGAACGGTCAAATATCCCTCAATTTTTTTTCTGCTTTGGTTGATTTCCTGCTTAGTCCACGTGGCCGATGCAACTCCAACCCTTTCAAGATTTGGATTAGGCTGTCGAAAACTGTGAAACAAATCGAGTCTGTAAACCACCCACATATAAAGCGTGTGTTGAAAATGAAAACATGGTGGCACTATCATGAAAAAGAACGATCCTTTGTCCTCGTGAAATTATAAGATTTTTTTCTCTGATGCGTAATTAGGGTGATTTATTTTAGGATAAGTAGGTTCCAAATCAAGAATCTGAAACATACCCTATGATTTGGTTCTCTTAAGAACCGGCTTGGAATCGAATCGGCTGGTTCCAAAGCGACCTGAGAACTGGACCGAACTTTTTTCTTTCCCGTCAAATTTTGAACACGCTTTAAGTAATATAACCACTACTTTAGGAATAACGTACCATGTGAACAGTGGTATAGTGGTTAAGGTACTGATGGTTCGCAATATAAAATTGGAAATCATATTGTTCGAGATAAGTTTGATTCGGTTCCCGAGTTGAACCGGAGTGGTTGCCCTGTGAACAACCGGAATAACATGTCCGTAATCCAAATGTGATATGTGTTTATTGTGACAATTTGCATGAGCTTTACTAGATTTAATTTCGGTTCAATACGCTATTTTCTAGTTTTCTCTTGATCATTGGTTGCGAGCATATAGAATCCGCAGAGAAATTATCCCTATGGAATCAGCAGAAGATGTGGTTCATGTTGCCATCACCTTGCTGTCCCGGTGGTCCTGATACCATAAACCAACAAAATTTTCTACAAAAATGTAATTGCTACAAGGACACGGACTTCCAATTCTTAACACGATCCATTTGCGCGACACACAATTAAGCAGATTTGAATTTGACATAAACGAGAGTGACCGATTCACGACACGACACGACACACGACAAGAATCACGATCGCACTTTACACAGATTTAATCGCTTAACCGATTTGGATATGAATGGACACTTTTAGGCTAGCATATTAACGCGTTCTTCCAATATAACATAATTAGACATGTTTTGATGCGTTTGATACTCATATTTAAAGACTTTCATATCCTTGAAAATTTTATAGAAGAACACTAATGTCTAAACAGAATAAATGATAAACAAAAATCGTATATTAGGCTGTAAAGTTCATTAAAATAAAAATAACTAGCTCAATCATACATTTTCAATGAAGTGTGAAGCGAAATTTCGTTGTTTCGTCTAGAAAAGTGTTAACAAAAATTATCATATATAAGTGTGTTTTACCTATTTATTGTGCATATGGGTTAACGTATAGTGTCGTGTCAATAGTTGACACGACGATATACTTGATAATCATGTTAGTCATATCCTGTAATCCATTTCATTAGGCGTTCCGTGTTCGTGTTGATTCGGCCGCATTCGGATTAGTCATATTTGTGGTATAGCCTGTTTCTACACGACACGACGCTATGAAAATGATGCAACACTAATTGACATATCAATATAGGAATATTTTTTTGAATTTTGTAAGTCTAAAAGAAAAACCATGTCTTTACAAAAAAAGAAACCACGTAAAATTTTACCTGCTGTAATTCTGGATTCGATTACTTTTTTTTAATTATTTCACTTATATTAACCTTTATTTCTTTAAAATCTGTGCACTTTGATTGTAAATTGTAATTTGTAATACAACCATGATGTCAGCAAAAGATGGGACACGGCGGAAGAAATCAGACAGAGGGGTAAGAGAAGCAACCCGCCACATTTTTCTTTTTTTTACTTACATTCTATTTTGTTGTATTTCCCTTTATAAGGATTGAGTTGGACAACATGACATCATCCTGTAGTTTCGCCATATTAGCATTTTTCAGAAAGATTAATTAAATTGTGGTCAAAATGCATTAATTGTAGAGAGAGAAAATTCAGAGCATGGACAATTGAAATCAAAGTTTCCATTGTAAATTAAGACGAGTTAATTACTATGATAATCATTCTGTTTCTATTTTTTTTTTCTGTTCTCGAGAACAGGTTTGGAACGGTAATCCATTTGGTGACGTAGTTCTATTTTCCTATTTTCGAGACAAATGTTTAGCCGTCACCCACCAGTCCCCATCCGATGGTTGTCGGTCGTCAGCCACCGTAGAAATTTCATATTATTATCAAACGAATATTTTTTTTTCGAAACAAAAATTTTATGTCGTTATCAGTGTCACGGAGTCAAGTTACTAGCAAGTGCTCGTACTCGATTGAACGAAGTTGTGTGGCGTATGGCGTGGTTTTGTCCACTATTGAAATTGTACTATACTACTATTAATTTGGGAGAACAAATAAAACAATCCCAGCAAAGTATTTTTCTTTTTATCCCAACAAAGTAATTTGAGCAACGAAAAAAATGTGCAAAATAGTAATCTCAAAGGGTAACGCAATACGAATTCTAACTCTTAATTTATGAAATTAAGTAATAGAATTTTTGAAATTTGTGTAATCAAGTATCTTCGCTAACTCAAAACATTTCGAGTGATGGAAAATAATGACTTTGCCATTTTTTAGAGTTGGAGCGGCCCTAAATGGGTTCCATACAAGAGAGTAAGCCCAAAATTATTTTCTTAAGAAATAGAAAAAAGCCTGAAAAATAAGCCAATAATACAATAAAGAAATTCAAATGTTTATTTTGTTAAAAAAGAAGAAGAATATTTGAATCTTAGGCTCCATTCGTGCCGTGACAAAATACAAATGAGTTGTTTTCAGAAAATACCTTCTAAGAAGTCATTTTTCGAGAAAATGACAATGTTTTCTAATGTTGTGCTGAAACCTGAAAATGAACTAAAAAATGCAAAATGACACAAATAGTCCCTAAACTTTGGCAGAATATTCAATCTGGTCCCTGAACTTTTAATTTGTTCAATTTAGTCCATGAACTTTGGCATAATGTGCAATTTGATCCCTAAACTTTTGACTTGTTCAATTCAGTCCCTGAACTTTTAATAAATATTCAATTTAGTCCTTGGACTATATGAAAATGTTCATCGTTATCCTTGATCTTAAATTAACAAAAGGACTATATTGAATATTTTTCTATAATTCAGGGACTAGATTGAACATGCACTAAAAGTTTAGGGACTAAATTGAACAAGTCAAAAGTTTAGGGACCAAATTGTACATTCTACCAAAGTTTATGGACTAAATTGAACAAATTAAAAGTTCAGGGACCAGATTGAACATCTGCCAAACTTCAGGGACCATTTATGTAATTATCCCACTAAAAAAATATGTCATGTCATTTGGTACAAAAAAGCAGATTTGAATTTTCTCTGTGCAATACTTATAATAATTCATATTTATATTTAGTTTTCTTTTTATATAAAAATTTTGATTTTTTATGTGTATTTTTTATTTTTTGTTCTTATTTTTTTAATTTTTTTTCCTTCTTCTTCAGCTTATCGTAGGTCACATCCACTCGCCCAAGGCTAGCGATGCGACCTCACTCAAGCCTAGCAAGCTTGCCTCGCCAGATCCCGTGAGCATGACCTCATCAGCCATCGCCGTTGCCGGCTATAGGCAAAGAAAGAAAAAGAATAAAAAATTAGATTATTAAAATATTTTGAATTTTTTTAATAATTAGAGTGAAAATTAGTGTGGAGGAGTGAAGGAAGGATAAAAAGATGAGAATATTTTTCTCACTTTTGAATGTGCTTTTCTCATGGAAGGAAAATGTTTTCCTTGACTCATTAATTATCTGTGAAGCTAACGTCAAAATGCCGAAAAAAAAAGCAAACTTTGTTTTGTGATCTCACACATATAACACCTACATTGCCAAATTACTCGAATTATATCTTAAATCCATTAATAATATGATACGACAATTGAAAATGTTTTATTTAGGGTGTATTTGTTTATACAAAATATTTAAAGTTAATATCATGAAAAATCTCAAACTGATACACTTTGACAAATTTACCCCAAACTATTTTTCTGACCACAAAAAATCTCAAACTGTTGTAATTTTGATAAAGTCGTCCTAAACTATTTTTTATCATTAAAAATCTTAAACTGATACATCTGTGATAAATTTCTCAAATTATTTTTTTGGGCACAAAAATCCAGACTGGTACACTTTTGATAAATTTACCGATTTTTAATTTTCGTTAAATTTTACCATCGAATTGCTAAATTTGATGACACATGATAGTTGATGGATGCATCAGTTTGAGATTTTCATCGTATGTTTGTTACAAGTGTATCAATTTAAGATTTTTCGTGTTATTAACCAAATTTATGGGAAACTAATGAAGGGTGAATTTAGCACAGTTGTACCAGTTTATGATTTTTTATGATTAAAAATTAATTTGAAATAAATTTGTCACATATGTACCCGTTTGATGTTTCTCGTGGTATTAACCTAAATATTTATATAAAAATAATTGCTTGTCTCAATTGAAATAATAGTCATTAATTATTTTTATCAACAATAATTTATATCTAAATATTCTCGTGAACGATGAAAACCGCTTCTATTCATTCATTTTTGCAAACATACAAGCGACCATTTTAGGAAAATGTATTTTAAGTCGTTCAATTTTTATGAAACAAAATAAGCATTGTGCGACGATCTTCGATCAAATTGACTGGCTAATAACAATTATAACTTTCTTTTATTATTTTACTCATGGAAAATGCCTAGTGTTCCATGATGACATATTGTTTTGATTTTTTTCAGTCAGTTTATATTGTTTCAATTAACATTACTAAATTAATAATAAGTCTCATTTGCATTTCATATTACATTTCTTTAGGAACTGTTTTATATTTCGCAATTATATTTTATCACATAGGATGTAGATATACATGAAATGCAATAACGTTCTCCAGCTTCTTCTCTCTTTTCACTGGGAAAAGTATAAAAAAGTCCTAAATTTATTGCATTAATGCTAATTCAGTCCTAAACCTTTTTTTGGTGCCAATTCAATCCTAAACATTTGTTCAGTCCTAAACTTTTTATTGGTATCAATTCAATCTTAAATCTTTTGCATTGATGCCAATTGAGTCCTAAACCTTTATATTTATACTAATCGAGTCAATTCGATCAATTTTGATCGAAAATCATTAGCATGGATATCAATTGTCCTATGTGGTACGACTGGCACTAACGTGGATATTTTTTAAATATTTTTTTTGATATTGTAAATTTTTTTAAAAAAATAAAAAAAATGCTTAAAAAATTATTTAAGATATTAGAATAATATGAAAAAATTTCCAAGTCAGTGCAAGACATGCCACGTAGGATAATTGATATCCATGTCGGCATTTTTCAATCAAAATTGGCCGGATCAACTCAATTGGCATAAATACAAAAGATTTAGAACTGAATTGACATCAATGCAAAAGGTTTGAACTGAAATAATATTAATAAATTAATATAAAAAGTTAATTAATATAAAAAGTTTAATCATTAATATAAAAGATTTAGGATTTAATTGACATAAAAAAAGATTTAGGTTCCTTACCAAAAAAATTTTAAACCTTACCAAAAAAAAAAAAAAGATTTAGGGCTTTCCACACTTCTCCCCCTTTTCCACCGCGAAGTCAAAACGAACGACTCTTACTCAGAGGCTTTGCTCGGCTGCTCGCAGCTTTTGGGCTTCGCTTGCCCCCGTCATCTGAATTCGCAACACGCGGCGCCGCCGTCACACCGACGTCACCCTCGTCGTCGTCGTCGTCGTCGTCGTCGTCGTCGTCGGACCTCAGGTACCCCCAGAGATCCCGATCGTCTCTCTCTTTCTCGTGCCCTCACTCGCGGATTCTTTCTCTATGTCTGGTGCGTGCGCTAGCCGATTCTCTCTGTATTTCTAGTATGTGGGTTTTGGGGCTTGGTGAATTTGAATTTGGGGCAGAGATCGATGCTTGGCGTGAGGATGTACGATTTCTCTCTCCGAATTTTGAGAGATTATGAATGTATATTTGATTTCTGAGTCTAGATGGGTGTGGGAAAGAGAAGGTAAGTTATATAATAAAGGGGCATCAATGAAGCAATGGAGCTTCCATGGCTGAATAAAAACTTATGGTTGGGATTTTGCCCAAATGGGGCAGGCCACTGTTGCCTAATGACAGCTGCCCCGTGGGCAACTTTTACAGCAGCGGGCCAGCGGCTGTGCCCGCTCCTGTCAAAGTGATGCCTTTCGCCCTGGTTTTTTGGAACATTTGCATTCCATCAGAAGTAATTTCAGGCATGATACTAAAACATGGCTAATACATCCCGATAGCTCTTATGTTCTAAGGAAGAATTGAATCATCTGGAGTTGGAAAAAACAGTTGTTGCTTCTTTTGCTTGTGTCTAAAAAGGACTCATGTTTGGATTATTCTTTTTAAGGAGTAGTCGGTAAACCTATGTACATTTTTTAAAACCCTGAGATGACAATAGATAATTCTTCTATGGTGCTTCTCTTTTCTTGCTATTAGTGATTTTTGCATAACTAACTTATCATGAGGTTGTCAACATCCCTTGACCGTTGGCAAAGAAAATGGGTCCCATAGGAAGTAGATAAATGTAGAGAAATCACTAAAAAGCCTCCTCACTTTTTTATCATCATTCCACTTTCCATCCTCTATTTTTTAGAGGCTTGCTCCGCACAAGCTACACAAGCCTTGGTAGAATGAAATCCAAGAATTTATGAGGAAGCGGAATGCTATGTAATTGAAGCGGAAGATAAAGAGTCAGCGAAGGAGAGGCATTCGGTCTTGGTGTGGCTGTAATGGGTTGTAGAGCAAGGCGATTCACTGGGCGTCTCACTCGGAAAGAATCCCCAATGCAATTTGTCTCTACTGGAAACCTATTCAACCTTCTGCCCACCTAAATTCACCTCGTCTTGAGTTTTCATCTTGGACACCAAATTTCACCTCACATTAGTTGATATATTGGATTTTGTTAAGAGGGGCAAATTGGTCTTTAGGACTCTTTAAGGCTTATTTTGTTGCTGTTGGTTAATTTATAACTCCTTTAGTGAATAATATGAGATTAACTTTTCCTCTCAGGGTTGCGATTTCCGGCAGGTGGGCGTTGTAGTCTAGCAGCGCGGGCTCGTAGGGATGAAGTTGGGCGTTGATGCAGATTCAACTTGAGATAAGTTGATGCAGAAGAATATCTTAATTAAGGAGGAGCAGACTTAACATTGAGCTCGCACGTGAGAGTGTGAGTGAGTTCACACTTGAGGGGAAAATTGTTAGGATCCACGTGTGCGTGAATTGTATTAGAGAAATCGAATAATCATGTTGTGCATAGCAATTAATGTATTCTAGTTGGTCCATAATTCATTGGCTTAAACTTTTGAGTGAAGGAGGATCCATTAGATATGTTGACAAGCTCGAAATTGGCCTCCCTCTTGGTGATCAACAAAAAAGATGAGGGTAGTTTTGAGAAGAATAATGCTGTGATAACTGAGATGATTCCCTCCTCGTCTGATCAAATTACTGATAAGAAGCTTGAGGGTGGTGCTAACTTTCACCAATGGACGAAAATTGTGAAGCTTGCTTTGACAGGCAGGAATCAGCATAGACACTTAACTGAGCCTAAGCCTAGAGATGATGAAACTTGGGATGTTATTGATGCACGCATTCTTGGTCAAATGCTAAATTCTATGGAGAGTAATATAGTTGGTCTAGTAACTCATATTGACACAGTTAAAGAACTGTGGGAGTATTTAGATATATTATATTCAGGCCAAAATAACCTGTCAAGGGTTTATGAGCTATTGCGGGAATTTTACCGATCTGAGATGAAGGGGCGTTCTATTACACAGTACGTTGCTGATTTTAATAGTATGTATGAGGAATTGAATGATGTTCTCCCTATTTCAGCCAATGTTCAGCAAATGCAACTTCAGAGAGAACAATTGGCTGTAATGGGATTCCTAGGAGGTCTTGGTCCTGAATATGAAACTGTCAGGTCTCAAATTCTTGGAGGAGAGACTATTGCATCACTCAGAGATACATTTGCTCGGGTTCTTCGGATGTCTCGTGTGTCTCCTCAAGATCCCACATCTGTGGTAGATAATTCAGCTCTTGTGTCACAGTTTCGAACTGGTAGTGGGAGTAGGAGTGATGGAGGAAACTGTGGAGGATATGATAGACATGGTGGTCGAGGGGGAAGCCGAGGCACAGGAACAGAAAGAAGCCAAGGCCAACAACATCTTTATGGACAATCTCACCTGTCTACAGATAGCTCAAGGGCAACACGGACTTGTCATTACTGTGGTAAACCTGGCCATATTCAGAGATTTTGCTACAAGTTACGTGAGAGACTAGGGCAGCAACAACAATTTGCAAAAACTGCACCTGGTACTGATTCTTTTCCACAGTTTTCTGAGGGCAAGGTAATGGTTATGTCTAAAGAGGAATTTGCTTGGTACAACCAATCTCAAATTTCACAGCCTACTTCTTCCACCGCTACTTTGATACAGATGGGTAATGCTACTACTTGTCTTTCAGTTGCTTCTCGCCCTTGGATCATTGATTCAGGGGCTTCTGATCACATGTCAGATCTTTCAGGTACATTTTCCTCTCTTATGTCATCTTTATCTACATTTACATTAGCCAATGGTTCACCTACACATGTTATGAGAGCTGCTACAGTTCATCCAACTCCTCCATTGTCATTATCCTCAGTGCTTTGTATTCCAAATTTCCGTTTAATCTCATGTTTGTCAGTAAGTTGACTAAAACCTTTTAGTGTTCAGTAACATTCTATCCTGATTCTGTATCTTTCAGGATCTATCTACGAAGAGGATGATTGGTAGAGGACGTGAGGAAGGGGGACTGTATGTGCTTGAAGACGCAACTTCCTTTGCATGCTCTTGGTTACCTCTCTACATCAGATTCACCGTTAACTTGGTTATCCTTTCCTACATAGTCTTCAAAAATTGGATTCAAGTTTTAAGTCTCTTTCTAGTTTAGAATGTGAGTCATCGTATTAGTTATTTGGCTCAAGTCATTAAACAAACAGACTCTCCCTTCTTGTTAGTCCATTCAGATGTTTGGGGTTTGTGTCATGTGACTTCCAATTTGAGTTTTAGATTTTGTTACTTTTGTTGATGACTATTCCAATGTTGGTTATATCTGATGAAAAATCGTTCATAGTTTCTTTCTATATTTCATGCATTTATAGTTGAAACTTATACTTAGTTTGGTGTGCATGTTAAAGTTTTGTGCTCTGATAATGGTAAGGAGTACTTTTCTGTACCTTTTTCTGATTTTATGACACAACATGGTATGATTCATCCTGTCTTGATACACCACAACAGAATGGTATTGCTGGAAGGAAGAATGGACTTTTGTTGGAAGTTACTAGATCTATGTTCTTTGAGATGAAGGTCCCCAAACCTTTTGGTCTGATGTTGTCTTGACTGCAGGTTATTTTATTCATTGCATGCCTTCTTCTTTGCGAGGTGTTACTTCATTTTCTACTCTATTTCCAAATCAGTCACTGTTTGACTTACCACCCCGTATTTTTGGTTGCGTCTATGTTGTTCATGGTGGACTTGGAGTATCAAAACTTGATTCTAGGGCTACCAAGTTTATGTTCCTACGTTACTCCCGTACTTAAGAGGGATATCATTGCTATTCTCCATTACTAAGAAGATACTACATAACTATCGATGTTTCATTCTTTGAACCCACTCATCATGATGTTCTAATTATTGTGTCTAAGCTGGATGAAGAATTACATGTGACCACCATTCAGTCGACTGTTCTTGCCATTTCACCAGTATCTACCATAGTAGAAACCGCCTTCTCTATAGGTTTGTATTCCGCGTCCTCGGGTTTATAATCTCCCCTTCCTTCTATCAACACTGCGTCATCTTCTATCCCAGATTTGCCATTAGCTGATCCTTCTCCTGTGTCTAATCTTGATCTTCTTGTTGCTTATCTCAAAGGTACACGTGCTTGTACTCAACATTCTATCACAAATTTTATTTAATAAACATCTGTATCTCCTTCCTTTCGGTCCTTTTTATCTACTGTTGAACAATATCCTATCACCAAGTATGTATCTAAGGCATTATAATTTTTTGACTAGAGGATAGCTATGGAAGAAGCGGTACCTTTTCCTTCAGGCAAAACTACTAGTGGGTTGTAGATGGGTCTATGCTGTGAAAGTCACTCCTAATGGTTCTCGTGCTCGTTTAAAAGCGAGACTTGTTACGAAAGGGTATGCTCAGGTGTATGGGCTTGACGATTTGGATACTCTCTCTCTTGTTGCCAAGATTGCTTCTGTTCATATGTTGATATCTCTTGTTGCCACTTATACTTGACCCTTTTTCAGCTTGATGTCAAGAATGCTATTTTGCATAGTACTCTGTATGAAGAAGTTTATATGGAGTAACCTCCAGGGTTTGTTGCTCATGGCCCTTTTTTCAGCTTGATGTCAGGAATGCTGTTTTGCACAGTATTCTGTATGAAGAAGTTTATATGGAGTAACCTCTGGGGTTTGTTGCTCAGGGAGAGTTTGGAAGATTGGTTTGCAAATTAAAAACAAAATCTTTATATGGTTTGAAGCAGTTCCATGGCCGTGGTTTGAAAGATTTTCTGAGGCTATACATTCTTTTTTACTGCCTAGATGTGACAATGATCGCTCTTTCTTTTATTGTCAATCAGAGGAATGCAAGCTGTTCTTGATTGTGTATGTGGATGATATTATCATCATGGGAGATGACTTGGTTGGTATAGCTGAACTAAAGATCTGTATTCAAAAATGGTTTCAGACTAAGGACTTAGGAAAATTGAAGTATTTCTTAGGAATTGAGGTGTCGCAATCATAGAAAGGTATTGTTTTGTCACAACAAATATACGTCCTGGGTTTACTCACTTATACATATATGCTGGGATGAATACCTTTCCAAGATACATTTGGAGGCATTTGAAATAGCATAAAAAGTCAGATGGACATTTCCCCATCAATTTCTTCTAATCCCTTCCTATCTTTTCCCTCTATATCTTTCCATCCAAACAATCAGCTTAAACTTTAGGATTTTTTATGCTCGAATGAAATGACACTCTGAATTAGGCCAGAATCTTTTCTTCTTATTATCCATGAGAAATTAGTTTTGTATCCGTCATATTTTTGCCTATTCTTTGACTCGTCTCTTTTTGTTCAAAGCAGAGATACTAAATTTTATTGTATTAACTTGTTACTTCTCATAACGGTTCAAAAAGATTGTTGGCTAAGACCAAAACGTAAAGTGAATATCTGTGAAAATATAAAAGCTTCGACCAAATTTGGAATGCCATTCACATGTCTCCACATTATGCCATATGATTCTCTCACCTCGATGGTCAATGCTTTGTCAAAGACGTAAACCACAATTGCCCATCGGTGCACCTCCACCGAATTACGATAGTTGCATCGCACTAAATCACAAAAGTGTCTCCTATGTGTCTTCGCAATTTTTTTTTGTCTAAAATCGTAAGAGACTTGACCTCCCAACTGGCTCCTTCTCTTTGTGGCTCTACCTCCTTTCCTTTTTACTGGAGACTTCAACCGTGTACTTCTTGTCTAAACCGGCGTACTGTAAGTAGTTTTTGATCGGCTTCAATGTGTATCGTTGTTGAGAGGCTGGTGGATTTGTCAAAGTTGTGCATTACTAGGGCTTTTGCATCTATTCCTAGGTTTAAATAGAAGCTGCGACCCATCACATAGTTTACGGCGCTTCTCGTATTGAGTCCAGTTGGTCCTAGGGTTTATTTAGATGCTATGTCTGGTTAAATTTCTGCAGTTGAATGAAGTCGTGAAGATAATTTTGAGTCAATCGGATCATGTGATGATGGAGTTGGAGTTTCAGTGAACTTTAGCTGTGAAATTCTAATCTTTAAGTCTGACTTTTTGTAGATCTGAACAAGCCATGTTCTTTGTTTCCCTTTGAACTGTTGTTATCTAAGGAAACTTTTTGTAGAATGATGCAGTGTCTTGGAATTCTCTAGCTTTTATTGCTTGCAATTGTTGCGGAGGTCATTACACCCTGCTTTGATGCCATTTTCTTCTGTGATATGGTCTTGCTATCATACGTTAGTCTGTTTTATTGACGAACTGGCATCAATCACTACAACTCAACTAATGCTATTGATTCAATTTTTTTGGACAATTAGCATATGTCCTTGTTGAAGTTGTGTTGTTGTCCCGCATCGCTTGTGAATGGGTTTTGTATACTCTTTATAATCATGTGGTCTCTCTTCACCTAATAGCTTAAGCTTTTGGGTTGGACTTTCTAACATGGTATCAGAGCAGGAGGTCCTGAGTTTAAATCTTTCCAGGCCCCTATTTACCTCCCCAATGAATTTGTCCACGTTTAGTACTAGGCAAAAGACCAGACTAAGTATGAGGGGGAGTGTTGAAATATACAAATATTAAATCGCGCATTCTTCTAATAGCTTAAGTTTTTAGAGCACTTGTCAAGTGGTCTCATCAAAATCTAGCATGGTATCATAGCCAGTGTTATTTCCTTCCGCGTATGTGGGCCCACCCCCCATTAGTTAATTTCCACGTGCAGATTGCTTGCACGTGAGAGGGGGTGTTGAAGTTGTGTTGTTGTCCCACATCGCTTGTGAATGGGTCTTGTATTCTCTTTATATTCATGTGGTCTCCCTCCACCTAATAGCTTAAGCTTTTAGGTTAGACGTTCTAACAGTCGTCGCCACTTGTGACTACGGAAAGGCCTGTGCTTGCCCCCTTTTTTTCAACCAGTAAATATGCTAGCCCTTTGTCCATGTAGTTGTTCCCCATGTAAAAAGCCAGATTGTTTATAAGAATATCTATTCTTGTGTTTCCTGTGTAGCTGTGCTTCTACCTGAATTTACGAAAATAGTGGGCTTGACATTTGCATAGAGAGAGACTGCGGCATAGCCGTATAAAGGAAGCCCTACTATGAGCACCTTATGAGTAATATATGGTCATTTGTATAGTATTTAACTAGTTTTGGATCTATTGTTATCTTCCCTATTCAGAAATTTTGAGCTGAGATTTGCAAGATTTTTTGTTCCAAGATAACCTTTGTATTGTGACCGACTATTCTCCAACTTTTGCATGAGATTTACCTCTATTTATTAGTCAGAGGCATGCTTTTTTTGTATCCAATGTTTCTGTAGGAATTACTTGCAGTAAATGGCTTCTTTTCGAGCTTTCCTGAACAGTCCTGTCGACCCCAAAACTGTTCATTTTTGGGGACCTGTTGCAAACTGGGGATTTGTGATCGCCGTATGCTCTCTTCCACTGTCTATATATTTCTTCGTGCCTTCATAAGTCACCAATGAAAATATCTGCAATTTTGGCTTTTCACTGGTGTTTTATTCGTCTGGTGCTTCCTATAGGGTTCGGTTGACATGAAAAAACCGCCAGAGATGATATCAGGCAACATGAGAGCAGGTTAGCGATTTCTGATTCAAGAAAATGTGTCAATTTATCTTCTTCTTAGCATGTCCAGCCGGGCAGTGTTTTCAGCTCCTTGTCTTGGTTGCAGCTATGTGCATGTACTCAGCACTGTTTATGAGATTTGTATGGATGGTGCAACCGCGCAACTATCTACTTCTTGCATGCCATGCTTCAAATGAAACCGTCCAGCACTGTCAACTCTGCCGTTGGGCGAACGGTCAGGGGTAAGTATCGAACACAATATCGGTTCAATACACACTTTCCATGTTACCTCAAATATACACTTTTAAATTTGGTCAGCTCATTCATCATAGTTTGTGTAAAGTGATGCCAATGCATTTGACGGTGAGATGCATAAACCGATAAACATTTACTTTGTTGTTTTCTCTATCTAGGTACTTGTCAAAGAAGGAAAAAGATGAAGCCTTGTCACAATAATATGTTGCTGGGGCCTGTCTTCCCTGTCTTGGGATTTTTTTCACAGGAGTCCCTCAAAAGTTTGCTTTTAATGTTATCAAAATCGTTATTGGCAGGTCTTGAGTAATCAGAACTCGATTTATATACTCTGCCGTTGCAATTTACGATTTACGCTCAACCAGTGATGCTTATGTATAGTTATTCTTGCAATGGAAATCATATCTTGCAATCTGTCATTACCGTGCATGAAAGTACGGCAAATAGGAGGAGTCAAGAACCGATATTTGTGGTTCAGTGGTGAAATTTACCCTATCCAGTTTGGCATGTGGGTTATTGGGTCTGTTGTCATAGTTGGCAAATCGGTTCTCGCGTTCCCGCATAGATATCAGTCCAGTCATCCTGGTATCGGCCGTTTCGTAAAATATCGATTCATGTCTTTCTACAGGTGTGCAGACATCACAAGGCATTTAATTGGCTCCTGGCCATGCTTCGGAATTGACTGACTCGATCTTTTTGGTTAAATGTTGCTGCGATCGTTAAACTAGCAAACGAACTAAATTAGCAAATCCGTTCGATTTGTTTGAACCGATTAACCTTAGGTGAAAGTACATTCTTCTGTTTCATATGTGAAATAAACCCAGCCCTTAATTCTAATTCTTTGCCCCTCGAATTCTCTTTCGGCATTGCTGGATCAAAAAGAACTAATTAATTAAAATCACAACTGAAAAGGGTGAAAATCGCTATTTATTGACAGTGCAAAAGCCGCGCGTTGTCACGAAAATACAATCTTGTCCATAGTATTCAAAGCGACCATATTTGTCCACCGCGCGATGTTTATCTCTGTTTGTTCGTACAAACAAAATTTTGATGGTTATAAATAAAAAGTCTTTACATTAAAAATTTGATGGGTATGAACTGAAAGCCCCCGCTAGGTGAGGGCTCCCGAACCCTCGATGTGGCCATTGAAGACCATGAGCCCTCACCCATATCTGCCTAGGTGAGGGCGTTGCGGCCCTCGCCCAAATATAGCTAGGCGAGGGCATCGTGACCCTATCTGGGGTTGGATAAGGGTGGCGACGCCCTCGCTTGTCGCCCACCATGAATAAAAAAATGTGTATAGAAATGAAAAAGAAGAAAAAATAAAAAAAATATTAAAATATTAAAAATATTAGTATAAAAAAAAAATCCATGTCAAGTCTCGTGGGACAATCGTCATTTACATCATCAGTTTTTGGCCAAAATTGGCTGGATGGATTCAATTGACACAAATGCCAAAGGTTTAGAACTGAATTGGTACAAATGCAATATATTTAGTACTTTATGACGCTTTTCCCGCAATATTTGGGGCTATTGGCTGCAGCCTGCAGCTATATTTTCTATTTTGAAATTTTAAATTAACCCAAAGATTAATTGAGAAATATTAATGAAAAATTCTTATCCAATTAGACACGAAGTAGATACAAGTAGATCTTCAAATTTGAAAAGCGAAAAAAGAGCGTGTACAAGGTGTCCTAATAAGGATTAAAAATAAATTACATTCAAGAGAATGCCTAATTATTTTGGTGTTCTCAAAATTGTGCCCCTCTCTTAATTCAGATGATAACTTGTCTTTGGTCTCTTCATCATGTTGGGCACGTACGGTTGACAATGTGTAGAATCGAACTCTCCACCTCCCCATCCCCACTTGAGAAGGGCGATCATTGTCAAGTACGTTTCGACCTTATTGACATTGACGATCAGGAGTTAGCAGAAGTTAGTGAGGTGTTTGTTCACTAATTCAACACACATCGGGTATAGAAAGGGCAGGAACGGTTGCTCATAAGACAATCGCTGGATGACAAAACAAACACCCATTTGTATCGTTGAAAACCTGCTGTGCTGTCGACACAAAGTGTTTCACCTATAGCTAGCGCTAGACATGCATCCCACGAAAAGCCATGGATGGAATTGGTCGATAATGTTACAAATGGACCCGTGACGAAGGATATCGACATTGGATTCTCATTTGCATCTTCCACCCGTAAAAAAAATTAAAGACATTATTTCTTGATAATTGCTTGTCCGCATTGTTAGCACCTAAATTTTAATTTTTAGAAAATTCATTTATTTCATAAAATGAGAGTTAATCCTAATTCTCGCAAAAAAGAAATTTTCATGCATTACATATTTTTATTTGTCTGTCATGCATTGGCAGTCAGTCGCAGGCGATCTCGATTGAGCTGAATTTAACCGGCAGCGGAACCGAAATCAACTCGGGAATTTTCGATCATGAAAGGGGGAACTACCGAAAATTATAACGGCCTCAATTTAAAATCTCATTCGGTCCATTTTAATTTTGTTGAAAATAAGGCTTTTAATTAATTAAAGCCCACTTAGGCCTTACGTTCGCGCGAATGAACCCATCTGTAAAGGAATTTTTGGCCAAAAGCCCTATCCCCATGGTGGCCGGATTTTCTGAAACCCTAGCCCGATATGATTATTCAAGAATCATCAAGTTGTGATCCTACGGTTGATATCACGTCGGAAATTTTTAGAGTCGACGGCTAGGATTGATTCTTAGAGCATAACCCTAATATCAACTATATATATCTCACTAAGCCTAGGGTTACAAAGAGGCCAATTCATTGTAAAACACGGCAGATATTAGGGGCCACACACAAAATTTACAGACGACAGATTTTGAAGGAAAAAGAGAGACGTCTTCCTCCTGACCGAGTGCCCTTCCTAGGGCTGAAGACATTCCCGCACGGTACTTCCTTTGCTGGTCGACAGAAGCTAGCATTACCGCTCGTGCCATGCTCACGTCCAACAAGAAGAAAATTGGAGACAAAAGGAGGGGTCAAGCGGTGGAGATCACGGTCAAAGGGAGTTGTCCACGAGGCAATATTCATGACCCGCAGCAATCATGGTTCTGAAGGGAGCAGAAAAAGACAAAACTGCTTCTTCATCATACACGGACATGTGGAGGGGAAATCGACAATCTCATAGCCTCATAATTGATTGATGTTGCAGCAATTGAAAGAAAGAAGAGAAAAGGGAGGCTGTTTATTTTTCTCTTTTCTTCAAGGTCACTTCTTTGCATCCCTATTTTTTTTTTTTTTCAGGCTTTCGCTCATGAACTTCCCTTACCAAGTGATACAGCAGGAGACGGAAGAGTTAACAATCAGCATTCTTTGAGGACCTCAAGAGAAGGACCAACAATTGAAGCATTACGTGCATGCTTGTAAAAAAATAAATTGAATCTGATGTTGTAATGCTTGCTTGGTTTTTGGTCCTTACTCGTCATGAAGCAGTATACTTTCTCACGGGTTTCATGGTCTTATTCAGTGCAAGGAAAATAGGATTGGCACATTGTGAGTCTCTATTCCAGTTTCACACCGGAGAACAATTTGTCGAGCAATCTGCAATTATTTCGTGGTCCTTGCATCTTAACTAGGAACATCATCCTCATCATTCGAGCCGATCTGCAAGGTTCACGTTCAACTTTCGAAACTTACCTCGAGCATATTTAGCCGTGCCACCGCCGCACGTCCCAACGTCTCGCGCGACATCTCCGGCCATCCCGTGACTCCTCCGTGAGCCGTTGCCAGCTCGACGTCAGTCTCGGCCGGCCGTCCATCGCCATCATCCTCGACACCGGCAACTCCCTCGGTGACTTTCCGTTATCATTTTCTTATTTTTCCCAGGATATTGAATCGGTCCTGTGGGTGCTTAACTCGAAGAGGGAAAGGAAGCTCTGTTTAGGTATAATTCTAATCCTGATTTTGGTTAATTATTGATTGATATTGGTTTGATTTGCCATGGTCTTTTGATTTTAGTTTAGTTGAGTTTAATCGTCTTTGCATGTACCGCGACTCTCCAACAAAATCAAAAGCCATTTTCGCTAAATAAAAATCAAGCTACGGTCGGTTCCGTCTATTACCCAGCGGGTGCGATTTGCCGGGCTTGACACAAAAAAAAACGTTAAATCGTCAAGATCGAATTTTTAGAAATAAAAATTTGATTTTTCCGGAGTTTTGAATTCTTGCCATGTTTGTGCGAGTGCTTGCCTAAAAAATGAAAACTGATTGGATTTGATTGAAATTCTATTATTGCCTTATTTTGAATTCTTGCCACGTTAGCGTGATTGCTTGCTTAACGGATAGAAATTGATTGGTTGAAATCCTGTCGTTGCCTTATCTAGGTTAGCTTCCCGTTTCAAATCGATCTCGTTTGGCAAGGAAAGATTCGAATTAGGAAGTTTTGAATCCGATCGCATTTTTTAAAAAAAAAAGAAGGCGCATTTAATAAATGGAGATCCCGATTTCCAAACATGGAAGGCGCGCGTATATCTTTGAAAGTGATTGGTGGCAAATCCCAGATTGATTTTCAAATTTAATAGGAAAATGGACATAATTTCGAAAATAAAAAAATAAAAAAAAATAAATTTCGAAAAAAAATGAATAAAAATGGCGAGTTCGGTTTTTGTTTAGCAAATTTCGAAATCCCAAAAAGATGATGACCAATTCATTCCGCATATTGCCATGTCATCTCGCATGTCTTCCTATATTTCTCATGTCATTTTATTTGTAATGTAATTTTCATTTATTAGGACTAGATGGACTAGGAAAAGCCCGATGTTGTGGGTTTAATAGAGTTGGGTCATAGGGCATTTAGAAAGATGGATAGGATCGTCGTGATCGACAACTTTCCTAGGAGAATCAGGAAGAGGCGACGGGCTATCATAACCGCTCCAAAGTGTGGGCCTTGCAAGAAGGGTGATGTCCAGGATCAGACGGCGGCCCAAGCCCAACAAGATCAAGATGAAGAGAGCGTCGGGGAAAATTCCGTTTAGTTTAGTTTTCTTTTTTAGGATTTTCAGAATTATCAAAGTGTATTTTCGATTTTTTTTAACTTCGAGTCAGTTGATTCTTTGTTTGTAATTTTCGATTATCTGAAGTTTTGTACCTTTTAATAATTCGTCGTATGTCATATAGTTTTAAGTCATGCATAGCATCAGTAATTCATTTATCTTTCTTTTATTAAAAAAAATGAAAAAAAAAAAGCAAAAGCCTTGAGTTGATTTCCGAGTTGTCAATTTTTCAAGAAAAATCCACAAAAAGAAAAGGGAATCCAGGTACCGAAAGGGCGTTAGTCTAAGTCGATTAGCGTAACCAAATCCTCGGATCCAAGATCTCTGGTTCACAGCGGTAAATTAGTTCTCCCGCTAGTTTACCTAGGTTTCTAATCGACCTACCTCGAACGATTAGTGGCGACTCCTCATTTGTTCTAATTTTTTCGTGTTGCGATTCGGTAGGGTTTGGGAGGGTCCGCATTAGGTTAGTTCTCGATAACTTGCCTGATAATCCGATTAGCCCGATTTTTTTTAGGTCGCGACACGCATCAAACATCAACTTAGGCGAAATCGTTATTTTTAGTGCTGGTTAGAGAGGAAGGAAACAGGAATTCCGAACGGTTAACGTAACAAAGACGAAGTAGAGTAGTTCGGTCCGGTCATAAATTGGTGGGAATAAACTGAAAGTCTCGAATTTGGTGGGCAAATGTGAGTCTTTGAAACGATGCATAATCTCTCCCTTAAGACAAATGGAGGTAAACCAAAAATATAATTACCGATGGATATCACAACCGAATAAGAATTGGCGTGACCAAATGAAGGCGTCGTTCATGTGAACAGGTGCGAGTGACTAGGTCCTTTTGCTTGGCTGCACATTGTTTTTGTACTTCTCCTTTGTATGTGTTTGAGAAGAAATACATTGTTCATATGTCATGCTATTTGTGACAGACATATTGTACCACGCAACATTCTAAATCTATAAAGACACTATTTCCAAAGGATTTTGGGCAAATTGATGCATATTGTGAAAGTTTATAGTGCAATGACCACAAAAAAAAAAAAAAAAAATTCGAGGAACAAATCAATTAAAGAGACTGATATTTAAAGGACAATCTATATTTCTTTCTCCCGTCTTTATTTTCCAGATAAGCTGAGAAAGTTGGTATTATTATTATTTTTTTCCATGTGGGTGCTAGTTGAGAATTTCTTGCTTCAAATAATAACCAACACCAAAATAATTTGGTCAAAAAAATAAAAATTATGTATTGAAAAAAAAAAAACTCCAGAATTCCTCTTTCTTGGCTTTCAACAATCACCATAATTAGTAATCAATAAAGTTTTAACCTTGCTGTATTTCAATTGGAGACTCTTCAACCTGAAGAATTAGCATCTGTATGACTAGGAAAAAAAAAGGTTACTAGTGCCAAAAACCTCAAACTAGTACAATAAACTTACCATAATCTAATTTTTTAGTTACAAAGAACTCCAAAATGTTATACATATGATAAATTTACCCTAAATTAATTTTTTTACCATAAAAAAATTCAAACTGATACGCATGTGATAAATTTTTTCACAAATTTCAAGATTCGTCGAAGAAGATAACTAAGCCTTGTCGCTGGAAGTTACAGTTCCTAACCCACCAGAGATCGAGATCCAAACAGAAGGTGATTTATCGAATAAAAATGTGGGCATGAGCTGTTCCAGGATTTTATCGCAAGATTGACTGCTTCATACTGGGAAGGATCATCATCAGCAAAAAGAAGTTTGTCCATTCTTAAGAAAGCCATAACAAAACAGCATCCCCCGTTTCTTCACAATCATATCACAGATTCCACATAACTAATAATAAAAAAAATTATTCTTATCTAGATCATGTTCACTAGAAGAAAAAGTTGAGAACATACCAGCGCACCAAATAAAATTAGATGTATCCTTCCAAGAGATTTCACCAATGCAGATGACAATGGGTATCTGCAAAACAACCAGAGTGCATGAGGCAGGGCACAAGAAAAAGATGTCGCGAAGAGAAGATACGACAAACGCTGAAGATGCAGATGAAAATGATTGTGGAACGCTAAGATTCTTGGTGATCCTCATGCAAAGCAAAGTGCATTTTCGTTCACAGTATGTTTGGGCAACAAGCAGAGTTGAAGTAATGTCATCAATATAGCAAGAGGCAGCACTGTGAGCATTAAATTGTCCAACGAGAAGCAGAGCAGATCCAACCCAAACGAGAACACGCACCCAAATTCTACGATCCGATGCGACACTTGTCCAAATGGGAAAAGAAAATGAAATAAGTTGGTATGAAGCATCGAATTGATGAAGAGTAACGAAATTGATGCATCGAAGAAGAAAAACTTACCCCAAACCTAGAAAATGGACTGGACATCAAAGAAGGAGTTGCGGCAGTTAACAAATGAGAGGCGAAAGAAGGAAAGAAGTTGGAAGCATTTACCTGAGTACGTACTTCATTTCCTCTCTTAGTAATGTGCTTAGCCGGATTTCTACTAAAGATTTTGCTAACGAGTTCGAACCTTGTTGGTAACCTTTGTTGATTAAGATATCTTGAATGTAAATCATCATCATAGTTCACAACTTTAGTCTAATCCCCCTAAAAAAGCCTGAACCGAAGAATTGTATATCAAAAAGAGTTATTAGAGATTGAAGAGACACTAGATAAATGAATTTTACTAATATTCGTTTAAATTAGACTCCCGAGCATTGAATTTATCAAAAGAGGTTGATAAGAATTATGTTGATAGACTCAATTATCTTTTGTCTTAATTTATATATCAAGTCATTATGAAAGAAAAGTGCAACATTTGCATTTCATTCCACTTTTTTTTTATTGTTTTTTGGAAGGAAATAAAAGGTCAACTACAAGGAAGGATCATGCTATTCCCACCCTTTATTGGCTCTCAACATTGAATTGACTACATTATCCCTTCGGATTCCACTCTTGATTTAAGATTTATATCTTACCATGTTTTCTTTTTATTTTATTTTTTCATTTGTTTCTATTTTGCTAGGGACAAGACTACCCATGTTCCTTTCAAACAACATTTAGTAAGGTTAAATGTGAGGCACACTTTCGATTTAAGACTGATGCTTGCCTTCTTTTTTTTTTTGTTTTCTTTTTTGCTTTTGGCCTTTTCTTTCTCCTGTTGGGACAAAATCTGTTTAACTCTTTTAAAAAAAATTATTTGGTAGATAACTAACTAGTCATTGTGTTTCTGACAAAAAAGAACTAATCAATCTATTGATGAGTTGTATATTTCTTTATTTTATGTACTAGGTAACTATTATTGAAAAAATAACTTAAGCACAAGTAAGAGGATAATATATGAGTAAATTGTGTATAATGCATACATCAACTATAATATTTCATTTTTAGGTAAATTTTCGTAACTTAGATTCAAAAACTATAATAGGGAAAAAGTGTCAAAAAAGTCCTAAACTTATTGCATTGGTGCCAATTTAGTCCTAAACCTTTTTTGGTGTCAATTTAGTGCTAAACCTTTTTCATTTATGCCAATTAAGTCCTAAACCTCTTACTGATGCCAATTCAGTCCTAAAACTTTTGCATTAGTGCCAATTTAGTCCTAAATATTTTGCATTTATGTCAATTGAGTTAATTCAATCAATTTTGACCAGAAATTACTGGCCCAAACATCAATTGTCATATGTGGCACTGTTGGTACTAACATGGATTTTTTATATATTTTTTATATTTTTAATATTTTTAAAAAAACAAAAAAATGATTAAAAATTATAGAATAATATTAAAAAAATATTCAAGTCAGCATTTGTCATGCCACTTAGAACAATCGATGTCCATGTTAGCCATTTTCGGTCAAAATTGGCCGGATTAACTCAATTGGCAAAAATACATAAAATTTAGGACTGAATTGACACCAGTACAAAAGGTTAATTTAGGACTGAATTAACACCAATAAAAGGTTTAGGGCTTAATTGGCACTAATACAAAAGGTTTATGATTGAATTGGCATAAAAAAAGGTTTAGGACTAAATTAACACTAATGCAATAGGTTTAGGACATTTTTTATACTTCTCCAAATTAGATTCAAAAAGCAAAGTCAAAAAATTCGCAATCATGAGAATAATCTAAAGAAATATTGTAAACGATTTGCATATAAAACTAAGATGTCTTTACTCAAGTATATGATTAGGGCTTGCTTATACTACAATAATGAAAAAGTTCAGAAGAAGACAAACGTGAAGTAAATATTGAAATGTAATAGGCGCGGGAGAAGCGGCTAGGGTGAAAAAAAAAATATTTGAAAGGGATGTGGGTAAGTTTTTCTTTTGGTAAAATTGAAAGAAAGAGGAAAAAAGCTAAGAAATAATCTTAAATTAAGAGTGGAACCCGGGGTAATGTGGTCAATTAACTATAATATAGCGTGAGCATAAGGGATTTCGTTTCTTTCTACTTAGAATAATTTGGTAAAAAAAAAGTAGTTTGAATATGAGAGCACTTTATGATTTTTTGAGGTATTTCATTGATTTTATATTCAACTTAATGGGTTGAATATTGCTATATTATCTTAATTAGCTATTAGTAAGTGTTTTGAATACTCTTACGAATTCCTTAATAGGATCACTTAAAAATTACAAATATAGCGAATAAAATTGTCTTCAGACAACATCTTTTTAGTCATTTTAGAAATTGAAGCCGCTTTTGATATTATATGAATGTGAAAGAAGATGTCAATTGCTATATTTTTCTCGTAAGCATTTTCAGACGATGAAAATAACAAAAACTGTGTGTTCGGTACATCTTTTTAGCTGGAAAATTACCAAAACAGTATAAATTTTTTGCACTTAGATCAATTTAGTCATAAATATTTTAATTATATTAATTGAGCCATAAACATTTTGAAAATTTATCAATTTAGTCTTTTGATCAACTTTGGCCGGAAATTATTGGCGTGGACGCTGACGGTCCTATATAACACGATCGACACTGATATGGTCAGTTTTTACAATTACTTTAATTTTTTTTTTTGTTTTTACTAATTTTTATTTTAAATTTCATTTTACCCTTTTCTTTTTTTTTTCTTTTTTTTTCTTTTCCCATCTTCATATGCCAGTCGCGATCGGCCACATGGGGGGGGGGGGGGGGCGACCTCGCCCACCTTAGTTAAGGGTCCACCTCGTTGGGCCTCCATGAGCTCGAGTCTCGCCAAATCCGACAAGGTCTAGCCTCACTTGAGACTTAGCGACCGACGGAGAAAAAAGAAAAAAATTGGCAAAAGGATACATGGGGTGTAAATATTTGTATATGATACCCACTTTAGTACCAATATTTTTTTTTATCACTTAAGTGTCAGATTGGAGAAAAAATGATTATTTAAGTGTCAATTTCGATTAAATAATAAACGTGGCATGTTTTATATTAGTTTTTTAATATTATGTGGAATTTTTTTTAACAAAAGTCTATCCACATGGCATGCTTTTGGCAATTTTTTCTTTTAAAATTCAGTCCACGAGGACTTTTAAACTAAAAATTAAGTTATTTTTTAAAAAATAAATTAAAAGTAGACAAAAAAATAACTTAAAAAGTAAAAAAAAAAATTGTAGTTGTAACAGCGAGGGCTGTGGCCACCCATCATCGCCGATGATGACTAGTGAGAGGTGGGGGAGTGGCCGAAGAGGTCGCTGATCCCCGGCGACCCTCACTGAGGCCTCGCAATGGATCGGCAAGGCCTGGTCGTGGCTAGCCGAGGCCTCACCGATCCCTGGCAAGGCCTCGGCAAGGGTCTTCGGTGGCGTGAGCTCTCGCTACTGAACTTTATTTTTTTTAAGCTTATTTTTTGTTGTTTAGTTTATTTTTACTTTTTAATATTATGTGGATTTTTTTATTGATTTTTTTTTTTGCTGAATAGGATGCTTCGGCTAGTCATTATGCTTTTCGACGATGCTCATCGAAGTTGACACTGAAATAACTATTTTTCAAAAAAATTGACACTTTAGTAATCAAAAAAATAATATTGACACTAAAGTGAGCCATACACAAATATTGACACTTCATGTGTCCTTTTGCCGAATTTTTTAATTAAAAATCAAATTTATTTTAAATATGCAAAATTATCTACATCAGAACCGCATGTATCATGTAGGATGGCCATTGTCCATGTCAATAATTTCTTGCCAAAATCGATCGGAAAGACTAAATTGACAAATTTTCAAAAGATTTAGGACTCAAACGGCACAATTAAAATATTTATGACTGAATTGATACAAATAAAATTGGTTCATTTTCTCACATTTTGCATCTGCTACAACTGTGAAATGGATGTGCTTTGGCTCTTGGTACAAATTTCGCAGGTGCAACAAACTTGCAGCTAAAATGCTTCTAGAACTTTTAAATAACAACTAATAATATTAAAGAAAAATTTTAAATAACGCTCTGAAGTGCTTTCATTTTCTTAATTAAAAACTTGAAGTGCCTTATTTATTTCAAAGAAGGACCTGACCGAATAGCATTTTTGTCTTTTCCGTTTTAATTTTTTTTCCTTTTTTTCATTTTCTGTTTTCATTTGCTTTTCCTTTTTTCCTTTTTCCTTTTTCTTTTTCCTTTTTTTCCCCTCCCCTACCCATCTCGCCTCGCCTTACGCAGGCCCAAGCGAGGGTGATCCCCTCTCAACAACGGCGTAGGCGGTCCTTGCCTAAGGCCGGCGGCGGCGGGGAGTAGCAAGAAAGAAGGAAAAAAAAAGGAAAAGCAAAAGCAAAAAGGAAAACAAAAAAAAAAGAAGAAAATGAAAGAATTTTAAAACATTAAAAGAAGAAAATGCCTTCGATGAAGTCATTCTTTAAAACAAAAAGAACGTTGCAAGCCATTCTTTGAAATAATGGCCTCCTCTTAGGCCATTCTTTAAGAAAATAATTAAATTTCTAATAAGACAAGCATAGGTAACAAATTTACTGAAACTTTCATAAATTTTGCCCAAACATCTTCTCCTTCTGTCGATTCCCAAGAAGAAACACAAGATCACACGGCGCACACTCGAGAAAGCAACCCAAGCCCATCACTTCCCTCCCTCCATCGCTTTCGGTAGTTCTCTCTCTCTCTCTCTCTCTCTCACTCTCTTCTGTAGTCTCTCCTCTTCCTTGAACCAACCTTCCGAAAGACGACGAACGTCCTTCTCTATTTCCAGCTCTTGAACTGGAGGGCTGATGGGACGCGGCCCGTGAAGTACGGTGATAGCTCCGTTCGTTCTCCTCTTTCCCGTGGGAAGGAAGTCGAAAGATTTTCTTGAATTATGGCGTTCAATCTGGAGTCTGTCTCGGAGGCGACGTCCGGAGCCGTCGGAGCTCTGGTCAGCACGACCGTCCTCTACCCGCTCGACACCTGCAAGACCAAGTATCAGGCCGAGATTCGATCCCGCAATCATCAAAAGTACAGGTAACAAAGATGTTTCTCTCTCCTGGGTCCCGCTCATGAGCACGAAATTTGGATGTTGTCATGTTGGGTTACGATAGTTTGCCGTTGCTTTCTTGATGTTCTTGGATCAGGATCTTGATGGTTTATTTTGAGAAGATGCTCTTGTGTGAAAATTCCTTTCAGGGGGATTATGTGTAGTTTTCTGCTTCAGATGGTGCGAGTGTTTCCGGTAATGTGGTGTGTTAGTATAAAACTATGGAATGACCCAGAAGTGGCAATGGAGATATCAAAATTGCAGCTTGTCTCACTGTTCAGTTGCTGTTTTTCTATTCAAGTCGAGATGTTATATAGATAGAATGTTGGCGGCTTCAATGAGATTTTCGGAGTACATGAGTGTCTAGACGGATCCTTGTTCCATGGACACAGAAATGGCGCAATTGGCGTGGCCTTGGACTCTCCTGAGGAGTTGTTTTAAGTGTCAACGGAGCAATGTAATAGCATAGGTTTCCGCTGGATGCTAGACTTTGAGGAAGCATTCATTGTGTCAGGCAATTGTTTTTGCCAAGAAACATCAGGTTGTATGCAGGAATCATGAATTCAAACTCAGTCCCTTATGTCTCATGCTTCTTATAGCTTCCAGACATCCACTGTCCATTTGTTCTTTGATTTCTGGTGGAATCATTTCTCCAAGTAATCCATTTGCTCTTGCCAATGAATGAATCTGAAAAGTGCACCCTGGAGACCCTTAATCATTGATGGGATCATCTAGGACCAGGTCACATGAAAATACTAGGGGGATTGTTTTGTTCAGAGCATGTGGTCAAAGTGGATGAGTGACAGTTCTCACATGGCTGAAATATTACAATCTATGCTTGCTGGACTTTGAACCCCTATTTGTGGGACCCTTTGGAGGTTTCTGTGTTGTTGACTATAAAACCCAGTTATTCATTTTCATCTAGTTTTCAGTGTGTCAGTATTAGTTTTTCCTTATGTTTGGTTGTTTATTTATGTGTTGTCCAAGATTACTTGATGCCCCATTTCCTTGTTTCTGCTGAAACTGATTTGGGAGTTGTCTGCTGTTTATGTCAAGTGTTAATTGTACATTGGTTTTGCAATGTGCTTTGTAGTTGGATGGGGGTGAATTGTCATGAAGTTTGTAGAATAGCAAAAAGATGGTTTTTGCTGACAAGATGTGAAACCAGGGTATATGTGTTTCTATCACATCAAGGAGTGACTAAGTTGGAATTTTTAAACTGGTTGGAGTGAATGTTGCCGGTTCTCTCATGTTATTTCAAATTCTAGACCTTCCATGCTTATGGAGATGCCTGACCTGTTTCAGTGTTCATATCCTCATCGAAGTTGCTGACATGGAACTTCTGAAGATAGCTTGTATTCTGTGTCTTGCTTCTTCAGGAACATTTCAGATGTCCTATGGGAGGCAATTTCTACTCGTCGGATTCTTTCATTGTACCAGGGACTTGGGACAAAGAATCTCCAATCTTTCATTTCGCAATTTGTTTACTTTTATGGATATAGCTTCTTTAAAAGACTTTACTTGAGAAAGAGCGGCAATAAAAGTATTGGAACGAGAGCAAACCTGATTGTTGCAGCTGCAGCTGGAGCTTGTACTGTCATTGTGACACAGGTAGTTAACATGGGCTGTTCTCGTTTCTAAAATGATTGACAATATGGGAGGAAGGGATTGGTGCTATTTATCTTGAAAACGAGAGGGATATTTGGAGAAGTGACAAGTAGAATGCTAACAAAGGAGTGAAACCATTAGGTTAATCTCTAATGGAGTGCCTACAACATCTGCTAATCTTTTTGTGCCATTGATGAAACCACAGACATTTAGACCACTGAAAAGGCACTTTTTTGCCAATTTGTTTAAAAAATTCACTTCTTCGATAATAATGTTAACATCAAGAGTGAATAGATCTATTTTCATTTGATATTTTTCAGTAGTCTAATATCAAAAGCGTAATGCAGCCTTTGGATACTGCATCATCCAGGATGCAGACAAGCGAATTTGGTAAATCTAAAGGACTTTGGAAGACCTTTACAGATTTCACATGGAGGGAAGCATTTGATGGTCTTGGCATTTCTCTCCTTCTAACAATAAATCCATCTATTCAGGTAGGTGATTCTATTGTAATATATAGTCACATGTATAGAGCACCTACTTTAAAAGGCTGCGGGATTCTTGAGGTTATTTTGTATAAAAATGATTGGGGGCGTTCTGTTTTAAAGGGAAAAGAGGCATCTAATGCATTCTCACCTCCCCAAGATCGTTTTCATACATGATGTTACTGGAATAGCTGATGTCAGGAACTTATTGATGTAGATTCATGTTAGTTGCTTCCAATTCTGCAACATTTTGAGAGAGGGTTTGTCTGCATCTCAACTGTTATATCCCAAGGAAGCAACCTAAGGGCAGCTGGTACAAATTAAAATCCACCTGACAGATTTATTCCAAAAAAAAAAAAAAAAAATCCACCAGCTGGAAATATATATATGATTTTCTTATTTTTAATGACTAGTTGAAAAGGTTATATGCAGACAGCATATTTGACAATTGGAAGTACTTTTGTATTCTACAGTACACTGTATTTGATCAGTTGAAAGAGAGATTGTTGAAGGAAAAGCAGAGCAGAAGTAGAGGTATGGGGTCGTCTCCTGAGTCTCTTTCTGCCTTTTCAGCTTTCGTCCTGGGTGCAGTCTCCAAGTCTGTTGCGACCTGCATAACATACCCAGCTATCAGGTGAACTTACTAGTTTTTCTTTTCCTGACACATGGTCTAATTTGGCCTAATTATTGAATGCATAGTTATGTTACAATAGTCAGTTGGGATGAACGGATGGTAATAATTACAGATTTTTTTGTTCGTCTCGTCTGTTGTTTCAGTTTATGCAAATACGTCTATAGGAGGCCTTTCATGAAAAAAGTTTGACGGAAAGATACTGCTATTGCAAAACTGATCTGTATAGATCACTCGGATTTTCTATAGATTCCAAATACTCTGATATTGTGAAAAGTTGTCGACCTAAATGCGAGCTTAATAACTGCTATCGGCTTGGAATAATTTTCTAGAAGCTTGATACAAGATATTTTGATGATGGCTAGCACGTGATGGTTCATTGTCCAATGTTAGTCGAAGAATGAGGGCTTTTTTGGTCATACATGCCTATTCGCATCAATCAACCTTAATAAAAGGAGCAGTTGTAAATCTATGAGATTAGTTCCACATATTTTTCATCCCTTTATAAATGTTAGTACTTCAAGACTAATTGTGTATTACTTCCTTTTGTCTGTCCGTGCCTTCTACAGAACTAACTTTATCTAGTTTTGAGACAGGTGTAAGGTCACGATTCAGGCTGCGGAATCAGATGAAGACGAGACGAAGGAACCTCAGCCTAAAGCTGAGAAGACAATTTCTGGCGCAATGTGCTCAATTTGGAGACGAGAAGGCTTGCTGGGTTTCTTCAAGGGACTGCAAGCACAGATCCTGAAGACGGTGTTAAGTTCAGCACTACACTTGATGGTTAAGGAGAAGATCACGAAGAGCACATGGGTTCTAATGCTTGCACTTCAAAGGTATATTTTGGTCAATCGCGTCAAATTAAAGAACGCTTGATGATCGGTGCATGTCGCCAAAGTAGTTGGTCGTAGAGTGTCGGGATTCCAATTTGTGATCAAGGGCCTCTTCCAAGGGAAAGGGAAAGATAAATCAAATTCTAGCAGACAGGGACGGCTTCCCTTGTATAATAATGTGGGAGTGGTTTAGGTTTGTTAAAGAATTATAAGTGGATATCTATCTAGATTTCTCTTACTGCATCTCTGATTTTACTTTGCTGATCGGATGTGATTTGCTTGCGTCCTGGAAAAATCAAGTCCACAGACTCAATTCTTTGTGGAGGAAATGAACCCTGTAAGCCAAAGAAAAGAATCCTTATTGCACCGTATGAGTGCCGATGCGGATTCAATTGGGTCTCTCTGTATTGGTAAATCGTTGCCGTCGGCGTCCCGGTCGTGAGATTTTTCTTAAGCAGGTTAGTAAGTGGTAAATTCGAAAAGAGTAGTTACCCAGCAAGATAAGTAAGTGGAATGTATTAAAAATCTTGTGTGTTCCATTATAAACACATGATGATGCAGCAGAGTTGAGCTCCTGTTTCAGCAGTCGAGTTGTTTTGAGTTAAATCAGAGACTAGTCAGCACAAGGGCTGAGCCTGAGACCTCGTCAACCTGTCCTGTCACCGAGTCAAATGATTGTTCATGCTGTAAGCTTATCTTAGTCCAAAATTTCAACTGTAATAATAACAGGGTTACGCACACACAGGAGAAATACAGCATTAAAATCACAGAATTGACAAATAAGAAAATACTAGCAAATATTTGAAAACACTCATAGTCTCTCCTATCACTCCCCATAATCATTCACACGGGAGAATTACCAAAAAAATTCTATACCTATTGTAATGTATCTATTCAATCTTTTTTTTTTTTTCAATTCAGTCCTAAACTTTTTTTATTTGTGCCAACTCAGTCCATCCGGCTAATTTTGTCTGGAAATCGATGATGTAGCGTTGCCGTCACTAACGTAGCATTTTTTAATATTTTAATTTATTTTTTATTTTCCTTTTATTTTCTTTCCTATCTTCTTCTTCCTTTAGCCATAGGGAAGAAAAAGAGAAGAAAAAAATAAATAAGGTTTGAAAAAATTAAATTATTATTAAAAATTACCTCGTCAGCGATTTCCAGTCAAAATTGGCCGGATGGATTAAATTGGTACAAATACAAAAAGTTTAGAACTGAATTGACACAATTACAATAGGTTTATGACTTTTTTTTTGACAATTTTTCCTCGTGTAGACGCACTTTTAGTATCTCGTGTTAGCATAATTCACGACTGATAATAAGAGTAGGTGAAAAATTATTCAACATATTTTTATATGCCAAATTATTAGAATTTTGGTTAACGTTCAACCAGTGAAAGCAGAAAGAAAGCCAAAACGTGGGAAGACCTTCACATGTCTTCGCAAGCAAAGCTTGAGTTCGATGATTGTCTTCTGCGAACCGCGGAGAATTTCCCTCGGATTGGTTTACAGGTTATACAGACAGATTCGTCATTGTGACCACATGCGCTACGATCCAGGTGCAGATGGATGGATTGAATAAAGGGCTAATATTACAAAAAACCCCCAAATTGGTATGTATTTGACGAATTTACCCCAAACTATTTTTTTTTACCTCCAAAAATCCCAAACCGTTATTATCCGTGACACCGTTAGTTTCCGTTAAAGTTCGCATCAAATTGCTTAGTTTTATGACGCGTGACAGTTGACGGATGTATCAATTTCAGTTTTTCACCATTAGTTTATCACAGATGTACTAATTTAGTATTAATCAAATTTAATGAAAACTAACGAAGTGTCAATTTATCACAGGTATACCAGTTTGGAGGTTTTGCAGTTAAAAAATTAATTTGGGGTGAATTTGTCATAAATATACCAATTTAGGGTTATTAATGGTCAACAAATTAACTAGTGATAAATTTATATCACAGATGTGCTATTTTACGGGTTTTCGTGGTATTAACCCTAGTATAAATGCGTGGAAAAGTAAGCTTTCTGCTCATCCGGGGTTGTTAGCGAGATGTGCATTCTGTATTATCTAATCGGAAGAGATTGGCAATTGTGATTTTCTGTAAATTGCTTCAGTTGATATTCAACATATGGACATCACTCTTTAAACTTCAAAGCCGTCCTTATTTTCAAACATAAGTACATGCACAGACAGACACACAGCCAAAAACACACACTTATTTGCCCAAAAACCAGGATTAGCTACTTGCTATTTTTGGTTGGGGTCTATACTATTGGTTCTCATTCTTTCACAAGCACACAGCATCATTGCACACAAAGGTTCTTGTTCCTTTGAGGGCCAAACCAGCTTAAACTGATCTGATCAAGGTTTAACTGTGAAGTCGAAGTTGGTGCAAGTAGTGGCATAGCCCAGCAACGAGGAACTGAACCCCAGCGTCGATTGAGCCAGATCAAACACGAGGAAGTTGTCCTCCATTTGGTAAGACCCTATCGCCACGGCTTGCTCGGCCGCGTTCCCTCCGTCCACGAAGGCCAGGCAGGCCACATCCTTGCTCACTTGCTTCATCGAGTTCGCTCCATATATCGTCCAGTTCTTCCCACTCGCCACTTGCAGATTGATCTGGGGAACCTGTAAACCTACCCGAGTCGATGCGATGGCGCTTGACTTGAGACAATACTCAAAGGGCATCACCTTTTTTGCTCGAGGAATGCCCCTGGTGGCTTTCTTGAACTCCTCGACAAAGGCATCATAGACATCGCGCCTGAGAACGGTGTAAGGGATTACAGTGCTCAGCTTCGTGCCGCCTCGGCCAAACGGATCCATGGACAACGCGTTTCTTGGGAAACGGACTGGCTTCCCAGCTATTGATATGCCGTTGAGGCCAATGTAGTAGTCGGATGATTTAGGGCTCTTTATCAATTGGGTGTAGGAAAGAAATCTGGATACGTCAACCAAGGCAGGATTCCTAAACTGATACGGGCCGCTTCCGAAGAAAAGCGTGCCCTTACCATTAGGAACACTAGGAAGACACATTGCGAAGCTCTTGGTCATTCCCAGATAAGGAGGGGTTAGTTGCGTTGCAAGAGCGAGAGGAGCCCACGAAAGGGAAGCCAAACCGGTAGTGCCCGAAGGAAGAGACTTCAAAAGGTACACAGGAGCACAAGACATGTATATGTCATTCAAGTCTACGGAGCCAGTCGGGCTTCGGCCATTTGTTGCGTAAAGGGCGACGCTCTTGTACGTGAGGTCGGAGAGAGCGCAAGTTTTGGCAATTGGGTTGACGGGAGTTGTGATGCAATTTTGGCAAAGGTTGTTGGTGGAGCTGCTGGATGGAGGGCAAAGCGGGGAGAGGTAAGACCTCGCCGACACGCATTGCGCCGCCTTGCAAGCCACGGGAGGGTGCCTGTACGGGCAAGTGTACCATGAAAACGGAGCGCCGAGGTCGACAACATAGTTCTCGTGGAAGTTGAGGGTGGTGGTGTAGAGAGAAGTGGTGATGTCCTTGGTGATGGGTGCAACTAGGGTTTTGTAGGGCTGATATGATGGTGAAGCATGAGAGAAAGCTAGGGCAAGTGCCAGGAGCACCAAAGCTTGAACCAGATGCATTTTTGTTCTCTTTTTCTTGGATTGGATCAGTGTTTAGGCTTTGAGGGATGATTTTTGGTGATTGGAGAAGATGGCTATTTATAGGGGAAACTAAGCTTTGACTTCTTGATCTTGATCAAGGAGAGCAAGTACTTCCACTGGCACTGGAGATCAAGATCTTAACCTCATGATAAACAGTGTGCTAGAGTCAGAAGAAGGCTTCAACTGATTCTGACCAGAGCTACTACTAAAACAGGCGAGTGCTGGTATCTTAGCTGTAATGACTTTTTCATTCATTATTCTTTCTTTCTTTCTTTTATTTTATTATTATTATTATTATTATTATTATTATTATTTTCTTAATTTTGGGGGGGGGGGGGGGGGGGGATTGTGTGTCAAAGAGCTAATCTGTGGACATGTCATTCATAAATATGATTAATGAAGTACATTGATGAGACGAGTGTATTCCGATAATTCAATAAGAATTTGCTTGTTAACCTTACTCAATTATAAAAATTCGATTTTTTTTTTTAGTATCGTTCGCTCGTAACATGAGAGAAGAATTGCATTGCAAATTAAGAATCGTACTAGTTTGATTGCTCAACAATTTGAGCGATAATCCCTTAATAGACCCCTGAGGAAAAATGGATGATTAACTGTGTATTTATGAGAGTAGCCATTCAGAAAGCACCATAAGAGTATTAACAAAGACCACACAAACTTCTATTTAGAACATAACTAGTAAGTAAAATATATGTATATATAAAAAGTTGTTTGAAAACTCAGCTAAATAAAAAGATAAGGAAAAAACATCATATTAACCATATCTGCCAAATTTGAAAAATTGATCATTTACATCAGAAAAATTGTGCAACATTTTTTAAGCCCAATCGCTGGATGAATATGCTAAGAAAGTTAGATTATAGATGCAGCATTATTATCACTCTCCTGTCTAGTACTTTAAGGGCACTTCCCAAAATCTCAGAGGATCCGACCCTTGGAGATGGGCGATCGTTGTATTATCAAAGGACAAATCTCAATCTTTCATTGGAACTCTTTACCGTATTCGTGAATTACAACATTCGATGAAAAAGATACAACAAGATTCAATTGGGTACTGCTTCCTTATAAAGGTAAAATTAATCTCTCAAGGGACGATAGAACTCCCCATTTATAATTTGTGAAGCGAGGACAGTCCAGAAATCCTCAATTACTAAATGGTTGCATATAGTTATCGGTTGCTAGATTGAGGTAAACTGTGAACCACTAGTAAAGAACTTTCAGTCAATCCTCAAGAGGGCAGGGCGATGACTGGTTTGATTAGAAGCTTCTTCTCGTTAGTCAAAACACATGGGCTTTGGCTTGGGCCTTTAACACTTTCTTTTTCTCTTTTCTCCTTTTGATTTTGCTTTTGGGGAGGGTTTTAAGTGATAGGCCTCTAGGAGTTGAAAAACTAGTGTAAACATCCTGCGGGTAGCCGCGAGTCTGAGAAAGCATTCTTTACGAGTTTTTGCCTGAACTTAGGAAGCCTCAAGCAAGCTGACAGCTTTGACCTTAGCCAGAGAGCCACAGCTTAGAGAATAGCATCCATCAACTACATCGTCACAGAGCGACTCATTGTCTTGGAGATGGCCGGATTCGAATAAAACAATCCACATTCTACAATTCAAGAAATGGTGTCTAACAGGACTCTTTCGCTCAACGAAAACGTGGGACCCACTTCGGGTCGAAAGTCCGCAATCGAATTGGAGGCAAACTTGCCGTATATCGGCGACACTATGCCAAGATGCCTTCGAAACTCGATAAACTTGGAACCAAAAAGTCCCCTCTCGTGAATGTATCGGCGATTAAAGACCGGCCTCTCCAGGATGAAGTTTCTGGTTTCGGCCTCTAGCAGTTGCCACATCATGTGATGTACACAATTGACACATGAACTGAAGCAAGTCTAAATATTTTGCAATGATTAATTGGTGACTATCAGTGATAGCACAAGAACGTTGCAGATCAAGATACTTAAGCTTGATCTACTGCAATGAGTAAGCAAAAAACCACTAATATCTCATCGATGCCACACAGATTTGGTAGAGAATCTTTCCCAGCACAAGCTTTTCTAAAGGGGTGTGAACCTTTTGAAAGTCAAAAAGAATCCTTCCTCCATGTAGGCTATTACTTTTTTTTTGGCGAAGCTATTGCATTGTTAATAGCCAGCTGTGACATACTACGTGGGTGGTTACCGCAGAATATCGTTCCACGGTTCCATCCTTCATCAATTGCATTTTAGTCACACTATCAGAGACTAAGTAGTTAATCCCTGTTTTCTTCTTCTATGTTTTTTTATTGACCACTTGAAAGAACGGAATTAGCAAGCAACAAAATGAGTCAATGAATGAGCTTCAATATGCAGATAAGGCCGTTCTAAACCCATTGGCATCCAGCCTCACTCAACCGCACCCAAGATTGAGAGAGCAAGCGATAGCATGGATGATACAGTTCTGGTCTCAATGGCATAGTGCCCCAGCTCCAGTGTTAGAATTTTCACCAAGTAAATGATGACCAAGAGCAACAAATGATTTAAGGTTAATCACTACTCTAGGGCTTTGCCCTAGAGGCCTGCTGCTCTTATGAGAAGTGCAAGGTTCGATTCTCAATCTCTCACCTTTGATGGGGTTGGAGACAAAATAGCCTATGAGCTCTCGAGATGCAATGTGACAAAGAAAAAAAAAAGGTTTATGGTCTAATAGCAACAAATGGTGTAATGAGGAAAGCTTTTGGAGGAACAGAACCAAGCAACCTGTAACTCTCTTGCACTTACTCCATTCCAAATGTAACTCAGTATTCAAGTAAAGGATGAAACTGGGGCAAAAGGAAGAACACATATAACATAGTAGAATCCTCATGCCAAGTCACGTGTTACATATTTCCAGCCACAACACAAGCTACTACAACAAGAATGTACTCACGATTATTCTGCAATTTCACCTTTTCCTTCAAATTAAAACAATGCAATGAATCCTCTGTAGTTATGCTTTGATTGCTCTCAGTCAAGCAGCCATAAGGCCATGTTATTGCCAGTTTCACAATAGGAGCACAAAACCGACGAGTAGAAAGAGCAATTGATAAATGAAACTGCTTTTCAGAATCAAACTGGCTGACTTGATAGTCAAATAGCTTCCTTCTGGTGTATTCGTGGTTAAGATGACTACCACCCAATCCTTTTCAGAACCAATTCCAATTCCTGTATACTTGCTATCATTCAGGTTACCTGAATACTGAGACTGAGTGAAGTTAGAAAGGACAAGGCTTGGGACCAAGTTGGGAACACAAGCAGGCATTATTGTCCCATCCCTTGTGACAGAGACGTTCAGATGGCAGTTGGCTAAAAGTGTTGGATAGTTGGAGAATTGAGGCTCAGTACCAGGTACAGTGTCAGCACCTGTTGTATTAGTGCAAGCTTGATTCTTAAATTGATCAGCTATTTCCTTGGCAAGGCATTCCGCATTATCAGTCTTTGTAAGGGCTGTTAAGTTCAAAGATGTCCGATAACCATTAATGCCTTGAAGAAGATTATCTTCCTCACCTGCAATGACAAGGAGAAAAAGAATTAGATGGCAGTTTGGGAGCAAGAGCCAGTGGGCATATGAGAGATGGGGAGAGGGAGTAAGGGGTTGCTCCTTGGAGATGTAGTATTCATGGATATTTAAGAAATGCATTATATGGCACTGATTTTCAACAGCATACCAGCTCTGAAATACAAAATTGTTCTAATTTTTGCGCGTCAGTCATTGAACTAAACAGACTGGTAAAGTTACAAGAAACGACGAAAATAAGAGAACATGGTGGATGGGATTAGCCCATTGCAATAGGAGGCCTTAACCGTCCCCCACATGACAATGAAAGACATGGCTCATCCATAAGCAGAAATTAAAGGCAGAACTTTACACTGGCATCTGCATTGGGGAGAAGCAAAAATCAGCAGAAGGTGACCAGCAATTAAAATCTACAAATTCACACGGCACTCTGCATCGAACTACCAATGGAATCAAAATCCCGCGAAGTAGGATACATCCAGTCATGCATTACAAGAAAGTGTACTGAGAGGAGCTGCAAAGAGCAGCATTATGTAGTTTGAGGCATTTTTCTCTCCTGGATATTAACAGAACTGCTTTAATGGGAAGAAAATCAATTGATTCACCTAATGAAACACCAATTCAGCACTAGTATAAGGACCATAGAACGAAAAGTAAACATAAGACTCCATAACTTATTTACTGCAAAGTTACAGATAGACAAGAAGGACAAAGAATCAAAACCATTTCATCAGAAGGTTTGATGCTAAAACAAATTGTGCAATGAAGATACTTGAGATAAATCTAGTCCGCTGTCGGCAATTACCATAATTTTCTCCAGAAGATCCCGCCCAGTTAAGAGAGTTGATTCCATTTCACTATGACGTGAGGGACAGTCGGTCAGTGACACAACATTTCTAAGTGGAAAGGCGTGTACCTACGATCTATGCTAGATTCAGTTAAGTCAAGCAAAAGTGTGGACTTCCGAAACTTGGCATCTGTGTATGTGGAGAATTTACTCCGTGCTCTTAGTCATGAGTTTAAGACACCTCAGAAACCATCTCCAAGAAAACATGACATACGGAAAACTGTGGAATATCAACAAATATGATGAGAATTGGGTAGATTTCCATGGCCACCCGAGCCTGGAAAAATTCACATCACATTTCTTCGTACAAATTAAGTGATGGCATGACACAAATCCAAACCATCAATTGGCTTGCTTTCAGAACAGTCAACCACCCATTGCATCAGAGATTTACGAATTGCTTCAAATATTTACACGTCACCGACTAGGTTCACAGGATAATCAAAGATCGCCCCTTTCTATCAAAGTTTCCGTCCACGTCTATATCTTCCTGAGATGAGGAAAAGATTCAGCAGCAATGTGATAGATCGAAGCATAAATAAACCATCGCTAGTAAGTACTCCTACAACGCACATTGGTCGAGAGGACACGACGCTATCCGGTCAAAATCCAATCAGAAAATCAACCGCGCGACCGCAAAAGTTTTTTACCGAACGACAACCGCGAAATCGCCACCGAACCGAAGTCGAACGGATATTAGCGGATATAAACAGTAAATCTTCCGAGCTCAAACAACAATGCTAAACCAGATTTGGGCTCAGATCAAGGATGCTCAGATCTCGCTTCTAATCCAGGGTCACGACAATGACGAAACTCCGCGAATCACTTGCGACATTCAAAATGCCACTCACTCTCTCGGATACAGTAAGAACGCAACGAATGGATGAGTAAAACAAGCAGGAAGCGTGAAACGGCGGGCGAAGGAACCACCAGCGAGAAGGACGAATTGCGGAAGCTTACTGTCGCACTTGACCAGGCGATTCGAGGGAAGGATCGAGAGGGTGAGCAATGCGAGGAGGAGATGGAGTGTGGAGGAAGACGCCATTGTTGCTGGACCTGAGGAGAGAATGCTTATGAGCTCTCGCTCTCGCTGCTTCTCTATTTGGTGTTGCAGAGAACGAGAGAGGAGGGTGGTTTTTTTTTTTTGTCCGAAGAGAGGAGGGTGGTTCGAGAGGAAGAAGACTTGCTAACCAGAACACGACGACGACATTCTAACAAGTGACCACTTTCTGGTGAAGGTCAAGACCGGGACCGTCTTGACGGTCTCCTTGTTAATTTAACATTGCCTTAGGGGAGCGCGCATGGTAATACTTCATGAGCTGAAAGTCGTTTGGTAAAAATATTAAAAAAATTACTTCTAGAAATAGAAGTGATTTCTACTTCTGATTGAATTTTTGGCCAATTTTGAGAAGCTAAAAATTATAGTTTCTAAAAAAGAAATCACTTTTTCAACTATACCGGTCTTCACCAACCAATGCCCGCCTACTGGCGCCCCCCGACCGCCGGCCGTCTGCTCGCCCGCCCGCCACCCGTCGCCCGCCGTCTTAGGTCCTCGCCCACCGCCACCGGTCCCCGCCTGCCGCCGCTACCAACCGTTGCTGGTTGCCGCCCGCCGTCGGTCGCCGGTCACTAGCCGCCCGCTGCCGGCCTCCGGTAGCCCGCCCGTCGCCGATTACCGGCCGCCCGCCGCTAGTCGTCGGCCGCAATCCTCCACCGACCACCACCGCCGGTCGTCGGCCGCCATCCTCCACCGACCACCACCGCGGAGATTTTGTTAATAATATTTAAAAATTAAAAATTTTGGAAGTAGAAATTTTATCAAACAGCTTTCTTTGATCAGAAATCAACTTTTGATGGAGAAGTTGAAAAATCAACTTCAGCTTCAGAAATGATTTCTTTTGCAGAAGTATTGCCATGCGCGCCCTTAGTCACCGGGAGTGGGTAGAGAGCTTTGCGGGCGCGGGCCCGCTACACATTTGGGCCTTGTCCGGTTTGTCGATGGGCCAGGCACATAACAGAATATTTTAAGTAAATTAAAAGCATAGGGCCCGCGGCACGGTTGTGTGGCCAGCCCTACTAGGAACGCTGGCTAGTGGCTTCAGCATGACTTTTCACTTGAGGCGTGGGGGAAAATGGGAAAATTTATGAAAAAAGTCCAAAACATTTCACATTTTTGTGGTTTGCAGATTCAATCCTATTTGTGTATAGTTGCTAATGTGACAACGTCGGCGCTGATGTGAATAATTTTTCATAATATCTTAATAATTTTAAAAATAAATTCTTTTTTTATAGTTAGAGGCTAGCGACCCTACCGGATTAGGGTCGCCAGTCCCTAAGCAAGAGTCGACGAGGGTCGGGGCTGGCGACCCCTGCCAAACCTAGGTGAGAGTCGTGATGCCTAGGGGTGAGCATGGGTCGAGTGGGCCGGTTCCAGACCTAAACCCTGAAACCGACCCTATTATAATCGGTTCCCAGTTTTTGGAATCAAGAACAGACCCTGTTTGTCTTGGAATTGACCCTGTTTTTCGGTCCGGTTCCAGGATCTACCCGAAAATCTATTTTTTTCCATCAAAATAATATGAGTATCAATAAAATGAGTAATAAAAATTACGATCCACCAAAATAAACAATCTAACAAATAAAAATTAAATGAGAGGAGGTGAGGAGTTGAGGGCCGTGAGTAATGAGCATGAGCAACAAGGGCAACGACGCACTAGAGTGTCGCGACCTAAGGTTTTTTTTTTAATAGCAACTAAAAACCGATTCTAAAAATTGATCCGAGTGGGCCTATATCTAGAACCGAAAATTGAACCGTTTAAACCGATTTTCAAAATTTAGAACCGGTATCCGGATCGGTTTGAGCGGGAACCGATTCCCGACCCTATTTTTCGAGTGGGCCGATCTGGGTTCCGGGTCAACCCGGTTTGGTTGCACCCCTAGTGATGCCCTCGTGGTCGCGGGAGAGGGGTCACATCCCTCGCCCTCGTAGCCTCTCGTAGTGGCCAGATCTGACAACTGAAGGGCCTCGCCTGGCCATATCTAGCCACAATGAGAGTTTGAGAGGGTCGAGACGCCCTCGCCCAGGGTCTAATGGGGTCGCTAGGCTTGTTGGCTCTTGCCTAGAGGCTGGCAATCCCTGCCGGCTCTAATCCGGAGGGTCCCTGCTCTCTAATCCCCCCCAAAAAAAGAGAGAAGAAATAGAGAAAAAAAATTGAATTAAAGTTATTAAAATATTATTACAAATTATCTACATCAGTATCGGCGGTGCCATGTATGACGGTTAACATCCACGTCAGTGGTTTCCGAGCAATAGGTGTGACATCCCAGGCCCAAGAAGTACGGAGGGACAGACTAAGATCGTCTCAGCAGTACGCGGTCAAGGCTAAGGTGCTTTCTCCTATCCCACATCGCCTAGGATGGAGGTCTTGGGCTTGCTTATAAGGTGTTAGGGGCTTTAAACTTGTATGAGGCATTTTCCTAAGCTAAGTGCTTGGAAAAATAAAACCATGCGGGTTTCGGCCCAAAGCGGACAATATTACACAGTGGTAGCACCCAGGCCGTTACAATAGGACTGAATAGACAAAAGGTCAAAAGATTTATGACTAAATTGGCAAACTAAAAAGGTTTCATGACAAAATTGGCAAAAGTGTGAAAGGTTTAAAATTTCTTTGATAATTTTTTCGAGAAAATGACGTAAATAATTTCTGAATTTTGGCCCAACATACAAAGTAGTCCCTGGATTTTTAATTTGTCAAATGTGATTCTTGAACCTTAGTTCAATATGTAATGTTGTTCCTGAACGTATAGTTTGTTCAATATGGTCTTTGTACAATTGCTACGTGTTCAATTCAATCTCTAAATTGTATGAAAACATTCAATGTTATCCCTGAATTAATGGAAGAAACATACTAAACACTTTCATACAGTTCAAGGTCTAAATTGAACATATACCAAAAGTCCATGGACTACATAGAACAAATTAAAAGTTCATGGACGACATTGCACATTGGAGTAAAGTTCAAAAATCATATTGAACAAATTAAAAATTTTGGTACCATATTATACATTAGGCTAAAGTTCATGAGCTATTTGCGTCATTATCCCTTAAATCTAATTTCTCTTTAGAGCTTGACATTTAAAAAAAAATTGTTCAATAATGAAGTCTAAAAGGATGTTACTTTCCAAACAGTGACATACGGCATGCGACTAAAGGGTCTCAACCATCGTGGGGCTGGCAAAGCCTTCTTACTAGAAAAGATGCCATTAAGAAGGAGGTGAGGTTTGAAAGAGGTGAATTGAGAGGACCAAAGAACCAACATGAACCCAACATGATCGCCGAACTTATCGCCCCGGACGGAACACCTCTGAAATGAGCAAGTTTTACACAACTGAGCGTCTGCCAAGACTCATTACCAGCCAGGGTGAACTTGTTATGAGAAGAGTGTTACCCAAGCCGATTTTGCACCTTGTGTCAAAACAGGTTTGGTCAGATCCCGAGTTCGACATCTAGTTTTCTCACCGACAAGTCACTATATTTGAGGAGTGGTCGCTAAACTACAACGATATGACATAGAATTAGCGTGCAACTCCCTCTTCTTCCAATCACAAGTAGCCGGACCAATTTGGAGCACAATAATCAAATCTGCTCTAGACATGAATCAGCGATGACGCGAAGTGGGATAGAAGCTAACTTAAAGCACGAGGCAATATCGGTGAACTTACAGCCGAGATGGAGACCACCAGACCCAGGATTGCTGAAGATAAACGTCGATGGATTTCACCTCAAAGGGAAACATGGAAGGAGCAATCGCGCCCGCGCGTGCCGCGATTCAGAAGGAAGATCGATCGAAGGCGTCGAGTGACCAATCCGAGCATCACGTGCCCTTCAAAGCCGTAATCCTAGCCGACCTCCATGCTCTCTGCCACTCTGCTGATCACAGCTTCAATGGAAACTAACGTCTGAGTTTTGACTGTTCAACCTTGACAAGTTCCCTAAAAGATTCTTCCCTATGTTCTTGGGATGTTGAGCCACGGCCTCTTGGCTAGTTTCTGAGATTCTAGAATTTGCCCACTACTCCCGTGAAAATAAACTGGCAGATTGGGTTGTAAATGTCTCTAGATGCAATGCCCTCCCCTTTATTTGGGTTAATAATTGTTGGGGAAAAACGGGCAGCACCTCGGCACAAATATAGCCAATCCAGGATCAAATAATAACCCCCGACACTACTCCAATATAATCCAGCAACAACCAACAATTATATCCAGCAAAATATCAACCTCGCAGCAACGAATATAATACCGGAACGATAAAGAAATATAACACCAAGATTTACGTGGAAAACCCGAATCGGGAAAAACCACGGACGACCCAAAAATTTCCACTAATCACCAAGAATAGCATAATACACCAAGTATTTCCCTCTAGTCACACACTAGAGCTCAACAACAATATTTCAAGAGCAATTCCTCAAAAGGGGGCTAGAAAACCCTAACCGCAATAGGAGAACCGGAGACAAATCTCAACAAACGAAACCTATCAATTTGTAGATCTCAGTCTCACGAACAACATACTGAAATTTGAGACGATTCCGGTAATGTTTGGCCGCCGAAATCACACCGGAGGTCGTCGCCCTTTCTCTCCTTCCCTGCGTTCACCGAGAGCTTCCCCTGTTTTTCTTCACTCTCGGCTCACTTCTCTCTCTCTCTCGTTTTCTCTGCCGCTCCCTCTTCTCTCTCTTCTTTGCACACACGCACACAACACACAAAACAAAGAAAAGCAAAGGAATGATGGCTGCCCATCATTGTGTCTCTTTCTTTTCCTCTTTTTGATTTCTTTTTCTTTTGTTTCTCTTTCTTCTTTTGCAAACAAATAAAATAAAAAACTGGTTTGCCCCCACAAGTGGCGTACCAGCCAACAAATCTCCCCCTACGCCTCATGTGGGGAGTTCCATCATACCTGCTTTGCTTCTACAAGAGTCAAGTTTCACCATGGGTAAGGCTTTGGTCATCATGTCGGATCCGTTGTCGTCAGTACGGACCTTCTCAAGAAGAAAAGACTTTTCTTCTAACTTCTCTCGAACCCAATGATACTTCACATCGATATGCTTCGATCTTGAATGCAAAACTGGATTCTTGCTAAGATAAATAGCACTCATGCTATCGCAAAATAGAACGAACTTTTCTTGCTTCAAACCCAACTCTTGTAAGAATTTCTGCATCCACAAGAGTTCCTTGCTTCCTTCGGTGATAGCTATATACTCTGCTTCAGTCGTAGACAAAGCAATGCATTTTTGTAGTCTCGACTGCCATGAAACTGCTCCCCCTGCAAAAATCATCATATAACCCGAAGTAGACTTTCGGGAATCACTATCTCCGGCATAATCAGAATCTGAGTAGCCGCTCAATTCAGGCTTTCCATTTCCATAACATAAGCAAAATCTGGAAGTGCCTCTAAGATACCTCAAAATCCATTTCACACCATTCCAATGCTCTTTACCTGGATTTGAGAGAAATCTACTCACAACACCAACTGCATGAGCAATATCTGGTCTTGTGCAAACCATGGCATACATCAAACTACCCACGGCAGATGCATAAGGAACTTTCATCATCTCTTCCTTCTCTTTCTCACTCGTAGGACATTCATTGCTACTCAATTTAAAGTGACCAGCAAGTGGAGTACTTACTGGTTTACATGTGCTCATGTTGAATCTTTCAAGCACCTTTTCAATATACTTCTCCTGAGATAGCCATAATTTTCTATTCTTCCTATCACGAGTGATTCTCATGCCAAGTATTTGTTTAGCTGACCCTAGATCCTTCATCGCAAAAGCTTTACTCAACTCACTTTTCAAGCTTTTGATTTTGTTAGCATCATGCCCAACTATCAACATATCATCCACATAAAGCAGGAGGATAATAAAATCATCATCTGAGAATCTTTTCATAAAGACACAAGAGTCTGAAATGGTCTTACCATATCCATGAGCTTCCATGAATGAATCAAACTTCAAGTACCACTGTCTTGGCGCTTGCTTGAGACCATATAGACTTTTTCTCAATCTACATACAAGATGCTCCTTGCCTTTAACCTTAAAACCCTCTGGTTGCTCCATGTATATCTCTTCTTCTAGGTCTCCATGAAGAAAAGCTGTCTTTACATCAAGTTGTTCGATTTCTAAATTCAAACTGGCGGCCAAACCAAGAACAACTCTAATAGAAGACATTTTCACTACCGGTGAAAAAATCTCTTCAAAGTCGATTCCCTTCTTCTGACGAAAACCCTTCACAACAAGCCTAGCCTTGTATCGTGGCTTCAAACTGTTTTCGTCTGTCTTTAACTTATACACCCACTTATTTGTGAGTGTCCTCTTGCCCTTAGGCAACTTCACCAACTCAAATGTATGGTTGTCATGCAAAGATTTGAACTCATCTTGCATAGCTTCGTGCCACTTATTCTTTTGATCGCATGACATAGCTTCTTCATAAGTTTCAGGCTCTCCTGCATCAGTAAGTAGCACATACTCATGTGGCTGATATCTTTGTGAAGGTCTACGCTCTCTATCTGATCTTCTAACTTGAGGTTGGACTGCTTCTTCTTGTTCAACTGTTTGCTCTTGCTCAACTGTTTGCTCTGTCTCAACTGTTTCACCTGTCTCAGCTGAAGAACTAACATTCTGTGAGGATTCATCTACTTCATGATTTCCCTGCACTTCTCCCCCGTGATTTTCACCCAATACGGTAGGAGGATTTGGGCTGAAACTGACACTGTGTTGAGCTGCATTCTTTGGCTTCTCTGACTTGTCTATGTCTTCAATGGTCTGATGCTCAAAGAATACCACATCTCGGCTTCTAATGACTTTCTTTGTAGCTGGATCCCATAATCTGTAGCCAAACTCTTCATGTCCATAACCCAAGAAGATACACTGTTTAGACCTGTTGTCAAGCTTGGACCTTTCATCTCTTGGAACATGCACAAATGTCCGGCATCCAAACACCCTCAGATAACTGTAGGAGACATCTTTCCCACTCCATACTCTTTGTGGAACATCTCCCTTAAGAGGAACTGATGGAGATAGATTTATCAAGTCAACTGCCGTTCTCATCGCTTCGCCCCAGAATGGCTTAGGTAATTTCGCATGAGACAGCATACACCGAATCCGATCATTAATCGTCCGGTTCATTCTCTCTGCTACTCCATTATGCTGTGGTGTTTTCGGAACAGTCTTCTCAAGCTTGATACCATAGTCCCTGCAGTAATGTTCAAACGGTCCTCTATATTCACCACCATTGTCCGCCCGAACACATTTCAGCTTTTTCCCTGTTTCCCTTTCAACACTGATATGAAATTGTTTGAAGGCTGCAAGCACCTGATCTTTTGATTTCAAAGCAAAAGCCCACACTTTTCTAGAGCAGTCATCAATAAATGTGACAAAATACAATGCACCACCAAGTGTTCTAGCATCCATGCAACAAACATCAGTGTGAACTAAATCAAGTACATCAGATTTTGTGTGTGGAGACGAACTATGAAATGAGAATCGATGTTGCTTACCCGTGAGGCAATGAGTACACTCCGTCAGATTTTTCTCCTTTAATGATAGAAGATTCTTCCTAGCAAGAGTTTCAAGTCCCTTCTCGCTAAGATGACCAAGTCTCATATGCCATAGATCAACTGAGGAATCCTCCACTGCATTTACCTCTTGTCGCATCAAATTTGCTTGCATGATATAAAGACTACATGTCTTCTTGCCTTTTGCCATCACCATAGAGCCTTTAGTCAATTTCCATTTGCCATCGTAGAAGGAGTTGCAATAACCGTCGTCATCTAAGGCACCTGTGGAGATCAAGTGAAGTCGAATATCTGGAACATGTCTCACATTTTTCAAAAGTAAAGTACATTCCATATCAGTCTTCAGATAAACATCTCCCATGCCAATAACCTTAGAAACACCACTGTTTCCCATCCTAACACAACCGAAATCACCGCTGCAATAGGATGTAAAGAAGTCACGACGTGAAGTGACATGATAAGAAGCTGCAGAATCAACAACCCAGCTAGAATCTTGGCATGTGAGATTTACATAACCGTCATCACAAATGAACACAATATCACCGTCAGCTGCAACTGCTGTTGTAGGCTGATTTTCTTCTTTCTTTTTATCTCCATTTCTATCATGGAATTTATCTCTCTTCGGTTGCCAACACTCTTTAGCATAATGTCCCATTTTGCCACAGTTGTAGCACTTCACACTTCTTCTTGGCCTTGACTTCGATCTTCCTCTTGACTTGCCCCTGTCATTACTTTGAAACTTTCTTGACTGACTTCTGCCTCTATGTTCTATGACAAGCGCTTCCGATTTGGAAGCATAATTCAAACTTTTCCTCCTTGTTTCTTCATTGAACAAGCTTTCTTTAACCATACTCATAGAAAGCACACCATAAGGAGCAGAATTATTTAACGCCACAACCAAGGTGTCCCAGCTGTCAGGAAGTGTACCAAGCAATAAACAAGATTGCAATTCATCACCAAGGTCAATCTCAAGATTTGTCAATTGATTTACAACATCTTGAAATTCACTCAAGTGCTCCGTCATGCTATTCCCTTCCTTGTATCTCAAGTTCACAAGTCTTTTCACTAGAAGAGCTTTATTTTGTGGAGTTCTCCTCTCATAGAGATCTTGCAATTTCTTCCACAAAGTATCCGCCTTCGTTTCTTGAGCAACATGATGAAACACACTATCATCAATCCATTGTCGGATAAACCCAACCGTCTTCCGATTCATTCGCTCCCACTCTTTATCTTCCGTATCTCCTTTAGCTTCATCGCCTTCGACCGTATCATACAAATCTTTGCAATATAATACGTCTTCCATCCGAGGCTTCCATATAGAGTAATTCGAGGCATTTAACTTAAACATAGTGCCACTCGTATTCTCCATCTAATACTAGAATCTCAACTCTAGCTCTGATACCACTTTGTTGGGGAAAAACGGGCAGCACCTCGGCACAAATATAGCCAATCCAGGATCAAATAATAACCCCCGACACTACTCCAATATAATCCAGCAACAACCAACAATTATATCCAGCAAAATATCAACCTCGCAGCAACGAATATAATACCGGAACGATAAAGAAATATAACACCAAGATTTACGTGGAAAACCCGAATCGGGAAAAACCACGGACGACCCAAAAATTTCCACTAATCACCAAGAATAGCATAATACACCAAGTATTTCCCTCTAGTCACACACTAGAGCTCAACAACAATATTTCAAGAGCAATTCCTCAAAAGGGGGCTAGAAAACCCTAACCGCAATAGGAGAACCGGAGACAAATCTCAACAAACGAAACCTATCAATTTGTAGATCTCAGTCTCACGAACAACATACTGAAATTTGAGACGATTCCGGTAATGTTTGGCCGCCGAAATCACACCGGAGGTCGTCGCCCTTTCTCTCCTTCCCTGCGTTCGCCGAGAGCTTCCCCTGTTTTTCTTCACTCTCGGCTCACTTCTCTCTCTCTCTCGTTTTCTCTGCCGCTCCCTCTTCTCTCTCTTCTTTGCACACACGCACACAACACACAAAACAAAGAAAAGCAAAGGAATGATGGCTGACCATCATTGTGTCTCTTTCTTTTCCTCTTTTTGATTTCTTTTTCTTTCTTTTTCTTTTGTTTCTCTTTCTTCTTTTGCAAATAAATAAAATAAAAAACTGGTTTGCCCCCACAAGTGGCGTACCAGCCAACAATAATCCCCTTCCCCTCTTTGGGAAATCCGATGTTTCGATGCCCCTTACACTTGTAGGTGCGCTCGGTTTAATTCAAGGGTTAATACCGTAAAAAACTCCAAATCGGTACATTTCTTATCAATTTACCCCAAATTATTTTTTTTACCATCAAAAACCCCAAACCGATATAACTATAATAAATTTACCCAGACTAATTTTTTTTTACCATAAAAAATCTCAAACTGGTACACATATGACAAAATTATCATCTGTTAGTTTCTATTAAATTGAGTTAATATCATGAAAATTTTTAAATTGATGCACCAGTACCAAATATAAGATAACATGTACACCCAATAATTGCCACGTGTCATCCAATTTAGCAATTCGACGGTAAAAATTAAGAAAAACTAACGAAGGGTAAATTTGTCACGGTTGTACCAGTTGAGGTAAATTTGTCACATGTATATCAGTTGGGGGTTTTTTATGGTCAAAAAAATAATTTATGGTAAAATTGTCACAGATGTACTAATTTGAAATTTGTTATGGTATTAACCCTTAATTTAATGAAATTCTCAGTTTTGACCACAAAAAAAAAAAAGGATGGACTTGGTTAGCGAAAATAGACGGGCCACGTCGAATAAGGGAATTGCTTGTCCCAATCCGCTCATATGGCCCTTCGAGCTGATGGAGTCTACCTAGCCCACCCATATGTCTAGCTGTTGGGTTTTCAAAGAGATGCGATACATTACTGCCTTAGTGGCAGTCTTCCTATTTGGGAAGAGGGAGATGAGAGGTTCGAATCTCTAGCTTTGAGGGAAGCGGGTTTCATAGCCTGCACACGGTAAATAGCGCACATAGTATGGCTTGTATAGTATAATAGGATAAGATAGCATCAGATGGAGCTGCGATGACGGGCTCTTGGAAATCGGACCTTCAGATCGAGGGCGATGTGCAGTAACTATGACTCAATTTAAGCTTTTTAATAGTGTGATCGTCCATACGGGATCTTTAACACTAGTCGTCCATCTCTAATCCTTTTACTTGCTTGGAAAAAAAGGGGGGGCATATTCCGTGAGACATAGTTTCAGAACCAAGAGGAGAATGGCCACGAGTCACTAGTTGCAAATTTGTATCATGCAAGATGTTTTTCGCGAGGACCACAAGCAAACACAAAAAGAATTGGTGGACGCCATTTACTGAAGATAACGTGGCCCAATCTTCCAATTCCATGCATTTCCATGTAATCCAAAATCTCTCTCTCTCTCTCTAAGTCTCTCTGTTTCTCTCTCCCTTCCCCGTTCCCTGTTCAGTGTCCACAGTCCACATGAACGCACAGAACACTAAAACAATCCCACTTCTCCAAACTTCAATCTCTTTCTCCTTTCAATCTTGAACAGGAGATGGCGGTCTCGGCCGATGGCCGGGTGTCGCTCTCCGCTGCCGGGCAGCTGCGCGGCGCGGCTGGAATGGCGGGCCGGAGCTGGAAGATGGCGAAGTTCTGTAATGGGGAGTTGATGGGGAAGAAGCTGAAGATGAGCCAGACGGGCCATGGGCGGGTCAATGGAAAGAGGGCTGTCAGGAGCCGTGTGTCCATGTCTCTCACTGCTGACATCGCTGGCGAGGCCAAGGTAAAGCTAAGAGCTTGAAGCTCGCCAGAAACTTGCAGTTCAAGAAAGTGCGAAAGCCAATTTAACCATTCATGAGTGCACCATATTTAGTTTTTGATTTATTCAGTAACCATTAGTAGATCACATTAACTTAAGATAGTGTTTATTACATTATGTACAAACAGGACAGAAGTATTTTTCAAAGTTTTAACCATCTAAAACTTAATTAAGAAGGCAGATATTTTGTCTACGACCATCGTTTCCCTTTTTTGGTTGAGGATGGAAAACATAAATATTAAACCACGCCTTCTTCTAATAGTTTAAGCATGAGGCGCCGGCTAAGAGAATGCCAGATTACTGTGTTCGGAGTATTGTAGAATATCGATTAGCAGATCTATGCCGTGTACACGATGTACTTGCTCAAAAACGCAAAATTGCTGGATTGATATAACTGTTTCTATTTTCAAGGTTTGGTAAGTTTATTCCAGATATTTATGCGTTGGGCCGGAAGGAAAAAGAGTTTGCCATTTCGTTATAAAGCGATCTTTTCTCGCGAAAAAATTTGCGACCCGGAAATGGATTTCGAATGCCCAAGCGAAATTGCTGATTAGCAACATAACTCGACTTGGTGATGCAGTTGCATTAAGCAATAAAAATTAGCTTCTATATGAGGTTACATGTGCAGCTGAGGGACTTGGAGATGGAAAAGAGGGATGCAAGGACAGTTGCGGCTATCATACTGGGAGGTGGCGCCGGTACTCGTCTTTTCCCTCTTACCAAACGCCGTGCCAAGCCTGCCGTAAGTGTCATTACGCCTTTTCTTTGCCTCCGATCGTCTCATGAATTTGTTCTATAAAATTAACTTCAGTGACAAACACAAGGGGCCTAGATCAGGTTCATACATGACTTGAGTTTTGTTTGCCGAAAAGCGATTCTGCCTAGCAGTCTCGTCTCGCCCGAGCTAAGTGTCGCAGGCGGTTCTATGACTCTACAAATGAGTGACTTGTGTGAACTGCAACCAACTATTGGATAGAATCAATAGAATGACTCTTACTGAATCTGCTGTGTTTCTTTTGCTCATACTTGTAGGTTCCAATTGGGGGTGCATATAGGTTGATTGATGTGCCGATGAGCAACTGCATTAATAGCGGAATCAACAAAGTCTACATCCTCACTCAGTTCAATTCAGCATCGCTCAACAGGCACCTCGCCCGTGCTTACAATTTCGGCAGTGGAGTCACCTTTGGAGATGGCTACGTCGAGGTAATACCTTTTTCCTACAACTTGTGGTATCTAGTTGTAGGCAGTTGATTCATAGAATTGCTTATGAACGAAACTCCGGTGGTGGAAGTTTATGTTGGAGTTGTAAACTGAGGCTTACTCGGGATGATTTTTTTGGCCAGGTTCTTGCGGCAACCCAAACTCCAGGAGAGTCGGGTAAGAGGTGGTTCCAGGGCACTGCGGATGCGGTTCGCCAGTTCCATTGGCTTTTTGAGGTACTAAGCGACACTATTAAGATGCTTAGCTCAGAATCTCAAGACATGATGAAAACATGCACTTCTAATGTTCTACAGGAGTTGAAATTTACTGAGATTGTCTGTCTCCTCAGAGACGAATGCTCTCGAGAGACCTTAAAAGCAGATCATTTTAGGAATCATAGAACGTATGGAAGTGGTTTGGATGAAATTTAAAAATGTTATGGACTAGGTTTGATTCTTCATATTCGGACTTTATGTGTGAATTAATCGATAATCAATTTTAAGGTTGCCCCTTTGCGTCTATGCTCCTCAAGAATGAACCTTAGAGAGAGGCATTGATGCTCTTGTTATTCCAGTAGGATGGTGCAGGAACAGCTAGCTTCTATATTTCCTGGTAGAAACTGAATCCAAATATTAACCGACGCTAACTGTATGATGCATCTCAGTTTGACCCTTTTCCTACTAGACCAAAAACTGTTTGTCCAATGAGAATGTCCAACCTGAAATAACTTGTCCATCATGTGACAACAATGGCAAACGACTCGTTCCTTCCTGATGCAGGACGCGAGAAGCAAGGACATTGAGGATGTCCTTATTCTATCCGGGGATCATTTATATAGGATGGACTATATGGATTTTGTTCAGGTGATGAACCATTGCAAAATTCTGGGACAACTAAACGGGATTAGTCTCATTTCTTAACGGCATTTTTATGCGTTTATGACGCTCTCACACATTATTTCATGTCTTTATAATCAGAGCCATAGACAGAGCGGGGCCGATATCACCCTCGCTTCTTTGCCAGTGGATGACAGGTAGAGCACTGATTCGATCGAACCCAGGTCTTTTTCCATGCCTAAGAACATTTCTTGAACTCACCTAAAACACAGAAATTTCATGACCAAACGCATCCGTCTCCATTTCCCGCATCCAATCAGCAGTCACTGTCTTTTTAATGTTATATTACTTGCATTCATTCATGATGAAGATTACCCTTTTAATAAGCTTTCTACTGTTTCTCCATAGACGGGCCTCGGACTTTGGTTTAATGAAGATCGACAACAAAGGAAGGATCCTTTCCTTCAGCGAGAAGCCAAAAGGAGAAGAGCTCAAAGCAATGGTACCAACAAATACCAGAATACTATTTTAAACTTATATTCAGAAACTGGTAAATATGCTGACACAAATCAATGCTTCAGCGTGTGGATACCACGGTTCTGGGTCTTTCACGGGATGAAGCACAGAAGAAACCGTACATCGCTTCCATGGGAGTCTACATCTTCAGGAAGGAGATACTTCTGAATCTCTTAAGGTACTGATTCACTCGGAGTCGTGTTTCTCATGCGCAAATGTGCCGACCTCTGGCACATCTTAGGCTGATCAATGAGGATTAACACTATGCCCCTTTGTCGAGTCAGGTGGCGTTTTCCCACTGCCAATGATTTTGGATCAGAGATTATTCCTGCCTCTGCCAACGAATTCTTCATAAAGGTCGGAATTGTTTCATGCTCACCGTCAATGATGAAGTATGCATTTGGTTCATTAGCTAGGATTTCTAGGTGTCAGCATTAACAGATTTCTTGCAAAGCTCTTGCAGGCTTATCTGTTCAATGATTACTGGGAAGACATAGGGACCATCAGATCCTTCTTCGAGGCAAACCTCGCCCTCGCCGAGCATGTAAGTTTATTATTTAACTTGATCGTATCTCTTCACCGTCGTCTAGCTTCAATGTTTCTTTCTGTTTCCATCTGGAGCAAAACGAAAGATGTCGAATGCAATTTTCACATGTTCCGTGCTCTTATTAAGAGCTCTAACTCATACAGATCATTTCCTATTTATCTTTCAGCCACCAAGATTTAGCTTTTATGATGCGACAAAGCCGATATACACATCAAGAAGGAACCTGCCACCGTCCACGATCGACAGCAGCAAGGTGAGGTTCAGGTTACATTCCCCATTCAAGGAACCTGGTAACATTGCATTTATCTTCGCGAAGTTTTATCGGGGAAGGAAACAATTTGCTGCGACATCGTTTGTCCTACCTTTCTTTGGCCAACCGTTCATCCTTTGTTCAGATTGTCGATTCAATTGTGTCGCACGGGAGCTTCTTAAATAACTGCTTCATAGAGCACAGCGTTGTCGGTATCAGATCGCGTATAAATGGTAATGTTCACCTGAAGGTAAGCATTAAAGTTTACTCCGATCTTAAATCAACTAAACATGTCGGAAATTGCTACTTTGGCAAGTTTAGTATGAAAATGTTCTGCTTCGACTTGCTGCGTTGCATTGCAGGACACGGTGATGCTCGGAGCCGACTTCTATGAAACCGGTGCTGAAGTAGCCGCGTTGGTTGCGGAGGGAAAAGTCCCAATCGGCATCGGAGAAAACACGAAAATCAAGTATCACAATGCTCCTAAATGCTTTGTTATTCACATTCGGTCATCATTTCATCTCTTTATGATCGTTATGCTCTCTGGCCTTGGAATTGAGTCTCTTCACACATTTACGCAGGGAATGCATCATTGACAAAAATGCAAGAATCGGGAAGAATGTCGTCATCGCGAATTCCGAGGTACGGCCGAATCAAATTCGCCCTTGAGATGCAGCCTAGAAGACATTTCAGTTCGTACAGGGTACCGGAAGCTTATTCATTCATTTCTGAGATGATCACACTTCACTATTCTTTTTGCAGGGAATACAAGAAGCTGACAGATCCTCGGAAGGCTTCTACATCAGATCCGGCATCACCGTCATACTGAAAAACTCGACGATCTCGGACGGATTTGTAATATAAACAGGCTGCCCTGTCCTCTCATTTTGTTCTCCGATTAGGATGGGGCATCACGGGCCGAAAAAAGATGAGATCATAAGATTATGTATGTCTGCTTGAGAAGAGGAAGAAACATGTCACTGCATTCAGCCCTGCATTCAGCCAGTGTCCTAAAGCCAAACACCGACATGCAATGCGAATGACCCCGAATCCTCGCCATCTTTTTGATTGATTCTGTATCACACCTTACATTCAGATTCCTTCGACAAGTTTATGATACGGTTATCAGACATATGCTGAATTCGTTAGTACAGATCACGGAACAAGAAGAGATTGCCAATTGTATAGGTATAGATGTTTGTTGCAGAAATCATGGGACCATAACCAATTGGACCGGCTGCAAATGGGCGGGCCAGAACCGATTGGACCGATTACTCGGCCCAGACTAGGCTTTTAGTTTGGACTACTTTTTCGAACCCGCCCATCTGCACCTCGGGCTCGGGTCGATCTACTGGGCACGTGAGCAAGTATCCTGTTTATCTAGGGACAATTACTACGGAAGTCCTAAAACTTATATTGTTCAAGCACTCGAGTCCTAGAACTTTCATTTAATACATTTAAGTACTAAAACTTGTCCACATTCCTCACCATTCTAGGAGGAGATATTGGGTGGGCCGGGACCAGTGCGCCTCGACTAGTCATGAGAGGAAATCTATCATCTATCTCCCCTCTCAGTCTATATCTCTCATCTTTGTCGTCTCTCTCTTTTCTATCAACCCACGAGTGGACAGACGTACACTCGTGAATAGCCGGGGCGCATTGATCCCGACCCACTCAATATTTTTTCCCCATTCTAGTACTTTCGTTAGCTCCTTTAGCTTTTAGTGGACAAAAAGGTCCGAGATGACTTCTCTTAGACCACGCAAGAGTCAATAAGCCAACAGAGCTCATCAAAGCCCAAAACGGGATCGTTTTGCATTACAAATAAAATCGAAAAAAATAAAAATAAACTAAAAAATAAAGAAATAAACCGAAAATTCAAAGAAAGGGTTAGGGGGGAAGCGGATTGGGGGCGAGGACAAAAATAAGCAGTGGCAGCGTCGGCGAGAGTCGGGAACCCTTGCCGGGATCGCTGTGAGAGCATGCGAGGGCCGGCGATGACGAGCCGCGTCGGCCCGACCATCTGGAGTTGGGCCCACGCCCTCTTTCCTGAATCAGTTTTTTTACATTTGATGGCAGTAGCCGTAGCTTTTGTGGAAAAGGTGCAAAAATAAAACAAACGCGTGCGGCAAAAATTTCCAATGGCTAACGTAGTACCGGACATGTTCACACGAAGCTGTTCCAAAAGTCAAACTTCTTCCTCGGGCTTTAGAATTTTCACTCGTTCAAGATGACCCCATTTGTTTCCTCCTTTATTTTATTTTCTCCCTCCTTTTTTGACTTTTCCTCAATTTCCGAGCCACATTTTAATTATATATAAAAAGGGAAATGAAAAAAAAAAACAAAAAAAAGATGTGGACGTGCGATTCACGAAGGAGAAGATTCCACAGGACATGTCTGCATGTTTGCGTGAGAATATTCTTTTTTTTTAATCTTTAATTTCGACTTTTTTCCAAATATTATAGCGGGTGCATTTTGCTTTTGTTTTAATGCAAAATATTTGAAACCTTTAAATGTAATTAGTCTTATATTTCGAGGTTTAGATTCACATGTATCTTTTTTTTTTTTTCACAATTTTTTCGATTTTTGATGATATTTCGAGTTTTGGCAAGGAAATTACTTCCGACTTTCGAAAGGTCGAGACAAATTAACCCCGATCACGTGGGAGTGCGGTGGACTCCTCCGTTCCCATGGAATTGGAAAATTTTCGAGATAGGAGGCTCGTATGTCGCGCTCTCCCGTTCTCTTGGCCATCTCTAAGGTCTGTCGGGCTTATCTTCGCTCCGTGGCATATAACTCTGTAAATAAGTTTCGAATGACTAATTTTAGTGGTAAGTGGCACAGATTATCAAGATCCTGAGGACCCATTATTTAGTTTACGACGGTGAACGTGAGTTAAGTGACGAATTCCGTTTGGATTCGACGGTCCAAAAAATGCTTTTCATTGTGACTTTGGTGGGAAGATCCAATTCCAAATAGAGGACCGTTGGATCAGAGGTGGGGGAGCTCCGACCAGCCGTCGGATCACGGAGGATGGAAGTTCTGAAGCTTCGGTTATGAAAGGTGGGGAGGCAAGAGGGGTTGGTGAATTGATTTGATTTATTAACTCTTGATTTAGAAGTGAAGTGACATCAATGGCAAATCGAGTGGAGGACGAAAGAGTAAATTAGCCAAAAAAAAAGGTATGAAATTTAGGTGAAGTGCAATAATTATGTGATATAATCATCACTTCTCACTTGACCTTTTTTTTGGGGGAAATAATATACAAAAATATAAAGTCAATTTCATATTGATTTGAAATTGAAAATTGCACGAAATGTTTGACAAAGATCTTATACCTAATTGGTTCGATCTGGATGTAACTTATTAATTTATCATTTGAAATTCGATCGGAAAAAAAAAATTATCATCTGAAAATTAGATGTGATATTAAATTCCATGGCATTTGTGGTGAACGTTTTTTCAGAAGTTATTACGCTCAAATGATTAGTTGAAAAGTTATTACACCAAAATAAACTCCGTCCAAAGCAATTTGAGTTAACACCCAGTACAATGGCGTCGTTGCAATTCAGCATTTTTTTTGCATTCAATCAACCGACTTAACTTTTCGATTTCAAATTGGACTTGCTGTTGTATTTTACGAGTTTCATCTCAGCTCAACTTGATTTGGTTTTATCATCATACCCGAAACTTTAGCCAAAATCAAAATTAAGTTCAAATTTGAAGTTGGAATTGTCCTCTTTTTTCCCTTTTTTCCCCTCCATTAAATTGAAATTAAAGGAGCCAAATTTCGAGATTCCATAAAAAAAAGTGAAGAAATAAATGATTTTTTTTTTTTTGTAGATTTGATGAAAAAGTGTGATGAAATAAAGTAGGAAAAAAAGATGAAATAAATGAAAGAAAAAGGTGGGATTTGATTCCATCAAAGCGTCTGAATCGGGTGTTTCCCTTTCCTTCGTTTCACTTCTCCCCCATAATTCTCTTCTTTGACTCTCTCTCTTCTTTCTCTCTCCACTTTTCTAGGGTTCTTTCCTTCTCCTTCTCCATAACCTCGCTCTCTCTGTGAAGCGATGAGCTCAGCTCCCATGGCGAATTTCGCGTCCCTCCCGTCCTCCTTGGAGAAACCGACGAGCTTCACCGCCTCGTCTTCCTCTGCTCCGGCTGCCGCCGGCGGCGGCGACGACGACGTCTTCGAGGACGGTTGCAGCATCTGCCTCGAGTGTTTCACCTCCCAGGACCCCGCCACTGTATGATCGCCGTCGCTGTATCGCTCCTCGGTTCTCGATTTTTTTTTTTTTTTGTGGTTATGCGTGACGGCGAGCATAGTGTGGTTGATGATAGTGTCGCTGGTGGATCAGTGTAGCGGAAGTGATTTCTGTGGTTTTGGGAACGTAAAGGGGGTGGTGGAGCTTTATGATATTGGGATTGTCGCCGTGTCTGATCCTGTTATGAAAGAGGATGAATTGCATTTGGTTGAATTGTTGTTGTATCCGATAGATTCGTGCTTCTGTTGCCTCTAATTTAGGATATGATCGTAATGGTCTGAAGTTCACCATCTGCTTCAATACAGGATGCAGAACTTGGGGAGGTTTGGGGATCATTGATGGGTTAAGTTGTTTCTTCTTGCTCCGCCAGACTCAAATTGAAACATGTGTTAGTTTATGTTAGCAAGTGTGAGCAGGATACGTTTTGATTTTCTTTGGTCGGCCCAAAGTATGGTCATAGAGGGAACTGTGTGCGTGGTTGTTTGAGGTTGCGCTGTCCTGTCTTTTAGTATGGCTCTGTTGATTTGGGTGCAAATATCGTAATTCCTGATGCATATTTGGGAAATGATAAGTTTCAATAGCCTAACTATTCTTTTAGTGGACGAGATAAAAACTATTTGTTTATGAATGCACTATTCTCTTTTGAATGCATCAATTATTCAATTTTCACATTGAACTTTTTGTTCAGCCTATGATTTTTCTTTTTCTTTTTTTGGTGAGAAGCACTGTGTAATCCACGGTATTTTTTTAAGTGGGTTGTCTCTATCCTTTTCCTGTGACAGGTTACCACTTGCAATCATGAGTATCATCTTCAATGCATTCTTGAATGGTAAAGCCTAACTTAATATTAGTTGATTCTAGTTTTATAGTTTTCTTGCCAAGTTTCCTACCTTGTAGGATTCTGGCTCCACCTTGTTTGTGGTGAATCTATTACATCCAGGCAATCGCCCAGTCAGAATAATTGTGACCACTTTCTCGCAGGTCACAGAGAAGCAAAGAATGCCCAATCTGTTGGCAGTTACTTTCCTTGAAGGACCCTGGCAGGTATGCAGTCCAAGTGGCTGGTTATTCCTTGTGTTTATTCTTCCATTTGTGATTTGGAAACCTAGGGCTCACAAGCAAATAGGATGTTTGCATATTGATTCAAGCTGTTGTTTCATCAAGCACCGCTTCTCATCGATATGTTCCTTTTACTGTAGCCAAGAGCTTCTCAGTGCTGTTGAGCAGGAAAGAAAGAGAAGGTCGAGGAACAGATCTACCACTTCACCAACTACTGTCATCAGTTTCCATGAGGATTTTGGCATCGGACAAGTATTTTACACATATGAGTCGATTTTCTTATGCTTTCGCAAGTGCTGTTAGAGGCACTTTAGTGGAGTGTGTATTTATTTCGTCCTTTTTCGCTCCTTCAGGATCTTTCCTCCCAAGATGTCTCAGATATTGATGAGCGTGTTCTGCAGCATTTAGCTGCTGCAGTGAGTAGGGCTCATTATTTACACAGAAGGGAGAGACAGAGATCCTCTGGACTTGGTTCTTCCGGAATCCGTGTTTCTAGCTCTCCAGACAATTCACCCGGGATGTGGCATTCACACCAGGCAAATACGGATGGGCAAGAAGGTTTAATTGTTGAATCTTCTAGTACCGATTTAACTTCTGGAACTCCAATCTGTCTAAACATTCGTCCTCAATCCCCAATGTCCCCTCCTAATTCAAACATGGCTCCCAGTGCTGCAGTCAACGGAGGAACTTTTGGTAGCAGGTAGAAAGTTTAAAATTGAATCTTTTGGGAGTACTTTTTTCGGAGTCTTGCCTTCCCTGATGAATTTACTCTCTTTCTATTGTCGATATATCTATCTTTAACTCGTGCTGTTTCGCGATCTGATTAATAGCAGGATGATACATCTCAGGAAATATTTATCTGTAGCTTGTCATCCTATCTGTGCTAATGTTAACTGCAAACACTTGTAGGATGTTCTCATATATGTTAAACACCTGTGGAAAATGTCCTGTGTGGTATGGGTATTCTTTGCGGGATTGATTTTCAGAGTGGTGTCTCTGTAGATTAGTGGTTTTCAAAGATGTTCTTATGATCAACATTTATTTACAGAGTCCTTCAGAGCCAGATGCAATTCAACAGTCATCAGAGCCCACAGGAACCTAGTCCACCTGAAATTTCCTCCTTCTCAGAGTCTATAAAATCTAAGTTCTCTTCTGCAACCGCCAGGTAAAAGTATTTTGCAACTGGATAATGTTGGAGAATTATCTTTTGTCATAGTAATTCTGTGAAGAGCCCTAACCTATGATATATATATGTATCAGATACAAGGAGTCAATCTCAAAGGGCACTAGAGGTTTGAAGGAGAAGATACTTGCACGCAACAGCTCAGTCAAGGAGCTGAGTAAGGGAGTTCAGCGTGAGATGAGTGCTGGAATTGCTGGTGTTGCCCGTATTATTGAGCGCCTAGACCTGACTCCTAAGCGATCTGGAACCTCTGCGTCTGTCCCCGGTCATGTCGTGGTATCTTCGGATTTCTCCACCAGGGAAAAGAGTTCTCTGGAGGATCTTCTGGCTCAGTCTTTTAGAGATGGCACAGAAACAGTGCACAATGTAAGTCCAGATGCGGAATTACATGACATGGGTAATATCCCAGGTCGACTTGAAGTTATTCCAACCCAGGTAACAAACACCCTTTCTGTAGTTTGACTATTTACTTGATTTCCTTGTGGGATCTACTTGGATGAGCTGTCTGCGTGGCATGGAAACAGCTAATTAGAATCCAGAATTGTCAGTCAAAACTTTTTCTTTGACAAAGTCCTACTCTTCATGTCGAACTATGTGAAAAATTGATAGTACATGACCGGCCTGGATACAATGCTGTTATAGTAGTGTCCCAAGGTGAAAAGAAGCTGGCAAAACAAAAGGTGATGTGCGACACGTTACTTGGGTTTAGAGTTATCAGTCAAAACTTTTTCTTTGAAAAAGTCAAAAGTTCGACTCTTAATGTTGAATTATGTGAAAAAATTGATAGCATGACCAGCCATGATACAATACTGTAATGCTAGTATCCCGAGGTGACAAGAAGCTGGCAAAACAAAAAGTGATGTGATGAATCGTTTTCATCTTATACTTCTGCAGGGGAGACACTAACGCTGCTGTATCGTGGGTTGGCCATGAGTTATATTGCGTCTTCTACTGTGGCTCGTTTGAAGGCATGTGAAGCAAGTGACGTACTGTTAGAAAACCAACTTCCTCATTTGGTTTCTGCGTCCTGCATCCACTGTTCAGTTGAAGGAATTATCAGCTAATTGTTTTACATATGAAAGCATTCTTTCTATATACTTGAGGGTATTGGAGAAGGATCTTTGGATAATTCTCATTTTACTTAAGTTTCTATTCACAAAGTGGCTTGCACCTTCGGGAATTCAAAGAAATTTCCGTTTCCTCCTATACAATGGACAGGCCAAGTGCATGCAGTATATCTATCACTATGAGGATGATAGAGAGATACTTCTCCAAGCCCCGGCATTCCGTCCTTTTTTATTGCACTGGTAAAAGCGTAACACTGGCGCGAGAGGAAAGAAAACAAAATCTTGATATCGTTGTGCTAGAAATAATAGGATTTTGCCCAAGGATTCCAAGGTTTCATTAACTGCGATTGGGTAATGACATATGCATATGTGAGCTCCAAGAGTCCTGGAATAAGTAAAAGGTCGTTATAAGTTCCAGTACGGGCAGATCTCTTTGTTTGGTCATTTTTATTCCTGGGATTTCTTTTTTTGTTGAAATATTTCTGAGATTCTAGAGTCGAGCTTGAGCTAGGAAGTTGCTGAATATCTTTCGTTGCAGACGAAGATCCAGAAGTACTTCCACGTCCCCGCATCCCATCTTTTGTAATAGCGATCGTAAAAGCAGAACAGATTCGATGTTAGCGTGAGTTCTAGTTCGAGTTTGATACTGGTCTTCACTGGGAATCAGTATTTATGGACTAGCCGAGTTGAGCCAAATCAAAAAAATTAGTAGAGTCAAGCTCAAACCTTAGACGATGTATCCGAATTCGAGTTTAGCATCAAGGCACACGGTCGACACTTAAGCAATGAATTCTGGTCAGGCCGCTTCTGTCAAAGGCCACATATTATGCAGAATGCGTCAGTTAGGACAAATGACGTCCAAGAAAGAGCCCCAAGGCATTTTGAGGCTAGTAAATCTTCTATTACGGTGAAAAAAGCATTGACAATACTATGTAAGTTCGGTGTAGGAGTGCAAAAACTTGTTTCTCATTGTTCACAATCAACTTATTCTTATGCTACCTGAGAGTCAAACTGCAAGTGATCATCCTAGCCTGATAAAACAGTATCAACGAACAGACAACCTCATCTAACTTGTGCAACAAAGGACACAGCAGCTAGTCACGACATTCTCTCACTTGAGTAGCGCCTTATTGGTAGAGGTGGCAAAATGGGTCTAGAACCCACATTTGACCCATATTTGATGGTGGTGGGTCAAAAATGGGTTGACTTAAGTACTTAAATGGGTCATAAATGGGTTGCTTAAAAACTTCATGGGTCAGAAATGGGTTTCAAATGGGCCATAAATGGGTTAACTAAGAAAACTATCTTAAGGGAACCACAAATAAGTTTTGTTAACATTTTTTAAAAATCTATTTTTTTATATTTTAATAATTTGTTTTTATATAATTTTTTCATTTCTTTTTTTTTCTATTTTCTTTTTTCTCCTGCCTTGGCCGTCACTCTGCTTTGGCCGCTAACGGCCACCACCGCCAATTGCCACCCTTCACCGCCGCCGCCGTGCGTGTGCAGTCGCCTCTACGAACATTGTTTTACGCCATTAATAGTCGTAGCAGTTCACTTATCCATGGGAGTTCGATGGTCACCTCACAGAAACGCACGATCTCGCTTATTCGTGAGCTATCACCAATACATTTGAAGCTAAAATGTATGACCGGTCTCATCGTCGTTATTATTTTTTAGGGCGGACCGCGGGTCATTAAAATTGAAAGAGCTGAAATCAAATACTTCTTGCAGCATATTATCTGTTTTGTCTGTCATTAGACTGCCTCTAATTAATTATGAGATTTTTTTTTTCAGTAGTTGTGCGTGTTTATTTCATTAACTCACAAAAGCCGATTATTAATATTTTTTTGGTCAAGCCGATTATTAAATTTAATGGATTTCAGATGATGACGTAGAAGGGGGGGAAAAGAAAACGTAAAAAAATAAAATTATAAAATCATAAAAATGCGAATTTGTATTTCATGAAAATGTTTCAGCAATATGATTCTATTAAACAATCATAAGAAATAAATTTTCATAGATTAAATTAAATATAGAAGTATTTTCTTAAATGGGTTGGGTCGGGTATGGGTCGGGTATGGGTCGGGTCGGGTATGGGTCAAGAAATTTGTATTGCACATAAATGGGTCATAAATGGGTTAATGAGTTAATTTGGGTCGGACCATTTATGACCCGACCCAAACCCGACCCAACCCACCCATTTGACACCCCTACTTATTGGTGAGCAAGTGCTTCTTGGAGGATCGTGAAACAAGGAAATGAGCCTCATATCTGTCCCAGAATAACCTCGGCACCAGATACCTTGAGGTCGGATGGAGCTTCTTCCACATTGAGAGCCTTCACTTTCCCATCTTCCACATAGGCTGACCATCTACACCAGAGCACCCATTTCATGAAAAAAGTAAATCCAAGAGCAAGACGATGATTTAGTTGGACATTTCACTCAATGTAATGGTCCAAAGGTAAACATGACAGTCAGAAGAAGATTCAACAAGGATGTTTGAAGTCCAATATTTAACTGATTAGGGCCTAGGGTATACCTTTCAGAGCGAAGTCCAAGCAATGCTGCTGAGAGATCTTTAGTCAAGTCCAAGCTCTTATGGAAGCTAGCATCAAAATCCCCATAGAATTCGATCTATTATGTTTAGGATAAACAAGCACGAGTTCATGTCAGAGCCTTCTTTCACTTTAAAATATGAGGAGACAGAGATAAGAGATGTTCACAAACAAGGTTAATCAAGCTTTCCTTGTGGTGATAGACAAGTGAACCGCATTCCTTCGCCTTGTCATACACATATTATCATAAAGAAACATCATATGCACCTCTGGAAATGGACTCTTTTGCCCACGGAAACTTTCTGTAGTAGTACACTTCCTTTAAAGATGGTGCTGATAATAAAACTGAGCCAATGCTCTACTACCAGTTCACCTCTGATCGTGATCACCGCACATCCTAACTATGAACATTCACAGCTTTGCAGAAGGAATATTGGGACAAAATGGAGAATTAGTTCTTGAAAAAAAAAAGAAATCAAAAGAAAGTAGTTCCACTAGTTGCCAGAAATCTTCACAACAATCAACAAATTTATCTTCGAAAAATTATCGTAAAGACCGGCAAGAAAATCAACCACCCAACTCAAACATTCCAAAACCGTTCACAATCGTTTAAGAGATAGAGAAGACTCCGAAAAGAATATTTGAATAGTAAATATACGTAAGCCAGACACGATAGATCATCTCTAAAGGCAATAAAAGAATTGGGATTCAAGTTTATAACTTACAGCATCTTTCGCTTTGAGATTTTCAGCCCAGCCATTCATGGTGTAGGGGTCATTAACAGCCACACAAATGACAGAGTCTATGCCTTTAGCCTTGAACTTATCAATGTTATTCTTGTAGCTAGGCACATGCTGCTGTGAACAAACTCCTGTGTACGCACCCTGGGAGACATGAAATATGAAAACTTGAATAAAGAGCACAGAAAGAAGAAAAAGAAAAACCATTAAAGTTCCTATTGACTTTCTATTGTTTATTATTTGACTTGCTATACCTACAGCTTCAATATGTCAAATCTTATTATATTTAATTTGTCTCAGTTTCCGAGTTTAAAATGGCAAGACAATGCACATCATGGATTATAGCTGGCTATTGCATTCCAAGAAAACAGATGCAACACCACTAAGAAGAGACTGGCACTGCAGTTTCTCTTGACAAGCGTGGCATTAGATGCAAACTGGATTCAGCATCAAGGACTTGGGTCAAAACAAATAGAGATATAGCGTAGATAAAACAAGAAATACCATAAGAGGTAAGATGGAAGATTAAATAGGCCATCACGTCAAATGACATTATCAACAGACAACAACAAAGTTTTCGCAAAATATACTCATTTGCAGCTAGGAATCATGAAGAAAGTGAACCACAGCACCTAAACATGGTGGACTAGTATGTACTCTCATATTTTGGACTACAAAGCCATTTGAAGTTTCTGCTAGCAACCCGGCACCTAATTTTTCTAAAAGTACAACAAATCATCAAAGAATGGGTCAACTCCACATAAAAGCATGAACTATTGGTTTTCAATTCAATGCCATTTATTAGGCTATTATTCAGATCTCCATATCCCCCTTCCATCTTTTAAGAAATAAGAACTTTGCAGCTTTCAAAAGAAAGATTTCGACTTTTGCTATCTAATAACTCCATAAATTAAAGAGCATAGCACGACTCTCTCAAGGTAAAGTCTAGCTACGTATCATTATCTATTGAATTAGTCAAGCCTCCCTAAAATGACACCGATCAAGAAGGCGAGAACACAAAAACGAGCCATTCAAAACCGAAATGATTTCCATTAGACAATTCAGACGCATCTCCTCTGTTGTATTCAAACATTTCAGATGTCAGAAAAAAGGAGCAATCTTTGCCGCTAAGTTAGCACTAACTAAGGAAGACATTGCTATTGCAACTAACACACATGAATCAACTGCATTAAAACAGATGGCCTCAGATCATTTCACACAAAACTACAAACATAAGAGAGTGGAGAGTTCACTAACCGGAAGACCGAAAATCACAACCTTCTTGCCCTGAAATTCCACGCCCAAATGAAGCCCAAAACAAAGAAAAGAAAAAGCAAAGAAAATTAGCTTTCAACTTGAATCAAACTATAAATTACGAAAAGAATTCAAATTCAGATACTAAACTTCCCCCGATAATGGAACAATCGCAAAAGCCCACCTTGAAGATATCCTTGAGAGGGGTGGTGGCGAACTTGGAGGACACGCCTTCGTCCCAGCTTCGAGCCTTCTGGAGGGAGACGCCCGGCGCGGCGGAGACTATGTCACCGCCAACCGCGATGGAAGCGTAGGTTCTGGCCGCCGACGCCACCATTCGCAGGCCGCCGAGGACGGAGGAGCTCGAGCGCTTCGCGATCAGCGACGCCATCGCAGAGGTTCGCAGTGAACTCGCCTTCCGTCAATGGGGGGTTTGCGCCGGTGTAACGGGGACTGGTGTGGCTCCTTCTCGACCGGTTTTGTTCCACAGCTTGAGGAAGGAGTGAAGCCTTTTTCGACCCATTGAAAACGAAAATACATTTTTGTGCCCAAAAACAAAAAAAAAAGGAAAATATATTTTAACCACGATATATTAGGGCAATTTTCCGAATTATTTTTTTTTTAAAAAAATATTTACTAATTTAATATTAAAAAAAATATTTATCAAATTGGGTGCCACTCGGCAATTGGGCCGCCGAGCGGCACCCAAAACAGGGATTTGGGACCCAATCGGCGGCCCAATTGCCGATTGGGGCAATTAGGGCACCCAATCGACACTTGGGCCCAAAATTAGTTTTGGGCCCCAATCGGCGGCCCAAGTGTCGATTGGGGTCTATATTTATTTATTTTATTTTTTTTCGAAATATTATGCGAAATAAAAAAAAATCGTTCCAAACGGACACCCGAGCGATGAGATATGCATTTTCAAAGTATTATTCCATCGGATTTTTAAAACTTTGCTAATTTAGGCATCTATTTAAACGAATAAATTATAAAAATATCAATTAAATAATAAATTATATTGAAATTTTCGATGGAATAATACCTCATCACTCGGGTATCCGTTTGGAACGGTTTTTTTTTATTTCGCATAATTTTCGAGATGAATCCATTGAAAAATAAGAAAATAAAAAAATAAATTTCGGCCCCAATCGACACTTGGGCCGCTGATTGTGGCCCAAAATTGGATGCCCCAATTGCCCAATTGGGCCGTCGATTGGGGCCCAAGTCCCTGTTTTGGGTGCCGCTCGGCGGCCTAATTGCCGAGTGGCACCCAATTTGGTAAATATTTTTTTAATATTAAATTTATAAATATTTTAAAAAAATTAATTTGGAAAAATTGCCCGATATATTAAAGGAGACAAAAGAACACTTTAAATACTAATATTTGTATAGGCGCTCACTTTGATGCCATTATTTTTTTTTATCACTTAAATGCTATATTTATTTATTTTAAAACGATTATTTAAGTGCCAATTATGGTAAGTCCTGAAATTTCTCGTCGTTGGCACTACAGTGGTCGTTTTTTGGATCACTTAGTGCCAATTATTTTTTCTAAAAATGATTATTTAAGTGTAAACTCTTATGAGATAGTCGAATTTCTCACCGTTGGCACTAAAGTGAGATATATATATATATATATATATATATATATATATATATATTCAATTTAGCACTTAAATGATTCAAAAAAATTTTTTTGGCACGACTCTTGAAGTGTCCTTATGTATATCAAAGAGAAATATGTTAAAAATTAGAGTTTGACAAGAAATAAGAAAATTTGCAAGTAAATTAATTGTTGAAATTCGCTTTCTCGCAACACTTAACTTTCAGTGGAGCTAGGCATGAAGAGCTCGTATTCGACTCGACGATTACTCAAAATCGATTCAGTCTAGTTTTGAATCAATTTCGAACTCAAAGTACTTAATCATTTATCGATTCGAGCTTGAGCTTATTAATATTTAGATTTTTGTTGACACTCAAAATTGACTCACGGATGAAGGCCCCGTGAATAGGCGTTCATAAGCATTAGCGTCGGTAATTTACCAATAGTTGGCAACTTATTGATATTTAGTGAGTATTGGTGTCGGTAACTTACCGATAATTGGCAACTTACTGATAGTTGATAAGCATTGGCGTTAGCAACAAAACTGCTTATAGATAAGGTGGTTACTTGATCGTGGAGAGTGCCCAAAAAATAAGAAACCATGAATAATAATAACTGCAATTAGAAAGTTATTTATTATTTGAATTTTAAAGTTGTAACCGCTTGCAGGGAATTATATATACTCGTTTGTGCTTTTTGTAAGGGCCCTCAATCAACGACAAGAACTCAAGTTTTTTATTAGTTTATTTTTCATTTATCTTTATTTTCACTACATTTTAGATTTCCTTAGATATAGTTGTAATTTCCAGATTCATGTCGTCGAGTCAAATTCGATATGAATCTTTATCCTTAGTGCTTCGTCGTTGAGTCAAACTCCAGTGTAGTACCATTATGTTTTCAGGCTTCGTCGTCGAGTCTTGTTTTTATTGTACTTTCTAAACTTTTCCGTCAAGATCAACAACACATGCGAAAACACTCAATTTCCTCTGCAATTTAGTTCTCGTTGTACTTTGAAATTCCCGCACTTTCAGTTCTCGCAAACTAGTTTCTTTCAAGTTATTTACAGCTTTCCTAAGAGTATTGTAATGTAACCCAGTCCCTTTGTTGATCTCAAATCTATCGACAACCCATCCATTTCCACCCATTTCGTCACCTACCCTCGTGGTTTGTTCTTATCCAGAAATTTCTTTGAGAATTGAGTCACAAAACTCCTTTAATAAAAAAATCGAAGAACTAATTTCGGTGAAAGATATTCTTTGTTGCAAAAACAAGCGAACATTGTATATATTGATGGAATTCGTGTAGGAATTTTTACATTCGATCCACTCAAATCATATATCAAGCACTTAGTATAAAAGTTGTATCAAGGTTGAGCTCCATCGGATGTATCCTTTCGTCCGAGTTCACCTTGTCATTGGTTTTCAAAAATTGTTTCTTTACTACTTAAGCTAGTTAGGGCGCGTATGACAACATTTTTGCTTTAGAAATTAACTTCTGGCCAAACATTAATTTTTCTACTTCTAATCCAAAGTTAATTTATGATAAGAGAAATTTATTTGGTAGTAGTTGAAAATTTCTATTTTTGGAACATTATTAACACAAAATCTTCTACGAAAAATTATTGTTAGCGATCGAAAAATTTCTACTTCATTTTAAAAAAATAAATAAATATTAGTTACTTTTTAAGAATAAAAAAATTATTATTTATTTTTTACTCTGATAATCGGAGATGACGACGACTCGGCAGCGGCGGTGTTGGGAGGTGACAGCTGAGGCATGGTTGGAAGAGAAATGCGATGAAAATGAAAAGAGGCCGAAGTGAGATAGATATTGATGTTGAGAAATTTTTACTTTTGAAAGAGAAGTAACTTTTTTTTTAACCTCTAGAATTGGCTCAAAAATAATTTCAGAACAGAAGTACAAATATAACGTTATGTAACCAAACAAATTTTTGCTTTAGAAGTTGCATTACTAAATGGGTTTCTGTTTCAAAAGCACTTCTAGAGCAAAAATTCATTTTCAGAAGTGCTACCATGCGCGCCTTTAGCTTCTCTTTAGTTATGACTATAAAAGGTTTATTTTATGTATTGTACCCTTGATTCTAGAATTCTTGTAGAGGCCCTTTAGTTTTGCGAAAAATTTATTCACAATTGTTTTTTCATTTGTTCAGCAATTAAATCCCTTAGAAAAATAACTCGATGAAAAGTCTTTTCATAGTCAATAGAAAACCTATACTTAAATTCTAGAAAATGACTTTCTCTTTTGAAAAAAATAAGAAATCATTTTCTAAAATACGAATAGACGTTGATGCTCGAACCTAGGATAGGACATAGGGCGAGCTGGCCGGGCCTGGATCCCCAAACGCAGAGCAGATCGGCTCATGCTCGAGAAAATGGCAAATGGGGTGATAGCATATTCGACAGTTTTCATGGTTTGCTGAAGTCCCAAAGACATACCCAACCGATAACCTTACCCTCAAACTCAAGGATTCTATCAGGTTAATAACCAATCAATGCCATTTGTTTCGCAGAAAATAAAGCGTTTCTGAAAAATATTTTTCCAAAAATTATTTTTCAGAAAAACGACGGTATTTTTCGATATCTGTCTAAGGCTGTGTTTGGTTCAACTTTGCAAATGATCTTTGAGGGAGCGCAAGTACCTTCAGCCTAAGGGACTTTTGAAGAAATGCAAATAGCATTTGATAAACAATGTGACGTCCTAGAAATCCGACCCCGGTGAAGTCCCTGAATTCGATAAAAGGAATTAAGATCGAAATTTCAGTCGTTAAATTATATTGGATCGAAAGGACTGAAGAGACGACGTTTGGATGAATTTTGAAATTCAGTCGGTTTAGATTAGGTTCGAAATTCCTAGTCGCTGCGAATTAGGATTTCAATCCTCGCGACCCGAGCCTAATCCCGGCCGAGCCTAGCCTATGAAATTACCAAAATACCCTTCGTCTGTTGTATCGAAAATTTGTTTCAGTCCCGATTCGCCAAAGGACCGTTTTGCCCTCGGATATTTGCAATAGGACAAATTGCCCCAAAAGTCTTCCTAGGGCCCCCCAACCCCATCAGCCGTTCTCTCTCTCTCTCTCTCTCTCTCTCTCTCTCTCTCTCTCTCTCTCTCTCTCTCTTCCCTTCCCTGTTCGCGCGACACACTCCCCCTCCCCTGGCTGAACGTCCTCCTCCTCCCGTCGGATTTTCGCCAACCACCGCCCCACTTCCGACCACCACCACCTTCATCGACCGTCCGCCGTCCCGTAGGGCCAAGACCGACCGCCGTTGGCCGCCGGACGTCCGCGGAATCGTTGCCAAAGCCCAGCCCCTGTTTTCGAACCCCCTGACCCGAGGAGACCCAGGCCGTCCCCGGCCGTTCGCGGCGTCGCCGCCGCCACCCACCACCTCGGCCAAGTCCCTCAACTTCCCCTCGACCAAGCCGAAGCCACCCCACCGCCGATTAGCCACCGGAGCCGCCGCAATCAGCCCCGAAGTCGCCGGTGCCCTGTTTTCGGGCCGGTCCGTGTTTTCTTCAGATCCGGCCAATCCGCCACCCACCCCCGTGCACCGCCACCATAATCGAACTCCCCGACCTCTCTTCCACCTTTCCTCAGCTCGGCGGAGCTCGCCGCCGCGCGTGGTGGCCGGAGGACCACCCGCAAGCTTCCCCTGTTTTCGGCGTCGAAACCGCCCGGTTCTGCTCCTCGTCGATCCGCCGCCTCCGACCGCCCTCAGCCGCTACCACCGGTCCGGATCACCTCCCCTCGACCCCTAGGTGAGATCCCCGGCCTTGGCCGGCCTCGTCCCGGCCCGTGGGACCGTGTATCGTCGGAAAACGGCTCGGTTCCCCTATTTAACCTTGTTGGCCGGTTCTGTTTTAGGCCGCCGCCGCTTGCCGGAGCTTCGCCGTCGCCGGCCACCTGTCCCGTTGACCTCGCGAGGCTTCCTTGAGGCATTCCCGAGATTTTAGGTTTTTGGGCCGCCGCCACCGCCGCCGCCGCCGTCGCCGCCGCCGCCGCCGTCGTCGCCGTTCGCCGTCGTCGGCCGTTGAGACCGCCCGAGCTTAAATTGATAGTGAGTTGACCCTAATCCTTGGTTAGGGCGCTAATTGCGCCTAGGATTAGTCGTTTAGTCAATTGTGGATTTTAGGTACACGATCGGGGCCGGTCTAAATAGAAATTGGGATTAGGATAAATGGCCGATCGTTTTGGTTAGGCGGACTGATTAAATTGTCTGTGGCTAGTTGTTGTTAGAAAATTATTGATTGATTGATTGGGCAATGGATTGCCGCTGTTTGATCGCGAGCGAGCGATAGGCTAGAGACGAGCGAGCGATCGATGACGTTTAAGTCGGATTGACTAATAATTAATTGTTGCATGAACTCGAGCCTTTATGTGGCCTAATTGGACTGATTGTTCGTGTTTGTTTTGATTGCCTCATTGGATGGTTTAATTGATTGACTGGAATGACTGTTTGGTGTCAATCGTTGATTGGGGGTTAATCGTCTGTGATTGTGGTGACTAGTGGTTAGTCTGCATTTGCATATGACCGTGTGCGAAGTCAAAATACATATTTTGGCACGAAATTGGCATTTGGCCAAAGTTTTTACATGCCTGAGTGAGCATCCGGCCTTAACCAAAGATAATGAAATGGGTTGATTGCTGGATGTGGAATGTATGGTCATATGACGAAAAACGATGATGTTCCTGGCAAGCTCGTGTTCTATGATTTGGACGGAACCATACGACTTGCCAGAAGCACGACAGCTCTGGTTCGGTGTTAACAAGTACGGAGGCAGAGTTGGTCGGATGCCGGTCGCAATGGATGTTGGACCGACGCCCCGTATAGGGATGCCTACTTGCTGGTGCCGTGCCAGACGCACTGGATACACCGCTTGTAGTAGCCGTTGCCGAGAGTAAAGGAACGTAGCCCGATTTTACTGGTAGAATGCTGGATCACACTGAGGTGTTGGATCGCGTTATGTGTGAGAGTTGAATCACGCCCTCTTTCGCGTAGATCCTCTCATGTGCCGGTGGCACGATCATCGTTAATAAAAGAATTGAGTGCAATGTAACTTCGTACATGGGTAAGCATGAACGTATCCCGACTACGACGTTTGGAATGTGACGAATGGAGTAGGAAGACGGAAGTTCATACTCACTTGTGTTCGAGTTATTATTGTGTCGTGTGCATTGTCCTGGTGAATATCCTGTGCATACTGGTGGATGTAATGCTGTGATTGAGTGACTGATTGACGTTGACTGCTGAGTCATGTCGAGCATTGCATTATGTATGGCTGAAGCTGGTAAGTGTGCATGTGGATGATGGTTATATTGTTAACTGTGGATAGTGCTATATGTGCATGTGTGATTTGTGGGCTTCGGTTAGGATGCCCTGGGCGAATCAGTTTCCTAACCGAGCTTAGGCTTGATTCACTGAGATTTATTCTCACCCCGTCGTGGGATAAAATTTCAGGTCCCAAGTGACGAAGCCTCGTGGACGCCATGGATTGGCGGTTGGAGTAGTCTATTGAAGAAGGTGAGTAGTTGACCTCACCTGACCAAGTGACCTTTTGAGGTTTTGTCTAGTCGCCTCGAAGTATGGGGTTGTGTACATTCGTTAGTATGAATAAGGTCTTGATTGGTTTGCTGGTATGCATGAATTGGGATTTTCATTTTGTGAATGTCGATTGTGACTGCCTACTTTGCTATCCCTGTTTGTTTATGGTGTCAGGGAGTTAGAACGTTTCCGCATGCGTAGTTAAGTGATAGGTCGATAGCGTGCCTGGGAAGCTATCTCTATGACCTCGTGGCGATTTGGCAAGGGATGTCGCGGGCTCGAGAGTCGGGGCGTGACATCCCCGCCCAAGGTGGTATCAGAGCAAGGTCAGCCTGATTCGTCTGGTCATTGGCTTAGAGTGATAAGGAGCGTTGGGATTTGGGATAGTTAGTAGGATTATAAGCTTTTGCATGTGCTTGTTATCTATGTTTTTGACTGTTTATTGGTTATCTCATTACGTGTTGCCTAGGGTGGACAGGACTCCGTAAGTTACCTGTATAATGAGCGACCGTAATGCGATGGTGCCTAGTGGAAGGTTAGTTCGAGAAGGTCCCAGAGTGGACGGGGTCGTGCAGACATTAGGAATTTTGAAAGCTGTAGTTAGACAGCAAGTGAGTAGTCAAGTTAATGCTGTCGCCACCGCCGTTTCGCGGGAAGACTCAGTGTCTGGAAATGAGAGTGATATACGACCAATACCTGAGTTGATGGAAAGGTTTCTAGACCTAAGACCGCCGAAGTTTGAAGAGATAGGAGATCCAGAGGCTGCAATCTGGTGGATGTTAGGATTAGAGAAGGCATTCGCCCTGTTGGGATGTTCCGAAGAGGACAAGGTGACGTTAGCCGTTTATCAACTTCATGGTGAAGCTAAGGAGTGGTGGGAAGTTACACAAGAAAAGATCTTTCCCGAAGGTATGGTACCGGTATGGGATGCCTTCATGGAAGCCTTCTATGGCAAGTACTTTTTGGACTGTAGGCGAGAGAAAAAGATGGTTGAATTCCTGCAGCTTCGTCAGGACCATTTGACAGTAGAGCAATATGAAGTGAAATTCGCCGAGCTGTCTGAGTTTGCACCATGGACGATTAGAGATCCTATGAATAGGATGAGAAGATTTTATGATGGATTGAAACCTGAGATTAAGGACCGACTGGTATCGTTGGACATAAGGAGTTATGGAGAGTTGTTCGAAAAGGCCCAATATGTGGAAAGGAGCATGACTGACAGAGCAATCGCGCTTTCCTTTAGGGATAACCGTCGGATGGAGAAGAGGCCGATGTTTGCCAACAAGTATCACATTCCGTCTAACCGGAGGAGTACAATCAAGAAGCCGATGTTCCGCCAAAGTGTGAAGTGTCGCCTGTGTCGTCTAAGGCATGGGTTTGGTCCTTGCCCGTTTAGAGGTGGAGAATGTTTTAAATGTTACCAACTGGGACACCAAGTAAAGGACTGCCCGATGAGAAATAAGACAGAGCAAGCACCGCTGCCGCGAGAAGGACAAACTCGAGGAATTGTTCAGCAGGACAACCAAGATTGACTCTACTGGGAGTAGGGTAACTTTTGAGCTAAGATGTTCTAGTACTGATTAGCATTAGCTAGTTGAGTTTGAAAAGACTTTTTGTGGATAAGGCTTATGGATATGGGTTGTATTAAGGCAGTTAGTACTTTGTGAATTGCATCGAAGTGTTGTTTGGCTTGGATTGTCTTAGCTGTTGTTTTTCCTGTGGATCTTAATTAATGACTAAATGAATATCCGCCGTTGAGCAAGTGTGGGTTGTGAGATTGATCTCTAAGGGTGATGAACTTTTTAGGAGTCAGAGGACACGAATGAATAAGGATCGGTGGGAAGTCAGATAATGCGTGCTGAATAATGATGAAGATCTTTCTCTACATGTGATTAAAGTAGGACTTAAAAGTGAAGATCGTTTTGTGAGCCCGTGGTGTGGTGTTGTGTTTTGGGTGATGGACAGGAGATTGGGATGAATTGAGATGTCATGAGTAAGTACGACATTTGTGCTTCGCAGAACTAGTGCGGATCGGGTTATACCTCTGAATCTTGATCAGAGAAGGCCTTGTAGTATGTCAAAGGCAGTTTTGAGATGACTTGAGACATGTAAGGTTCAGTTGACTAGTAACTTAATGAAGTCATGGTGAAATGTGCACCGCCTAAGGATTGTGATTAGACATGTGTATAAAACAAGGACGGTAAAGACGAACAAGGAAAGTTCGTAAGGACAATCTGGGGTTAGACGACATGGTAGGTCGTCAGTTGATTGCATAGGCTATGGAGATTGGCGCCACCCCTGAATAAGATTAAGATTGCGAGATGTGACAATAAAGGTTGGCTAGTTATCAGAGTGGCGCATCAGAAGCGTAGTAGGGCCACATGATTTCTTGGAATAATGACCATAAGGGTCTTGCTCTTGGTAAAACAGAAAGTTGATCGGAACTCACCATAGTAGTTCCAGTGTAGGTCTGAATAGCTGGATGAGGCACCAAGATTTAAAGATAAGGTTACTAAGGGATTGGCAGAAAGATTGATACAGCCAAGCTTATGGCGAAGAGCTAGCATATCGGTAAGTCGAAGAGCAGCACTACAAGCCTAGCGGATTACTGCAGTCATTGGGAATTATGAGGTAAAGGTAGGAAAAGATCACAATGGATTTGTGAGGAAACTTCCTAGTAGTCGAAGGATAAATGACTCAGTTTGGAGTGCAGTAAGCAGATTGATGATACAGGTACAGATTTTAACAGTGTGAAGAGATTCAATTTTGTATGAAAGTGATGCTCCAAGATCTAGAACCCACCCAAGCTTAAGACTCGGACTGTTCGCAAACAACGACCAAGGGTTGAGGAAGCCACCGAGAGTTTAGAGGTCGCCCTCGACGTGGATGATGGCCTGATTTACCAGTTGGCTGTGCTGATTGAGGTTCGACTGTGTAACGATATGAAATCAAGCACGGAACGATTTGGGTTGATCTGACTCAGCTGTAAGTCAACCATAGGATCACCCTGAAGTCGACCAGGGATTGATTTGTGGCATGATTTGCGAGCTGACATTGATCGATATTCAGGATGGCCATGGACCCAGTGAGGACGATTTGTACTAGAACCCCATACCAACCGCGCACTAGCCAAAGGGCTGATCACCCTGAGTCATGTGGCGTGTTGTTGGAAGAATATGGGTCGAGTTGAACCAATCCTGCATCAATTTGAGTTGGTCATGAGAGGTGATCTCGATAGTGTTCGATTGTACTACCGGTCTAGGAATGGGTGATTCCAACCCTAAACCGGAATATTGAAGTGGTCCTCGACTCGCCAGTCGCTTGTGAGTTGACACTGTTCGACAGAATGGATGTCCTGACCCTCAGTTGGATTTGGAGCCCGAGTTCGGTAATTCGTCAGATGTTTCTGGAAACGACAAGTGATAACTCAGATCCTAAGGAGTTGTCGGTTAAAAGGCGAATCATTAGTCGACCTTCTTCATGTAAACAGAATGCCCAAATTGCCAATAGTGTTAGTCGTGATTGATATCTATGGATCAAGAGGAGAAGCAGCGTTAAACTCTGCTCATTGGAATGAAGGAAATAATTAATCGAATTGTGGGGAATGGATAATTACTGCGGTTGCTAGGACAATCAACAGTTGAACAAGACAGTAGGGTTTGATGGTCACTTTGTGGTTTTGATGTACAGAGTGGTGATAATAAGTGATTTGAAATAAGCGTAGTTTAAACTTTGGAGATAATGGATTCGTGAGAGTGATTAATTACTGTGGCCACTGGGACAATCGACAGAGGGAAAGGACAATAAAGTTAGATGGTCACGGTCGAGTTGAATCCTTGGGATTGAATGGTTCACCCTGTTTAAACGAATTGTGGATATAGAATTGCGACTTAATGATAAATGAGGAGTGTAAGTTTTAAATCTGACTTGGATTCGATAGTCGCGGTGTGGTCTTGATTCATGAGGTAGAAATAAAGATTGAATTGAAGCAAACATAGTGTGAACTCTGGGATGATGAAAGTGTAGTTCAGTATGGCTTATCATCCGAAGACGGATGGTCAGTTTGCAATGACAAATCAGACTTTGGAGTACAGGTTTAAGACATGGAGTTAGATTTCAAGAGTAATTGGGAGGAACTATTGTACCTGTTGGAGTTGCCTAACTATCAGACAGTAGCGAAGCATTAAAGTAGTGCTTTTGGGATATTGTGTAGTAGAGTGTGTAGAAAGCTAATCTACTTGGATGAAGTTGGAAAAAGGAAAAGAAGTTACTGAATCAGAATCAGTAGATTAGTCGTTAGACGCTATCAGGGTTATCAGAAACAGACAGAGAACAGTGCAGAGTCATCAGAAAAGTTACGCCATTAAGAGGCGAGGACCTATGGAATTTCAGATGGACAATTATATCTTTTCAAAGATGTTGTCTAGGAGAGGGACATCTTGTTTTAGAAATAAAGGAAAGTTAAGCCCAAGGTATGTCAGACCTCTCGAGATTTTGGAAAGAATTGAGAATTTAGTGTGCTCTTTGGTGTTGTCGCCGAAACTTGTCCAAGGATAGTGTCTTCCATGTGTCGATATGGAGGAAGTGCGAACCGAATCCCGCGCGTGTGCGGTGTTAAGAGGAAAAGTGAAGGGGATGAGCAAGCATCGTGTTTGGAAAGGCCAACTAGGGTAGTGGATAGGAAAGAGCAAGTGCGCTGGAACAAGACGGTCTTGCTAGTCAAGGTGGTTTGATAACACCATGAACCTGAAGGAACTATTAGAGAGACTGAAGAAGTTTTGAGGACCGATGTGGTAAGGACTAAGTATTCTGATTTGCTTGAAGGGTCATAACAGTACTTCAATTTCGAGGACGAAATTTCCTAAGTGGGGGAGAGTTGTGACGCCCTAGAAATCCGACCCCGATGAAGTCCCTGAATTCGATAAAAGGAATTAAGATCGAAATTTCAGTCGTTAAATTATATTGGATCGAAAGGACTGAAGAGACGACGTTTGGATGAATTTTGAAATTTAGTCGGTTTAGATTAGGTTCGAAATTCCTAGTCGCCGCGAATTATGATTTCAATCCTCGCGACCCGAGCCTAATCCCGGCCGAGCCTAGCCTATGAAATTACCAAAATACCCTTCGTCCGTTGTATCGAAAATTCGTTTCAGTCCCGATTCGCCAAAGGACCGTTTTGCCCTCGGATATTTGCAATAGGACAAATTGCCCCAAAAGTCTTCCTAGGGCCCCCCAACCCCATCAGCCGTTCTCTCTCTCTCTCTCTCTCTCTCTCTCTCTCTCTCTCTCCCTTCCCTGTTCGCGCGACACACTCCCCCTCCCCTGGCCGAACGTCCTCCTCCTCCCGTCGGATTTTCGCCGACCACCGCCCCACTTCCGACCACCACCACCTTCATCGACCGTCCGCCGTCCCGTAGGGCCAAGACCGACCACCGTTGGCCGCCAGACGTCCGCGGAATCATCGCCAAAGCCCAGCCCCTGTTTTCGGACCCCCTGACCCGAGGAGACCCAGGCCGTCCCCGGCCGTTCGCGGCGTCGCCGCCGCCACCCACCACCTCGGCCAAGTCCCTCAGCTTCCCCTCGACCAAGCTGAAGCCACCCCACCGCCGATTAGCCACCGGAGCTGCCGCAATCAGCCCCGAAGTCGCCGGTGCCCTGTTTTCGGGCCGGTCCGTGTTTTCTTCAGATCCGGCCAATCCGTCGCCCACCGCCGTGCACCGCCACCATAATCGAACTCCCCGACCTCTCTTCCACCTTTCCTCAGCTCGGCGGAGCTCGCCGCCGCGCGTGGTGGCCGGAGGACCGCCCGCAAGCTTTCCCTGTTTTCGGCGCCGAAACCGCCCGGTTCTGCTCCTCGTCGATCCGCCGCCTCCGGCCGCCCTCAGCCGCTACCACCGGTCCCGATCACCTCCCCTCGACCCCTAGGTGAGATCCCCGGCCTTGGCCGGCCTTGTCCCGGCTCGTGGGATCGTGTATCGCCGGAAAACGGCTCGGTTCCCCTATTTAACCTTGTTGGCCGGTTCTGTTTTAGGCCGCCGCCGCTTGCCGGAGCTTCGCCGTCGCCGGCCACCTGTCCCGTTGACCTCGCGAGGCTTCCTTGAGGCATTCTCGAGATTTTAGGTTTTTGGGCCGCCGCCGCCGTCGTCGCCGTTCGCCGTCGTCGACCGTTGAGACCGCCCGAGCTTAAATTGATAGTGAGTTGACCCTTATCCTTGGTTAGGGCGCTAATTGCGTCTAGGATTAGTCGTTTAGTCAATTGTGGATTTTAGGTACACGATCGGGGCCGGTCTAAATAGAAATTGGGATTAGGATAAATGGCCGATCGTTTTGGTTAGCCGGACTGATTAAATTGTCTGTGGCTAGTTGTTGTTAGAAAATTATTGATTGATTGATTGGGCAATGGATTGCCGCTGTTTGATCGCGAGCGAGCGATAGGCTAGAGACGAGCGAGCGATCGACGACGTTTAAGTCGGATTGACTAATAATTAATTGTTGCATGAACTCGAGCCTTTATGTGGCCTAATTGGACTGATTGTTCGTGTTTGTTTTGATTGCCTCGTTGGATGGTTTAATTGATTGACTGGAATGACTGTTTGGCGTCAATCGTTGATTGGGGGTTAATCGTCTGTGATTGTGGTGACTAGTGGTTAGTTTGCATTTGCATATGACCGTGTGCGAAGTCAAAATACATATTTTGGCACGAAATTGGCATTTGGCCAAAGTTTTTACATGCTTGAGTGAGCATCCGGCCTTAACCAAAGATAATGAAATGGGTTGATTGCTGGATGTGGAATGTATGGTCATATGACAAAAAACGATGATGTTCCTGGCAAGCTCGTGTTCTATGATTTGGACGGAACCATACGACTTGCCAGAAGCACGACAGCTCTGGTTCGGTGTTAACAAGTACGGATGCAGAGTTGGTCGGATGCCGATCGCAATGGATGTTGGACCGACGCCCTGTATAGGGATGCCTACTTGCTGGTGCCGTGCCAGACGCACTAGATTCACCGCTTGTAGTAGCCGTTGCCGAGAGTAAAGGAACGTAGCCCGGTTTTACTGGTAGAACGCTGGATCACACTGAGGTGTTGGATCGCGTTATGTGTGAGAGTTGAATCACGCCCTCTTTCGCGTAGATCCTCTCATGTGCCGGTGGCACGATCATCGTTAATAAAAGAATTGAGTGCAATGTAACTTCGTACATGGGTAAGCATGAACGTATCCCGACTACGACGTTTGGAATGGGACGAATGGAGTAGGAAGACGGAAGTTCATACTCACTTGTGTTCGAGTTATTATTGTGTCGTGTGCATTGTCCTGGTGAATATCCTGTGCATACTGGTGGATGTAATGCTGTGATTGAGTGACTGATTGACGTTGACTGTTGAGTCATGTCGAGCATTGCATTATGTATGGCTGAAGCTGGTAAGTGTGCATGTGGATGATGGTTATATTGTTAACTGTGGATAGTGCTATATGTGCATGTGTGATTTGTGGGCTTCGGTTAGGATGCCCTGGGCGAATCAGTTTCCTAACCGAGCTTAGGCTTGATTCACTGAGATTTATTCTCACCCCGTCGTGGGATAAAATTTCAGGTCCCAAGTGACGAAGCCTCGTGGACGCCATGGATTGTCGGTTGGAGTAGTCTATTGAAGAAAGTGAGTAGTTGACCTCACCTGACCAAATGACCTTTTGAGGTTTTGTCTAGTCGCCCCGAAGTATGGGGTTGTGTACATTCGTTAGTATGAATAAGGTCTTGATTGGTTTGCTAGTATGTATGAATTGGGATTTTCATTTTGTGAATGTCGATTGTGACTGCCTACTTTGCTATCCCTGTTTGTTTATGGTGTCAGGGAGTTAGAACGTTTCCGCATGCGTAGTTAAGTGATAAGTCGATAGCGTGCCTGGGAAGCTATCTCTATGACCTCGTGGCGATTTGGCAAGGGATGTCGCGGGCTCAAGAGTCGGGGCGTGACAAACAATACATTGAAAAATAGCTTTGGCCTAACTAGTGTTTGGCAAAAAAAAAAAAATTGTAAATGAGCTTTATTACCATATTTCTTTTTAAATAAAATATAATTAAAAAAAAAAAATAAAACCCTAGGCAAAGACAGGTAGCCGCCGGCGAGCCAGATCTGGAGCCGACGACGGTTGGCCAAGGCCGCCAGGGGTCGGACGACCTCAGGTGACCGTCACCTAGTTTGCACGACCTCGGCCACGAGGCCTGAGGTCGCGCAACCCCAGGCGGCCATCGCCTCGCTAGGGGTCTGGCGACCTCTGGCGGCCTAGGCCGCATTCTCCGGCGAGCCAGATCTGACTCCCCGGCGGTTAGGGTTTCATTTTATTTTTAATAAAAAAAATAGGGGATAATATCGAAATTTAAAGAAAAAGTGAAATATTTTTGGAAGAAAAAACTTTAACTGAGCATTTGGCTAAATGCTGAAAGCTCAATGCTGATCCCTACCAGCATTGAATTTTGCTGGTCCCTACCAGCATTGAACTTTTAACATTGCCAACTTTCATCCCAAAACCCCTTAAAAATAGTTGCCAAACACCTTGCATTTTGTTCAAGGGGCTTTGAGAAAGCTGAACCAAGCCCATCTTAAAACCTAAAAACGAATTAGAAAATATTTTCCGCCCTTTAGTAAAGAAAATCAATTTCCATCGCACATAATTTTTTTATTTTTAAATAAATTTTAATTCTTTTTTTCTTTTCTCGTCCTCCTCCCTCCTTCCTTCTTCCTTCCTCCTTCCTTCCTATGTAGCACCAACACGTGGATTTAGCATCCGTGTCGGTGTCCGACACTTTTCTTGAGCATGAGACAAATTTTCTGGCTGATCTGCTTTATGATTGGAGCATATGGCAGCCAAAGAACTTCAGAAAACAACTTTGACAATTTATTTTGGGATGTTTTCATATGGCCGTTCCGCTACAGAAATGACAGTTTTCTCTTTAGCTAGTAATATGATGTAGAACAATTGGCGTGTGATTTCTTGAAAAAACGTAATCGTCAGAAATCGAGGGATTCCACCAATAATTTTGATTTTGGGGTTGACGAGCTTGGATTGCACTGAAATTAGGTCGATCGAGGCGAAACGGCTTCTGATCAATACTCACCGTCTTTGGCCGTGAACTATAATGGATTTTCGTATTTCGGAGTCGTTTAGATGAGTTTTCGGGCAACTTTTCAGTTTTGGCAAACTTAGCGATATAGATAATTGCAATATTTGATTTGAATTTTGATTATATTTGATTCGTTTAATGTTATCTTTATGGAATCCTAATTTCTTAAAAGTCCTATCTATATAGGACGTCCGCCCCATGTAATCTCGATGAATTATTCTATCAAATTTCAGTATACACTATGCTAACGTTTTCCAGATAGCGTCACAATCCAAGACAGACGAATCAATGCGACTGAGCATGTGAAGATGAATCATCTTCTTCTTACAAATTCTCATCGTATCCCAAAATGACAAGGGTAACTCAGGCAATACATAGATCAAGCAAAAGCATCGTATATGTAAAGTCGTCATATCAAATGACAAAAACGCAAAGCGACGACGGCATCAGCAACAGATGACCAAACAACACAGCACTGAGGAGGTCCACTGCAGGAGCACTTAATGGTCAGTGATTACCTTGCGCGTACCACTTTTCTATACTGCTGTACCAGCTCCACTGGAAGAAGAGACCGGCAAGACGGGAAATACCAGCACCAGCCACCTCCACGAATGCCATGACGTACGATCTCTGAGGAGACAAACCGGCAGTCGCAATTGCTGCCAGGTAGCCCACAAAGTTGCAAGGCACAAAAAAGCTGCCGGATTTAATCCCGTTTAATGTCTTCTCTGCAACTTGATCCGCTTTCATTGCACTAGAAGTAGCAGCTATGATGCTTGTTAGACGAGGTCTTCTCTTATTTTCTGCGGTCAGCAAGTGATGTATCCATTAAAAAGGGGAAAAGGGTGGACTAATTCACAGAGCACAGGCAAGAAAAAGAAAAAAATTGCGGCAATGTCCTCAGCATTCGACTCTTGACAGCACTCAGAGCATGGAAGCATGTACGGACATAAGGCGGTCATCGCAAACGGGCTGGAGCTGTTGTCATTGAAGCTGCGGGATGCATAATAACAAAATCTGATAGCTATGTCTGCTTAAAGATGCCCAATAAAACAATACATGACAATGCATTCCTGCAACTAATTTAGAAAGCATTTATAAAGAGCAGGAAAGAGATCATAAGCTAGGAACAAAGTAGACGGGGCTTAACCGAAGCTAGCGGGAAATCATGCATGCTGACTCGATTATTCTACACTTTTCTGCCGTAGAAACAACCGCGTGCTCCTAGCTTATGATCTCTTTCCTGCTTATGATTGAACTACCAGCAGAAATCCCCGGGATTGCCGAGGAGCAATTAATGTGAGCTAACAAAAGAACTCCATGGATTTGTATAAAAAAAAGAAAGAAAGTGAACTGCTTCTCCTTCAATCATATATGGAAGTTCGTCGAGAATGAACTGTCATTTACATATCCATATTCAACCAACATTCAGATTATCCTGTTCCGTTACACTCGGCTAACTAAACAGAGTTCGCGAGCAATTTACAGCAAGGCTTTGAATACTCGCAGCTGCAGAGCGGTACAACTAAGAACATTACACAGGGGTAATCTGCAAGAGGCGAATTCACAACCATATACCTTCCACTAATCCAGGAGTGTCGGTATCCGGTGGGAAAACAAGCGAAACATGAATGTCATCGGCAATAATCTCTTGTTGCAGTGCTTCCGCTAATCCTCGCAGCCCGAATTTGCTTGCGGAGTAAGCAGTGTAACCGTAGATTCCCGCCTACAAGAATCACCGATCACCAATTCCATATCAGAAGCATAGAGACGATGCAAAACCAGAATGCTTTCACGTTGACCTATAACAGGAGTTACCTGACCGGCCTGAGAGGACATGAGGGAAATTGAAGCCGGCCTACGATCAGTCCTAGCTTTCATCGCAGGCAAAAATGCCTTGATCACGTTGAAGCTGCCGATCAGATTGACGTCTATCATGAACCTGACCTCGTCTAACTCCTGCTTGGCCAGTTCCTCCGGCAAGAACACCCCATGGTTCACCACCAGCACGTCGACCGGCCCAGCGTCCTCCGCTGCGCGCCTTACGGCTTCGAAGTCTCGGACATCAGCGGAGAAGGTGGCGACGTCGACACCAGTGGCAAGCCGAATCGCCCGCATAGCCTCCTCCAGCTTCGCCTGGGACCGGGCGAGGATCGAGACGCGGGCGCCCTCTGTGGCGGCGCGGTGAGCTATGGCGAGGCCGATGCCGCTGGAGCCGCCGGTGATGAAGACGTGGCGGTCCTTGAGAGGGATCTTGACGGGACGGGGGCGTACGATGATGGAGAGGAGGAGGAGGAGGGAGAGTGGGAGGAGGAGGATGAGGAGGAGAGAGAGGAGAGAGAGTGCGGCCATTGTCGGAGAGCTTCGGAGCTCGAGCTCGGCGATGGTCAGGGCGGAGGGGACGGACGGTGGTGACGTGCTCGGAGTGGTGGGAGCCCACTGGGCTTGTCGCCGTTCGAGGAGGTCGAGAGCGTTGACGGACGAGTCAACCAATTCTGAATATCCGCGTGATGAGGTTCGTATGAGCAGATGAATTTGGGCGGCGAAATTGAGGGAGAAGGGCCCACCATTTTGGTTTCTATCGAACGAGAAGTGCCATAAGAGGGGTTGGAGGCCATCGCATCAAACTACATCACCAACGGACAACAACAAAAGTTTTCTCAAAACATACCGTCGGAGCGCTGGACTAATCTTTACTAAAGTATCGATCGATTGACAAATGTTTGAGTTATCCCTTATACCCCTCGGATATTATCTAAATCTTTTATAGATAACAAAGATAGCCTTTTGAAAGGCATCTCTTTGTGAGGTACTCTCAAACGCACCCATTCATGGACGTAATCCAACACATACTAATTTGTTGTGCGATTAATTTTTTTTTTTAAAAGGGGACCTATGCTTTTTCTTCAAGATATCCTCGAGAGCGGTGGTGGCGAACTTGGAAGGGAACGCCTTCGTCCCAGCTTCAACCCTTCTGCAGGGAGACGTTCCGTGCGGCGGAGATTATTGCCACCGCCAACCGCCGCAATCGAATCGCAGGTTCAGGCTTGCCGACGCCGCCGTTCTCAGGCTGCCGAGGACGGAGGAGCTCAAGTGCCTTGCGATCGGCAACGCCAATCGCAGAGGTTACGCAGTGGACCGGCCTCCTGTCGACGGGCACGCACGTAATGTGGATTGGTGTGGTTCCTTCTCGACCAGTTTTGTTCCCCAGCTTAAGGAAGGAGCGAAGTCTTTTTCGACCCATTAAAAAGGAAAATACATTTTAACCAAAATATATATAAAAAAGGGAAATAGCATTACTATGTAAAATATAACCAGAAATAAGAGAATTCACAAGTAAACTAATTTTTTTACATTCGCTTTCTTAAAAACACTTGATTTTGAGTGGAGCTAGGCATGAATAACTCGACTCAACGATTACTCGAGATCGACTCGTCTAATTTTGAATCCGAGCTCGAATCACTTAATTATTTATTGAATCGAGCTTAGACTTGTCAATATTCAGCTCGCTAAACTCACGAGGTTAATCAAATTTCAATTATTCTATCGTAGACATATAAATTACTTACAAAAATAGACAAATAAAGTCTTCAAAATTACATTATATATCCAAATTTTCGGGCTATTTTTAGGATCGAGCTCAAGAACTTAAGTTCCTTCACAAACCAAATGCAACGGAGTCAAATTCAAGTCAAATATTTAGATTTTCTATGCTAATGGCGCTCAAGCCCACCTTTTCATCGTTTTTCAATAAGTGTTCCTTTACTATTTAAGCTAGTTAGCTTCCCTTTGGCTATGATCTAGGAAGCATCGATACTAACACAGTAACACTCTACGACATGCGATCATCGATATGTGGTAGCACTTTAGAGACACCATCAACATGCGAATCCAGTATCCCAGCACGCCATTTCAATACGAAAGGGTCAATTTTAAGCATTTTCAATAAATTAAAAATTAAAAAATAAATTTATTAAAAATATATATTTAAATCATATATCCACCTACTCCAAAATTAATATATACATGTAGCATATATATATATATATATATATATATATATATATATATATATATCAAGAATCTCTCAACATAAGAGAAGAAACTCATTGCTGATATTTTTATATATATGTCGCGACCCTCTCGAGGTTGTCGGGCTCTCGAGGGCTAATGGGCCGTCCAGTCTGGTCGGACGCGGGCCTCTCCCAAGGCCCATTACCCAAATCGCAACGGAGGTATGCGTAGTCGACCTTCAGTGTGGTCTAGTGACATGTGCTAAGTGTGCATGCCGAGGAGTCGCCACCAATCATTTTTTTGGAGGGTATGATTGGACCACCCTATTGAATAGTCGGGAGTTTCTATTCAATTCTGCGATAACCAGAGAACTGGGTTCGGGGACTTAGTTACGTCAACTGTCAGAGTTGACGCCCTTTCGGTACCTAAGTTGACTGAATTTTCTGACCAAAGATTTCATGCAGATGAGTGGGGTACGAGTTCTAAATCTAGGAGTTCATGCAGATAGGAATGACTATCATAGCAATCACAGTCAATAATAAAGTGCACAAATCGATGAATTCAAGTGTACAAATAAATCACATGGCATTCCTAATAAGGCCATATTGGCCTAGAGAAGCATCAATCAGGCTTAGGAATGATTTAGACATGATTTTGCCCATCAGGGGCAAAATCGTAATTTTGAGACAAGGGGGACAATTTGCCCAAAAAGGACAAAATCATCATTTCGGAATGAATCCGGAGTCAAAACAGGTTTGGTCACTCAATTGACCCATTTCCTATTTTTTGGCAATTTTCGTGATTTTCGGGAATTTTAGAAACCGATTTACCATTCGAAGGGTAAAATCGTCATTTTCTAAAAATGGAAATGAAATGTGGAAATCTTAGACATAAGGTTTAACCACCCATCTGGCCCATCACCAAATTCTAAGCAATTTCCACAATTTATCAGAATATCAAAGACGATTCACCCTTTGAGGGGTGAAATCGCCATTTTGGATTAAATGGGAGAAAATCCCAAAAATGAAAACAAATCAATTTTTTGTCATTTTCAGCCTTGGACAATTTTTAGAATTTTTCTGCAATTTTTCTCAATTTTTTTGTTTTTCTTTAATTTTTCCATTTTTTTGGCATTTTTGATTTATTAATATTTTTTTATATTTTCAGAAAATATTTTAACAAAAAGCATGTCTTTGACAATAGATAACACTCAACCAGATAAATAAGCTAACCACTAGACTGAAACAGATACATACAAATCAAGTCTATAAATGCAATATTTTAGAAAAATAATCCTGATATACGGATCGGGTACGTAAAACATACCGGATTGGACACCGGCCTTCAATCGCCCAGCCCCAGCCTGCGACCATCCCCATGCCCGTTACCTGTCGATCGCCATTAGAATGTCGATAGTCAATTTCACAAATTAAGACTAAAAAATAAAAAAATAAAAAAATTAAAAAATTGGACACTGTTCATGCACTGTTCATGCACTGTTCGGATTGGACACTGTTCATGCACTGTTCGGATTGGACACTGTTCATGCACACGTCCGACACGCTCCGACACGCCGACACGCTCCGACACGCTCCGACACGCCGACACGCTCCGACACGCTCCGACACGTTCGACACGCTCCGACACGTTCGACACTCTCCGACACGGCTCGACACTCTCCGACACGGCTCGACACGCTCCGACACGCTCCGACACGCTCCGACACGTTCGACACGCTCCGACACGGCTCGACACTCTCCGACACGGCTCGACACGCTCCGACACGTTCGACACGCTCCGACACGTTCGACACTCTCCGACACGGCTCGACACTCTCCGACACGGCTCGACACGCTCCGACACGTTCGACACGCTCCGACACGCTCCGACACGCTCCGACACGTTCGACACGCTCCGACACGTTCGACACGCTCCGACACGTTCGACACTCTCCGACACGGCTCGACACGCTCCGACACGCTCCGACACGTTCGACACGCTCCGACACGTTCGACACTCTCCGACACGGCTCGACACTCTCCGACACGGCTCGAAACGCTCCGACACGCTCCGACACGTTCGACACGCTCCGACACGTTCGACACTCTCCGACACGGCTCGACACTCTCCGACACGGCTCGACACGCTCCGACACGTTCCGACACGCCGACACGTTCCGACACGCCGACACGCCGACACGCTCCGACACGCCGACACGCTCCGACACGCTCCGACACGCCGACACGTTCCGACACGCCGACACGCCGACACGCTCCGACGACGGGGTGGTGACCCGAGGCCGTTTCTGAGCTCCACCAGCGGCGCGTAGGCTCCACAAGCTCCGAGGGAGGAGGTAGGACTCCGGGGCAGTCACCGGAGGCGATGGCGGTGACGGATTTGGCCCGATCCGAAACAAACCCGAACCAAACTCCGAAACGGGTGGAGGTCGCGGGTCTTGAGTTGTTCACGGCGGCTTTGAGGTACGACGGCTAGCGACGACGGCGGAAGGATCGAAGGCGAAGGCAAATAATGCACGAAGGTGAGGATTCCTTTTTTTTTTTTTTTTTTTTTTTTTTTTAAGAAGAAGAAGAAGACAAGAAGAAGAAGAAGAGCTCCTGAAGAAGAGGAAGGAGCCGAAGAAGATGAAGTCGCGGGGGGGGAGAAGAAGCCAGCGACGGATGAGGGAAAAGGTGAGTGAATAATAATAAAAAATAAAATAATAATAAAATAATAATAAAATAAAATATTAAAAAGTAAGAATAATAATAAAATAATCAAAAGAAAAGACAAAATGATTAGTTTCTTTTTCCTTTTGAATGATGATGTTTTCACTCCTTTTCCTTTTAATCATTACTAATATTTTTGCCAGATTCAATTTTATGGTGATCAGAAAACACCTAAAATCAAACCTGAATTTTACTATTTATGAGGTTAGAAAATAGATAAAATAAAAATAAAAATACCGACTATTTTTATATATCTTTGTGACCTCAAATATTATTTTTCTTGATTTTCTTTTTATTTTTATATTTTTCGAAAATAATAATAATAAAAAATACGAAAAATATGAAAAAATATTTTTTATCCAAAATGGTTCCTTTAGCTTGGCCAATGTTACCAAAGTTGATTTTGTAATTTTTCAGCTTTTTATGGATTTTCTGTGCATTTTTGAAAAATAAAGGAAACAAAAAGGTTGATCAAAATTTAGGTGTCAACAGCTGCCCCTCTTTGAGAGGAATCTCGTTAGAGGAATCTCTCAAAGATAAGGTGACACCTGAGTCCTGATCGACTCGACTTGGGAAACTAAAGGAAAAGGAGTCATGACATCCAATCTTCATGCTTGTCCATGTATGCTCTTTCTTGAAGGGGGAAACGTTCATTTGACATGAGAGAGTGAGATAGTAGAGAGACATACCTGCCACTTACCTGTTCGATACTGCCGGTTGCGACGACTTTCAAGAGGATGCCTAGGACTCGTCATTCAGAATATCCTAGGGAGGTTAAGCTTTGACCTGTATGGTAGGTCATACCATTATGGGATTCCTAACGGCTAGGAATCTAAGGAAGGCGCATCCCACGCCCTGAGATTTGCCAAGGATTTTGATCCGTATGGTGGATCGGACATTTGTGTCGATGCTTATGGCGGTACTTACCAATGAGTTGACCCTTATGGCGGTTTCTACCATTGTTTGGCCCTTCAGGCGGTATCTACCTTTGTTTTGACCCTTCAGGCGGTTTCTACCTTTGTTTGACCCTTCAGGCGGTATCTACCTTGAGTTGACCCTTCAGGCGGTATCTACCTTTGTGTTGACCCTTCAGGCGGTTTCTACCTTGGTTTGACCCTTCAGGCGGTATCTACCTTGTGTTGATCCTTCAGGCGGTATCTACCTTTGTTTGCTTTGAAAAGGGGTCTCATGACGAGGGTTCTCCACGTCCGATGAGACTGCCTAAATTTTGAAAAGGGGTCTCATGACGAGGGTTCTCCACGTTCGATGAGACTGCCTAAATTTTGAAAAGGGGTCTCATGACGAGGGTTCTCCACGTCCGATGAGACTGTTTGATATTTTTGAAAAGGGGGTCTCATGACAAGGGTTCTCCACGTCCGATGAGACTGTTTGATATTTTGAAAAGGATTTTTTTTTAAGGGTTTCTCTTCCCCAAGAAAATATTGGTAATCTTTGAGAAGACAGCAATTGTCCAATTGACAAAATTTTATGACTTAAGCTTTAGTCATGAGATGTGCATTTTGATGCTGGAGGTTATCCAAAACATTTTTGCAACGTGCAAATGTGATCACGAATCCCTTGCATGGAAAATCTGGATCCACAGTTTGAAAATTCCCAAAAAGAGTTTGCTCAAAACGTCAATTGGAATATTTCTCGACAATGAGGCCATCTCACCTGTTTTGAGGTGATGATTTTTAGGGGATGCACTCAATTCCCTACTGACCTGTGCCTAGGTTTTAGGCTCATTCGCAGCGCATACATTTTGATCGGTCGGGAGGTCTTCCACGGGACCGTAATGTTGGGCTTGGATATTGGTTTTCAAGGGGGACCCGCTTTGGAGTCGGGGCCATCGAATGAAAATCTTCACCATCTGCTCCGGGTTTACAAGTCAAGAACCCTGCAAAATGAGAAAGAAAGAGTCTTGCCCGTACTTCTTCGAGCTAAGCTATATGTTAACCCAAGTGTCTTAGTCAGAGAAGACTGTTTCAGGGTTGTAACATTGGTAGGATTGGGGACCGAAAAAGGCTTGTTTTTGGCCCAGAAATCACGAAGGATTCGACATTGGTGATCATTGCAAATTTGTCACATGTCTTTTCCATTCTGCATCTTCCATTTTTGAGGTGTGCAACCGCTTTTGAGGTGTGCACAAATCCTTTAGAGAACGTCTCTTGTGGTATTAAGAGATTGACAATTCTGTCCGTGTTTTTGCACCACGGCTGACATCGTTTGGGGAGCAGTCTTCTTGATCTGACTCCTTTATGGGTTTTTCTCTCTTCCCAACTAGGCTTTATTGGGGATCAATCAAACAGTTTTCACGAGCATCGGCCTTGCTTTTACCAGGCACTTTGCTTTTTCTTGATGCTGGGGATTTTTGTTGAAATCCCGCCTTTTCTTTTCCTTTGGAACTACGATGTTCAGAAAATTGTGCTAGATATACAACTTGAATCATAGCACACTTAAACGCCGATATGAGATTTTTCTATAAATCCCATCTCTTGATTTCTTCCGTTCTTGGAGTGATACAGTTTCTATCTTGAAACATCCCATGATCACCAACAGGGGTTTATGAAATGAATTCGCAGGCTCAACTTGGCTGTGCAAAGGATATGGTGTGTGGGATAGAGAATGAATGCTTCTCGTCATCCTATGGCACTTGGATTACCATATAAACAACACACAAAGATTAATGTTAGTCCGAGCAAGAAAATTTCTAACCATTTTCTCCTGATGCTGCTGGACTTACTTCCTTTTTGCCCCGGTGTGGGGTGGTTCTTGACAGGGTTAAGAATGAAAACCGCCGTTCAAGTGGGTTGTCAACGGTCACCTGTAGTGTTTATGATATGAAACGAACGCCCCCGTCGTCCCAATCCATGTAATCGCTGCGAATGGTCCCTACCTCCGTAGGTCCAGATTTTACTATTTGATTCGCTCCACTCATCTCTCAAGTGTATGTAGGATGTGTTTGGATTTGAGCTTGCCTCTCTTTTGAGGAAACATCCTTTTGAGAGTTTTGAACAACTTTTGATTGGAAAAATCTCTTTCGTTTTCCCAAAAATTTTACCCGTCAAGGGGATTTTATGGTGCACAATGCGTGTTCAGACAACCTCATGTTTCAAAACATGAATGCCAATGAAGTTAGAATTCCATGTCTTTTCTAGACATCAGATTTTGAAAGCTTTTTCTTTTTCTCTCTGTGTTTTTTTTTGTTTAACATCTTCAATGGATTGGGGGAAAGGGATACCTACCTGTCCACCGTGGCTGGAGATCCCTGAAAATGTAAAAGAAGCATATCATTGTACGTTCACGAATTTTTCGAAAATCGAAACGATACATCCTACCCTCATGTACCCTAACAGGTAGTATGTGGGATGTAAAAACTTATTCGTCTCCAAGGCGATTCCCCTGTCAAGGATAAAAAATAAGTGTTAATTCATATTCCCAAATTCAAGACAAATTGGGACGATACAACTTTACTCTTGATTTTCATCCCATTCTGATGTTGCGTATTGATATGAACAACCTCTATCAAATCCGCCTATCCATGCTTGGAGTGTTTGTAACATCAATGGTTCATCTGCCCCCCAGCTGGGCAACGTTTGTTTAGCCATTTGAATGCATGGCCTTTTAGGGCCTTGTCTCTTTTTATCACCTGAGAGGAAGAAGAGAGGAAACATTATCCCCTGATCTGATTGAAGATCAACTAGGAACGATACGTCCTTTTACCAAACGGGTGGCTCCGCGGCCGAATGTATCTTGTATTGAAGGAATGGATTCCATTATGCTCTGCGGGTGATAATTATGGTTCATGGAACTTGCTCTACGGATTAAGTGATTAATCCACGGCCTTCGGCTTGAAGATGCTCAGAGGGTGATGTTGACACTCACGCGCAATTAGTTCTAGATATTAATGAAAGATGTTCCCGTGGGAACCTTACAGTGCGATCAACAACATATGCAATAGGAGTATTCAACCCCTTTTCTCGAAGCATTTTTCATCGAGTAGCCATGCCTTGCATCAGACGTTTGATCACCGGCCTCGCGTCACCACTGCGATGGTCCTCCGGCTCCAAATTGATCGAGCCAAAGATTGAACTCATCGCCAAGGAAATTGCTCGGGTCTTCGAGCCATTGATGTTCAAGTTGGGTATCAACGATTGTTGGGGGCAGATTTCTTTCATTGCCTTCGTTGTGAGGGATTGGAGTCTTTGAGCTGGAACCTTCATCATTGCCCTGTTGGGGTTGAGACATACATTCCCGAAGAGTATTGATCCAAGTGTCCAGCTCCTCATCAAGGAAATCACCTGTTCTTTCTAGCCCTTGGTGCCCAGATTGGGTGTCGTCGACTGCAGGCGAGGGATTCCTCTCTTTGCTCTCGCCGTGAGCAATTTGACCCCTCGAATTGGAATTTCCTCCGATGACCGGCAGGTTCATATGTGCACTCTCTACCAATGCCAGATCCGCTTCAGGGACAGCATTAATGACTGATTCGCGCTCAAACTGAGGAATTTCTATGTGCTGGAACTGTGGCATATACTCCTGAGGAGTATTGAGATAGCTCGGCGGAGCATTCTGATTTGGGTTAGAGGAGTCGCTGACACGACTGCTAGTCCCGTCATTGCTGAAACACGGTTGGGTGCTCTTGGCTCTCCAATCATCATGGTTGTAACTCTGCCCAGCACTTGAGCTCCAACTGGCTTTATGATGGTTTAACGCTATCCTTCCATCCCTTAGCAATCTCCTATAGTACTTGAGGTGAGACTCAACGTTAATTCTAGAGAGCCCCGGCACATTCATAATCTCGAGTATGCGCAGTGGGCTAGCCGAATCAACTCCCAGTTCTCGAATTGCATCAACAAATTTGGTGTGAAGCTCATAGGTCCAGTAAAACCTTGTTCTCTTATCACCCAAAATATCGTCAATACTTCGGTAGCTATTCTCTACGGGATCTAGTCGTTTCAAAAGTTGTCCAGGGAGGGACTCACCGACTTTGGATTGGCTGGCTGCGACAGCGAGTTCGTCATTGAGAGAATTCCCCCTGTGATGATTCATATCCCATTTCTCAGAGGATGTTGGTGTTGATTCTATGGTGTTGACTTGCTCATGCAGATCTCCGGCGGTATCTGGCTGTGTCGGAAAATGCTGTGGAGAATACGGTAACAGCTGAGCGTTATTCGTCAACAGGGATGGTTCATCGAGGAACACCTCGCCGAGGACAATAGGATTACCACAATTAAGGCAGGTGGCCTTGGTCAGAGCTTCCTTATATCTCGCGCTTTCAGCTTGAAGCTTCTCATTCTCCTCCTTCAGGACCAGTAACTCATGGTCTGCGTATTGCTGTTTCACCCGGGTTCGTTTGTTGGCGAACCAAAACTTGACCTTCGAAAGCTCCAATCCTATTTTTCGGCTCAACTCCATTTTCTGTCGTTTGCTTGGAGCGGGGCATTCATTGAAGAAAGCTTCGAGCTCTCGGATTTGGCCTGGAGTGTGGCGTTGTAGTTGCTTCCTTTTCCGACTCCGGTCATCATTATATACTCCTTCTTCGTAGCTGAAACCTAGAATTTCATCGCTGGAGGAGTCAGTCTCTATGGCCTTCGAGCAGGATTCAGCTCCAGGATCTTCAAAGTCTCCCAGCAGTTCGTGCTCAGAAATGTCCAGGTCGGGCGTTTCTAGCAGATGGGAATAACTTTTAAACATGATGGATCGGGGTATCTCGGGCTGATCTAGTTCACTCAGCTTTCTCAATTCGCTCTTACGTGTTTGCTCACTCTAGAAATTTTCTCAAGTGATTGTGCGTGTCCTGGAACCATCCTTCAGGCTGCATATGAAGACCAGCAAGCAAGCGCTCCTCCCGAGATCCTGCAATTACTCATCGTCTGTATTCCCCTTTCTTTTTCCTCGTGATAGGATCACAAACTCTCTTGCATTGATTCGGTTTCATCGAGTATTGCGCTCGTCCCCTAGTTCAGTCTTCAAAGTGGTGGGTCTACAATCTTTCGGCGCCTTATGATTTGCTAGGCCCGAGAACGTGGGGAGCAGCGGTGGACCCGCAATTAATGACTCCGTTTAATTCATTTAGCTCCATGGGAATTAACGCTATGATCTTCTCTCAACCCCTTTTCATCGTTCAAACGAAAGTGGCATTTTCCCTGTGCATGCTGTTACTCTTCATTTCAGCATCCCGGGCGCTTGGTGAGGAATGAGTTCATGGCCACTCAAAATTTTAAAGACCGTCTCTGGTTTCAGACTTAATCTAACAAGGGATCATCACAACTGAGCATGACGATGTTCGTCGATAGCGTTGGTTTTAATATAGAATTAACTATAGTCATTAAAGAAAAATGTTCCCGTAGGAACTTTACAACGGATAAAATGAGTGATCTACTCGTGAACATGTTCTTCTTTCTATGGGTGTTCGTAGTGACCGACCCATCGTGCCCCGAGTTAGGTGCTAGATCATGGATGTCCAAGCATGCCAGCTTCCCACTGATTGAACAAGGCATCGAGCCCCTCATCGAAGAAATCGTCTGTCGTGGGTTGACCAGCGGCAGGCAGAGCACCAGCCGACTGCTGCTCGAATGGAGGAGTGCGCACTCGCTGTACTTGTGACACGCGCTCTTGAGAAGTGTTGAAATGGCCTGGGAGGACATTCTGATCAGCTTTCAGTTTGCCGGTGGTCGGGTTGCTAGCTTGATTGATGCTTAGATTTGGCCGGGTATCTCTTGATGCCTGAGCATTACAATGGCGGTCGCCCCTAGCTTTTGAGCTCGAGACGGATTCCTCCCGGTTTAGCTCCGCTCGACGTTGTCTTAATAGCTTTCTGTAGGCAGCAAGGTGATTCCTGACCAGCTCCTTACTAAGCCCCGGTACATTCATGGCCTTAAATATGCGCGTCGGAGTTGCTGAGTCGATTCCCATTTGGTGAACCACATCTAGGAATTTGGAATGCAGTTCAGGGGGCCAAGCGAACCTCCTCTTATCGTGGCCCAAAATTGCATCGATGGCTTGACGACTGATTAACTCATCTCCAGCAGGACCCGACCCTATCGAAAATTGTTGTGCATGAGGCTGATATGCTTTGAGCTGGTCGGCGGTAACATCCAGCTCCTTGAAACTGTAACTCCAATCAAAGCGATGCAAATCCCATCCCCCAGGAGGCATTTGTATCATCTTCGTAGGATCATCCTGCTCATGCGTGACTCCGGCAAAATCTGGTTGAGAAGGAGATGCCCCGAGGGAGTAGGGTGGTAAATGAACGTCTTCAATCATCGCGTGAGGCTTATCGGGGAATATCTTATCGAGGGCGACGAGGTTATCGCAATGAGGGCAAACGGTGATATTGAGAGCTTTTTCATACCTCATGTTTTCTGTTCGCAGCTTTTGGTTTTCTTCCTTTAAAATCTCGACCACCTGACGTTTGCGTTGAGCCCTCGATTTGGATCTCCTATTTTGAAACCAAAACTGGATCCTCGACTGATTAATCCCCAACTCCCGGCTCAATTCAATTCTCCACTTCTTTTTCATGTATTGGCTTTTACTGAAAAGGGTTTCCAGCATTTGGGTTTCCTCCTGAGAGTATTGGTGAGGACGTCTTCTTTTCCCGAGTTGAGCATTGTGGATGTCGTTGTCGTCGTCGCCGTGATCTTGATTTCCGTTGCCAGAAGTGTTGGGCTCCATGGTTTTGGCGTTAAACTTGATCTTGGAATCTTCGAGATCCCTCTGTGGTTCAATTTCTGAGATTTTTGAGTCAGTCGCCTCTAGCAGCTGACAGTAACCTCTTAAATATGTTGGATTGAGAAATGTTTGATTGGTTCTTGCCCACTCAGAGTTCTCCACTCTCTCCTGTATGCTCACTCCCTATAAAGTTTTCTTCGAGTGACTTTGTATGTTCAGGAGACGCTCTTCAAGCATCATTAGGCAAACGTTCCCCCTCAAGACCTTGAATTTCTCGCTTAGCTTTTCAACGTGATGGGACTGTCAAATCCTGTTAGGGCTCTCTTCGATAGTTGCGCTTACCTCCCACCTAACTCTAATAATGGTGATCCCGACAAATCTTTTACATCTTTTAATTGATGAGCCGGAAATCGCGGATCGAAACGAATCCATTGGTTCTCGTGAGGGGACCTCCTGCTTTACCCCCTAACTGGGCTCCACCAGCATTATTACTGAGACCCTTCATCATCCTCGAGTTGCTATAAAATGAGGAATTAATATATGGAAGGTTAACGTTCTCGCATAATCAGCCTCTTCCTTCTAATCTCTCTGTTAAACTCGTCTTATTCTCAAGCCAACCCAACGCAAATGGCCTCCTCTCCCGTACGCACTTTTTCAACTGATGTCTTGGCCCAGTGGGAAAAGCTTTATAACCTACTGGGTCGCGGTTACGCGCACATAACCGATCATTCTGCAACCGAGGATGCAATCTGTGTCCTGCTCGAGGACCTTGATACCACTTCTCTCGAAGGTACTACACTGGGGAGGGAATATAGAACTTTCCCGACTCTCTTTGCACACTCCTTAGAGGCCTATCGTGTTGCTAATCGGGAGATTCTGGTGGCTCGCGTCTTGCGGGCTCGTTATGAGGATCGATCTGATCATTTGGTGCTGACCAACTATCTGGTTGATAGTTACAAAAAGGCCGTCGAGTTTGCTAATGAGCGGGTCGCGACGTTGCTTCGCGAGAGGAGAAATCTGGTGGATCAATTGGCCATATCCCTGACCACCGGCGAGCATGACCGCCGCAACGTCCTGTTAAGGCTTCAGAGCGACTGGCAGGAAGAACGGCTCGACAAGATAACCGAGGACATAGCTCGCGGGAATGGACTGGTTCGGGACCTGGAAGTAGTCACCGAAGAACACGAGGCCAAGGTCGCCGAAGTTAAGGGAGAATGCAGAAGTCTTCTCCTCAGGCTTGCCGACCACAACATGCGGAGCTGGGAGTATGAGCAGAGCATTAATAACATGGAGGGTCAGTTGGGATCCTTTGTGTCGTTAATTAGGGCTCACTTTGGCTTTACTTTTCCACCCCGACTTGTATGACCTGCTTCTGAAAACCCTCCGCCAAGCAAAATAAATGAAAGTTCTTGTGTGTGTGTTTTAACTTCTGTATGGTTCATTTCTTCGAGCATCCAAACATCTTCAACTTGGGTGAACCGAACCATAATATCAATAAGCCGAGCAAATACGTCCTGATTTTATAACTCGCTCATGATCAGATGGAAGAATAGTTGCAGATTTGTCCAAGAGAAGATTTCTCTATACTACTTGTTTTTCACCTGCAAATGAAAAGACCGAGTCAGAAGGAATAATCTGAAAAAGAAAGCATAGACCCCTTTCAATCTTATGCTTGCTCGTGATTAATAAGGACAAGAACTTTTACAAGGGTTTTAATCTTGCGCGAAAAGTTTTTATCAATATTCCTCGAAAGAAAGCATACTATTGAAAGGAATGTAATTCACAATAATCGCTTTTGATCAATTTCGAGAGGAACGAATTACTCAAAAGTGCGAGGCATAATACCGTGTTTTAAATTTAATTGAAGATACGGCATCCAAATCAAGGCCGTTTTGTTAAGAACGAGAGTAATTTGGACATCTATCTCGTCATTAAATTCAAAACAACGTCGATATTCTCGATCAATTATCGTGGATTACCAGCAACGTAAAACATGCACGAAACAATTCAAGTGTATAATTCCTTCTAGAGAAATTGAGATTGGACTACTCTATACGACCAAAAGGTCGTGTAAGACTTCCAATTTTAATTTCCTCTAAAGGAATTATAAACTTGACTTGGGAGTATTCGGATGATTAGAGAAAATGCCACTATCACATTCCCATGACCCGTCAAAAGAAATACAACCAAGTTCCATCTGAATGTATACACCAATAGTTCCCTAATACAATCACTCTAAGGGGTGGGATAGAAAAAGCCTCGATAAAAATAAACCCTATACAAGAGGATTAGTAATGGAAAATGAAACAAAGGAATGTGATCCTAACGTTTAAGGATGCCCCAAGTTCGATCTGTGGCTTCCGGATCACTTGCCCCAACTCGTCATCTTCATTGGACGATATCTCAATAAGGTCCATAGTAGGCTCTTTTGTTGCTCACTCGGTGTTCGCCATGGGATATCATCCTCCTCGTCTTCTATCAAGGACGTTTGGGAAAAACACACACATCTATCCTTGAAATGGCATTTAATCTAATCACCAGAATGCAATGAATGAAATGCCTATATTTATATGAACTGTAATAGATTTGAGGGATAGAGAGTCTTACCAACCAAACTCGTCGACTTATGTGCGGTTTTAGGTGTACCAACCGCCCAAAGACATGCGCATGAAACAAGTGATGGTAAACTTCTAAAAATCAGAGGATTTGGCACCTAAGGTTAAGGTTCCCACCTCGAGTTCTGGAAAGAGCAGATTCCATTGCACAACTATCGTTGCATTGGGGCTCGATCCATATTTCGAAATGAGCGGAATTGAAAAGTGGATTACCCCGTGTTTTTCCTCACGGAGATTCCATTTTCAATCCCTTCTATTGTTTTCCTATAGGCGGCGCCTGGGGTTTTAAGCGCGGTTGTGTGTATTTTCGGTGTCGTGCTAAAGCGATAAACATGCATCTCATTTTGCAAACACCGCTTCAATATAAACATCCACACAATCATACATCCTAAACTCCTACCTGCATAAGACAGAGTTAACAAACACTTCACCCCTTATTTCTCCAATCTGCAAAAACATTTAACACCTCAAGGGTTAAAGTACGTACCTCACCTTGAAGAGTATCTGCATAAAACATGTTAGAAAAATCAATCAACTTTTTAATCGGCTCAAGTTCTCTAAGTCCCCAGCGGAGTCGCCAGTCTGTCGCGACCCTCTCGAGGTTGTCGGGCTCTCGAGGGCTAATGGGCCGTCCAGTCTGGTCGGACGCGGGCCTCTCCCAAGGCCCATTACCCAAATCGCAACGGAGGTATGCGTAGTCGACCTTCAGTGTGGTCTAGTGACATGTGCTAAGTGTGCATGCCGAGGAGTCGCCACCAATCATTTTTTTGGAGGGTATGATTGGACCACCCTATTGAATAGTCGGGAGTTTCTATTCAATTCTGCGATAACCAGAGAACTGGGTTCGGGGACTTAGTTACGTCAACTGTCAGAGTTGACGCCCTTTCGGTACCTAAGTTGACTGAATTTTCTGACCAAAGATTTCATGCAGATGAGTGGGGTACGAGTTCTAAATCTAGGAGTTCATGCAGATAGGAATGACTATCATAGCAATCACAGTCAATAATAAAGTGCACAAATCGATGAATTCAAGTGTACAAATAAATCACATGGCATTCCTAATAAGGCCATATTGGCCTAGAGAAGCATCAATCAGGCTTAGGAATGATTTAGACATGATTTTGCCCATCAGGGGCAAAATCGTAATTTTGAGACAAGGGGGACAATTTGCCCAAAAAGGACAAAATCATCATTTCGGAATGAATCCGGAGTCAAAACAGGTTTGGTCACTCAATTGACCCATTTCCTATTTTTTGGCAATTTTCGTGATTTTCGGGAATTTTAGAAACCGATTTACCATTCGAAGGGTAAAATCGTCATTTTCTAAAAATGGAAATGAAATGTGGAAATCTTAGACATAAGGTTTAACCACCCATCTGGCCCATCACCAAATTCTAAGCAATTTCCACAATTTATCAGAATATCAAAGACGATTCACCCTTTGAGGGGTGAAATCGCCATTTTGGATTAAATGGGAGAAAATCCCAAAAATGAAAACAAATCAATTTTTTGTCATTTTCAGCCTTGGACAATTTTTAGAATTTTTCTGCAATTTTTCTCAATTTTTTTGTTTTTCTTTAATTTTTCCATTTTTTTGGCATTTTTGATTTATTAATATTTTTTTATATTTTCAGAAAATATTTTAACAAAAAACATGTCTTTGACAATAGATAACACTCAACCAGATAAATAAGCTAACCACTAGACTGAAACAGATACATACAAATCAAGTCTATAAATGCAATATTTTAGAAAAATAATCCTGATATACGGATCGGGTACGTAAAACATACCGGATTGGACACCGGCCTTCAATCGCCCAGCCCCAGCCTGCGACCATCCCCATGCCCGTTACCTGTCGATCGCCATTAGAATGTCGATAGTCAATTTCACAAATTAAGACTAAAAAATAAAAAAATAAAAAAATTAAAAAATTGGACACTGTTCATGCACTGTTCATGCACTGTTCGGATTGGACACTGTTCATGCACTGTTCGGATTGGACACTGTTCATGCACACGTCCGACACGCTCCGACACGCCGACACGCTCCGACACGCTCCGACACGCCGACACGCTCCGACACGCTCCGACACGTTCGACACGCTCCGACACGTTCGACACTCTCCGACACGGCTCGACACTCTCCGACACGGCTCGACACGCTCCGACACGCTCCGACACGCTCCGACACGTTCGACACGCTCCGACACGGCTCGACACTCTCCGACACGGCTCGACACGCTCCGACACGTTCGACACGCTCCGACACGTTCGACACTCTCCGACACGGCTCGACACTCTCCGACACGGCTCGACACGCTCCGACACGCTCCGACACGCTCCGACACGTTCGACACGCTCCGACACGCTCCGACACGCTCGACACGCTCCGACACGTTCGACACGCTCCGACACGTTCGACACTCTCCGACACGGCTCGACACTCTCCGACACGGCTCGACACGCTCCGACACGCTCCGACACGTTCGACACGCTCCGACACGTTCGACACTCTCCGACACGGCTCGACACTCTCCGACACGGCTCGAAACGCTCCGACACGCTCCGACACGTTCGACACGCTCCGACACGTTCGACACTCTCCGACACGGCTCGACACTCTCCGACACGGCTCGACACGCTCCGACACGTTCCGACACGCCGACACGTTCCGACACGCCGACACGCCGACACGCTCCGACACGCCGACACGCTCCGACACGCTCCGACACGCCGACACGTTCCGACACGCCGACACGCCGACACGCTCCGACGACGGGGTGGTGACCCGAGGCCGTTTCTGAGCTCCACCAGCGGCGCGTAGGCTCCACAAGCTCCGAGGGAGGAGGTAGGACTCCGGGGCAGTCACCGGAGGCGATGGCGGTGACGGATTTGGCCCGATCCGAAACAAACCCGAACCAAACTCCGAAACGGGTGGAGGTCGCGGGTCTTGAGTTGTTCACGGCGGCTTTGAGGTACGACGGCTAGCGACGACGGCGGAAGGATCGAAGGCGAAGGCAAATAATGCACGAAGGTGAGGATTCCTTTTTTTTTTTTTTTTTTTTTTTTTTAAGAAGAAGAAGAAGACAAGAAGAAGAAGAAGAGCTCCTGAAGAAGAGGAAGGAGCCGAAGAAGATGAAGTCGCGGGGGGGGAGAAGAAGCCAGCGACGGATGAGGGAAAAGGTGAGTGAATAATAATAAAAAATAAAATAATAATAAAATAATAATAAAATAAAATATTAAAAAGTAAGAATAATAATAAAATAATCAAAAGAAAAGACAAAATGATTAGTTTCCTTTTCCTTTTGAATGATGATGTTTTCACTCCTTTTCCTTTTAATCATTACTAATATTTTTGCCAGATTCAATTTTATGGTGATCAGAAAACACCTAAAATCAAACCTGAATTTTACTATTTATGAGGTTAGAAAATAGATAAAATAAAAATAAAAATACCGACTATTTTTATATATCTTTGTGACCTCAAATATTATTTTTCTTGATTTTCTTTTTATTTTTATATTTTTCGAAAATAATAATAATAAAAAATACGAAAAATATGAAAAAATATTTTTTATCCAAAATGGTTCCTTTAGCTTGGCCAATGTTACCAAAGTTGATTTTGTAATTTTTCAGCTTTTTATGGATTTTCTGTGCATTTTTGAAAAATAAAGGAAACAAAAAGGTTGATCAAAATTTAGGTGTCAACAATATACATGATAGTTTATCATGTATATATAAAAATATATATTTAGTATACAACGTGTCTCAATTTTTTATTTATTTAGTAATGACGTGTCGGTGTGTCGTGTTGTGTGTCAGTGCTACTTAGGTTATGATTATATAAGGTCTATTTATGTATATTTCTATTGATTTTTTAGAAGTGTCTCTTCGCTACTTATTAAGCTAGTTAGCATTCCCGTAGTTATGGCTTTAAATGTTTCTCAATTCTCATTATATTTTTTCCGTATAATTCAGTAATTTCATTCTCAGTTTGCAAATCCTTTCTCGTGGGGATGAAGGCCAGTATGCTTCATTGGAAGATGAAATTTATGTTCGACAAATATTTATTCTCATTTTTGACCAGTCGAATCGTTTAGAAAAATAAGTCGATAGAAAGTCCTTTCATAGTCGACAAAAAACCTATACTTAAATTCAAGAAAATGACTTTCTTTGCGGAAAATCAGAAATCATTTTCTGAAATACGACTAGGCCCTGATGCTCGGACCTTGGACGGGACATTTGGACTTGAGTTACAAGGGCGGGCCGGCGGGCCCAAATCCCCCCAATGTCGAACAAACCGACTCATACTCGAGAAAATGGCAAATGAGGTGCTAGTATATTCAAGTTGCGAATATTAGAGTGTGATTCATATTCCCCTTTGACAGAGAGTTGTAATTAAGAGTTGTAAAAGAGAGTTGGAAAGTGCTAATTATAATGGAATCCCCTACTGAATATAGCCCCAGTTTAAGAATGAATCAGGATAAACCTTTTATGTCTCGATTTCTCTTTCTCGTCTTTACTCTTTATTTCGTTATGATTGTGCACTTAATCCTAACACCAAAGCCATTCCAGCCGGTATCAAGGATGCAGTCAGATTAATAACCCATCAATGAAACGATACTTAGTCTTGCCTCCATTTTTGCGGAGAAGAACATGCCTGCACATTGTTCACTTCCTACTTTGGATATGCCGAAACGTGCAAGTCGGAAATAGGAATAACTAACGGTCGAACATGATATTTTTCAAACATTTTGTTCGATACAAATTGGTAAAAACATTACTCCTTTCTCCTGTAAGGTCTACTGTTGTCCACTAAGAGGGTAGAAGTTCGTATATTAAAATTATTGTCGCATATAAATGAGACTTGATGAAGTATAGGAAAATTAGATTGAAGACAAACCTGAAACCACGAAAATAAATAAAAGAATGTTGATCCGAGCCAAACGAAATGACGTTGTGTCTTTAAGATGAATTTGCCCCCTCAATCAGTACCCGAGGACGTTGGACAAATGTCTCCCAAGATAGAGCGGATGTCCACTGAGAGGGTAGAAGTTGTATATTAAAATTATTGTCGCATATAAATGAGACTTGATGAAGTATAGGAAAATTAGATTGAAGACAAACCTGAAACCAACGCAAATAAATAAAAGAATGTTGATCCGAGCCCAACAAAATGACGTTGTGTCCTTAAGACGAATTTGCCCCCTCAATTAGTACCCGAGGACGTTGGACAAATGTCTCCCATGATAGAACGGATCACGTTCTTCTGAAGTGGTACATTTAAAGGACTCATTCGAACGCAAATTTGCAGAACAATCGTACAAATGATGAAGATGATGAATGAATGACAAACATATCTAATGCTTGTGTCTAATACTTGTTTAACATACATACGTAATGCGACGGACAATGCTTTACATTTATAGAGAGTGAAGCAAAGAGTCATGAAGTCACAAGGCTTCATCGAAAAGGTTCGTCAACGAAAAAGCATGATTTCGTTGAAAGGATTCGATGAAACGTCACAAAGTCGTACAATTTTGACGAAATGTTACGATGTCGTACGGTTTCATCGATGAAGGGTTACGAACCAAAACAACTCTTCATTTCTCATTCAACTTCTTATGGGACTTTGCGAAAAAGTTCCAACAATCCCCCAAATGAATGGGAAGTTCAACTATCAAAACTCTTCATGAATGCATGATATGCAATGTGTGAATATTCCATGAGAGATCGTTGCATTGAGATAAGTAGTCTGAAACTTTGAACTTATCCTAGTGGAGACCTATCGGACTTACTCGGTCAATCAGTAGACTCGATGTCTTTGAACCATCGACTTTTAGTGTAAGCCTAGATAATAGGAAACATACAACTTTCCCTCGAATAAAGTTGGTTTTCACTGTTTTTGTTCGTTTTGGTCATAAACAGCGCCTAGTCTCATGAGTGCTTTAGAGAATTCGGCTTGTTCAAGTCTCACAGAAGCGGCCCTCACTTCCCACTCATATAGGTGATTTCTGAATGTGCAGTATATCACATACTCGACTTAGAATCATTAAAAGCTTATGCTTAACCTTAACATATTAGTACTGTCACAGGATGTCGACCGGCCCAACGTCCTCCACTGTGTGCCTTACGGCTTCGAAGTCTCGGATGTCGGCGGAGAAGGTGGCGACGTCGACACCAGTGGCAAGCCCAATCGCCCGCTTAGCCTCCTCCAGCTTCGCTTGGGACCGGGCGAGGATCGAGATGCGGGCGCCCTCTGTGGCGGCGCGGTGGGCGATGGCGAGGCCGATGCCGCTGGAGACGCCGGTGATGAAGACGTGGCGGTCCTTGAGGGGGATCTTGACGGGACGGGGGCGTACGATGATGGAGAGGAGGAGGAGGGAGAGTGGGAGGAGGAGGATGAGGAGGAGAGAGAGGAGAGAGAGTGCGGCAATTATCGGAGAACTTCGGAGCTCGAGCTCGGCGATGGTCAGGGCGGAGGGGACGGACGGTGGTGACGTGCTCGGAGTGGTGGGAACCGACTGGGCTTGTCACCGTTCGTTGAGGTCGAGAGCGTTGACGGACGAGTCAACCAATTCTGAATATCTGCGTGACGAGGTTCGTATGAGCGGATGAATTTGGGCGGTGAAATTGAGGGAGAAGGGCTCACCATTTTGGTTTCTATCCAACTAGAAGTGCCATAAGAGGGGTCGGAGGCCATCGCATCAAACTACATCACCAACGGACAACAACAAAAGTTTTCTCAAAACATACCGTCGGAGCGCTGGACTAATCTTTACCGATGTTGGATTGCAAAATTGCCCAAAAAACTTCGTTGAATAACAGACACGTTCTCGATTGAATCTTCAACCTACAATGGATTGAATATAATCACAATGGAAGATATTCATGTTCCATGACGTAAGTACCGATCGATTGACAAATATTTGATTTATCCTTTATACCCCTCGGATATTATCTAAATCTTTTATAGATAACAAAGATAGCCTTTTGTTAAATATGTCTTGAATTTTATGTACTCGGCCCGGTTAATTACCCGACCCGACATATTTTGTGCGACCCAAAATTGGAGAGAAAATTGAGATTTGGTTCGTGACGCGGAGAGTTGGGCACCTACTCCAAAATTAATATACACATGTAGCATATATATATATATATATCAAGAATCTCTCAACAGAAGATAAGAAACTCATCGCTAATATTTTTATATATACATGATAGTTTATCATGTATATATAAAAATATATATTTAGTATACAACGTGTCTCAATTCTTTATTTATTTAGTAATGACATTTCGGTGTGTCGTGTTGTGTGTCAGTACTACTTAGGTTATGATTATATAAGGTATATTTATGTATATTTCTATTGATTTTTTAGAAGTGTCTCTTCGCTACTTATTAAGCTAGTTAGCATTCCTGTAGTTATGGCTTTAAATGTTTCTCAATTCTCATTATATTTTTTCCGTATCATTCAGTAATTTCATTCTCAGTTTGCAAATCCTATCTCGTGAGGATGAAGGCCAGTATGCTTCATTGGAAGATGAAATTTATGTTCGACAAATATTTATTCTCATTTTTGACCAGTCGAATCGTTTAGAAAAATAAGTCGATAGAAAGTCCTTTCATAGTTGACAAAAAACCTATACTTAAATTCAAGAAAATGACTTTCTTTGCGGAAAATTAGAAATCATTTTCTGAAATACAACTAGGCCCCGATGCTCGGACCTTGGACGGGACATTTGGACTTGGGTCCCAAGGGCTGGCCGGCCATGCCCAGATCCCCCCAATGTCGAACAAACCGACTCATACTCGAGAAAATGGCAAATGAGGTGATAGTATATTCAAGTTGCAATTATTAGAGTGTGATTCATATTCCCCTTTAACAGAGAGTTGTAATTAAGAGTTGTAAAAGAGAGTTGGAAAGTGCTAATTATAATGGAATCACCTACTGAATATAGCCCCAGTTTAAGAATGAATCAGGATAAACCTTTTATGTCTCGATTTCTCTTTCTCGTCTTTACTCTTTATTTCGTTGTGATTGTGCACTTAATCCTAACACCAAAGCCATTACAGCCGGTATCAAGGATGCGGTCAGGTTAATAACCCACCAATGAAACGATACTTAGTCTTGCCTCCATTTTTGCGGAGAAGAACATGCCTGCACATTGTTCACTTCCTACTTTGGATATGCCGAAACGTGCAAGTCGGAAATAGGAATAACTAACGGTCGAACATGATATTTTTCAAACATTTTGATCGATACAAATTGGTAAAAACATTACTCCTTTCTCCTGTAAGGGTTTACATTAGAGCAGCATGGAATATCGACAAGCTCATTTCCAAGAGAAATATATGTAATTCCAGATGAGATCCCATGATAGGGTTCCTAGGATTTAGGCTTTCCAAGCACATCAAGAAGTCTCAACTCTAAAGAGAGATATCTAAAGTTCAAGAGAAATGCTAGAGGACCAGATTGCATGAGATTGAGACAAATTTTCTAGCTGATTTGCTTCGTGACTAAGCCAATGGCAGCCAAAAACCTCCGAAAGCAACTTTGACAATTTATTTTGGGATGAAAAAACATATCATATGGTCATCCTGCTACAGAAATGGCATATTTCTCTTTATCTAGCAATCCAAGAGATACGAAATGAAACAATCGAGCATCTGAATTCATCTACTTTCTACAATTCTCATCATATTCCAAAATGACAAGGGTATCTCAGGCAATTCAGAGATCAACTAAGAGCATGACATATATGGTTATCGTGTCAACAAAACTCAAAGCAATTACAGCAGCAACAGTTGGCAAAACCATCCGGCATCAAGGTAGTCCGCTGTAGAAAACTTACTCGTCACTGCTTATTTTGCGCATGCCACTTTTGTATACTGCTATACCAGTTCCACTGGAAGAACATACCGGCAAGACGGAGAATACCAGCACCAACCACTTCCACGAATGCCATGATGTACGATCTTTGAGGAGACAAACCGGCAGTCGCAATTGCTAGCAAGTGGCCCTCAAAGTTGCAAGGCACAATAAAACTGCCACATTTAATTCCACTTAACGTCTTCTCTGCAACTTCATCCGCTTTCATTGCACCAGAAGAAGCAGCTATTATGTTCGTCAGCGGTGGTCTCCTCTTATTTTCTGTAGTCAGTAATTGTCCGTAGAAAAGGAAAAGGATGGACTAATCCAAAGACCATAGGGAAGAAAAAAATGACAATTTGTTGGCATGTCCTCGGTGTTTGATTCTTGATAGCACTTATGGACATAAGGCCAATCATACAAACAAAGATACATTGTGGGGTACTAATATATGATCCCGAACAGTTGTCATTGAAGGTGCGGGATACATATTTATGAACTTTGATATAGAGAGATGATGTCTACTCAAAGATGCCCAATAAAACAACAAATGACAATGCATTCCCACAGTTAAGTTAGAAAGCATCTATGAAGAGCAAGTAAGAGATCATGAGCTAGGAACAAAGTAGTAATCGAAGTTAGCCAGAGTCATCCATTGCTAACTTGATTATTCTACACTCCTGTGTGGTAGAAACAACTATATGCTTCTTATCATCCAATCAAGATTGATGAAACCAACGGAAAGCCCGGGAATTGTAGAGGAGCAATTACAAATAAAAGAACTCCGAAGATTTGGAAAGCAAGTGAATTGCTTCTCATTCGATCATGTATGGAAGTTCATAGTGAATCGAGTATCATTTACACATCTAAATTTTACCCAATTCAGATTATCTTGTTCCATTACAGTCGGAGAACTACACAGCTTCCACAAGCAATACATGGTAAAAAAGCACTACACTGGGGCAATCTGCAATATTCGAATTCACAACCATATACCTTCCGCTAATCAAGGAGTATCGATATCCGGTGGGAAAACAAGCGAAACATGAATGTCATCGGCAATATTCTCTTGTTGTAGCGCTTCCGCTAATCCTCGGAGCCCGAATTTGCTTGCAGAGTAAGCAGTGTAATCGAAGATCCCCACCTTCAGCAATCAGGAATCACCAATTCCATATCAGAAGCGTAGAGACAATGCAAAACTGGAATGCTCTCACGTTGAGCTATAACAATAATTACCTGACCGGCCTGAGAAGACATGAGGGCAATTGAAGCCAGCCTCCGATCGGTCCTAGCTTTCATTGCCGACAAAAATGTTGAAGCATCTCGTCAGATTGACATTTATCATGAACTTGACCTCGTCCAACTCCTGCTTGGCCAGTTCCTCCGGGACGAACACCCCCTGGCTCACCACCAGCACGGCGACCAGCCCGGCCTTATCCGCGGTGCGACTCACAACGTCGAAGCCGCGGACATCGGCGGAAAAGGTGGCGATGTCGATCCCGGTGGCGAGCCGGATCTCCGGCTTCGCCTCCTCCAGCTTGACCTGGGATCGGGCGAGGATCAAGACGTGGCGAGGTCGATGCCGCTGGAGCCGCCGGTGATGAAGACGTGGCGGTTCTTGAGGGGGATCTTGACAGGATGGGGGCAGACAATGAGGGAGAGGAGAAGGACAACTATAACAGCCTGGGCCTACCGCACACCGCTGCGCCACTTTGTAAGATATTGTCCGCTTTGGACACACAGTTCTCACAGTTTTGTTTTTCTGAGTGCCACCCATACAACGTCGGAAAACGCGTCTTGCAAGTTAAGGGAGGGCCCAAGGCTTATAAGCCCATCCTAGGCTTCCCTCCTAGGCGATGTGGGACGGGGATGTCACATACTCCCCTCAGCGGCACAACGTCCCCGCTGTGGCCTCAATGGCACCAGCGAGCACCCGTTGTGGCCTCACATGCTGTCGGAGGTCGGCTCTGATACCAACTATAACAGCCTGGGCCCACCACACACCACTGCGCCACTTTGCAAGATAATGTCCGCTTTGGACACACAGTCCTCACGGTTTTGTTTTTCTGAGCACCAACCGTACAACGCCGGAAAACGCGTCTAGCGAGTTAAGGGAAGGCTCAAGGCTTATAAGCCCATCCCAAGCTCCCCTCCTAGGCGATGTGGGACGGGGATGTCACAGTGGGTGCTCGCTGGTGCCATTGAGGGCACAGCGAGGACGCTGTGCCGCTGAGGGGAGTGGGTGCTCGCTGGTGCCATTGAGGGCACAACGAGGACGCTGTACCGCTGAGGGGAGTGAGGGCACAGCGGGGACGCTGTGCCGCTGAGGGGTGGTGTGTGACATCCCCGTCTCACATCGCCTAGGAGGGAAGCCTGGGATAGGCTTATAAGTCTTGGGCCCTCCCTTAACTCGCAAGACGCGTTTTTCAGGCGGCTCGGAGGAACAAAGGCGTGAAGATTGTGTGTTTAAAGCGGACAATATCTTGCAAAATGGCATAGCGGTGCACGGTGGGCCTAGACTGTTACAGTTGGTATCAAAGTCGAACTTCGACAGCATGTGGGGCCGCAGCGGGCGCTCGCTGGTGCCATTGAGGGCACAGCGGGGACGCTGTGACGTTGAGGGGGGAGTATGTGACATCCCCGTCTCACATTGCCTAAGAGGGGAGCCTGGATGGGCTTATAAGCCTTGTGCCCTCCCTTAACGCGCAAGACGCGTTTTTCGATGTTGTATGGGTAGCCTGGGCCCACTGCACACCGCTGCGCCACTTTACAAGATATTGTTCGCTTTAGACACACAGTTCTCACGGTTTTATTTTTCCGAGCTATGCCGGAAAACGCGTCTTGCGAGTTAAGGGAGGACCCAAGACTTATAAGCCCACCCCAGGCTCCCCTCCCAGGCGATGTGAGACGGGGATGTCACATACTCCCCCTCAGCGGCACAACGTTCCTGCTTTGCCCATACAACGCCGAAAAACGCGTCTTGCAAGTTAAGGGAGGGCCAACGGCTTATAATCCCATCCTAGGCTCCCCTCCTTGGCGATGTGGGATAGGGATGTCACAATGACAGAGAGAAGGAGGAGGAGGAGGATGAGGAGGAGGGAGAGGAGAGAGACTGCCGCCATCGTTGGAGAGCTTCAGAGCTCGAACTCGGCGATGGTAGGGCTGGGGGCGGAGGTGATGCGAAGGGAACGGACGGTGGTGATTTGTTTGGAGTGGTGGGCCCGATTGGGCTATTACCATTAGATGAGATCGAGGGCGTTGACTGAGGATCAATTCGACAGGGAGAATCGAGAGATGGGGATCCACCATTTTGGTTTCTATCTAACTATTCTCGTTCTCGATGCGATATTACTTTTTTTTTGTCTAATATTATCCTTTTTTTAATTTTGTCCGTGAAAATGACAATTTCTTGCTTGCATATAGTTAACTAGTATATCGAGACACTTGCTAAAAATATCTATCATATAATTTTCTATGACCTTATCGATTTCATCCGGATAAATTTGGTCGAATGTTACCATTTTTATTTTGTCCGTGAAAATGACGATTTCTTGGTTAGAAATATTTAATCACTATGTCAAGACACTTGTTAAAAAAATCTGTTGTATAATTTTCTATGACCTAATCGACTTCATCCGGATATGCTGTTCTTTCATAGCCATATCGATTTGATTGAGAGGTTCAGTACATTTTGGGTATTTATAATTTTCTATTGACGGTTATATATGATGATTATTAAATTAAAAATTTTATAACTTTCTAATCTTATTGATGGTCATAAAAAAAAAATTACACGTACGATATCTTATTATCTGACAAATGCTTACCCATAAAAAAATTATAAATTTGTTAAATTAGCAATTGTAGGCATAATTATTAAGTATTGTGTCAATTCATTATCACTGCTTTTTAATCTTGTTGGTGGTCACAAAAAAAAATTACACAATATCTCATTATCTGACAATGCTTACCCATAATAAGTTATAAAATTTTTAAATTAGCAACTGTAGGCTTAACTACTCAGTATTGTGTCAATTCATCATCACTATTTTCGAGTTCCCATATTAGGTAAAAGTTCGCAATAGCCATGCCGTGAACGACTTAGTCGAACGTTAAAACCTATAGTCTCTCGCATGTATATAGTCCAGCGTCCTCTTTCATCAATAACTTTTGTTGTTCACCAAATTCTGCTATTATCGACTAATTCTGTGACTTATCAATTATAACCCTAAATTTATTTGATTTGAAGCATCCCGCACTTTCAAAGCCTATAAATGTTGACACGTACTTATATCCACTTAAACTCATTTTACAATATCTCTTAAATTTTTATTAAAAGAAAAAAGAAAAAAATGCATCTTATGTTTTAGAATTCAAACATAACACCGTCCAATTTATTAGTTTTGGTCTAAAGTGGAAACCTCCAAGGTTGTTGTTGTCGTTGTTTTTTTTTGTTTTTTGGGTGGGTCGCGAAAAACCTCCATGTTAAGAAGTGAGAAATAAAAATCAAACCCACGAGGTCTTATATCATTCAAGTCTTAAACCCTCCCTTCCTCCCTCTCTCTCCCTCTTCGTCAAGGCACAGCGACTCTGGGGGCGGATGCCGGCGGAGCAAAGCGGTGGCCGCGACTGCAAGACAACATCCACGATCTCCATCCTCTCAGAGTAATCCACACATTTGGCAGGTGGGTTCTCTCTCCCCACCCCCACCCCCCGCGCGTTTTGGTTCAATTTATGCTGCAGATTTACTTGGGTTGCAGGTGTTTCGCGAAAGTCTTATTGGAGGTTCTAACTATCGTTAGATCTCATCGCTATCTTGTCATGCATTCGGTTGGACTGTTTCTTTTCCCTTTGGAATTTCTTCTTTCATCCCGAAATTTCATCAAAGAGTAGGGATTTGGTTATACTTGACTTAAGTTGACATGAATTAGTATACTTAATTGTTGCATGAAACGCGAATCGAACGCTAGAACTTGGGTGTAAGTCTGTTGATTCTTCTCTTGTGCCAACGTTGATAGATTCATAGTCTTTTTAGCTGATGATTGAGGACCCTTTTTGTTGTGAAATAGGACACCTTGATCGGTGTCGCAGCGGAATCGGATCGATGAGCGTTTGCAAAGTCGACAGAGAAATAAAAGAAATAATAACAAATGACACGAGATTTACGTGGTTCGGTCCGAATGTCGGAACCTACGTCCACGGGGAGAGCAGCACAGAATCCACTATAGAAAGCGATACAACGAGATCAATCACTCGAGCACTCAAACACACTCTTGGTGTTTCCCAAACCCCAATTACACCTCAAACTCACACAGTGTTTAGCCCCTCACAATTCCTAGTGAAACCTCACTCAAGGAATTATACAAATTCTACTCACAAGAATTTATCTGGTAAAAGCACTCAGATGTAATTACAACGAGCAAAACCCTCACGAGAAGAACTCTCTCTTCTCTCGGCCACCGAATGACTTGGCTTCGGCGCGCTTCTTCTTCATCCCATGCTTTCCCTTTTATAGAGCAAATGGTCGGAAGAACAAGGCAATGTGCCTAACATTGTCAACAATGGAGGTGCCGAACATGCCAAACCTTTAGGCCATTCAACCCCCACGTGACATTCTTCTTCATGATGGCTCCCACTCCATGTTCATAAAGAATTCAAAGAGTTCCACTTTCTATTATTTTAAGCAAAGCACATCTTCGCTTCTTTTCCTTGTCGGCCAACTAATGAAGAATGACAAAGAAACAAACCTCCATTATTTTAATCAAAGCTCATGATTCATGAGCTCACAAGATGTTCTCCGCAAGCACAAACGTGTGCTCTTCTTTATTCGGCCAAAGGAGTTCACAAAGGCAATCTGATCGTATCTTGTCAGGTTTTATTCGAGATTCAAATTCGAGACATATTTTCAACACTTTTAGTAGGAGATAAGCGAACAGGAGCTATAATTTGGTTGCGTGTCTAATTTGATTTAAGAGAATTGCTTGAAAGATGCCTCCACAAAAGATTGAAAGTGGACACAAAGGCACAGTCCACGATGTGGCCATGGATTACTATGGTAAGAGACTGGCCACAGCATCGTCGGACCACACCATTAACATTGTTGGAGTCAGCAATTCGGGAATTCAGCATCTTGCCACCCTAGCCGGCCATCAAGGACCCGTTTGGCAGATATCTTGGGCTCATCCGAAATTCGTGTCTTTGCTTGCTTCGTGCTCGTACGACGGACGGGTCATGGAGAGAAAGCAATCCGAATGAGTGGACCCAGGCACACGTATTCGAAGAGCACAAATCATCGGTCAATTCCATCGCTTGGGCTCCTCATGAACTGGGCCTTTGTCTGGTTTGTGGTTCGTCCGATGGGAATATTTCCGTGAACACTGATTGGGTGAGGGACGTCGCCTGGGCGCCCAACCTGGGCCTTCCGAAATCGACAATCGCAAGCGCGTCGCAGGACGGAAGGGTCATCATATGGACTGTGGCCAAGGAACGGGGTTAATGGGAGGGCAAGGTTTTGCGCGATTTTAGGACTCCCGTTTGGAGGGTGTCGTGGTCCCTGACCGGTAACATTTTGGCAGTGGCAGATGGAAATAACAATGTCACTCTGTAGAACGAAGTTGTCGATGGCGAGTGGATCCAAGTTTCAACAGTCGAGCCCTAGAATTCGATTTTCCGTTATCCTATCAAAGTACTAAAGCTGCACATGTGCATAAAGAATGATTCGCCAACATTGTATTACCGGTCTTAATGCTTAGTTTCACTTCACTGATGAATTTATGCTCTTTTTGGGCTGGTTTGAGAGATGCTTCAAGTTGTTTTCGCTATGCGGCTAAATCTCATAATGAATGAAGTTGGATACAAAATGGCACCAGAATTTTTAGTCACTGTTTTTTGTCGATCATGTTTTGAGACTGCTTTGAGGAACTTTGCGAAAACAAGTGGTCTCTATGGCTTGTGGCTTTGCATTGGTTGTTTACCCGTGAACCTGTATTACCTACTGCGGATGAACTTCTTAATCTGCCTAGAAAGGGTGATCGTTGAGATATAGTTGTGTTCTGAATGGAGGTGGTAAATAGGTGACTCGACTCGGATTTGGATCGGGTCATATTTGGGTCGGACCAAATCAAACCGACCCAAATAAGACCTGGTTAAGTAGGGATGGACATGGGGCCGGGTAGAGAAGGAGATGGCGCGGGGCATCTTGCATGGCCCTACAGTACCCCACAAGGCCCTGTGGGGCCTCGCCCTGGTTTGTCTTGGATGAAATGTTTCAGCAATATTTTCTTATAAGGAATTGGTGAATGCATTCTTATTTTGACATACATTGAAGCAAGAAATCATAAAGAAGACTTGGAAATGTCTAAATTTAATAGCAACTCCTCACAATGTACAATAACAAAAGATTGTTCTATTCTTTAGATCCACATCTACAGATAGCTCGACTTTAGTTAAAACACCTCTTGGTGCAGATCATGCTTCGTGAGATGAACAATTGCTTATGAAGGAGGGTTCAAATCGGCTTATCGAGTTATCTGGTCTACACTTGGCGCCCATTGCTGTAGAGACCAAAAATAAGGTGGCGGATTGGGTCAAAAAAGCCCGACACCACAGAACTCTCTCCCCCTGAGCTAGGTTTCAAGCATCCCTCAAAACCTCTTTTGGTTTTGTTATGCTCTCTACTCATCTGGTTTAACTCTATGAAATGAAGTGAGCTATCTTGCCAAGTCAATAGGTTTATGACTTTTTTTTTCTGATATCAAGAAAAGATGAACACAACACTCAAATTTTTATTGCGGAGGGCTGGTCTGTCCCTAAAGAAGCATAATGGATGTCTTACACACACACACACACACACACACACACACGTATGTATCTCCTTTTAATCTCTCTCTCTCTCTCGCTCGCTTGCTTTGCCTTTGATGATAATCTTGCTTAGATCCTTGTATTACTTATGAAGACTCTCTAGCTTCTAGGACTTAACTTCAACATTTCAAGCTCCAAGACTAAGCTATGAGACATTTGACCAACTTAATCTTGCGTTACTCGCCTTATTTTGTGGGGAAAAAAAATCATTCTTTCGAGATTGCGTACTATTGGCGTAGGGAATGTGTGATATTAATCACTATTGTTAAGCTAAAAAAAATCCCACCCAATTTATTGTTAAAGCCACTCAAATCAAAGTGAACGGATCCCCTACTTGTATGGCAAAGGATCATTATCCCATGGGCCATTAGATCTTTCCCCCTTGTAAAAGGGGAGGATCTAATGGCCCAAATCACTATGATCCCCTACCATACAAGCAGGGGATCCGGATCCCCAAAAGCCTTTTAATTGAGATCCGTCAAATTCGGAGTGTGTCTTGTAAATTGGCATCCGAAGCCAATTTGATCCTTGTCTTTATTGGAAGTCTCTCTCGCAGACATCCCTTGCCAAGCATTTTTTAGTGTTGGATAGTGACATCGTGGATTGGACATTCAACTGTGATCTACATGACAAACTCTGCTGATAAGATTGCCAAATCTCATGTACTAGGACCGTAGGACGGCTTCACTATTGACCTAAAAAAGAAATTACTCATCCTTTGAATTAATATTCCGTCAAATAAATAATTTAAAAATTAATTTCCTATTTCACGAAAATATTTATATATAAATTCTCATCGGTAACGAAAATATTTTTTAATAATTAATTATTTCAAATAATACAAGTAATCATTTTTAAGAAAATATTTTTTAAATTATTCTTTTTTTTTCAAATTAAATCGATTACAAAAACTTGTTTTGTTATCATTGATCGGCGGTCAAGCCAACTATAACGGCGGAGAACAAACTTTCACATCATCAAAGTGTCTTTTTCTTTTTAGGCTGGCCTTGCAAGCTGGGGAATCTTTTGTCTCCTCCCTATGCGACCCATCCAAAATACTTAGAATTATTTTACTGTTGGTAGGCAAAATGCCAAAAAAAAATAAAGTTGCAAAAATTTCGGCGGCAGTATGAGTTATGACACGACCGATTTCACCGCCAAGTTAATTTAGTGACATGCACATCAATTATCACCAGCTAAGGTAGAAAGATGTCCTGAGCTATGATTATTGCATTGACTACTACTTTCTTGGGTGTAAAAAGGTTAATCTGTAGGTCAAAAATATAAAAAGAGATAATCATGATAGTAGGGTGATTAAAACTTGTAATGAAATAAGTACAAATAAAGTTAATATTGAAATCTTTTACACTCCACTTCAATCTTTAGATCAATTGCTTAGGGCGTGCATGACAACACTTATGGAATATAATTTTTGCTCTAGAAGTGCTTCTGAAGCAAAATTTATTTGGTAACGCAACTTCTCGAACATAAATTCATTTGATTATGCAACTTTATTTTTCTATTTCTGGAGTATTTTTTGTTCCAGAAGTAGTTTTGCAACTACTTGAAAAAGTAAAAGAAAAATCATCTTCTGCTCAGAAGTAGAAGTAGAAAAATCAACTTCTAGCTAGACTTGAATTTCTAGAGCAAAAATGTTGCTATGCACATCCTTACTTTCTCCTAATACTGAAATCACCTTGCTTTTCTCCAAACAAAAGCCGATAAACGCAAATAGAGATTCGAAGCAAGACCACAAAGAGAAATTAATAGATTTGTGGAAGTGAAATTAATAAATAGATTTATAATTAAGTAAACGCAATATGGTTATCAACAATGGATAGAACTAGCTATAGAAGGCAAGTGCATTGTCTTATCAGAAGACCCACAACACCATTTGATTGATGGGCCTCACCATACCTGAAAATTGAGAACACATCATGTACACCACACCATCCACATCCGAATTATGACATCGGCATCTTCTTCCCTAACAACTAGACCTACTTGCCAAGCACCAACCATTTGATTTCATCGTGTGCTTTTACCATAATCTCCTACGATTCCATTGCCCTAGAATTTAGTCGTGGGGTTAAAAGTATTGGTCTGAGGAGCTTGAGAGATCCCTCTTGCGCTGTCAATTTGCCTGTAGGATCTTGTGCTGCTGCTGAAGCTTGAGCTATGTTTTCCATGTCTGCTTCTTCTTCTTGGTTGAGAACACTTGGGAATGAAGACCCCGGTCCCTTTGCTTTCCCTCGTGCAGACCTGCGTGTACAATGACGGCGATGGCGCGGACGATGAGTTGATTTCTAATTTTGAGAAGCCCTGAGATATATGGAAAAAGAATGTAAACGAGACATTTCTAATTAAACCACACGGAGGAAGTATCTAATAAAATCATGTATTTCACGTACGTGCATTGTCAATCAGAATTGTGATTTTTCAACATTTTCAGATACCATATTTTTCTTGTTGTTCTACAATTACTTCACTGAAAAGTGAAAGCTTACTTGCTTCATCAGCAATACAACTACTGCACGAGGTTCCCCAGATTTTTAAGCTTTGGCAACTAAAGGAGAATTTGCAAATTAAGTGGAGCACTGTTCAAGGAAAACTCACAGAAGGGTATTGCGAAATGATTGCATTAGAGTTGGTCTAAACATTCTATCAAAATATAAAAGAAACTATGCAACATAAAACAATCCGGGCGAATCATATGAATCCTCCTTCCGTAATGAACTTTGCAGATGCTTGCAGCAAAACCCTTCTCGGAAGATATAGCGAATCGAATTAACGTGAAATCTAAATATGAGAAAGGTTCCGAGGTAATATCATGAGCAACGACCCATTTGAATTAATTCATCGTGATTCGACAGAGCTCATTGAGATAGGAAGAGGCAGATAACATCAATATAGCAGGGAAGGGAAGTAGAAAAAAGTACCTGGATAGGAGCAGAATGCCATTGAGTAACAGGCAAGTGCTCATCTTCATCCATGATCAGAAGAGAAATCTGCTTGCTCAAGTCTGCAAAATACACATCATCTTCCACATCCAGAGTTGCTACTTCCATTTTTATCTCCCTTCCAAAAACTCTGAGCTTGATGTTCAAGACACACTCTCTCTACTCTCTAGGCTCTATGGCTATCTTCTCTATCATGTGTAGTCCAAGAGGATAAAATAAACTTGCTATTTTCAGTCACTTGGCCTATGTTCTTTCCCTCTCCAGTTGAGTGGGATCTGAAGGGTGTTTCTAAATAATGGAAAGGGAAAGGAATGGGGTGAGGAAGTTGAGTTCATAGGCATGTGGGATGGTGGGTCATGAGTGACAGTTGGGGCCAATCTGTCCCAAGATTCCCAGCCCCACAAGAATCATAAGTGAAGTTATGATATTATCCAGTTGGAGTGAAAAGGAAGGAAATATGAGAGATTGAGGTGGGAAAACAACAACCTACTCCCAGATATCTCATCCAAGATAGACTCAAATCTCTTATTCTCATGCTGCCTGGGTCATCCATGAATGGATGAGAGATCTAGGATCCCTCACTCACTCTTTCTCTCTCCCTTGGAATCGCACACACAAGCATAGCTCGTGCACGCTCATGGAGTGAGCTTGAGGAAAGCATTCAAGAAAACCATAATCAAGACTGCATCCCAACTTATGGGTAACGATGAAAAGTTAACTAGTTGTTCCATAGGTGCATTTTCGATGGACGACAAACATCATTATGCGACGGTTTTTGAAGAGGATATCAATTGGTCCGATCGCGGTTCAATGATATTAGGACATTCCCAAGGCCAAGGTCTCATGATTCATTCTGATAGATAGACTGCGATGTCTTAACTCTTAGGTCGAATCCGACAGGAAGGAGTATTAATATGGTCTCAAGGCATATATAGCTTTAAATATAGGTCATAAGGTTTCATTGGATAGAGTTGCCATGACATATCAAATAAGATAGTCATATATAACATTATCCCTTCTGCATAATGCATTCACTCTTCTGTTCATTCAATCTCAATTTTTTTTTTTTTTTAAGATTTTCATTTTAAGTAACAGAAGAAAGTATTTGATCGTGATTCATAGTCCACAGATACATGCTTGGCTGAAAAGAGCTTGTGTCCCAGGGATCCTTATCTGATTCCCCCTGCAGGCTGTCTATTCTAGTGGTTGTCATACAATATAAATGTTCAGGGCATTTGAAAAGTCGGTCAAAACTCATCTGCTGGACAGTGGAATCCTTTGTTAGCCTCACTTTGATGTGGGACCATTTATTCATTCATTCATTCATTTATTACCATTGGTGACAACTGTCAAATCCTGATTGAGAACACATACAGCCCTCCAAGAGTTTGAAGGGCCAGAAAAACATTGGAGTTAAAGAAATTCTATTAGAATTTCGACACACTTCCGCCCCTGCACCAATTCTGGTATCAGAGCCTTCATCAGATGGTATCGGATTTCGCATCAATTAGTGTCAAAGCTAAATCTATACCCCATCACATTGATTGCACAATCAATTTTACTTGTGGAAAGCTTTTTGGCAACTACACTATACCTAACAGTATAAATTCCAAAGAATTAGAACCCATTGGAGCTAGTGGACTTGTGGCCTCCAGGAGACGTTTACAGCAAGCTCACAGCAGCATGTACTTATCCTTTATATGTTAAATCACCAACTTGTAGTTCAAGCTTTTTTGGGCCCCCCAGTTTAGCCACAATTTGCTGCAGAATGTGCCCTCCCAATTGCTAAAGGAAAAATTAAATGAAGAGTAGCATCTAGATCTCGACCCTTGAAGAGATATACATATACATACACAGATAATATATATGTGTGTGTGTGTCAATTTGTTCTAGCAATTTGTATTGTAATAAATTTGAGAATATAGTATCTAGTCACTCACATTCCTCTGTTGTTGGAGCCCTATCTTTAGAATCACAGTTTTTTTACTTTTTGGCCAAATTAGATTCACAGAAATCTTCCAAAATAAATTTCAACTTGTATCTTCCACCATATCCCATGTTCACTTGTCCACCATAATGTCATTTTCTCTCACAAGTTCGTCAGCACGACGAGTCCTCATCCTGTACCAAGAGTGAGCAAGGTACCAGGCGCAAATGGCCCCTAAAGGTTGGACGGACCTGAGTAGGAGGTAAATAAGTCATAGGGCAGAAATTTTGTGGACTTGGATGGACCAAGGAAAGGCGAACAACTGAGTAAGCTTAGAGCTGTCAATATGCTTAGAAGGACCATACGATAGTCGGTGACTGGTCGAATTTCAACGAGAAGAGTGAGACCAGATATAGAACGACCGCCGGTGGAAAGCAGCTCCTTTCTTTGATGAAGTGGAAGATGTGTGACAGTGTTTCTACTGCTTGAATAATAAGACTTGGACCTCTTTTGATTCGACGTAAAATTCAAATCAGATGTTGATAACCAGTTTCAAGGTGTAAATATGTCTCGAATTTTATGCACTTGGTCCGGTTCATTACCCTACCCGACATTTTTTTTTGGCTTTATTATGATGTGGCTAGGGTTTATTTGGTTGTACGGAGGTTTTTCGTCATCTGAGAGTTTTGTGAACCGTGTGCTTTTGTTCAGTCGTTGAGAATGACTTTTGTAACCTGTGTTGTAACCTGTACTCTCGTTGAGAATGACTTTTGTAACATGTGTTGTAACATGTACTCTCTTTGACTCTCTTTGTGTTCTGTGATTGAAAAAAAAAAAGATGGCATTCCGAGAATGCGTATCTCTACCGTGTGACTATTGGGTCCAAACATGTTGGTAACCTGGCTCTGATACTAGTGTTGGGTGGTCTTGGGCCTCTCTCAACCTAAAAGCTAGCTCAAAGGTTGAGGCTTTCCCTCACACTTATAAACCGACCACAATCCCCTTCCACAACCGATGTGGGACAACCCCACACAAGGTTTGTAGTCCACCAAAAGTAGCCCGGCGAAAAATTAAGGCAGTGTTTCTCCTTTTATGCCTGCATTGATAGTTAATAGGGATTCTCTGGCGGCTAATTCGAGGTTTGAAGGTCTGTAAGAGGGATTCAAAGATTGCTTAGAAAAGTGGCCAGATTGAGAAAAGCTTCTACTCGATATTTGTTGTGACATCTCTTATGCACATAAGACTTGAGAGGGGTTAATTCCCTAAAAAAACACTAACTTTAGGTCCAATGACAATTCTGCCCCAATTTTTTTTTTTGGTCTCATAAAAAAACATCAACTTTAGGTCCAATGACGATTCTGACTCAAGCTTTTTTTCATCCCATGAAAAATCACTAACTTTAACTCAAGTATCAAATCCGACTGCCATTTATTTGGAACTAATTAAGGCTCGTTTAATGTAGAATTTGTGTTGAGTTACATTAAGGGTTATCACCATTGTCATGAGTTCGGAAATTTTAGTCACTGAATGACTAGTTTAGATGATCAGGAAATATTTGAGGCACTTGTACTATTTATGTTTAAAGAAGAGCCAATGAAGACTCTTAGGGTGCGTATGTGAACATTTCTGTTTCTGAGCATTGTTTTTTAATAGAAACATTTTTTTGTGTTTCTGTTCCCGGCTACGTTTTTTGGGAATAGAAACGCGTTTGGGAAGTTAAAAAAAAAATAATTTTTGGTCACCGGTGGCAGCGGCCGGCGGCGACCGGCGGCGGCGACCGATGGCGGCGGCCGGCGGCGACCGACGGCGGCAACCGGCGACGGCGACCGGCGGTGGTGGCCTCGTTGGCGGTGGTAGGTGATGATTCCAAAAATATTCTAAAAAGTGTTCCAAAACCCAGAAGTAAATTTTTTTTGTTTCTTCAAAAGTATTCCCTGGTGCAAAAGTGTTCCGCGGAACACTTTTGGAACATTTTTGAACCATATGCGTTTATGTTCCCAAAGTGTTCGGGGAACACTTTGGGAACAGAAACACTCTCCCTGGAGTGTTTTTTTGGTGTTGCCATACACACCCTTAAAGTTTAGTAGTTAGGAACCGAGTTTGTAAACATGATGCATTTCGGGCTTCGATGTATACAATAACTTCATGCTGATTTCTTCATTATTCAGCTGCAGCGCTCTTGTCCAGTGAGTTTGTAAGATGAAGCAGATTAAGTATGTGGTCACTGACAAAAGAAGGCCACTGATTGTTAATGGTCGGTGGCGTTTTATCATCTGGTTTTTTTTTTTTTTCCGTTTATGCAGCTTTTGAAGGCAAGTGAAGCTGCTAAACATGTTGAAAATGAAGCTTGCTTGCTGCAAGGTGTACATCTTTGAAAGCCGAAACAGGCCTGCACTTGAGGCAATTGAACAAGCTGCTAAACTATTTCCAGAAGCAGCAGTGATCAACAGGTTTGAAGATGAAATCTACGATAATGGCGGTCGGATTTGAGATTTGAGTTAAAGTTGGTGATTTTTCATAGGATGAAAAAAAGTTAAAGTTGATGCTTTTTTATGAGACAAAAAAAAGTTTGGGTCAGAATCGTCACTAGACCTAAATTTGGTGTTTTATTTTAGGGAATTAGCTCCAGATAAGAGTGTTTACTTCTTGTATTATCATTTATTCTCTCTAAAAGGCTTCTCGAGTATTTTAATACCTAATCAGAGAGCATTAATAGTGATAGAGCTGCTTGCTTTTTAGCACACTTATCTACTAGCTTTGAGTATAAGCGGCACCCTTTACTATCCGCAACCTCCTAAAGATTATTAGCAGATTCCGGCCAAATTATTGAGTGTTAGCTTAGGAGAGTGGACATAGACTTAATTATAAGCTGAACAGCTATATATCTGCTTGCAAAATTTTATCTTTTAGCGCATTAATTAATTGTTTCATAAAAGCTGTTTCTGCCGCCACTAAAGTGGTTTTGCTAGCATTCCATGGAAAGTTTTAAATCCATCTAATACACCTTGTCCACCCTCCTCTAGGTTATCGTGTTAGCCCCTGCACAACCTTAATCAATGTGAAGCTCTCTGTGGTTGAGCTGTTACGATGTGCTCGAGCTAGCCATAACCTCGAGTTTTGTTTAGAGCAGGCCATGGCTACAACTTAGCGTGGCCAAGCTCTAATAGCTCTTGCCTTTGAGCTTAGACGAGCGAGGGGCAGTAGCTCACACTTGACGTCGCACCAGAGAGCGGGGCAAGCGTCTCACGAGACGACAGTAGGTAGCGCGTTGGTGGCGGGCAGCGGCGGACACAGTGGCGGCAACAGTTGTTTAGCTTTTGGATGCTGGGGTTAGGGAGTAATTGGAGGATAGGGGGTTTTCGAAAGTGGGTGAACTGGTGTGGATGTCAAAAACTTGGTGCAAGTTCATACGGGTGCAAAAATTTGGGGAACATTTTCCGTTCAAAATTTCCAGGGTAAGTACAGTACAAGTGCTATAACTTTTGTACGACGCTCATTTGAGTACCATAACTTTTCTACGGCGATCACTTGAGTGCACACGTATGAACTACTGTGGATTTCATAACTTTTTAATGACACGTGGATTTTTTGAAAATTTTTAAATATTTTTTGGAAATTTTTCTTATTTTTTTTATTTATTATAATATTTTCATTTCTATTTTTAAATTTTCCTATGTGGAATTATTATTATTATTATTAGCGACACATGGATTTTAAAAAAAAATTAAATATTTTCTAGAATTTTTATTATTATCATATTTTCATTGTTTATTTTAAAATTGTCCTACCTGTAATTTTAAATATTAGTTTATTTATTTTTAATGACACATGGATTTTAAATATATATATATATATATATATATATATATATATTGGAATTTTTTTCTTATTTTTTATCTTGTGCTACGTGGAATTTTTATTATTACGTTATTTATTTTTTAATCACATGTGGATTTTTTGAAATTTTTTAAATATTTTCTAGAAATATTTTCTTATTTTTATTTATTATTTTATTATTATTATTTTTTATTTATGATCATATTTTTTATTTTCAAATTTTGTAAAATAAATAAACAAATTATAAAAAAAAATTCCAGGTGTATATTAAAATAGTCAAAAAAATCATTTCGCCGGTGCCATGTCAGCTTTTCCGGCTGCCACGTCAGCTTTCCGACCCCCACGTTAGCGATGACACTCAAGTGATCGATTTTTGAAATTATGGCACCCAAGTTGTCGAAAAAAAAAGTTATGATACTCACGTGAGCGCCATACAAAAGTTATGATACTTGCGGTGTACTTACCCCAAAATTTCCCTTTCGTTGAAGAGCATCTACAAAATATTTAATACAAATTGCTAGTACCTTTGTAATTTATTAGCTCGGTCAATAAAATTTGTTTTAGATAGCAAAAATGAGTTGATAATTTACTTTTGATATGGGCCCAATACCCAAAAAATACTTCAATCTAAGTATTTGTGACAATTATATCCAAAATAATTTTTGTCTCATAAAAAATCTTCAATTTTTACTTTTAGCCTTTTGTCCATATGTGACATTTTCACGTCGTTAATGAATTATACATCAGCAAAGCTAACATGAAAAAAATCCCCAAACTTCTCTTATGTTGTTTGTTTTCCCTACATATGGCTGAGAGATACAGAGTCACTCAAAACGGCGCCTTTTCACATTCTCTTCGACACTCAATAGCCCAAAGAACGGCTAGGCATAGAAATATTTGGACGAACAACCTAAATTATCGCCATCCCTGAAACCTACTATTTCTAAATTTTAAAAATTAATTGGTAAGTTCGACGAAAATATTTAAGCTACGTAGGATTAACTAACAGTGATTATAGACGGAAGGCCGAAGATAATACTTAGGATAAAAGTAAAAGTTGGAGATTTTTTATGAGATAAAAAAAATTTCAGATATAATTGGGATAGATGCAAAAGTTGATAGTTTTTTTTTTTTTTAGTATTAGACCGGTAGAATTGGGATAAATTAAAATTTTGGGATTTTTTATGAGACAAAAAAAGTTTTGGATATAATTGTCATAAATGTTAAAGTTGGACCTTTTTTTGGGTACTAGGCCGAAATCTATGTAGTCGCGTCCCGAATCAACAAAGAGAAGAGAAGCATGTTTCGATAACCAAAGCAAGGGAGACTACAGCCAAGAATGGTCGAGGTACCTAGGTATACTTGAGCGAGATGGGCACATTTGATTTCCTTTGTGCAATCACCCTGTGTAAATTGCCTTTGTTGGTTTAATTTGAACATCATCTTTTCCTACACATAATAGGATGCTAGCAAAGAGCAGCTCTCTTCATTGCTCGAACTTTAGCATGCCGCATCAAGGTAACGCAAGCTTGTACAATTGGTTGGGGTGCGTCAGGGGAATTCGGCTGAAGAACTGTCATTTCTTCGAATCCCACCAACTGCATGCGACTATTCTGGGTGAAGGCCACCTGACCGTCCAAAGGCTTGAATTTAGCCGGTTTATGAGATTTTCATGGTATTTCGTGAGTTTCTAAGTGGTCGAGTTCTATGCTCGTGCCCTTGCATTATGAAAAACTGGTAACCCATCGACATAAACTATGTCTCGACATGTCTATATCTTGTGGAGTGAACTGGTGTTTATGGTTTACGTGGATTAATGATAAAGTTGTTGCATGATAATGTTCAGCTAAAACTAGAAGTGACAAGAGCCAAAAGAAAAAGACTAGCTTAAGGATTACTTGAAGTGCACTTCGGGCAAACTTTAGTCTTTTAGTCTCTTGGAAAACGAGGTTAGTGGAGAATTCCTAGTCGGAAGTCGACTTCATTGGAGAATTTGAGCTCAATGTGTGGGACATGAGCAATCTTGTACCAATTCTCGCCTGCATCTTTTTCGCACCTCTATTACAATTCTGGGCAAGCTGCGATTCTTAGGTGACTAAGGGATGCAAGCCTTTTTGTATACCTTCAGGTAATGATGCCAACGAAAGGGCACCGGATGATGTCGAGCCATTGAAGTGATGATTGAAGCGCCTCCATCTGCTCCGGTAAAGCCTCCCAAGTCGAAGAACTCTCTGGTGTAGAGGCACTCGAGATTGCTGACCTGTAGAAGCCACTTTGAGAGAGAGATGCTAGTTTTTGGAACTTCATGGATGTCCACGGACCAGAGACTCTCGAGTCCTTGCGAATCCGAGATGTCGGTGTTATCGTCTTTCGATAAATCGAGCTCCTCACAACACCGAAAAGAGAGAATTCATAAAGGTTCGATAGATGTCACATACCGAGCGGGAGGGAAGTTAGCCGAGGACAACGGTAGATGCCAAGGATTTCAAGTGAAGTGAGACTTTGCAAACTCTCCTCATGCAATTGGCCCAGTTGAGGGAGATTTTTACATCTTCGGCATTTGTGTAAGCGTGCCTCAACTGCATTGCATTTGGCAAGAACACGAGACACTTCATCATCCACCTTGGAAAGCTCTCACCTCTTTATTAACCGATTATCAAGATTTGCAGATTTGAGTGCGGCCTCCCTGGATGTTATTGATCCCATTAGCTCCCCATGTGCGCAATAAATTCTCAGCAACAGCTTTATCTTCAGGAAAAATGAAACACGTTAATCTCAATTGTCCTATCACATTGCACATAACTAAATTTCCAACAATAAACTATGTCTAGATCCCTAAGGTCGACTAACTTCCTTATACCCATCAACAGTTCTCCAAGGGCATAACAACGGTAGAGATTTAAGTGTTTGCAAGTACTGCAATCTTGTAATGGAGCCTTTTGAGTGGACAATTGCAAGATAGTTCGAGATACGTGTAATGTTTCAACTTACAAATGAACCTTGAGACCTTCTTGACATTTATTGCATGTACTTTCAAGATGCGCAAGCTCTTGAAACTTTTAATAAGCTGGCGTAGATCTACTTTACTTGGTGGTTCTCTTTGTTGCATTACCTAATACGTAGTTTCTGACATAGCAGAAAGAATTGTTCTCACAGCACTTGCTTTCAACCGTGAGATTTGAGACTCAAGGAAAAGTTGGTATTTTTTTTTTTAAACGAGACAGGAAAAAGATTTATAGTAGAATTGAGATTTGACCTATAGTTGGAGGTATTTTATGGGATAAAAAACAGTTGAGAGTAAAATTGAGAGTTAATTAGGGTATTAGACCGATCATAAAAGGCTTTCTTACCCGGTTTTCCTAATTAATTCTACTTCGTATATTAGTATCTGCGCATGTGTGTTCCATTAGAGGGAAAAGAGAGAGAGAGAGAGAGAGAGACAGCAAGATGAAACTAAAAAGAAAAAAAGTTTCATACATGAGAGACAAGGAGAATGTGAAACAGCGAACGTCAAGTTTCTAACATTACTTGTTTGTTCTTTCATAATAGACATTTTTTCTGCTCTTGAACATACAATTTGGAAAATGCTTTAACAGATATTGGTTGTTTGAACGTCTTTATACTGTCAGAAATGGGCGAGACTGATCCATGAGGATGAATAGGAAGCTGTCTTTGCCCTCTTATTACACACTTTACCAACTTGTTGACAGCGTCTGATTAGTACGTACAATATACGCAAAGAATGAAAGAAAGACGAATAAATTGCTCGCCGCTGGTGTCTGTATTTGCTCTTCTCCGGCAACAATGGAACTACAAAGGTTCAGTTTCAGTAAAAGCTGAAACCGGGGTAAACCAAAACTGCTTTGCTGATTACGAATTCTGCACTTGAAAAGATCGACTCAGCCTGATCCAACTCCGAATCTGGCCAATCACTATAATGTCATCACGATTCAGCTGGCCATCATTCAGTATGTGCATCACGTGCAGAGAACATCCGGCCACTTGATATGCGACTTCTGCATGTCAATCCCATCTATCAATCTCCTTCACTAGACATAGCGACTTCATCGGCTATGTTGCAGTGATCCAGTGTGGTTGACAGGAGTCCAGTTCTGTGCATAAATTGCTGCTTCACTTTATCGATCATCGATCATTATTAGCCTCGTGTTTAAGAAACAGTGTGTAAAGTAGCACGTTCCACGAATCTGGGATTCCGGGCAGACACCAATGGCTACAGTCCTGTCTATGAACAGGTGCTGGACCAGCATCAGAGCCCAGATAATAAAGAGACGCATGGCCATCTTTCCTCCGAAAAGTCATGTGAGTTATGTTCAGCAAGTCAAATTTGACTGCCTCTGGTGCACTTGAATGAGCCGACAATACGTCGGAGACAACCTTGAATTGAGACCATGTTTCCGGTGTGGCTGACAAGGAGCCCAACTCCGGCAGGGTCTCCAAATGACAGCTTCCTCCATTCCTCCAGTCCCCCCCTCTGTAAAATTTGTCACCAATTGGTCATTTGTTGCAGAAAGATTCTATATTTTAATTGTCAAATGTCGAGGCACATTTATTGCAGTAACCGAATCTAATATGACAGAGCCATGTACTGTTGAGTGCCCACGTGTATAAGAACTTAGAGAGATTGATCCAATGCAACCTGGAAACAGTCCCTTGACTATGGCTTCGCAAGTCAAACTCGGGCGTGGAAAAGACTGTTAAACTTTGAACAAGTGCACAAGAAAGTATTGTAGGAATATCATTTGCTCTTACACCTTAAATAGTGGTCGATTCAATAAACAGACATGATGTAATCACAAGAGGTTTATAGGACCGGTATGGTGAAGGACCAAAAAGTACAATGACATGTCAGAACTTGTGAACTACGCCAAGTAGAGAGTCAACTAAATGGATTTAATTGAATGCAAATAACAATGGGGTCAATTTATTCATATTTGCTATAACGACGCTTTATGGGTGTTTGGATCACATAGTTTGAGCAACTGAATAAGCTAGGCATAGTAACTTATCAAGGTAGCACATGTACCTGAAATGCACTGGTGCAAATGTGCGAAAAACGACCTGTGTCTTGTTTGTATTGACCTCATTGTGTATCCACTGCAGGACAGTCTCGATGGCTCGCTTATGTGCTTCTTCTATTGCCATTTCCAGCTTCACCTCCGACCCTTCTTGGAAATAACAACCACTGAAAGACGGTAGTGCAATTCGACGTGAGACAGTTGCTAGGGCAAGAAAGATACATGATCAACTGCAGGCTTTATCTAACAAGTAGCTCTTCCATGACTCAAAGAACTTGCTGCCGCAGCTTGCCAAGACCGAAAAAAAATAACATTGTACAGACCCGATAAATTACGTTCATTTCAACCAAACTATGAAAAGAATCGCTAGATGGCCAGACTGGTTCAGAGTTTGGAACAGCAAGTTGGAGAGTGCATGACAAGCTAATCAAAGAGCTATGCAGCACTGTCCAAAACACCAACGCCTTGCTGATCAAGAAAAGATAGATAACATAAAGGCCAGCTACAGCAAAGTAGATGACTAGAAACCAACATACAAGGACACTTCTCCATCATAGTCCGGTGTTACTACGTCTGTAGCAAACCATACACCTCGCCGACTGTTCCAAATTTTGAAAAAGTTCCCGACTTGCACAATATACTTGTCACTTATTACCACCCTTATGCTCATATTTAATTAAGCCTAGTAAGAACCTCTGCGATTCTTATTCCGACTTGCTTGTATCTGTAAATGATCGCTACCAAGCAGATGTTACATAAGGTCTCATCAAGGCCAACTAAAAGCTCCCAATAAAAAATTAGCAACAGAAGTTTAATGCATATGCCAACATGACCGAAGTCTTACAGAAATTAGCGATAGATGATAAAAGAAATAAGGAAGAACTTGCATGAGAAGATCAAATTTACCCTCTTATGGTTTTCTCGAAGTTCCACCAGTGCCCAGTGTTAAAGATCAGCATGTCCGCATCTCTCCACTTGGAACAGGTCCAGTCCATATGATCTAATTTCAGGGTCGTTTTGATCTTATCAGGCGATCCCGGCGGAGGCCGGCTTTGCAGCACCAGAAACGGAGCTCTATAGTACTCCAGAGTACAGTTGAACTCTTTAAATTTGAACACCAAGTAGCCTTTGTGCTTTGTAATCGGACTACCATTCACTTCATAGATCGAGTCCTGATCAGAAACTGCAGAGGAGAGCATGCACATGAGAGACTCCCATTGGTTTCTCCCGATAGAATCCCCCACAAAAACAAGCCGCTTGTCCCGCAGTTTCTCCAGCATCAATTTCGCATTGAATCTGGTGTTACAAGACATGATCAATGCCGTAGGCCAAAGTTTTGCAACATTAATATCAAACCAAAGAGCATGTCAAGCAAATGATTTATGAACTGCATCGCCAACTAACATTACATGAACACCTCATGCTTCTACATCACATTCAGAATCTAAGTGGATATTAACTTGGATGCCAACATCCATGTTTCATTAGTATAAAACAAGAACAAACAAAGAAATGAAATGAAACTAAACATATTAATTGCTCAGGAAATCTACCATCCAGCCAGAGGGGTTTCAATAAAATCCAATCTGTGAACCTGTAAAGCAAATAACATGGTAGAAAAAGTGGGCCAATTGATGGTTGTGTGTGTGTGTGTGTGTGTGAGAGAGAGAGAGAGAGAGAGAGAGTGTGTGTGTGTCTTCATCACTTGAAAGCTTCAGGTCAGTTAGAGAGTTTGTCTTCATCACTTGAAAGCTTCAGGTCCGTTTAAAAAAAGTCACGGGAGGGGCTTAGTTATGTGGAACTCCCCTCCAAACAAGATCAGCGTGAAGGAAACAAACAAAATGCAAGGTGCGTATACTGTGACAATGTTTGAAAACTGAAAAGTAGATTTGTTACATCCACAAAAAATTCAGTAATTTTTCCGGCCAATGCTAGGACAAAAATTCTCACAAAAAAGAAATAAACTCCATTGCATATTTCGATGAAAATACGTGAAAAATCTAACAAAATTAGTCACTTTCGTGCAAGAGGATTCAATTCAATTTTAACCACATCTTATCAAGATTCAAGACCCATTGAAAAATGCCCCACGGATAAGCTAATCCGCAAAACAAAAAATTACAAAGAGACAAGTAGTCCCAGGTAATCATTACCTGATACAATCCAAAAGACAACACTGTTTGATTCCACAGAAAATCGTTCCCACAGAGAAGACCAAAACCAAAATTTCTCTGGCAAGAACTGCAAACAGAAAGTGAAATGAATTAAATTGTCAAGAACCTGGGCAAATTGCAACTTCTGGGTTGCCATCTCCACTTGGTGTAGAACGAATCAGGCCGTCCATTCTCAGAGCACCTGAAGCCTTCGTCCAAGAATCTGCAGTTTCTGGACTCGTACAAGGGATAACTGTCATCCCAAACCCAATCCCCATCAAACAAATCGCACCCATCATCGCCATTTCTCTCCAAAAAGTCGAACTTTTGAACTTCGCGATTCTCGGCATCGTCGTGCACCTGCAACCACACGAACCTCTCTGATCTCCCGGAGAACTTAGTGTACCCTCTCCTGTAGTCCAAGTAAAAGAAGCCGCAGACCACGCAGAAGGTGACGAGGACGAAGCCCAGCACCCCCACCGACGGCTCGAAGAGCCTCAGGCGCTTGAACTTGTGGCAGACTTCAGAGCTTGGCATGTTCATGGCATGCGGGCGCCTGATTCCCCTCCCTCCCTCTCCCTCACCCTGTCTCTGCGTTTTGGGAAAGTCACAAATGGTGGAGAACCGTGTTCTTCACTCCCTCTGGGTGGGTTCAGTTACTCTTGTCTCGCTCTTTGCTTGGTGGGTGAGGTACGTATTCGGGTCCCGAGTCCTTGATGGGGTGTGAAAGAAAAGGCAAGAAAGCAGAAACAGAAAAAGGAGGGGCCTCAATGAAGCAAAGAAGCTTCCATGGCTGAACGGCACACACTTTCCTTCTCTGCAAAAGAGAGAGAGAGAGAGAGGTACTTAAAGAAAGGGAAGAAATTGCAGGGAGGGATGGATTTGAAGAGGAGGAGTGGAGAGAGAGATGGCGACTGATTATGAAAACGGAGTGGCAAAGAAAATGGGGTTCGTGGGGGAAAGTGGGGGCGAGAGCGCTTCTTGCTGTAAAGTGGATCTCTCTCTTTCCTCTTTTTATCTTCCCTTTAAAAATAATTTCTGGAATTCTAATACGTTAACGGCTATGGAAAATCTCAACGGCAACTCTCCACGACAGGAGGTGCCTCGCAACACTGAGAACCCTGCGCGTTGATTTGTTCGTGCGAAGCACGCGCCGTAGTAGCGCGTGGAGAACCTGCTCATGGTCCCGACAGCAGCCGGTGCTTAAATTCAATTTCCCACTTAGCACAACAAGCTAGCGAAGCAAGAAAAAGAGCTACTTCATGGTCGGCCTAAAGATTCACGCCTAGAGCCGTCTCTTTCTCAAGTGTTAGGCGCGGCTCAATTCGATTGTTTTCCATGCTACTATTGTAATAACTGGCTCGCTTATCTCGAATGCAAAAACTTAAAGACTCGTCAAAAGGATTGTAGACACATATCTTACTCCATACACAATAGGCTGAATTGTTATTTGAGTCACGAGTTTAGAACGATAAAAATCAAAAAATAATATGAGTATTAAATGGGGTTCACAGCATAGTTAGACCAAACTCATCTCCACGGCTTTCTCTATACTCTCTCACGTCTACTCAATCTTGCGCTTGTTCAATCTGTGCTCTCTCCTCGGTTTTGGTATAAATTTTCAAAAAATTCGGTTAAATAGAAGTTTTTTTTAACAATATAGATGGGTCGGGCATGTGTTGAGTCACTAGATCTGTATTGCATAAAAAATTGATCGATTTGAGTCGCACCATTTTCAACCCGATCCTACTCGATTGAACCACCTGTTTGACGGGTTTAATAAAACCTTAGTCCATCTCGAATTGATTTCTTTCCCGGTTAATGTGATTCAAATCTAATGGCTCGTTAAAAAAAAAACCAAGCTCCCTACCTAGAGGGTTGCCATCTCTAGACATCCGTTCCATTTTTTTTTACAGTAAATGAAGTTCTCGTAGACCGAGGAAAAAAAAGAAGGGAAAGTGAATATATGGTTTTGTTTACTATCAACCTATTTTAATTAGTGATTGTTCGATGCTTGCTGGATTAATGCTATGAAAAAATTTGAACTGATATATTTTCGATAAGTTTACCTCAAATTATTTCTTTGACCACACAAAATTTACAATGGATACCTATGTAAAAAAATTTATTTCAAACCATTTTTTAACCACAAAAAAAATTCTTAAACTAATACACATTTGACAATACCAAAAACTCCAAACTAATATACTTGTGATAAATTTACCTTCCGTTAATTTTTCGTTAAATTTTACTGTCAAATTACTGAGTTGAATGATAAGCAATAGTTTATGGATCTATCAATTTGTGGTTTGTTTGTCATAGGCGTATTAACTTGGAGTTTTCGTGGTATTAACCCAATTTAATGAAAACTATAGAGGATTTTGATACAAGTGTACTAGTTTTTGATTTTTAATGGTTAAAAAATTAATTTGGGCTAAATTTGTCCCAGTTGTACTAGTTTGAGATTTTTTTATGGTAAAAAAAAATAGTTTGTGGTTAAATTTGTCACACGTGTACTATTTTGAGATTTTTTATGCCAAAAAAAAATAGTTTGCGATAAATTTGTTATAAATATATCAATTTGAAATTTTTCGTGATAATAACAAAAAAATGAATTGGGTGCTCAAAGAGGTTGTGGTCACCTATCTTTGTATTGGTCGAGATTAAAAGAAATGTCAATGGTTTTCGTGCATCAAATTGAGTAATGGACTTCCACAAATGTCCTCCAGTAATTTTTCTCTTCCCGTTAATCGGGTGCTTAAAGAGGTCCCGATAATTATCTCTCTCTTCATAACAACAATTCGCAATCCTTTTGGTTCATCAAAGTTGATCCTACGAAGTGACCATGGTAAAAATCTAGCGACTCACTCGATGTAAGATATGTGATTGTCAAAAGAAAAATTAGGTTATAAAGTGGATGAGTAGTTGAGATAATTGTGATAATTTCGCGTTTAGGTCTTAAGATAATTCAAATAAATGACCATTGCAATACGTGAAATGAGTTGTGATTACTCAAAAGACTCAAAACTAATTGTTGTGAGCGCGCATTAGAAGTCTGATACGTTCATCCGGGGAGATCACCAAGAGGGAGTCCGAGTCCTAACCCGTCAATATATCTAGTTGGATCCATCTTCACTCAAAAACTTAAGCTTATGAGTTATGAGCCATCTTGAATATATTAACTGCTCCACACTACATTAATTCTCCAATGTGGGATCCTATAACACAACTCACACATGCATCTCCCCCTCTCATGTGAGCTTCAGTATTAGGTTTGCTCTATCTTAATACAAGCATCCTTCCGCATCAACTTAATGCACCCGCAACTATGCATCGCAACCAAACCAACATCGACTGTGATCTCCATCTTGCATCTCAGACCAATTGTCCATGGTAACCCATGGTCTCCATCTAAACAAGTGTCGATTGTGAAATTTCTTTCTTGAAATATTCACCGAAACAAATTGGAGACCCACCAATCAATCATTGGCTTTCATACCATTTGTTGTGAGCGCGCATTAGAAGTCCGATACTTTCATTCGGAGAGATCACCAATAGGGAGCCCAAGTCCGAACCCATTAATATATCAAGTTGGACCCACCTTCATTCAAAAGCATAAGCCTATGAGTTATGGGCCAGCTTGGATATATTAACTGCTACACACCATATTAATGTTCCAATGTGAGACTCATCTAACACAACTCACACGTGCATCCCGAACAAAAACTTTCGATGGGGGTGACCATTTCTTGCGTGTAATTATGTTGAACCAATAATCAAAATGTAACTCAAGGATGCCCTTGAAATTAACGCCAAATTCAACTAAAAAAAAGAGCTTAACCCATTAGCTAATAAATCTATGACCGTAAAAAGGGAAACATGAAATTGAGAAAAAAAAAAAAAGGTGCTTTAGCTTAGATATAAAGAAGATTTTGAAGATTTTGTACGCTTCCTTGATAAGAATGTGGAGTGTGTCACCCAGAGTTTTGCTTATAGTAAAGACTTAAAAGTTCAAGAATTACCGAACCATTTGTAAATCTATTGTACGGATGTTAATTCAGTTCTAAACTTTAAATTTGGCTAATTTAATACTAAACTTTGTACTAGATTTCAATGTAGCTCTTCCAGTTAGTTAATGCCGAAAATCGCTAACGTAGCGGTTTAATTATCATTGCCCATCCTATGTGTCACACCGCCACATTAGTATGTGAATCATGTTAATGATATGTTTATCTACGTGTCGACCCGTGTTTTTCTTATGCGACAAAAGACAAAATATGATAGCCAAAAATTATATGTCAACACTGTCACTGCTCGTGCTCTTCTTATACATATGCATGTTCCACAGAAGTTTTGGGGGATGCTGTCCTTACAGCATGCTATCTCATTAATCACATGCCTTTTTCTTCTCTTGGGGTCAATACACCTCTTGGGCTCCCCTTTCCTGAACGCAGTCCCTTTCCTCTTTCTCCTAAAGTGTTTGGGTGTACTTATTTTGTCCATGATGATCGTCCAAGTGTATCAAAATTAGATCCTCGTACACTCAAATGTGTTTTTCTTGGTTACTCACGAGTGTCAAAGAGTTATTGTTGCTATTCTCCTACCTTAGGAAGAATGCTCACCTCTCGTCATGTTACCTTTATAGAGTCTTAACCTTTCTTTTCTACATGTGGCTCTAGTTCATCTTATCCAATCCCGCAATTGTCTAAATCCACATCTTCTGACCCTGTCCTTGTTTATTCTCCACTAACGGTCTCTCATCTAGTTATCTCTCCAGCATCTTCATTAGACAATGCCCCCATTGACAATTCTCTTTCTGTGCCAGTCTCTCCCGTGGAGGATCCTCCTGTTGAGATAATCTCTCCTGTTGCCGACCCATTTGAGACTGATACTACTGAGCAACCTATTGCTCTTTGTAAGAGCTACCGTGCCTGCAAGGATCGCCCTCTTTATACACATTCCTATAAAGGTTTATCAGTAAGTTTATCGGCTTTTGTGGCTAATATCGATGCTATTTCTCTACCTTCTTCGGTTTCCCAGGCTCTTCAGCATGCAGGTTGGCACTTAGCCATGGAGGGGGAAATGAGCGCCCTCCAACGCAATCAGACTTGGTCATTGGTTAATCTTCCTTTTGGTGCTCAGGTTATTGGTTGTCGTTGGGTGTTTGCCGTGAAGGTCAATCCTGATGGAACTGTTGCTCGTCTGAAAGCTCGGTTGGTTGCTAAGGGTTATGCTCAAACTCATGGTCTTGATTACTTTGAGACATTTTCTCCGGTTACAAAAATAGCCTCCATTCGCCTCTTCTTATCCCTTGCAGCTGTGCATTCTTGGTCTCTCTATCAGTTGGATATCAAGAATGCTTTCCTTCACGGTGATCTTGCTGAGGATGTTTACATGGAGCAGCCCCTAGGGTTTGCTACTAAGGGAGGGTGTTAGATACGGTTTAGGTTGGAGCAGCTAGGGTTGGCTCTGATACCATGTCTGAAGAAGAAGAAGAAGAAGAAGAAGAAGAAAAAGAAAAAGAAAAAATGAGAATGATATGAATGAATCGTCTAACCCTCTAGGTTAGCATGCTCTTATATTTATAATAATAAAGAGGGTACATAGTAATACGATGGGTATTCCCACACATGATAATGAATAACAAAATAACTAATAAAATAACTCATAACAAACACATGAGAATAACCACGTATTAAACAAGAATTGTGGAATGCAAAATCAAAGATGAAACTTAGAAACTGCTTTCGTGTACTATGGAATTATACAGAAGAAGAACAGTCATTTCACATTCTTGGAGTGTGATGTAATTTACTCCTTTATATACTTTTTCATATCATATTGGAGGCCTTTGGCTTGACTTTGCCAAAGTCCTTTGGCCTTGAGCAGGTACTTTGGAATGCTGCATTTTCATAATGCAATTATTGAATTTAATAATTTTTTATTCCACTCTTGCATTGTTCATCTTCCCAGCAATTTGCATAGAGGATCTGAACGGAGGTTGGTGATTGTCGCTTGGAGGTCTCGTGACCTCAGGTGAGGCTGCTAGCAGCCAACCAGTAACCTTGTCGAAAATGTTCATGTTTTTCAAAAAAAAAAAAAAGAAGAAGCAAATTCATTTACAATGTGTAGTTTTTTTTTTTTCAAACAACATTTAGGTTAAAATTGATTTCCAATGTGTTTTTAAATTACGCTTTACCAAACACTATTTACAATTTGGAAAACCTCTTTTAGCTAAAATAGTTTTCATTTTTTCCAAAGACCTTCCCCAAAGTCGAACCAGGCGCACCATAGTATAAAATTTAGTCGGCGTCCTTAATTAATAGCCTCGTTAACGCGTGAGAGTGGTTTTCGATGAGAGGAATATCAAAGGACGAGTCTGAGAATCACATGCCATTTGTCTGGGGACGTTCAGGGCAAGCCAAAGACAGGACACTGAATAGCGTACCCGCCATTCCGAGATTTAAATGCGTGTTCCCATCTTTTGTACAAGACTTATAATGCGATGTACCTTGATCACGACGAGGTATAAATGTTATAATATTGATCATCAGTGGGACCATAAAAAAATCTCAAATAAGGAAATAATGTTTGAAAATACTAGAACTAGTACAACGTGATGCCCGTGGTCAAAAGATATAATTACTGCAATCAGCGTACTTGAACTGACTTTTGTTTTTTTTGTTTTTACTTTTTGCTCAATTCACATCTGTCATAGTTTGACGGTTTAAATCTGGAACGTCTAAATTTTCATAATATACAAAAGTAGGTACGTGAATTTACATACGATCTTTTCATAATTTGTTGAGATTCGAATTATATATCAAATTTTGGCAAGACGTTTTTAGTTTTGTTGAAGTGCGAAGAGGCACACCCTATTATCTACGTAGCACCAACACCAACACGCGACACGGAAGGAGGCCCCTGAAGAGCGTCCTTGCTTCCGAGCCTATTGTAAAGGATGGATACTGAAACTAATATGAAAGGGTTGGGAGGTCAAAAAAGTAGGCTTAATACCCAAAAAAATCTCTAATTTTAGTATTTGTGTCGGCCTAATTCCAAAAAAAACCTCAAACTTTGACGTTTGTCCCAAAAATATCCATAACTTTTTTTTGTCTCCTAAAAAACCTTCAACTTTTAGTTTTGTCCCAAAAAAAACCTCAAACTTTGATTTTTGTCCCAAATATATCCATAACTTTTTTTATCTCATAAAAAACCTCCAACTTTTGATTTTGTCCCAAATTTACCACAGTTATTAAAAAAAAAAGGAGTGTTTCGCGCCCAGTAGAACAGAACCCATGATTGTTCGACAAAGATCAAAATGTACTTCCAATTGTTTCAAGGAAGAATGTTTGACACATTGCAGTCGCATTAATTCATTTCTAGACATAATTGAGTTACCCGAGATTCATATACAAATTTCAGTGGGAACAAGATATTAACAAATCTTCTTCTTATACTTCAAATTTTTACCGAAATGATGATCACAAGAAAGCATTGGGGGCAGCAGTTTTTCGTCACAGAGGCAGGGTCGGCAGCAGCTTGTTGTCACAGATGCAGGGTCGGCAATAGCTTGTTGTCACAAATGCTGGGTCGGCACGATGGTCCTCGGTGGAAGGCTCGATTGGCATCGATGACTATCAACGGGTAAGAAGTCGATGACGAGGGTTGCTATTATCTCGGGATAAGGCCACACCATTGGGCGACGGTTGAGAATCACTTGGAGTTTCGACAGAAGCTAAACGGCCGACGTCGGGTCGTCGGGAATTCTACGAGATGGGTTTTGAGGGTTTTTTTGTGATTAGACTAGTAGATTTGGGACAAATTCAAAAGTTGAAGGTTTTTTAGGAGACAAAAAAAAAGTTGTGGATATTTTTGGGACAAATGCCAAAGTTTGAGGTTTTTTTGGGATTGGGCCTATTTGTGTCAATTATATCCAAAACTTTTTTGTCTCATAAAAAATTTATAACTTTTACTTTTGTCTCAATTCTACCCAAAACTTTTACTTTTCTTCTAATTTTACCGGCCTAGTAACAAAAAAACCCTCAACTTTTACTTTTATCTCAATTCTACCCAAATTTTTAATTTTGTCCCAATTTTATCTGTCTAGTACAAAAAAAACTCTCAATTTTTATTTTTGTCCCAATTTTACCAATCATCAACTTTTACTTTTGTCTAAATTCTACCCAAAACTTTTACTTTTGTCCAATTTTACGGGCCTAGTACAAAAAAAATCTCAACTTTTACTTTTGTCTCAATTTTACCACCGTTAGCCTTCCGTCTATAGTCATCGTTAGTTAATCTTACGTAATATTGTCACGTCATTAATGAATTACACTTCGGCAAAACTGATATGAATTTTTTTTGAAATTCTCTTCCGTTTTTTGCTTTCTCCATATGTTGCTAAGAGATATATAGTCACTAAAGACGATGCATTTCGTATTCTTTTCGACAGTTAACAGCCCAAAGAACGGATAGACATTGAGATATTATGACGAATTTTTTAAAATCTCGTCGTCTTTGAAACCTACTGCTAAATGTCAAAAATTCATTGGTAAATTCGGCAAAGAAAATTCGAGTCACGTAGAATTAACTAGCGGTGATTATGAACAAAATGTTGACTGTGGTAGAATTGGGATAAAAGTAAAAGTTGAGTGTTTTTTTTTTGTATTAGGCTTGTAAAATTGGGGCAAAAGTAAAAATTTTGGGTAGAATTGAGACAAAAGTAAAAGCTGATGGTTTTTTTTTATTAGGCCGGTAAAATTGGAGCAAAAGTAAAAATTTTGGGTAAAATTAGGACAAAAGTAAAAATTTGAGGTTTTTTATTAGACAAAAAAAAAAGTTTTGGATATAATTATCTCAAATGCTAAAGTTGGAGTTTTTTTTTTGTATTGGGCCCAAAAAAGCAGCAACGCTTCTTTGTGCGGTTGAGAGAGAGGCGTTTGGGATAGAGAGATAACGAGGTAGCGAGGATGTTGGGTTATGTCTCAAGTTTGTGCCGTTTCGAAATTTGATGGGATAAGAAAGAAAACAAAGAATATTTTCTTTAAATTGCATATAGATATATATGTGAAGAGTTTTCTTATCTTTATTTAGTTGGATAAATATACCCCCAGTCAAATCTTCTGTGTAATTGCCTGATTGGGATTTCATTTGTGGCTGTACAAAGGAAATCGTGTAGGATTAGGAAAGGTTGGCAATTTGTGGGTCCCAATCTAGCCCTCAAAGCTGTTGTTTCCATTTGGCCTCTATGGAAAGGGTACGAACAGGGAAAAAAAAGGCAGAAGACTCCTCTAGCCAAAAAGGTGGCTGCACGAAGACAGGTGAAGAAAAAAAAAAAGAACCGCACAAGTAAAGGGAACTTCTGCCCGAAAAACAAGCCGTGCCAAAGTTTGCACGACGGTGGGAATGCTTCGAAAAAGAGGACATAGCCGCACAAGGGAAGGGGACTGCGGGGATTTTCTCTTCAACAGAGAAGAACCGCACGAAGAGCAAAAGAAGCTGCATGAGCAAGGGATGGTTTCTTGGTGCCCCACGAAAGCGCACGAGAACGAGGAACATTGTCCTTGGTTCAGCCGCTTCGTGAGCAAATAAGACAAGTATTGATTTTCTCTCTGTGAGTCTTTGAGTAAGAATTCTGTGAGAGATTGTGAGATATTACTTGTGGGTTTGCGTTGGGCTTAATTTAGGTGCGGGAAAAACTCGAGTACATGAGCGATTGTAAATCTGACTCTCTGATTATAGTGGACGTAGGTACCAATTTCGGACTGAACCACGTAAATATATGGTGTCCTTTATTTTTCATTGTAATTTGTCTGGTAATTTCATCTCTACATATTTGCAAGATCCGTTGGTGTTTCCGCGATTTTTATCTTAACAATTGGTATCAGAGTTACGATTAGAATTTCAGCAGTATCTCGATTGAACCATGTAAATATCTGATGTCCTTTATTCTTCCTTGTAATTTGTCTGGTAATTTCATCTCGACATATTGTCGCGACCCTCCCCCGAGCTGTGAGGCGGGAGCGGGCTAATGGGCCGCCCGATCGCTGGCTTGATCGGACGCGGGCCTCTCCCAAGGCCCATTACCCAAATCGCAACTGCTGGATATACGTGGTCGACCTTCAGTGTGGTCTAGTGACATGTGGTGAGTGTACATGCCAAGGAGTCGCCACCAATCGTTTCGTGGAGGGTACGATCGGAAAACCCCATCGAATAGTTGGGAGTGGTCTATTCGATTCTGCAGAAACCAGAGAAGTGGGTTCGGGGACTTAGTTACGCCAACTGTCGAAGTTGACGCCATTTCGGTACCTAAGCTGAATGGTTTATCTGATACTAGGGTTTCATACAGAAGAATGGGGTACAAATCCTAAATCTAGGAGTTCATGCAGATGGGAACAGCTACCCTATCACTCACAATCATTACAAGTAAGGGCGCAAATCAAGGAATCAATACATGCGGATAAAACACATGAAATCAGCATGGTATCCCTAATGAGGCTCTATTAGCCTAGAGAAATATCAACCAAGGCTTAGGAGTGATTTGGACATGATTCGCCCATGAGGGGGGCAGAATCGTAATTTTGAACAATTCGGGAAAATTTACCCTTAAAAGGGTAAATCTGTCATTTTAGACAAATTGGGAAGTCAAAAGACAGTGGAAATAGGATTGGCCATCAATCCAATCCATTTCCTATTTTTCGGGAATTTCCAGGATTTTTCTGGAATTTTCAAGTGATTTTACCCTTGGAGGGGTAAAGTCGTCATTTGGACAAAGATGAGAACTGAAAATCTCAAATATTAGGGTTGGTCGTCCACCTGACTCAAACCCTAACTTTAAACAATTTTCAGAACTCGATTGAGACAAGAAAGACAATTTTCCCATTGAAGGGCAAAATTGTCATTTTGAGAAAAGAGGCGGGACTCGAAAACCCAAGCCTAAGAATTGGTCGCCTACCCGACCCTAATTCTTACCTTGGCATTGTCGGTTTTTATCTTGCATACACAGTAGAGGCGACTTACCCCTAAAGGGTAATGTCGTCGAGTCTTGGAAGAACGGATAAGAAATCCCAAAAATAGGGTTGACCAGTTGTCTGTGGTCAACCCTCGATTTTTGGGGATTTCTGGAATGCCTAGGATTTTTCACAATTTTTTCCACATTTTTTGGAATTTTCTGGCATTTTCTAGCATTTTTTTTTGGATTTTCTGAAATTTTCCCGATTTTTTTATTTTTAAAATCATTTTCTGATGATTTTTTTTATTCAAAAAATATTATTCGGGCCGGGTCGGGTGACCCGGCCCACGGCCCACGACGACCGGCCCGCACCAAAACGGCATCGTTCCATCCCCCCGCTCGAATTTTTCGATTCCCGCCTATTTCGAATGAGCGGCTCTGATTGCGCCACGTGGTGGACTGATGGACGGCATGATCTATCAAAAGAAATCAACGGTCACGATTGAACGGCAAGGTTGCATCACGACCGTTCGATCCTCGGCCCTTTTTATTTCTGAAAAATCATTTTATTTCCAAAAAAACGCGAGATCGCGACACGTGGCACACTTACCACCGTCCGATCAAGTTTATTATTTTCTATATTCGGTTATAACCGAATGCGCTGACGTGGCTGCCACGTGGGTGCCACGTCAGCGCCACGTGTGCGTTGACTGGTCAACTTTCGTTGACCAGTCAACCGGCCCGCCGAAGAAGACGACCGGCGCCGGCTCTGTTTCGCCGGCGCCTCGTCGGAATACGATTTCTCCACCTACAGGTCACCAAAGCTTGCGAAACCAACGCCATTCGACTCATCTCGTTCTCCTTTATAACATGTCGAAGCCTTGATATAGCAGAATCAAAGTTGAACAACTCACCAACCTAGGCCGGAGCTAATTTCCGACGAAAGTCCGCCCTAGCCATTTCTAGCGATATCCGAGCCTATCAATCAATCAGGAAGCATCGTGGGAGATCGAGGAGACTTACCTGGCCATCAGGGAAGGTCGACGTAGCTCGAGGCGAGCTCTCGAGCTCATATCCAGTCGCGGATAGGTGGAGGTCGACGCGAGGTTTTACACGATGAAAATGCGAAAAACGAGTTGGAGAACGATCAGGGAGGTGCAGGGAGTAATTCTAGATCGATAACTCGTAAAACAAACAAGCAGAACCCGAGTTGCCATTAACGACCGAGAGGAAGTTCGAGAAAGAGCCTCACCTGTTTCGAGGGCGTCGGTGGATGTGAGTCGATCCGACGCGTTCTCTAGGTTGAGGCGAGGCTAATGGGGGCGGCGACGTCGAACGACGTTGTCTAGATCGCCAAGGATCCGAGCTCGAATCTCTCGAGCTCGGAGCTTCAATGGCCGCAGCGCTCTCACTTTCTCTCTCTCTCTCTCCCTCTGTGTCTCCCTCCTCCTTCGCGAGCACTCTCTCTCTCTCTTTACCTTCGCGCGAAGAAAACTCCTATCCTGCTCTCGCTCCCTCTCTTTCTGTTCCGCTCGCCTGCTCTCTCGGCTCTCTTTCTCTCTTGCCTGCGAGCCCCCGCGCGAAGAGAACTGCCCGCCCTCTTCGTTCCGTTTCCTTTTTGTTGCGCCCGCTAACTCCTTTGCCAACTGATTTCCCCAAAACCCAACTGATCTCTCCCCGCTCCACAACCAACTGATCCTCTCCCCCCTTTTTCTGTTTGTGCGCGAAGGACCAAGAACAAAGTGGCTCTGTTCTGTTTTCTAAGGTGGTCAACCGGGTTGACTGGGTTGGGTCAACCCGACCCAGTTGACCCGGTTCTACTTTCTTTGCCCGAATTGGACGCCCATATGTGCCAAGATCACAAAATTGACGCTAAAATTGGGTTCCATGGCACAGATTTCATCTAGAAATGTGGTTTTCGTGACAAATTCCTTTTGAATTGATTGAAAGCCCCAAATGTAGGGTAGGATCCGAATTTGATTTTTGTCAAATTGATGCTCTTAATGGACGAATTGGCCCCAATTGAACTGACCATTAGATTTAGGGGGTCAAATACTATAGGGAGGAAGCATTGGGGTTCTATGGGTATCCCTCAGAAAAGTTTAATTTCGGAATTGGCGTAATAGGGACTAAAATGAAAAGATTTTTTATGCAATTAGGTCCCTAAAGCCAAAATTGACCAAATCGGCACACAATTGAACCAAATTGAAATTTCGGGCAATCAAGTTGAATGTCAAGACTCGTAAAATGCAAAAGATTGCAAATAAAAGGACTCAAAACATATTTTTTGGCAAATTTAACCCTGTGCGTTACAAAGAAACACGCAAAATTAAACTTCAATTTCAACTCTTGATGAGGTCAAAATGGTAAGAAATTTAAAAGAAAAATATTGACTATTTTCCTATATTTTTGTGACCTCAAATTCTATTTTTTTCGATTTTTCTTAGTATTTTCCTATTTTCTAAAAATACTAAAAAATGTGAAAAATATGAAAAATTATTTTTTGGTCAAGAATGGTTCCTTGGGCTTGGCCAAGGCCACCATAGTTGATTTTGTAATTTTTTTGACTTTTTATGAATTTTTTATGATTTTTTTTTAAAATAAAACTGAAAAAGACTATGTCAAAAATCAGGTGTCAACACATATTTGCAAGATTCGTTGGTGTTTTCGCGTTTTTTATCTCAACAATTGGTATCAGGGTTACGGTTAGAATTTCAGCAGTTGATATGAGGCTTTTGCTTGGCTGATTATTGTCTGGAAATTCTATTGTCACAATTATGTCTGGAGCGAAATTTCATTTAATGGGAGTGCGCAGCAGTAACTTGGGGAGATCACCAAGAGGGAGCCCATGTTCGAGCCCGTTAACATATCCAGTCAAACCCATCTTCACTCAAAAGCTTAAGCTAATGAGTTATGGATCAACATGGATATATTAACTGCTCTACACCACTTCGATTTTTCGATGTGGGATTTCTTTTTTGGGATTTGTTCACCACAAGTCCTAAAACTTGTCACTTTAGTGCGATTGAGTCTTAAAACTTGCGAAAAGTTCAATTGAGTCCTAAAACTTGTTAAATTGGTAAAATTAAATCATTCCCTTAACACCGTTAAATTTTTTAACAGAATACGTTGACATTGCACATTTCTCTTTCCTACATGGCAATTTCAGTTGACTAACTCATCCACATCAGCAAAACAACTCGTATTACGTCGTTTGTTTTTCTGCCCAAAACCTAAAACGACATCCCCTCCCTTTCATTCTTCATCGTCTCTCTCAAAGACAGAACACAAAAGCTCTTCCACGGTTCCACCCCCTTCGACGATCTGGCGTCCCGCGGATGCATCTCGGCCGCAGATCGAGCGTCCACGACTGCGACGGTGAGGGTCTATAATAGTCTATTCTCTTCGCCCTCTCCATACATTTGAGCCCTAAAGCCCCAAATCAAGCCGATGTGATGTCTGAGAGTCCTTGCGGTGTTCCGTCCATGTGAACCATATCCTCACACGAAGGCAAAGGTGCTCGCGTCGACTTCGCCATTGAGGTCGGAGTCGAGCTCGGTCGTCATATTCAACGTCGCTAAGTTTGGATTATGCTCATCCTTTTCCTCTTCCTCCTCCTCATCCTTGGGACCCTGCTCGAGGGCCTGAGCGTGATTACCAGACGGGACGGCACCGACAGAGGCCATCGGGAGAGAGGACTTGAGCGCGAGCGGGACGGGGATTGAAGAATCTAGGGCAGAGAAGGAGAGGTTTGAGAGGGTTGGAACGAGAGGCTGGGGATGGAATAGAAGGGAAGATGATCAGAAGTTGGGTGTGGGTGGAGAGATGGGATTGAGCTAGCATTTTGGCTAACTGTTTGTAGCTCGTCATTTTTTATAGCATACGGAGAGGACTAGGAGTGGAGATGTAATAGTGCTGAGGGGAACGTCGTTTGACTCAGAGAAGTAGAGAGGACTCAGGAGACCTGGGCAATCAGAAAGAAGTATAGGGCAATCAGAAAGTGGGTTGTTCTTGTCATTTGACTCAGAGTGAGCAAGACCTGGGCATGATCCGCGGCCGAGATGCATCAGTGAGCCGCCAGATTGTCGAAGGGGATGGAAGAGCTTCTGGGTATGTCTTTGAGAGAGACGATGCAGAATGAAGAGGGAAGGGTATGCCGTTTTAGGTTTTGGGTAGGAAAAACAAATGATGTAATACCATGTTGTTTTGCTGATGTGGCTGAGTTGGTCAAGTGAAATTGCCACGTAGGAGAGAGAAATGTGCCACGTCAGTATTTTTTTAAAAAAAAATTGACGGTGTTAAGAGAAGGACTTAATTTTATCAATTTGACAAGTTTTAGGACTCGATTGAACTTTTCGGAAGTTTTAGGACTCAATCGCATTAAGGTGGCAAGTTTTAGGACTTATGGTGAACATATCCCTTCTTTTTTTAACTCTTTAACACAACTCACTCACATGTATATCCTAACAATCTCTATTTCACATGTGAGCTCAGTGTTAGGTCTGGTTCACTCCCTCTTAATTCGGGTATCCTTTTGCATCAACTTATCTCAAGTTGAATAGCCCAACTTCATAACCATGAAGTCTACCTTTGGGCCCGCTCAGTAACTGCATGAGGGACATCAATCATCGGCCGCTCAGTAACCGCATAGGGGACATCAACCATCGGCTATGATACCATTTAATGGGAGTGCGCAGCAGAAGTCTGATACCTTAACCTAGGGAGATCGCCAAGAGGGAGTCCATGTTCGAGCCCGTTAACATATCCAGTCAAACCTACATTCACTTAAAAGTTTAAGCTAATGAGTTATGGGCCAATATAGATATATTAACTGCTCTACACCACTTCGATTCTCCGATGTGGGATTTCTTTTTTTAACTCTTTAGCACAACTCACTCACACGTGCATCTTAACAGAGGAAGTCTCACAATATGATAATGACCTTCACGTTACTTAGATAAATAAAGATATACACATATTTGTATACGAACATATTTTCAAGGGGGAGTTTCATTTTCCTTATGTTTGCTTGTATTCTGTAAATAAAATGGAAGTCGTTTCGTATGTTGTTACAAGAAAATTACAAAAACACATATTTGAGATAGTCTCGTGTACCACCCCAAGTCCCGGGGTCGAGCATCAAGGGCTTGAGTCGAGTGCCGTGGATGGAGCCCAATCTTGGGGGACTTGAGTACGTTCTCGAGGGACCGGGGCATGTCCGCCGAGGTCCCGGGCACGATCTCTAGGGACCTAATTGTGGGCACCATTTTATTTTGGTCGTAGGGACACCATTTTGAAAAAAAAAATGTACCTTTTTCTATATATTAATGGGGTGAAGATGGCAATATCGTACCGCCCCCGGTTCACTTTGCCCCGCCCCGCCTCGATGGCCCTTGCTCGGCTCATCGCGAGGAAGAGCATGGCACGAGAATGGGGAATTGGCGGGGACAAACCCGTATACATTTCAGTTCTGTTTTGCTCATTACTTGCTATTTTATTGTCTCCTAATTGTGCTACGGTGTTTAATTGTTGTGTAACCATAATTAATACCATCGTATTTTTTAGGGTTCTTTTTTTTTTCAATATTTAAAGCATAAAAAAATTTGTGCAACCTCTGCCGGAAAATATAATGGAATGAAGTAACAATGTAGTCGAACTTTGAAGCATGCAATCACTCTCTTTTAGAATCAATTTGCCCCAAGAAATTGCTATAGGTTTCTAGCAAATCCCCTTCAAGATACAACAAAGTCACAGTGAGAATACTGGATAACAATCCTAGTAAATCTCCTAAAACTCTCTGCGAAATAATGAAACGACGATTGTCTCTCTTTTGAAGGAAAACGAAAAAAAATAGAAGTTACTCTGAAAAATGAACAGAACTGTCCATTATATAACATTAATACAACACACCTTTTGGTGTCATTCATGTTTGAAAAATAGCAATTCGGACACAACTGTTCATGCCTGAAAAGGCATAATTCGGACATGATTGTTCGTGTGTGTAAAAATGACTATTCGTACACGACTTTTCATTGTCCGAAAAATGTCGTGTCTGAAAAATCGTAACTATTCATTGTATAAAATTTGAAATTAAATAATAATAATAATAATAATAATAATAATAATAATAGTAATTATAATTAACTTTATCTCCTACGTGAATAGACACATTATTTCGATAGGGTTAAATTATTTATTATTATTATTATTTTTGAAAAAAAAATAAAATAATAATAATTACTAAATAGTGCCAAATTCAGATCGCGACTGCGCACTAAGTGCATCAAAATCGCACACTTGCACGCAAGTACAGTGGAATCTAGTCCACTTGCCAATTCTTTATTTTAAAAGACTATAGTTAGGGGTCTCAATGGGTCGGGTTGGCTCGAGCCGGCCCGAAATGAGCAGTACCATGCTTGGGCCGAATTTCGGGCCGAATTGTTTTTTTCTTTCCTTTTTTTAATTTTTTTAAATCAAAATCAATTAACAAACCATCAAATGAAAAAAAATATAAAAATAAATTAAATTTAAAAGAAAACCGGTGTTAAAAAAAGTTTGGCGCTGGGCCGGCTTGGCCTGGCCTGAGTACCAGACCCGGCCCGAAAAGGCTCGAAATGCAAGAAAATTTTGGTGCCGGGTTGGGCTGGGCAGGGCCGGCTCGTCCGGCGCGGGCCAAATTGACAGCCCTAACTATAATAGCCTCATAACTAATAAAGAGACTTGCACTCTTCTTTCTATTCTATGTGAGATTGAAAAAAGACAACTTTTTATTTGTTTTACAAACAAATTTCAACAACCTCGTTACCAGGTGATTATTTTTTCAAAGCGTATGATGATTTGACGAGAAATCGGAAATCATATGAGGTGTTGATTAGTCAAATATCAATGAACAGAAATGTTCAATGTGGGTCATCATTCCTTGCGCAAGTTGAACCAACAATCAACATGTAACTCGAGAATACTCTTGAAATTAGATTAATTAGTATACAAGGGTAAACTGCGGAGCTGCTTTCATGTTAAGTCCAAATTACTATGAAATTATACATTTAATTTACTTCTCCAAATTTACATTTTCCAGTAATATTTGCGTAAAATATAGTTATGGGTGTCCATGGTCCGGCCGGTCCGGTCCCGGCATGAACCCGGGGACCGGACCGATAGTCCGGTCCCCATAATTTCGGGACTAAGGACCGGACCGGGACCAGACAGGACCAGGACCGGCGGTCCGGTCCGGTCCCGGTCCCGGCCCAACCACTATAAAACCTACTAGTACGTTCAATTAAAAAATCGAAGTCGAGACCGAAGCACCACCAATTCAGACAACCTCAAACTAGTGCACGTGGGGTTCTCAGGAGGCCGAGGAAAGGCGAATGAATCGGAGATGGGTGTTGAAGGAATCGAGCTTGGGGGCCCCTGATTCGGGAAGGCTTTTGAGCTGGAGAGAGTTCACCCTCAGATTCGTTGATGTGCAGAATAAGGAAAGGGAATCGGACAGTGCATGATTAGATACGTTTCCTTCTCAATATTCGGATTCAAGAACTCCATCAATTCCATGGAGATCTCTCTCTCTCTCTCTCTCTCTCTCTCTCTCTCTGGTTCTGGAAAGTGACGATATGAATTTGGAGAATCAAAACGCCTGGGGACTAAAGTGGTACGAATTTGGGCTCCGTGTTGCATTAAATTACCGAACTGCCATTTTCTCTTTCTCCCTTCCCTTGGCTATCGTTGTTTCTGGAGGTCCGTCACTCAAAACAATTCAAAAGCCTGATCAGGTCGTTCGGGATAAATTTCCTAAAACGCCCCTCTACTTCAGGTCTATTCTCAATTTTTCCTTCGATTTTTTTTTGTCAAAAAGAAATTTCAAACTTTTCCCTCCATTCCCCAACCCTGATCATGCTTTTCGATAGATGGGTATCGATTTCTTCAAGATTATCAACATCAAGAGGTTATTGTTACTTCATACAAAGTCCAGGGCGTTAAAGAAGCTGCGATTTTTTTTTCATTACTTAGTTTGTTTTTTAAACAAAAATCATTAGGTTAACTAGATTAGCATTAAAAAAAAATATTGCCGATCCGGTCCGGTCCCAAACCATGGAACCCGAGGACCGGACCGTCCAGTCACCGGTTCCGTTTATTGGGACCGGGGACCGGACCTCCAACCTCAAGGACCGGACCAACCCGCCCGGGCCGGGCCGGTCCCGGGCTGGTCCGGTCTAGTTTGCACACCCCTAAATATAGTCGTGAGAGTTGTTTATGATTAAAAGGAAAATCGTTCTATTTAAAAAAGTAAAGATAAAAGGGAATATCAAGGAGCTGTCTGAGAATCACATGCCTCTTGTCTGGGGAGATTTAGAAGGGGAATCAAAGACAAGACACTGAAGCTGAATAGCGTATCCGCCACGCCGGGATTAACAACGTTAAAAGACAAACGAACAAAAAAAAAAAAAGAATTCTCCCTACGTCTTAATGTTAAGATATTTATTAGTCTCGAGTGACCGAATACCATCGTACCTCATTATAATAAAAGTTCATTTTGCCACAACTCTTATATAATTTTTTTTTGCCTAATTTAGATTTTTTGGCTCCTGATTGCGTATTTTGACATTTTAAAAGAGGAACGTTGCACATTTTTGTGATATATAAATATTTACATGTGAATTTACGTGTGATATTTTCATAATTAGTTGAGATCCGAATTACATTTCACATTTTGGCAAGATCTTTTTGCGGCGGCCGACGAGCAATGGTGCCCGGCGAAGGGGCGGCGGGTGGTGGTCGGCGATGGCGGGTATTTGAGAAAAAAAAATGAGATTTCTATTTCTGTTTCTCGGAGAAGTAGAAAATTGTTGTTTCTTATTTCTCATTCAGATCTATTTCTGGAATAACTTTTTATTTCAAAAATAGAAAAATAGAAAAATAGAATTGCGTTACCAAACGATTTTTTGTTCCAAACCTATTTCAAAAATAGGTATGGAACGGAAACTCTATTTCTGAAATGTTGTCATGCACCTTCTAAATGTTCAAATGTTTAATAGTCACGAGGGACCGATCCCCATCGCACCCCATTATAATTTATAGTACAAGTTAATTTTGCCTCAACTCTTATATAATATTTTTGCCTAATTTAGATTTTTTGTTCTTCTGATTACGCATTTTGACATTTTAAAAGCAGAGCGTTGCAAATTTTCATAATATACAAATATTGACACGTGAATTTACATGTGATATTTCTTGGGTTTTCGTTGAAGCACTAACAGGCGCACCCTATTATAAAGAAAAGATACTTCAAGTCAACCGACTTTTATATTATTTTGGTTAAGGTACGTTAAAATGTAAGAGGTTGGGCTTCGCTCTACTAAAAAATCAGACTTTTCCAGACAAATGTTGCATTGGCTATTATATGGAGACTTCCTATCTTCATCTTTTTGAATTATTTGCTCTCTTTGAGATGTTTGAGGATGCCCCTAAACTGAAGTTGCAAACTGAAGTTTACAACGAAGGTTGCAAACAGTAATCGACGATTTCTTTCACTCTACTAGTTTGATGGTCTTCTTGACTCCACTATTTTAACGGTTGCTTTATTCCACTATGTTAGCGGTTATTTTTTTTCCTGTTGCATCCGAGATTGTTGACTTCACTTTTTGTTGAATCCTTCAAGTTGTCCACTCATCACGCTGACGATAATTTTATTCATAAATGAGCGAATCCTACTCTCACCTATTAAGGGTGCGTATGGTAACATTTCTGTTTCTGGGTACAGTTTTTGAACAGAAATACTTTTTTGTGTTTCTGTTCCCGGCTACGATTTCTAGGAACAAAAATGCGTATGGTAAGTAAAAAAAATACTTTTTTCCGCGGCCGGCGATCCACGGCAACGGTGGCAGGTGGCTGCGTCGGCGGCGGTGAGTGGTGGTTCTAAAAGTGTTCCAAAATCCAGAAACAATTTTTTTTTTGTTTCTTCAAAAGTGTTCCTCGGCACAAAAGTGTTCCGCAGAACACTTTTGGAATATTTTTAAACCATACTCATGAGAACACATTTGGAACAGAAACACTTTTCCTGAAGTGTTTTTGGAGCATTACCATACGCACCCTAAGTCTTTCACTTGTTGATAATAGCGAAAAATCGAATTGAGAATATGCGCACGCCAATCGTAGGGTACGATGAGAAATGAGACTACCTTCTATATGAGAATCACCCAATGCACAAGTAGCGATGACGGGATAAAACGGAGCAAGAAGCTCAAAAACTCATTCGCTGCTGTTTAATCAATGCTTGGCCTACTCAGTCAGGCCCAAACCAGCCCATTTAAAATTTTTGCTCTTCTGGCCCGACAGCATTGTCCGAGACAGGGTCTGCTAGCGGTGGGTCTCCTTTTCCTCCATCTGGTTTCTTTTCCCCGGATGATCGACGTTGTTGACCGGAACATCGTCTGAAGGCAAGCTGAGTTCTTTCTTCATCCCTTTTTTTTTTTGGTTAATTGAAAAACTTATGGTGATGGGTTCGTGTCGTTTCGAGTTTCTTGGTAGTTGCTCTGTTCCGTTCTCTGTTTATTCGCCTTCTTCTTCTTCTTCTTTTTTCTAATTTCTGCTTTTCTTGAGTTGCTGTATCCCTCAAAGGCAAACGACCCGATGGAGTCCATTTGAAGCAGCCCATTTTCGTCGTGGTCGTGTTTTAGCTAAGGGATGAAGTGGTAGTTGCTAATGTTGATTATCTGTGATTGTGCTAAAAGGTTGTATGTTGGCTTCTTCCTCGTCCGTTCTGCGAAGACAGCATTTCTTGGTGAGGTCTCTGTGTCTGGGTGGTTACGGCAATCGCAAGAGATTGCACGACATAAGGTCAATGGCTTTTGATGCTGAGGCTGAAGACATTCTGAGGGCAATTACTCCACCGCTTGACCCAAGTAAATATAAAGGCCAGGCAGGTTCGTCTGTAGTTTTGGTACTGTATAATTTGTTCTCTATGATGACTCGATGTTTATATTACTGTCTGTTACAATGGGTTCTTTATGGCCTTGCTTAATTATGAATTGGCCTTTGTTCTTGGTTGGCAGATTTGTAATAGGAAAACAAATTCCTTCACATGTTACACTTTGTTCATTCAAATGCGTCTAGTATCTTCAGTTGGCTGCTTTAGCTATGAGCTTTTAATCGTGGCCATTTCCTGAAGTGATGAATTTCAGTAAACTAGTCCTATTATTCTCTTATGACGTGTTTGCCAGGCAAGGTAGCAATTGTTGGTGGATGTCGTGAGTACACTGGCGCTCCATATTTTGCGGCTATTTCCGCCCTGAAAATTGTTAGTTCTCTCGAACGATTTGGTTTAACTTTATATGTTCCTTATTTATGTTTTCATCAGTTATGATGTCCTAACGAGTAATGTGCTAGGAGAATACCAAATTTTGCTTCGTTCTTGGCTCGTATTTGCTAGGTGTGGTGTAACTTTCTTGATTTTGCAGGGTGCAGATTTATCACATGTTTTCTGCACAAAAGATGCTGCCCCGGTTATAAAAAGCTACAGCCCTGAATTGATTGTGCACCCTATTTTAGAAGAATCATACAACATAAGGTGAAAAAATTGCTGACTTGTTTTTACGTTCTAAATTCCTTGTCTGAGCAGATTTTTACCTCTTGAGGAATTCTTTCAGGGATGAGGAGAAAGAACAAATCTCGGGGAAGGTTCTTGCAGAGATTGATAAATGGCTGGAAAGGTTTGATTGTCTTGTAGTCGGTCCAGGTCTTGGGAGAGACCCATTCCTGCTGGTATGCTTCTTTGGCCCTATCAATCTCAGTTCATTTATTTATCTAATCTGTAATAAGTTACCATGTCTGTGTTTCTTTTTATTTGCAATAGCTTTTTATTGCACCTCAGCAGCACATCTGGTTGGTCATTTGTTTCTCAAGAGTCTTTTCATTCATAAGAGCCTGACCTTTTCTATTCCTTTACTGAGATACTTAATTTGTCTCTTATTGTTTTATGTCTTGTCACTCCTTGATTACCAAAATTTTATTGATAATTAAGAGAAAATGTGCAGTGTGCAGTTTTATAGTTTCTTATGAGAGTATTTTTCATACGAATAGTCATTACCTAGGGTAGCACTGAGACAATTGACATGTGTTTATCTGTGTATGGAGTGAAAGCTACAGACAACTGCAGTACATCCAGAGATCTTATCTAAGATCTTTTAGAAATGTTAGGCGTGAACACAGTATAAATTAAGTCTACACAACTCTTCAGTGAAGTATTCATTTAAAGGCAATTAAAATACACACCTTGGAGAAAAGCATTTTTTTCACTGCTTTGAGGTAGTTCAACCTCATAGAGAAGTGATCTGTGAATTCTCCATAACAATGTCTTTTAGGGCATAGAAAGATACGCGCAACTAATGCCGCACTTGTTGAAAACACAGATGTCAATGCTGTTCCTGTTTTATTATGACTGGAAGTGGAAACGCTGGAAGCAGACCTTCCTTTTTTTCAGTGCTGTCCTTCTTTTCTTGCTTAGACTGGACATCCTGTTAAAGCTCTTCCTGAAGCATTCCATGTTTTTATACATGTCCAGGGATGTGTGGGTCAGATCATGAGTCATGCAAAACAGCGCAATGTTCCGATTGTGGTAGATGGGGTAAGGAGCTATTGCTATATATCACCAACTTTCTGATTAGCGCTTCATGGATCTATTTCTGCTATCTAATTTCTTAAGATGGCCTTTGACTTTCTGAGCTTATCCTATGCTGTTATGGCAGGACGGGCTCTTTCTTATTACAGACAATCCTGATCTTGTTATTGGTTACCGCTTAGCTGTCTTAACTCCAAATATCAATGAATATAAGCGCCTGGTAAAAAAAGTACTGAATTGTGAAGTACAGGATCAAGATGCTCATCAGGAATTGCAATTGCTTGCCAAACAGTAAGCTTATTTGCGGAGTTTGTCTTCTTTTATTGGAGGTTTTTGGGAGCTTAGCTAATGTCTTAGCATGTAATGTTTAGTATATTCCAATTTTGCGGTGTTATATGCTTGGGCACATTCATATTCATTGTTTGTTGGCAATGCATTCCCCCAAGTATCAAAATGGCTAGAATATTGATGTAGATATATATCTGTTTTTTTTTTTCCCCAGTAAAGATGTAGATATATATCTGTTAGTCTCATCCAAAATCACTTAAACTTCCCCCTACACATCAACCCTTGTTCATTCTAGCCATTTCGACCTTTTCAAGGAAAGTTGTTTGATATGTTGAAATCAAACTTTTATGTGGGCACGTGTTAGTTGTGAGAGAATTAACTAATATAGGTGGCATTCTCTTTATATATGATGCAGTGATATTGCCATATTGTGGTTGTTTTGCTGGGTTTGTGCTAATAACTGTAGATCATGGAAATTTCAAATATTCTGATGATTGTATTTCAGACTTCAATTATATTTTGAAATATGAACTGATATTAGCGCTTATTCTTTCAGGATAGGCGGTGTTACTATCATGCGAAAGGGGAAATCTGATCTGATAAGTGATGGTGACGTAGGTATAGGACGAACCATATGCCATAATTCTTCTTGGTGTGATATTTTGCAGTCTTTTGGATGCGTTTATATTTCCTCCATTAATAGTGCTTTGGGTGCTGTAGGAAGTGCTAGATTGTTTATTCATTGGGTATTCTCTTGACCCTCCAAATAGGTGCGCAACATATCTACACCACGATCCCAAATCTCCGATTTTTTATTTTATTTTATTTTATATGATCTAGCCCTTTTCTAGAACTCAACAGATAAAGGTGCTACAATAAGCTATTTGGTAGCCTAGTATCTAGGAACTGTTCATGCATTCCTAGATTAACAAGGAATTCTGTTTTCTCACTTGAAATTGAGTAACTGTATCCATCCTTTCCTGCTAGGATTGGACATCCTGTACTTTACATGTCCATAAGTTCACAAGGACTGGTGTATCCTTGCTAATATGCTGCATATTGTGTAAGCAGAGAAGCTAGCTACAAGTCGTACCTTTTTCTTCCCCTCTTTTTTTAGGAAGTGCAAGTTCTTGATGCGCTCGACTAAATAATATATGACAGATTTAGAGGATTTAATATGTGAACATACCTTGCCTAGTTTGATGTGCTGTTACACCTGGAACCTTTAACTTAAAGACTTAAAATCGTCATTATTGTTGTGAAAGATTTGAAATTGAGTGTGATCTTATCACCTAGAGCTTCTTATCACAATAACAGAATGAAGAGTAAATCTAAAGTTTTGGGAATTTTAAAATTCTAAGCAGTGAGCTGTAATTTTGTCTTCTTTAGCATGTATTTTAATTTTGTTTGGGCAAGGTTTACGATATCCCTTGCTGGTCTTTGCAGTTAAATCGGTGAGCCAGTATGGTTCGCCTCGACGCTGTGGTGGCCAGGGCGATATACTCTCTGGAAGGTGCATAATTTCTTTGACTTCAGTAACTTCTTATTCTAAGAATACGCTGTGGTTCCAAGTTATTTCAGTTACCTCGTTGACATGATGTTCCCTTATCTTTAGATACAATATCGATTATTTATTTGGACTCGACTAGTCCCCCAAGAGCGAGGAGTAATTTTTTTTTTTGTGGATTGACGATTTCCAAATTTTTGCAATGTTGTCAGTGTTGCAGTATTCGTATCTTGGGCTCGTCAACATAGTTCAGCCACCAGAATGGATTCGACCAGGTATTTAGCAGTCTTACTCGCAGATTTCAGTTCCAATAATCGCAATTCGCAATCTCATTCTAAATATTCTCTTTGAATACTTCTCTTGCAGCCAAATGAATCCAACTGTGATGGGTTGCATGGCGGGATCTGTTTTGTTGAGGAAGGCCGCATCACTTGCGTTCGCAAGCAAGAGAAGGTCCACTCTTACCAGCGATATCATTGAGCTATTGGGAAGAAGGTAGTTACTGACTCCTCGATTTGAGCTTTTAACTGTAGCAAAACAAAGTTTTACGCAGAAACTTCCATTCTCGCAGTTTGGAGGAAATTTCACCTGCATGTTGATCATGACAATGATGAAGTTGCAGTGGTGATGGCCTTCTCAAATATTTTTCGCTGCGCCTCTTGGTGCTTCTGCTCTTACAAGTACAGTTTTTTTGTATGCATCTGTTCTTTTCCTGTTCATTTTCCTAGAGTTTCCCCCCCTCCCCCCACCCCACCCCCCTGTGCGGAACCCAAGGTATGTTCTTTGCATCTCCTTGCGGTGTATCTATATTTTCGAATGGTCCTATTTTTAGTAGAATAATGTCTAGATGAGTTCTGTGTTTGTGCACTATTTGGCTGGAGAACCATCTTGCTTCTTATAACCACTTCCCAGGGTTTTTTTTTTTTTTTTTTTTTTTTTTTTTTTTTTTTTTTCGGTCGAAATTGAATGCCCAGTTTAAGCACATAGTGGGACTCAAATTTTGGAATTCAGGTTGAGGGCAGCTGGTTATGACTTGCATACTTTTTCGAATCCTAGTTGTTAACACTTGAGTATTGCCTTTTGAATTCTAGTTCACATGGCTTTCATGTTTGATAATGTGAACACTTTTTCGACTCCTAGTTGTCTAGTTCACATGGCTTTCATGTTGAATGCTGAGTCCTCATGAATCGCCCTCGGTCTTCGGTTGTCAAGGTTGTGATATAGGGGGAAAAAACCCCTAACAACGTATTCAATGCCAAGAAGAGAATCAAAGAAGCAAATACGAACAGTTCAAAGGGAAACTCACAATCTAAGAGATTGTCTTTTGGTTTTCATAGCCAGGACGAAACTTTATTCAATAAACAAATCAACTTTCTTGAACGAAACTTTATTCAATAAACAAATCAACTTTCTTGAACGGACCTCTATTCAATAATCAAAAGGATTAAAAATCTCAGATTTGTATCCCCATTATACGTTTACTTCAAATTAAATTGTCTTGCAAAAATTCCTAAACCGGTACTCTGGAATTAAATCTACCATCTGTTAAAATGCATACGTGTCAATACATGGATTTGCTACGTTTGTATGTATTTTACCAGGGTATTATAGTATTAACGAATTGTAGACTTGGGTCAAGCGTATAGGTTTGGGATTTCACCAGAACTCAATTTGATATCAAGCTCACGGTCTTTGCTTTCTCATAGCAATGTTACGGTTTTATGAGATGGAATCAGAAGGGTTGCTAATTGCACTTGAAGAAAATCCACTGTTCATGGATGGTTCTTTTCATGTTGGATCCAATTCAAAGGGTTACATAGGCTTTTTACTGCAAAATAAAGTTGCTGCTGTACACAGTTTTAGCATAGCCTGAGAGAATATACAACTTATACTGGCTACAACTAGGCATGTCAAAGGGTCGGGTTTTCATGATACCCGACCCGAAACCCAAAGCATGTATGCTTGACCCAATCCAGACCAAGATCGAACGAAACATGACCTGAACAATCGGGTCGGGTCTGTCCGGGTTGAGTTTCGTGTTCCAGGCTTTTTTTTTTTTTAAAATAAATCTGAGGCCGCCAAAAGTAATACGATATGCTTCTCAATTCTTCAAGTCGCAAATGAAAATCAAAATATCAGTGCAACATCCCGTTGACAGATTTTTGAGCTCATCAAAATATTAACATAAGTATCAATTTGCAGCACAAATTTGGGCAAAAATTACAACCTCAAAATGTTCTATATCAGCAACTGCGACTTTCTCGATTGTGAAAATTTAAAAACAAACTTTCTTACAAAGACCACAAAAGAAGGGGAAGAAATAAAGCAAACAATCAAGAAACTTCGTTATTTCTGCATTGGAGTATAGATAACATCGAGAAACTTCATTTGAAAAGAATACAATTCTTTTCGAACAACTCGCTCTGAAATCTTGTACAGTTCATCTTCCATACTCTTTATATCATTCTCAGCTTGATCACTTTTATGAATGCACCTGCCCCTTTTCTTTGCCGATTCTTGCTCAACATACTTCACCTTTGCAGCAGATATAACAATAGCAATTACAACAACTGAAACAATTGAAGCTGACACGTGGTGGAATATATTAAAAAGAGCAAATAGCTAAACATAACAAGAGATGTGGACATGGTAAGTATTTTACTTTTGGACCCTCGAGGAGTAAAATTACTTAGGCAGAGAAAATGTTTCATTTATTTCATCCAGATAAATCAGCCAAAATGTCATAATAAAATGAAGGCACCTCTAGTTTGGAACCTTTAAATCGCAACAGCACATAAGGGCTTTGGTAAGAATCAAAGCTGAAGAAGCATAAGGTTATTCTGACTACAGTTTGTCAAATCGATAATGGCGATGAATATAATCATTGAAAATTCTTCTTGTTCTGGAACATCTTTTGAGAGGTTTCTACATCTTGTTGATGGTAGAAGCATCTTTTGCTGCAAATGAGATATTATAATTCTTTCTATATCTCACGTAAAATGTACATTGACCAACTAAGTTTGGAGCATGTTCAGGAAAAGCGATTCCAGAATGTACAGTGGAATCATGTTACCACCAGCCAGGGCTAGAAATCAATAACAATTAACCCCTATAGTAGATGAGAAGCACAACATAATTTCAAACTACAATGATAGAAATGCAAAATCAGGTCAAGCTATCAGCATTTCTTTGTAGAATATAAGAGACAATCATCTTCATTTAAAAGGAAATGCTAATGCTGCTCCGAGTAACAATTCTAAGTTTCCAGCTTGACATACGTAGAACAAGTTAGGAAACTCTATTAGCACATTTGTTTGTTATTTACACAACAAGGAAGGGCCATGTGACTCTGGTTCATTGTTATCTTCCAAACTTAGGGATGGATGATTAGCAAGAGCTAGATGAGTCAGCTAGAAGGAATATTCATAAGAAAATAAAAACTATGGAGATGAAGAAGGCAAAATTCCACTACCATGTGATATCCACAGTTGTTATCCATGTTAATACCACTGCTTACCTGCCGGAGATAAGAGGAATGCACGAGACATAAAAAAATCAAGCACAAAAAGAACAACAATAGGGCTCAATCAAATAAAGAGCAATTGCAACTTCCTCATGATGACAAAAAAAAAAATATGAAACAAATAGTATAATTTGGTTTACCAAGTACCAATTTCCAACTTCGTCAATCATGACGAGAAACTGATGCTGAGTTCGGCTCCATGCTTGTGGTTGACAACTCTACATTCAATTCACTATGAGAATGAGAACTTAAGTATTCATTCTTATAAAAAAGAGAATATGTCACAATTATGTTTTCTCACTTGTCTAAAAAATTTCAAATTTTTCTAAGTTCTCCATCGTCAATCGAAAATGAAAGTGGGGCGGATCATAGCCAATCTTGAGCACACACAAGAGCCTCTACCATGCTTGGGGTCTAGGAGCTACGAAACACATCAAGTAAACGACCTCATGTGTTGAATGCGGCCTCTGATGCTACAGTCGAGATGGGCACGGCTAGAATATCTTGAGCAATGGAACAGAGGACATGATATCTCAAAGAATTTACTTTCTACTAAGTTAAGATATCAAAGTTAGAGTTATAACGATTAACAACCACATACTTCCCGCAAATACTTATCCAATTCAGATTGTTCTTCCAAAATCTATTGTCCCGTTTGGCTAAGATACTTTGCAGCTATAAAGTCCAAACCAACCATATGAGACTTTGACACGCTTACTATCCTTGTACACTTTAAGTTCAAGTTGCTTTGGGACCATCTACTAGTGTGGTATTGCTCGTATAATGATGTTACTATATCATGTAAAATTTTTGTCTACTTACTTTCATAAACTTAACTAGTCAATCAATTAACATATCCCCATTTATATCGAGGGTCAAGTATGCAAGTAATAAACAAAGTAAGATTGATGTTGTTCACATTGTCAAAATATTTATTGAATTTGGTCTTCATTTTTTTGGCCATTTCTTACATACTTTTGTCCCATTCTTACGATTTTCATCATTCATCCAAAAAAGCCCATAGACATCCTTCGCCAAATCATTACTATTGACATAAGAAGAGCCTGAAACTTTTAAAGTTGATACAACTTCAGGAAAGGAAGAACATGATGAGCATACTCCCAATCTTCATTGGTAGACAACCCTTTCCCCTTGGACAGTTCCTCAACAAATTTGCTATCTTGACTTTCTAATAAGAACAAAGATTTTTGAAACTTCGAAACCTGTTCTAGCATCATATATGTCGAATTGCAATGAGTTTTTACATTCAAACATATAAGATTGTTGGACTCAATAATCTCTCGTTCAATATAGGTCTTAAAGCGACTCAACCTCGCAAGAGAAGACTTCACATAACGTACAACCTAATGTATTCTAACAATGGAATTATGTATGTCTTTTAACCCCGTCTCTCATAATCAAACTCAATATATGAGCACAATACCTCATGTGGAGTAACTCACCTCTCAATATCAGAGTTATGAGAGTTCAACCTCATTTTCATGTATTGAATTCCTAAACCATGAGCTTGCATTATCCACGGTGATTAAAAAATGCTAAAAAAATGCTGTGAATCGCCAAACCAATCGAGCATTCTTTCAACCACCTTTCCTATTATCTTGGTAGAACGACTCGTGATTTAACAAAAACTTAAAGATTTTATTCTGCAACTTCCAATCTGTTGACACCTAAATTTTGACTACCATTTTTAGTCATTTAATTTTTCATAAAAAATCAGGAATTGATTTTGGTTCCTACAAAAAATAATTAAATCATTTTTTTTTACGTTTATTTTAGCATGCATTACATTTTTTGGGACCGGCAGCGGAAGCAATTAACTTTATTTAAATTTAAAATATTAGTTTGTGGGCGATTAATCTCGATATTATCATATCTCTAATGTTAAAGGATATGAGCAAATTGATATGATAATATCAAAGATTACCGAGAATATCAGAATATGTGCTTTGAATTAAAATAGGAAAGAGATCTGGGCAAGAAACCCTAACCTCGCGCATATATATACAAACATCGTGGGCAGATTTTGAAAAAGGCCACACAATTGTCATATACGGCCATACGAGGGTAATCTTCAGAGGAGGATGGCGTGAAAAAAGAAACTTGAGAAGTCGTGCCCTGTGGTGCTTGCCACCTTTGGTGACCATACCATGCTGGTTGCCTTTGCGACACCAACAAACCTGCAAGACCTTCAAGATTGCGCCTTTGTCCTGTACAACCAAGATTAACCTTCGCCAGCTCTCTACATCGACGCCATCCACTAAACACCCCCGACAGAGTTCCAGCGAATCACGACGAGATGGGTCGTTTCTTTTTCTATTAAACTCTGGCGCCGATAAACTCTTTTTGCTTCTAATTCTTGCTTTCCCATTTAGCTTGCTATTGTTGTTGCCTAGTGAGGATTTGTGTCAGGTCCTTCTGTGGGATCCAGTGAAGAAAGAGAAGATTCTGATTCGGTGGTCAAAGTTGAGAGGCCATTCACAATTTTCATGCACGGCACATGTTCTCACGCAGTCACCACGACCGAATCAGTGAGACTTGCCCTACAAGCTCCAGACGATTTTCGCAAGTTCTCTAGCCAACGCATCGGCAACGTAGCTCCTATTCTGGCCGATTTACACGTAGCTCTTGCTCATGGGCACCCTGTTTTCTTGATGGATCCTCGAGTAGCGATACGAGAAGTCATCTAGCCAAATCGTTCAAGCGTTGCCGCCCTCACCCACAGATTTGAGCGAGCACCACACTAACGGATCCAACTACGTTCAGCGACTCTTATTGTCCTCAAGCATTCGTTATCCATTGAACTGTTCACTTTTCACGTGCAGGTTTTCTTTAGGCTCATTCAAGTCATTGTCCGTGCAAATTCGCTAACAGTGTGTCACCAAGGAGTCAAGTCTTCCACATGCAATAACTCAGCGGCTACCGAGAACACCTGTAGCCGTATCCAAGATCCCGAGCTTGATCCGTACTCTTGGTCCGATTTAAATTAGGAAAGCAATTTGCAAGATATGGTTAAAAATTTCTGATCTTTGATTGATTCAATTTTTAGATATCTTGCCTATATTGAATGATTTGATATCTATCGCAAGATATAAACTTTTGATCGGAAAATCGAAACCTTTTGTGCAAATTTTTCTGAATACAAAATAGCTAAATCAAAATTAGAAAAATTTAGTCGATCTGACCTATCACCGTTTAGGTCCGATTTGCTATCTTCAAAAAGCTAATTTTTAATTGAGAATATGGGAATTTTTGAAAAAATTAAAGAAGTGATATGGTCTCGATTGTGTTTCCTTATCTATGTGGATGGATATGTTTTCTTGACTTGAATTGCTATATTATGAAAATTCCTAAAAACTTTAGTAAGATATGGTTTCTTAGAAATCCTATCTAATTGAAATTTTTAGGAAGATAGGGTTTCCTATAAACCTTATCTCATAAAACTTTAAGCATTAAAAGTCAAGATAACAAAATTTTCAAAGATATTTCCATGGTGGACCAAAAATTTCAAAGGGAGGCGCGAGAAAAATTACATCCAAAACATATCTTGTGCGTCTTGTGTTATCTCATATTTGGTCATCAATATGTGCATCACGTATCATGCATATCTCTTGCATAGCCGGCCGCATTTTGCCATATTTCGTGCATATCTTGCATATTTTTGTACCACTACGCATGTATTTGCATATCTTGTTTTGAATATCACTTCTTTTTTGCATATCCATGATCTTCGAGTATCACTCACATTTGCTCACCATGTTTTTCCGAGGACCATACATGCATGTCTCCAAGTGATGAAAAATGTCATTAAAAAAATGATAGAAATTAGCTCACGATATTTTGCATGCGTTCATGTGTTATTCACACGTTTTTGTTGCATACTTTGCATGTTGTCACACTTTTGCATATCATGCATTTTTTAATGTCTCACGTCATGCATCCCATGTTATTTTTGAAAATTATAATCATGCATCATATCATCGCATTTGCATGCTCATTTGCTATGACATTCTTATACTTTTACATTACATTTTCAATACGTCATAGTCATCTGCATGTTTGCATTTTCATTCTATAGCATTGATGTCTGCACGTCATATTTTCGCATACTACATGCTTGCATAATCATGCATCACAGTTTGTCATGTCATCATTCATTTCGTTCTATGTTATGTCATCTCGCATGCTTTAATTAATTAGCTAATTCTTGCATATAAGGCAATTCGACCTTAAATTTGCATGCTTTGCATATCATCCGTCATTTAGGTAGTTTCATGTTATGGTATCCACATCATTCATGCATTGCATTTAAAAAAGAGAAAATCCAAAAAAAAAGGAACTCTACTTTATCTGAGCTTTAAATTGATTCAATCCAAGTCGTCAATTTAGGACATCTCATATGGAATTAAGGTATCGAAAGGGCATTAGTATTAATTAACTAGTGTAACCAAGTCCCCGAATCCACAATCTCTGGTTCGTAGAAGTAAAACGGTTCTCCCACTATTTTACTTAGGTTTCTAATCAACCTACCAAAAATGATTAGTGGCGACTCTAAATTCTAAATTCATTTCTAATTAATTTAAGTTGCGATTTGGTAGGGCTTGGGAGAGTCCGTATTAGGTTAGTTAACCTGATAATCCATTAGCCTAGAAAAAATAAATTTTTTAGGTCGCGACACAATCAACATCAATAAAATGAGTAATGAGACATATGTAATTCATATTTTGACAAGAGTTCCCTGTGTAGGTAGTCAGACAAACTCTAGGACATGTGTTAGAAGAATATATTCATTAATTTACTTCTTTCCTACATGTATAAATCATATCAATCATGACTAATTGTCGCGACCCGTCCGAAGGCGGACGCGGCTAATGGATTACCGATCGCGGGTCTTGGATCGGCGCGGGCCCTCCCAGGCCCATACCAAATCGCGACGGGAGTATTTTTCAAAGGTTTCGACGATAAGAGTCGATCGCTTTCGACCTTTAGTGTGGTCGTGGTGGCATGTGCAAATTGTGCATGCATTTGGAGTCGCCACCGGTCTTTCTTGGAGGGTAGACCGGAAACCTTACTGACCGATTGGGAGAGATCGATCAGTTCTGCGGAACCAGAGATTTTGGGTTCGGGGACTTGGTTACGCTGGTGTCATTACCAACGTCCTTTCGGTACCTAACGCGAGTGATTTTCCTGACTAAGAGTTCATCCAGGCGCAAGTTTGGGTGAGGTAGGTTTGATTCAGGGTTTCATGCAGATTGGACGACTATTCTTATCAATCACAATCAATTTAAATGAAAGCACAAACAAATGCATAAATAAATCTCAGCGATGCACATCAATTCGAGTCAATGGCTTCCCAGCATAGCCATAAAGGCTTAGGAAAAAGGCTTAGGAAATGTGTGATTTCGGACCGGGGTAAAATGGGAAGACTTGGGGACGATTGGCCCGAAGGGCAAAATCATCATTTTTGGAAGGTTTGGATACCGAATTACCCAAAATATTCCATGGCCTGTTGATTGTGGCCATTTCCCATTTTTTGGGATTTTTCTAGAATTTTTAGAATTTTTTTTGGAAGACGGTTTGCCAGAAGGGCAAAACCGTCATTTTTGAAAAGACCGGGGGTCGAAAGACCCGGAACAGGTCATGGACAGTTGAATGTGGCCATTTCCTATTTTCTGGAATTTTTTAGAATTTTTCTGAATTTCCCGAATTTTTTTGGATTTTTTAATCAATTTTCGATTTTTTTATTGATTTTTTGAATTATCCGAAAATCCTCGCGATCCAACGGTCCTCAAAGCGCCACGTGGCCCCCTCTGGCGCGTCCGATCTTCGGTCAGATCGGGCGCTCCTCAATGTGCCACTTGGCCGAATATCAACCGTCCGATTGATTTTATTTTGTTATTCGAAAATACTTTATTAATTTCGAAAATTCCCAGATCACGACACGTGGCGAAACCACGACCGTCCGATCTGGGTTTTATTTTTCATCCGCGCAACCCCACCTTGGCTGACGTGGCTGCTGACGTGGGGAGCCACGTCAGCCGCTGACCGGTCAGCGGTCACCGGCTCGCCGTAGAAGATGACCGGCGCCGGCGATTCTCGCCGGCGCCTCGCCGGAGCCCCCGATCCGACGTAAAAAACGACGGTCTCACACCGCGATTTCGACATCAAAACACAGCCCATTAAACCCAGGACTAGATTCAAGCATTTCATGGCATAAAATCACGTAGGAAGTGGTAGAACCGAGCCTCACCGAACCGGCGCCGGCGAATCCATTTGCAATTTTTTTTTTGTCGAAGCTCAGTTTCAATCATTCAGCAAGCATCCAAGGGTGGTTTAGGAGCTTACCTGAGGTTGTTTAGACCTCGAAGACCGTCGCTGCACCGGTGAGAGCTCCCGGCTCGGTCCGAGCGTGCTCGAGCTCCGGCTATGGCCTCCGGCGCGGTTTCAATGCAAAACGGAGAGGAAGGGAAGCGGAAGACGAGTTCCAAAGAAGTGTAAAGGCGAGTTTAGCGCAAATAATGCTCGGGGATGACCCGGCCGAGGCTCCAAAATTCGAGTACTCGCTTAGGTATTTTATCGAACAAGTTCTGTGCAGGTGAGAAGAGGGGTGTCGAGGAGTGAAACAGACCTGCTCCGGGGTCGACGGCGGCTGCTCAAGCTCTCGTGATGTTCGGCGGAGTATAGGGAAGCTTCGGGGTCCTCGCTTCTCCCTCGGGTTCGCCCAAAAAAATCTCCCCCTCCCTCTCCCTCTCTCCCCTCCGAATTTTCTCTCACTCTCGGCCTCCCCCATTCCATGGCCGACCACCCTCTTTTTTTTTAGACCACTCGCCTTTGCCTGCCACTCTTGTCGCCGCCTTTTTCGAACCAACCGACCCCCAGTCCTTTTTTTTAATCGCCGGTGAGGTCCCCCCGCCATTTTGCTTTCGGCCGGTGGGTCTGCAACTAAGTTGCAGACCCGGTCGGACCGGGTCGGGTCGGGCCTGACCCGACCGGCCCGGTTCGACCAATTCGATCAAATTGGGCCCCAAATTGACCTATTTTCATGAAATTGATGGTAAAATCGGACTCCTTGACATGTTTTCTATCAAATAAGGGTATTTTCACGAATCAATTGATTGAAATTTAGTGAAAACCCCAAATTGTCCCTAGGATCCGAAATTGATTTTTGTTAAATTGAGGGCCCAAACGACTGAATTAGTCAAAATTGAGGCCACCAATGCATTCATCATGATGAACACTATAGGGTAGAGGTGTTTGATTTCAATGAGTATGCCCGTACGAAATTTAATTTCAAAAATCTAGAAACCGGGGACTAAATTGAAAGATTTTTATGCAATTAAGCCATTTTGGTTAAAATTGATCAAATTGGAGGGCAAATTGACCCAATTGCACTTCAAGACTTTAGAATCCAATGTCATAGCTTACAAAAAGTTAGAATTGAAAATTAAAAGACTCGAAAAGGGTTTTTTTGTTCGGTTCGGGTTTATGTTTGTGAAGAAACATAGTAACCCGAGCCGAATTTTCAAGATTTAAGGTGACACACTTGAAGAGGAAATTAAAAAAAAATTATTGAATATTTTTGTGTATTTTTCTGACCACGAATGGTATTTTTCTGATTTTTTGAGTATTTTTATAATTAAATAAATTCGCAAAATATCATAAAATACCAAAAAATAATTTTTATTCAAAATTGGTTCCCGAGGCTAGGCCAAGGCTTCCAAAGTTGATTTCGTGATTTTATGACCTTTTTTGATATTTTTAATTAATTTTAAAGAATAAAAATCACAATAATAAATTGTCAAAAATCAGGTGTCAACAGCTGCCCCTCTTTGAGAGGAATCTCGTTAGAGGTTTCTCTCAAAGATAATGTGGCACCTGATTCCTAAACGACTCAACTGGGAAAATGAAAGAAAAAATGCTATGACATCGGATCCTTAAGCCTTTTGATGAAAGCTCAAATTAATCCCCGGTTCGCTCTATCATTTTTGAACATGGGCCGGAGTGAGAGAGGCTTACCTGAAGCTCACCTGTCGGATGCTGCCGGTTGCGACGACTTTCAAGAAGATGCCTAGGACTCGTCATTCAGAATATCCTAGGGAGATTAAGTTCTGACCTGTATGGTAGGTCACACCATTATGGGATTCCTAACTGGTAGGAACCTGAGGAAGGTGCATCCCCACACTTTGGGATTTGCCAAGGAATTTGACCAGTATGGTGGGTCTGACCTTTGTATTGATCCTTCAGGCGGTTTCTACCTTTTGTTGAGTTTAGTTTGATCCTTATGGCGGTTTCTACCAATGAGCTGACCCTTATGGCGGTATCTACCATCAATGTGACCCTTCAGGCGGTTTTTACCTTGGTTTGACCCTTCAGGCGGTTTCTACCTTGAGTTGACCCTTCAGGCGGTATCTACCTTGAGTTGACCCTTCAGGCGGTATCTACCTTGGTTTGACCCTTCAGGCGGTTTCTACCATTGATTTGACCCTTCAGGCGGTTTCTACCATGAGTTGACCCTTCAGGCGGTGTCTACCTTCAGTTTGCTTTGAAAAGGGGTCTCATGACGAGGGTTCTCCACGTCTGACAGGGCCCCTTGATTTTGAAAAAGGGGTCTCATGACGAGGGTTCTCCACGTCCGATGAGACTGCCTAAATTTTTGAAAAAGGGTCCCGGGACGAGGGTTCTCCACGTCTGCTGGGATTGCTTGATTTTTTTTTAAAAGGGGTCTCGTGACGAGGGTTCTCCACGTTCGATGAGACTGTCTGATTTTTGAAGATGGGGTCTAACCTCACCCCTTCTTTTGAAAGATCCCGAAATTTGCCGAGAATTCAGTTTTGAAGCAGTGAAAAATTTTATTTTGACAAAGCTTCACTTGAGTTTGTTGAGGCGACATTCTGGGAGCTGGGTTCTCCAGGTATCCTGCAGAAGTTTGAGTCTGAAAGATTTCTTTTTTTTTTCACCAAGAAAAGGTTAATAATCTTTGGGAAGACAATAATTGTCCAATTGATAAAATTTTATGACTTAAATTTTAGTCATGAAATGTGCATTTTGATGCTGGAGGTTATCCAAAGCATTCTTGTAACATGCAAATATGATCACAAATTCCTTGCATGGAAAATTCGGATCAACAGTTTGAAAATTCCAAAGAGAGTTTGTTCAAAACATCAATTGGAATATTTCTTGACAAGGAGGTCTTCTCACCTGTTTTGAGATAGTGGTTTTTTATAGGGGATGCACTCAATTCCCTACTAACCTGTGCCTAGGTTTTAGGCTCATTCGCAACGCATACATTTTGATCGGTCGAGAGGTCTTCCACGAGACCGTAATGTTGGGCTTGGATATTGGTTTTCAAGGGGGACCCGCTTGGAGTCGAGGCCATTGAATGAAAGTCTTCACCATCTGCTCCGGGTTTACAAGTCAAGAACCTTGCAAGATGAGAAAGAAATAGTCTTGCTCGTACTTCTTCGAGCTAAGCAATATGTTAACCCAAGTGCCTTAGTCAGAGAAGACTGTTCCAGGGTTGTAACATTGGTAGGATTGGGGACCGAAAAAGGCTTGTTTTTGGCCTAGAAATTACGAAGGGTTTGACATTGGTGATCATTGCAAATTTACCACCTGCCATTTTCCTCTCTGCACCTTCAGTTTTTGGGATGCGCAACCGATTTTGAGGTGTGCACCAGCTCTTCAGAGAGCGTTTCGTCGCATTAAGAGACTGATGACTCTGTCTGCGTCTCTACTCCACGCTTGACACCATTTGGGGAGTAGTCTTTTTGATCTGACTCATTTAGGGATTCCCTCTTTTCCCATCCGGCTTCATTGCGGATCAATCAAACAACTTACACGAGCATCGGCCTTGCTTTTACCAGGCACTTTGCTTTTTCTCGATGCCGTGGATTTTTTCTCGTTTTCTTTATCATCATTTCTTGAAATCCCGTTTTTCTCATATTCGGGAGATCATGTTAGACCTATGATCGAAGGTCTAAGCACGCTTTAACCATAAACCCATGAATTTTTTTGTAATCCTTTAGTCTTGAGTTCTTCCGTTTCTGAAGTGATGCTGCATTCATCTTGAAATGTGCAATGATCACCAACGGGTTCATGAAGCGAATTTACAGGCTCAACTTGGCTGTGCAAAGGATTCGGTGTGTGGGATAGAGAATGAATGCTTCTCGTCATCCTATGGCGCTTGGATTACCATATAAACAACACACAAAGATTAATGTTAGTCCGAGCAAGAAAATTTCTAACCATTTTCTCCTGATGCTGCTGGACTTACTTCCTTTTTGCCCCGGTGTGGGGTGGTTCTTGACAGGGTTAAGAATGAAAACCGCCGTTCAAATGGGTTATCAACGGTCACCTGTAGTGTTTGGGGGATATGAAACGAATGCCTCCGTCGTCCCAACCCATGTAATCGTTGCGAATGGTCCCTACTTCCGTAAGTCCAGGTTTTGCTGTCTGATTCGCTTCACTTCTCTCTTAAGTGTGTATAGGACGTGTTTTGACTAGGCTTGCCTCTCTTTTGAGTAAACTTCCTTTTGAATGATTTGACAAATAATCATATTCAGAAAAATTCATTTCTTTCTTTCCCAAAATTTATCCATCGAGGGGATTTTGTGATGTATCGTGCATGTTCTATTCATGCTTCAGGTAACCTCCCGATTTAAATCATGAATATCGATGCATTGGAAAATCTTTATGCCGGCTGAAAGGATTCTGACATTTTTTTTATCTCCAGCTAACTGGGAAAAGGGATACTTACCTGTCCGTCGCAGCTGCGGATCCCTGCAAATGTAAAAGAAGCATATCATTGTATGCTCACGAATTTTCCAAAAATCGAAACGATACATCCTACCCCTGGTCATGTACTCTAACGAGTAGTACATGGGATGTAAGAACTTGTTCGTCTGCAAGGCGACTCCCATGTCAAGGATGAACAATAAGTGTCAATTCATATTCCCAAATTCAAGACAAATTGGGACGATACAACTTTACTCTTGATTTTCATCCCATTCTGATGTTGCGTATTGATATGAACAACATCTATCAAATCCGCCTATCCATGCTTGGAGTGTTTGTAACATCAATGGTTCATCTGCCCCCAGCTGGGCAGCGCCTGTTCTGCTATTTGAACGCATGACTCCTTAAGTGATTTATCCATGTTTATCATCTGAGAAGGAAAAGAAAGAAGACATTATTTCGGTATCCGATTGGAGATCGTTTAGGAACGATACATCGTTTTACCAAATGGGTGGCTTCGCGGCCAGATGCATCTTGCATTGAAGGGATGGATTCCATTATGCTCTGCGAACGATGATCATTGCTTGGGGAGCTCGCCCCTGAGCTTAAAGATGCTCAAAAGGTAAGGCGGATCCTCGTACGACTAGTTTTAAGCGTAAATGAGAAATGATCCCATGGGAGCTTTACAATGGGATTGCCAATACATTCATTCAGGGTATTCAACCTCTTTTCCCCGAGCATTTTTTTACAATCGCGCCTTGAATCAAACACCTGATCGTCGGCTTTGTATCACTATTGCAAGAGTCCGCCAGCTTCAGACTGATCGAGCCAGAAATTGAGTTCCTCTCCAAGGAAATCGCTCGAATCTCCGAGCCATTGATGCTCAAGTCGAGTATCACCGACCGCTGGCGATAAATCACTTTCGCCTTGGATGATTTGATTCCTTGAGCCGGGACCTCCCTTGTTGATCGGTAAATCTGTAGACATGTCCCATGTAAATGTTGGATTTGCCATGGGAAGAGCACTAGCAACAGGTTGGTACTCAAATTGGGGAGTTCCTATTTGCGGGAACTGCGGTATATACACTTGAGGGGTATTGAGACTGCTTGGTGGAGCGTCCTGATTTGGGTTAGAGGAGTCGGTGACACGGTTGCTGGTCTCGTCAACACTGAAACATGGTTGGGTGTTCCTGGCTCTACAATCATCGTGGTCGTAGTCATGATCAACATTCAAGTTCGAACCAGCTCCATCCGAGCTTAGTGTCACCCGTCCCTCTTTTAGCAACCTCTTGAAATATCCAAGGTGGCTCGCGACGTTAACTTTAGAGAGTCCCGGCACGTTCATGATTTCGTGTATGCGCGTTGATCGTGCCGTGTCGATCCCCAATTGTCGAACTGTATCAACAAATTTGCGATGGAGTTCAGCAGTCCAAGAAAATTGCGCTTTCTTGCCAACAAGAACAGCTTGCCGACTAATCTCTATGAGATCTGATTGTGTTGGAAACTGCTCTTGTAAGCCTTCGACGGTATCTGACTGCACCGGAAGACATTGCGAAAGGCATTGTAACATATGAGCACTACCAATCTCTAGAAGTGGCTCTTCGGAGAATATTTCACTGATGAGAATATGGTTACTGCAATCAAGGCAAGTGGCACTGCACAGCGCTTCCTCATACCTAGCGCTTTCTGTTCGAAGCTTTTCATTTTCTTCCTTCAGAATCGCTAACTCTTGCTGTCTACGTAGATTCCTCAGCCGGGCTCGCTTGTTACGAAACCAATTATTGACCTTCCCAGGCTCCCACCCTAACTCTCGACCTAGCTCAGCCCTCTGCTCCTCATCTGGATGGGAGCATTCCTCGAAGAAAAAATCAAGCTCCCGGTCTCGACTTGAAGTACGGTGAATGGGATGTTTTCCTTTCTGACGCTGATCACTGCTATGGGCATTGTTTTCATTACCACAACCTTGAGTTTCATCGTTGGAAGTGTCAATCTCCATGACCATCATGCCGGATTCAGTCCCGTGATCTTCAAATTCTTCCAACAGTTCAAGCTCGGAGACTTCTAAGTCGGGCGTTTCCAACAAATGACGGTATCCTTGGAACATTTTGGATCGAAGTATCACTGACTGATCATCGCAGAAGTCATCTGACCCTTCGAAATATTGATGTATGGGTTGGGTAGTATCGCCCGACTGGTTCTTCGAACTGGAACCTCCATCCCTTCTCGAGAACATGAGAGGGGAGTTGACCGATTGACCCCCATAAGCATCTTCTACTTGGGAATTAGGGAAACAAAAATGCTCAACGCATTCCTTTGTTAGATCCTTTGAAACCACATGCCCTAGTTCGGCAAGTCCTTGAGAACTAAGCGCAGAAAGCTCATTAGTAAGCGGAAAAACAGCGACGGATGGGTGCTGCACCTGCTGCATCTGTGGCACACACTCTTGAAGAAAATTGGGATGACTCAGATGGATATTCTGATCAATTTCCCAATAAGTGTTGGATTTGCAACCGAGGTTAGTATGACGCTGTCTTAGCGCTCTTCTGTAACAACCGAGGTGATTTGAGACCATAGCCTTGGTAAGTTCTGGTGCATTCAGGGCCTCCATTACTTTCTTCGGGCGTGCACAGTCGAGCCCTATTCGCCGAACCACGTCTAAGAACTTGCGGTGAAGCTCAAGGGGCCACGCGAAAATCTTCTTCTCTTGGTTCAGAATAGCGTCGACAGCTTGACGGCTGATCTTTAACCCTTCTCGAGCAGGATCTGATCCTGCCAGAAGTCGTTGTGGAGAAGACTCTTGGGCTCTGACGTGGTGACTCTCATCATAGTGACATATATTCCCTCCTTCAGAAGGCACTGGCACTATCTTTGTGGGATGGATTTGTTCATGCACATCGCCAATATTTTCGATCCTAGCAGAAGGCTTAATGGGAAACAATCTACTGAGAGTGGTAGGGCCACCGCAGTTAGGGCAGGCAATAGTGCTAAGAACTTCTTCATACCTCATGTTATTTGTTCGAAGCTTCTCGTTCTATTCCTTTAGAAACGCGGTCTCCCGTCGTTTGTACTGATTACTCAGCTTGGTTCGTTTATTTTGAAACCAATTCAAGATCCTCAAAGGGCTCGTCCCTAGTTTTTGGCCCAACTTCTTCCTCTGTTCTGTGTCCGGGAAAGGGCATCCCCTGAAGATAGCTTTAAGTACCTGGACCTCATCCGGAGTGTAGAACTGGCGACGCTTTCTTTTCTGGCGCGGATCATCGTCGCTGGCGTCTTGGTCGCTGAGGGCTTGAGTCTCCTGGATGGTCGGGTCGATTTCCATATCCTTCATGACGAATTCGTTTCCAAGGTCTTCAAATTCCTCTAGCCGTTCAAGTTCGGAAACATTTAGGTCGGGCGTTTCCAACAAATGACGGTACCCCTTGAACATTTTGGATCGAAATGTCTCTTCCTGGTCTTCGTTCGCTCAATTTTCTCCACCCTTTCTCAGATGATCGCCCTCTCTGTGATTATTAGAGATTAGGCGTGTCCCAAGAAACGCCCTTTCGAAAACAAATAATGAGTGTCTGACGAGCGTTCCTTTTGAGACCTCGTGATTCCCCCCGTCTGTTCTTACTCTCTCTTGCCTGAGTGGAGCGTGCAGATTTCCCGTGTCGACTTTTGCTTTATCGAGCATTACGCCTGCCCCCCTAGCTCGGTCTCCAAAGTAATAGGTCCGCCGGCCTTTAGGTGCTGTTACCTTTTCTAAGCCCGAAATCATGGGATAGAGGTGGACCAGTGACTCACCAGGGATGCATTAATGAGACTTGATTAGCCCGGCCGCGTATAAAGAAATTATTGCAACTTTTCCTTTCTCGTTCGAGCGCTAAAGGGCGAGAGGTTGATATCGAGAAGATTAACACTTCGATCTAACCTCTCAAACACTCCCCCATCATTCCTTCTCCTCTCTGCTATTGAATCGCAAATGGCTTCCTCTCCTGTTCCTGCTGTCTCGACCGAAGCTTCAACCCAATGGGAGAGGTTTTATCACCTCTTGGGTAGAGGTTATGGCTACATAAACAGTCATCCTGAAGCTGAGGTTGAAGTTCGTACTCTGATTCCGGCCCTGGATACTGTGTGTATTGAAGGTACGAAACTGCAAAGGGAGTTTGTGATCTTCCCAACTCTCTTCAACAATTTCCTGCAGGCTTACGAAGTTGCTAGCCGGGAGGTCACTTTGGCTGGTATCGTGCGAGCCCGCTATCAGGACCGAACTGAGTCCCTGATGTTGGCCATGCTGACGGCCGATAACCATAAAAGGGCTGTTGAATACGCCCACGCCCAGGTTTCGATGTTGGTCCGTGAGAGGGACAACTTGGTGGAGCGTTGTTGACACTTGATTTTTGACCATTTATTATTATGATTTTTATTCTTTTAAATTAATTAAAAATATCAAAAAGCGTCATAAAATCACAAAATCGACTTTGGAAGCCTTGGCCTAGCCTTAGGAACCAATTTTGAACAAAAAATATTTTTTGTAATTTTTAATAAATTTTCGAATTTATTTAATTATTAAAAATATCTAAAAAATAAAAAAAAATAAAAAAATAGTATTCGAGGTCACAAAAATATAAAAAATAGTCGATATTTTTATTTTTATTTTATCTATTTTCTGACCTCATAAATAATAAAACTCATGTTCGATTTCATGTGCTCTTTGATCATCATAAAATCGAATTTGGCAAAAAAAGTTAGTAATAATTAAAATGGAAAAGGAATGTTTGACCCATAATTATGTTTGTACCTTTTTATTTTTATGATTTTTTTTTACTTGTATTTTATTGGTTTTGGGACTTCTCTCTCGGTCCCCCCCGCGCACTTCTTTTTTTTAGCTCTGTCTTTCTTTCTTTTGGGGGTTTTTTTTCTTGGCCTTTTTGGGTGGAGACGACGACGACGCGAGGACCTCCGGAGCCGAACTGATGACCACCTCCTCCCGCTCGCTCGCCATCATCACTATCAGCCTTCATCCTCCTCGACCATGGTCCGTCCGTCACGTCGTCGCCGTGCCGCCATAGCCACCGAGCTCGACCGAAGCTCCCGAACTCTCGTCGTCACGCCCGGAGAAGAACCGAAGCTAGCAGACCGTCCGCCTAGCTCGGCGACGTCACGAGGAAGCCCCCTCCATACTCATCAGACCCGCCGGAGACCACCGAAAAGGGAAGATACACGTTTGAGCTCCTTCTCGGCCTTCAATGGCAGCTCCATTTTCACTCGTTCGTTTCACGAACGGTTGATCTAGGATTAATCCTTATGCATCACTGATCCTTTTTGTCTTTGATCGCGCATGATTTCGTGGAGTAAATACCTGAGTTGGCCGCCGACGTCCTTCGATCGGTCGTGGGCTCCGGAGCTCGTTTCCGACCAAGCCGAAATCCCGCGTGGGTCAGGTAAGTCTTCTGGAACTCTTAGAATACTCCCCAACAACTTATATTAGTCATGTAACGTGTAGGATAGCTAGAACCATGCCTCGCCGGCGATATAGTTTCGGTCGGAGATGGCAAGTCGGTCATTTGATGTTCTGCTATAACGAGCTCTCGGTATGTTGTAGGCGAGGTTCATACGAATCTAATGCCGCTAGTTTCGCGCGATTTGGACGTCGGAGGGCCGAGATATCGCCCTCCGACGAGGCGCCGGCGATTGAACGCCGGCGCCGGTCGTCTTCTCCGGCAAGGGGTTGACCGGTCAACGCCGACGTGGCGCTGACGTGGCGCCCACGTGGCGGCCACGTCAGCGCGCGGTGATAACAAAGAATAAAAAATAATAAAAAACAATCCAACGGCTCAGGAGATGCCACGTGTCTCGATCAGCGGCGTTCCTTAGAAATGCTCGAAACGGCGTCGTTTTGGTCGTGGAGAGGGTGGGCCGGGCTTGGATCGCGGGTCCGGGTCCTGGGCCGGGTCTGACCCGGCCCAGAAAATATTTTTAAGTATTAAAAAAATTCAAAAATAATAAAAATAATAAAATAATCAAAAAATCAATAAAAAATGAAAAATCATGAAAAATTCAAAAAAAATCCGGAAAATTCAGAAAAATCCTAAAAAAATTCCAGAAAATAGGAAATGGCCACATTCAACTGGCCATGACCTGTTTCTGGTCTTTCGACCCCCGGTCTTTTCAGAAATGACGGTTTTGCCCTTCCGGCAAATCGTCTTCCAAACAAATTCTAAAAAAATCTAGAAAAATCCCAAGAAATAGGAAATGGCCACAAACAACTGGCCAAGGCTTATTCCGTGTGTTTTGACCCCGATCCCTCTAAAATGACGATTTCGCCCTTTGAGCGAATCGTCTCCCAAAAATTGAAGAAAAATCAAGAAATTCAAAAAAAATTCTCAAAAATGGGAAATGGCCACAAACAACTGGCCATGGAATATTTTGGGTAATTCGGTATCCAAACCTCCCAAAAATGACGATTTTTCCCTTCGGGCTAATCGTCCCCAAATTTTCCCATTTTACCCCTGGTCCGAAGTCACACATTCCTTAAGCCTTTATGGTTATACTAGGAAGCCATTGATCTGAATTGATGTGCATTGAAGTGATTTATTTATGTACTTGATTGCGCTTTCATTTAAATTGATTGTGATTGATAGGAACAGTCTTCCAATCTGCATGAAATCCTGAATTAAGCCTACCTCACCTAAAATTGAGCCTGCGTGAACTCTTAGCTAGGAAAATCACTCGCGTTAGGTACCGAAAGGGCGTTGGTAATGACACCGACGTAACCAAGTCCCCGAACCCAAAATCTCTGGTTCCGCAGAACTGATCGATCTCTCCCAATCGGTCGGTAAGGTTTCCGGTCTACCCTCCAAGAAAGACCGATGGCGACTCCAAATGCATGCACAAGTTGCACATGCCACCACGACCACACTGAAGGTCGAAAGCGATCGACTCTTATCGTCGAATCCTTTGAATAATACTCCCGCCGCGATTTGGTATGGGCCTGGGAGGGCCCGCGCCGATCCAAAGCCCGCGATCCGCACCCTTGTGCGAGGAAAGGCCCGCGATCGGTAATCCATTAGCCGCGTCCGCTTCCGGACGGGTCGCGACAGCTGGCGACTCCGCTAGGGACTTTGTTCTAGAACCTATGGTTCTAGACCTCAAGTGGACTTAGGCCGTAATTAAAACGCTGAGTGATTTTTCTAACCATGCAGGCGCTCTTGAAGGTGAGGTAAGTCCGCTTATGATAGGTGTTATATGTTTTTGCAGATTGGAGTGATAAGGGGTGTAGTCCGTGATTAACATTCTCTTATGCAGGTTGGCGTAGGAATGTATGTTGTGTGGATGATTTGAAGCGCTGATTGATAAACTGTTGTGCATGACTTGCATCGCGATGATCACGACACATGGACATACACAACCGCGCCTAAAACCCCGGGCGCCGCCTTTAGGAACACAATAGAAGGAATTGAAAATAGAATCTCCGTGAGGAAAAACACGGGGTAATCCACTTTTCAATTCCGCTCACTTCGAACTATGGATCGAGTCCCAATGCAACGATGGCTGTGCAATGGAATCGGCTCTTCCCAGAACTCGAGGTGGGAACCTTAACCTTAGGTGCCAAACCCTCTGATTTTTAGAAGTTTACCATCACTTGTTTCATGCGCATGTCTTTGGGCGGTTGGTACACCTAAAACCGCACATAAGTCGACGAGTTTGGTTGGTAAGACTCTCTATACCTCGAATCTATTACAGTTCATATAAATATAGGCATTTCATTCATTGCATTCTGGTGATTAGATTAAATGCCATTTCAAGGATAGATGTGTGTGTTTTTCCCAAACGTCCTTGATAGAAGACGAAGAGGATGATATCCCATGACAAACACCGAGTGAGCAACAAAGGAGCCTACTATGGACATTATTGAGAATCGTCCAATGAAGATGACGAGTTGGGGCAAGTGATCCGGAAGTCACAGATCGAGCTTGGGGCATCCTTAAACGTTAGGATCACATTCCTTTGTTTAATTTTCCATTACTAGTCCTCTTGTATAGGGTTTATTTTTATCGAGGCTTTCTCTATCTCACCCTTAGAGTGATTGTATTAGGGATCTATTGGTGCATACATTTAGATGGAACTTGGTCGCTTTTCTTTTGACAGGTCATGGGAATGTGATAGTGGCATTTTCTCTAATCATCTGAATACTCCCAAGTCAAGTTTATAATTCCTTTAGAGGAAATTAAAATTGGAAATCCTGCACGACCTTTTTGGTCGTATAGGGTAATCCAACCCCAATTTCGCTAGAAGGAATTATACACTTGAATTGGTCCATGCATGTTTTACGTCGCTGGTAATCCACGATAATTGATCGAGAACATCGGCGTTGTTTTGAATTTAATGACGAGATAGATGTTCAAATTACTCTCGTTCTTAACAAAACGGCCTTGATTTGGATGCCGTATCTTCAATTAAATTTAAAACACGTTATTATGCCTCGCACTTTTGAGTAATTCGTTCCTCTCGAAACTGATCAAAAGCGATTATTGTGAATTACATTCCTTTCAATAGTATGCTTTCTTTCGAGGAATATTGATAGAAACTTTTCGCGCAAGATTAAAACCCTTGTAAAAGTTCTTGTCCTTATTAATCATGGGCAAGCATAGGATTGAAAGGGGTTTTTGATTTCTTTTTCAAATTATCCCTTCTGATTCTGTCTTTTTATTTGCAGGTAAAAAATAGGTAATAGAGAGAAATCTTTTCCTGGACAAGTCTAAGGCTATTATCTCATCTGATCATGAGCGAGTTATAAAATCAGGACATATTTGCTCGGCTTATTGATATTATGGTTCGGCTCACCCAAGTAGAAGATGTTCGGATGCTCGAAGAAATGAACCATACAGAAGTTAAAACACACACACAAGAACTTTCATTTATTTTGCTCAGCGGAGGGTTTTCAGAAGCAGGTCATACAATTCGGGGCGAAAAAGTAAAGCCAAAGTGAGCCCTAATTAACGACACAAAGGAGCCCAACTGACCCTCCATGTTGTTAATGCTCTGCCCGTACTCACGACTCCGCATGTCCTGGTCCGCGAGCTTGAGGAAAAGGTTTCTGCATTCTCCCTTAACCTCAGTGACCTTGACCTCATGTTCTTCGGTGATTATTTCCAAGTCCCGAACTAATCCATTCCCGTGAGCTATGTCTGCGGTTATTTTGTCAAGCCGTTCTTCCTGCCAGTCGCTTTGCAGCCTCAATAGGACATTGTGGCGGTCGTGCTCGCCAGCGGTCAGGGATAGGGCCAATTGATCCACCAGTTTTCTCCTCTCGCGAAGCAACGTCGCGACCCTCTCATTGGCAAACTCGACGGCCTTTTTGTGACTATCGGCCAAATAGTTGGTCAGCACCAAATGATCAGACCGATCCTGGTAACGAGCCCGCAAGATGCGAGCCACGAGAACCTCCCGATCAGCAACACGGTAGGCCTCTAAGGAGTGTGCAAAGAGGGTCGGGAAAGTTCTATATTCCCTCCCCAGCGTAGTACCTTCGAGGGAAGTGGTATCTAAGTCCTCGAGCAGGACACGGATTTCATCCGCGGTTGCAGAATGATCGGTTATGTGCGCGTAACCGCCACCCAGTAGGTTATAAAGCTTTTCCAACTGGGCCAAGACATCAGTTGAAAAAGTGCGTACGGGTGAGGAGGCCATTTGCGTTGGGTTGGCTTGAGAATAAGACGAGTTTAACAGAGAGATTAGAAGGAAGAAGCTGATTATGCGAAAACGTTAACCTTCCATACATTAATTCCTCATTTTATAGCGACTCGAGGATGATGAAGGGTCTCAGTAATAATGCTGGTGGAGCCCAGTTAGGGGGTAAAGCAGGAGGTCCCCTCACGAGAACCATTGGATTCGTTTCGGTCCGCGATTTTCGGCTCATCAATTAAAAGATGCAAAAGATTTGTCGGGATCACCAATATTTGAGTTAGGTGGGAGGAAAGCGCAACTATCGAAGAGAGCCCTAACAGGGTTTGGCAGTCCCATCACGTTGAAAAGCTAAGCGAGAAATTCAAGGTCTTGAGGGGGAACGTTTGCCTAATGATGCTTGAGGAGCGTCTCCTGAACATGCAAAGTCACTCGAAGAAAACTTTATAGGGAGTGAGCATACAGGAAAGAGTAGAGATCTGAGTGGGCAAGAACCAATCAAACATTTCTCAATCCAACATATTTAAGAGGTTACTGTCAGCTGCTAGAGGCGACTGACTCAAAAATCTCAGAAATTGAACCATAGAGGGATCTCGAAGATTCCAAGATCAAGTCTAACGCCAAAACCATGGAGCCCAACACTTCTGGCAACGGAAATCAAGATCACAGCGACGACGACAACGACATCCACAATGCTCAACTCGGGAAAAGAAGACGTCCTCACCAATACTCTCAGGAGGAAACCCAAATGCTGGAAACCCTTTTCAGTAAAAGCCATTACATGAAAAAGAAGTGGAGAATTGAATTGAGTCGGGAGTTGGGGATTAATCAGTCGAGGATCCAGTTTTGGTTTCAAAATAGGAGATCCAAATCGAGGGCTCAACGCAAACGTCAGGTGGTCGAGATTTTAAAGGAAGAAAACCAAAAGCTGCGAACAGAAAACATGAGGTATGAAAAAGCTCTCAATATTACCGTTTGCCCTCATTGCGATAACCTCGTCGCCCTCGGTAAGATATCCCCCGATAAGCCTCACGCGATGATTGAAGACGTTCATTTACCACCCTACTCCCTCGGGGCATCTCCTGCTCAACCAGATTTTGCCGGAGTCACGCATGAGCAGGATGATCCTACAAAGATGATACAAATGCCTCCTGGGGGATGGGATTTGCATCGCTTTGATTGGAGTTATAGTTTCAAGGAGCTGGACGTTACCGCCGACCAGCTCAAAGCATATCAGCCTCATGCACAACAATTTTCGATAGGGTCGGGTCCTGCTGGAGATGAGTTAATCAGTCGTCAAGCCATCGATGCACTTTTGGGCCACGATAAGAGGAGGTTCGCTTGGCCCCCTGAACTGCATTCCAGATTCCTAGACGTGGTTCACCAAATGGGGATCGACTTAGCAACTCCGACGCGCATATTTAAGGCCATGAATGTACCGGGGCTTAGTAAGGAGCTGGTCAGGAATCACCTTGCTGCCTACAGAAAGCTATTAAAACAACGTCGAGCGGAGCTAAACCGGGAGGAATCCGTCTCGAGCTCAAAAGCTAGGGGCGACCGCCATTGTAATGCTCAGGCATCAAGAGATACCCGGCCAAATCTAAGCGTCAATCAAGCTAGCAACCCGACCACCGGCAAACTGAAAGCTGATCAGAATGTCCTCCCGGGCCATTTCAACACTTCTCAAGAGCACGTATCACAAGTACAGCGAGTGCGCACTCCTCCACTCGAGCAGCAGTCGGTTGGTGCTCTGCCTGCCGCTAGTCAACCCACGACAGACGATTTCTTTGATGAGGGGCTCGATGCCTTGTTCAATCAGTGGGAAGCTGGCATGCTTGGACAGCCATGATCTAGCACTTGACTCGGGGCACGATGGGTCGGTCACCACGAACACCCATAGAAAGAAGAACATGTTCACGAGTAGATCACTCATTTTATCTGTTGTAAAGTTCCTACGGGAACATTTTTCTTTAATGACTATAGTTAATTCTATATTAAAACCAACGCTATCGACGAACATCGTCATGCTCAGTTGTGATGATCCCTTGTTAGATTAAGTCTGAAACCAGAGACGGTCTTTAAAATTTTGAGTGGCCACGAACTCATTCCTCACCAAGCGCCCGGGATGCTGAAAGGAAGAGTAACAGCATGCACAGGGAAAATGCCACTTTCGTTTGAACGATGAAAAGGGGTTGAGAGAAGATCATAGCGTTAATTCCCATGGAGCTAAATGAATTAAACGGAGTCATTAATTGCGGGTCCACCGCTGCTCCCCACGTTCTCGGGCCTAGCAAATCATAAAAGGCGCCGAAAGATTGTAGACCCACCACTTTGAAGACTGAACTAGGGGACGAGCGCAATACTCGATGAAACCGAATCAATGCAAAAGAGTTTGTGATCCTATCACGAGGAAAAAGAAAGGGGAATACAGACGATGAGTAATTACAGGGTCTCGGGAGGAGCGCTTGCTTGCTGGCCTTCATATGCAGCCTGAAGGATGGTTCTAGGACACGCACAATCACTTGAGAAAATTTCTAGAGTGAGCAAACACGTAAGAGCGAATAGAGAAAGCTGAGGGAACTAGATCAGCCCGAGATACTCCGATCCATCATGTTTAAAAGCTATTCCCATCTGCTAGAAACGCCCGACCTGGACATTTCTGAGCACGAACTGCTGGGAGACTTTGAAGATCCTGGAGCTGAATCCTGCCCGAAGACCATGGAGACTGACTCCTCCAGCGATGAAATTCTAGGTTTCAGCTACGAAGAAGGAGTATACAATGATGACCGGAGTCGGAAAAGAAAGCAACTACAACGCCACACTCCAGGCCAAATCCGAGAGCTCGAGGCTTTCTTCAATGAATGCCCCACTCCAAGCAGACAACAGAAAATGGAGTTGAGCCGAAAAATAGGATTGGAGCTTTCGAAGGTCAAGTTTTGGTTCGCCAACAAACGAACCCGGGTGAAACAGCAATACGCAGACCATGAGTTACTAGTCCTGAAGGAGGAGAATGAGAAGCTTCAAGCTGAAAGCGCGAGATATAAGGAAGCTCTGACCAAGGCCACCTGCCTTAATTGTGGTAATCCTGTTGTCCTCGGCGAGGTGTTCCTCGACGAACCATCCCTGTTGACGAATAACGCTCAGCTGTTACCGTATTCTCCACAGCATTTTCCGACGCAGCCAGATACCGCCGGAGATCTGCATGAACAAGTCAACACCATAGGATCAACACCAACATCCTCTGAGAAATGGGATATGAATCATCACAGGGGGAGTTCTCTCAATGACGAACTCGTTGTCGCAGCCAGCCAATCCAAAGTCGGTGAGTCCCTCCCTGGACAACTTTTGAAACGACTAGATCCCGTAGAGAATAGCTACCGAAGTATTGACGATATTTTGGGTGATAAGAGAACAAGGTTTTACTGGACCTATGAACTTCACACCAAATTTGTTGATGCAATTCGAGAGCTGGGAGTTGATTCGGCTAGCCCACTACGCATACTCGAGATTATGAATGTGCCGGGGCTCTCTAGAATTAACGTCGAGTCTCACCTCAAGTACTATAGGAGATTGCTAAGGGATGGAAGGATAGCGTTAAACCATCATAAAGCCAGTGGGAGCTCAAGTGCCGGGCAGAGTTACAACCACGACGATTGGAGGGCCGAGAGCACCCAACCGCATTTCAGCAATGACGGGACCAGCAGTCGTGTCATCGACTCCTCTAACCCAAATCAGAATGCTCCACCGAGCTATCTCAATACTCCTCAAGAGTATATACCACAGTTCCAGCACATAGGGATTCCTCAGTTTGAGCGCGATTCGGTCATTAATGCTGTCCCTGAAGCGGATCTGGCATTGGTAGAGAGTGCACATATAAACCTGCCGGTCATTGGAGGAAGTTCCAATTCGAGGCGTCAAATTGCTCATGACGAGAGCAAAGAGAGGAATCCCTCGCCTGCAGTTGACGACACCCAATCCGGGCACCAAGGGCTAGAAAGAACAGGTGATTTCCTTGATGAGGAGTTGGACACTTGGATCAATACTCTTCAGGGATGTATGTCTCAACCCCAACAGGGCAATGATGAAGGTTCCAGCTCAAAGACTCCAGTCCCTCACAACGAAGGCAATGAAAGAAATCTGCCCCCAACAATCGTTGATACCCAACTTGAACATCAATGGCTCGAAGACCCGAGCAATTTCCTTGGCGATGAGTTCAATCTTTGGCTCGATCAGTTTGGAGCCGGAGGACCATCGCAGTGGTGACGCAAGGCCGGTGATCAAACGTCTGATGCAAGGCATGGTTACTCGATGAAAAATGCTTAGAGGAAAGGGGTTGAATACTCCTGTTGAATATGTTGTTGATCGCACTGTAAGGTTCCCACGGGAACATTGTCGCGACCCGTCCGGAAGCGGACGTGGCTAATGGATTACCGATCGCGGGCCTTGGATCGGCGCGGGCCCTCCCAGGCCCATACCAAATCGCGGCGGGAGTATTTTTCAAAGATTCGACGATAAGAGTCGATCGTTTTCGACCTTCAGTGTGGTCATGGTGGCATGTGCAACTTGTGCATGCATTTGGAGTCGCCACCGGTCTTTCTTGGAGGGTAGACCGGAAACCTTACTGACCGATTGGGAGAGATCGACCAGTTCTGCGGAACCAGAGATTTTGGGTTCGGGGACTTGGTTACGCTGGTGTCATTACCAACGCCCTTTCGGTACCTAACGTGAGTGATTTTCCTGACTAGGAGTTCATGCAGATTGGAAGACTGTTCCTATCAATCACAATCAATTTAAATGAAAGCGCAATCAAGTACATAAATAAATCACTTCAATGCACATCAATTCCGATCAATGGCTTCCTAGTATAACCATAAAGGCTTAAGGAAGGTGTGACTTCGGACCAGGGGTAAACTGGGAAGATTTGGAGGCGATTAGCCCGAAGGGCAAAATCGTCAATTTTTTGAAAGGTTTGGATACCGAATTACCCAAAATATTTCATGGCCAGTTGATTGTGGCCATTTCCCATTGCTGAGAATTTTTTTGGAATTTTCTTTCTTAATTTTCTATTTTTTTTTTTGAAAATACTTTCTTTGACAACCTACAACACTTGACCAAATAAACAAACTAACAACTAGATTGAAGTAAATACATGCAAACCAAGTCTATAATGGCGATATTTTAGAAAAATAATTCTGATATACGGATCGGGTATGTAAAATATACAGGATTGGATACCAACCTTAAATCGCCCAGCCTCAGCCTACAACCATTCTCCGTGCGCTTCACCTCAATCACCAGGCCCCATTGAGCTTCCATCTCCATGGGCATCATCGTCAGTCGCCACATTGGAATATCAAAATGATGCATCAAACCTTTGGAACGTGCACTTACTCAAAGTAGATAGTCAGCAAAGTTCAGCCAATTAAAGGATAAAACGAGTGTCTCGAATTAAACTCTAATTATCGTGCTAATTTATCTACTAAGACATGCATAATATTCAGTCATTCACAAGAGAAGTTAAAACTAAATCATGTGAATTAAACATGGAGAACAAATCGACAATCAAACACATATAAAGCCTAATTGAGACAATATAAGCAAATAAATGCATTTTCTATCTTTTTTTTTTTACATTTTATGAAATTTTATGATTTTTAATTATTATTATTTTTATTAATTAATTAAATATAACAGGGGCCGGGTCGGGTTCCCGAACCCGGGCCCAGAATAGGCCGTCGGGCCTGATCGGGCCCGGTCGGCACCAAAACAGGCCTCAGGCCCGAACCCCTTTTCCTCATCCGAATTGGGCTTCAAAACTCCTGGCCCAGCCTCCTCTTTCTTATCATGCTAGCCCATTCGGAGCCCACTCTCCTCTCTACTATTCCAAGACCAGCCCACCCGACCAGCCCATGCACCCAGCCCGAAGACAGAGGTAAACAGCCCACGCCTCTACTATTCATCTTCTTCTTCGTGCAACCTGCATTCGCGGCACTGAGGCAAACAAAAACAGGCCGACGTCAGAACGTCGGCACAGGCGGTTCCGTCAACCGTCGGGCTTCCGTGCAGGTCCGGCCCGGTCTCCTCTACTCTACCATGCCTCTTCGCTCGTCGTGGTGCGCCGCCAAGACTCGTTTCTCATACAAACAGACCTTCTGGACACCGACCGGTTCTGTCTAGCTTATGCCCACCTGCGCTTTCCGTCTACCGACGCCCTTGACCGCCGCCTGTCACCTCCAGGCCACGACAAGAGCCGCCAATGCTCGCTCGCCGGATCTGCTCGTCCACCACCAGCTCGGACCATGCGTCGCCTGTAGCCATGTTTGTTCGCCGACACCGATCAAGCTCGTGTGTCGTCGCAGTTCCGAGTTCGTGCGCCTCTATCGCCCCTGTTCACATACCTGTACTAACGCATCGCTTCCACTTATGTTCGCGTCGCCATAGCTAGACCTGCTCGTGCGGCAAGCCTAGTTCTTCACGCCTTGCCACCGCTCTACATATTGCCAAGGCCAGACCTCCATCTTCACCTGGCGACCACCGGATCACGAACCCAGCCACGCCACCACTGTTCGGGGTGGCTGAGCCTTCTTCGTTCACGCTCGCATTGCCACTGGTCCGAGTTAGCATGTGCGTCGCCTTGGCTCTCGTTAGCCTAGCCACGGATACGGGTTCGCGTCGCCACGGCTCGATCTACTCGCGCGTCACGCCTGGTCCGGTCCACCTCGCTGCCACTACGAACCTGGTTCGCGAGCGCCCTGAAGGCCGCCGAGGCTTCAGTCACGCCTCCGCTCAGTTGAGCCGCAAAAGGAGAGCACTCCACTTTCCGGTTCTAGTTCTCTCCGGTCATGCTTGGTTCGGTGCTGTTTCACGTCCGCCGCCGCAACACCACTGACCATTCCCGATTCTTGCCGGACCACAATCGTCAGCGAACGACCTTCTCGTCGCTACGACCCAACCGGCCAAGCTAGCCTTTTCTTCTCCGTGGCGTTCGAAAACTGATCACGGAGGAGCTGTCTGTCGAGAGTTTGATAGATCGGACCATGAGGAATACTCACCAGCTGTCCATGAGAAAACCTAGCGTCCCCGCGAACGTGAAAGAAAGGGAGATAATAAAAAATAATAATAATAGTAATAATAATAATAATAATAATAAAAACAAAAATACTAAAAAATAAAAAGCAACAATAAAAGGCAAAGACAACATTATTTGGTCAAAATCCCTTTTCTTTTGCTTTTTCTTTTGGATGATTATTTTATTTTTCTTTTTTTTTGTGTATTTTTAATAAATAAATAAATTCAAAAAATATTATAAAATACCAAAAAATATTTTTTGTTCAAAATTGGTCCCCGAGGCTAGGCCAAGGCTTCCAAAGTTGATTTTGTGATTTTATAACTTTTTTTTATATTTTTAATTAATTTTAAAGAATAAAAATTACAATAATAAATGATCAAAAATCAGGTGTCAACAGCTGCCCCTCTTTGAGAGGAATCTCGTTAGAGGTTTCTCTCAAAGATAAGGTGGCGCCTGATTCCTAACCGACTCAACTGGAAAAATGAGAGAAGAAATGCTATGACATTGAATTCTTAAGGCTCTTTGGTGAAAGCTCAAATTAATCCCCGGTTTGCTCTAATTTGAACATGGGCCGGAGTGAGAGAGGCTTACCTGAAGCTCACCTGCCGGATGCTGCCGGTTGCGACAACTTTCAAGAAGATACCTAGGACTCGTTTCAGACAATCCTAGAGAGATTAAGCTCTGACCTGTATGGTAGGTCATACCATTATAAGATCCCTAACTAGTAGGAACCTAAGGAAGGCGCCTCCCACACCTTGGGATTTGCCAAGGATTCTGATCCGCATGGTGGACCGGACCTTTGCGTTGATCCTTATGGCGATTTCTACCATATTTGACCCTTCAGGCGGTTTCTACCTTGAGTTGACCCTTCAGGCGGTTTCTACCTTTGAGTTGACCCTTCAGGCGGTTTCTACCGTGAGTTAACCCTTCAGGCGGTATCTACCTTTGAGTTGACCCTTCAGGCGGTTTCTACCGTGAGTTGACCCTTCAGGCGGTTTCTACCATGAGTTGACCCTTCAGGCGGTTTCTACCATTGGTTGACCCTTCAGGCGGTTTCTACCATTGGTTTGCTTTGAAAAGGGGTCTCATGACGAGGGTTCTCCACGTCCGATGAGACTGCTTGAGTCTGTTGAGGCGACATTCTGGGAGCTGGGTTCTCCAGGCATCCTGCAGAAGTTTGAGCCTGAAAGAATTTTCTTCACCAAGAAAATGTTAGTAATCTTTGGAAAGACCACGGCTGTCCATTTGATAAAACCGTATGACTTAAGTTTTAATTATGAAATGTGCATTTTGATGCCGAAGGCTATCCAAAACATTCTTGCAACATGCAAATGTGATCACAAGTCTCTTGCACGGAAAATCTGGATCAAACAATTTGAAATTTCCAAAAAGAATTTGTTCAAAACATCTGTTGGAGAATTTTTCATCCAAGATGGCTCATCACCGCTCTGTGATAATGGTCTTCTGTAATGTATGTGCTCAACTTCCTACTAACCTGTGCCTAGGTTTTAGGATCATTCGCAGCGTATACATTTTGATCGGTCGGGAGGTCTTCCCCGGGACCGTAATGTTGGGCTTGGATATTGGTTTTCAAGGGGGGCCCGCTTTGGAGTCGAGGTCATTGAATGAGAGTCTTCGCCATCTGCTCCGGGTTTACAAGTCAAGAACCCTGCAAAATGAGAAAGAAATAGTCTTGCTCGTACTTCTTCGAGCTAAGCAATATGTTAACCCAAGTGTCTTAGTCAGAGAAGACTGTTTCAGGGTTGTAACATTGGTAGGATTGGGGACCGAAAAAGGCTTGTTTTTGGCCCAGAAGTTACGAAGGGGTTTGACATTGGTGATCATTGCAAATTTACCACCTGCCATTTCCTCTCTGCACCTTCAGTTTTTGGGATACGCAACCGATCTTGCGATGTGCACCAGCTCTTTAATGAGCGTCTCTTGTTGCATTCAGAGACTGACTCTTTCTATGTCTTTGTTCTGTACTTGATAGCATTTGGGGAGCAGTCCTTTTGGATTTGGCTCCTTTAGGGATTTCATCTTTTCCCATCCAGCTTCATTGCGGATCAATCGAACAACTTACATGAGCATCGGCCTTGCTTTTACCAGGCACTTTGCTTTTCTTGATGCCGGGGATTTTTTTCATTTTTTTTTCATTCATTTTTTTTTTGAAATCCCGCTCTTTCTCACCTTCGAGAGATCGTGTTAGACATATAACCAAAGGTCTAACAAGCTTCAGCATTAACTTAGGGATTTCTTCGCAAACCCTAAGTTTGAACTCTTCCGTTTTTGAATTGGCGATGCCTCTGTCTTGGAACTTGCAATGACCACCAACGGGTTTATGAGATGAATTTGCAGGCTCAACTTGGCTGTGCAAAGGATATGGTGTGTGGGATAGAGAAATGAATGCTTCTCGTCATCCTATGGCACTTGGATTACCATATAAACAACACACAAAGATTGATGTTAGTCCGAGCAAGAAAATTTCTAACCATTTTTTCTGACGCTGCTGGACTTACTTTCGTTCTTGCCCCTATGTGGGGTGGTTCTGAGAATGAAAACCGCCGTTCAAAGGGGTTGTCAATAGTCACCTGTAGTGTTTGGGGATATGAAACGAATGCCTCCGTCATCCCAATCCATGTAATTGCTGCGAATAATCCATACCTCCGTAGGCCCAGATTTTGCTATTTGATTCGCTCCACTCATCTCTCCAGTGTATGTAGGATGTGTTTGGATTTGAGCTCGCCTCTCTTTTGAGGGAACATTCCTTTGAATGGTTTGAAAAATAATCATATTTGGGAAAGTTCATTTTCTTTTCCCCAAAATTTATCCGTCGAGGGGATTTTGTGATGTACCGTGCATGTTCTATTCATGCTTAAGGTAACCTCTCGATTTAAATCATGAATATCGATGCATTGGAAAATCTTTATGTCGGCTAAAAGTATTCTGACACATTTTTTTTATCTCCAGCTAACGGGGAAATGGATACTTACCTACCTGTCGCGGCCGCAGATCCCTTGACAGGTAGTACGTGGGATGTAAAAACTTGTTCGTCTCCAAGGCGATTCCCCACGTCTATCAAATCCGCCTATCCATGCTTGGAGTGGTTGCAACATCGATGGTTCCTTTGCCCCCAGCTGGGCAGCGTCTGTTCTGTTATTTGAACGCATGACTCCTTGAGTGATTTATCCATGTTTATCATCTGAGAAGGAAAAGAAAGAAGACATTACTTCGGTATCCGATTGGAGATCGTTTAGGAACGATACATCGTTTTACCAAATGGGTGGCTTCGCGGCCAAACGTATTTCATATTGAAGGGGTAGATCCCATTATGGTCCGCGGGTGATAGTCATTGTTCATGGAACTTGCTCCACGGATTAAGTGATTAATCCACGGCCCTCGGCTTGAAGATGCTCAAAGGGTGATGTTGACACTCACGCGCAATTAGTTCTAGATATTAATTAAAGACGTTCCCGTGGGAACCTTACAGTGCGATCAACAACATATTCAATAGGAGTATTCCACCCCTTTCCTCTAAGCATTTTTCATCGAGTAACCATGCCTTGCATCAGACGTTTGATCACCGGCCTTGCGTCACCACTGCGATGGTCCTCCAGCTCCAAATTGATCGAGCCAAAGATTGAACTCATCGCCAAGGAAATTGCTCGAGTCTTCGAGCCATTGATGTTCAAGTTGGGTATCAACGATTGTTGGGGGCAGATTTCTTTCATTGCCTTCGTTGTGAGGGACTGGGGTCTTTGAGCTGGAACCTTCATCATTGCCCTGTTGGGGTTGAGACATACATTCCTGAAGAGTATTGATCCAAGTGTCCAGCTCCTCATCAAGGAAATCACCTGCTCTTTCTAGCCCCTGGTGCCCATATTGGGTGTCGTCGACTGCAGGTGAGGGATTCCTCTCTTTGCTCTCGCCGTGAGCAATTTGACCCCTCGAATTGGGACTTCCTCCGATGACCGGCAGGTTTATATGTGCACTCTCTACCAATGCCAGATCCGCTTCCGGGACAGCATTAATGACCGATTCGCGCTCAAACTGAGGAATCCCTATGTGCTGGAACTGTGGTATATACTCTTGAGGAGTATTGAGATAGCTTGGCGGAGCATTCTGATTTGGGTTAGAGGAGTCGCTGACACGACTACTGGTCCCGTCATTGCTGAAACACGGTTGTGTGCTCTCGGCCCTCCAATCATCGTGGTTGTAACTCTGCCCAGCACTTGAGCTCCAACTGGCTTTATGATGGTTTAACGCTATCCTTCCATCCCTTAGCAATCTCCTATAGTACTTGAGGTGAGACTCGACGTTAATTCTAGAGAGCCCCGGCACATTCATAATCTCGAGTATGCGTAGTGGGCTAGCCGAATCAACTCCCAGCTCTCGAATTGCATCAACAAATTTGGTGTGAAGTTCATAGGTCCAGTAAAACCTTGTTCTCTTATCACCCAAAATATCGTCAATACTTCGGTAGCTATTCTCTACGGGATCTAGTCGTTTCAAAAGTTGTCCAGGGAGGGACTCACCGACTTTGGATTGGCTGGCTGCGACAACGAGTTCGTCATTGAGAGAACTCCCCCTGTGATGATTCATATCCCATTTCTCAGAGGATGTTGGTGTTGATCCTATGGTGTTGACTTGTTCATGCAGATCTCCGGCGGTATCTGGCTGTGTCGGAAAATGCTGTGGAGAATACGGTAACAGCTGAGCGTTATTCGTCAACAGGGATGGTTCGTCGAGGAACACCTCGCCGAGGACAACAGGATTACCACAATTAAGGCAGGTGGCCTTGGTCAGAGCTTCCTTATATCTCGCGCTTTCAGCTTGAAGCTTCTCATTCTCCTCCTTCAGGACCAGTAACTCATGGTCTGCGTATTGCTGTTTCACCCGGGTTCTTTTGTTGGCGAACCAAAACTTGACCTTCGAAAGCTCCAATCCTATTTTTCGGCTCAACTCCATTTTCTGTTGTCTGCTTGGAGTGAGGCATTCATTGAAGAAAGCCTCGAGCTCTCGGATTTGGCCTGGAGTGTGGCGTTGTAGTTGCTTCCTTTTCCGACTCCGGTCATCATTGTATACTCCTTCTTCGTAGCTGAAACCTAGAATTTCATCGCTGGAGGAGTCAGTCTCCATGGTCTTCGGGCAGGATTCAGCTCCAGGATCTTCAAAGTCTCCCAGCAGTTCGTGCTCAGAAATGTCCAGGTCGGGCGTTTCTAGCAGATGGGAATAGCTTTTAAACATGATGGATCGGAGTATCTCGGGCTGATCTAGTTCCCTCAGCTTTCTCTATTCGCTCTTACGTGTTTGCTCACTCTAGAAATTTTCTCAAGTGATTGTGCGTGTCCTAGAACCATCCTTCAGGCTGCATATGAAGGCCAGCAAGCAAGCGCTCCTCCCGAGACCCTGTAATTACTCATCGTCTGTATTCCCCTTTCTTTTTCCTCGTGATAGGATCACAAACTCTTTTGCATTGATTCGGTTTCATCGAGTATTGCGCTCGTCCCCTAGTTCAGTCTTCAAAGTGGTGGGTCTACAATCTTTCGGCGCCTTTTATGATTTTCTAGGCCCGAGAACGTGGGGAGCAGCAGTGGACCCGCAATTAATGACTCCGTTTAATTCATTTAGCTCCATGGGAATTAACGCTATGATCTTCTCTCAACCCCTTTTCATCGTTCAAACGAAAGCGGCATTTTCCCTGTGCATGCTGTTACTCTTCCTTTCAGCATCCCGGGCGCTTGGTGAGGAATGAGTTCGTGGCCACTCAAAATTTTAAAGACCGTCTCTGGTTTCAGACTTAATCTAACAAGGGATCATCACAACTGAGCATGACGATGTTCGTCGATAGCGTTGGTTTTAATATAGAATTAACTATAGTCATTAAAGAAAGATGTTCCCGTAGGAACTTTACAACGGATAAAATGAGTGATCTACTCGTGAACATGTTCTTCTTTCTATGGGTGTTCGTGGTGACCGACCCATCGTGCCCCGAGTCAAGTGCTAGATCATGGCTGTCCAAGCATGCCAGCTTCCCACTGATTGAACAAGGCATCGAGCCCCTCATCAAAGAAATCGTCTGTCGTGGGTTGACCAGCGGCAGGCAGAGCACCAACCGACTGCTGCTCGAGTGGAGGAGTGCGCGCTCGCTGTACTTGTGATACGCGCTCTTGAGAAGTGTTGAAATGGCCCGGGAGGACATTCTGATCAGCTTTCAGTTTGCCGGTGGTCGGGTTGCTAGCTTGATTGATGCTTAGATTTGGCCGGGTATCTCTTGATGCCTGAGCATTACAATGGCGGTCGCCCCTAGCTTTTGAGCTCGAGACGGATTCCTCCCGGTTTAGCTCCGCTCGACGTTGTTTTAATAGCTTTCTGTAGGCAGCAAGGTGATTCCTGACCAGTTCCTTACTAAGCCCCGGTACATTCATGGCTTTAAATATGCGCGTCGGAGTTGCTGAATCGATCCCCATTTGGTGAACCACGTCTAGGAATCTGGAATGCAGTTCAGGGGGCCAAGCGAACCTCCTCTTATCGTGGCCCAAAATTGTATCGATGGCTTGACGACTGATTAACTCATCTCCAGCGGGACCCGACCCTATCGAAAATTGTTGTGCATGAGGCTGATATGCTTTGAGCTGGTCGGCGGTAACATCCAGCTCCTTGAAACTGTAACTCCAATCAAAGCGATGCAAATCCCATCCCCCAGGAGGCATTTGTATCGTTTTCGTAGGATCATCCTGCTCATGCGTGACTCCGGCAAAATCTGGGTGCGCAGGAGATGCCCCGAGGGAGTAGGGTGGTAAGTGAACGTCTTCAATCATTGCGTGAGGCTTATCGGGGAATATCTTACCGCGGGCGATGAGGTTATCGCAATGAGGGCAAACGGTAATATTGAGAGCTTTTTCATACCTCATGTTTTCTGTTCGCAGCTTTTGGTTTTCTTCCTTTAAAATCTCGACCACCTGACGTTTGCGTTGAGCCCTCGATTTGGATCTCCTATTTTGAAACCAAAACTGGATCCTCGACTGATTAATCCCCAACTCCCGGCTCAATTCAATTCTCCACTTCTTTTTCATGTAATGGCTTTTACTGAAAAGGGTTTCCAGCATTTGGGTTTCCTCCTGAGAGTATTGGTGAGGACGTCTTCTTTTCCCGAGTTGAGCATCGTGGATGTCGTTGTCGTCGTCGCCGTGATCTTGATTTCCGTTGCCAGAAGTGTTGAGCTCCATGGTTTTGGCGTTAGACTTGATCTTGGAATCTTCGAGATCCCTCTGTGGTTCAATTTCTGAGATTTTTGAGTCAGTCGCCTCTAGCGGCTGACAGTAACCTCTTAAATATGTTGGATTGAGAAATGTTTGATTGGTTCTTGCCCACTCAGAGTTCTCCACTCTCTCCTGTATGCTCACTCCCTATAAAGTTTTCTTTGAGTGACTTTGCATGTTCAGGAGACGCTCTTCAAGCATCATTAGGCAAACGTTCCCCCTCAAGACCTTGAATTTCTCGCTTAGCTTTTCAACGTGATGGGACTGCCAAATCCTGTTAGGGCTCTCTTCGATAGTTGCGCTTACCTCCCACCTAACTCTAATAATGGTGATCCCGACAAATCTTTTACATCTTTTAATTGATGAGCCGGAAATCGCGGACCGAAACGAATCCAATGGTTCTCGTGAGGGGACCTCCCGCTTTACCCCCTAACTGGGCTCCACCAGCATTATTACTGAGACCCTTCATCATCCTTGAGTTGCTATAAAATGAGGGATTAACGTATGACAGGTTAGCGTTCTCGCATAATCAGCTTCTTCCTTCTAATCTCTCTATTAGCCTCGTCTTATTCTCGAGCCAACCCAACGCAAATGGCCTCCTCTCCCGTGCGCACTTTTTCGACTGATGTCTTGGCCCAGTGGGAAAAGCTTTATGACCTATTGGGTCGCGGTTACGCGCACATAACCGATCATTCTGCAACCGCGGATGAAATCCGTGTCCTGCTCGAGGACTTAGATACCACTTCCCTCGAAGGTACTACGCTGGGGAGGGAATATAGAACTTTCCCGACCCTCTTTGCACACTCCTTAGAGGCCTACCGTGTTGCTGATCGGGAGGTTCTCGTGGCTCGCGTCTTGCGGGCTCGTTACCAGGATCGGTCTGATCATTTGGTGCTGACCAACTATCTGGCCGATAGTCACAAAAAGGCCGTCGAGTTTGCCAATGAGAGGGTCGCGACGTTGCTTCGCGAGAGGAGAAAACTGGTGGATCAATTGGCTCTATCCCTGACCGCTGGCGAGCACGACCGCCACAATGTCCTATTGAGGCTGCAAAGCGACTGGCAGGAAGAACGGCTCGACAAAATAACCGCAGACATAGCTCACGGGAATGGATTAGTTCGGGACTTGGAAATAATCACTGAAGAACACGAGGTCAAGGTCACTGAGGTTAAGGGAGAATGCAGAAACCTTTTCCTCAAGCTCGCGGACCAGGACATGCGAAGTCGTGAGTACGGGCAGAGCATTAACAACATGGAGGGTCAGTTGGGCTCCTTCGTGTCGTTAATTAGGGCCCACTTCGGCTTTACTTTCCCACCCCGAATTGTATGACCTGCTTTTGAAAACCCTCCACTGAGCAAAATAAATGAGAACTCTTGTGTGTGTGTTTTAACTTCTGTATGGTTCATTTCTTCGAGCATCCAAACATCTTCAACTTGGGTGAGCCGAACCATAATATCAATAAGCCGAGCAAATATGTCCTGATTTTATAACTCGCTCATGATCAGATGAGATAATAGCCTTAGACTTGTCCAGGAAAAGATTTCTCTCTATTACCTATTTTTTTACCTGCAAATAAAAAGACAGAATCAGAAGGAATAATTTGAAAAAGAAATCAAAAACCCCTTTCAATCCTATGCTTGCCCATGATTAATAAGGACAAGAACTTTTACAAGGGTTTTAACCTTGCGCGAAAAGTTTTTATCAATATTCCTCGAAAGAAAGCATACTATTAAAAGGAATGTAATTCACAATAATCGCTTTTGATCAATTTCGAGAGGAACGAATTACTCAAAAGTGCAAGGCATAATAACGTGTTTTAAATTTAATTGAAGATACGGCATCCAAATCAAGGTCGTTTTGTTAAGAACGATAGTAATTTGGATATCTATCTCGTCATTAAATTCAAAACAACGCCGATATTCTCGATCAATTATCGTGGATTACCAGCGACGTAAAACATGCACGGACCAATTCAAGTGTATAATTCCTTCTAGCGAAATTGGGGTTGGATTACCCTATACGACCAAAAAGGTCGTGCAAGATTTCCAATTTTAATTTCCTCTAAAGGAATTATAAACTTGACTTGGGAGTATTCGGATAATTAGAGAAAATGCCACTATCACATTCCCATGACCTGTCAAAAGAAATACAACCAAGTTCTATCTGAATGTATACACCTATAGATCCCTAATACAATCAATCTAAGGGGTGAGATAGAGAAAGCCTCAATAAAAATAAACCCTATACAAGAGGACTAGTAATGGAAAATGAAACAAAGGAATGTGATCCTAACGTTTAAGGATGCCCCAAGTTCGATCTGTGACTTCCTGATCACTTGCCCCAACTCGTCATCTTCATTGGACGATATCTCAATAATGTCCATAGTAGGCTCCTTTGTTGCTCACTCGGTGCTTGTCATGGGATATCATCCTCTTCGTCTTCTATCACGGACGTTTGGGAAAAACACACACATCTATCCTTGAAATGGCATTTAATCTAATCACCAGAATGCAATGAATGAAATGCCTATATTTATATGAACTGTAATAGATTTGAGGTATAGAGAGTCTTACCAACCAAACTCGTCGACTTATGTGCGGTTCTAGGGGTACCAACCGCCCAAAGACATGCGCATGAGACAAGTGATGGTGAACTTCTAAAAATCAGAGGGTTTGGCACCTAAGGTTAAGGTTCCCACTTCGAGTTCTAGAAAGAGCCGATTCCATTGCACAGCTATCGTTGCATTGGAACTCGATCCATAGTTCAAAGCGAGCGGAATTGAAAAGTGGATTACCCCGCGTTTTTCCTCACGGAGATTCCATTTTCAATTCCTTCTATTGTGTTCCTATAGGCGACGCCCGGGGTTTTAGGCGCGATTGTGTGTGTCCACGTGTTGTGATCATCACAATGCAATTCATGCATAGCAGTTTATCAATCAGCACTTCAAATCATCCACACAACATACATTCCTACGCCCAACCTGCATAAGACAATGTTAATCACGGACTACACCCCTTATTTCTCCAATCTGCAAAAACATATAACCCCTATCATGAGCGGACTTACCTCACCTTCAAGAGCGCCTGCAAGGTTAGAAAAATCACTCAACGTTTTAATTACGGCCTAAGTCCACTTGAGGTCTAGAACCATAGGTTCTAGAACAAAGGTCCCCAGCGGAGTCGCCAGCTGTCGCGACCCGTCCGGAAGCGGACGTGGCTAATGGATTACCGATCGCGGGCCTTGGATCGGCGCGGGCCCTCCCAGGCCCATACCAAATCGCGGCGGGAGTATTTTTCAAAGATTCGACGATAAGAGTCGATCGTTTTCGACCTTCAGTGTGGTCATGGTGGCATGTGCAACTTGTGCATGCATTTGGAGTCGCCACCGGTCTTTCTTGGAGGGTAGACCGGAAACCTTACTGACCGATTGGGAGAGATCGACTAGTTCTGCGGAACCAGAGATTTTGGGTTCGGAGACTTGGTTACGCTGGTGTCATTACCAACGCCCTTTCGGTACCTAACGTGAGTGATTTTCCTGACTAGGAGTTCATGCAGATTGGAAGACTGTTCCTATCAATCACAATCAATTTAAATGAAAGCGCAATCAAGTACATAAATAAATCACTTCAATGCACATCAATTCCGATCAATGGCTTCCTAGTATAACCATAAAGGCTTAAGGAAGGTGTGACTTCGGACCAGGGGTAAACTGGGAAGATTTGGAGGCGATTAGCCCGAAGGGCAAAATCGTCAATTTTTTGAAAGGTTTGGATACCGAATTACCCAAAATATTTCATGGCCAGTTGATTGTGGCCATTTCCCATTGCTGAGAATTTTTTTGGAATTTTCTTTCTTAATTTTCTATTTTTTTTTTGAAAATACTTTCTTTGACAACCTACAACACTTGACCAAATAAACAAACTAACAACTAGATTGAAGTAAATACATGCAAACCAAGTCTATAATGGCGATATTTTAGAAAAATAATTCTGATATACGGATCGGGTATGTAAAATATACAGGATTGGATACCAACCTTAAATCGCCCAGCCTCAGCCTACAACCATTCTCCGTGCGCTTCACCTCAATCACCAGGCCCCATTGAGCTTCCATCTCCATGGGCATCATCGTCAGTCGCCACATTGGAATATCAAAATGATGCATCAAACCTTTGGAACGTGCACTTACTCAAAGTAGATAGTCAGCAAAGTTCAGCCAATTAAAGGATAAAACGAGTGTCTCGAATTAAACTCTAATTATCGTGCTAATTTATCTACTAAGACATGCATAATATTCAGTCATTCACAAGAGAAGTTAAAACTAAATCATGTGAATTAAACATGGAGAACAAATCGACAATCAAACACATATAAAGCCTAATTGAGACAATATAAGCAAATAAATGCATTTTCTATCTTTTTTTTTTTTACATTTTATGAAATTTTATGATTTTTAATTATTATTATTTTTATTAATTAATTAAATATAACAGGGGCCGGGTCGGGTTCCCGAACCCGGGCCCAGAATAGGCCGTCGGGCCTGATCGGGCCCGGTCGGCACCAAAACAGGCCTCAGGCCCGAACCCCTTTTCCTCATCCGAATTGGGCTTCAAAACTCCTGGCCCAGCCTCCTCTTTCTTATCATGCTAGCCCATTCGGAGCCCACTCTCCTCTCTACTATTCCAAGACCAGCCCACCCGACCAGCCCATGCACCCAGCCCGAAGACAGAGGTAAACAGCCCACGCCTCTACTATTCATCTTCTTCTTCGTGCAACCTGCATTCGCGGCACTGAGGCAAACAAAAACAGGCCGACGTCAGAACGTCGGCACAGGCGGTTCCGTCAACCGTCGGGCTTCCGTGCAGGTCCGGCCCGGTCTCCTCTACTCTACCATGCCTCTTCGCTCGTCGTGGTGCGCCGCCAAGACTCGTTTCTCATACAAACAGACCTTCTGGACACCGACCGGTTCTGTCTAGCTTATGCCCACCTGCGCTTTCCGTCTACCGACGCCCTTGACCGCCGCCTGTCACCTCCAGGCCACGACAAGAGCCGCCAATGCTCGCTCGCCGGATCTGCTCGTCCACCACCAGCTCGGACCATGCGTCGCCTGTAGCCATGTTTGTTCGCCGACACCGATCAAGCTCGTGTGTCGTCGCAGTTCCGAGTTCGTGCGCCTCTATCGCCCCTGTTCACATACCTGTACTAACGCATCGCTTCCACTTATGTTCGCGTCGCCATAGCTAGACCTGCTCGTGCGGCAAGCCTAGTTCTTCACGCCTTGCCACCGCTCTACATATTGCCAAGGCCAGACCTCCATCTTCACCTGGCGACCACCGGATCACGAACCCAGCCACGCCACCACTGTTCGGGGTGGCTGAGCCTTCTTCGTTCACGCTCGCATTGCCACTGGTCCGAGTTAGCATGTGCGTCGCCTTGGCTCTCGTTAGCCTAGCCACGGATACGGGTTCGCGTCGCCACGGCTCGATCTACTCGCGCGTCACGCCTGGTCCGGTCCACCTCGCTGCCACTACGAACCTGGTTCGCGAGCGCCCTGAAGGCCGCCGAGGCTTCAGTCACGCCTCCGCTCAGTTGAGCCGCAAAAGGAGAGCACTCCACTTTCCGGTTCTAGTTCTCTCCGGTCATGCTTGGTTCGGTGCTGTTTCACGTCCGCCGCCGCAACACCACTGACCATTCCCGATTCTTGCCGGACCACAATCGTCAGCGAACGACCTTCTCGTCGCTACGACCCAACCGGCCAAGCTAGCCTTTTCTTCTCCGTGGCGTTCGAAAACTGATCACGGAGGAGCTGTCTGTCGAGAGTTTGATAGATCGGACCATGAGGAATACTCACCAGCTGTCCATGAGAAAACCTAGCGTCCCCGCGAACGTGAAAGAAAGGGAGATAATAAAAAATAATAATAATAGTAATAATAATAATAATAATAATAATAAAAACAAAAATACTAAAAAATAAAAAGCAACAATAAAAGGCAAAGACAACATTATTTGGTCAAAATCCCTTTTCTTTTGCTTTTTCTTTTGGATGATTATTTTATTTTTCTTTTTTTTTTGTGTATTTTTAATAAATAAATAAATTCAAAAAATATTATAAAATACCAAAAAATATTTTTTGTTCAAAATTGGTCCCCGAGGCTAGGCCAAGGCTTCCAAAGTTGATTTTGTGATTTTATAACTTTTTTTTATATTTTTAATTAATTTTAAAGAATAAAAATTACAATAATAAATGATCAAAAATCAGGTGTCAACAAACATCTTTCATTAATATCTAGAACTAATCGCGCGTGAGTGTCAACATCACCCTTTGAGCATCTTCAAGCCGAGGGCCGTGGATTAATCACTTAATCCGTGGAGCAAGTTCCATGAACATTGACTATCACCCGCGGAGCATAATGGGATCTACCCCTTCAATACAAAATGCGTTTGGCCGCGAAGCCACCCATTTGGTAAAACGATGTATCGTTCCTAAACGATCTCCAGTCGGATACCGAAGTAATGTCTTCTTTCTTTTCCTTCTCAGATGATAAACATGGATAAATCACTCAAGGTGTCATGCGTTCAAATAACAGAATAGACGCTGCCCAGCTGGGGGCAAAGGAACCATCGATGTTGCAACCACTCCAAGCATGGATAGGCGGATTTGATAGACGTGGTTCATATCAATACGCAACATCAGAACGGGATGGGAACCAAGAGTAAAGTTGTATCGTCCCAATTTGTCTTGAATTCGAGAATATGAATTGATACTCGTTGTCTACCCTTGACAGGGGAATCGCCTTGGAGACGAATGAGTTTTTACATCCCACATACTACCTGTTAGGGTACATGAGGGTAGGATGTATCGTTTCAATTTTCAAAAAATTCGTGAACATACAATGATATGCTTCTTTTACATTTTCAGGGATCTCCAGCCACGGCGGACAGGTAGGTATCCCTTTCCCCCAATCCATTGAAGATGTTAAACCAAAAACACAGAGAGAAAAAGAAAAAAAAAGCTTTCAAAATCTGATGTCTAGAAAAGACATGGAATTCTAACTTCATTGGCATTCATGTTTTGAAACATGAGGTTGTATGAACATGCATTGTGCACCATAAAATCCCCTTGACGGGTAAAATTTTTGGGAAAACGAAAGTGATTTTTCCAATCAAAAGTTGTTCAAAACTTTCAAAAGGATGTTTCCTCAAAAGAGAGGCAAGCTCAAATCCAAACACATCCTACATACACTTGAGAGATAGTGGAGCGAATCAAATAGTAAAATCTGGACCTACGGAGGTAGGGACCATTCGCAGCGATTACCTGGGTTGGGACGACGGAGGCATTCGTTTCATATCCCCCAAACACTACAGGTGACCATTGATAACCCCTTTGAACGGCGGTTTTCATTCTTAACCCTGTCAAGAACCACCCCACATCGGGGCAAAATGGAGGTGAGTCCAGCAGCACCAGGAGAAAATGGTTAGAAATTTTCTTGCTCGGACTAACATTAATCTTTGTGTGTTGTTTATATGGTAATCCAAGTGCCATAGGATGATGAGAAGCATTCATTTCTCTATCCCACACACCGAATCCTTTGCATAGCCAAGTTGAGCCTGCAAATTCGTTTCATGAACCCGTTGGTGATCATTGCACATTTCAAGATGGATGCAGCATCACTTCAGAAACGGAAGAGCTCAAGACTAAGGGATTTCAAAAAAAAAAAAGAAGAAAAAAGAAGATGAAAATGAGAAAAGAATCCACGACATCGAGAAAAAGCAAAGTGCCTGGTAAAAACAAGGCCGATGCTCGTGTAAGTTGTTTGATTGATCCACAATGAAGCCGGATGGGAAAAGAGAAAAATCCTGAAGGAGCCAAATCTGAAAGGGCTGCTCCCCAAAATGCTATCAAGCGCAGAACAAAGACATAGAGAGAGTCAGTCTCTAAATGCAACAAGAGACGCTCTTTAAAGAGCTGGTGCACACCGCAAGATAGGTTGCGCGCCTCAAAGGCTAAAGATGCAGAAAAGAAAGGACAGATGGCAAATCAGCAATGATCACCAATGTCAAACCCGTCACGGATTCTGGGCCAAAAACAAGCCTTTTTCGGTCCCCAATCCTACCAATGTTACAACCCTGAAACAGTCTTCTCTGACTAAGACACTTGGGCTAACATATAGCTTAGCTCGAAGAGGTACGAGCAAGACTATTTCTTTCTCATTTTGCAGGGTTCTCGACTTGTAAAGCCGGAGCAGATGGTGAAGACTTTCATACAATGGCCTCGACTCCAAAGCGGGCCCCCCTTGAAAACCAATATCCAAGCCCAACATTACGGTCCCGTGAAAGACCTCCCGACCGATCAAAATGTATGCGCTGCGAATGAGCCTAAAACCTAGGCACAGGTTAGTAGGGAATTGAGTGCAGCCCCTATAAAAACCGCTATCTCAAAACAGGTTAGAAGACCTCCTTGTCGAGAAATATTCCAATTGATGTTTTGAACAAACTCTTTTTGGAATTGTCAAACTGTTGGTCCAGATTTTCCGTGCAAGGGATTTGTGATCACATTTGTATGTTGCAAGAATGCTTTGGATAACCTCCAGCATCAAAATGCACATTTCGTGATTAAAACTTAAATCATACGGTTTTGTCAAATGAACAGCCGTGGTCTTCCCAAAGATTACTAACGTTTTCTTGGTGAAGAGAAATCTTTCAAGCTCAAACAGTCTCATCGGACGTGGAGAACCCTCGTCATGAGACCCCTTTTCAAAATCAATGGTAGAAAACCGCCTGAAGGGTCAATCAATGGTAGAAACCGCCTGAAGGGTCAACTCAAGGTAGAAACCGCCTGAAAGGTCAAAACAAGGTAGAAACCGCCTGAAGGGTCAACTCAAGGTAGAAACCGCCTGAAGGGTCAAATATGGTAGAAACCGCCATAAGGGTCAGCTCATTGGTAAATACCGCTGTAAGGATCAACACAAAGGTCCGATCCACCATACGGATCGAAACCTGGGCAAATCTCAAAACGTGGGATGCGCCTTCCTTAGGTTCTTGCCAGTTAGGAATCCAATAATGGTATGGCCTAACATACAGGTCAGAGCTTAATCTCCCTAGGATATTCTCAATGACGAGTCCTAGGTATCTTCTTAAAAGTCGTCCCAACCGGCAGCATCCGACAGACGAGCTTCAGGTAAGCCTCACTAATTTTCCCAGTCGAGTCGGTTAGGAATCAGGTGCCACCTTATCTTTGAGAGAAGCCTCTAACGAGATTCCTCTCAAAGAGGGGCAGCTGTTGACACCTGATTTTTGACCATTTATTATTATGATTTTTATTCTTTTAAATTAATTAAAAATATCAAAAAGCGTCATAAAATCACAAAATCGACTTTGAAAGCCTTGGCCTAGCCTTAGGAACCAATTTTGAACAAAAAATATTTTTTGTAATTTTTAATAAATTTTCGAATTTATTTAATTATTAAAAATATCTAAAAAATAAAAATAAAAAAATAAATAAAAAAATAGTATTCGAGGTCACAAAAATATAAAAAATAGTCGATATTTTTATTTTTATTTTATCTATTTTCTGACCTCATAAATAATAAAACTCATGTTCGATTTCATGTGCTCTTTGATCATCATAAAATCGAATTTGGCAAAAAAAGTTAGTAATAATTAAAATGGAAAAGGAATGTTTGACCCATAATTATGTTTGTACCTTTTTATTTTTATGATTTTTTTTTACTTGTATTTTATTGGTTTTGGGACTTCTCTCTCGGTCCCCCCCGCGCACTTCTTTTTTTTAGCTCTGTCTTTCTTTCTTTTGGGGGTTTTTTTTCTTGGCCTTTTTGGGTGGAGACGACGACGACGCGAGGACCTCCGGAGCCGAACTGATGACCACCTCCTCCCGCTCGCTCGCCATCATCACTATCAGCCTTCATCCTCCTCGACCATGGTCCGTCCGTCACGTCGTCGCCGTGCCGCCATAGCCACCGAGCTCGACCGAAGCTCCCGAACTCTCATCGTCACGCCCGGAGAAGAACCGAAGCTAGCAGACTGTCCGCCTAGCTCGGCGACGTCACGAGGAAGCCCCCCCCCATACTCATCAGACCCGCCGGAGACCGCCGAAAAGGGAAGATACACGTTTGAGCTCCTTCTCGGCCTTCAATGGCAGCTCCATTTTCACTCGTTCGTTTCACGAACGGTTGATCTAGGATTAATCCTTATGCATCACTGATCCTTTTTGTCTTTGATCGCGCATGATTTCGTGGAGTAAATACCTGAGTTGGCCGCCGACGTCCTTCGATCGGTCGTGGGCTCCGGAGCTCGTTTCCGACCAAGCCGAAATCCCGCGTGGGTCAGGTAAGTCTTCTGGAACTCTTAGAATACTCCCCAACAACTTATATTAGTCATGTAACGTGTAGGATAGCTAGAACCATGCCTCGCCGGCGATATAGTTTCGGTCGGAGATGGCAAGTCGGTCATTTGCTGTTCTGCTATAACGAGCTCTCGGTATGTTGTAGGCGAGGTTCATACGAATCTAATGCCGCTAGTTTTGCGCGATTTGGACGTCGGAGGGCCGAGATATCGCCCTCCGACGAGGCGCCGGCGATTGAACGCCGGCGCCGGTCGTCTTCTCCGGCAAGGGGTTGACCGGTCAACACACGTTGACCGGTCAACGCCGACGTGGCGCTGACGTGGCGCCCACGTGGCGGCCACGTCAGCGCGCGGTGATAACAAAGAATAAAAAATAATAAAAAACAATCCAACGGCTCAGGAGATGCCATGTGTCTCGATCAGCGGCGTTCCTTAGAAATGCTCGAAACGGCGTCGTTTTGGTCGTGGAGAGGGCGGGCCGGGCTTGGATCGCGGGTCCGGGTCCTGGGCCGGGTCTGACCCGGCCCAGAAAATATTTTTAAGTATTAAAAAAATTCAAAAATAATAAAAATAATAAAATAATCAAAAAATCAATAAAAAAATGAAAAATCATGAAAAATTCAAAAAAAATCCGGAAAATTCAGAAAAATCCTAAAAAAATTCCAGAAAATAGGAAATGGCCACATTCAACTGGCCATGACCTGTTTCGGGTCTTTCGACCCCCGGTCTTTTCAGAAATGACGGTTTTGCCCTTCCGGCAAATCGTCTTCCAAACAAATTCTAAAAAAATCTAGAAAAATCCCAAGAAATAGGAAATGGCCACAAACAACTGGCCAAGGCTTATTCCGTGTGTTTTGACCCCGATCCCTCTAAAATGACGATTTCGCCCTTTGAGCGAATCGTCTCCCAAAAATTGAAGAAAAATCAAGAAATTCCAAAAAAATTCTCAAAAATGGGAAATGGCCACAAACAACTGGCCATGGAATATTTTGGGTAATTCGGTATCCAAACCTCCCAAAAATGACGATTTTGCCCTTCGGGCTAATCGTCCCCAAATCTTCCCATTTTACCCCTGGTCCGAAGTCACACCTTCCTTAAGCCTTTATGGTTATACTAGGAAGCCATTGATCTGAATTGATGTGCATTGAAGTGATTTATTTATGTACTTGATTGCGCTTTCATTTAAATTGATTGTGATTGATAGGAACAGTCTTCCAATCTGCATGAAATCCTGAATTAAGCCTACCTCACCTAAAATTGAGCCTGCGTGAACTCTTAGCTAGGAAAATCACTCGCGTTAGGTATCGAAAGGGCGTTGGTAATGACACCGACGTAACCAAGTCCCCGAACCCAAAATCTCTGGTTCCGCAGAACTGATCGATCTCTCCCAATCGGTCGGTAAGGTTTCCGGTCTACCCTCCAAGAAAGACCGGTGGCGACTCCAAATGCATGCACAAGTTGCACATGCCACCACGACCACACTGAAGGTCGAAAGCAATCGACTCTTATCGTCGAATCCTTTGAATAATACTCCCGCCGCGATTTGGTATGGGCCTGGGAGGGCCCGCGCCGATCCAAAGCCCGCGATCCGCACCCTTGTGCGAGGAAAGGCCCGCGATCGGTAATCCATTAGCCGCGTCCGCTTCCGGACGGGTCGCGACAAGCGTCTGGCTCTTTTTGACACCGCCTTTGAGCAAGATCAGCACAACCTCGTGCTGAGGTTCCAGTGTGCCTGGTTGGAGGAAAGGCTTGAAGACCTGAGCATGGATATAGCTCGCGGGAGGGTGCTGGCTCAGGACTTAGAGCTTGAGTTCGAGTACTATGAGACCAAGGTGGATGAACTTAAGGAGAAATGTCGTCTCCTTTTCTTCAAGCTTGTAGACCTCGATTCCCAGAGTGTGGGTTGTAAGCAAGGCATGGATAGCATGGAGAATCAATTGAGCTCATTTGTGACGATCATTAGAACTCACTTTGGATTTACGGTTCCTCCTCAGTAGTCTGTTTGTAAAGTCTCCTGTTAAGTGCAATAAATGAGAGTGTATGTACATTTCCCCTTATCCTTCGCAAGATTCAATATTGCCCTTGGTTTCGCAATCATAGTGTTTGAGGCAACTGACGATCTTTCCGCTTTCGAGCCCGCTCACGTTATGTTTGTAACCTATGCTGTCACGTTTGCCTTCGTGCGTTTGGTCGATTTACCTCGAACCCATTATGACAAAAGATCGTTGTAGCTAAACATGATGATGTTAGCAAGCATCATTGTGTGAAATCAACCCTAGGCCTTAAAGAAGAAAGGAACTGCTCCGATTGAAACTTTACAATGCGCAGATAAGAAATAAGTTCTACTTGTGTACAAGCCCCCCCTTTCTCTGGGTATGTTCGATCACCAACCCATCATGTCTGGGTTCAGGTGCGCGGTCATCGACTCGAGATCATGGCCGTGAAGGTTTGCTAGCCTCCTCCTGATGGATTCTTCGAACTGTGACCACCATCTTTGTTTGAGAAGAAAAGAGGAGGGTCGACCTCTTTCCTATCAAAAGCGTGTCTCACTCAGAGATCAAGGAAGCAAAATTGTTCGAAGTGTTCCCCCATTGGATCATCTGAGATCATATGCCTTAGTTGGGCGAACTCCTGAACATTAGACGTCGTGGGTGGATCAGCAGCAGGAAGAGCGCCGGTGGACGGCTGCTGCTCGAGCGGAGAAGTGTATATTTGTTGCACCGGTGGCACGTATTCTTGAGGAACATTAAGATGACTGATAGGGCTATCTTGACCAATTCTCCAACAGTTGGTGGTAGAGCTACCGGCTTGGTTGGTATCGAGACTCGGCAGGGCTCTTCTTGAGGCATGGCTGTTGTGTTCGTGGCCGTACCTAATGTTCAAGTTCGAGTCGGGCTCTTCTAGGCGCCGTGCGGCATGACGCCGTCTTAGCGTCCTTCGGTAACCATTAAGGTGGTTTGCGACTAACCTTCTAGCGAGCCCCGGTTCATTCATGACCTCATGTACGCGTGTTGGACATAATGAGTCATTCCCTATTTGGTGAACCGCATCAAGAAATTTTCTGTGGAGCTCTGGAGACCATATGAACTTCTTTTGGCGACTCAGGATAGCATCCGTGACTCGGCGATCATTCCTCGACTCACTCTCGGCAGGGTCTGGTTGTGCTAGAGGTTGTTGCAGGGGAAGCCGGTTGACTTCGAACTGGTCTGTGGTGATAGTAAGCCCATTGTCAGGGAAATTGTAGTGACGCGCCTCCCCTCTTTCAAAAGATGGTTTGAGGGAGTGGGGTGGTGGATGACCATCTGCGATTCTCATAGAAAACTTATCACGGAACATTTCGCGAGTGTCGATGGAACCACAGCAGTTAAGGCAAGCAGTGTTGATGAGGACTTCCTTATACCACAAGTTTTCCGCTCGAAGCTTGGCGTATTCTTCTTTTAGAGTTTCGAGCTCTTGACACTTTCCCCGAACCACTGATCTGGCCCGTCTGTTTTGAAACCAGTGCTTGACCCTTAAGGGTTCCATCTCTAATTTCCGGGCTAATTTTCTTCTTCGTCTCGTATTCGGGTAACGGCACTTATTGAAGGCGGCTTCAAGTATCTGGACTTCCTTCTCAGTATAGGGCCGACGACGTCTTCTTCCGCGAGGTGGGACATCGCCGCTGCCGTCGTTGTTGCTGCTACTGTCGTCGTCGCCACCACTGTCATCGTCGCTGCCCTGATCCTGAACCTCGTTGCCAGCAGGGTTGGGTAGCATGGTTTCGACATCTGGCTCGATCCCAAAGACTTCGAGGTCTCCCAACTGCACATTACCTAGGACATTTGGGTCAGTCATCTCCAACAAATGACTATGACTGTTAAACATACTGGATCAAGAAGAGGTTTGTTCGTCCTTTTTTATTCACTCAAGGTCTTGTAATCCTCTTCGTATGTTTACTCTCTCTAAACTTTCTTTTGAGTGACTTTGCGTACTCAGGAGTCGCTCTTCGAGCATGGAAGACGATCACCAGGCGAGCGCTCTTCTAGAGATTTTGAGTTTCTCGTCTTGTCGTCTTCCTTCCTTTTCATGGTGGAGAGATCCCGGATCGCTTTTCTTTCCTCGATAGCCGAACCTGTCCCCCAATATCTCTCAAAAGACTAAATTACGTCCACCACCCGCTCAGCTTTTCATCATAACAAAACTATCAACCCTATCGCGGCTCCTTCGATATTTGCGCTCGACTCCCGCTCCATCTCAATAATGGTGAAATAGACAACTCTTTTACAACTTTTCAAACTCGTCAGGCCTGAAATCGCGGATCAAGACAGGTCTGATGATTCACGGGAGGAGCAGCCCCTGCTTTACATTAACTACCCCGGCTCCACAAGCATTATTGCTGTAACTTTTCTCCATCTTTGAGCTACTATGAAACGAGGAGAAGGTTAGTGCTCTCCTTTGCCCAGCTTTCACTTTCATTCATTCCATCGCACTCGTCTTCCTCTCCATCCTTCCAACAAGAAATGGCTTCATCTTCTGCTTCTTCCTCTGACTCTTCCCATGCTTGCGTCTTTTCAATCGCAGTCCCGGCCCGATGGGAAAAACTCTATAATCTCTTGGGTCGGGGCTATGCTTATATAGCCGATCATCCGGAGATCGAGGCTGAGATCCGCGTTCTATTCGCGGCCACAGACACTACTTCCATCGAGGGTACTGAGTTGGAGAAGGAGTATAAAACATTCCCAGCCCTCTTTGCAAACTTTCTAGAGGCTTACCGCGTTGCTCACAGGGAAGTTCTCGTGGCTCGTGTCTTGCGAGCTCGCTACGAAGACCGCTGTGACTGCCTGACGTTGACTAACTTCGTGGCTGACAGCCACAACAAGGTTATGGAAACTGCCAACGAGCGGGTCTCGACGATGCTTCGTGAACGGGGAAATTTGGTGGAGCGTTTGGCCTTGTGCCTGACCACTTATGAGCACGATCGTCGTAACATCATGTTGAGGTTTCAGAGCGAGTGGCTGGAAGAGCGACTCGATACTGTTACGGCGGATGTATCCCGTGGGAGGGAATTGTTCCATGACTTGGAACTTGCTGCTGAAGATCACAGGGCCAAGGTTGCTGGCCTTAAGAATGAGTGCAAGCGCCTTCTTCTCCAGCTCGCGGATCATGATATACGGAGCAGTGAGTGCAGGCAGAAGATCAATAACGTGGAGGGCCAGCTGAGTTCCTTCGTGTCGCTGATTAGGGCTTACTTCGGCTTTACTTTTCCGCCTCGCTAATCTGTATTAATCTGCTTTGGAAGTCTTTTGATTAAGCAAGAATGAATGAAAGCTCCTGTGTGTGTGTTTTAGCTTTTATATGGTCCATTTCTTCGAGCATCCGAACATCTTCAACTTGGGTGAGCTGAACCATAATATCAATAAGTTGAGCAAATATGTCATGATTTTCTAACTTGCTCATGATCAGATGAAAGAATAGCCTCAGACTTATCCAGGAAAAGATTTCTCTCTATTACCTATTTTTTACCTGCAAATGAAAAGACAGAATCAGAAGAAATAATTTGAAAAAGAAAGCATAAACCCATTTCAATCTTATGCTTGCTCGTGATTAATAAGGACAAAAACTTTTACAAGGGTTTTAATCTTGCGCAAAAAGTTTTTTATCAGTATTCTTCGAAGGAAAGCATATTATTGAAAGGAATGTAATTCACGATAATCGCTTTTGATCAATTTTCGAGAAGAACGAACTAGTCAAAAGTACAAGGCATAACGACGTGTTTTAAATTTAATTGAAGATACGGCATCCAAATCAATGCCGTTTTGTTAAGAACGAGGGCAATTTGGACATCTATCTCGCCATTAAATTCGAAACAATGCCGATACTCTTGATCAATTATCGTGGATTACCAATGACGTGCGACATGCATGAATCAATTCAAGTGTATAATTCCATCTAGCGAAATTGGGGTTGGATTACCCTATACGACCAAAAAGGTCATGCAAGATTTCCAATTTTGATTTCCTCTAAAGGAATTATAAACTTGACTTGGGAGTATTCGGATGATTAGAGAAAATGCCACTATCACATTCCCATGACCCGTCAAAAGAAATACAACCAAGCTCCATCTGAATGTATACACCAATAGATCCCTAATACAATTACTCTAAGGGGTGAGATAGAGAAAACCTTGGTAAAAATAAACCCTATACAAGAGGACTAGTAATGGAAAATGAAACAAAGGAATGTGATCCTAACGTTTAAGGATGCCCCAAGTTCGACCTGTGACTCCCGGATTACTTGCCCCAACTCATCATCTTCATTGGACGATACCTTAATAATGTCCATAGTAGGCTCCTTTGTTGCCCACCCAGTGTTCGCAATGGGATATCGCCCTCATCGTCTTCTATCAAGGATGTTGGAGAAAAACACACATATCTATCCCCGAAATGGCATTTAATCTAATCACCAGAATGCAATGAATGAAATGCCTATATTTATATGAACTGTAATAGATTTGAGGGATAGAGAGTCTTACCAACCAAACTCGTCGACTTATGTGCGGTTTTAGGTGTACCAACCGCCCAAAGACATGCGCATGAGACAAGTGATGGTGAACTTCTAAAAATCAGAGGGTTTGGCACCTAAGGTTAAGGTTCCCACTTCGAGTTCTAGAAAGAGCCGATTCCATTGCACAGCTATCGTTGCATTGGGACTCGATCCATAGTTCGAAGCGAGCGGAATTGAAAAGTGGATTACCCCGCGTTTTTCCTCACGGAGATTCCATTTTCAATTCATTCTATTGTGTTCCTAAAGGCGGCACCCGGGGTTTTAGGCGCGGTTGTGTGTGTCCACGTGTTGTGATCATCACAATGCAATTCATGCACATCAGTTTATCAATCAGCACTTCAAATCATCTACACAACATACATTCCTACGCCCAACCTGCATAAGACAATGTTAATCACGGACTACACCCCTTATTTCTCCAATCTGCAAAAACATATAACACCTACCATAAGCGGACTTACCTCACCTTCAAGAGCGCCTGCAGGGTTAGAAAAATCACTTAGTGTTTTAATTACGGCCTAAGTCCACTTGAGGTCTAGAACCATAGGTTCTAGAACAAGGTCCCCAGCGGAGTCGCCAGCTGTCGCGACCCGTCCGAAGGCGGACGCGGCTAATGGATTACCGATCGCGGGTCTTGGATCGGCGCGGGCCCTCCCAGGCCCATACCAAATCGCGACGGGAGTATTTTTCAAAGGTTTCGACGATAAGAGTCGATCGCTTTCGACCTTTAGTGTGGTCGTGGTGGCATGTGCAAATTGTGCATGCATTTGGAGTCGCCACCGGTCTTTCTTGGAGGGTAGACCGGAAACCTTACTGACCGATTGGGAGAGATCGATCAGTTCTGCGGAACCAGAGATTTTGGGTTCGGGGACTTGGTTACGCTGGTGTCATTACCAACGTCCTTTCGGTACCTAACGCGAGTGATTTTCCTGACTAAGAGTTCATCCAGGCGCAAGTTTGGGTGAGGTAGGTTTGATTCAGGGTTTCATGCAGATTGGACGACTATTCCTATCAATCACAATCAATTTAAATGAAAGCGCAAACAAATGCATAAATAAATCTCAGCGATGCACATCAATTCGAGTCAATGGCTTCCCAGCATAGCCATAAAGGCTTAGGAAAAAGGCTTAGGAAATGTGTGATTTCGGACCGGGGTAAAATGGGAAGACTTGGGGACGATTGGCCCGAAGGGCAAAATCGTCATTTTTGGAAGGTTTGGATACCGAATTACCCAAAATATTCCATGGCCAGTTGATTGTGGCCATTTCCCATTTTTTGGGATTTTTCTAGAATTTTTAGAATTTTTTTTGGAAGACGGTTTGCCAGAAGGGCAAAACCGTCATTTTTGAAAAGACCGGGGGTCGAAAGACCCGGAACAGGTCATGGGCAGTTGAATGTGGCCATTTCCTATTTTCTGGAATTTTTTAGAATTTTTCTGAATTTCCCGAATTTTTTTGGATTTTTTTATCAATTTTCGATTTTTTTATTGATTTTTTGAATTATCCGAAAATCCTCGCGATCCAACGGTCCTCAAAGCGCCACGTGGCCCCCTCTGGCGCGTCCGATCTTCGGTCAGATCGGGCGCTCCTCAATGTGCCACTTGGCCGAATATCAACCGTCCGATTGATTTTATTTTGTTATTCGAAAATACTTTATTAATTCCGAAAATTCCCAGATCGCGACACGTGGCGAAACCACAGCCGTCCGATCTGGGTTTTATTTTTCATCTGCGCGACCCCACCTTGGCTGACGTGGCTGCTGACGTGGGGAGCCACGTCAGCCGCTGACCGGTCAGCGGTCACCGGCTCGCCGTAGAAGATGACCGGCGCCGGCGATTCTCGCCGGCGCCTCGCCGGAGCCCCCGATCCGACGTAAAAAACGAGGGTCTCACACCGCGATTTCGACATCAAAACACAGCCCATTAAAACCAGGACTAGATTCAAGCATTTCATGGCATAAAATCACGTAGGAAGTGGTAGAACCTAGCCTCACCGAACCGGCGCCGGCGAATCCATTTGCAATTTTTTTTTTTTGTCGAAGCTCAGTTTCAATCATTCAGCAAGCATCCAAGGGTGGTTTAGGAGCTTACCTGAGGTTGTTTAGACCTCGAAGACCGTCGCTGCGCCGGTGAGAGCTCCCGGCTCGGTCCGAGCGTGCTCGAGCTCCGGCTATGGCCTCCGGCGCGGTTTCAATGCAAAACGGAGAGGAAGGGAAGCGGAAGACGAGTTCCAAAGAAGTGTAAAGGCGAGTTTAGCGCAAATAATGCTCGGGGATGACCCGGCCGAGGCTCCAAAATTCGAGTACTCGCTTAGGTATTTTATCGAACAAGTTCTGTGCAGGTGAGAAGAGGGGTGTCGAGGAGTGAAACAGACCTGCTCCGGGGTCGACGGCGGCTGCTCAAGCTCTCGTGATGTTCGGCGGAGTATAGGGAAGCTCCGGGGTCCTCGCTTCTCCCTCGGGTTCGCCCAAAAAAATCTCCCCCTCCCTCTCCCTCTCTCCCCTCCGAATTTTCTCTCACTCTCGGCCTCCCCCATTCCATGGCCGACCACCCTCTTTTTTTTTAGACCACTCGCCTTTGCCTGCCACTCTTGTCGCCGCCTTTTTCGAACCAACCGACCCCCAGTCCTTTTTTTTAATCGCCGGTGAGGTCCCCCCGCCATTTTGCTTTCGGCCGGTGGGTCTGCAACTAAGTTGCAGACCCGGTCGGACCGGGTCGGGTCGGGCCTGACCCGACCAGCCCGGTTCAACCAATTCGATCAAATTGGGCCCCAAATTGACCTATTTTCATGAAATTGATGGCAGAATCGGACTCCTTGACATGTTTTCTATCAAATAAGGGTATTTTCACGAATCAATTGATTGAAATTTAGTGAAAACCCCAAATTGTCCCTAGGATCCGAAATTGATTTTTGTTAAATTGAGGGCCCAAACGACTGAATTAGTCAAAATTGAGGCCACCAATGCATTCATCATGATGAACACTATAGGGTAGAGGTGTTTGATTTCAATGGGTATGCCCGTACGAAATTTAATTTCAAAAATCGTGAAACCGGGGACTAAATTGAAAGATTTTTATGCAATTAAGCCCTTTTGGTTAAAATTAATCAAATTGGAGGGCAAATTGACCCAATTGCACTTCAAGACTTTAGAATCCAATGTCATAGCTTACAAAAAGTGAGAATTGAAAATTAAAAGACTCGAAAAGGGTTTTTTTGTTCGGTTCGGGTTTATGTTTGTGAAGAAACATAGTAACCCGAGCCGAATTTTCAAGATTTAAGGTGACACACTTGAAGAGGAAATTAAAAAAAAATTATTGAATATTTTTGTGTATTTTTCTGACCATGAATGGTATTTTTCTGATTTTTTGAGTATTTTTATAATTAAATAAATTCAAAAAATATTATAAAATACCAAAAAATATTTTTTGTTCAAAATTGGGTCCCGAGGCTAGGCCAAGGCTTCCAAAGTTGATTTCGTGATTTTATGACCTTTTTTGATATTTTTAATTAATTTTAAAGAATAAAAATCACAATAATAAATGGTCAAAAATCAGGTGTCAACACTAATGAGTTACATATGGGGATTGAGAACTTTGGCTAGATTCTATTCACAAATTGCCGAAAACCCTCATGTTCTATGAGCTTAAAAGGTAATTCAGCAAGAATAGACATGGTCACTAGTTCTTTTCAACTAGCATTTTGGTCGAAATTCCATGGACCAAAATGAACTACCTACCCCAATAGGTTGACTCGAGGAATTTTTTTTGCCTTTTCTCGAAGTTCGCATATGGGAATTCCTTACTTCTATCCAAATGATAATGCATCCAGCTAGTTCCTTGAGTACTAAAACAACCAATAGGTCGTCAGACAAACTCTTGGACATGTGTCAAAAGAATATATTGGTTAATTTACTTCTTTCCTACATGTATAAATCATATCAATCATGCCTCAGTGAGTTACATGATGGGATTAAGAACTTTGACTAGATTCTATTCACAAATTGCCGAAAACCCTTATGTTCTACGAACTTAAAAGACAATTAAGCAAAAATAGACATGGTCGCTAGTTCTTTTCAACTAGTATTTTGGTCGAAATTCCATGGACCAAAATGAACTGCCTACCTCAATAGGTTAACTTGAGGCATTTTTTTTCCTTTTCTTGAAGTTCGCACGGGAATTCCTTACATCTATCCAAATGATAATGCATCGAGCTAATCCCATGAGCACTAGAACAACCAATATGAGTCCTACAATATAAACATTCAACCTTTTCTTGGCTCTTGTCCACACATGGAATCCTTTTAAAGTGATCTCACATAGTGAATCTCCTTTTTATACCCGTGAGTCTAGAATTCGACGACGAAGACATCTAGCAATCTACACTTGAAACCTGCAAATTACATTTAACATTACATGCAGACAGAATGAAAGACTTAGCTGCAAGATACGAAATCCTAGATTCATCGAAACAAACAAGAGAAGAACACATTGTGCTGAAATAAAAACTCAGATGAGCATCCAATCTCTCGAAATAGTTGCTATTCTTGGTCTAAATCTCAACCCCATTGCTTGGTTAGATCTCTCTCTAAAAGACACTCACAGTCACTATAACTACTCAATAGAGCTTGTTACATATATGAATAACCACAAGCTCCATGGCTGAATCTGGTTGCTTCTTAGGATCTTTCTTGAGTTGTTTTAGTGCTCAAGGAGCTAGTTCGATGCATCATTATTTGGATAAATGTAAGGAATTCTCATATGCGGACTTCGAGAAAACACAGAGAAAAAATGCCTCGAGTCAACTTGCTGGGGGTAGGTAGTTTATTTTGGTCCATGGAAGTTTGACCAAGATGCTAGAAGAAAAGAACTCGCGACCATGTTTAGTCTTGCTAGATTGCCTTTTCAGTTAGTAAAACATGAGGATTTTCGGCGATTTGTGAGTAGAATCCAGCCAAATTTCTTAATCCCCTCTCCTAACTCATTGAGGTGCGATTGTTATGATTTATACGTGGGGAAAAGAAGTAAAGTAATGAAATATTTTGCCGACATGCCCTAGAGTTTGTCTGACAAATGACACATGGGCCTATTGTCAAAATAAGAGTTACATGTGTCTCACTGCTCATTTTGTTGATGTTGATTGGATGTTGCAGAAGAAAATCTTAAGTTTTCTATCGAGATAACAGGAAAAGCGGTTGAATAGTGCTTGATTGGTTTAGGGATTCAAAGCATTTTTTTCCTATCACCATAGATAATGCGAGCTCAAAGATTATTGTGGGCTATACGTTATGTGAGGTCTTCTCCTGTAAGGTTAAGCTGGTTTAAAACTTGTATTGAACGAGAGAATATTGAGTCCAAGAGTCTTGTATATTTGGCTGTGGAGACTCGTTGGAATTCGACATATATGATATTGGGAGTGGCTTTGAAGTTTCAAAAAAAAAATTTACTGGAAAATTGAGGTAGCATATTAAAGGGTTGCCTACTAATGATGTTTGGGAGTATGCTTGTCACGTTCTTTCTTTCCTGAAGTTGTTCTTTGATACAACTTTAAAAGTTTCCGGCTCTTTTTATGTCACTAGTAATGATTTGGCGATAGGATGATTGTTGAATATCGTAAGAATGATGACAGAAGTTCGCAGGAAATGGCCAAAAAAATGAAGATCAAATTCAATAATTGTTTTGGCAATGTGAACAACATCAAAATCTGTTTGCATATTTGACCCTCGATATAGGGGGAATATGGATGATTAGCGATGTTTATGAAAGCAAGCAAACAGAAGTTTACATGATAAAGTAACATTATTTCTGACGTCATTGTGCGAATAACACTGCACTGGTAAATGCCCCCAAAGTAATTTGAAATTAAAGGGTACAAGGACGGTAAATGTGTTAAAGTCTCCTGTGGTTGGTGTAGACTTTATGATTGGAAAGTATCTTAGCCAAACGGGACAACATATTTTGGAAGAACAATAAAGGATGTGGACGATATAACTCTGACTTTAATAACTTAACTTGGTGGAAAGTAACTTCTTCGAGATATCCTATCATCTCTTCCATTGCTCTAGATATTTTGGTTGTGCCCGTCTTGACTGTAGCATTAGAGGCCGCATTTAGCACAAAAGGTCGTGTACTTGATGTGTTTGTAGCCGCTTGACTGCAAGAATGGTGAAGACTCTTATATGTGCTCAGGTTGGCTATGATCTGCGCCATTTCCATTTTCAATTAAGGATAACTTAGAATAATTTGAAAATTTCGAGTTAGATGAGGAAACACAATTGTGACATATTTATTCTCTTATGTATAAGAATTGATATTTAAGTTCTCATTGTGAATTTAATGTAGAATTGTTAACTACGAGCATAGGGTCGAACTCGGTATTGATTTCTCTTGATGTTTGATGAAGTTGGAAATTGGTACTTGTTAAACCAAATTATATTATTTGTGTTATGATGTTTTTCCATCATAGGGAAGTTGCAGTTGCTCTTTATTTGATTGAGCCTTATTGTTGTTATTTCTGTGCTTGATTTTTTTATGTCTCATGCGTTCTTCTTATCTCTGGCAAGTAATCAGTGGTGTTTGTGTTTAAAGAGAAAAGATAATTATTTATTATTGATTAAAGATATATATATATATATATACACATAAAAAGACTATTTTGCCCTCACTTGAATATCTTTTAACACTCCCCTCAAGTTGGGATATAAATATCAAATAATCTCAACTTGTTACATAGAAAACTCACTCGAATTCCCCTTAGTGATTTAGTGAATATATCCGCTAATTGATCCTCCGTCCTTGTATGTTGAAGAATGATCTCTCCTTTCTGAACTTTCTCTCGTACGAAGTGACAGTCAACTTCCATGTGTTTAGTTCGCTCATGGAAGACATGATTATTTGCAATGTGAATAGCTGATTGATTATCATAATATAACACTGATGGATCTGATGTTTGCAAATCAATTTCTGATAATAACATCCTCAACCAGAGCAATTCACATGTTACATGTGTCATAGCTCTATGTTGCTTCTTACTTTTTCAGGCAACTAAATTATCTCCAAGAAACACACAATAACCCGATGTACATCTCCTATCAGTAGGACATCCACCCCAGTCTGCATCAGAGAAACCTATAATATCCAACTGTTTGTAATTCTTGAAGAGTAGTCCTTTACCTGGTGCTTCATTCACGTACTTAATAATTCTAAGTACAGCGTCTCGGTGAGTAGTACGGGGAGAACTCATGAACTGATTGACTACACTAACAACAAATGATATGTCAGGCCTTGTGACAGTAAGATAGTTTCAACTTTCCCACCAACCTTCTATACTTTCTTGGATCGCGTAATAATTCTCCATGTTCTGTATCAAGTTTCACATTGGGCTCCATAGGAGTATCTACTGGCTTTGCTTCAAGAAATCTAACTTCATTAAGAATATCAAGTACATATTTTCGCTAGGATAAATTGATACCTGCATGTGAATACGCAACTTCAATACCAATAAAATATCGCAAACGTCTAAGATCCTTGGTATTAAATTCTCTGTGCATAAACTACTTGAGCCGTTGTATACCATCTGAATCACTGCCAGTAATGATAATATCATCTACATATACCACCAGAAGAATACAATTAGCTGAGGAGACAGAGCTAAAAACTGAATGATCTACTTGGCATCGTTTTAATTTGAACCTGATAACATCATCACTAAATCTGCCAAACCAAGCACGAGGAGATTGCTTGAGTCCATACAAAGCTTTGTGCAAGTGGCATACCAAATTCTCCCCCTGAGCAACAAACCTAGGTGGTTGCTCCATGTACACTTCCTCGGACAAGTCACCATAAAGGAAGGCATTTTTCACATCTAGCTGGTGAAGAAACCAACCAAAACGTGCTGCAAGAGAAATAAAGATATGAACAGATGGAATTTTGGCAACTGGTGAAAAAGTGTCATCATAATCTACACCATATGTCTGATTATATCCCTTTGCAACCAATCGAGCTTTCAATCGGTCAAGAGTGCCATGAAGATGAACCTTAACGGTGAAGACCCAACGACAACCAACAGTTTGTTTCGCTGTAGGCAATGAAGTGAGTTCCCAAGTACGGTTCTCAATGAGTGCCTTCATTTCATCTTCCATTGCTTGTCGCCAGCCGGGTGAGCAAGAGCTTCGGCAACATTGCTAGGCACAGAAATAGAGGACAAGGACGAGACAAAGATGGAGAAACTATAAGATAAACGGTCATATGACAAGAAATTTGAAATAGGATGACGAGTGCGAAGACAATTAGAAAGACCACAACAATGAGCATAACGATCTACAGGACGACCAACACAAGAACGTGTACCTTTCCGAAAAGCGATGGGTAGATCAAGATCAGAGGAAGGTGCGGCAACTGGTGAAGGAACAGATGAATCATGTGTTGGCGAAGTCTGGACCACTGGAGTGGGAGCTTTACCACGCCGATGATATGTGCGCTCAGCAAATTGAAATCCTGTGGACGGTTCTGAAGGAAGTGAGAGTGGAGGAAGAGTTGGTAAGGCACATCCACTACTCTCAGGAGTCACTATGTGTTCCATTTGAGAATTGTAATATGGCTAATCCTCAAAGAATGTTACATCCGCTGATATGAGTACACGACGATGATTAGGATTGTAACATTTGTAGCCCTTATGAGTTCGAGAGTATCCGACAAAGATACATTTCTCTGCACGAGGCTCTAACTTATCAATACCTGGAGTAAGTTTATGTACAAAACAAACACAACCAAAGACACGTAAAGGTAATGGAAAGGGAGGACGATCTGGATGTAGTATGGAGAATGGTGTCTCCCCCTAAAGAATAGAAGTTGGAAGTCGATTAATTAAGAAACAAGCTATAAGAATAGCATGACCCCAAGAGGTTTTAGGTAGATGCATGTGAAACATTAGGCAATGTGCAACATCAAGAAGGTGGCGATTTTTATGCTCTACGACACCATTTTGTTGAGGTGTGTGCCAGAGTAGCAGTAGGAGCTGAAGGGCGTGTCACCTGCTGGGATTGAGCCAAGGCATCATACTCAGTATGTGTCAATGTAATAGAATCACCCATATTCCGCATACTAGTAGATTCTAGTGGAGTTTCTAAGAAAGAATCGTTCGCCTCTGCATAGGCAGCAAAGTTAGGCTGGAGCTCGGGATGAAGTGTATAACAATAAGCTTCTGTATGTCCAGCCCTTTAACAATGATTACAAAAACGGGAGCCACGACCACCCTAGAGATAGAGGCACTACGAGTACTGACGCCTCCATCACGACCTCTACTTGGAATAAAACCACGACCACGACCCCGAAAACCACTACCGCGAGCTCCACGTGCATTAGTGCCATGAGAAATCATAGCACTTGTCTCCACAGCTGGAGTGACCTTTTCAGTAACAGTCGAACGAAGAACTCGAGAAAAAATTTCATCCAATGTAGGAAGGGAACTCTCAGATGTAATCTGTTGGCGAAGCGGGGAATATTCGGGTCCTAATGCCTTGAGATATAGTATTACTCGAAGATCCTCTTGTCGTTTGATGAGGACAGTTGGATCATTCAAGGCTGGAAGGTAAGTATCTAATTGCCTACAAAGTGTCGTAAAACGAGCATAATGCTAAGATAAAGACTGATTCCCATGGTCAAGACCAAATAGAGCCTCCCACGTATCGCATACTCTTATCCTGTCATTCTCTCCAGAATAAAGTGAAGCACACTTTTCCCAGACTTCCTTAGCCGTTTGGCACTGAATAAAGTGTGGACTAATTTTAGGATCCATGCTATTTCACAACAGAGTACGGATCGTGGCATCTCCAGCAAGCCAATCAGGCACCTTACTCTCATCTGATGAGACCGTAGATTTAATATAATTACTCTGTTTAGTTGCAGTGAGGTAAACTTCAATAGCCGTAGACCAAGATGCATAATTAGTTCCATCTAACTTGACAGAGGTCATTTGCAATTGTGGCAAACCAGTAGAGGATCCCGAAACAGTCATTAGTGAACAAGAACACAATTAAACTCAAGCACAGTACGATTGAACCCAAGAACAATGCCACAACGATTAATCAGCCAAACCAATGTCACATTAAATCAGCCAAACCAACATACACAGTAATAATCTCCCCTTCCTCAACCATATTAGCAACAACGTCAAACTCCAGAACACTAATTCACCTCATTCAACTATACAGTAGCGCTTATAAGATACTTACATCAGCAATCGTGGGTTTTGTTTTATTATTTAATTTCAATAGTAACAATCATCTGACCTAGGAACCTTCAGCCGAAGCCTAGTGGAGAGCCGCCAGACCTGGACGACTTCGGTTAGCGCTGGAAAAGGGGTCGCCTGGCCTGGGCGACTTCAATCGACGCCGGAAATTGGGTCTCTTAGTCTAGTCGACTTTAATTGGCACCGAAAATAGGTTCGCTTGGCCCGGGCGACCTCAGATTTGGCTCGCCGAAGCTGGGCGACCTCGAATTTGTCTCACCAGAGCCGCGCGACCTCGGATCTGGGGCGCCGAGCCGGGAGATGGTCGCTGGCCTCGTACGACGTTGGGTTAAGGTCGTCGGCCTTATGCGACTCCGAGTTGAGGGGTAATCAGTGACGATGATGGCTGTGGAGGACGACGACACCATAGGTTTACGATGGTACCGTAGGTTTACGATGATGAAGGCTCTGATACCATGTTTGTGTTTAAGGAGAAACGATAATTGTTTATTATTGATCAAAGAGAGTATATATATAAGCAAACCCTATAGACATAAAAAGACTATTTTGCCCTCACTTGAATATCTTCTAACAAGTGGTATTAAGATGGGTAGCAACTGTTAATATTACATGTAGTGGAATTTTGCTGCCTTTATCTCCATAGTTTTTACTTATTGCAATTTTATTCTAGATATTCCTTCTAACTAATTCATCTAGCTCTTGCTTATCATTTATCCCAAGTTAGGAAGATAACAAGAATTAGAGTCACATGGACCTTCCTTGTTGTATAAATAACGAAAATATGTCTTGATAGAGTTTATTGACTTGTTCTATGTATGTTAGGTTGGAAACTTAGAATTGTTACTTGGAGTTGCATTAGCACTTCCTTTTCAATTAAGATGATTCTCTCTTACATTTTGCTAAGAAATGCTGATAGCTTGACTAGATTTGGTATTTCTATCATGATATTTTATGGAGTTGGGATTTGTAATTTGAATTTATGTTATGCTCCTCATCTACTACCATCAACAAGATGCAGAAATCTATCAAAAGGTTTATGTAGATTGTTAGAAAATATTGGTTAGTTGTGAGGGTAACCTATTCTGATTTTTTTGGGCTTAAGTACACCTCAAGTGCCATAAGTTGTGTACGACGCTCACTTTAATGTCAAAACTTTCAAATTGATCACTTTAATGCTAAGTTTTTGTAACTTTGATCACTTAAGTGCCAACTTTTTTTAAAAACGATCATTTTAGTGCCAACTCTGATTTAAGCTGACGTGGCTCGCCGAAAATCAGACACGTGTATTTATTATTATTATTATTATTTGAGCTGACGTGGCTCATAGGATTTGGCACTGAAGTGATCGTTTTTAAAAGAAGTTGGTACTTAAGTGATCGAAGTTACAAAAACTTAGCACTAAAGTGATCGAATTTACAAAAACTTAGTACTAAAGTGATCGATTTGAAAGTTTTGACACTAAAGTAAGCGCCGTACACAACTTATAGCACTTGAGGTGTACTTAACCCGATTTTTTTGAATACAATAGAATTATTATCTTTCTACATGGTATCAGAGCAATTGTCGACCACCTTCAAACATCCATCGTCCACTGTAGTCGTCGTCCGCTGAAGTCGCCAAAGCCTGGCAAAGCTAGGTCCGGCATCGCCTAAGCTGACGAGTTCAGATCTGGCGTCATCTGGTGTCGCCTAGGTCGGCGCAGCCCAGATCCGGCTTCGCCTAGGCTGGTGAAGCTCGGACCCATCGTCATCCGGTGTCGCCTAGGCCGGCAAAGCCCAGACCCAGCGTCGCTTGGGCTGGTGAAGTTCAGAGCCATCGTCGCCTAGGTTAGGGAGCCCAGATCTGAGGCCTTCCGATGCCCAGCAAGCCTTGTTTCGGTGTCCTCCTGCACCTTCAAAGCGCTCTGCTTCTTCACTCGCTTCTTCTTTCTTCTTCTTCTTCTTCCCTTTTTGGGTTTGAAGGGAAATACCAATTCAAAACACGTTTCTAGGGCTTTCCTTCTCCTTAAACTATCATCTTCTTATACCCCTTAGAGACACGTGCAGGGATGAACCGAAAGCAAAACCTCCAACACCTTCAAGTTTGCTGTTCTGTTCGATCTTTGACATTTTTTTTTTCGATGTTCTATTTTGTTTGGTGACTACAATTAGGTTTCTTTTCTACTGGTGTTGTTGCCTGCGTTGAGCCATCCATTTCTTCTCTATTTCTATTTGTGTTCTATGCATATTCCTTGTCCATAGGAATTCGTAGTAAGTCCCGTTGACTCTCTCCGGTTATTGTGGTGTTCTAGCTGCAAGGGCATGTATTATTGGAGACTTACATGACACTTTTAGGTTGTTTCTTCTTGATGTGTTGTGGCTGATTGAACCTATTTCTGATTGGTTTGGATACTGTGATTTTGACTACAACTGAGTTTGGAGCATTTTATGTGGCAGTTGATGCATTGGTTGTGTTGGAGCATTTTTGTGTGGCAGTTGAAGTCAATATAGATGAGTTACTTTTGAATTCCTATCTAGAAGAACATATATTATATTTTGGCTGACACTTGCTGGGATTACTTTTGGTGTGGCTATTATGTTAAAGACAAAATTGGGAATGAAGTTGTGAGCTATTTTGGATTGAGTCTCAATTACTCGATTGCTGTGACGTTCATTTTGTGTTTGGACTTGATCAAATTCGTTATTCACTGATGGCTACTGGATCAAGTTCTGAATCTCCGTTTAGTCATCTTCAATTGACCTCTGTCAAGTTCGATGGCATAAATTATCTATCATGGTCTATAGCTATTGAAGTCTATCTAATTGCCACCGAACAACTTGATTTCCTTACGTCTACGACACCGTCTGATAAAGAGAAACTTGCCAAGTAGACTGCATGAGACGCTATGATTCGAACCCTTCTATGAAATGGCATGGATCCTAAGGTTAGTCCTCACTTTATTCAACGTAAGACTGCTAAGGCGATCTGAGAGAAATGTGTGTTGCTCTATTCTGGACAGAATAATATGACGCGTGTATGTGACACATGGGAAGTATTATTTGATATTTAGCATGGGGATAAATCCTTATAGGATCATTATTCTCGGTTTACGACCATTTGCCAACGATTGGATACTTATCTTCTTGCCTCGAATGATCCAAATGTTTTGGCCAAGCGACAAGAGGATCTGCGAACAATATTATATCTCAAGTCATTGGGGCCACAATATTCGTCTCTTCGGCAACATATTACACCACAGAGCCCACTTCCTACAGTGGATTAAGTCTTCTCTCAAGCTCTTCGCTCTACAGTCATTGAGAAAGTTTCATCCATGCCAACTTTGGAGACGAGCGCTATGCTTTTTCATGGTCCTGGTGGACGTAGGAGTCGTGATCAAGGTTACCGAGCTCGTGGACGTGACTTTGTTTATAGTGGTAGCCGTGGAGGTCACGATGGAGGAGTCATTACTCGTGGTGCCATTAGTTTTGGGAGTAGTCGTAGTTCACGCTATTGCCATCATTGTCAAAGAGTTGGTCATATATAAGTTTATTATTATACTCTTCACCCAGAGCTCAAACCAACTCTGCTGCTTATGCCAAGTGGAAAATCCTATTGCTCCTCCTTCACCGACTCCATCTAGCTCGAGCACAACACAAAGTACAGGCGATTCAGTTACATTGACACGTGCGGAGTATGATACAATAATTCGCTCTCAACAGATGACAGGAACTTCAGCTCCTGCTGCTACTTTGGCACAAACTTTCAAAGGTAGTTCATCTTGTTTGTTTTCTGCAACGTCCGACTCTTGGGTCATAAGACTTTGAAGCTACCAATCACATGGCTGGTAACTCTAATCTACTATCTTCATTTCATTCTATGTCTCCTTCACTGTCAAACTCGGTTACAATAGCAAATGGCTCTCAATCTTAGATTACTGGTATAAGAGTTGCTCATTTGAGTCCCTTTCTTTCTTTATCATCTGTCCTTCAGCTATCCTAATCTCTACATAATTTGATTTCTGTTAGCTCATTAACTAAACAATTGAATCGCTCTATAACTTTTTCTGCTCTCGCTATATCTTTTTCAGGATCTAAGGACTAGACAGACGATTGGTGGGGGACATGAATCAAATGGCTTATACTATCTTAACAAGAAGGTGTTAGCTGCCGTAATCCACTGATGTATATCAAATACATCGTCGAGCTGGTCGTTCGCCACCAAACATACTTCAGCGTCTATTCCCTGAGTTTGAGTTTGTGAGTTCTTTTCAATATGAGGCGTGTCAGTTTGGTAAACATCATAGAGCGTCTTTTCCTTCCCGTATTCAGAGTCATGTGTCAAGTCCATTTGAGCTGGTTCAATTAGATGTATGGGGTCCATGTCGTGTGTCTTATGTTTATGGATTCATATATTTTGTTACATTCGTGGATGATTTTTCCCGAATGACTTGGTTATTCTTAATAAAGGACCGTACATAAATTTTTCGTTGTTTTCGACTATTCTACTTCGAAGTGTTGAATCAATATAATATCTCTATCAAATATTTACGGTCAGAAAATAATGGAGAATATATTGCTACAATTTCTAGTTTCTAGCCATTTCTTGATTCTCATGGTATTATCCATCAGACTTCCTATTCATATACCTCTCAACAGAATGGTGTTGGTGAACGTAAAAATCATCATCTTCTTGATGTTGCTCGTTGTCTTATATTTCATATGAATCTACCTAAAATTTTTTTGGGGCCATGCTGTTCTTACAGCGTGTTATTTAATTAATAGGCTTCCAACTTCTATTCTTCAAGGAGAGATGTTGATTTCGAAGAAGAAGTGTTGATTTTGAAGAAGAACAATAGTTTCTTCTATTTCTTCGATAATAAAAGTTACAGAGAACATTACACATAAATAGCTAGGACAACAATGCTAAAGAAAGGAAATAAAAACAGAAAAGGGAAAAAAATTTCTACTTCATAAACTTGAGGATCTAGAATAAAGGAAATAAAATAAATGGAAACAAACGGAATCATATCCCAGGATGTTCTCCTGATTTTTCGAGATCCATGATTTTTCGAGATCTTCTCTTGATCTTTCGACACCCCCCCTCAAGTTGGTCAGTAAATATCTATCATGCCCAACTTGCCGATGAGATGCTCGAAGTTAGGTCTGAACAGGCCCTTCGTAAGAATGTCAGCTATTTGTTGCGTTGTTGGCACAAATGGCATACAAATATGGAAACAAACGGAATCATATCCAGGATGTTCTCCTGATTTTTCGAGATCCATGATTTTTCGAGATCTTCTCTTGATCTTTCGACACCCCCCCTCAAGTTGGTGAGTAAATATCTATCATGCCCAACTTGCCGATGAGATGCTCGAAGTTAGGTCTGAACAGGCCCTTCGTAAGAATGTCAGCTATTTGTTGCGTTGTTGGCACAAATGGCATACAAATAGCTCCTGCATCAATCTTCTCCTTGATAAAGTGTCTATCGATCTCAACATGCTTAGTTCTGTCATGTTGTACTGGATTATGTGCAATGTTGATTGCAACCTTGTTGTCATAGTACAGCTTCATAGGCAGTTTCACTGGTACTCGAAGTTCTTCTAGTACTCGTGTTACCCACAACATCCCACAGACTCCATGGGCCATTGCTCGGTACTCTGCTTCTGCACTACTTCGTGCTACCACATTCTGCATTTGTACTTCGCCAAGTAACTAAGTTCCCCCAGACATATGTACAATATCCTGAAGTCGACCTTCTGTCAGTAATTGACCCCGCCCAGTCTGCATCTGTGTATGCTTCAATTTCTTGTTGAGTAGACTTTTTGAATAGCAGACTTTTTCCAGGTGTGCTCTTTAAGTATCTCAAGATCCTATACACAGCCTCAAGATGTCTTTCATAGGGAGAATGCATAAATTGGCTTACCATACTCACAACAAAGGCAATATCTGGCCGAGTATGTGATAAATAGATTAGTTTCCCCACAAGCTTATGGTATCTTGATGTATCAACAGGAACCTCATCTTTGTCATCTCCAAATTTCTGATTTGGATCTATTGGAGTATCTGCTGGTCTACAACCACTCATTCCAGTCTCCTTTAGAAGATCCAAGACATATTTCCTTTGTGAAACTACAATTCCCTTCTTTGATCGAGCCACCTCCATTCCAAGGAAATACCTTAGAGTTCCCAAGTCCTTGATCTCAAATTCAGAAGCAAGACATTCTTTCAACCTGTTCATTTCGGCAATATCATTCCTAGTGAGAATAATGTCATCAACATATACTATCAGAATTGCAACCTTCCCATCACGAGAATGTTTCACAAACATGGTATGATCAGTTTGTCCTTGATCATACCATTGTTTCTTCACAAATTGAGTGAACTTCTCAAACTAGGCCATTGGTGATTGTTTCAGTCCATATAGTGACTTCTTCAATTTACAAACCTTTGATCCAAACTTTTTGTCAAAGCCTGGGGGGAAGTCCATGTATACTTCCTCCTCCAAATCTCCATTCAAAAATGCATTCTTCACATCTAGTTGTTACAGAGGCCAATCAAGATTGGCTGCAAGTGATAGGAGCACTCTGATAGTGTTTAGCTTAGCAACTGGAGCGAAAGTCTCAGAGTAATCGATGCCACAAGTCTGCGTGAATCCTTTGGCAACCAATCGAGCTTTATACCTTTCAAGAGACCCATCATCCCTATGCTTGGTTGTGAATACCCATTTGCATCCAACCATGGACTTTCCTTTGGGTAGATCCACCATATCCCATGTTCCATTTTTTTCAAGAGCTTTCATCTCTTCAAGAATTGCTTCCTTCCACTCAGAAACTTGTAGAGCATCCTGCACAGTTTTGGGAATCTCCACACAAGACAAGGTTGAGGTAAAGGCACGAAAATTGGGTGAAAGACTCTCGTAATACACATAATGAGACATAAGATGTTTGGTACAAGACCTAACTCCTTTCCGAATAGCAATAGGTATGTCAAGTTCATCAGTAGTCTCAACATTTTGTTGACTATCAGGTTGGACAGATTGAGTTGGAGCATTACCTGACGATTGTATGGAGTTCTGGTAATGTCCTGGTTCGGACTCATGGCACCCTAAAGGAGCAGAAGACTTATTTCTTTGCGTTTTGTTTCTTCTCGTGTAGACTTGAGCATAAGATGGAAGTTCAGCATTCTTGGTACTAGTTTCACACCTGTTACGCTCACAAGTAGGATGAGATGCCAAAATAGGTAGACCCGAACTTTCATTATTTGGTTCAAAATATTTATTTGGTTCAAAATCAGGTATGAGAGTTGCTCGAAGAGGATTTTCAGATTCTGCAAGATGAAAAGACTCGATAATGGAGTTGTGCGAATCTATACTTTCTTTCCCCCCCTGAAGATGAGCTCCAAAAAAAGGCGTTAATTCAAAAAAAGTGACATCCATGGTGACAAACATTTTTTTGGAAATTGGATCAAAGCATTTATACCCTTTTTGGTTCGGTGCATAACCAACAAACACACATCTTTTTGCTCTAGAATCAAGTTTGCTCCGATTTCTATCATGGATGTGTACAAAAGAGGTACAACCAAATAGTTTTAAAGGCACGGCTGTAGTAAGTCTAGAGGCCGGATAGGTCCTTTGAAGGACTTTCGGGGGTGTTTGAAACTTTAGCACTCTGGAAGGCATTCTATTGATAAGGTATGTGGATGTAAGAAGAGCTTCACCCCATAGGTATGTGGGAACTTTAGTGGTGAAGAGTAGAGCTCTAGTTACTTCTAAAAGATGTTTATTCTTCCTCTCTGCCACCCCATTTTGCTGAGGGGTGTCAGGACAAGAACTTTGATGCACAATTCCTTTTTCCAAGAAAAATTGTCCCAGAATTTTATTGAAGTATTCTCTCCCATTGTCACTCCTGAAAATCTGGATTTGCACTTGAAATTGTGTATGTATCATGGTGTAAAAGTTTTTGAAAATAGACTCTACGTCAGATTTCTCTTTTAACAAGTACACCCAACTTGTTCTCGTATGATCATCAATAAATGTAACAAACCATTTTTTTCCTGAGGGTGTAGGAATCAAAGATGGTCCCCAAACATCACTATGAATTAAAGAGAATGGTTTAGACGACTTGTAGGTTTGAGAGGGAAAGTTTGTTTGATGATGTTTGGCTAATTCACAGAATTCACACTAAAATGAAGATGGACTTTTATTCAAAAACAACTTTGGGAACAAGAACTTCAAATATTGAAAATTCGGATGACCAAGCCTATAATGCCATAACATAATATCATCATCCTTACAAACAGTAACATATTCAAAACAACTACCCTGAACTTGTATAGCCGAGCTTGTTCCATCTTCAAAGAAATAGAGTCCTCCACTCTCTCAAGCATTGCCAATCGTCCTCCCCGAGGTCAAGTCCTGAAACTCACAATGACATGGGAAAAAATTAGCTTGACACTTTTGATTGGAGGTTATTTTACTAATGGATAGCAAGTTACAAGATAGCTTTGGAACATGAAGGACATTATGAAGTGTGAGGGTAGAGGACAGCTTGATGGATCCTAATCCAGCTATAGCCGAAAGGGAACCATCTGCAATAGTCATTTTTTTATTCCCTGCACACGGATTATAGGTGGAAAAGAGCTTTGAACAACCTGTCATATGATCAGTTGCTCCTGAATCAAGAATCCATGGAGTTTTTTGGTGTAGATTTTCTATGAGGAAAGTAGTAGAAAAATGATTACCTTGATGGGCTAAAGAACAAGAGGGATTTAAAGAAGGTTGTGGAGATTGAAGAAGTCTGTACAGATGCTCTAATTGTTCCTTTGTGAATGAAACCAAATATGATTTTATTTGCTCTTCCTCATTTGTCGCCTGGAACGCACGACCATCATTACTGCTCTTTCTCTTCCAGCCTTCTTTTTTCCAATTCTGCGGTTTCCCATGAATTTTCTAGCAAGTTTCTTTGGTATGCCATGGTTTCTTGCAATGTTCACACCATGGTTTCTTCCTTCTCTCTTCTTCAGAATCAAACCCCTGAGCTACAAGTGCAGACTTCTCAGAAAGAGGATTCTCATTTGTTTCCAAATCACGTAGCATGATTCGCCTTCGAGATTCCTCCCTTCTAACTTCAGAGAAAACCTCGCGGATGGATGGTGGAGGTTTTTGACCGATAATTCTACCTCTCACTTCATTCAAGTTTCGATTAAGGCCAGCTAGAAACATATACACTCTATCATTCTCTTCTCTCTTCATTTGTCTCTTGCAATCAGCCGAACTCTCCCATGTATCATCATAACATTGGTCTAATTCCTGCCATAAAGTCACTATTTCATTGAAGTAAACAGTTACCTCACGGTCTCCTTGCCTTGATTGCCATAGCTTTGTCTTCAATTCAAAGATCTGAGAAGAGTTCTCCAAATCAGAATATGTTTCTCTCACAACGTCCCACACATCTTTAGTGGTCGGAAGGAATAGATGCGGTTTTCCAATTGCTGGCTCCATATAGTTGATCAGCCAGGCAATCACTAAATAGTTCTTCGATCTCCAAGCCTTCCATCTTGGATCATTTTTTGCTGGTTCTTTTTCCTCGCCTGTCAAGTGGCCAAGCTTGCCTCTTCCATCAATTGCTAGCTTCACCGATTGAGCCCACTCCAAATAATTTCGGCCATTCAATCGGTGAAGTGTTAATAGCAGGCTGGAATTGTGGGAGAATTGCTCTCTAAGATTGCTCGATTGGCCAGAGAGATTAGTTGAAATTTTCTCTGGCTCGACACCAGAATTGGTGTCCTTACGAGCGCCGATCATTGCTGTTTTCACCATAGTAGGAGCTGGATTAAAAAAATCAGCTCTGATACCATGTTGATTTCGAAGAAGAAGTGTTGATTTTGAAGAAGAACAATAGTTTCTTCTATTTCTTCGATAATAAAAGTTACAGAGAACATTACACATAAATAGCTAGGACAACAATGCTAAAGAAAGGAAATAAAAACAGAAAAGGGAAAAAAATTTCTACTTCCTAAACTTGAGGATATAGAATAAAAGAAATAAAATAAATGGAAACAAACGGAATCATATCCCAGGATGTTCTTGTGATTTTTCGAGATCCATGATTTTTCGAGATCTTCTCTTGATCTTTCGACAAGAGACACCATTCTCTACTTTACATCTAGATCGTCCCCTCTTTTCTTTACTTCTTCGAGTCTTTGGATGTGTTTGTTTTGTACATTCTCTTACTCTAGGTCTTGATATGTTGGATCCTTATGCTGAAAAATGTATCTTTGTGGGATACTCACGTACTCAAAAGGGATGCAAGTGTTACAGCCCAACTCGTCGTCGTGTATTTATGTTTGCAGATGTGGCATTCTTTGAAGAACAATCATATTTTACCTCTGAGATTGTTCCCCACAATATCTGATGATGGTGATGGTTGTGTCATACCAACACTTCCACCTCCTTCACTTCTACAAGCTACATCCACATGATTTCAGTTTACTGAGAGCACCTATCAACGACGCAGTACAACACCTGCTATGATGATACAACCTTCAACAGTATCTGATTCATCTGTTCCCCCATCTATTGCAGCACCAGTCCCGGATTCAGATTTGCCTATTGCTTTTAGAAAATGTACACGATCTTGTGTTGGTCGTCCTGTTGACCGTTATGCTCCATATTCCGGTCTTTCTGATTGCATTAGTACGCATCATGCTCTTTCTAACTTTCTATCATATGATAGTTTATCTCCTACTTTCTCTGCCTTTGTCTCATTTTGTCTTCTGTTTCTATGCCTAGCAGTGTTGCTGAAGTTCTTGCTCATCCAGGATGGCATCGTGCCATGGACGATTAAATGCAAGCGCTCATTGAGAACCAAACTTGGCAACTTACTTTGTTGAAATGGCTAAAATTTTATTTCCAAATTAGCTAGCTGTCTAATTATTCCTTAATTGATTTCTTGTAGTTGGTAGTTGTCCAATTAGTCATATTAGTTAGCTGTTAGTTGTGAGAATATTAGATTAGCCGAATTATGGGGAATAGTTATCTATTTCCTTTTCGACCTTGTGCATAACTCTTATAAGAAGGAATCTGTAACCTATTGGAATGATAAGGAAAAATATATTTCCTCACTTACATCTTCATGGTATCAGAGCTAGAAACTCTTGCAAACCTTCGTTAGTCTTGCGTTCTTTGTTTCTATCTTATATTCACCATGTCCGATAAAACCCCCAAGAATATTCCAATTTCCATCAAAATGCAACTTTCAGGAAAAAAAAATCTGACACACACTGAATCTCACCCAATTCAGATCACTATGATCAAGCTGAATGGTGATAATTTTCTTCGGTGGTCATAGTCTGTTCGAATGTATATCCGAAGGAGAGGGAAGATGAGATATTTGACTAGGGAAAAATCGAAACAACAAAAACAGACTTGATTTGGGCTGTTTGGGATGCTAAAAATTCAACAGTGATGACGTGGCTGGTGAATTCTATGAAGGAAGAAATTGGACCCAAATTGTGGGATAGCGTAATGACATGTATTCTGATTTGGGGAACCAATCCCAAATCTATGAGTTGAAGTTGCAGCTCAATGAGATAAGCAAGGAGACGATACGGTCAAAAAGTATTTCAATATCTTAATAAGGCTGTGGCAGGATCTTGATCTCTTCAACAATTATAAGTAGAGGTCCATTGAAGATTTCCAGCACTGTAAGAAGGTAACTGAAGCTGATCATATTTTTAAGTTTCTTGCAGGTCTTCGTAATGAATTTGATGAAGTTAGAGCAAGATACTTAGTAGACAACCCTTTCCACATATTGGTGAAGTCTTTTATGAAGTTAGAAGAGAAGAAAGTCAGATGAGTGTTATGCTTGGTAAACCCAATATCGAAGCAAAAGCCTCTACTTGAGGGTATTTTGATGCCTCGGCTTTGGTTGGTTCTGAAGTAAATGTTGGCAAGTTGAGTTCCACTACATGCAGGACAGATGAGAAGCCTCGTGTATGGTGTGATCACTGTAATAGGCCATAACATACTCGGGAAACATGTTGGAAAATCCATGGGAAGCCAGCATCGTCTATGAGAGGAGACAAGATAGGAAGCAGAACCTATCCTTTGGCTACTGAAGCTGAAACTAATCCATTCAGCAAGGAGCAGATTGTTCATCTCTTGCAACTACTGAAGTCTAACTCAGATAGGGTAAACCAACATCATCTATTGCCCAAAAAGGTAGTAATGCAAATGCTCTTTCTGGTTTCTCTACTACTACCTCTTGGGTTATTGATTCGGGAGCCTCTGATCACATGACAAGTCTTCACTAAATATTCAAATCCTATTCTCCTTGTCTGGGTAATAAAAAAAATTCGAATAGTCGATGGTAGTTTCTCACCCATTGTGGGGAAAGGCTCTATAAAAATTTCAGATTATATAGACCTTTTGAATGTCCTACATGTTCCTAAACTTGCTTGTAACCTTTTTTCTATTAGCAAATTGTCTAAAGATTCTAATTGTCGTGTCATTTTCTTTGACTTCTATTGTGAATTTCAGGAGTAGATTTCGGGGAAGACGATTGGCACGGCTAGAATGGTTGATGGTCTCTACTACTTTGATGAGTCAGTCTACTTCCTATTCATCTCCTGTCCAAGAATAGATTTTAGTTTGGCATCATAGACTAGGACATCCTAGTTTTGAATACTTAAGACATTTGTTTTCGTCTTTGTTTAAGGGTGTAGTTTTGTCATCACTTCATTGTGAAAGTTGTCTTCTTTCTAAAAGTACTCGAGTCTATTATACTACGAAGCCCTATCGTGCATCCAAACCTTTTTACTTAATTCATAGTGATGTTTGGGGTCCCTCACCTATCATTACTATGACAAGAAAAAGATGGTTTGTGACTTTCATTGATGATCACACAGGCTTGAGTTGGGTCTATATGATGACTGCTAAGTCTGAGGTTGAAATATTGTTCAACGATTTTTATCACATGGTTGCAAATCTCTTTCAAACTCAAATAGCATTTTGCGTACTGACAATGGTACAAAGTTTTTCAATCAGTGTTTGGGGACTTTTTTGAGGGAAAAAGGTGTACAACAACAATTCTCTTGTCGTGACACACCCCAACAAAAAAGAAAAAACAAGCATCTTCTTGAAGTAGCTCGTACTAGGGGTGAGCAAATCGGACCGCCCGAATTGGGGTCAGACCGGATGAATGGTCCGGTCCCAGTTCTAAGTAGGTTTGGTCCGGTTTCCGATTCCTAATATTAGAACAGATGGTCAGGCGGTCCGGTTCCCGATTCTAGGGGTATAGGACTGGACCGGACCGGTCGAATTTCTTTTTATTTTTAAAAAGTGACTTAAGTTGCAAGAAGAAACCCTAAGCATCGACATAGGCCGCCGACTCTCCGTCTCCTCCTCTCCACTCTTCTATTTCTGCTGCTTCCTACTTATTTCTGTCTTTTCTCTCGAAGATCATCGTTGTTTCATGCGTCGCGAGGTGTCGCTCTTTTCAAGGTTTTCCTCCTTCGTGGGTGGTTTTTGCTTTTTGTTCGTGTCGTGTCGTGGGAGAGGGCGAAGATGAAGAGAGCTTCTATATTCTGACACCTCTTGTATGAGAAGAGCTCCGACAATGGAGTTCTTCCTTGAGCACATACATCAACTCTTTGAGCCCCGCCCGACCAAATTGCTTCATATTTCGATTACTTCCTTTTTTCTTTTGTTTGTCAATTTTTTTCAATTCAATTTTTTTCTGGGTTTCATTGTTCTGCTCCTCTTCTGTTCCTGTGAAGTTGAGATGTTTTCTGTACAGTTCCGTCTCATTTTACTGAGGAACAAACGACGAATAAGAATTACTATTATCTCAATGGAGGCGAATAAGAAATTTAATCGTGCTATTGGTTCCTTGGAACCAACCCGGAACCGGATCGGACCGACGGTCCAGTTCGGTTCCCGGTTTTCGTGGTGGTTGGTCTAGTCCCCGGTTCCAAAAAATGGGAACCAGGACCACCGGTCCGGTTCCTGGTTCTTGAGGGGAACCGGACCAGACTGGGAACCGATCACCCCTAGCTCGTACTCTAATATTTTCTATGAATATTCCTAAGTACTTGTGGGGCGAGGCTGTGTTGACTGCATCATATTTAATTAATCGGATGCCTACTCGGGTTCTTCAATATATCACACCTTTAGGGTGTTTCAAGAAGGAATTTCCAATAGCTCGTATTCATTCATATTTACCTTTAAAGGTCTTTGGTTTTGTTGTTTGTGTTCATTTACCTGCTCCCTTACGGTCTAAGCTTGATCCTAGAGCTATAAAATGTGTTTTTATTGGTTACTCTCCAACTCAAAAGGGCTACAAGTGCTATGATCCTCAAACCAAAAAAACCTACGTTAGCCTTAATCTCTTGTTTCTTGAACTACAACCTTTTTTCCCAAAAACAATTCTTCAGAGGGAGCGGGATGGTGAAGATAAATTTTTGGGTGTATCTCTTCCTAATCCGATCCCGATTTTGACTTCAACCAAATCTATTCTATCTCCTGTGTCAGCCCAAACACCTATGCCAAAAAGTATTGATGTTTCAAAGACAAGGAGAGAAAAAAGTATTAGATTTTGAGTTTCAAGTCTATTCTAGAAGAAAGACGCTTCAAATGGCAAGAGACCATCTTATTCTAGAACCGCATCAGTCTGAAGCCTCGAAAGATGACTCCTCTTATCCTTCCGGTAATTTTGATCCTATTTCACCTTTAGTATCTTTTTTTGATTTGAGTCATTCTATCATTGATATTCCTATGGCGCTTCGAAAAGGGGTAAGGTCTTGTACTCCGCATTCTATTGCAAATCATGTGTCATACCAAAAGCTGTCACACTATTATAGAGCATTTGTCGTAAATTTATCTCACATATCTGTTCCTAGAAACATTAAAGAAGCCTTGAATGATCCAAAGTGGAAAGTGGCAGTAGAGGAAGAGATAAAGGCACTTGAGAAAAATGGCACTTGGGAGTTAGTTGATTTACCAAAAGGGAAGAATATAGTTAGCTTCAAATGAATGTTTACAGTGAAGTGTAAATCGGATGAAAGCGTTGAGAGGTATAGGTCAGACTTGTGGCAAAGGGATTTACACAAACTCATGGAGTTGATTACCATGAGATATTTGCTCCAGTTGCCAAGGCAAATTTTATTCGAATTTTATTATCCTTGGCTGCTAATTTTGATTGGCCTTTATATCAGTTGGACGTCAAGAATGCTTTCTTGAATGGTGACTTGGAAAAAGAAATCTTGGTGGATATGCTACCTGATTTTAAGGAAGTGGATGGCAAAAAAAAGAGTCTGTGTGACTAAAGAAATCATTGTATGGACTGAAGCAATCGCCCAGAGCATGGTTTGAGCAGTTTGGGCATGTTATAAAGAGACTCGGCTACTGTCAAAGTCAAGGAGATCACACCCTGTTCTATAAACACTAAGGATGGTAAAAGTGCTATCTTGATTGTTTATGTTGATGACATAATATTAACAGGAGATGATATTAGTGAACTAGAAAATCTAAAAAGGAGTTTGGCCTTTGAGTTTGAAATTAAAGACTTGAGTGTTTTGAAGTATTTTCTTGGTATAGAAATTGCAAGGTCTAAGGAGGGTATATTTGTTAATCAACACAAATATGTGCTCGATTTACTAAAGGAAATGGATTTACTTGGGTGTAAAGCTGCAGATACACCTGTGGAACCCAACCTGAAGCTAGAACCTGCAAAGAACAAAGAAGTAGTGGATCAAGAACGGTATCAAAGACTAGTCGAGTGGCCGATCTACTTGTCTCACACACGACCAGATATAGCTTTTGTAGTGAGCATGATAAGCCAGTTCATGCATTCACGAGATCCAAAGCATTTTGAAGCTGTTTACAAGATCTTGCGATACTTGAAGTGATGTCCGGGAAAAGGTTTGATGTTCAGGAAGCGGAGACATTTACAGGTAAAAGTATATACCGATGCAGATTGGGCTGAGAGTATTTCAGATAGGAGGTCTACTTCTGGTTATTGCACTTTCGTTGGCGGTAATTTTGTTACTTGGAGGAGCAAGAAGTAGAATGCGGTGGCAAGAAGTAGCGTTGAAGCTGAATATCAATCTGTAGCTCTTGGTATGTGTGAGGTGATGTGGATTAAAAAGATTCTGGAAGAATTGAAATTTTCGGATTCCCAACCAATGAAGGTCTACTGTGACAACAAAGCAGCAATTACAATTGCACATAATCCGGTCCTCCATGATCGTACAAAACATGTGGAGGTGGATAAGCATTTCATTAAAGAGAAGCTTGACATTTTTTTTTTGGTAAGGTAAGTATGTATTGAGACTTTCCAAGAATGCTGGATACAAGTGAGAACCGGACACAAAAATCATGAACCCAAAAAGGCAACAAAGTGCCTAAAGGGGTTCAAAGGTGAACCGGTTGTAAGAGACAATTACGCATATAAGCGAGGCCAACAGGAGGCCGAGAGCAACAAGGGGGAAGGAAGGGCTAAACAAATAGCCAAAAGAAATTAAAAAAACAGCGGCCAAACAGTAGCATAAACCTACAAAAACTAACCCAGTCAGAATAGTCTTCAATCTGCAAGGGGGGCAGCAACCAGACGACCAAACCGTGGCAAAAAGGATCAGTAGATCGTCTCCAATTAGTGCAGGAAGACTCAGTGACGAAAAGGTAGAATAAAAAACATGCAATGAAGGAAAATAGAGAAACAAACAGAATGCCGGCGGAGAAATATCACAACAACAGAATGGTCCCTGTAACCAGCCAGAGGACAGTGGCATTGCAATCCTGCAATCATCCCAAAATAGAATATGGACGTGGAGAATAATAGAGAACAACCAACACATAGTAAGTTGAAAATCCATGATTGGTCAAGATGTCTTCAAAGGTACGAGCCAAGTCAGTCATCAAAAATAGAAGAGGGGATACCCCAATTCCTTTGCACACGCCTATTTCGAGGATTGTCTTCGACGCAACCAAGAGTAAGGGCTTTATCCTTGACAACATTGACGAGGTGCTGAATAATACCCAACACAAAGAGAGGCTTCAGTCTAAAAAGGATGTGATTTCTCTCGATCCAAATGATATGACATAAAGCACTGAAAGAAAATCTAGCCAAATGATGAGGGAAGGAGTGACCACCAAGGTGTTGCATAGGCTAACGTATATGATCATGCCATGGCTGGTTATGCCACGACAAATTACACTTCGAAGCCCAAATTAAAGCTATACTACCTGTGACAGAACAACAAAAAAATAAATGGTCAACCGAATCCGGTCTATAATTGCAAAAGGCACAAACCCCATCCCCTATCCTATGGTATTGAAGCGGAAGAACCTGAGTAGGAAGACGGTTTAGAGTTACTAACCATAAAAGGAAGGCATCCCAAGGAGAAAGAACACGATCCCATATAAAGGAATGCCAATACACAATCGGTCTTCGACTTCTAACAAAGTCCCAAGCAGAGGCCACCGAAAATGTCCCAGAAGAATGTGGTTGCCATATGATTTTGTCCGGCCTATCTTCCACAAAGAGAGGGGCCGACTCACGCCACCCCATAATGGTGTCAAGAGTAGCCGAACCCTGCCACACAGAGTCAAAGAAGGACCGGACCGAGGTATGACGAGGGATTCTGGAGCGGTAGATATCACCATGAGTAAACAACATATACAAGGGACCCCTGTCATGCCAACAATCAAACCAAAAAGAAGTGGAACGACCATTACCAATCCTCCATCTAAACTGCAAGTAGAATTCCGATCGGATGTCCAATATCTTTTTCCACACCCAAGAACAGAAAGTAGGCTTGGAAGCTTGCATGCCATATATTCCAACAAATGAGCAGGTTGCTGATATACTTACGAAAGGGCTACATAAGAAGCAGTTTGACATATTAATAAGCAAACTGACGATGTAGGATATTTTCAAGCTAGCTTGAGGGGGAGGGTTGAAATGGCTGAGATTTTATTTCCAAATCAGCTAGCTGTCTAATTAGTCCTTAATTGATTTCTTGTATCACTAATTGATTTCTTGTATATAATAGTTGTCCAATTAGTCCTATTAGTTAGCTATTAGTTGTGAGAATATTAGATTAGCCTAATTAGGAGGAATAATTGTCCATTTCCTTTTTCGTTGTATACTTCCTTTTCGACCTTGTGCATAACTCATATAAGAAGGAGTCTGTAACCTATTGGAATGATAAGGAAAAATATATTTCCTCACTTACATCTTCATACTTCCCTATCTACATGTAAGAAACCTGTAGGTTGTCGTTGGGTTTTCACCGTTAAAGTTCATCCAGATGGTACTCTTGATTGTTTAAAGGCACGGTTAGTTGCGAAGGGGTATACTTAAACTTATGGTGTTGACTATGATGACACCTTCTCTCTAGTGGCCAAGATTTCATTTGTCCGTGTATTTATTATGTAGCTCTGCGATTTGGCTGGTTTCTTCATCAGCTGGATGTGAAAAATGCTTTTTTACATGGTGATCTAGTTGAGGAGGTTTACATGGAGCAACCACTTGGGTTTGTTGCTTAGGGGGAGAATATGATATGTCGTCTATAGAAGGCTTTATATGAACTTAAATAATCTCCTCGTGCTTGGTTCAGTATATTTAGTGATGCAGTTCTCAAATTTGGATTAAAGCTGTGTGAGGTAGACCGTTCAGTTTTTAGCTCCGTCTCTTCAGCTGGTTGTATTTTTCTAGTGGTATATGTGGATGATATCATCATTACTGGCGGTGATTTGGATGGTATACAGAAACTCAAGCAATTTCTGCATATAGAAATTAGTGCTAAAGATTTAAGATGTCTTCGATACTTTCTTGGTATTGAAGTAGCCTATTCAAATGCCGGTATCACTTTATCACAACGGGAATATGTACTTGATATTCTTGATGAGGTTGATTTTCTCAAAGCAAAGGATCCAATGTAAAACTTGATGCAGAACATAGAGAATTACTACAAGAACCAGCAAAATATCGAAGATTAGTTGGTAATTTAAACTATCTTACTATTACAAGACCTGATATATCCTTTGTTGTGAGTGTAGTAAGCCAATTCATAAGTTCTCCTAGTACTATTCATTGGGATGCTGTACTTCGAATCGTTAAGTATTTGAAGGGAGCACTAGGTAAAGATCTCTTATTTAAGAACTATGGCCATTTAAACACTACATGATACTATGATGCTGATTGGATTGGATGTCCTATGGATATGAGTGTCGCGACCCGTCCGGAAGCGGACGCGGCTAATGGATTACCGATCGCGGGCCTTGGATCGGCGCGGGCCCTCCCAGGCCCATACCAAATCGCGGCGGGAGTATTTTTCAAAGGATTCGACGATAAGAGTCGATCGCTTTCGACCTTCAATGTGGTCGTGTGTCATGTGCAACTTGTGCATGCATTTGGAGTCGCCACCGGTCTTTCTTGGAGGGTAGACCGGAAACCTTACTGATCGATTGGGAGAGATCGATCAGTTCTGCAGAACCAGAGATTTTGGGTTCGGGGACTTGGTTACGCTGGTGTCATTACCAACGCCCTTTCGGTACCTAACACGAGTGATTTTCCTGACTAAGAGTTCATGCAGGCGCAAGTTTGGGTGAGGTAGGTTTGATTCAGGGTTTCATGCAGATTGGAAGACTATTCCTATCAATCACAATCAATTTAAAGGAAAGCGCAAACAAGTGCATAAATAAATTTCATCGATGCACATCAATTCAAGTCAATGACTTCCTAGTATAGCCATAAGGGCTTAGGGAAGATGTGACTTAGGACCATGGTAAAATGGGAGGATTTGGAGGCGATTTAGCCCGAAGGGCAAAATCGTCAATTTTTGGAAGACTTGGATACCGAATTACCCAAAATATTCCATGGCCAGTTGATTGTGGCCATTTCCCATTTTTGAGAATTTTTTTTGGAATTTCTTGATTTTTCTTCAATTTTTGGAAGACAATTCGCCCAAAGGGCGAAATCGTCATTTTAAAGAGGGTCGGGGTTCAAAACACCCGGGATGAGCCTTGGCCAGTTGATTGTGGTCATTTCCTATTTTTGGGGATTTTCTTGGATTTTTTTAGAATTTTTTGGAGGACGGTTTGCCGGAAGGGCAAAACCGTCATTTCTGGAAAGATCGGGGGTCAAATGACCCGAAATAGGTCGTGGCCAGTTGAATGTGGCCATTTCCTATTTTCTGGAATTTTTTAGAATTTTTCTGAATTTTCCGAATTTTTTAGAATTTTTTTATGATTTTCTATTTTTTTATTGAATTATTGAATTTATTATTATTATTTTTATTATTATTATTCTAATTAATTTTTTTATTTTCCGGACCCGGTCAGACCCGGCCCAAGCCCCTCGGGCGCCCGGCCCAAACCCACGGCCGAAACCCACCCTAGCAAAACGACGCCGTTTTTGGTTTATTATTCTTTTAATCATTTTCTTGATTTTTTAGAAAAAAGCCTCCATCGGATGGTCCAGAGAGCGCCACGTGGCCTCTCGTGGCACGTCCGATCTAGCCGTGGATCAGATGTCCCACAGAGTGCCACTTGGCACAATCTCACCCGTCGGATTGATTTTTTATTTATTATTTGAAAATCATTTATTAATTTAAAAAAATCAGATCGCGACACGTGGCAAAATCGGGACCGTTAATTTTATTTTCAATCGCGCGGCCCCACCCGGCTGACGTGGCTGTCGACGTGGCACGCCACGTCAGCCGTTGACTCGTTGACCGAGTCCCAGGCCGCCGGAGAAGACGACCGGCGCCGGCGAGAGCTGCCAAACCGACGTAAAAACGTCGGTTTCGAAGCGCGATTTTGATCCCAAACGACTCCCCTTCAAACCCACACCTACATACGCATAAAAAATGGCGATGACAGCGTCGGAAAACGGCCGGGGAGGCGAACATAGGTCCGGCGCCGGCGGTGATTTGCAGACATTTTTATTTTCACTCAATCTCGATTTTAATCACTCAAAGGACGTCATAAAGATGTTAGGAATCTTACCTGAGGTCCCCCGAGACTCGACGACCGTTGGAACCAGTCCGAGGAGCTCCAACCCGAACCATGGCCGGTGAAATCCCCGAGCTCCGTTCCCGTGCGGTTTCGATGCAAAATAAACGGTAAGTCGGGGTTAGGAAGGGTTCTAACAAAGTTTAAAGGCCAGAGTCGCGCCAAATATGGCCAAGGACGACACGGCCAAGACTCGGAAATTATGAGGCTCACTCGGGCATTTCATCGAACGAGTAGTGTGCTTCGACAAAACGAAGTTTCAGGGGGGAATACCGACCTTTTAATAGCTTGTCGACGGTGGCCGGAGCTTCAGTGATGATCTGCTGAAGTCCTAGGGTGCTAGTTGCTCTTGGTTCTCGCTCGCTTCCCCATAGTTTTGCTCGAATTCCCCCCTCAACCTCTCTCGGCCGAGCTCCCACTAAAACTGAGTACCCTCTTCCCTTTTTCTCATGGCCGACCGACCTTTTGGTCGTGGCGTCTCCACCCCACCACTACCAACGAATCTCCTCCACTCGCCGTCCCCCTTTTTTTTAAAAAAACACCACCGCGGGCCTCCCCTGCTTTCCTCTCTTTTTTTTTTTAGTTTTTGGTGCTTGTGTGCGCGGGTCTGCAACTGAGTTGCAGACCCGGTTCGGACCGGGTCGGGCGGGTCTGACCCGACCGGCCCGGTTCGATTCTCCTCGCCTAATTGAGCCCCGAATCGACCTATTTTCATGAAATTGATGGAAAAATCGGACTCCTTGACGTGTTTTCTATCAAATATGGGTATTTTCGTGAATCGATTGATTGAAATTTAGTGAAAACCCCAAATTATCCCTAGGATCCGAAAATTAATTTCGCTTAATCGAAGGTGCAAATGATCGAATTAGCCCAAATTGAGGCCACCAATGGATTCAACATGATGAAAACTATAGGGAAGAGGTATTTAATTTTAATGGGTATGCTCGTATGAAATTTAATTTCAAAATTTGTGAAACCAGGGACTAAATTGAAAAGAAATTGTGCAATTAAGCTATTTTCTTTAAAATTGATCAAATTGGAGGGAAAATTGACCCAATTGCACTTCAAGACTTTAGAATCCAATGTCATAGCTTATAAAAAGTGAAAATTGAAAATTAAAAGACTCGAAAAGGATTTTTTTGGGTTCGGTTCGGGTTTATGTTTGTTAAGTAACATGTTGACCCTAGCCGAATTTTTGAGATTTAAAGTAACACACTTGAAGAGGAAATTAAAACAAAATTATCGAATATTTTTTTTGTATTTTTTTGGACCACGAATGGTATTTTTCTGATTTTTTTGGTATTTTTAATAATTAAATAAATACAAAAAATTATTAAAAATTACGAAAAATATTTTTTGTTCAAAATTGGCTCTTGAGGCTAGTCCAAGGCTTCCAAAGTTGATTTTACAATTTTATGATTTATTTGCTATTTTAAATTAATTTTTAAAATGAAAATCACAACAACAGATGGTCAAAAATTAGGTGTCAACAGCTGCCCCTCTTTGAGAGTGAGCTCGCAGAGGTTGCTTTCAAAGACAAGATGACACCTGATTCCTAACCGACTCAACAGGGAAAATGAAAGAAGAAATGCTATGACATCGGATCCTTAAGCCTTTTGATGAAAGCTCAAATTAATCCCCGGTTTGCTCTATCATTTTGAACATGGGCCAGAGTGAGAGAGGCTTACCTGAAGCTCACCTGTCGGATGCTGCCGGTTGCGACAACTTTCAAGAAGGTGCCTAGGACTTGTCACAGAAAATCCTAGGGAGATTAAGCTCTAACCCGTATGGTAGGTCAAACCATAATGGGATTCCTAACTGACAGGAATCTAAGGAAGACGCGTCCCATTTGGGATTTGCCAAGGATTTTGATCCGTATGGTGGATCGGACCATTGAGTTGACCATTTAAGTGATTTCTACCATTGTTTGACCCTTCAGGCGGTTTCTACCATTATTTTGACCCTTCAGGCGGTATCTACCTTGTTTTGACCCTTCAGGCGGTATCTACCATTGATTTGACCCTTCAGGCGGTATCTACCTTGAGTTGACCCTTCAGGCGGTATCTACCTTGAGTTGACCCTTCAGGCGGTTTCTACCATTGGTTGACCCTTCAGGCGGTATCTACCTTGAGTTGACCCTTCAGGCGGTTTCTACCATGAGCTGACCCTTCAGGCGGTATCTACCTTTGAGTTGACCCTTCAGGCGGTATCTACCTTTGTTTGCTTTGAAAAGGGGTCTCATGACGAGGGTTCTCCACGTCCGATGAGACTGCCTAAATTTTGAAAAGGGGTCTCATGACGAGGGTTCTCCACGTCCGATGAGACTGTTTGATATTTTTGAAAAGGGGGTCTCATGACGAGGGTTCTCCACGTCCGATGAGACTGTTTGATATTTTGAAAAGGATTTTTTTTAAGGGTTTCTCTTCCCCAAGAAAATATTGGTAATCTTTGAGAAGACAGCAATTGTCCAATTGACAAAATTTTATGACTTAAGCTTTAGTCATGAGATGTGCATTTTGATGCTGGAGGTTATCCAAAATATTTTTGCAACATGCAAATGTGATCACAAATCCCTTGCATGGAAAATCTGGATCAACAGTTTGAAAATTCCCAAAAAGAGTTTGCTCAAAACGTCAATTGGAATATTTCTCGACAAGGAGGCCATCTCACCTGTTTTGAGGTGATGATTTTTAGGGGATGCACTCAATTCCCTACTGACCTGTGCCTAGGTTTTAGGCTCATTCGCAGCGCATACATTTTGATCGGTCGGGAGGTCTTCCACGGGACCGTAATGTTGGGCTTGGATATTGGTTTTCAAGGGGGACCCGCTTTGGAGTCGGGGCCATCGAATGAAAATCTTCACCATCTGCTTCGGGTTTACAAGTCAAGAACCCTGCAAAATGAGAAAGAAAGAGTCTTGCTCGTACTTCTTCGAGCTAAGCTATATGTTAACCCAAGTGTCTTAGTCAGAGAAGACTGTTTCAGGGTTGTAACATTGGTAGGATTGGGGACCGAAAAAGGCTTGTTTTTGGCCCAGAAATCACGAAGGATTTGACATTGGTGATCATTACAAATTTGTCACATGTCTTTTTCATTCTGCATCTTCCATTTTTGAGGTGTGCAACCGCTTTTGAGGTGTGCACAAGTCCTTTAGAGAACGTCTCTTGTGGTATTAAGAGATTGACAATTCTGTCCGTGTTTTTGCACCACGGCTGACATCGTTTGGGGAGCAGTCTTTTTGATCTGACTCCTTTATGGGTTTTTCTCTCTTCCCAACTAGGCTTTATTGGGGATCAATCAAACAGTTTTCACGAGCATCGGCCTTGCTTTTACCAGGCACTTCGCTTTTTCTTGATGCTGGGGATTTTTTTGTTGAAATCCCGCCTTTTCTTTTCCTTTGGAACTACGATGTTCAGAAAATTGTGCTAGATATACAACTTGAATCATAGCACATTTAAACGCCGATATGAAATTTTTCTATAAATCTCATCTCTTGATTTCTTCCGTTCTTGGAGTGATGCAGTTTCTATCTTGAAACATCCCATGATCACCAACAGGGGTTTATGAAATGAATTCGCAGGCTCAACTTGGCTGTGCAAAGGATATGGTGTGTGGGATAGAGAATGAATGCTTCTCGTCATCCTATGGCACTTGGATTACCATATAAACAACACACAAAGATTAATGTTAGTCCGAGCAAGAAAATTTCTAACCATTTTCTCCTGATGCTGCTGGACTTACTTCCTTTTTGCCCCGGTGTGGGGTGGTTCTTGACAGGGTTAAGAATGAAAACCGCCGTTCAAGTGGGTTGTCAACGGTCACCTGTAGTGTTTATGATATGAAACGAACGCCTCCGTCGTCCCAATCCATGTAATCGCTGCGAATGGTCCCTACCTCCGTAGGTCCAGATTTTATTATTTGATTCGCTCCACTCATCTCTCAAGTGTATGTAGGATGTGTTTGGATTTGAGCTTGCCTCTCTTTTGAGGAAACATCCTTTTGAGAGTTTTGAACAACTTTTGATTGGAAAAATCTCTTTCGTTTTCCCAAAAATTTTACCCGTCAAGGGGATTTTATGGTGCACAATGCGTGTTCAGACAACCTCATGTTTCAAAACATGAATGCCAATGAAGTTAGAATTCCATGTCTTTTCTAGACATCAGATTTTGAAAGCTTTTTCTTTTTCTCTCTGTGTTTTTTGGTTTAACATCTTCAATGGATTGGGGGAAAGGGATACCTACCTGTCCACCGTGGCTGGAGATCCCTGAAAATGTAAAAGAAGCATATCATTGTATGTTCACGAATTTTTCGAAAATCGAAACGATACATCCTACCCTCATGTACCCTAACAGGTAGTATGTGGGATGTAAAAACTTATTCGTCTCCAAGGCGATTCCCCTGTCAAGGATAAAAAATAAGTGTTAATTCATATTCCCAAATTCAAGACAAATTGGGACGATACAACTTTACTCTTGATTTTCATCCCATTCTGATGTTGCGTATTGATATGAACACCTCTATCAAATCCGCCTATCCATGCTTGGAGTGTTTGAAACATCAATGGTTCATCTGCCCCCAGCTGGGCAGCGTCTGTTCTGCTATTTGAACGCATGACTCATTGAGTGATTTATCCATGTTTATCATCTGAGAAGGAAAAGAAAGAATACATTACTTCGGTATTCGATTGAAGATCGTTTAGGAACGATACATCGTTTTACCAAATAGGTGGCTTCGCGGCCAAACGTATTTCGTGTTGAAGGGGTAGATCCCATTATGCTCAACGGGTGATAATTATGGTTCATGGAACTTGCTCCACGGATTAAGTGATTAATCCACGGCCTTCGGCTTGAAGATGCTCAAAGGGTGATGTTGACACTCACGCGCAATTAGTTCTAGATATTAATGAAAGATGTTCCCGTGGGAACCTTACAGTGCGATCAACAACATATGCAATAGGAGTATTCAACCCCTTTTCTCGAAGCATTTTTCATCGAGTAGCCATGCCTTGCATCAGACGTTTGATCACCGGCCTCGCGTCACCACTGCGATGGTCCTCCGGCTCCAAATTGATCGAGCCAAAGATTGAACTCATCGCCAAGGAAATTACTCGGGTCTTCGAGCCATTGATGTTCAAGTTGGGTATCAACGATTGTTGGGGGCAGATTTCTTTCATTGCCTTCGTTGTGAGGGATTGGAGTCTTTGAGCTGGAACCTTCATCATTGCCCTGTTGGGGTTGAGACATACATTCCCGAAGAGTATTGATCCAAGTGTCCAGCTCCTCATCAAGGAAATCACCTGTTCTTTCTAGCCCTTGGTGCCCAGATTGGGTGTCGTCGACTGCAGGCGAGGGATTCCTCTCTTTGCTTTCGCCGTGAGCAATTTGACCCCTCGAATTGGAACTTCCTCCAATGACCGGCAGGTTCATATGTGCACTCTCTACCAATGCCAGATCCGCTTCAGGGACAGCATTAATGACTGATTCGCGCTCAAACTGAGGAATCTCTATGTGCTGGAACTGTGGCATATACTCCTGATGAGTATTGAGATAGCTCGGCGGAGCATTCTGATTTGGGTTAGAGGAGTCGCTGACACGACTGCTAGTCCCGTCATTGCTGAAACACGGTTGGGTGCTTTTGGCTCTCCAATCATCATGGTTGTAACTCTGTCCAGCACTTGAGCTCCAACTGGCTTTATGATGGTTTAACGCTATCCTTTCATCCCTTAGCAATCTCCTATAGTACTTGAGGTGAGACTCAACGTTAATTCTAGAGAGACCCAGCACATTCATAATCTCGAGTATGCGCAGTGGGCTAGCCGAATCAACTCCCAGTTCTCGAATTGCATCAACAAATTTGGTGTGAAGCTCATAGGTCCAGTAAAACCTTGTTCTCTTATCACCCAAAATATCGTCAATACTTCGGTAGCTATTCTCTACGGGATCTAGTCGTTTCAAAAGTTGTCCAGGGAGGGACTCACCGACTTTGGATTGGCTGGCTGCGACAGCGAGTTCGTCATTGAGAGAATTCCCCCTGTGATGATTCATATCCCATTTCTCAGAGGATGTTGGTGTTGATCCTATGGTGTTGACTTGCTCATGCAGATCTCCGGCGGTATCTGGCTGTGTCGGAAAATGCTGTGGAGAATACGGTAACAGCTGAGCGTTATTCGTCAACAGGGATGGTTCATCGAGGAACACCTCGCCGAGGACAACAGGATTACCACAATTAAGGCAGGTGGCCTTGGTCAGAGCTTCCTTATATCTCGCGCTTTCAGCTTGAAGCTTCTCATTCTCCTCCTTCAGGACCAGTAACTCATGGTCTGCGTATTGCTGTTTCACCCGGTTCGTTTGTTGGCGAACCAAAACTTGACCTTCGAAAGCTCCAATCCTATTTTTCGGCTCAACTCCATTTTCTGTCGTTTGCTTGGAGTGGGGCATTCATTGAAGAAAGCTTCGAGCTCTCGGATTTGGCCTGGAGTGTGGCGTTGTAGTTGCTTCCTTTTCCGACTCCGGTCATCATTGTATACTCCTTCTTCGTAGCTGAAACCTAGAATTTCATCGCTGGAGGAGTCAGTCTCCATGGCCTTCTGGCAGGATTCAGCTCCAGGATCTTCAAAGTCTCCCAGCAGTTCGTGCTCAGAAATGTCCAGGTCGGGCGTTTCTAGCAGATGGGAATAGCTTTTAAACATGATGGATCGGAGTATCTTGGGCTGATCTAGTTCACTCACCTTTCTCTATTCGCTCTTTCATATTTGCTCACTCTAGAAGTTTTCTCAAGTGATTGTGCGTGTCCTAGAACCATCCTTCAGGCTGCATATGAAGGCCAGCAAGCAAGCGCTCCTCCCGAGACCCTGCAATTACTCATCGTCTGTATTCCCCTTTCTTTTTCCTCGTGATAGGATCACAAACTCTCTTGCATTGATTCGGTTTCATCGAGTATTGCGCTCGTCCCCTAGTTCAGTCTTCAAAGTGGTGGGTCTACAATCTTTCGGCGCCTTTTATGATTTGCTAGGCCCGAGAACGTGGGGAGCAGCGGTGGACCCGCAATTAATGACTCCGTTTAATTCATTTAGCTCCATGGGAATTAACGCTATGATCTTCTCTCAACCCATTTTCATCTTTCAAACGAAAGTGGCATTTTCCATGTGTATGCTGTTACTCTTCATTTCAGCATCCCGGGCGCTTGGTGAGGAATGAGTTCGTGGCCACTCAAAATTTTAAAGACCGTCTCTGGTTTCAGACTTAATCTAACAAGGGATCATCACAACTGAGCATGACGATGTTCGTCGATAGCGTTGGTTTTAATATAGAATTAACTATAGTCATTAAAGAAAAATGTTCCCGTAGGAACTTTACAACGGATAAAATGAGTGATCTACTCGTGAACATGTTCTTCTTTCTATGGGTGTTCGTAGTGACCGACCCATCGTGCCCCGAGTCAGGTGCTAGATCATGGCTGTCCAAGCATGCCAGCTTCCCACTGATTGAACAAGGCATCGAGCCCCTCATCGAAGAAATCGTCTGTCGTGGGTTGACCAGCGGCAAGCAGAGCACCAGCCGACTGCTGCTCGAATGGAGGAGTGCGCACTCGCTGTACTTGTGACACGCGCTCTTGAGAAGTGTTGAAATGGCCTGGGAGGACATTCTGATCAGCTTTTAGTTTGCCGGTGGTCGGGTTGCTAGCTTGATTGATGCTTAGATTTGGCCGGGTATCTCTTGATGCCTGAGCATTACAATGGCGGTCGCCCCTAGCTTTTGAGCTCGAGACGGATTCCTCCCGGTTTAGCTCCGCTCGACGTTGTTTTAATAGCTTTCTGTAGGCAGCAAGGTGATTCCTGACCAGCTCCTTACTAAGCCTCGGTACATTCATGGCCTTAAATATGCGCGTCGGAGTTGCTGAGTCGATCCCCATTTGGTGAACCACATCTAGGAATCTGGAATGCAGTTCAGGGGGCCAAGCGAACCTCCTCTTATCGTGGCCCAAAATTGCATCGATGGCTTGACGACTGATTAACTCATCTCCAGCAGGACCCGACCCTATCGAAAATTGTTGTGCATGAGGCTGATATGCTTTGAGCTGGTCGGCGGTAACATCCAGCTCCTTGAAACTGTAACTCCAATCAAAGCGATGCAAATCCCATCCCCAGGAGGCATTTGTATCATCTTCGTAGGATCATCCTGCTCATGCGTGACTCCGGCAAAATCTGGTTGAGCAGGAGATGCCCCGAGGGAGTAGGGAGGTAAATGAACGTCTTCAATCATCGCGTGAGGCTTATCGGGGAATATCTTACCGAGGGCGACGAGGTTATCGCAATGAGGGCAAACGGTAATATTGAGAGCTTTTTCATACCTCATGTTTTCTGTTCGCAGCTTTTGGTTTTCTTCCTTTAAAATCTCGACCACCTGACGTTTGCGTTGAGCCCTCGATTTGGATCTCCTATTTTGAAACCAAAACTGGATCCTCGACTGATTAATCCCCAACTCCCGGCTCAATTCAATTCTCCACTTCTTTTTCATGTAATGGCTTTTACTGAAAAGGGTTTCCAGGATTTGGGTTTCCTCCTGAGAGTATTGGTGAGGACGTCTTCTTTTCCCGAGTTGAGCATTGTGGATGTCGTTGTCGTCGTCGCCGTGATCTTGATTTCCGTTGCCAGAAGTGTTGGGCTCCATGGTTTTGGCGTTAGACTTGATCTTGGAATCTTCGAGATCCCTCTGTGGTTCAATTTCTGAGATTTTTGAGTCAGTCGCCTCTAGCAGCTGACAGTAACCTCTTAAATATGTTGGATTGAGAAATGTTTGATTGGTTCTTGCCCACTCAGAGTTCTCCACTCTCTCCTGTATGCTCACTCCCTATAAAGTTTTCTTCGAGTGACTTTGCATGTTCAGGAGACGCTCTTCAAGCATCATTAGGCAAACGTTCCCCCTCAAGACCTTGAATTTCTCGCTTAGCTTTTCAACGTGATGGGACTGCCAAACCCTGTTAGGGCTCTATTTGATAGTTGCGCTTTCCTCCCACCTAACTCTAATAATGGTGATCCCGACAAATCTTTTACATCTTTTAATTGATGAGCCGGAAATCGCGGACCGAAACGAATCCAATGGTTCTCGTGAGGGGACCTCCTGCTTTACCCCCTAACTGGGCTCCACCAGCATTATTATTGAGACCCTTCATCATCCTCGAGTTGCTATAAAATGAGGAATTAATGTATGGAAGGTTAACGTTCTCGCATAATCAGCTTCTTCCTTCTAATCTCTCTGTTAAACTCGTCTTATTCTCAAGCCAACCCAACGCAAATGGCCTCCTCTCCCGTACGCACTTTTTCAACTGATGTCTTGGCCCAATGGGAAAAGCTTTATAACCTACTGGGTCGCGGTTACGCGCACATAACCGATCATTCTGCAACCGAGGATGCAATCTGTGTCCTGCTCGAGGACCTTGATACCACTTCTCTCGAAGGTACTACACTGGGGAGGGAATATAGAACTTTCCCGACTCTCTTTGCACACTCCTTAGAGGCCTATCGTGTTGCTAATCGGGAGGTTCTGGTGGCTCGCGTCTTGCGGGCTCGTTATGAGGATCGATCTGATCATTTGGTGCTGACCAACTATCTGGTTGATAGTTACAAAAAGGCCGTCGAGTTTGCTAATGAGCGGGTCGCGACGTTGCTTCGCGAGAGGAGAAATCTGGTGGATCAATTGGCCATATCCCTGACCACCAGCGAGCATGACCGCCGCAACGTCCTGTTGAGGCTTCAGAGCGACTGGCAGGAAGAACGGCTCGACAAGATAACCGAGGACATAGCTCGCGGGAATGGACTGGTTCGGGACCTGGAAGTAGTCACCGAAGAACACGAGGCCAAGGTCGCCGAAGTTAAGGGAGAATGCAGAAGTCTTCTCCTCAGGCTTGCCGACCACAACATGCGGAGTTGGGAGTATGAGCAGAGCATTAATAACATGGAGGGTCAGTTGGGATCCTTTGTGTCGTTAATTAGGGCTCACTTTGGCTTTACTTTTCCACCCTGACTTGTATGACCTGCTTCTGAAAACCCTCCGCTGAGCAAAATAAATGAAAGTTCTCGTGTGTGTGTTTTAACTTCTGTATGGTTCATTTCTTCGAGCATCCAAACATCTTCAACTTGAGTGAGCCGAACCATAATAGCAATAAGCCGAGCAAATACGTCCTGATTTTATAACTCGCTCATGATCAGATGGAAGAATAGTTGCAGATTTGTCCAAGAAAAGATTTCTCTATACTACTTGTTTTTCACCTGCAAATAAAAAGACAGAATCAGAAGGAATAATTTGAAAAAGAAATCAAAAACCCCTTTCAATCCTATGCTTGCCCATGATTAATAAGGACAAGAACTTTTACAAGGGTTTTAATCTTGCGCGAAAAGTTTTTATCAATATTCCTCGAAAGAAAGCATACTATTGAAAGGAATGTAATTCACAATAATCGCTTTTGATCAATTTCGAGAGGAACGAATTACTCAAAAGTGCGAGGCATAATAACGTGTTTTAAATTTAATTGAAGATACGGCATCCAAATCAAGGCCGTTTTGTTAAGAACGAGAGTAATTTGGACATCTATCTCGTCATTAAATTCAAAACAACGCCGATATTCTCGATCAATTATCGTGGATTACCAGCGACGTAAAACATGCATGGACCAATTCAAGTGTATAATTCCTTCTAGCGAAATTGGGGTTGGATTACCCTATACGACCAAAAAGGTCGTGCAAGATTTCCAATTTTAATTTCCTCTAAAGGAATTATAAACTTGACTTGGGAGTATTCGGATGATTAGAGAAAATGCCACTATCACATTCCCATGACCTGTCAAAAGAAATACAACCAAGTTCCATCTAAATGTATACACCAATAGATCCCTAATACAATCACTCTAAGGGGTGAGATATAGAAAGCCTCGATAAAAATAAACCCTATACAAGAGGACTAGTAATGGAAAATGAAACAAAGGAATGTGATCCTAACATTTAAGGATGCCCCAAGTTCGATCTGTGACTTCCGGATCACTTGCCCCAACTCGTCATCTTCATTGGACGATATCTCAATAATGTCCATAGTAGGCTCCTTTGTTGCTCGCTCGGTGCTTGTCATGGGATATCATCCTCTTCGTCTTCTATCAAGGACGTTTGGGAAAAACACACACATCTATCCTTGAAATGGCATTTAATCTAATCACCAGAATGCAATTAATGAAATGCCTATATTTATATGAACTGTAATAGATTCGAGGTATAGAGAGTCTTACCAACCAAACTAGTCGACTTATGTGCGGTTTTAGGTGTACCAACCGCCCAAAGACATGCGCATGAAACAAGTGATGGTAAACTTCTAAAAATCAGAGGGTTTGGCACCTAAGGTTAAGGTTCCCACCTCGAGTTCTGGAATGAGCCGATTCCATTGCACAGCTATCGTTGCATTGGGACTCGATCCATAGTTCGAAGTGAGCGGAATTGAAAAGTGGATTACCCCGTGTTTTTCCTCACGGAGATTCCATTTTCAATTCATTCTATTGTGTTCCTAAAGGCGGCGCCCGGGGTTTTAGGCGCGGTTGTGTGTGTCCATGTGTCGTGATCATCACGATGCAAGTCATGCACAACAGTTTATCAATCAGCGCTTCAAATCATCCACACAACATACATTCCTACGCCAACCTGCATAAGACAATGTTAATCACGGACTACACCCCTTATTTCTCCAATCTGCAAAATATATAACACCTATCGTAAGCGGACTTACCTCACCTTCAAGAGCGCCTGCAGGGTTAGAAAAATCACTCAGCATTTTAATTACGGCCTAAGTCCACTTGAGGTCTAGAACCATAGGCTCTAGAACAAGGTCCCCAGCGGAGTCGCCAGCTGTCGCGACCCGTCCGGAAGCGGACGCGGCTAATGGATTACCGATCGCGGGCCTTGGATCGGCGCGGGCCCTCCCAGGCCCATACCAAATCGCGGCGGGAGTATTTTTCAAAGGATTCGACGATAAGAGTCGATCGCTTTCGACCTTCAGTGTGGTCGTGTGTCATGTGCAACTTGTGCATGCATTTGGAGTCGCCACCGGTCTTTCTTGGAGGGCAGACCGGAAACCTTATTGATCGATTGGGAGAGATCGATCAGTTCTGCAGAACCAGAGATTTTGGGTTCGGGGACTTGGTTACGCTGGTGTCATTACCAACGCCCTTTCGGTACCTAACGCGAGTGATTTTCCTGACTAAGAGTTCATGCAGGCGCAAGTTTGGGTGAGGTAGGTTTGATTCAGGGTTTCATGCAGATTGGAAGACTATTCCTATCAATCACAATCAATTTAAAGGAAAGCGCAAACAAGTGCATAAATAAATTTCATCGATGCACATCAATTCAAGTCAATGACTTCCTAGTATAGCCATAAGGGCTTAGGGAAGATGTGACTTAGGACCATGGTAAAATGGGAGGATTTGGAGGCGATTTAGCTCGAAGGGCAAAATCGTCAATTTTTGGAAGACTTGGATACCGAATTACCCAAAATATTCCATGGCCAGTTGATTGTGGCCATTTCCCATTTTTGAGAATTTTTTTTGGAATTTCTTGATTTTTCTTCAATTTTTGGAAGACAATTCGCCCAAAGGGCGAAATCGTCATTTTAAAGAGGGTCGGGGTTCAAAACACCCGGGATGAGCCTTGGCCAGTTGATTGTTGTCATTTCCTATTTTTGGGGATTTTCTTGGATTTTTTTAGAATTTTTTGGAGGACGGTTTGCCGGAAGGGCAAAACCGTCATTTCTGGAAAGATCGGGGGTCAAATGACCCGAAATAGGTCGTGGCCAGTTGAATGTGGCCATTTCCTATTTTCTGGAATTTTTTAGAATTTTTCTGAATTTTCCGAATTTTTTAGAATTTTTTATGATTTTCTATTTTTTTATTGAATTATTGAATTTATTATTATTATTTTTATTATTATTATTCTAATTAATTTTTTTATTTTCCGGACCGGGTCAGACCCGGCCCAAGCCCCTCGGGCGCCCGGCCCAAACCCACGGCCGAAACCCACCCTAGCAAAACGACGCCGTTTTTGGTTTATTATTCTTTTAATCATTTTCTTGATTTTTTAGAAAAAAGCCTCCATCGGATGGTCCAGAGAGCGCCACGTGGCCTCTCGTGGCACGTCCGATCTAGCCATGGATCATATGTCCCACAGAGTGCCACTTGGCACAATCTCACCCGTCGGATTGATTTTTTATTTATTATTTGAAAATCATTTATTAATTTAAAAAAATCAAATCGCGACACGTGGCAAAATCGGGACCGTTAATTTTATTTTCAATCGCGCGGCCCCACCCGGCTGACGTGGCTGTCGACGTGGCACGCCACGTCAGCCGTTGACTCGTTGACCGAGTCCCAGGCCGCCGGAGAAGACGACCGGCGCCGGCGAGAGCTGCCAAACCGACGTAAAAACGTCGGTTTCGAAGCGCGATTTTGATCCCAAACGACTCCCCTTCAAACCCACACCTACATACGCATAAAAAATGGCGATGACAGCGTCGGAAAACGGCCGGGGAGGCGAACATAGGTCCGGCGCCGGCGGTGATTTGCAGACATTTTTATTTTCACTCAAGCTCGATTTTAATCACTCAAAGGACGTCATAAAGATGTTAGGAATCTTACCTGAGGTCCCCCGAGACTCGACGACCGTTGGAACCAGTCCGAGGAGCTCCAACCCGAACCATGGCCGGTGAAATCCCCGAGCTCCGTTCCCGTGCGGTTTCGATGCGAAATAAACGGTAAGTCGGGGTTAGGAAGGGTTCTAACAAAGTTTAAAGGCCAGAGTCGCGCCAAATATGGCCAAGGACGACACGGCCAAGACTCGGAAATTATGAGCCTCACTCGGGCATTTCATCGAACGAGTAGTGTGCTTCGACAAAACGAAGTTTCAGGGGGGAATACCGACCTTTTAATAGCTTGTCGACGGTGGCCGGAGCTTCAGTGATGATCTGCTGAAGTCCTAGGGTGCTAGTTGCTCCTGGTTCTCGCTCGCTTCCCCATAGTTTTGCTCGAATTCCCCCTCAACCTCTCTCGGCCGAGCTCCCACTAAAACTGAGTACCCTCTTCCCTTTTTCTCATGGCCGACCGACCTTTTGGTCGTGGCGTCTCCACCCCACCACTACCAACGAATCTCCTCCACTCGCCGTCCCCTTTTTTTTTAAAAAAACACCACCGCGGGCCTCCCCTGCTTTCCTCTCTTTTTTTTTTTAGTTTTTGGTGCTTGTGTGCGCGGGTCTGCAACTGAGTTGCAGACCCGGTTCGGACCGGGTCGGGCGGGTCTGACCCGACCGGCCCGGTTCGATTCTCCTCGCCTAATTGAGCCCCGAATCGACCTATTTTCATGAAATTGATGGAAAAATCGGACTCCTTGACGTGTTTTCTATCAAATATGGGTATTTTCGTGAATCGATTGATTGAAATTTAGTGAAAACCCCAAATTATCCCTAGGATCCGAAAATTAATTTCGCTTAATCGAAGGTGCAAATGATCGAATTAGCCCAAATTGAGGCCACCAATGGATTCAACATGATGAAAACTATAGGGAAGAGGTATTTAATTTTAATGGGTATGCCCGTATGAAATTTAATTTCAAAATTTGTGAAACCAGGGACTAAATTGAAAAGAAATTGTGCAATTAAGCTATTTTCTTTAAAATTGATCAAATTGGAGGGAAAATTGACCCAATTGCACTTCAAGACTTTAGAATCCAATGTCATAGCTTATAAAAAGTGAAAATTGAAAATTAAAAGACTCGAAAAGGATTTTTTGGGTTCGGTTCGGGTTTATGTTTGTTAAGTAACATGTTGACCCTAGCCGAATTTTTGAGATTTAAAGTAACACACTTGAAGAGGAAATTAAAAAAAAATTATCGAATATTTTTTTTGTATTTTTTTGGACCACGAATGGTATTTTTCTGATTTTTTTGGTATTTTTAATAATTAAATAAATACAAAAAATTATTAAAAATTACGAAAAATATTTTTTGTTCAAAATTGGCTCTTGAGGCTAGGCCAAGGCTTCCAAAGTTGATTTTACAATTTTATGATTTTTTTGCTATTTTAAATTAATTTTTAAAATGAAAATCACAACAATAGATGGTCAAAAATTAGGTGTCAACAATGAGATCCACTTCAGGCTATTGTGTGTTTCTTGGAGGTGATTTAGTTGCTTGGAAATGTAAGAAACAACATGTAGTATCTCGGCCAAGTGTTGAAGCTGAATATTGAGCTATGGTACATGTGACTGGTGAATTGCTTTCGTTAATGATGCTACTATCAGAGACCGTCAAATCCACCATTGTTATATTGTGATAATCAATCCGCCATTCATATTGTATCGAATCCTGTCTTCCATGAGAGAACCAAACACATAGAAGTTGATTATCATTTTATTCGAGAAAAAGTTCAGAAAGGGGAGATTATTCTTCAACACACAAAGACAATGGATCAACTTATGGACATATTTACCAAGTCTTTACGGGAAATATAGTGAGCTTCTTATGTAACAAGTTGAGACTATTTGATATTTACATTCCAACTTGAGGGGAAGTGTTAGAAAATATTGGTTAATTGTGAGGGTAAAATAGTAATAAAGGTTAATGACATGTGTGTGTGTAACCCATTCTGATTTTTTGAATACAATAGAATTATTATCTTTCCACATAGACTAAGAAGAATTTTCAATGGCTATATTCATCACCATTATTTGACAAGCTCTAGTCAGAATAACCTTATGTTTTTTCAGCTTTTGAATCCTTACCAAAGTATTTGTGTTGTTAGGCTTTAAAGGTTTCAAACTGGAGGTGCCTTCATTTGTTCTGATATTTTGGCTGGTGTATTTGGATAAAATAAATGCAACTTTTTCTCTACCAAAAGTAATTTTACTCCTTGAGGGTCCAAAAGTAAAATACTTACCATGTCCACATGCCTTGTTTTGTTAATATATTCCACATACTAGCTTCAGTTCTTTCACTTGTTATAATTGCTATTCTTATATCCGGTATAGTATGTCAAGTAAGAATTGGCGAAGAAAAGGGGCTGGAGCATTAATAAAAGTGATCAAGCTGAGATGATAAGCGCGAACAGGAAAGGAAAGTTTCTCAATGTCATCCGTCCTCTAATGCAGAAGGAGCAAAGTTTCTTGATTGTTTCCTTTATTTCTTCCCCTTCCTTTGTGGTCCTTGTAAGAGAGTTTGTTTGTTTGTATTTTTTTTTTCCATTTTCTCAATCGAGCAAGTCACAATTGTTGACATAGAAAATGTTGAGATTGTAATTTTGCCCAAATTTGTGCCGCAAATTTATACATACGGTAGTATTTTGAAGAGCTAAAAAAAAATTTCACTGGGATGTTGCACAGTTCTATTGTGATATTTTGATTTTCATTTGCAGTTTGATGAATTGAGAATCATATCATATTACTTTTGGGGGCTTTAGATAAAAAAATCGAAATGAAAATCTAGAACAGGAAACCCAACCTGGATAGACCCGACACGATTTTTTGGATCATGTTTCGTTTAATTTTGTTCCGCGTCGGATCAAGCATGCATGTGTTGTGTTTCGGATGGGGTCGACTATCATGAAACCCGACCCGGCCCGACCCATTGACCACCCCAGGTACGTTGGCAACGCTGTCTTCGTTGGGGTGATTGAACAAGAAAAAGGAAACTTAGTGTTGGAAACATATTCCAAATTTGTATACGAAATACATGCGAAAAACTCTTGATTGAAGCCCAGAATTAATTTACTTGGATCACTGATCGGAGCACGACTACACGAGAAACCGTACCCACTATCCACATATTAGATGTCGCCTTCGCAATCCCGAGAGTCCTTTTGTCGAACGTAAATCAACAGTGTGGAGGAGATTCGCTCGTCGTTGTTTTTCCTTGAACGATAGTATGTCGTCAATATTTCGATTGAGAGAGAGGTTAGCGTCTGTTTGTTTGACGCTCCTTTTACAGACGTGAAAAGACACGTCTTTTCAACCTTTACAGATAACTGCTATAGCGGTTATTTGTGGGGCGGGTGTGATTGCCCGCATGGGCGCACACCGTAAGACCCCTTTTTCTAACATCTCCCACTCGCCCATGTAGGGCAAACAACTCACATACATGTCCACGTAGGATTAATAACTCTCACTCGTCCACAAAGGACCAAGTATAACTCTCTTTATATCTGCAAAGTTCATATTGACAAATAATCCGTGCGACTAGCATACATTGAGAGCTCGTTGTCACACATCCGTTGGGAGTATATGACAGCTCAAATGGACATAATCAAAAGTATATTTTCGTATGCTTGTACCCTAGATCGATCAGTCACATACATATCTCTCTCTAGATCTCATTTCAGCATGATATGTTATATTCACAATTATGATCACACTAAATAATCATAACCGGCCGGTTTGTGAACATAAATCTATTATGTGACTCAAATATCGAAATCGATCTTCCTCTTCCATTAGACCTCTCAATCTCAGTTCAGCTCGCTTTTCTAGAAGTGTCCCTTTAGATCGAATCAATTTCATGACCATAGGAAACACCCTAAGATAGCGAACACTAAATTGAAATCTTGAGAATAACGAAGAGTCATGAGGGCACCAATTGAGGAATTTTTTACCCCCGAGAGTTTCACACGGCATAGAAAAAGTTGAGATCATAACTTTTGCCAACTCTCATTGGTCGACAATGCATACGTAATATGTGATGGATCTAGTAATATCACCTAGATGGGGGTGAATAGGTGATTTTGAATATAATTGAAATTTCTTGCGGAATAAATAAAATTCAGTGTACGATTAGCATCAAGAATAGTATAACAGTGTGCAAAAAGTCTAAACACAAAAGTAAGAGTTTAGAGTAGAGAATATTGCACACGACGATTATAGTGGTTCGGCTTAGATCAAGCCTACATCCACTCTCCCACGATGACAGCCGATCGGCTGGATTTCACTATGAAGAATCACGAGAATTACAAACACTCAATCACTTGATTTTTCCCTCTCTCAGATTTTCACAATGAATAGGATTTTGGGTACACAGAATATTTTCGGATAGAATTCAGATTATGCTTGCACTTTGGATTGTTGTTCACCTTCTTACTTTTTAGTCCATCATGGTTCTTCTTTTATATTCCCCTGCCTCCGAACTAGCCGTTGGATTCCCAGCCAAGGGATCGCTCTTCAATCCTTGATTGGACGTCATCAATCGTGATTGAACGGGACTGTATCTTCAGAAGATATGTAGACCGTTGAGTAAGATATTGAACCCTTCTGATTCAGTCGCACATACAACTGAATCTCCAGCTTCCATAAGTGTGATAAGTCTGAGTTGGTTCCCGAAGGAATATTCCTTAGAAGATGATATCCCATTGTAGAAAGTCACTTGATTGATTGGAAGGGATATCAGGGCAATCGAATATCACAAGCTTTCCATAGGAATCTTGCCTTGATCGAAAACCTGCCATACGTGGTCTTCACGTTTTGCAAATGCAGAAACTGATCTTTCTCGGGTTTCGTCTTAGAACATATTTGTTTCTTACTAGATCAGTTGACACGGAATGGTAATATGGAGATTTGATGCGATCCATCCGTCACCGTTTAGATCGTCAGAAGCACTTCCATCTGACCCTCAGTCAGAAACACTCCATATGACCTCGTCAAAAGCACTTCCATCTGACCATTCGTCAGAAGCACTTTCATCTGACCCTTCGTCAACGCGACAGAATTAGATCCACTCAACCTGCTGCTTACATATTCTTTCTGCAACACATAACGTTATATAATTTCTTTCGATAGTTTTGTCAGAATCAAAATATAGGAGAATTTCCACAACAATATGAAGTACGTATTACGGTATTTTCTCCTTCCCCATGGAGCGTATGTCTTTCTATTTTAATACCGTACAGATGATCACTTAGACATACTCAATGTCTAACCAGAGTTCACGTAACAACTCCAACCAAGAGTTTCCATCAGAACTCTCATCTGGCAATAAAGACAGAAAAAGTGAAATATGTGGGTGGACTAATAATAATAATAAAAATCTCTTTATTTCACTTTCGGACATTATAAATAATAAGTCCTCATCTTAACATTTTGTTAAGGCGGCATAAATATTTTAAGCTTCAGCTCTCAATTATCACCTAGATAATAAGCTTAAATTTGCCTCATCTCTATTCATCACGCAGTGAATAGAGGCGATTACCCGTGTGATTGGGCTAATCTCTCATCTGTCTGACATACTTTCTCAAACTAATGTACTGAACATTAATATGCATAAATGTTACACAAAATCATAGACGATAATAATGATAACAAATATCATTAAAGCATTAATTGTCATAGGCATCAGTAATGATAACAAATATCATTAATTCATTAACAGTGAACTTCGGGGAACATAAGCATCCAATACTCTAATTTCTACGCCATTCTAGAGATTCTAATTCAAAGAACTAATCTTTCTGTCAACAAATGACCAGGTCAAGACATATCTAGAAATTCATTTCATCGTAGGATCTGCTTTCATTTTATGCGTTGATGCACTATATGTTCACATCTTTTCATACAAACATGTCTTCCACAACATCATATTCCGAGTCAATACGTTTGGTCTTGCAGTGGATCCTTAGTGCAAGCTCTTGCTACTTAGCTATCACAATTAACTAATAATTGGACTTGTAGCATTCTTAGCAATACTTTATTGATCCAAATATCTCTCAAGTCAAAGACCATTTTATACCACTGCTGATAACACCACGAGAACATCTTCCATCGTAGATAAGGCCATGCACATTTGCTTCTTACTTTTCCATGATATGGCGCCATTACTCAGTAAAAACGCAAATCCAGAGGTAAAATTCCTCTCATCTATAACTCCCCCTCAATCAATATTAATACACTTTCAAGGTGCAGTTCTTTACCTTGAATATTATTAAATTGATCACCAGTACTTTCATATACCTCAGAAGTTATAATTCTATTGACGGCAATTCAGTACACTTGATCTCTATTAGATTGGTACCTTCTTACCATTCCAACTAAATAACAAATATCAGGTCTCGAACATGTCACAGTGTACATTGAGCTACTAACAGCACTAGCATATGGGTCACTTTTCATTTTTTTATCTCTTTATGGAGTCTCAGGACACATATTTCGGCTCAAACCTTTACCATTTGTAATAAGAGTATATCATCAACATATAATGATAAAATCACAAATTGATTTTAGGATCTTTTGATATATACACATTGGCCTTTATCAATTGTTACAAAATCATATGCCACTAAGACATCATGGAAAAAATGTATGTATCAATTTCTCAAAGACTGCTCAGGGCCATATTCTTGGCCTTCATTCACAACTCCTGCAGGTTGTACCACATAGGTTTCTTTCATTAATTCTCCATTGAGAATCGCATTCTTTACATCCTTGATGTAATTCTAGATCCATACTCATCATTATTACCAGAATAAGGTGAAATGGTTATTACAATTCACCATAAGGCCAGCCTAAAATTGCTCAAACAAGCCATCAGCTTTACGCTTTCTTTTGAGAACATACTTGCTCTCAATGGCTTTGCGTCCATTCAAAAGATCAATCAGTTCCCAAAATTTCGTTTGATCTCATTAACTCCATCTCTTTTTCCATTGCTTTTATCCACTTTCCCTTATCAGGGCAAATCGGAGCCTCATTTTATACTCCTTGACTTATTCTCTTATTATGGAGCAACTATGAAAGCTTATAAAGCTTATTGCGATTTGTTCGCCAGATTGGATCGTACACGTAGTACATCATTGAGATCGTACACTTAGTACATCATTCTTCATTAAGCTTCCACTCGGATTAGACAATGACGACATCTTTTACACATCAAGTTGTTGCAATTGAGACTAATTCGAAACAAATTCCTCACTTCTCACATTGCTCCCACTTGGATAAGATGCCCATAAGCAATCATTGTCACTTTCCTAAAATTCAAACATAGAATAGTCTTTAAGTATCTCACCCTTTTTCAGAAATTCATTCACTAAGAATGTGACATTTCGTGATTCAAATTCAGTTATACTCCCCACTTTCTTGCTCATCCATAGCATTGACCCTTTTGAGTGCTCTTAGTATTTCACGAAGATACTTTTGCCTCTAGGGCCCAATTTCCCAAACTTGTGGGAGAACGCGTGTGCATAGAAAGCATATCAAGGTCTGAGAAAACTCAAATCTCATTGTCGACCTGTCCGCAACTCATATGAAGTAGTGGTAACTGATTTATAAGGCACACAGTTAAGTATCTAGACAGCCATCAACAAAATATCACCACAGAAGACGATATTGTGCTATCATAGACTTAACCATATTTATTATGATCTGTTCCTTCTCTCTGCAACTCCATTATTCAGAGAAATTGATGGAATATCAAATATTATTCTATTCATTTTCATCACATAAACATCCGAACTGATCAGATCGATTTTCTCAACCTCGATCGGATTTCAAATAAAATTTATCGAAGCAACTTATGCCTCTAATTTATGAAAAATCATAAAACAATAAACCCGAATCGACTGTAATTATACAAATGTGATGAAACAAACAGTCTCATGCCTTGTTATCACATTCACTGAACCACATATGTCTGAATGGATATCAACAAAGGAAACTCAGCTCTTGTTCCTTTTCTAAATGGTTTCCTCATTGTTTTTCCTACTAGGCAATGCTCATAAATAGACGATATTTTCAATATTGTCCAATAAACCCTATTTGGCTTATTAAAATATCTACTATTGGCCAATATGACCAAATTTAGCATGCCACATATTCTTATCATCACAAAGATGAAAAATTAGGAATAACATTTCATCACTGTACTCAACAATCGGCACAATGAAACCATTCGGAACCATAATAACTTGTTACCTATAACAAGTCAATATCATCGTTATGAAAGTTCAACTGAAATCAAGTTTAACCCAATTAAATACAGAAAATAAATTCCGTCGAGTTTTGGAGCATATAACATTTTATGTAGGAATAAAATGCGACCATTATGCATATTCAATTTGGCTAATGCCAATTCTTTTAACTTTCACTAAGAAATTATTTCCTACATTTACTCACTTTGCTCCTGTCGCGACCCTCTCGAGGTTGTCGGGCTCTCGAGGGCTAATGGGCCGTCCAGTCTGGTCGGACGCGGGCCTCTCCCAAGGCCCATTACCCAAATCGCAACGGAGGTATGCGTAGTCGACCTTCAGTGTGGTCTAGTGACATGTGCTAAGTGTGCATGCCAGGGAGTCGCCACCAATCATTTTTTGGAGGGTATGATTGGACCACCCTATTGAATAGTCGGGAGTTTCTATTCAATTCTGCGATAACCATAGAACTGGGTTCGGGGACTTAGTTACGTCAACTGTCAGAGTTGACGCCCTTTCGGTACCTAAGTTGACTGAATTTTCTGACCTAAGATTTCATGCAGATGAGTGGGGTACGAGTCCTAAATATAGGAGTTCATGCAGATAGGAATGACTATCATAGCAATCACAATCAATAATAAAGTGCACAAATCGATGAATTCAAGTGTACAAATAAATCACATGGCATTCCTAATAAGGCCATATTGGCCTAGAGAAGCATCAATCAGGCTTAGGAATGATTTAGACATGATTTTGCCCATCAGGGGCAAAATCGTAATTTTGAGACAAAGGGGACAATTTGCCCAAAAAGGACAAAATCATCATTTTGGAATGAATCCGGAGTCAAAACAGGTTTGGTCACTCAATTGACCATTTCCTATTTTTTGGCAATTTTCGTGATTTTCGGGAATTTTAGAAACCGATTTACCATTCGAAGGGTAAAATCGTCATTTTCTAAATATGGAAATGAAATGTGGAAATCTTAGACATAAGGTTTAACCACCCATCTGGCCCATCACCAAATTCTAAGCAATTTCCACAATTCATCAGAATATCAAAGACGATTTACCCTTTGAGGGGTGAAATCGCCATTTTGGATTAAATGGGAGAAAATCCCAAAAATGAAAACAAATCAATTTTTTTGTCATTTTCAGCCTTGGACACTTTTTATAATTTTTCTGCAATTTTTCTCAATTTTTTTGTTTTTCTTTAATTTTTCCATTTTTTGGGCATTTTTTATATTTATTAATATGTTTTTATATTTTCAGAAAATATTTTAACAAAAAGCATGTCTTTGACAATAGATAACACTCAACCAGATAAATAAGCTAACCACTAGACTGAAACAAATAAATACAAATCAAGTCTATAAATGCAATATTTTAGAAAAATAATCCTGATATATGGATCGAGTACGTAAAACATACCGGATTGGACACCGGCCTTCAATCACCCAGCCCCAGCCTGCGACCATCCGTGCGCGTCATCTGTCGATCGCCACATCAAAATGTCAACGATCAATTTTGTATGTAAATATCGAAAATGATTTTTTTTAATTTTAATTTAATTTAAAATAAATCGGATATGGCCGGTTCGTCCGGACACGGCCGGACTCGGTCCGGTTCGTCCGGACACGGCCGGACTCGGTCCGGTTCATCCGGACAAGGCCGGACTCGGTCCGGTCCGTTCTGACACGGCCGTAACCCCAAAACAGGGGAACGGCAGAAAGGCGCGGCAAAGGGGGGGGGCGGCTGATTCAACGGCTAACGGGCGGCGGCCGGCTTGGAGATCGACGGTGGCGGATCGAGGCAGCACCGGAGAGCCGAGGACGACGCTGGCCGCGGCGGAGGTCGGCCGGAGTTGGCCGAACGAAGGCTGAGCTGAGTCAGGAAAAACAGGGTCCCGTGGCGCCGAGGACAGAGGAGGACTGCGAACGGTTTTCCGGCCGCCACGCGCTGCGGCCGGCTTCCACGAGCTGGGGGTTGTTGAGGGGGAGTCTCAGAAGGTCCTCGGTGGTGGCGGTGAGCAACGGTGACGGCGTAATCGGCCGGATCTGAAGAAAATTCAAGCCTGCCCAAAAACAGGACACCGCGAGCTTCGAGACTGGTCGTGGCGATTCTGGCGGACGGCGGCCGGTGGAGTGGTGTCCGGTGCGTCGGGGGAGACGGGTGGACGTTGGTGAGGTGGTGATCGGCGACAACAGCGGGGCAAGCGGTCGGAGAAAGAGAGTAAAACTCTCGGGTCTGGCGGCCGAAAAACAAGGGGACTTCGAGGAGTTCTTCTCGGCCGTCCGGCGGGCGGCGGCGACGCCAGAGGGGTCGGTGGTGGTAGCGAGACTCAGCTGGAGATGATGGTCGCCGGTAGTGCGATGGTGGAGCGCCAAAAATCGCCGCGGCCGGACTTGGATGGGGGAGCGGTCTTCGGTTCTTCGGGGGAGAGAGCGTCCGCGAGAGAGAGAGAGAGTCACGGTCAAAAAAGGAAAAGGGGCAAGACCAAATCATTACCCAAAATCCCCCTTTTTATTTTTTTATTCTTATTTATTTATTTTATTCAAAAATAAAATAAAATAAAATAAAATAAAATATAAAAAATTATTTTTATCCAAAATGGTTCATTTAGCTTGGCCAAGTTCATCAAAGTTGATTTTTTAATTTTTTAACTTTTTATAGATTTTTTTATGAATTTTTAAAAAATAAACTATGAAAGACTGATCAAAAATCAGGTGTCAACAGCTGCCCCTCTTTGAGAGGAATTTCGTCAGAGGTTTCTCTCAAAGACAAGGTGACACCTGTGTTCCGATCGACTCGATTGGGAAAAGAAAAGAAAAGAAATCATGATATCCAATTTTCATGCCCATCAATGTGTGCTTTCCCTTAAAAAAAGATGTGCTCATTCAATTTCCTGATATGATGTAAGAAAGTTAAGGAGTAGATAGACTTCACTGCCCCTTACCTACCGAATGCTTGCGGCATTTGCTGTGTTTAATGGGTTCAAGTAGATTCCTAAGGACTCGTCATCGGAGTGTCCTAGGGATGTTAAGCTCTGACCTGTATGGTAGATCAAACCATAATGGGATTCCTAACTGATAGGAACCTAAGGAAGATGCATCCCACATTTGGGAATTTGCCAAGGGTTTTGATCCGTGTGGTGGACTAAACTAGAAATGGCTTGCCTAATGTAAGGCTTATTAGGGAAAACGACTCCTCCCGCATTCGGGATTCATCAAGGTTTTGATCCGTATGGTGGATCGGACCATTGGGTTGATCCTTCAGGCGGTTTCTACCCGTCCTTTGACCCTTCAGGCGGTTTCTACCATTCATTGACCCTTCATGCGGTTTCTACCATTGAGTTGACCCTTCAGGCGGTTTCTACCGTTGATTGACCCTTTAGGCGGTTTCTACCATACAATGACCCTTCAGGCGGTTTCTACCGTTGATTGACCCTTTAGGCGGTTTCTACCATACAATGACCCTTCAGGCGGTTTCTACCATTGTGTTGACCCTTCAAGCGGTTTCTACCATTGGTTGACCCTTTAGGCGGTTTCTACCATTGGTTGACCCTTCAGGCGGTTTCTACCTTTGTTGCTTTGAAAAGGGGTCTCATGACGAGGGTTCTCCACGTCTGATGAGACTGTTTGATATTTTTGAAAAGGGATCCTAGGACGAGGGTTCTCCACGTCAAGCTAGGACTGCTTGATTTTTGAAAAGGGGTCTCATGACGAGGGTTCTCCACGTCCGATGAGACTACTTGGTTTTTTAAAAAGGGGTCTCATAACGAGGGTTCTCCACGTCCGATGAGACTGCTTGAAATTTTGAAAGGGGTCCCGAGACGAGGGTTCTCCACGTCTACTGGGATTGCTTGATTTTTTTTTAAAAGGGTTCTATCCTCACTCCTTCTTCTGAAAGATCCCGAAATTTATCGGGAATTCAGTTTTGAAGCAGAGAAAGATTTTATTTTGACAAAGCTTCATTTGATTCTGTTGAGGCGACATTCTAGGAGCTGGGTTCTCCAGGTATCCTACAGAAAGTTCAAACCTGAAAGATTTTTCTTCACCAAGAAAATGTTAATAATCTTTGGGAAGACAATAATTGTCCAATTGACAAAATTTTATGACTTAAGTTTTAGTCATGAAATATGCATTTTGATGCTGGAGGTTATCCAAAGCATTCTTGCAACATGCAAATGTGATCATAAATTCCTTGCATGGAAAATCCGGATCAACAGTTTGAAAATTCCAAAGAGAGTTTGTTCAAAACATCAATTGGAATATTTCTCGACAAGGAGGTCTTCTCACCTGTTTGGAGATAGTGATTTTTATAGGGGATGCACTCAGTTCCCTACTAACCTGTGCCTAGGTTTTAGGCTCATTCGCAGCGCATACATTTTGATCGGTCGGGAGGTCTTCCACGGGACCGTAATGTTGGGCTTGGTATTGGTCTTCAAGGGGGACTCATTTTTAAGTCAAGGCCATTGAATGAAAGTCTTCACAATCTGCTCTGGGTTTACAAGTCAAGAACCCTGCAAAATGAGAAAGAAAGAGTCTTGCTCGTACTTCTTCGAGCTAAGCTATATGTTAACCCAAGTGTCTTAGTCAGAGAAGACTCCTTCGAGGTCGTAACATTGGTAGGATTGGGGACAGAAAAAGGCTTGTTTTTGGCCCAAAATTCTTGGAGAGTTTGACATTGGTGATCATTGCAGATTTGCTACCTGTCCTTTCTCTTTTGCGCCTTTATTCCGCGCTGGACACCATTTGGCGAGCAGCCTTTTTGGCTCCTTCGGGGATTTCTTCTTTTCCCATCCGGCTTCATTATGGATCAATCAAACAACTTGCACGAGCATCGGCCTTGCTTTTACCAAGCACTTTGCTTTTTCTTAATGCCGTGGATTTTTCTCATTCATTTTTGAAATCCCACTTTTTCTCATCCTCATGGGATCATGTTAGACATATAGTCTAAACATGCTTTAAATATCAGTCCGGGAATTCTCTTCGTAATCCCTGAGTCTTGAACTCTTCGATTTTTGAAGTGTTGTGGCATCCGTCTTGGAATGATCACCAATGGGTTCATGAAATGAATTTGCAGGCTCAAGTTGGCTGTGCAAAGGATTCAGTGTGTGGGATAAAGAATGAATGCTTCTTGTCATCCTATGGCACTTGGATTACCATATAAACAACACACAAAGATCAATGTTAGTCCGAGCAAGAAAATTTCTAACCATTTTCTCCTGATGTTGCTGGACTCACCTGCATTTTGCCCCGATGTGGGGTGGTTCTTTGACAGGGTTAAGAAGGAAAACCTCCGTTCAAAGGGGTTATCAACGGTCACCTGTAGTAGTTGGGAATATGAAACGAACGCCTCCGTAGTCCCGATCCATGTAATTGCTGCGAATGTTCCCTACCTCCGTAGGTACAGATTTTGCTATCCGATTCACTTTCCTCATCTCTCAAGTGTATGTAGGATGTGTTTGGACTGGGCTCGCCTCTCTTTTGAGTAAACTTCCTTTTGAATGATTTGACAAATAATCATATTTTGGAAAAATTCATTTCTTTCTTTCCCAAAATTTATCCGTCGAGGGGATTTTGTGATATATCGTGCATGTTTTATTCATGCTTTGGGCAACCTCTCGATTTAAATCATGAACATCGATGCATTGGGAAAGGGGTACTTACCTACCTGTCGCGGCTGCAGACCCCTGAAAATGTAAAAGAAGCATATCATTGTATGTTCATGAATTTTTCAACAATCGAAACGATACATCCTACCCTTGGTCATGTACTCTAACGAGTAGTACATGGGATGTAGAAACCTGTTCGTCTGCAAGGCGACTCCCCTGTCAAGGATAGACAACGAGTATCAATTCATATTCTTAAATTCAAGACAAATTGGGACGATACAACTTTACTCTTGGTTCTCATCCCGTTCTGATGTTGCGTATTGATATGGACCACGTCTATCAAATCCGTCTATCCATGCTTGGAATATTTGCAACATCAATGGTTCAGCTGCCCCCGGTTGGGCAACGTCTGTTTTGTTATTTGAACAGATGGCTCCTTGAGTGATTTATCCACGTTTATCACCTGAGAAGGGAAAGAAAGGAGATATTACTTCGGTATTCGGTTGAAGACCGTTTAGGAACGATACATCGTTTTACCAAATGGGAGGCTTCGTGACCAAACGTATTTCGTGTTGAAAGGGGTAGATCCCACTATGCTCCGCGGGTGATAGTCATCGTTCATGGAATTTGCTCCACGGATTAAGTGATTAATCCACGGCCCTCGGCTTGAAGATGTTCAAAGGGTGATGTTGACACTCACGCGCAATTAGTTCTAGATATTAATGAAAGATGTTCCAGTGAGAACCTTACAGTGCGATCAACAACATATTCAATAGGAGTATTCAACCCCTTTCCTCTAAGCATTTTTCATCGAGTAGCCATGCCTTGCATCAGACGTTTGATCATCGGCCTTGCGTCACCACTGCGATGGTCCTCCGGCTCCAAACTGATCGAGCCAAAGATTGAACTCATCGCCAAGGAAATTGCTCGAGTCTTCGAGCCATTGATGTTCAAGTTGGGTATCAACGATTGTTGGGGGCAGATTTCTTTCATTGCCTTCGTTGTGAGGGACTGGAGTCTTTGAGCTGGAACCTTCATCATTGCCCTGTTGGGGTTGAGACATACATTCCTGAAGAGTATTGATCCAAGTGTCCAACTCCTCATCAAGGAAATCACCTGTTCTTTCTAGCCCTTGGTGCCCAGATTGGGTGTCGTCGACTGCAGGCGAGGGATTCCTCTCTTTGCTCTCGTCATGAGCAATTTGATGCCTCGAATTGGAACTTCCTCCGATGACCGGCAGGTTTATATGTGCACTCTCTACCAATGTCAGATCCGCTTCAGGGACAGCATTAATGACTGATTCGCGCTCAAATTGAGGGATCCCTATGTGCTGGAACTGTGGCATATACTCTTGAGGAGTATTGAGATAGCTTGGCGGAGCATTCTGATTTGGGTTAGAGGAGTCGCTGACACGACTGCTGGTCCCGTCATTGCTGAAACACGGTTGGGTGCTCTTGGCTTTCCAATCATCATGGTTGTAACTCTGCCCAGCACTTGAGCTCCAACCGGCTTTATGATGGTTTAACGCTATCCTTCCATCCCTTAGCAATCTCCTATAGTACTTGAGGTGAGACTCAACGAGCCCCGGCACATTCATAATCTCGAGTATGCGTAGTGGGCTAGCCGAATCAACTCCCAGCTCTCGAATTGCATCAACAAATTTGGTGTGAAGTTCATAGGTCCAGTAAAACCTTGTTCTCTTATCACCCAAAATATCGTCAATACTTCGGTAGCTATTCTCTACGGGATCTAGTCGTTTCAAAAGTTGTCCAGGGAGGGACTCACCGACTTCGGATTGGCTGGCTGCGACAGCGAGTTCGTCATTGGGAGAACTCCACTTGTGATGATTCATGTCCCATTTCTCAGAAGATGTTGGTGTTGACCCCATGGTGTTGACTTGCTCATGCAGATCTCCGACGGTATCTAGCTGTGTCGGAAAATGTTGTGGAGAATACGATAACAGCTGAGCGTTATTCGTCAACAGGGATGGCTCATCGAGGAACACCTCTCTGAGGACAACAAGATTACCACAATTAAGGCAGGCGGCCTTGGTCAGAGCTTCCTTATATCTCGCGCTTTCAGCTCGAAGCTTCTCATTCTCCTCCTTCAGGGCCAGTAACTCATGGTCTGCGTGTTGCTGTTTCACACGGGTTCGTTTGTTGGCGAACCAAAACTTGACCTTCGAAAGCTCCAATCCTAACTTTCGGCTCAACTCCATTTTCTGTTGTCTGCTTGGAGCGGAGCATTCATTGAAGAAAGCTTCGAGTTCTTGGATTTGGCCTGGAGTGTGGCGTTGCAGTTGCTTCCTTTTTCGACTCCGGTCATCATTGTATACTCCTTCTTCGTAGCTGAAGCCTAGAATTTCATCACTGGAGGAGTCAGCCTCAATGGCCTTCGGGCAGGATTCAGCTCCAGGATCTTCAAAGTCTTCCAGCAGTTCGTGTTCAGAGATGTCCAGGTCGGGCGTTTCTAGCAGATAGGAATAGCTTTTAAACATGATGGATCGGAGTATCTCGGGCTGATCTAGTTCACTCAGCTTTCTCTATTCGCTCTTATGTGTTTGCTCACTCTAGAAATTTTCTCGAGTGATTGTGCGTGTCCTAGAACCAACCTTCAGGCTGCATATGAAGACCAGCAGGCAAGCGCTCCTCCCGAGACCCTGCAATTACTCCTCGTCTGTATTCCCCCTTTCTTTTTCCTCGTGATAGGATCACAAACTCTCTTGCATTGATTCGGTTTTATCGAGTATTGCACTTGTCCCCTAGTTCAGTCTTCAAAGTGGTGGGTCTACAATCTTTCGGCGCCCTTTTATGATTTGCTAGGCCCGAGAACGTGGGGAACAACGGTGGACCCGCAATTAATGACTCCTTTTAATTCATTTAGCTCCAAGGGAATTAACGCTATGATCTTCTCTCAACCCCTTTTTATCGTTCAAACGAAAGTGGCATTTTCCATGTGTATGCTGTTACTCTTCATTTCAGCATCCCGGGCGCTTGGTGAGGAATGAGTTCGTGGCCACTCAAAATTTTAAAGACCGTCTCTGGTTTCAGACTTAATCTAACAAGGGATCATCACAACTGAGCATGACGATGTTCGTCGATAGCGTTGGTTTTAATATAGAATTAACTATAGTCATTAAAGAAAAATGTTCCCGTAGGTACTTTACAACGGATAAAATGAGTGATCTACTCGTGAACATGTTCTTCTTTCTATGGGTGTTCGTAGTGACCGACCCATCGTGCCCCGAGTCAGGTGCTAGATCATGGCTATCCAAGCATGCCAGCTTCCCACTGATTGAACAAGGCATCGAGCCCCTCATCGAAGAAATCGTCTGTCGTGGGTTGACCAGCGGCAGGCAGAGCACCAGCCGACTGCTGCTCGAATGGAGGAGTGCGCACTCGCTGTACTTGTGACACGCGCTCTTGAGAAGTGTTGAAATGGCCTAGGAGGACATTCTGATCAGCTTTCAGTTTGCCGGTGGTCGGGTTGCTAGCTTGATTGATGCTTAGATTTGGCCGGGTATCTCTTGATGCCTGAGCATTACAATGGCGGTCGCCCCTAGCTTTTGAGCTCGAGAGGGATTCCTCCCGGTTTAGCTCCGCTCGACGTTGTTTTAATAGCTTTCTGTAGGCAGCAAGGTGATTCCTGACCAGCTCCTTACTAAGCCCCGGTACATTCATGGCCTTAAATATGCGCGTCGGAGTTGCTGAGTCGATCCCCATTTGGTGAACCACATCTAGGAATCTGGAATGCAGTTCAGGGGGCCAAGCGAACCTCCTCTTATCGTGGCCCAAAATTGCATCGATGGCTTGACGACTGATTAACTCATCTCCAGCAGGACCCGACCCTATCGAAAATTGTTGTGCATGAGGCTGATATGCTTTGAGCTGGTCGGCGGTAACATCCAGCTCCTTGAAACTGTAACTCCAATCAAAGCGATGAAAATCCCATCCCCTAGGAGGCATTTGTATCATCTTCGTAGGATCATCCTGCTCATGCGTAACTCCGGCAAAATCTGGTTGAGTAGGAGATGCCCCGAGGGAGTAGGGTGGTAAATGAACGTCTTCAATCATCGCGTGAGGCTTATCGGGGAATATCTTACCGAGGGCGACGAGGTTATCGCAATGAGGGCAAACGGTAATATTGAGAGCTTTTTCATACCTCATGTTTTCTGTTCGCAGCTTTTGGTTTTCTTCCTTTAAAATCTCGACCACCTGACGTTTGCGTTGAGCCCTCGATTTGGATCTCCTATTTTGAAACCAAAACTGGATCCTCGACTGATTAATCCCCAACTCCCGGCTCAATTCAATTCTCCACTTCTTTTTCATGTAATGGCTTTTACTGAAAAGGGTTTCCAGCATTTGGGTTTCCTCCTGAGAGTATTGGTGAGGACGTCTTCTTTTCTCGAGTTGAGCATTGTGGATGTCGTTGTCGTCGTCGCCGTGATCTTGATTTCCGTTGCCAGAAGTGTTGGGCTCCATGGTTTTGGCGTTAGACTTGATCTTGGAATCTTCGAGATCCCTCTGTGGTTCAATTTCTGAGATTTTTGAGTCAGTCGCCTCTAGCAGCTGACAGTAACCTCTTAAATGTGTTGGATTGAGAAATGTTTGATTGGTTCTTGCCCACTCAGAGTTCTCCACTCTCTCCTGTATGCTCACTCCCTATAAAGTTTTCTTCGAGTGACTTTGCATGTTCAGGAGACGCTCTTCAAGCATCATTAGGCAAACGTTCCCCCTCAAGACCTTGAATTTCTCGCTTAGCTTTTCAACGTGATGGGACTGCCAAACCCTGTTAGGGCTCTCTTCGATAGTTGCGCTTTCCTCCCACCTAACTCTAATAATGGTGATCCCAACAAATCTTTTACATCTTTTAATTGATGAGCCGGAAATCGCGGACCGAAACGAATCCAATGGTTCTCGTGAGGGGACCTCCTGCTTTACCCCCTAACTGGGCTCCACCAGCATTATTACTGAGACCCTTCATCATCCTCGAGTTGCTATAAAATGAGGAATTAATGTATGGAAGGTTAACGTTCTCGCATAATCAGCTTCTTCATTCTAATCTCTCTGTTAAACTCGTCTTATTCTCAAGCCAACCCAACGCAAATGGCCTCCTCTCCCGTACGCACTTTTTCAACTGATGTCTTGGCCCAGTGGGAAAAGCTTTATAACCTACTGGGTCGCGGTTACGCGCACATAACCGATCATTCTGCAACCGAGGATGCAATCTGTGTCCTGCTCGAGGACCTTGATACCACTTCTCTCGAAGGTACTACACTGGGGAGGGAATATAGAACTTTCCCGACTCTCTTTGCACACTCCTTAGAGGCCTATCGTGTTGCTAATCGGGAGGTTCTGGTGGCTCGCGTCTTGCGGGCTCGTTATGAGGATCGATCTGATCATTTGGTGCTGACCAACTATCTGGTTGATAGTTACAAAAAGGCTGTCGAGTTTGCTAATGAGCGGGTCGCGACGTTGCTTCGCGAGAGGAGAAATCTGGTGGATCAATTGGCCATATCCCTGACCACCGGCGAGCATGACCGCCGCAACGTCCTGTTGAGGCTTCAGAGCGACTGGCAGGAAGAACGGCTCGATAAGATAACCGAGGACATAGCTCGCGGGAATGGACTGGTTCGGGACCTGGAAGTAGTCACCGAAGAACACGAGGCCAAGGTCGCCGAAGTTAAGGGAGAATGCAGAAGTCTTCTCCTCAGGCTTGCCGACCACAACATGCGGAGCTGGGAGTATGAGCAGAGCATTAATAACATGGAGGGTCAGTTGGGATCCTTTGTGTCGTTAATTAGGCCTCACTTTGGCTTTACTTTTCCACCCCGACTTGTATGACCTGCTTCTGAAAACCCTCCGCTGAGCAAAATAAATGTGTGTGTTTTAACTTCTGTATGGTTCATTTCTTCGATCATCCGAACATCTTCAACTTGGGTGAGCCGAACCATAATATCAATAAGCCGAGCAAATATGTCATGATTTTATAACTCGCTCATGATCAGATGAGAGAATAGCCTCAGACTTATCCAGGAGAAGATTTCTCTCTATTACCTATTTTTTCACCTGCAAATGAAACGACTGAATCAGAAGGAATAATTTGAAAAAGAAAGCATAAACCCCTTTCAATCTTATGCTTGCTCGTGATTAATAAGGACAAAAACTTTTACAAGGGTTTTAATCTTGCGCAAAAAGTTTTTTATCAGTATTCTTCGAAGGAAAGCATATTATTGAAAGGAATGTAATTCACGATAATCGCTTTTGATCAATTTCGAGGAGAACGAATTAGTCAAAAGCGCAAGGCATAATGACGTGTTTTAAATTTAATTGAAGATACGGCATCCAAATCAAGGCCGTTTTGTTAAGAACGAGGGCAATTTGGACATCTATCTCGTCATTAAATTCGAAACAATGCCGATACTCTTGATCAATTATCGTGAATTACCAATGACGTACGACATGCATGAATCAATTCAAGTGTATAATTCCTTCTAGCGAAATTGGGGTTGGATTACCTTATACGACCAAAAAGGTCATGCAAGATTTCCAATTTTGATTTCCTCTAAAGGAATTATAAACTTGACTTGGGAGTATTCGGATGATTAGAGAAAATGCCACTATCACATTCCCATGACCCGTCAAAAGAAATACAACCAAGTTCCATCTGAATGTATACACCAATAGGTCCTTAATGCAATCACTCTAAGGGGTGAGATAGAGAAAGCCTCGATAAAAATAAACCCTATACAAGAGGACTAGTAATGGAAAATGAAACAAATGAATGTGATCCTAACGTTTAAGGATGCCCCAAGTTCGATCTGCGACTTCCGGATCACTTGCCCCAACTCGTCATCTTCATTGGACGATATCTCAATAATGTCCATAGTAGGCTCCTTTGTTGCGTACTCGGTGTTCGCGATGGGATATCATCCTCCTCGTCTTCTATCAAAGACGTTTTGGGAAAAACACACACATCTATCCTCGAAATGGCATTTAATCTAATCACCAGAATGCACTGAATGAAATGCCTATATTTATATGAACTGTAATAGATTTGAGGGATAGAGAGTCTTACCAACCAAACTCGTCGACTTATGTGTGGTTTTAGGTGTACCAACCGCCCAAAGACATGCGCATGAGACAAGTGATGGTGAACTTCTAAAAATCAGAGGGTTTGGCGCCTAAGGTCAAGGTTCCTACCTCGAGTTCTAGAAAGAGCCGATTCCATTGCACAACTATCGTTGCATTGGGACTCGATCCATAGTTCGAAGCAAGCGGAATTGAAAAGTGGATTACCCCGTGTTTTTCCTCACGGAGATTCCATTTTCAATTCCTTCTATTGTGTTCCTAAAGGCGGCGCCCGGGGTTTTAGGCGCGATTGTGTGTGTTCATGTGTTGTGAGTGTCGCAATGCGAGTCATGCACAACAGTTTATCAATCGACGCTTCAAATCATCCATACAACATACATTCCTACGCCAACCTGCATAAGACAATGTTAATCACGGACTACACCCCTTATCTCTCCAATCTGCAAAAACATATAACACCTATCGTAAGTGGACTTACCTCACCTTCAAGAGCGCCTGCAGGGTTAGAAAAATCACTCAGCGTTTTAATTACGGCCTAAGTCCACTTGGGGTCTAGAACCAAAGGTTCTAGAACAAAATCCCCAGCGGAGTCGCCAGTCTGTCGCGACCCTCTCGAGGTTGTCGGGCTCTCGAGGGCTAATGGGCCGTCCAGTCTGGTCGGACGCGGGCCTCTCCCAAGGCCCATTACCCAAATCGCAACGGAGGTATGCGTAGTCGACCTTCAGTGTGGTCTAGTGACATGTGCTAAGTGTGCATGCCAGGGAGTCGCCACCAATCATTTTTTGGAGGGTATGATTGGACCACCCTATTGAATAGTCGGGAGTTTCTATTCAATTCTGCGATAACCAGAGAACTGGGTTCGGGGACTTAGTTACGTCAACTGTCAGAGTTGACGCCCTTTCGGTACCTAAGTTGACTGAATTTTCTGACCTAAGATTTCATGCAGATGAGTGGGGTACGAGTCCTAAATATAGGAGTTCATGCAGATAGGAATGACTATCATAGCAATCACAATCAATAATAAAGTGCACAAATTGATGAATTCAAGTGTACAAATAAATCACATGGCATTCCTAATAAGGCCATATTGGCCTAGAGAAGCATCAATCAGGCTTAGGAATGATTTAGACATGATTTTGCCCATCAGGGGCAAAATCGTAATTTTGAGACAAAGGGGACAATTTGCCCAAAAAGGACAAAATCATCATTTTGGAATGAATCCGGAGTCAAAACAGGTTTGGTCACTCAATTGACCCATTTCCTATTTTTTGGCAATTTTCGTGATTTTCGGGAATTTTAGAAACCGATTTACCATTCGAAGGGTAAAATCGTCATTTTCTAAAAATGGAAATGAAATGTGGAAATCTTAGACATAAGGTTTAACCACCCATCTGGCCCATCACCAAATTCTAAGCAATTTCCACAATTCATCAGAATATCAAAGACGATTTACCCTTTGAGGGGTGAAATCGCCATTTTAGATTAAATGGGAGAAAATCCCAAAAATGAAAACAAATCAATTTTTTTGTCATTTTCAGCCTTGGACACTTTTTATAATTTTTCTGCAATTTTTCTCAATTTTTTTGTTTTTCTATAATTTTTCCATTTTTTGGGCATTTTTTTTTATTTATTAATATGTTTTTATATTTTCAGAAAATATTTTAACAAAAAGCATGTCTTTAACAATAGATAACACTCAACCAGATAAATAAGCTAACCACTAGACTGAAACAAATAAATACAAATCAAGTCTATAAATGCAATATTTTAGAAAAATAATCCTGATATACGGATCGGGTACGTAAAACATACCGGATTGGACACCGGCCTTCAATCGCCCAGCCCCAGCCTGCGACCATCCGTGCGCGTCATCTATCGATCGCCACATCAAAATGTCAACAATCAATTTTGTATGTAAATATCGAAAATGATTTTTTTTAATTTTAATTTAATTTAAAATAAATCGGATACGGTCGGTTCGTCCGGACACGGCCGGACTCGGTCCGGTTCATCCGGACACGGCCGGACTCGGTCCGGTCCGTTCGGACACGGCCGTAACCCCAAAACAGGGGAACGGCAGAAAGGCGCGGCAAAGGGGGGGGCTGATTCAACGGCTAACGGGCGGCGGCCGGCTTGGAGATCGACGGTGGCGGATCGAGGCAGCACCGGAGAGCCGAGGACGACGCTGGCCGCGGCGGAGGTCGGCCGGAGTTGGCCGAACGAAGGCTGAGCTGAGTCAGGAAAAACAGGGTCCCGTGGCGCCGAGGACAGAGGAGGACTGCGAACGGTTTTCCGGCCGCCACGCGCGGCGGCCGGCTTCCACGAGCTGGGGGTTGTTGAGGGGGAGTCTCAGAAGGTCCTCGGTGGTGGCGGTGAGCAACGGTGACGGCATAATCGGCCGGATCTGAAGAAAATTCAAGCCTGCCCAAAAACAGGGCACCGCGAGCTTCGAGACTGTTCGTGGCGATTCTGGCGGACGGCGGCCGGTGGAGTGGTGTCCGGTGCGTCGGGGGAGACGGGTGGACGTTGGTGAGGTGGTGATCGGCGACAACAGCGGGGCAAGCGGTCGGAGAAAGAGAGTAAAACTCTCGGGTCTGGCGGCCGAAAAACAGGGGGACTTCGAGGAGTTCTTCTCGGCCGTCCGGCGGGCGGCGGCGACGCCAGAGGGGTCGGTGGTGGTGGCGAGACTCAGCTGGAGATGATGGTCGCCGGTAGTGCGATGGTGGAGCGCCAAAAATCGCCGCGGCCGGACTTGGATGGGGGAGCGGTCTTCGGTTCTTCGGGGGAGAGAGCGTCCGCGAGAGAGAGAGAGTCACGGTCAAAAAAGGAAAAGGGGCAAGACCAAATCATTACCCAAAATCCCCCTTTTTATTTTTTTATTCTTATTTATTTATTTTATTCAAAAATAAAATAAAATAAACTAAAATATAATATAATATAATATAAAAAAATTATTTTTATCCAAAATGGTTCATTTAGCTTGGCCAAGTTCATCAAAGTTGATTTTTTAATTTTTTAACTTTTTATAGATTTTTTTATGAATTTTTAAAAAATAAACTATGAAAGACTGATCAAAAATCAGGTGTCAACAGCTCCATGTGAAACTCGTTGAAATTCCACTAAGGCATTTCTATCCTTCAGTTACATGATATGTGGCCCCTAAGTCTACAATCCACTAAGGATGAGATTCAGCTTCAAAGACTGAATTGTAGACATAAGTAACACTTTTAAGTGCTCAAGGGTTTCTAACTTCTTTAACTTACCACAATCATGAATAGAATGACTTTTATTTCCATAGTGAAAACACTTCATTTTGAAATATTTTCCTTGAAAGGACGTTTTCCTTTCTTATGTCGGTTAAACTTCAATTTCTATCATGAATTCTTCTTTCCACTACTTAAATCCACCTTGACGCTTATCTCTAGAGCACAAAACTCATTAGAACTAGAATCAACATTACAAATGTCGATTTTAGGTTTTGCCACCATAAGGCAATTCATCTCTAGTTTAAGGCGTCGCATAATAGCCTTAAAAGTCTTTACTCATAATGTGGATCTAGTGGATTTTCATATGCACATAGCTATGAAATAAAGAACGGACTACTGCTTGCACTTGCTATTCATCAGTCCAACGGAGTCTGCATCTTACAGTTCGCTTATTTGTTTGATATATGCCATATAGGTCATTTAATATTCTGCCCACAAGGCATCATATACGTATCAAACCTTAAAGTGATCTGTTTCAAATTGGAGACTAATGTCTCATCAAACTAAGTTTTGTTAATGCCATCCATTTGACTTTAGCATTTATAAAAAAATGCCTGAACTCAGGAATAAAAATATTTCCATGCTTCAGCAACATAATGTGAGCAATAGAGTTCAACTTGTTTCTCGTTGCAAGTATCTCTTTGTACTTTCTTAACAATGCAGTAATCGTATCTTCAGTTTCTTTCATAACTAGGTCAATGAGCTCATAGTGCATCTTGCTCTTTTTAACACATATTGGATCCTATTCCAATTTTCATAATTTAGCCATCTTAATTCTATCCTCAATAAAGCTTAACTATAAGCTCAAACTGTTGTATCTGAACACAAAGTTCAATAGACATGTACTCATTCAATTATTGATGCCTAAACATTTATGCATCTATTTTACACTAACTAATTATATTAATGAATAATTTCACACAAGGTCTCAAAGTCGAAAGTTCACTATGTTCCCAATCACCGTCTGAGAATTCTCGCTTGAAATTACCATTAATACAATCTTTTATGTAAAATCGAGTTCATGAAGTCCCTAAAACCTTTTAGAACTCCCCACTTATCCATATACCACCAAGGCATTATTTTACATTAAAAAAAAACTTACAGCTAAAAAATTTCATTTAACATGAAAGATAGTATTTACATCTATAGACATACATCAATAAGATGCAAAATTCCAATACAACAACATCATGTGACATAATGTATGCCAAGAACGGGAAAAGATTCAATAAACTCTTTAGTGAACTTCTTGACCCTAGAAGGCGTCCCTATAGTGGCTCTTGGGAAACTCTCTGGTCTTAGCCAAGGGAACAAATCTCTTCGCCAAGGCGCATTTTTCCTACGCCAAGACCCATTCATAGCAAGGGTCGATGTCTTCCTTGCCCCGACTCTAAGAACTCTATCGGGAATCTTATTCCAAGGTCCTTATAAGAAAAGTAGTAGGCATTTTTCCACAAGCGATCCAAGACCTCATGCCAATCAGGAAGAGTAGTTTTTAAGGCAACAACCCTTAGATAGTCTGGCATGACATAACCATTACAAATGATTTCCAATATCATTTTGTTCACCGTTATGATGTGAGTCATCATGTCAACTCTGCCATCCCATCGATAAAGTGCCAACTCATTCCTCAGCTTAAGGAGTCTCTCATGTTCCTCGTCTGTCCACGGGAATATTGCGATTCGCACTGCACTCTATTCCATAGTCCTTGCAACGAATGCAAAACAATAAAAGGGATTACACATAATCCATAGTGCATAAAAATGGTAAAAAAAATATACCACAATGTAGGAAATTTCAATACCAACACATCGGCATCAAAATCACCTCAATCGGACTCCACACGCGCCCTCACGTGCCTCTAGAAGCCTCTGCGCGTAGGCTTCACGTGCCTCACGCGCGAGTCAAGCCGATCAACGGTCAGCGTTGACCGGTCAACGGTCAGTGTTGACCGTTGACCTGGGTCGGGTCATGGGTCAAACCGGGTCGAATTTCGGGTCGGGTTGGGTCGACCCGCCACGTCATGATGCCACGTCATTGGACACGTGTCCGCCACGCAAGTGCCACGTCGGCAAACCGTTTCAGCGGTTTTGGCACGCGTGACGCACGTGTCGGCGCGTGCGGCGTGTGCGGCGTTGTCCGGCGTCCGTTGGCGGCGATCCACCCCTCAAAATGCTCGTATTGACGAGACGATTCAGATGGTATATTTGTTTTCCACTTTTACCGAACGAAAGTGTATGAAATCACGTCGATTCGCCGCTGCCCCGGGAACCCTATCTAGCGGCGGCGCGTGTCGCGCGTGCAGCGCCGTCCGGCGTCGGCTTGTGACGTTCAACCACTCCAAATTCTCGTCTCGCCGAGCCCGTTCCAATGATGTGTTCAAAATAAATTTTTGATGGCCAGAACAGAATCTGTCGCCGATGAACAATGCGCTCGGGTTACGATTTTTCTCGTTAAAAATTTGTCGATTAAAACACAAATTCAGGAAACAAGAACCGGTGCTCTGATACTAATGTTGGAAACATATTCCTAATCTGTATACGAAATACATGCGGAAAACTCTTGATTGAAGCCCAGAATTAACTTACTTGGATCACTGATCGGAGCATGACTACACAAGGAACCGTACCCGCTATCTACAGATTAGATGTCGCCTTCGCAATCCCGAGAGTCCTTTTGTCGAACGTAAATCAACAGTGTGGAGGAGATTCGCTCGTCGTTGTTTTTCCTTGAACGACAGTATGTCGTCAATATTTCGATTGAGAGAGAGGTTAGCGTCTGTTTGTTTGACGCTCCTTTTACAGACGTGAAAAGACACGTCTTTTCAACCCTTACAGATAACTCCTATAGCGGTTATCTGTGGGGCGGGTGTGATTGCCCGCATGGGCGCACATCGTAAGACCCCTTTTTCTAACACTTAGGAATTGAGTTATAATATTATTTGGTTGCAGAAATGATAGGGTATAAATAGATAAAAAGTAGGAAATAAAAAGAAGTTATGTTTATTGACAATCCCTCCATATTCGGACGGGCAGATATGGAGGGGTTTCAAAACTACACAAAGAAGCCATTTACATCAGTCCCTCATAATCACATATTTTATTTTCCCTCTTTTCTCATTTCCCCTTTTCACACTTTTAATGTCCTTTCTCAGAAATTAATCTATGAGTGATAAATCTATTGTATGAATTAATATCTATTGTATAAATATTGATTCAGTTCTTAGGATTTTCAGTTTCCTACTTTAGTCCTAAATTTCTACGCGAAATTCCAATATATTCCTTCCGACCAATATCGCAGGAGCCCTGACATGTCAGTGTGCCAACTAGAATGGCTGACTGGACGGCCACGTCAGTGATATCAGGCAAAAATTATTCGGAATGACTACATTGAAGTTTTTGCAAATTTTGTGCAAAGGTTTAGTACGATAATAGCAAAATTGAAAAGTTTAGGACTGAATGGCCCTATATACAATAAGTCAAGGACCGATTGGGGAATTTTCCAGCAAATACAAACTTGTGAAGGAGACATTTTGTGCATTAGATGCACCATGTGACGGTGCACAAGTAACAAGCTAAGCGTACGTGCCAGTTTTCCAATGCAGAATTGGATTTGATGCATACGACGCACGTAAAGTTACTGGTATATTGCATTACGTCAGCCGTATAATCGATTTAGGAGTGGTTTAAGTGGCAATAAATCTTACCTTGAGGAGAGAAGCAGGTGATTTTCCACAAGCCCCTCTTGAGCAAAAGCCACAGGCCCATCAGCAGTTATTCCCCAGTAGAGAGGGGCCTTCCCAAATTGATCCTCTCAAAAACACAAAAACTGAAGCAAAATGGCATTTTCTCTTCTAAATTTCATCAATTCACTCAAACCTGATTTTCTTTTCTTTTCTTTTCCGTTAGTAATCTGCTGTATATGTTTTGAGGTCACTTACAGAGGCAACAAACATGGTGGAGGTGGTTTTGTCGAACACGATGAAGGCGGAAGCACTGCTCAGTTGTCCAACCACATGGTTGTGGAGAATATGGCACCCGATTGTGCCGAGTTGTAAGCCTTGATCATGAGCATCGCTTCGTTCGCTGACTTCGCAAGCCCACACTGTTGCCTTAAGCTCCCCGGGTTGTGGAGCGCTCCCACCAACAAGCAGAGTACTTCATTTTTAACTGCGAATGATCTGCAGCATCTGGTCTTTCCTTACATAAACCTCGAAATTTCCAGGTAGGCCAAATGCTCGGGATTTTCAGTCTTGTTGTGGGAGCCAAAAGTTCATTAGATTGAAGTGATTACCCACATCCAATACCAAGTGGATGTTACTTATGTGAAGATTCAAGACTACGATATTGTTGATGCGCAACTTAGTATCTAAAGATCTATTCAGACTTTCACCTCTGATTGGACCCGCAACCATGTTTACAAGTTAGGGCAACCGGGTTTATCAACTGGCTTGGCTCGCCGATGCTTAAGTTAGAGCTTGGGGAAGGATGCAAATGGAAGAAGTTTAGATCATAGTCAAGAGTTCCGAACCGTTGCTCGCTTTCCAAATAGCTAATCATAGATTTTTGGGATAAATGCACTGGAAGTCCTAAAACTTATCATGAAAGTGCAATCGAAGTCTAAAATTTTCAAAATATGCAATCAAGTCCTAAAATTTATCATGAAAGTGCAATTGAATCTTTAAACTTTCAAAATTTACAAACAAGTCCTAAAACTTGTCACGAAAGTATAATCAAATTTTAAAATTTTCAAAAAGACTTAGATTGCATTTTTTGAAAATTTTAGGATTCAATTGTAGACTTCTAACGCACTACTCCCTTTTGTTTTTGGCTATTTAGAGGTAGTTTCTTTTGTTAGGGAAAATTTCAAATAAGGGCATGTGGGGGTCATTTCCTCAAAAGAGAGTCCGGAGTGGACATTATCTTAAATAAGAGTCTGAGGATGCCAAATTAGTCTCAAATAAGGCCCCCAACGAGTGCACTTGCTGGGACATGATGGACAACGGATAAGATGGAACTAGGACTTCAACATATTCAGAGAAGCTTATGAAAAGTGGATGCGCACAAGTGAGTTTGGCAGAGCAGAAGCCTCTTTATCGTTGCAGCAATCGTGAAGCACGTGGTGATAGAAAAAAAAGAAACAAAAGAGGAAGGTCATGAAGTCCACAAAATACCAGCTATATTTCAGTCTTCTTTCGTAAACCTTTACGAGAAAGTGAACCTGCAAAAGCAAGAAGTAAGAATAGAGGAACAAGCAAGCAATTCTGAAGACTAACCAGAAAAAGACAGTAGAATCTCACTTCAACACACTGCAGGCAAAAGAGGACCAGGGCGTGAATCTACTGCAGTTGAGCAAATTGTGCATCGAGCAAAGAGGAAAAGGGACTGAGCTTAGCCTCGCCCGATTGAAGCAATCAAAGCATGAGCGAGAGAGAGAGTGAAGGCATGAATGAACTGAACCGAGTGAACAAACTTGAATCGATTGAAAGGGACGCAGGTCCGAAGTCTCGATTCAATCAAAGAGAATGTGCGCGATAGTGAGCAACGGATCCGGTGCAAGGAACGTGCTATCACGCGCCTCTAAAACTGTCCCCATTCGCACTGTTTGTCGTATTGTATGATGCTGCGGTCACATTGGCTTCAGTTGATCGAGGAAATAGGACAAACAGGAAGTATGAACCAAACAGCAGGTATTTTTCCACACACTAAGTCTCCTCAAATTTGTCTACCCAAGGTAAACATTGTCATAAAATTCTTTGCTACATTGATTGACCACGCAGCTTCAAAAATTGTATGACTCATTCTTTGATCTCTGAATTGAATTGTCATATAGGAAAAACAAGTTTGTCCGCAGAAATCCAATCACTTGCAAGTCTCAACTCTTCACCAGGAACCAAAAACCAAAACATCCTTTTTGTATACCTCTGAGTAGAAGAGACTACGGTAACGCTAAAACACACAATTAGAGGCTCATAGACGTTATCTGTAATCCTCGGGCAGGCGATATCCTGTCATGACTATCTTGTCTGCAAACATCTTGCCGGTCTTGGGCATCACGTGCCAATGCAATGTCAAGTTGAATTCTTTGCCCCGTAAATTGCTTCCCTGAAAATGGAGGAAAGGAAACAATTATGCGCAATGATGAAAACCCAGAAGCCCTAGTTCTGTATTGGCCATGGCCATTAACAGGGAAGACAGGCAAAACAGAGAAGAATAACGAGTTTACCTGATCTGTAAGTCGGTACTTGTTGGTTGTGTGAATAGAGAACTTCGCATGCTCTTTAGATGGTATGATTGCATCCCAAAGTGAGATCTGTAAAGCAATAAAAGAAGCAACACTTACTTTGATTCCTAAAAAACGCAAGCTCAGTGAAGCCAAAACTTTGATAAATCGTCTAGATTAGACAGTATTTTTAACCTAACAAGCATCATATGTGATAAAAATAACCTTTCTCAAGTTAGAAAAGTCTTGCATTGCAGGTTAAGATCAGTAATGGAGAGCAACGATCGAGAAAGTTGGATTTCTTGACAGAAAAAGGTGTCATAACATCCCATCATGTTTCAGACTTTCAGTACCGGATTGCAGAACCAGTGACACTGGGACATCCATCTGATGCACTGACAACATTTTCCAGAGATTTAACCTAGCGAGTCCTCCAATCAAGATCGCTGTCATGTTTGACTGTTGGAATAACTTCCTCTAGATCTCCTTTTCTTTAAAATGATGGACAGCATAAGGAGGTTGGGAAGGAGACTGACGTAAGCATGACGTTTTGAAGTATCAGGACTAGTCTAGTCAAGCCAAACTTCAACTTTTAATAAATTGGTTTATCCTACATTTGCAGAGTACTACCAAATTGATCACAAAAAAAAAAAAGGCATTACAATACCCATTATGAAGTGATAATGAATATACTCTATCTCCTATCGGCCACTATGATATCCAAATGATGCAAAAGTCTATGACCAGCAGTTGTATTTAAAAGGATGAAAATGAACTGCAAAATCACCACCACACACTGATGCCATAGACGGAAAATTATGTCTAGTAGGAGCATTTTAAAGCCCATATCTTGCGCATTCATCCCGGGAAAGAGGCATGAGAGCCAAGATCTGTATTTTTCCACCATAAAGAATACAATGTGCAGTGTGAGTGCCAACCTAAAGAATACAACGTGTGAACATCTAGAAAATTACTGAATGTATAATATCAAACCTACCTGATTTAAAGCATTTTGAGTTGTTTCATACTCAGCTGCTAGGAAGACAAATACCTGCAAGTTTTTCCACAAACAATTTAAAACAATAGTAAATGATGACTTGATGACCTAGACCAAGAGAGTCTCAGTTTTCCATTTCTTGGCCCAACTAGATGGAACAAGCAATTATCAACAAGTATCTAACTGACAAATAATTTGATAATCATCAACAGAGCAAGGTTGTCAGGATTGGGATCCTAGGGAGGCTGTTAAGGATTGGATCGTAAATTCGGACTGAGGACCGTAACATCCCACATAATTATAAAAATTAACCCTAAATTTTGAAATTTCAACGTTGTTTTGCTCAATATATGCATATTCATGATTTAGGAAGAGGTCAGAGGCTATATACATGCATTCCCAGTATTAAACTCCAACTGATTTTTCTCCTTGATAAATAAAATGAAAGTTTCCTTGATGTACCAAGGCTAGTCAACCCATTCACAAACCGAAGTTTATAGCACAAAAAAGGAGCCAATTTCCTAAGGGGGGGTGGGGGGACCCAACTCAGTAAGAGAGGATGACCCAATATATATATATATATATATATATATATATATATATATATATATATATTGAATTAGTCATAATTCCCAGCACATTCCATAGAATGCTCCTCATATAAAGCATCAAAATCTAAAAAGCAAGTACACGAGAAGCTTAATGTTGTAATGATGCCTATTCCACAGCAAAGACGTAACAACCAAAAGCTCACTCATATGCTAACATTGTTACACCACAAAAAGATAGCAATGACCACTCAACTGCATTGCAGTTTCAAAACGCAAAAGGTAAAATCCTGAAGTTGTCAAAAGATCCCGCAGTTGTCTACACTAAAAGGAGGTCAAAATATTCTCTTCTCCGCGAAAACACAATGTCATCTGTACAAACACAAAGCAAGTCAAGGCTTCAGTTGGTTTAACCTGTTTTGTGTTCCATGTAAATGCCGACTGCAAGTCAGCTGAGATGTTCAACGTCAAGCTAACCTGCAGGATCCAAAAGAAAGGTACTGACTCAAAAAGAGAGATCTAAGAAAACTGCAGACATGACAATTGAGATGCTTTTCCGCAAGCAGATTCAAACAAAATAACTTTTCTGATTGTGCATTACATAAAATTGCATTGCATTATACTGGACGGAGTCAGGACCAACTATAGCTTTAAGCAGCAGAACATACACTCGCACATTGAAATTATAAACAGGCATTGAAAATCGTCGTTCATTTCATTATATGTGATTAGAGAGGAACTAACAATTACCAAATCCCTGACAAAATTCACAATCTTAGGGTTTGGTAAATCAGCCAGAACCATCCTTAACAACCCCGAAAGCTGATGCCTCGAATTCCAACAAACCCAAGAACAAAGATCAACCAAGGGGTCGAAAAAAGGGTGAAAGATAGAAAATTTTACCTCATCGTTCCCATTACGTTGCTTCTGAAACCAATTCACATTGAGCACCTAAACAGAGAAAAAACCCACCATACTGAACTCCCCAATTTCAAAAATCAAGCAAAGGAAAATGAAAATCAGGGCAAGTGTGCAGTAGCCATGGTACCTGAACATGGGCCGAGGGAGAGGGAAGGTTGAAATTGTCAGAGAAAGAAGCCATGGCACATATCAGTGCCAAGATTGTGACTCCAAGAGTCAACAGAGCGTTCGCTCTGTACCCAAATGTGTGCATCCTCTCTCTCGCGATCTGTCGGAGTCCTGATCGAAAGATTTTCGATCGAGCTCAGGTTCACTCCGAGGAGGAAAGCACGAGGCAATGAAGAAACGTTACATAGTGCGAATCGAGGATCAGAATGTAAAATACTACAAGTGATGTCCAAATGGCAAGTTGACTAAGGAGAACTCCTTTCTCTCTCTAGTGGGCTGCTCCATCTGTTCTCTAGTCAGGCCAAATCCACCCTAAAACTCAAAGCTGTAATCATAGATAGAGTCAGACCCAAAAAAAAAAAAACAAATAATCATAAATAGAGTTGAGACTGAGACCAAATCTAACCGAATCGAACCAGTCTCATCTAGAATTTGGTATTAAAATTATATGTATCATTTCAATCCGATCTATCTAGCGGGTTCGATTCGATACATGATACTAAAAACCGATTATTCTCGATTCTCATGGGAATCGCTTAGAACTGACTGATTCAATCTGATCCGATTTTTGGATTGGTCTGGTTCTTATTCACATCTGTAGCTTCATTTGTTTTGTCCGTTTGTTTGCATTTTTGCTTTTGGATTGCAAAATAATCAATATCTATTTTTTTTTCTTTTTAAAAAAAAAGTTATTTCACAATGTTTTTCAATAATTGACATGTGTACAAGAAAGTTATTCACGAAATACTATCAGAACCTGTCAAATCATAACGACTACTCGTAGTGACGGTTTTGCAATACCATTTCAAAATCTACGATTAACCATCTCCGGTCATCACAATAGTCGGTAGCCAACAAGGACCGTCTCTCGGCAAATGTGGTGGAAATGAGTATGCACCTATTACAGTGGTGACTAGCTACTAGTTCGTGGCGGTGACTAGTCATCGATTTGTAGTTACAGAGTGGAGGCAATTGCTAACTTGGGTGGCAATGTAGACAATTAGGCTATGGTAACATTTCTGTTCATGGGAGTGTTTTTTGAACAGAAATACTTTTTTTGGGAATAAAAATGTGTTTGGTAAGTTAAAAAAAGATATTTTTTTTTCCGCCGTCGCCGGCCGCACGGGCCGGCGGGTAATGGCCGCGTCGGCGGCGATGGAAAGTGTTCCAAAAAGTGTTTCAAAATCCAGAAACAAGTTTTTTTTTTATTTCTTCAAAAGTGTTCCCTGGCACAGAAGTGTTCCGCGGAACACTTTTGGAATATTTTTTAACCATACGCATTTCTGTTGAACACTTTTGGAACAGAAACAGTTTCCTTAGAGAGTTTCCATACATGCCCTTATTACAAGGAAAAATTTCAAATAAGGGTCCAAAATATCTTTATTTTCTCAAATAACGATCTGAAATACTCTCTTTATTTTGAAGAAGGGTTTGATCAAGGTCATTTTCGTCATTTTTTTTTCTTTTTCCTTTTCTTCTTTTCGTCTTTTCTTTTTTCCTTTGAAATTTCCCCTTCTTGTAATGATCAGTTGATCGGTGCTATTAGCAAGGCTATTCAAAACGCTTGTAGCAACGGGTGACGACTATAAAATGAACGATCCGCGACCATTGGTCAATAATTGTTGTCCTGTTGACGACAAATGTGGAGATTGGATGATCAAGTGTGTTTCGAAAAATAATGAACCCTACATTTTCATTTGACGTTCTGCGTATTTACCTTATTTTCATCTATTTTGTATTCATTGAGTGGGCTTACACCTATAAGTCCAGTTGCATTTCTATACTTTCTTCGTCTTCATTTTAATTATCAAATATACCATTTAATACCTATTGCTACTGGTGAAGCTTTTGGATAAATGTACAAGTGTATATCGAGATAGGTGTGAAAGAAGTCCCTCATCGAGCATAAATGAAGAGTTCTTTCCTTCGGGGTCAAAAAATGAAAGAGTTAAGAGTATAGTGTGTTATCTTTGTTGACATATTGTGACGACCCAAGTTTAACTTGTTCATTTCAATTCATTTATCCCATCCCCACATGATAGAAAATATAACGGCCGGGGTCCTACTCGTACGATATTGTTCGCTTTGGGCTTTGCAAGATGCACGGTTTTGCTTTTCGAGCACTTAGCACGGAAAAGGCCTCACGCAAGTTAAGGGCCCACAAGCCTTATAAATCTACCCAAGACCTCCCTCTAAGCAATGTGGGACTAGGGGGGAGGGATGTTGCAGAAAACGCCCTACAACTTGTGTGCGTGGATAAGGGGCAGCCAAAACATGGAAACATGAACTTCTTACTTAGAGTCTAACAACTCTCGATAACATCTATTAATTCCCCCCTACAGAACTTCATCAGGAAAAGGACAAAAGGGTCGACTCGCAACTTCTCCCTGAACAACTTGACCCCCATACTTCACGACACATCGAATACCATATTTCCTTGGGCTGGAACTCCATGGTAGCTTAATCTTGTGCAGGTGACTGTCCTCCCTGAAAACCCGGCGGAAGGTCCGTCAAAGTCTCGGATAGGTCCGACTAGCCTGCCATTGTTATTCATAAACCAAGCTACAAACTGCACCGGGATTCGCTCTATCCTCCCTACGTTAAGCCATTAGTCTAATAAACACAACACCAGAACTGCCATATATCCCTTTCTTGAATGTCCACTCTAGTAACCATGCCGATTCACGTGACTGATTGAGCCATGCTTAATTTCCTGAAAAATGAAGGGATGAGCACACAGCCTAGTGCTAGGTCGGACAATTCCGGCCTTGGCCGGAATGGGGTAGGCAACTCTCGCCCTGGCTCGTCTCGTCCTCCCTCGTTACTTAGACCATCCTGTTATATTTTGTAAAGTTTAATGGTTAATCAATAGCCTATTTTAAATACGATTTATTAACTGATAAAATCGGGGATGTCGCACATATCCTTCCTAGTGGAGGAGACAGTCGCACCCATGTCTGAAACAGCAATCTCTGAAAACACTCTTAGGCTGCGTTTGGTAACGCTCCCCGGAATGTGTTTCTGTTCCAAAAGTGTTCCCAGAACACTTTTGGAACAGAAAACGCGTTTGGCAAAAAAATGTTCCAAAGGTGTTTCGAAAAACACTTTTAAAAAAAAGAACACTTTTGATCCTAAAAAAAGAAACACAAAAAAGATGCTTTTTTGTTTCTGGAACACTTTTGGTTCTAACTCTCCCTGGTCGCCGGCCGCAGGCTGGAGCCGCTCGCCGATCGCCGGCGGCGATTGTCGGCAGCCGCCGCCGCTCGTCGATCGCCGCCACCGCCGCTCGCTCGCCGCCGCCGCTCGCCGGCCGCCTGTCCCTCCTTTTGGCGAGAAAAGTGTTTTTTTTAACTTATCAAACGCGTTTCTGTTCCCAAAAATCGTAACCGGGAACAGAAACACAAAAAAATATTTTTGTTCCAAATATGTTCCCAGAAACAGAAACGTTACGAAACATAGCCTTATTGTTCAAGATGTAACAGTTACCTTAACTCCATCCATTTTCTTTCGTAGATTTGATGCCTCTAAGATCAATTGGCTTTATGAGGTATCCTACCTTAATGAAACTGAAAAAGGTCTCCCCTACTACCCTCTCTCTTGTAATTCCTTATGCTGCGTCTGCTAAGCACACATCTTCCTTCTCTCCCATCCGCTCCAAAAGAGGTGAAGGAATATGTACAATCCACTCGGTTTGACCAGCATCCTACTCCTACTACTCAGCATGAACAGTTTGCAACTCTGCAAATTCCTTCTAATTTCTTCGACAGTGGATTCAGCAAGGATACACTCATCTGCACTATGGTGCAATAGACTTGCTTTACCCTTCCATGGTTGAAAAGGTCTTCCTGTTGTTGCTCGTATGTCTCTTCTAGACACAAGGTTTCTTGACTACCAAGATGCCTGTATTGGGACAGTTGAAACTACCTTGAATGTTGGAATATTGTTTGTCACTTTCTTTCCAAACTTCAATATGGCACTTTCTGACCTTAACTTCTTATTGCTTTAAAGGTTCAACTCTAAATTGTTGGAGCACCTCAAGTAGCAGATTCTATTTTTGCTACCTTAACTATCAAATGGTGTATAGGATTCAAAACCTTAGATCTTTCTCTTCCATCAACATAAGAAACCTTAATGTTCTCAGTAGATAATAACCATAAAACATCCTGTGTTTATGTCCCCAGACAAATTTCCAGAGATGAGTTGCTTAAACTTCTCCCTGAAACCTGGGTAACCAACTATAAAAAGCTTCACAAGGATGTTTGCCCAGTCCGGTCAATAGATCCAAAATTTATCAAGAACCAGGATGGTAGCGTGGTTATTAAATTTGACCTCATGGAGAAAAAAGCAGAAGCTATTTTCTCCACTCTTATAATGGTCCAACCTGTACAGGATCACTAAGAAGATGAGGAAGATAGACTTGACCATAAGCCTCAGGCATGACCTCCTGTTCATCCGTTCGATGCAATTGGCAATCCTATTTATCACTTCAAAGACTCAGTTACAAGATACTGTCATTGGGATTTGGATTGACAGTGTAAGCCTTGCACAGCCCCTCTAGATGAAGAAGATGACCGCCCTTTGGTAAAAAAGAAAAAGAAAAGGGCTCGAGATTTTTTTAACCAGAGGTACCTCAATGGAAACCCTTCCATAGGTCCTCTTGGTGAGGATGGTGGAAGATACCAGTTTATGTTATCCTATACAGTGCCTAATCCTACCCTAGTATTATCACCAGCACCTTTACCATTGCCTCCTGATCATAAGCCTGATGAAAATCGGAGCCTCTAAGGTTGAGGCCAAAACATGAATCCATTTCCCCATTGTACAAACCCATTTACAAGTGGATCAATGAAACTTCCTCTTGTAGCCAATAACCGCTAAAGCCAGGAGAAGCCTACCCTCCCATTGGTCCAGTGCCAAATGGCCAAAAAATGCAAAAGACTGAACAAAATGCGACCACATAATTGTTAGAAGAAGGCATGGTTTAATATTTTCTTGGGCATTTCTCAACCCAAAAGCTAGCTCAAAAGTTGAGGTTTTCCCTCACACTTATGAACCGACCACCAACCCCTTCCACAACCGATGTGGGACAACTCCAACAATCTCCCCATCACATATCGGGCCATGGGTCGGAGGGAGCGACAACCCGTATATCTTCTGTGTGCCTATTGGGTCCAGACTTGTTGGTAACCTGGGCTCTGGACCACTTAAATATTAAACCACATAATTTTCTAACAGCTTAAGCTTTTGGGTTGGGCTTTCTTACATGGTATCAGAGCAGGAGGTTCTGAATTCAAATCTTTCCAGATCCCTATTTATCTCCCCAATTAATTTGTCCACGCTTAGTACTGGGCAAAAGACCAGACTAAGTGTAGGGGGGAGTGTTGGAATATATAAATATTAAACCACGCCTTCTTCTAACAGCTTAAGCTTTTAGAGCAGTTGGATGTGGTCCCACCAAATCTTACAATAACCTCTAGTTGCATGTATGTTCTCTTCTGTTGAGTTTCCTTCCACTACACAAAAAACAAGCATTTTGCTACGAAAATTTTGCCAAAATTCGTAGCAAAAGGGTTTTGCGACGAATTTTGCGGCGCAAGAAAAATTCGTAGCTAACTACGTGTCACAAAGTTTGCGACGGAAATTTATCAAAACGTCGCAAATTTGCGACACATTTTGCTACGAAATTGATGTTTGTAGCAAATTTGCGATGAAGATCAGTTTCGTAGCAAATTTGCTACGAAGATCAATTTCGTAGAAAATTTGCGACAAATATCAATTTCGTAGCAAAATTGCGACGAAATTTTAATCGTTGCAAATTTGCGACGAACATTAGTTTTGTAGAAAACTCTGTGTAGAAACGTTTTCGACGAAAATTTCGCTGTACGTCGCAAAATTTGCGACGCAGTTTGCGACGAACTTTTAACCGTCGCAAATATGTGACGAAGTTTATCCGTCTCCAATTTGCGACAAATACATATGCGTCGCAAATTTGCGACGAAATTATTTCGTCGCAACTTTCGTCGGAAATTCGCGATGCATAAATATTCATCGCAAATCGACGACAAATTGTTTCGTCGCAAATGTCGTGGCAAATGGCGACCAAAATTGTAATTTTTTCCGTCGCTAAATTTGCGACGCACGATAAGATTTTTTTTTTCTTTAGCAACGAATTTTGCGGCGAATTGTTTTTAATTTTTTAATCTTCTATAGCAATGAATTTTGCGACAATGGTATGATAAAATCATTTCTTTTAATTTTCAATTTTAAATCTAATTAAAAGCAAAATTAATTTATAAAATTTATGATTACCATTGATTAAGCAAGTAATAAAATCTAAATATTATAATAATATGAAAATAAAATACATTCATATGTTTCAATTATAGAAACGGTACATTTCTAGATAAGTATACATTCTCACTGCTTTAGAGATGTTCTCCCAAATAAGTGAGAACCCATAGCTAAAACAATGCACACTAGACTCCATATATCAGCTGCCAAAGCATTACTTTTGTTCTTTAGACCGATGCCAACTGCCAACGACCCCGTGTACCTGCATCAACAAGGAACGGGTAGTCAATGTGAGGCCATGTCATCTAGCCTGCAACAAGAAACTGCAATATTCGTGGAAGAAAAAGAAACATGAGCCTCTAGATCAACCTAGTCCAATAATAGGTGTTGTAACAAATGCGGAAAAACAAACACAGAACACAAGGATTTACGTGATTCGATCAAGGTGATTTACGTCCACGGGCGAGGCAAAATAAGATTCCACTATAATCAAAGAGAGTACAGATTACAGAAGTCGATCTTCGCGACTGAACAAAAGCATACGGCTCACAAGTCTCTTGATAACGAAAATCCTCCGTGCAACAAAATAAACCCTAGCCGCAGCATAAATAGAGCCTACACGACAATAGACTATCAACAGAAACCATCTCTATCATCCGTCACTTTTTATATGATTCAATTGCTAGTATTATCAGAATCTAGACACTGATAAAACCTACACGACAATAGACTATCAACAGAAAAAACAGAATTTATCTTTTCTCCAAACCTTCTTTGCTCTGGTTCGCATGTGGGATTAAATATGCATATTCCCCAGCATTCTTATTTACAAGAACCTGTGTAAGATTGCACTTGCATGAACTACATATGACTTGAATAGGATAAGTGCATGTGAAAGTACGTTACACGGTTTCCACCATAGACACAAGCATTTAGATTTTACACACTTCACCTTCAGTCATAAGAAGAGAGCAAAACATATTTGATAAGCTAGGGTATATAAATCCAGTTCCATTTCACCAAAGAGACAACATGCAGATCTTATAACCAATTACTTCGCATTTACCTGAATTCAGGCATTCATATCTTCCAGTCAATATCGCCCATTAATTAGTTTGTTTAGCATTCCGGCAAAACCTCACAGGACATGTTATAGCGCAGAGAAGGAGAGGAAGGCACCCTATAAACTTGCTGCCGAAATCTCCATAACCAATCACAATGGTCCTCCTCATATGGGCCATTCACACAGGATACAAGCTTGCAACTGATCCTAGAAATAAAGGGCACAACTCTTCGCGTCACGAACCAAATCTCAAATTTTCCTCCACTTTTGGGTCGCACAAAAAATATGTCGGGTCGGGTGATGAATCAGACCGAGTGTATAAAATTCAAGACATATTTAACAATAGGGAGCTTCACTGAAAATAATACCCACTGATAGAACTAAGGATGAAACTGCAGCAACCTAGTAGACTCATCATCCTAACTAGAGTCAAAACCAATCTGGTGAAACAAGCAGACTCATGGCTGACCTCAAGCGACAAAGTGAAGGAAAAAAAATGATTCTAAAAAAGTTAAACCTGCTAAACAATATGGAGCACCTTCATGGACTTCCTGGCACATAATCAATCAGCGTAAACAAGACATTAATTACAAGAAAGCGTTTTATCCCCAAAAGATTTAAAGGCAATACAATACAGTAGGCTAACACAGGGTTAATGGTAAGGCAGCAACAACCATCGATGACTATTATTGGCTAGGGTTTTTCTCTGCTACTGCATCATTTGCCTTTCCACATTTTTCCAAGAAATTTCCAATGAGTGATGTGAAATTGCATATAGGTGCTAGAGAAATTAAACATGGATCCGTCTCTCCAAAGTTAAAAAATGCAAGCATATTTCAAGAATAAATGCATATGGTTTCTTATATGTAGAATTAGTAGAAGGCCGTGGAATAGAGAAACCTGCCATCAATCAAGTGATCAGTCTACCTATGATACAAGTATATAATCAGATTTTTTCCCAATTTCATCCGGCATATACATGGGATTTAGGCGCAAATGGTTAAGCTGTACCATGGTCGAACATGAAGGGTAGATCCATATAGATGATGCTTCACTAGCACCCCCAACTCCTTCATGTAGCGATTCATGAAAAGAGATCCTCAAACAAACTATGCACTAGGATAAGGTACGATGCATCCTCAATCAGCTATTCATGCTCATTATTCACAGATCCAACATTAATTACAACAGATTGGACAATGTAACTCTTGCTTAACCCTTCGGTCAACACGTATGAGAAGCAACTAACCCTTCTCTTCCTGGGTAAACAAACAAATTCCCACTTCAATTCAATAGGGAATAAAAGATAACGAAGAGTGAGTTACGACCGAAGGATCCTCCCCCAACACCTTTATGTGTTGTTCCTCAATCTAGTCAGATAATCAGGCAATAAATGTCTCCGCGAATCAGATACACAAAAAGATGGTAACCACACGTGTCAAACAAAATTTTTCTGGCCTATTTTGCAGTAATGAGCATTGTAAATTTTAGACTCAAGAAATAGGGAAGTCAGCAATATCATAAGGGAGACTCAGTTGTGCCCATGGTCAAACAGGGATGGTAAAACTACAACCTTTTTGTCTTCATGTCAGGACTAGGGCACGTGAAACTCACTTCTTTGAGAGCTCTGTCCTTGCCAGATTGGGGTGCAATCTCACTCTTGACGCCCTCGTCATGTCCGTTGTCGTCGCAGAAGCCGGCCAGAGTGGGGAGGGGCAGCCGGGTCGGTTGCTTCTTTTGTTGCAACGGCGGCGCCCTAACCTGCAATTCTTCATCCCTTTCGGGCGTCAGCGCGTTCGAATCCGATGGAGACGAAATTGGAGATGACTCATCAAGGTCGGGACAGCCACCGTCGATGGACAAGAGAGGAGGAGGCGGAGAAGAAGAAGCGGAAGCGAAAGCAGAGAGAGAATGTCCTCCTTGCTACCGACTAGGGAAGGCTTGGTCGCAGGATCAAGGCATTCCGAGGAGGAAGATGCTGCGCTTGGAGAGGTGGAATCCCCAGACGGCGTCGGAGATCCCGTCGTTCGGGAGGATCGGGAATCAGTCGCGCCGAGATAGGTCTCGGCGCGACCGAGGAATGCCACGAGGAGCAGACGGATCGGAATTGATGTGAATCGCTGCGGAAACTGATCGTTCTACGAAGATCTAAGGGTTGCGAATTGCTAACCTTAACCCCCAATCGAACCTGTGATTGGTAACCTCGGTATGAGCGTGACCTATTGACGAACATGTGTCAACCAATCCACGCTATAGACGCCACGAACAAGAAAATTCGCGATCTTGCTCGATAAGTCGATCGATCGCCACAAGGAAGCCTTGATAAGATCTAGTATTCAAGAGAACTTGAAGAAGAGAAAACCTCTCTGTATAAAATTATGAATTAATGTTATGTTTTCAGAAACTCATAAGCACCCTTATATATGGTGCTAACCCTAAAAGGCAAAAATTACAAAAATACTCTTAATTAATAAAAATTTGCCTAAAAATAGAAAAAGGCCTAAAAGTCCATCTAAATGATGCCGAATGGTTGAAATTCATCGCAGTTCATGGCCAAAGGCCATGAGTATTGATTAGGATGCCGTTTCTCTTCAGCTGACCAAATTTGAGCTCATTCGGAGCTCGTTAGCCCTAAATCCGTTCAGAATTCGCGAGGCTAAATGTAATCATGTTGCGCCAAGGAGCTTCAGAATCTTCAATTCTCGAATCAAGATCACCTCCACTCCAAAGATCTTGAACCATGATGCCGATAGCTTGCTCGAATTCCCTCGCTCTCGCTCGAGTAATTGGACCAAGCGGATAGAGTAACGAGTCCCTAGAACCTCCTCCTCAATATGGTTCGATGTCTACATCAGGAATCGAAGGACGTCCAACTGCGTGTCGAGGCGATGAGTTCGAGGAGGTCCTCAGGCATCTGGCTCATCACTTTCCTCATTGAAAAAAAGAGAGAGATCAACGGGAGGGAAGTGGGAGGGAAGCGAGACGGGGTAATGCGAAGGAGAGAGCAGAGGAGGGAGCCCGAGGTCAAATGCTTCGGAGGGGAAATAAAGCGCGCGGCCAATGTTTTCGAGGATTTTTTTTTCCACGTGGCGCCAATTTAGCGATGAAAATACTTCGTCCCTAAGTTCGTTGCTAAAAACTATTTGTTATATTCCATATGATATAGTCACGGCTATTTTCATATATTTTTCAATTTCTTAATTTATTAAATTTTTATTTATTCTATTTATTATTAACTATTTTGTTTCTATTTTTATTTTTGACAAAACTAAAATTCAAAAGAATTCGAATTTGGAATTCTATCCTATTCGAAATTTCGTCGCTAAATAAGTAACGAAAAGAAAGATTCGTTGCTAAAAGTATATGTATCTCTTGATTATTATAACATATGAATGGCATTCTTTTTTTCGACCAAAAAAATATTTAAAAGAGAAATGACAGAAAGACTTTGTTTTATCACTTCTTAATCTTATTGTGGACAAAGTAAGAGCCAAATTCAAGATGATAGATATTGTGAGAACTTGCATCATATCTTAATTTGAAACGTGACAAAACTGATTGGTGGAACAGTGATAGACGAAGAAACTGAAGGAAGTCTGTAACACGGTCGAAACTGAGGAATACAACATTCCCACTTTACGAGATCCATGTGGAGCAGTGATAGACGTACGTTATAGTTGTTGCCATTATTACTATGATTATTAATGTTGGTATTATCATTATTGTTGTTACTATTATTGTTTTATTATTATTATTATTATTATTATTATTATTTTTATTGTTATTACTATTACATCTCGTCGCTAAATTTTATTTTTATTATCATTATTATTGTTGTTGTTGATTATTATTATTTATCTATATATTTTTATTTTTTGTGGTAAGTGTTGTGGTTAGCTTCATCGCCAACTAGTGACGATACGAGTAAAATTGTTGCAAATTTCTTCGTCAGTTGTTAAAATTAGTGAAGAAAACATGTTGGTGGATTTTAGCGACAAAAAAGGAATTCATCGCTAAATATATTCTATCTAATATAATTTCAATTTCTTAATTTAGCGACGAAACGTATTGTCGTCACTAATTTAACTTAAATTAAAAATAATTAATGACGAAAAACATAATCCGTCGCTAAATTGACGAAAATTAAAAGAAAAAAGAAAAAAGAAAAAAATAGTGATGAAAAATATATTCGTCGCTATATTAGCGATGAAACGTATAATCGTCTCTAAATAAATAAATAAATAAATAAATAAATATTCTTAATTTAATATTTTACTTTTTATATTAGCGATGGGAAGAAGAGATCCATGACAAAGAACCCGAAGCCCCGTAAATTTTATATTTGGTCCTGCAGGTTTTTATTTTCCTCTTCTTTTCACTAATTGCTCTTGGGCCACACGCTCTTTGTACCATCAAAAAAGAGCCACACTTTCCTCGTAAAAAGGAGAGCCTCCTTTTTGCCTTTTCAACGTTGAAGGAGCAGTTGATGGAAACAAGAGATCAAAGCAGAGTAATTAATGAAAAGAAGAGACCGGCAGAAGAAAGCGTGTGGGCCCAGAAGAGATCTTTTGTTGATTTCCATTAGTTAGCGAGGAAAATTGACTTTCGTCGTAGCGACCAAATACTATTTTCGTTGCTAATGACATCTCTATGAGCGTGTCGTAGCGAAGCGCCTGCAGACGCATTAAAGTAAAGGCCCTGCAGACCTGATGAGCATGTACGGCGATGACCCCCCTCCCACGGATTGCCATGGTATTGCCGTGGAGGGTGGGGGTGGGGCCCTCCACGTGGGGGCCTACACACCCACTCCTCCCACGGTCCCCACCCTCGGGCCCACCTCACTAACCCACGGCAATTTATTTTCGCACATCACCACGGGTTGGGCCTGGGAACAACAACTCTATTTTGCTTCCACAGAGAGCTTTTTTGTAAATATGGCCACTGCTTTGGTGGTTTATAGAGAGAAATGCTTTCTACTTTACATATGAGGTGGCTGCATTTACGAGCCAAAAGTTACAATCCGTTTTAGCTGGCAGAAAGCTTAATGAAAAAGAAAAATGCTTTCTAAACATTCATTTTCTAGAAAAATTGTTAATTTTTCTCTGTTTGGTGATGTGTAGTTGAACGTTTTATGATATTTGGATATCATTTGACAAGTGATTTCAATCACTTCACTTTATCTCATGTAAAAAAAGCGTTCATTCTTTTTCTTTTTAAAATAGAGTATAAAAAAATTCGACGAACACATGCTTTCGTCGCAAAATTTAATAACAAACTTTGCAATGTAATAAGATTTCGTCGCTAAATGCTTTGAAGAAAAGTTGCGCCGAAAAACGTTTTTCGTCACAAATTATTTTTTTTATTTTTAATTTTATTTATGTCGTTTTAGCGACGAAAAAAGAAATTTCGTCGCTCATTTTGTGGAAAATTAGCCACCAATTTTTTTTTTGTCGCAAATGTTTGTAGTTTGTTCGTCGCTAAATTAGCGATGAAAAATATAATTCGTCGCTAGCTTTAATTTTGTTTTTTACTTTTATTTTTATTTATACCCATATTAGCGACAAAAAAATAATAATTCATCGCTAAATTTAATAGCTATATATTTTGGCATTCGTCGCTGATGCAATATGGTTTTCATCACCATAAATTTAATATATTTTATTTTTAGCTAATTTGGTGACAATATAGGTAGTTGTCGCTAATTAGCGAAGAAAACATGTTGTCGTCGTAAAATTTAATAATAAACTTTGCGACGAAAATTATATTTCGTATCATAATTTTCGTCGCTAATATGAAAGAAATAAAAAAGGGCAATTTAGCGACGAATATCGTCTTTCATCCACGAACAACATTTTTTGTCGCTATGTTGCGACGAAAACGTATTTGTGGCTATTTTCGCAAAATAAAGACGAAAATTTGTTTCGTGGTATTTGCGTCGCTAAATTAGTCGCTAATCGGTAGCGAATTTGTTTGTCGCTAATTTCGTAGCTAAAACCCTTTTTTTGTGTGAATTTGCAGCGAAAAGGGCTTTCGTCGCTAAATTTTTAATGATATTTTATTTATTTCGGTAGTTTAACTTCAAAAGTTAAATTTCATCGCTAAATTGCAAAGGGAAATTTGCCACGAAATGGACTTTCGTCGCTAAAAATTTCCCTTTTTAAAATTTTTTTTCTGACAAATTATCGACGAAATAATCATTCGTCGCTAATTTTAATAATTGTTTATTTATTACTGTAATTTAGCGACGAAAGTATAATTTCATCTCTCATTAGCGACTAATTACGATTGTCGTCGCTAAATTGCAAGGGTAGAATTTGCGACGACAATTTCTTTCGTCGCCAAAATTTTTCCTTTTTTAATTTTGTTTCTGTGAAATTAGCGACGAATAATCATTATTCGTCACTAATTTTAATAATTGTTTATTTATTATGATAATTTAGTGAGGAAAGTACATTTTCATGGATAATTAGTGACAATCGGAGATTTTGCGTCGCTAAATTGCAAAGGAAGAGTTTACGACAACAAATTCTTTCGTCGCTACTTTCAATAAATTCTAATTTATTGTGGTAAATTAGCGATGAAACTTGAATTTCGTCGCTGGTTTTAATAATTGTTTTTTATTTTTTCATTAATTTAGAGACGAAAAACTTATTTTTTTTTTTTTGGGTAAGGTAAGTTTGTATATACTTTTCAAGTCACTAGGTACAAAAAACCGGGTAAGGTAAGTTTTTTTATTTTTTCATTAATTTAGCGTACGAAAAACTTATTTCGTCGCTACATTTTCTAAAAAAGATGAATTAATTGTATATATTTTGCGCAAATTTTGCGACGAAAATAGGATTTCGTCGTAAAACTAGTCAATAAAATGAAAATAAAAATGAAAATGAAAAATTTAATGAAGTTGCGACGAATTGAACTTTGCGTCGCAAATTTTGTGACGAAATCAACCACGGAAAGGTTTGTTGTCGCTAACTTTTCTGAAAAAAAAAATTAATTGTCAATATTTTGTGACGAAATAAATAATTCGTCGCAAAATTTGCTACAAAAAATTGTTTTCGTCGCAAAATTCGCTAATATAATTTAAATAAAAAGGAAAAATTTATTTAAATTGCGACGAAATCTACTTTGAGTAGCAAATTTCGTGGCAAATTTGCCACGGAAATGTTTTTGGTCGCTAATTTCGTGGCTAATTAGCTACGAAATTTTTTCGTCGCTAATTTCCTCGCTAATTAGCCACGAAAATCTATTTCTTCTCTAATTTCGTAGCTAATTAGCGATGGACATGTTTAGTCGCTGTTTTTGTCGCTAATTTAGTCGCAAATAGCGACAAACTTAATTTTCCGTGGCTATTTTCATCGCAAATTAGCGACAAAATAAATTTGTAGCTAAATCCGTGTTTTTTTGTAGTGCTCTCTAACACCTATACCTCAGCTAGAACAAGAGTTTGACACAACTAGTTCTAGCCAGAGGTGTAAACATGTTACTAAAATCCCAAATCCTCTAGGGATTGATGCTAATGGAAATTTCAAGAAGATTTCTGTAGGAGAGATTGTCCTTAATTGGCAAACTGAGGCTACTCTCCTTTGGAATAAGGTGCTTGCTTCTCTTACCGCTGCTCTTCAGCAGATTGGTGCTACTATTGGAAATATGCGTGAAGGTTTTGGTGCCATGCGAGAACGACTTGATCGTGTGCACTAGAGAACTGACCAGAGTGTAGAAACTTCTATTGAAAACGGTACGATTAGAAACCTCGAAAAAAGACTTTCAAATCTTGAAGTCGGAAGGATCCAACATCATGTTGGATCTAGCAATATCACCTAGAGGGGGGTGAATAGGTGATTCTGAATCTAATTTACCTTTCTTGTGGAATTAAAAGCAATTTCAATACACTATTAGGATCAAGAACCATATGAACAGCTTGCAGAAACAAGAAACTAAACACAAGGATGGAGTTTAGAGAAGAGAAATGTGCATGCTGAGTTTATATTGGTTCGGCTTATTAGGCCTACATCCACTCTCCCACGATGACAGCCGATTGGTTGGATTTCACTATGATGAATCGAAGAAGATTACAATTCTATTACAATTCGATTAAATGCTCAGTTTCTCTCTTACAAAATCCTCACAATGAATGAAATTTTTGAGCACTCAGAATACTTTGGTGAATTTGAATAACTCTTGCACTTTGGATTGTTGTTCGTTGTACCTTCGTAGATCACCATGGTTCTTCTTTAATACTCCTTTTCCTCCAAACTTAGCCGTTGGATACACAACCAAATGACCGCTCTTCAATCTTTGATTGGACGTCATCAATCGTGATTGAACGAAACTATATCTGAGAAGATATGATAACCGTTGAGGTAGAAATTGAACCCTTCTGATTTAGCCGCCCATACAACCAAATCTTCCACAAGTTGAGTAGATTCAAATAAGTTGCCAAGAATATTATTGGAAGGTAATATCCGATCGTAGATTTTCCCTTGATTGATTAGAGAAAATATCTTGTTGATCAAATATAACAAACTTCCATAATAAAACTTGCCTAGTTCGGAAACCTGTTATTCGTGGATCTTCATCATTGCAGAAACTCATCAGTCTTCAGAAGCAGTCTTCAAAACGAAAGAACTCTCTGAATCTGAATGAGTATAATGGAATGATAATCCTGAGCTTGAATAAGGTTCATCACGTCAGAAGCACTTCCATCTAACCGCATCAGAAGCACTTCCATCTGACCGCGTCAGAAGCACTTGAAGGCTACTCTTCCCTTGAGTCTAAGAGACAGAAAAATGGATCGTTACAAGCTTCTACTTACACATTCTTTCTGCAATAAGCATTTCAACCATTGCCCAGATCTTGTGCATAGTTTTTTCAGAATCAAAATAGAAGGAAACTTTCCACAACAATCTCTCCATTTTTGATGATGACAAAACTTTCGAAATAACAAGTATGTATATCGAATTATATTGAATGGTAGATCTTTGAAAAATAACATGAGAAGGATGAAATATCACCCGTTCACCAGGAATTTCAATGTAGGAATGGCACCTGCAAACATCTTAAATGGAAATAGAAATTCTTGCACAATTTATATATCTTAAATAGAAATAGAAATTCCTGCACAATATATATATATTTTAAATAGAAATAGAAATTCTTGAAATGTGCTGTTGAGATACTATAAGGTACTATAAAGAGACTTCTTTCCCCCTTTTTGTCATCAATAAAATGAAGAATGCATGGGAGAAAAAAAATTGTCAAATGATAACAACTAAAAATTCAGTACAAAAAGTTGTAAGAATAGAATCAAGAAATGAAAAACTAGTGTTGAAAATCTTTAAGTGGAAGAGGATGGTATAGTTTCATGCTCTTTATCAGCCTCCATAGGTGACTCATGGACATAGTCTGTCCCCACATGAAGCGCATGATCCCTGACTGCTTGAGTGGTATGAAGTCCTTGAGTTGGCTTGTCATCTCGAATGAGAGTATACGTTGGCATTTTAGCTACCTCAGCACAGAACATCTTGCCATAGAGATAAATGGAATTCTCTATTGTGTCCACCTTCTGTGCTAGGCCCTGCAACTGAATAGCAACCTTCTTTTCAAAGCTGGACAACTTCTGATATATCATATTCTCCATAGCAGCCATGCTGTTAATGATAATTTGTTGGAGGTTTTCCTCCTAGTTCTGAATTTCAGACTAAGAAGACTTGGTTTCACGAAGCTCACCAATGAAAGTATCAACAGAGGGTACCATTTTGGCAGTGGAAGACTGTCCTTGTTTTGCAGTTTCAAGTATCTCCTGGGGCAAATTCTTCCCCTTAGATTGAGGCCTAAGAAAAGCTTGAGAAACTAGAACTTATGTCATAAAGACATCAGAGGTTGCTTGAAGAAGCTCCCCCTGAACCATAGCTACTTTTCCTTTAGAAAAGTTTCTAGGCACAGTTGCTGCCTCCTCACTAATATCCATTGGTACTGATTGAGCACTTGAAACTTGATCCTCTTGAACAACTGCTGCCAGACTCTAGAGCTGCATTAGTAATAGTCAATTTGTTAGAAGAAATAGAATATGCTTCGTTTTCTTCAGTCTCTTCCAACTGCTCAGTTGAGACCATCTAGCCGTCATAAAAGTTGATGAGAGCTTCATCATATTCCTTTTCTATCCATTCTCTTGCAGTTTCTTCCATAGTCCATACGTTAAACTATTCTTCCTGAGTTATTATAACATCATACTCAGCTGTATCTGTCGGATGTGTCCCATGTTGGCTCTCTCCCATTTCAGTGGGAGTCTCCTGTTGACCCTGACTATTAACTTCTCCAGTTGTTTTAACTGCACCTGATTCACCTTTGGAGAGAGGTGATTGTGTAGTTTCTGAGTCTGACTCATTTATTGCATTTTCATCTTCTCTAGAGTCCTTATCATCTGAGGTGTTTGCTTGTTGTCCTTTAGAGGCCATGACTTTTCTCCTTTTAGGAGATCTCTATTCTGACTTGTTCTTAAATTCCACAAGAACTGGCTCAGAGTTCTTATTCCTCCAACCGCTAGCAGTCTACTTAAACCCCATTTTCTTTATCATGTTTTCTCCAGCAACCATCAGTTGAACTTCATGTAAATTAATAGCTGCAGGTAGTGGAATCTGGAGGAAATTTATCATCCTATAAATCAAACCTCCATAAGGAAGTTGTCCCTTAGACTTTTGGATTGTCCTATACATGTGAAGTATGACAGTGTGAGCAAAAGATATTTTCTTGCCCTGCAGCATTCCCCACAATAACTTAGCCTCATATTTTGAGATGTCTGTCTTAGAAGCTGCCTTTGGTCTAAGACTTTCAATGATGATCTTGTGCATCAAAGTGTGTTTCAGTGGAAAGTCTGTATAGGCAATGTGAAACTTTGAATCCCTGGAAAAGGTGGTTTTCCCAGTAAGAAAATAGAAAGCTTCCTCAGCAGTAACATCTAATGGTGTAAAATCCATCTTGTCAACACCCATAAAAAAGCAATGTCATAAGCATGTAGATGATATTGTTGTCTTGCAATGGTGAAGAAGATAGTATTGAAGTTGACAAAATGCAAGTTTGAGTAGAAGTAGGCAACAAGGTTAGGAAAAGTTTGTCTCCTCTAGGTTACAAAGTTTTCAAGATTAATCTGTTGAAGGTGCTTCTGAAGAGGGATCTCAACCTTGTCAAAATACTTTAAGTCAAACACCCTATGATGTATAACACCTCTTTGTTTCAAAGACTCAAACATATCCTTGAGTGCTTTGTTTTGGAACAGGAGGTCAGGAAAGCTTGAATCCACAGCAGATCCTCTGAATTTCTTAAAATCTTTGAACATAATATCATCATCATCATCCACCTTGCCTTTAGGACTGTTTACACCATCCTTGTTTTCTATCACAACTCCTTTTGAAGAAGATTTCTTTGGAGTTGATGTCGAACTAGAACCTGCTACTTTCTCCTTGCCCTTTCGAGAAACAGGTTCAGGCATTTCAACAGCAATAGGTTTGACAACTCTTCCAAGCAGATTTAGAAATTCTAACAATTCTCATTCACTTTCAAACTTGTGAATGTTCAATAACTTTATGAGATTTTCATCAAAACCCCTAACTGCTTTAATACTGTCAAACATGGGCTTAACTGTATGCGAGAGAGCTTCTTTTTCTTCGAAGTCAGATACAGACAAACCTTTTGCCCGTCGAAGTGCCTCGCTTTGTTCGTTAATTTTCGATACTGAAGGCTCGACAGGAATCGCATCTGGGGAGAAAGATTTCCTCTTCGTATGAGTGGGCTTCTTTGAGACATAGGCTGATTTCGGAGCCATGGAGTTGAAAAAGTTTCGAACTTTGAAAGAAAAAGTTTTGTATCAAGAGAAATTCGAGAGCGAGAGAGATTCTGAGTAAGGTTTAGGGTTTTGAGTGTGATTTGTGCGAAGGTGAGAGACAAGGGTGACGGTTCGTGGTTTTATAAAAGATGCGGTTATTTAGAGAAACAAAAACAATTTTGAAAAATTTTGGGGAGAAAAAAATATACCTTTAATAAATTGATCAATCAAAGGCAATCGAATATTTGTAGAGAGATTTGAAAGACCTACCTTAAAAAGATTTTTGAAGTAGAAAACTGACCTTTGATTTGTGAACTTTCCTTTTAGATTATTTGATGATTTGTTTCTGACGCTCCTTCTAAGGCTCCTTCTGAAGCTCCTTCTTAGTTTCCTTCTGAGGCTCATTCTGAGTCTCCTTCTAAGGCTCCTTTTGAGACTCCTTATGAGTTTTCCTTCTGATGCTCCTTCTGGATCTCCTTTTGAGCTTCCTTCTGAAGCTCCTTATGAAGGAAGCTCCTTTTGAGTCTCATTCTGAGCTTCCTGTTCTAAAAGATACTTAAGACAAAGGGTTAATAATGGCTAATTGTCTTCTAATAAAGTCAAAGGTTTCTTTATCCAAAGGTTTAGTAAAAATATCTACAAGCTGATTTTTTGAATCAATATACTGAATATTAACATCACCATTATGAACATGATCACGTATGAAGTGATGTTTGATTTCAATGTGTTTTGCTCTTGAGTAAAGAATGGGATTCTTGGTGAGATTTGTGACGCTTGTGTTGTCACATTTGATTTCCACATTTGTATCTTCAACACCATAATCTCTTAGCTGCTGCTTTAACCACAGAATCTGAGCACAGCAGCTTCCAAGAGACACGTATTCTGCTTCAGCTATGCTGAGAGCAACCGTGCTTTGCTTCTTGGAGTACCATGATATAAGCATATTTCCCATGAGGTGACAAGTTCCAAAGGTACTCTTCCTGTCAATTTTGCAACATGCAAGATCTACATCTGAATAGCCTCTTAGAGTAAAATCAGAATTTTTAGAGTACCATAAACCAAAACTAGGATAAGTCCCAATGTATTTAATTATCCTTTTGATAGCTGAGAGATGTAATTCTTTTGGATTAGACTGAAATCTGGCGCATAAGCAAACACTAAATAAAATGTCTGGTCTTGAGGCTGTAAGATATAGTAGCGATCCAATCATACTGCGATATAGCTTAGGATCAACTTCTTTTCCATCTTTATCTTTATCAAGTTTGGAGGAATGAGACATAGGAGTTTCTGTCTTCTTGCAATTCTCCAAACCAAATTTCTTCACAATTTCCAGCGCATATTTTTCCTGATGGATAAATGTTCCTTTCTGTGATTGATGAATTTGAAGTCCAAGAAAGAATCGTAATTCTCCCATCATGCTCATTTCGAATTCATCCTGCATCACTTTAGAGAATTTCTTGCAAAGAAGCTTATTAGAGGAACCAAAGATTATATTGTCAACATAAATTTGAACTAGAAGAATGTCCTTACCTTGTTTTTGAATCAAGAGTGTAGTATCAACATTACCTTTAATGAACTTTTATTTGGATAAAAAATTGCTCAATCTTTCATACCAAGCACGAGGTGCTTGTTTCAGCCCATAAAGTGTTTTTCTCAGAGCATATACCAAATCCTTTCTTCTAGGTTCTTCGAAATCGGGGGGTCGCTCAACATAAACTTCTTCTTTGATGTAGCCATTTAGAAATGTACTTTTCACGTCCATCTGAAAAAGTTTAAAGTTATTGTAACAAGCATAAGCAAGTAGTAGCATGATGGCTTCTAACCTGGCAACAGGTGCATAAGTCTCATCATAGTCTATTCCTTCTTCTTGAGAATAACCTTTTGCCACAAGTCTTGCTTTGTTTCTTACTACCTTCCCTTTATCATCCAATTTATTTATGAATACCCATTTTGTTCCAATCACTAGACGATTTTTGGGTCTGGTGACTAATTCCCAGACATTATTAACCTTGAACTGATGTAGCTCTTCTTGCATTGCATTGATCCAGTTCTCATCTGTTAGTGCTTCTTCAATTCCTTTTGGCTCTAATTCAAACACTAGTGCTATGCTACTCATTGCTTGTTTGAACTTGGATCTTGTCTTGATACCATCACCTATATTTCCCATGATGAGCTCCTTTGGATGACTTGATTTGTGTTTTCAGTTTTTGTTGAAGCAATCATCTGAAGATTCTGAAGGTTTATTCTGCACAGCTTCTGAGTTTTCTTCATTTGAGTGAATCTCAATCTGAGTAGTTCCAGAATCATTATTTGTATCTGAGCCTTGCTTCTCATCAGGTTCTTTCTGTGAATCTGAGATTTGAGGTAAAGTAGAAGCATGACTAGGTTCAGATTCATCATTCTGAGTGCTTTCATCAAACTTGATGTTCATAGATTCTTCAACAACAGGAGAGTTCCAATTGTAAACTCTGTAAGCCTTGCTTGTTGTTGAATATCCTAGGAAATGCCTTCATATGATCTCTCATCAAATTTTCCACTACGATCATTAGCATTTTTAAAAATAAAACACTTACAACCAAATACACGAAAGTATGCAACATCAGGCTTTCTTTCTTTAAAAAGTTCATAGGGAGTTTTCTCAATAAGAGGCCTGAGAGAAATTCGATTCAAAATGTAACAAGCAGTGGAAACAGCTTCAGCCCAAAAATGAGAGGCAATCTTACTTTCAATCAAAAGAGTTCTAGCCATTTCTTGCAAAGATCGATTTTTTCTTTCAACCACCTTATTATGTTGAGGAGTATAAGAAGCAGAAAAATTGTGTTAAATTCCAATTTCATCACAAAAATCAGAAAAATTTTTATTTTCAAATTCTCCCCCATGATCTGTTCTTAAGCAGGAAATGGTATAGCCTTTTTCATTTTGGATTCTCTTTGCAAATTTTGAAAAAGATATAAAGGCATCACTTTTGTAAGCAATAAATAATACCCATGTAAATCTTGAGAAATCATCAACAATAACAAGACAATATTTCTTACCTCTATGACTTAAGGTTCTGTTTGGTCCAAAGATGTCCATATGAAGCAGCTGCAAACTTTGCTTAGAAGAAACTTGATTTATGGACTTGAAAGTACTTCTTACCTGCTTGCCTAGTGTGCATGCATGACAGAGTCCTCCTTTTTCAAACTTTGTTTGAGGTAACCCTCGAACAAGTCCCTTTTTAGAGAGCTTTGAAATATGCTTTATACTAATATGCCCTAATTTTCTGTGCCACAACTCAGATTCATCCTTAATAGAAATAAGACATTTTGCATTTTCAGAGTCAGAATCAATGTCTAGAAGATAAATGTTTCCATGCCTTCGACCAGTAAAGCTTTGCTTCTTGTCCTTGTTCATACCTGTGCATTTTAAATCTTGAAAGCAGATTTCATTACCAGAGTCACAGAGTTGACTTACAGAGATTAGATTGTAGTTCGGTCCTTTGACTAAAGAAACATCATTTATTGTCAGATTTCCAATCTTGACAGTTCCTTTTCCAATGACCTTTTCTTTATTTTTTTCTCCAAAAGATACACTTCTACCATTGTATTTTGATAGAGATACAAATATATCTGGATTTCCAGTCATGTGACTTGAGCATCCACTATCCAGAAACCATTTGTTCTTCTTTATCTTTGGTACTTGTAAGGAGTAAACAACTCACTGTTTCTTTGGTACCCATGCTTCCTTGGGTCCTTCTGTGTTAGTGAAACTTAATGACCTTCTGTTAATAGGTCTCTAGAATTTCTTGCAACATTCCTTAGTGTGGCTAGGATCACCACAATTCACACAAGGCTGGCATGTGTAAGATTTGGTAAACTATTAGTAAAAATGCTTTCTATAAACGGTAATAGTAGGTTTATGAAAATTTGTTTTAGTAAAATAATTTTTTAGAACACTTTCCTTTTTAAAACCCAAGCCTGATCTATCATTAAAAGGTATTTGTTTTGAAATGATATTGTCCAAAGTTTTTGAACTTTGTGAAAACCTTTTTGAAGTATCATCAATTTTCTCTTTTAAAGAACTATTCTCTTTTGAAATGATATCATGGCTTTCTTTCAACTGATGAAGTTCGTGTTGTAGAAATTCAATTTTTTTTCTCTTTGAGAAGTATTTTATTGTTTTAAAGAACAATTTTCCTTTTTCAAAACAGAAGCTCTTTCAAGAGTTTCTTTATAACTTTTGCAAAGTTCATCAATATATTCTGAAATTTCATCAGGGAGTTCAGATAGACATACCTCTGTTTCTGAATCTGAGCTTGAATCTGATTCTGAATCTGACTTAGCCATCAAAAAAATGTTTGCATAGTCATCTTTACTGTCATCAGAATCACTTAATGTTTCTGTTTTTAGAGCCTTCTTGTACTTCTCATACTTGATCTTATCTTTCTTCATAATTGGGCAATTTGGCTTGATTTGTCCTACTTTCTTGCAATGGAAGCATATCACATCTTTGTTGTCTTGAGAATCAATGTTTGAAAATTTCTGATCACTTTTCCTCAATGGTTTCTTTCCCTTGAAGTTTTTGGCTTTTCGGGCCATCTTTCTAAATTTCTTCACCATAAGTGCTAGTTCTTCATCATCCTCATCTTCATCATCTGTATCAGACAAACATTGAACAATTTCAGTTTTTAAGGCAATTGATTTCTTACCTTTTTGATCTCCCTTTTTGTTGGCTCGTTCTGTTTCATAAGATTACAGTGTCCCAACTAGCTCATCCACTGAAAGTGGTCTGATCGTTTGACATTCTTGTATAGAAGATTTGATGTAGTTCCACTCGTCTGTGAGTCCTCTAAGTATTTTCCTGACTTGCATCGGCTCAGCAATGGGTGCACCTTGTCTTGCAAGTCCACTTGCCAGACTTTGAAACCTGTCTATCATATCAGCAATAGATTCATCAAATTTCATCTGAAATGCTTCATAATCACTCAGTAAAATACTGAGCTTTGTTTCTTTTACTCTATTTGTCCCTTGAAAAGTAATATGAAGCCTATCCCAAATTGCTTTAGCAGATTCTTCCTCTGAGACACGGTTATAAAGAGGAGTTGATAAAGCACAAACTAACGCATTGACAGCTTTGGAGTCCAAGCCTCGTCTTTTGGTTTTTTCAGTCTCAGTCATTGTTGTGGTAGGATTTGCTCCATTTCCAGAAGTTGCACTTGCAGCAGCATGAGGTACAACGCCATTTGTGACAACATTTCACATCAAATCATCATAAGCCTTGAAGAACCATTTCATTTTGTTGCTCCACATATTGTAATCCTTCCCATTAAAGTAAGGTGACTTGTTGGCAAAGTGCGAGTCACTTGTTCCTGAAGAGTGGTTGCTAGACACAGTAGATCGTTAACTCAGAAGTTACAAACACTTCTTAAATAAGAGTAACAAAGCTCTGATATCAATTGTTGGATCTAGCAATATCACCAAGAGGGGGGGGTGAATAGGTGATTCTGAATCTAATTTACCTTTCTTGCGGAATTAAAAGCAATTTCAATACACTATTAGGATCAGGAACAATATGAATAGCGTGCAGAAATAAGAAACTAAACACAAGGATGTAGTTTAGAGAAGAGAAATGTGCACGCTGAGTTTATAGTGGTTCGGCTTGTTAGGCCTACGTCCACTCTCCCACGATGACAGCCGATTGGCTAGATTTCACTATGATGAATCGAAAAAGATTACAATTCGATTGAATGCTCAGTTTCTCTCTTACAAAATCCTCACAATGAATGAATTTTTTAGCACTCAGAATACTTTGGTGAATTTGAATAACTCTTGCACTTTGGATTGTTGTTCGCTGTACCTTCGTAGATCACCATGGTTCTTCTTTAATAGTCCTTTTCCTCCAAACTTAGCCGTTGGATACACAACCAAATGATCGCTCTTCAATCTTTGATTGGACGTCATCAATCGTGATTGAACGAAATTGTTTCTAAGAAGATATGATAACCGTTGAGGTAGAAATTGAACCCTTTTGATTTAGCCGCCCATACAACCAAATCTCTAGTTTCTAGAAGTGGAGTAGATTCAAATAAGTTGCCAAGAATATTCTTGGAAGGTAATATCCGATCGTAGATTTTCCCTTGATCGATTAGAGAAAATATCTTGTTAATCAAATATAACAAACTTCCATAATAAAACTTGCCTAGTTCGGAAACCTGTCATTCGTGGGTCTTCATCATTGCAGAAACTGATCAGTCTTCAGAAGCAGTCTTCAGAACGAAAGAACTCTCTGAATCTGAACGAGTATAATGGAATGATAATCCTGAGCTTGAATAAGGTTCATCTCGTCAGAAACACTTCCATCTGACCGCGTCAGAAGCACTTCCATCTGACCGCGTCAGAAGCACTTCCATCTGACCGCGTCAGAAGCACTTGAAGGCTACTCTTCCCTTGAGTCTAAGAGACAAAAAAATGGATCGTTACGAGCTTCTGCTTACACATTCTTTTTGCAATAAACATTTCAACCATTACACAGATCCTGTGCATAGTTTTGTCAGAATCAAAATAGAAGAAAACTTTCCACAATACATCATTATCAAGAAAACCCGATGAAAGAAATAACAAAGGTGAAACAACAGATTGCTGAACCAAAGGAACATGGTCTTTCTCAGCATTCGAGGCAGCCAACTGATCCTTTTGGCCCAACTTCTACTCTCCGGCTTAGTAGTTCTCCTTTGAGTTCTACTAAGAATATATTTACTGAGATTTCTGCTAGGCAATATTTGGCGCCCTATTGGCCTGTTATCAGAACACTATGTGACCGCGTTCCAAACTCAAAAAGAAAAGGGAAAACTCTAGAATTCAAGGACAATGATGACCTTGAATTTGTCTTCTATCTTGAAGAAGAACTATCAGAGAATACCATTAGTGCTATTGAAACCTTTGATAGTGAAGATGAAACATCTAGTGACTGTCGCGATCCTCTCGAGGTTGCTAGCTCTCGAGGGCTAATGGGTTGTCCCGTCTGGCCGGACGCGGGTATCTCCCAAGGCCCATTACCCAAATCGCAACGGAAGTATGCCTAGTCGACCTTCAGTGTTGTCTAGTGACATGTGCTATGTGTGCATGTCATGGAGTCGCCACCAATTATTTTTTGGAGGGTATGATTGGACCACCATATCGAATAGTTGGGAGTTTCTATTCAATTCTGCGAAAATCAGAGAAATGGGCTTGGGGACTTAGTTACGTCAACTGCAAAAGTTAACGCCCTTTCGGTACCTAAGTAAATTGAATTTTCTAACCTGAAATTTCATGCAGATGAGTGAGTTACGAATCTTAAATTTAGGAGTTTATACAGACAAGAATGGCTACCCTAGCACTCACAATCAATAAAAGTAATAGGGCAAATTAAGAAAACAAGATACGCATATAAATCACATCAAATCAACATGGCATTTCTAGTAAGGCCATATTGACCTAGAGAAGCATCAATCAGGTCTAGGAATAATTTAGACATGATTTTGCCCATCAGGGGTAAAGTCGTAATTTTGAGATAATTTGGGACGATTTGCCCGAAAAAGACAAAATCATCATTTCGGAATGAATCTGGAATAAAATGGTGTCGAAAATAGGTTTGGCCATTCAATTGACCCATCCCCTATTTTTTGACAATTTTTCGAATTTTCTGAAATTTTAGAAAATGATTTACTCTTTGAGGGATAAAATCGTCATTTTTTCAAAAAGAAAATGAAATGTGAAAATATTAGACATAACATTTGGCCATCCACCTGACCCATTGCCAAATACTAAGTAATTTCCACAAATCATCGGATATAGAAGACGATTTACCCTTTAAGGGGTAAAATCGTCATTTTAGATTATCCGGGAGAAAAACCCAAAAAATGACAACAATCATTTGTTTGTGGTCATTCTTTGATTTTTGGGAGTTACTGAAATTTTTAGGATTTTTTTTCAATTTTTCGTCAATTTTTTTTGGGATTTTTTAGGATTTTTTTTTGTATTTTTATTATTCTCAATTTTTCGATTTTTATTTTATTTTTTTATCTAGTTCAAAAATAGTGATCTGGGCTAGGCTCCTAAGCCCAAAAATTAAGCCTAAATGTTTTTTGCCAACAACCCATTCTATTTTCTTCATTTTCCAATTTGGACCCAACCTTAACAAAATAGGCCCAAACAAGACCAGATCTTAAAAATGAGTCCACGCACCAGCCCAAACGCAAATCAGACCCAATATCCTATGGCCCAAGACGGTAGATATGCTTCAACGCCAAGTTCTTACTTCTTCTTTTTTATTCCTTCTTGATTGATTTTTTTTGTTTTATTTCTCTTTTATTTTCTTCCCTTTTCCACGTGGTGTTCTTCCCCATAACAACTTTTCCAAAGGAGTTTATTAAATCCTTCCCACCTTCAATGACGTTTCCACAAAAATCTCGTCATCAATTTTTTATCTTCCCACCACCGACACCGACGACGAACGCCAACCTCACTCGATCAGTCCAAATCCTTGTCGAACATCCAGCTAGATCTGACTCCTCTAGCAACTTGAGTTTTTATCATTCTTTCTTCTCTTTTTTTTTTTATCTGTCAAACGCAACAAGCATCAAGGAGGTTCGAGAGCATACCTGAGATCCGCGCAAGCTCATGGACATCATGGGTGAAATAGAAAACTCATGATTGGCGTTGGAGTTTATGGGGGTAGACTCGGGATATATATGAAACGAAGACACGGACAAAAGAATATAAGGGAGCAGTGCAAGCTTAAAAATAGTATAGACTAACAAAACCGAAGAACGATTTAAGCGATTCAAGTTACACCATGTGAACTTATATTTGGAGTTGGCGACGGAGCTCACCTGTTTCGGATCTACCGACGAGAACAGCTATAGTCAGCGTACTCTAGAGACCGAGACGAAGTTGTGATACCAATAGTGCGACTTGACGTCATCGAAGTTCGTCGTTGATCGAGATTGAGGAGCTCAGATCCCTTACTTCGCGCTCTGTTCATTTTTTTTAGAGTGAGCGCTCTTCTCTCAAGTCCCCGAAAACAAAACCCTCCCCCCTTTTTGAGAGAGATCCCTCCTTCTTGATGAAAGGGGACTCGACATGATCATAAAGAAAATGATCATGATGAAAGGAAGTTGTCATGATGAAGATTTCCATGATGAATGTTCCATTCTCTTTTTCTTATGCCTTTTCGTTCTTTAATTTCTAGACTTGGAAGACATGCAAAAGAAAGCTCCTCCTCTCGTGTGGTCATCTGAGGACTTCCACTTTCCGCCCTCCTTGGATCTTTCTTTTTCTTTCTTATGCTCTCTTTTCCTCTTTTGGCTTCTTAACGGGTGTTTTCTCAATTGAGTGCACTCAAGTGTACTTGAGTTCTCCCAAAATGCGCTCTCTTCTTTTCTTTAATTCAATTGTGCCGTGAAATCCTCCCAATCAGACACTCAAGTGTACTTGAGGGCATTTCGATCGAAAGGAGTCAAGCTGCTCCTTGGATGCTGTTCTTCCCAATTTAAGCTTATCATTACACTGCCAGTCCAACTAAAGGTAAATGCAATGCATGATAAAAATATGTAAGATGATTTTTTTTTTAGAACTAAGATTAGTTCTAATTTTTATGTAGAAATGACTCACAAAGATTCGTCAAAATTTAGATGTCAACAGCTGCCCTTCTTTGAGTGGAAGTTCATAGAGGTTTCGCTCAAAGACAAAATTGAACTTAAATTTTGACCATGCAAATGATGAATGATCTTTTGGCGGATATGATCCTACGTTCTAATGTTAAAAGCAATGATGCATGATATGCGAGACTGAAAGTAACTTGTGAGGGAGATTAAGGAAAACGATTTACCTGGCACTTACTTGCTTGATATACGTATTGCCTTTGTAGTATCTAATGGATTCAAGAATGATATTTAGAGACTCGTCACCAGAGTGTCCTACGGAAGCTAAACTCTAGCCTGTACGGTAACCCAAACCAGAATGGAATTCCTAACTAATAGGAATCTAAGGAAGATGCATCCATTATTTAGGGATTTGCCAAGGGTTTTGACCCGTATAGTGAATCGGACCACGAATGGTTCGCCTACTGTAAGGCTTACCAAGGAAAACGACTCCTCCCGCATTCGGAATTCGTTAAGATTTTGATCCGTATGGTGGATCGGACCATTGAGTTGACCCTTCAGGTGGTTTCTACCATTGAGTTGACCCTTCAGGCGGTTTCTACCATCAAGTTGACCCTTCAGGCGGTTTCTACCATTAAGTTGACCATTGAGGCGGTTTCTACCATCAAGTTGACCCTTCACGCGGTTTCTACCATTTGGTTGACCCTTCAGGTGGTATCTACCATTGGGTTTGGCCTGTATGGTAGGCCAAACTGTAATTTTGATTCCAAACTGATAGAAATCTAAAGATGATGTACCCAGTCTTTAGGGTTTGCCAGAGACTCCATCATTCTGTAGATCGGTCTAGGAAAAGGCTTGCCTACTAAAAGGCTTTACCAAAGGATGGCTCGTCCCACCTTTGAGGACTCGTCATGGGTCTTTAGGGAGGTTTACCAGACATAGGGTTCACCTAGAAGGCTATTATGAGATTTAGGGATTACCTGAAATCTCGCAGAAAGCTAAATTTGAAAATTGTCTTTTCGACACGCGAGGTTCCATTTTGGGATCTGAGGACTCCAGGCATCTTGTAGAAAGCTCAAACCTACAAATTTTCTTATCAAAATGTATCATTCTGGGATTTGGGGCTACCATGGATCCTGCAGAGATATCAAATTTGTGTACTCCAATTCACGGAGCATGAGAATTTTTCTGGGATTTGGGGTTACCAAAAATCCTGCAGAAAAATAAATCTGTAAGCCCTTCTTCTCAGAGCGAGGTATTCTTCTGGGAACTTGGGTCGCCAAGGATCCTGCAAAAGGTTAAACCTGTGAGTTATTCTTCACAAATGAAGTAGCATTATGATGTCTGGAGATACTACAGAAGCTTGAACATGTAAGCTCTTTTCTTCAGAGTGAGGTGTTCTTTTGGGATTTGGGGTCACCAAGGATCCTGCATAAGTTTAAAGCTGAAAGATTTTTCTTCACCAAGAAAACCCTAGAAATCTTTGGGAGTCCAACTGGCAAAATTCTATGACTTAAGCTTTAGTCATGAAAAGTGCATTTTGATGCTGGAGGTTAACCAAAACATTCTTGCAACATACAGATGTGATCACAAATTCCTTACACGGAAAATCTGGATCAAACAATTTGAAAATTCCAAAAATAGTTTGCTCAAAACATCAATTGGAGTATTTCTCATCCAAGAGGGCTCCTCACCGCTTTGTGATAATGATCTTTTATAGGGAAAGCGCTCAATTTCCTACTAGCATATGCCTAGGTTTCAGGATCATTCGCAACGCATACATTTTGACCGATCGGGAGGTCTTTCACAGGATCGTAATGTTGGGCTTGGATATCGGTTTCCAAGTGGGACTCACTTTTGAGTCAAGGCCATTGAATAAAAATTTTTATCATTTGCTCCGGGTATACAAGTCAAGAACCCTGCAAAATTAGAAAGAAATAGTCTTGCTCGTACTTCTTCTAGCTAAGCTATATGTTAACCCAAGTGTCTTAGTCAGAGAAGACTGTTAAGGATTGTAACATTGGTAGGATTGAGGACCGAAAAAAGCTTATTTTTGGCTCAGAAATCGTGAAGGGTTTAACGTTAGTGATCATTGCATATTTGCCACCTGTTCTTCGAAGAACATTTTCAGTTCTTGACGTGTCTACTCATCTTTAGAGCACACAAGGGTCTTTAAGGAGCGTCTCCTGTTGCATTAAGAGACATTCTATCAACTTTATTTGTGTCTTTGCTATCTGAGCATGACACCACTTGGGGAGTAGTTTTCTTGATCTGACTCCTTTAGAGGTTCTTTTCCTCATTTCTCCAAACTTTACTGGGGATATTTTGAATGGGCATCGGCCTTGCTTTTATCAAGCACTTTGCTTTTTCTTGATACCCATGGATTTTTCTTTTTCTTTTTTTAATCCCGTTTTTCCTTTCCTTTTTGGAACTAGGGTTTTTGGCAATTGTGCTAGATATGCCACTTGAACCTTAGCACACTTGAACAATGGTTTGGAAATTTTTCATAACTCCCATCTCTTGAAATCTTTCGTTCTTGGGGTAACGTTGCTTCCGCTTTGGAATATGCAATGATCACCAACGGGGTTTTATGAAATAAATATGCAGGCTCAACTTGGCTATGCAAAGGATATGACGTGTAGGATAGAGAAATGAATGATTTTCGTCATCCTATGACACTTGGATTATCATATAAACAACACACAAAGATTGATGTTAGTTCGAGCAAGAAAATTTCTAACCATTTTCCTCCTAATACTGTGGACTCATCTCCATTTGGCCTCGATGTGGGGTGGTTCTTGACAGAGTTGAGAATGAAAATCGTCATTCAACGGGGTTATCAATGGTCACCTGCAGTGTTTAGGATAGAGAAACGAATGCCTCCGTCGTCCCAATCCATGTAATCGTTGCAAATAACCCCTACCTCCGTAGGTCCAGATTTTGCTATCCTCTTCACTCCACTCATCTCTCGAGTATATATAGGACGTGCTTAGATAGGTTTTACCTCTCATCTTTTGAGAAAACATCCTTTTGAATGGTTTGAACAACTCTCGTTGGAAAAAATTCATTTCATTTTTTTTTCGAAATTCATCCTTTAAGGGGATTTTGTGATGCACCATGCATGTTCTATTCATGTTCAGATAACCTCCTAGTTTAAAACATGAATGTCAATGAAGAGAGAATTCTTTATCTTTTTAGACATGCTAATTGGAAGAATTTTGAAAGTTTTCAATCTCCAATGCATTGGGAAAATGGATACTTATCTGTCCATCGTGGCTGAAGATCCCTGTAGATATAAAATGAATATGTCAGTGTATGTTCTCAAATTTTTCAAAAATTAGAACGATACATTTTATCCTTGGTCATGTGTTCCAACGAGTATACAAGGATTGTGAAAATCTGCATTCCACTTAACAGCACAAGATCGTTAGGTGTTTTAAAATTCCTTCGACTTCTTGGTCTTTGGAGAGAAAGGACACTTACCTGTCCATCCTGATGGTGAGTCCCGATCTTTGGAGAGAAAGGACACTTACCTGTCCGCCCTGACGGCGAGTACCTATCGATGGTAAATATTAAACGTCAGTTTGCCTTCCCAAATTCAAGACAAATCGGGACGATACGACTTTACTTTTGATTTGCATTCCTATCTGAATGTCAATGTGCCAATTGCCGAAACGGGCCGTCTAGCTTGTGGCCATGATCTCTCTGTCTAGTTGGGTAACGAATCCTGCTCGATAGCTCCATTCATCCTTTTGGACGTATTCCACGCCATTCTTCGGGGTTCCATTTCTTGGAAGCTTGACTTCTGAAGATAACATTTCTTTTCGCCTCAAATCCATGCCGGCGAGCTCTTTTCTTTTGAGGCTTTTCAGTGCTAATAATTTCCTGTCAAATGAGAAAAAAACTCATGTTAAGCATAGGGTCATTGAAGATCACATTAGAACGATACGAGGTTACCGTTCTCTCAAGTTCGTATCTTGAGGTTTGACTATGATGCGGACGACTCTTCTATTGTGTCTATTGACTTTGCTGGAGACGAAACATCATTTTTTGTCCAACCGCACAAATGATTCACTTGCCCCAATTAAGCGTGACTTGTCATAGTTAGGTGTCGCTTACCCCAGCTAAATAGCTCTATTCACTTTTGCATTTTCCTGCAATCCCATGTTCATTTCAAGACTTCTTTTATTCAGGATTGTCTATTTTACCTTTCACCTTTGAGGTATTGTCTTTTCAATGTTTGAGATAATTGCTCTTTCCAAGCTCCTTGTCGTTCGTCATCTTCTTTATGACGTCGTCCTCTCCTGGAATCCACGATGATATCTTATTGATCCATTTAATGTGGACGATGACTATCACATCCTTTCGTCTCTATTTGCATGTGTTCTACATGAGATGATACTCGGTCGCATCAACAATTGCTTCGCCCTAGTTGGGCGACGTTCGTCTTGGCCAAATGCCTTTACATTTTTCCATATTCTTTGACGATTTTCAATCTAATTTGAAAACGTCCTTGCACCTGTACATGAAGAAATAAGTGTGGGCTCTTATTTGACCACATTTGAATTTTCTTAGAAAGAGAATACTCCCTTCGAGATTTCGTTCTTCCAACGCTTGAAGGAACGATTCTACGCAAGCACTTTGCCCCAGTAGAGCATGTCTTGATATTTGTCATCTTTGGGTTTGATAACCCTGTTCCAATGTGCTATCGTTAGGGTATATGAGAATTGTCCCCCCAGCTTGCTCTCTTGAAGAAAATAGAAGGACTTGCTCCCATGTATCTTTGCTGATTCTGGTAATCTATCTCGAACACTTGACATTTGTCACTTGGCAACTTGACGACACTCTTAATCACGGCCACCCTTTGAATTATGTGACGTTTTCCTATCAAAGAGAAGAAACCTCAGGAGTAATGGCATGTAAGACAGACAATCGGAGTCGATACAATTTACCCTTCACATTCATCCTCTTGGGTTTTGGCATTTTCCTTTTATTTGGATTCTTTTGCCTTGACCTGTCAACATCTTTCAAGAAAGAATATGCATATAAATGATGCATGCATGATATGCATGATGCAAGTGATCTGAGTTGATTCATGCTTGCTACAAAAAAAAATGAATTCGTACTTTTCACTCTATTCAAAGAAAGCATCTCTTTATCAAGTATGTCAATTTGCAAAGTTTGAATTCTTTCTTTTCAAATGCACTTTTCAAAGAGATTTCTAATTGATGAGAAGCTTCTTCAAGTTTTCTCAAGGATTTTGTTCACAAATTGAGTCATTAGAATGCTCTTGAATTCATTTATTCTAAATGTATGTATGAGATACCATGAAAATGGGTACTCCCTGTTTTGTCATTTAGAGGCATTGCTTATTGGATCATTTGCCTCTATTCATCGCCATGGTGAATCCAATGTCCTCGGCTTCGGCATCTTTTCCGGGAAGGAATGTGATTCCAACACTTAGAGATACCCCAGCTCTGGTCTTCGGGACATGACTTTAGGATCACCTATTCCAAATCGTCATCTTCATTGGAAGAAACTTCAATGACCTCAATGGATGATTCTTCTCGACCACCTTGTACTTGTAACAGAATGGCACAATCTTTGTCTTCCATCAAGAATATTGGGAGAAAACATCTCTATCTACCCTCAAAATAACATTTAATCCAATTACCAGAATTATGTGATGAATGTAATGATTATGAGTTATAACAAGTTTGAGGGATAGAAAAGTCTTACCAACCAAACTTAAGAGAAAGTTAAATTTCTCTATGTTTTTTGCAGTTTTAAGTATACTAACCATCCTTAGACAAGCGCATGAGATAAGTGAAGACAAAACTCTAAAAATTAAAAGATAGGATTTGGAACCTAAGGCCAAGGCTCCCACCTCGAGTTCCAGAAAGGGTTGATTCCATTGCACAACTATCGTTACATTGGGACCCGATCCATAGTTCGAAGTGAGCGGAATTTGAAAAGTAGATTACCCCATGCTTTTCCTCATGGAGATTTCATTTTCAATTCCATCTATTGTTTCCTAAAGGGGGCGCCCGGGGTTTTAGGCGCAGTTGTGTGTGTTCATTGTGTCATGCTAAAGCAATAGACATGCATTTTATTTAACAACCACCGCTTCAATATAAATATCCACACAATAATACATCCTAAACTCCTACCTACATAAAACAAAGTTAACAAGCACTTCACCCCTTATTTCTACCGTCTGCAAAAACATCTAACACATTCATTAGCATACATATCTCACCTTCTAGAGCATCTGCATAAAATCAGGTTAGAAGAATCAATCAACTTTTTAATTGGCTCAAGTCCACTAAAGGGTTAAGAACCAAGGTCCCTAGCGGAGTTGCTAGTTTGTCGCGACCCTCTCGAGGTTGCTAGCTCTCAAGGGCTAATGGGTCGTCTCGTCTGGCCGGACGTGGGCCTCTCCCAAGGCCCATTACCCAAATCGCAACGGAGGTATGCCTGGTCGACCTTCAGTGTGGTCTAGTGACGTGTGCTATGTCTGCATGGCATGGAGTCGCCACCAATTATTTTTTGGATGGTATGATTGGACTACCCTATCGAATAGTTGGGAGTTTCTATTCAATTCTGCGAAAACCAGAGAAATGGGCATGGGGACTAAATTACGCCAACTGTAAAAGTTGACGCCCTTTCGGTACCTAAGTCGACTGAATTTTCTGATCTGAGATTTCATGCAGATGACTGAGTTATGAATCTTAAATTTAGGAGTTCATATAGATAAGAGTGGCTACCCTAGTACTCACAATCAATAAAAGTAATAGGAAAAATTAAGAAAACAAGATACGCAGATAAATCACATCAAGTCAACATGGCATTCCTAGTACGACCCTATTGGCCTCAAGAAGCATCAATTAGGCTTAGGAATAATTTAGACATGATTTTGTCCATAAGGGGCAAAGTCATAATTTTGACACAAATTGGGACGACTTGCCCGAAAAAGAAAAAATCATCATTTTGGAATGAATCTGGAATAAAATGGTGTCGAAAATAGGTTTGACCATTCAATTGACCTATCCCCTATTTTTTGACGATTTTTCGATTTTTCTGGAATTTTAGAAAATGATGTACTCTTTGAGGGGTAAAATCGTCATTTTTAAAAAGGAAATGAAATGTGAAAATATTAGACATAAGGTTTGATCATCCACCTGACCCATCGCCGAATACTAAGCAATTTTCGCAAATCGTCGGAATATCGAAGACGATTTACCCTTTGAGGGGTAAAATCGTCATTTTAGATTATAAGGGAGAAAAGCCCAAAAAATGACAACAATCAGTTTTGTGGTATTCTTTGATTTTTGGAGTTTCTGAAATTTTTAGGAATTTTTTACAATTTTTCGTTCATTTTTTTGGGATTTTTCAGAATTTTTTTGTATTATTATTCTCAATTTTCGATTTTTTTTTTTATTTTTTTATCTAGTTCGAAAATAGTCATCTAGGCTGGGCTCCTAAGCCCAAACCCTATAAAGCCATGAATAAAGCCTAAAATTTTTTTGCCAACAACCCATTCTATTTTCTTCATTTTCCAATTTGGACCCAACCTTAACAAAATAGGCCCAGACAAGACCAGATCTTAAAAATGAGTCTACGCAGCGCCCAAACGCAAATCAGACCCAATATTCTATTGCCCAAGACGCTAGAAATGCCTCAACTCCATGTTTTTTTTTTATTCCTTCTTGATTGATATTTTTTGTTTTATTTCTCTTTTATTTCCTCCCCTTTTCCACGTGGTCTTCTTCCCCGTAACAACTTTTCCAAAGGAGTTTATTGAATCCTTCCCACCTTCGACGACGTCTCCACAAAAATATCGTCACCAATTTTTTATCTTCCCACCACCGACACCGACGACGAATGCCAACCTCACTCGATAAGTACAAATCCTTGTCGAACATCCAGCTAGATCTGACTCTTCTAGCAACCTGAGTTTTTATCATTCTTTCTTCTCTTTTTTTTTTTTTATTTGTCAAACGCAGCAAGCATCAAGGAGGTTCGAGAGCTTACCTGAGATCCTCGCAAGCTCATGGACATCATGGGTGAAATAGAAAACTCACGATCGGCGTTGGAGTTTATGGGGGTAGACTCGGGATATATATGCAACGAAGACACGCAGAAAAGAATGTAAGGGAGTAGTGCAGGCTTAAAAATCGTTTAGACTAACAAAACCGAAGAACGGTTTAAGCGATTCAAGCTACACCATGTGAACTTGTATTTGGAGTTGGCGACGGAGCTCACCTGTTTCGGAACTACCGACGAGAACGGCTATAGTCACCATACTCTAGAGACCGAGACGAAGTTGTGATACCAATAGTGTGGCTTGACGTCACCGAAGTTCGTCGGTGATCAAGATTGAGGAGCTCAGATCCCTTGCTTCGCCCTCTGTTCTTTTTTTTTTAGAGTGAGTGCTCTTCTCTCAAGTCCCCGAAAACAAAACTCTCCCCCTTTTTTTGAGAGAGATCCCCTCTTTCTTGATGAAAGGGGACTCGGCATGATCATAAAGAAAATGGTCATGATGAAAGGAAGTTGTCATGATGAAGATTGCCATGATGAATGTTCCATTCCCTTTTTCTTATGCCCTTTCGTTCTTTAAAGCTCCTCCTCTCGTGTGGTCATCTGAAGACTTTCACTTTCCGCCCTCCTTGGATCCTTGTTTTTCTTTTCTTATCCTCTCTTTTCCTCTTTTGGCATCTTAACGGGTGTTTTCTTAATTGAGTGCACTCAAATGTACTTGAGTTCTCCCAAAATGCGCTCTCCTCTCGTCTTTAATTCAATTGTGCTGTGAAATTCTCCCAACCAGACACTAAAGTGTACTTGAGGGCATTTCGATCGAAAGGAGTCAAGCTGCTCCTTGGATACTGTTCCTCCCAATTTAAGCTTATCATTGCACTGCCAGTTCAACTAAAGGTAAATGCAATGAATGATAAAAATATGTAAGATGATTTTTTTGTCAGAACTAAGATTAGTTCTAATTTTTATGTAGAAATGATTCACAAAGATTAGTCAAAATTTAGGTGTCAACAATGACACTGATAACCTATAATATCTCAGTCCCGAACACTCTCTAGAGCCCACACACCTACCAACTGAAACCACCTCCAATATTCCAGATTTTGAAGTGCTTGAAACCTCTGAAAGATTTAAAATCAAAATTACTTCATCCAATGAATTATACCTACCCAATAAACATATATCCACTAAGTACGATACTCCTATCCCGGTTATCACACTTATTGATACTGGAGCGAAGAATTTTGGGAACAGGATTCTCAACAAAAGTAAGGAGCAAGCCCATAAAAATGTAATTCTTCCCTAAACAGAGACCTCACAGTTGGATGGGACAATCTTAACCAACTCTCTGCTCTCCGGATACTTCCAAATGAGTTACGTTTCAAAGACCAGTTCAAGGAGTTCTTCAACATCAAAAGGTCCTATTCTTTACAGAAACGCAAATAGAACCAATTCTGCAATAGTTACTAAGTTCATTTGGAGAAACTCACTTAGAGTTTATGGAGAAATGTCCCATCCCCTAAGGCAAACTTTTGAGTTCTTTGTCCAACTGCCTTTCAAGAAAAATGAGGACATTAACCCAACAAAGGCAACTCATTTCGGGATGAAACCGGAATATGCAACAGTAGCACTGGAAATGTCACCAGTTGGTACTGCAAGGACTAATTGAGCCATCTCACTCAGTAGGCATGCAAAGCCTTTCACGTCAACAAAAGAGTTGATATAGAAAAAACAAAAGAGTTGAGCAAAATAAAGGAAAAAAGAGATTGGTAATAAATTACCAGAAAATAATGATAAATTTCCTCTACCCAATAGAAAAGCCTTGTTTTCATGTATAACCCATGTAAGGATCTACTCCAAATTCGATCTTAAGGCGGGATTCAGGCAGCTTGGTATCTAACAGACGATATCATAAGACGGGATTTTGCATTCCTAATTAGCATTATCAGTGGAAGAACTCCCTTTTGTTTTAAAAACAGCACCCCCTCTCTTTCAGAAAGGGGGAAAGTACACTGCAAGTGCCTTAACTTTCATACGGCGTGCACTTAAGTGCCTTAACTTTCAAAGTGTTCACCTGCGTGCTAATTTTTTTTCAACTCGTGCACTTAAGTGCCTTAACTTTCAATGTGTTCACTTGAGTGCCTAAATTTTTAAAAAACGTGCACTAGAGTACCAACTTCTTTTAAAATCGTTCACTTTAGTGCCAACTCCGATGAGACACGTCATCACAAATAATAATTAAAAATGCTATGTGTCGGATTTTCGGTGAGCCACGTCATCACAAATAATAATTAAAAATGCTACGTGTCGGATTTTCGGTGAGCCACGTCAGATTGGCACTGAACTGAACGATTTTAAAAGAAGTTGGTACTCAAGTGTACGTTTTTTAAAAGTTTAGGCACTCAAGTGAACACTTTGAAAGTTAATGCACTTAAGTGCATGCCGTACGAAAGTTAAGGCACTTACAGTGTACTTTTCCCTTTAGAAAGCTATGCGCAAGATTTTTCAGCCAAACCAGTGCTAGTTCTCAAATTTACATTGATGATATCCTCTTATCCAACCCTGATGAGGAATCTCACTATAAGTTACTGCCGATCTTGTTAAGCAGTATGGCATAATGCATTCCAAGGGATGCATCTAAAAGATAGAGCATTCCAACCAATCAACCATATTGCTAAGGAACTCCTCAAATTCCCATATGAAAATCTTTCTCACAAGTAGGTCTAGCAATTACTTACTATAGTAGATTATCTTTGGGATTTTGTTCCTAAGATTACTAAGCTTTTGTATCCGTTGCAAAAGATGTTGAAAAAGGAACCTCCCTTTTGGGGAATAGCACAGACTAAAGTCATCAAGTCATTGAAAGACAAGATATAGGATTTGCCTCCTATGTAGATTCCTTTTGATGGAAAGAGAATGCTTCAAACTGATGGCAGTGATAAATGTCGGGCAGCAATTCTCTTCGAAGAAGAAGATGGGAAAAGAAGAATTTGTGGACACAAAAGTGGAAGATTCTCGCAAGCTGAGTTGCCCTACAACTCTACGTTCAAAGAAATCGTGGCCGTTAAGTATGGGATAAAAAGTTTGAATTTCATCTTATCGGTCATCATTTTCATATGGCATCCTTTCCTCAAATGATGAAGCCCTTTTGGTTCAGCATTGCATATGAGCATTTGGCTCTAAAGTCCCTTGGCCAAATGCAAATGCTATTTGGTTCAATTTTTTGCTCACTTTGGCCATATGTATTTGCATCTCAAATGTCCTCTAAAAGTTCATTCGCCCAAAGTGGGCTAAGGGACTTTTGCAAAATGCAACAAATTTTTTTATTTTATTTTAACTGTCACCTTTGCCGCCGCTGACACCCGCCACACCCCGCCGGCCCTCGTCAGTCGCAGGCAGCCGCCGTTGGTCGCCAGTCGGCGGCCGCTGACGCCGGTCGTCGGCCGCTGTCGCCGGTCGTCAGTCGATCGTCGGTGCCGATTGTCGGCCGCCGTGGCCGTCGGTCGCCGCCGTGGCCGTCGGTAGCCGCCGTTGGTCGCCGTCGTCAGTCACCATTCGCCATTGCCGTTGGTCGCCGGTTGCCGCCGCCGCCGCCGCCGTCGATTGCCGGTCGCCGCTGCTGCCGATCGCCGGTAGCTAGTTACTGGTCGGTGGCGACCGGCGTCAGCCACTAAGCCACCGCTTTTTTTTTTAAAAGTAAAAATACTTTGCAAAATTCAATTTTCACCAAACAATATTTATGTCAATGGTGCTTTTCAATGTGTTTTTAAAATACACTTTACCAAACACTACTTATATTTTGCAAAAGGCCTTTAGCCCATAGGTATTTGCATTTTCTTAAAGTCTCTTAGTCAAATGCTGAGCCAAATAGGCCCAAAGTTTAAGCAGAATTCAGTTCCGCGTCTGCCATTGTTGCGATGGGTAGAATGGTTTTTAAAATATGCTTTTGGAACCAAGCACGTTAAAGGAGAAAAAAAATGTTCTTGATGATCTTCTCTCCCGGCCAAATGAATACTTGGCCATGACGTCCATCTTTATGTGCCATGGTTCCTCCTCCAGTTCAAATCCCTCAGGATGGGATATGAACATGCCTCCAAAAATCCCATAGCTTCACCAACAAAAAAGATTCTAACGATATAGAGAAATGATGTGGGAATATCAGCTCAAAATCTTCGGGCATTGTGGTGGGCTTAATCTCAGACAATTTGGTATGAGAAATGATTATCCATTCATTCATATATTTACCATCAGCCGCGTCACATTTCCTGAATAACTCAAATGGCTTTTCTGGTGTATATTCCATAACTTCACTGTTTCAATTGAGTTCCTCACTATAATAATTTTATGGTATGTCAAAAGAGATGAAGAAGGGTGTGAAGACTCATATTTCAATCATCTGACAGAAATGCTCTAGTGGTTTTTGCCCATGTGCTATTGGCGAGTCCAGTTTGAAATGCAGATTAATCACTTGCAAATAAAGTATGGTTACTAGGAGAATGTCATTCAAACCACTGTGATTTTTCGTAGATCAGTATATTTGCCATACTCATTGGTTCCATCCCCCTCGAACCCTTTGCTACAATCTACAAGTCTTATGGCTGTCGTATTGCAGATCTTGGTGGAGAATACAGAGCGGTACAGAAAATACTTTGTGAAAAGGACCAGGTGATTTCGAAGGAAATCTGGCCGAGTGCTTATGATGAAGAGGTACCATGGGATTACTCCCAAGCCCATAAACCTACCAGAGATGGTATCCGACAAGCTAGTGCAGAGTTCGATACAAATCATCCACAACAATCAGAGCAAGAATCCAATGTTCACTGTCATTGTTCACGGATTCATGGAATTTTGATTTTCCTCCGATAGACATGACAATTGATGTAACTCAAAACACAGATTTCTCCAGCTGGCCTCAACCACGGATGCCGAGAAAAGAATCCAATGTTCTACAGATGCCAAGAAGAGAGAGAGAGTCCGACACTCCTGGTCCAAGCAGACCAAGAAAAAGGTCAAAATAATTGAAGACAACTATAATAAGGTCGAGAGTCGAGACTGCTGTGGAAATCACCAAGAGAGCAGTTTTCTGAAGAGCGCAATGTTGAAGATGCTCAGAAAGTGAACTCTCAGAAAGCGATCTTGCAAGATCGATAGGCTGGACAAGCCGGCTAAGGATTCCCTACCAGCATGGTAGGGAATCATAGACACATGGGCCATTGGCGCACACTGTTTTCACTATAGCAAATAGTATTTTTTACTTGGGAAAAGTAACTGATAGTGATATAATAATGGAGAACATGATGTTGTTCGCTATCATTGTTCACTGTTTGCTTTTACCGTTCTCTTTCACTATTCACCATTCAATTTTACGATTCACTGTTTAGCGTATTGTTTTAGACATGACCAAACGAAACCGTGGACTCGGAACCGGCCCGGAACCGGCCCATTGACCGGGCCCATGGTTCCGAATCGGAACCGGCCTTCAAGGGCCTGTTCCGGTTCCATATTTCTCGAAACCAGCCCAGAACTGGCGGTTCCGGGCCGGTTTGGAACCGTTTTATAAAAAAAAATAATAAGAAAAAAATAAGTGGGGGAGGGCCGTTTGCGAATCGGGGAAGAGCCGTTTGGTTCTCCCTAGGCAGTGGGGCCCGGTGGGTGGCCTGGGGAAGAGCCATTGGCTCTTTCCCATGCCGTGGGTCCCGCCAGGTGGCCTGGGAATTGGGTGGGGCGGCCCCATGCACCCCATCAGTCTGTCTCTCTCCTCTGACACAGGAGAGAGAGAGAGGAGAGAGATAGACTGGTGGGGCGCATGGGGCCGCCCCACCCAAAATTTTTCGATGGGAAAGAGCTTTCCGAGGCCACCTGGCGTAGGGCCCGCCTGGGAAAAGCAAAGGTTCTTCCCAGGCGACTTGGGGAAGAGCCTTTCGGCCCTTCCCGATAATTTTATTTTTTTTTAAATCCGGTTAGGAGCCGACGGAACCGCCGATTCGGAACCGGAACCGGAACCGCTCCTTAAGGACCGGTTCCTGAACAGGAACCGGCCACATCTATATTATTTTATTGTAAATTGTTGGAAATTTACTCCCATTAAGGGCTAAATTGACTAATTATTTTAATTGCGATAATTGATTGCAATCAATTAAATTTGTTTCCTATTCTAAGAGAAAGAGAGCGATGCGTTAGTCTCTTCAACCATCAGACAGAATGTAGGTCGCTCTTGTCAGAAGAAAACTCTTTCAAACAAACACTCCATGAAAAAACTCTATTGACGGACGATCGATCGACGGATCGGAATCGTTTCTCATTTGTAATGGGGGCTCTTAATCTGTGGCTATTCAGGTATGTTCGTTCTACGTGATATACTTCATCGATCAGTGATTCAAGTTTGATCCTAGGGCTTGATGATCCAATACAATCGATGCGTAAACGTACGTATACGACGGTTTGATAAACGTATGGCTGTAATCCGCGCTTCGTGCTTATGGGTATGTGGATCTATATTATTCTGCTTCGTTTATAGATCTTGATTAGCAATTTAGTATGAAATATCCTTCAGTGGTATCAGAGCCTAGTCGTTCTTGTTTCCGGATCGATTGTTTTTTATCGACAAAATTTTTTTAGCGAGAAAAATCGCTTTTCGTCATTACTGTTCATGGTCTGTTCGTGATTTTTTGTGCAATAAAAATGTATTTTGAATACATGGTTGGAATGGGCTTGGTGAGATGAGAATTTGGAATGGTCACCCGTTGTGAGGCGACGCCAAGAGTGGCCGCATGCGCTACGCGCCGTCGCGGGATTGGTTCCCAACACAGCTGCGATTCTAGGCTTTTTTGTGTAATTTCTTTTTTTGGTAAGGTAAGTATAAACTTTTTCGTGTAATTTCACTTAGTAAAAATGGAAAATGAGTATACCATTAAACTTGTATCGACGAGATGAGCGTTTTGAGGGGTAGCTCATCGCCGGAGGTGATTGGACGGAGCCAAACGCGCCAGAGAGGTCTGGTGCGCGTGGGATTCACGCGCTTCACGTGCGTGGCATGTGTTTCTGGCCCAAACGCGACCCAAACCCGATTTGCACTATCCCCGAACCGGTTTAATGATATTCCAGACGTGGTTTAGTGCACTCTCAACTTGGATAAGGATATTCTAAACCCGGTTCGGTTCAGATCCGACCCGGTCCAGGACCCGACCTGTTGACCTGGTCAACAAATCAAAGTTTCAAAAATTACATTTTAGTCCCCGAACCTTCGAAAAATTGCAATTTGGTCCCAAAACTTTATAAAAATTACAAAATTTTTTCTAAAAATTACAATTTGATACCCAAACTTTCTAAAAATTGCAATTAGGTCCTCAAAATTTTTGAAAATTTCAATTTAGTCCATACATTTTCTCAAAATTGCGATTCGATCCAAACTTTGGGAAATTGAATTTTGACCCCGTTGACCGATTGTTGACTAGTCAAAGAAGAAACTTTGACCAACTTGTGTGGATGCATATGAGCTCTATTTGGGACGTGTGAGATACCATTGCGTTCGTATTGAAATTATCTTCGATTTGATATATTATTTGGAAATTTTTGATGATTTTAAAATTTTGAAAAATGCGTATGAAAGTCTATGATACACGTGTTTTGGGGCGTTTTCAAGAATTGATGGATGACATGTATCCTGCAATCTCAATATGATTTGATGTGTAAAGTATGTATGTATAGTTCAAATCATATTATGCATGTTGAGATTACAAAATATAGAGATCATTATTTGATTTATAATCTTTATTTGAGCGGGAAGTTGTAGAAAGTTTTAGTAACTTCAATGAACTCATTTTTACATAAATAATTATATTAATGGTAATTTCAAACGAGGATTCTTAGACGATGATTGGGAATATAGTGAACTTTCGAATATGAGACATTATGTGAAATTATTTATTAATATAATTAGTTAGTGTAGAATAGATGCGTAAATGTCAGGCATCAATGGTTCGTGAATACATGTCTATAGAACTTCGTGTTCAGATACAACGGTTACACGCTTAGCGAAACAAATGAGAAACTGGATGGCGAAAATTATGAAAACTGGAATATGATATTTCGGTTTGTGCTATGAAGGGAAAAAAGCATTTGAAGCTCTTAACCTAGTTATGGAAGAACATGAAGATGAAAATACTGCACAGCCGACATTTGTTGCATGGAAAAGGACGAACTCTATTACTCGCATTATGTTGCTGAGTAGTATGAAAAATGGTTTTATGCCTGAGTTTAGGCATTTACGAAAATGTTAAAGTCGTGTGAGAGGCATTAAAAAGTAAATTTGGTTAGATATTGGTCATTAAATTGAGACAGATCACTATAAGTTTTGAGACTTATATGATGCTTCGTGGACAGAATATGAAACGATTTTTGTGGCGTGTCAAACATGATAAGTGAACTGTAAGATGTTGGCTACTTTTTGACTGATGAGTAGCAAGTGCAAGCAGTAATCCGTTTTATACCTTATAGTTATGTGCATATGAAAATGCACTTTATCCACAATAAAAAGTAAAGGCTTTTGAGGACGTTATGCGACATCTTGAACTAGAATGTTGGTTTTAGCTCAAATGGAGCTTCGTGCTTCAAGCCTAAGCAGGTGGGTTCAAAAAGTGGAAAGAATAAAAGAGCAGATCCTTCAGGATAGATATCAAAGTTTAACCGATTTGAGAAAGGAAAATGTCATTTTAAGAAAAACATCTCAGATGTGAAATGTTTTAAATGTGGCAATAAGGGTCACTTTGCTTATGACTGTGGTAAAAAAAAAAATTATACGCTTGAGAATGTTACTTAAATTTCTAATTCGGTTTTTGTTACTGAATCAGGACCTTTGTGGATTATAGACTTACGGGCCACGGATCATGTAGTGAATGATAGAAATGCCTTCGTGGAATTTCAATGAGTTTGACGTAGAGCAAAGTGGATATATGTTACAGCCAGCTTAAAAAAATGTGAAGGATGGGAGACGCCAAGTTCAGGAGTTAAATTTGCGCTTTAGCTTGCAACTGCTAAATAATGGATACATGAGCAGAACATCCAATGACTCAAAACTTATAAAACTCCTCAATCACCATGAACATCGAAATAACAAACGCCGAAACCCTAAGTCTCGTATCCTCTCTCTCTCTCTCTCTCTCTCTTCTGGAGTTGAGATGTAGGAACTGTCAGTGCCGCATCACAGGAGCCATCACCTGGACCGCCAACTCCATGACCACAGTTGCGGTTGTGACCTCCATGGCTGATATCACCCGACGTCGCCATCTCTGCCATGAACCTAGCTGCCAAAGGTCAGGTTGCGACGATGACTTCACTTCTGTTTGTTTAAGGCTGGAAGTCGTGTAGATCAGCCTGCGACCTTTGCAAAGGAGGATGCCAGCATAATTCACAGAGAGAGAAAGAGAGATAGAGAGAGAGAGAGAGAGAGAGAGAGAGATCTGGAGTCATCACTAAGATGGGTGTGGCAGGTCACTTGCCGGCCAGGTTTTCACATTGCTACGCAATCGGAATAGGAGACAAAAGAGGGAAATGAGTTAGGAACGGTAAGGATTGATAAGAACGGATTGGTTAAAAAGATGCATTTATTTATGGGCATTTTAACAAGAGAGGGCGTGACACAAATCTGGCCTGGTCTCATGATGAAACTTTCTCCCGGTGAATTGGTATATTTGACACGTCCGTTAATTATGCTTTTAGTTTCTTGTGTGAGCTTGAAGGATTCATGAAATGTTTCCAGATAAATATTAAGACGATTCGAGCTGAGAAATTTCCGGAGGTACGCAATACTAAAAAGGTAATAAGATCAAAAAAGAAGAAGAACATATCGAGTTGATAGCAACGTTGATGAATAAATGCACGTTACGATTAATATTAAGCCTCGTCTGATCGCACCTTGGCTATATTTTCGAATCTGGACCGGCTCACATGCTGTCGAACCGGTCAAGCTGGTCTTGGATAAATTGGGAATATAGTATTTATCCTGTTATGCATATCAAATTTTACTTAAAAATGCATTTTTTAAATCACAAAATCATCAAATTTGGGAAAAAAAATGGCAAAATTATCAATGTCATCTGCCTGCAGAATTGTCTGACTAGCTCTATCGCGACTCCTTGCATTTGGATGTAGACAGAAAATGTCACAATTAATAATAATTACAACTTGGCATTAGTATTATCGGACAGTTGGACGATTAATTTTTTACTTTCTGCTCTTTAGTTTTTTTGGGGTTTTTTTTTTTTTTTTTTGGGGGGGGTCAAGCCACGAACCCGACGAGCTCGTGCACATCCCGCCAGGCCATTTAATTAAGGATCAACTCCCAAGAATTTTCAACCCTCAACCTAACAACAACCATACTATAGAACGCACCAACGGAAGCGAGGCTACGACTCCTCCTCTTTAATACAAAAGATGACTTAGGGCATTTCAACATTAACGGCGTATTACTCTCAAGATAAAGCATGGATTCAAGTTACACTTCTAATCCTGAAACATTGAGAAAATCCTCTGATCTTGCAGCAGAAGAGGAGATAGACCTCTCAAACAGTTAAGCTCTTCTTACACCTCTTTATCTTCATCTTCCTTCAGGGATCTCCATCCAAGCTTCGGGTCTGAAAGAAAAATGGGTCCCACGACGGGGTGAGACTTATGTCTCAGCGAGCTATCCTAACCCTAAACTAGGTCATTCGTCCCATCGAACCAAAACAATCATAGTAACATGCAAGTAGTTAATAAAACAAGACATGGCATTTCTTAAAGCACCAAGTCATGCTAAGACGAGAATTCCAATTAAAGGCAAACAGGGCATCAAGTCATTCTTCCATAAAAATATCAATCAAAACAACCAGGCACGCATGACCAAGCTTCCGCATTCACTCCGCCTCCTGCACATCATGTTTCTCTACCCCGTGTCATATAGGCACCTCAGGGTGTTCACAATTCTCAATCTCGTGTCATATAGGCACCTCAGGGTGTTTCACAATTCTCAACCCCATGTCATATATGCACATCAGGGTATTTCTATTCAGGTGTTCTCACGGCTCAACAGCCCATTTCCTCAATAATTCCAGTCACATATCATCACAATGAACAATTAGTCATACATCGAGAAATTCTTAGGCATTAGAACACAATTCAGTTGCTTGCCAAAAGGAAACAAACGTGCTTTGCCGTAAAACAATTTAAAAGCAACTAAGAATAATGGCACCACATAGACAAGCAAAGTACATTAACAAGCACATCATCAATTCAATTTTGAGAACACGATTCCATGGCCAATTAGCCCTCACGGCCCCTTCCTCATCAAAGCCCTTCGGCTTTCAACCAATCAACCAATAAAAGCCATTCAATTCAACGATTTCTAGATGAAAAACATCCAGTCGCGTCCAAATGTCCTAATAAAGGTTTATGGGTCACTCACCTCTTCATTCAAATAGCAAACTCCAATCATCATGCTTCTCCAAGATCAGCAAATTTCAAGGTCGCACAGGGCATCCATGGCGCGCCTAGGAAAACCACATCGAAACTTAGTCATTTCTCATTTCAATTGTGTCAATACTTCAATAGCACACACAACCCCTTATTCTCACATTCTCACAGCACCAATTCAATGGACCTAAGCATGACAATAGCCGTTCTATCAAGGCAAGTCATCAAAAATATCATTCTGCCCAAAACTGCCCCATTACTTGGCCCCACGACCAGATTACTTCATAAATAAACAGACATTGATCCTTCGACCTTTTATGAAATCAACTTTCAGAATCTTAAACTTCAATGTCTTATGGATGCATGGGCGAAAACGGAGCTCCATTCGGATATTGGATGACATAGAACGACTCATTTCAAATTTGGTGCGCAACCAGGGCAGATTGGTCGGCCTCGTTTTTCACCTCAAATAATCTTTGAAACTCTTCTAAACTCCAATTCAATTCACATACTTCCCATTAACACCACAATTAGTACCCTAATATGCCTTAACGATCAATTAGAAGCATGGCGACACCAAGAACAGCACCAAACAGAACCGGTTTACACAGAAATGAAACATGGCAGAACCGGTTCAGTTTAATCCCACACTAAATAGCCCACTTATCTCATGGTATTCCAAGAAGCAAAGTACAATGGCTCTTAGCACAGCTGAAGTAGAATACGTATCACTTGGAAGTCGTTGTGCTCAGATTCTTTGGCTAAAACAGCAACTCAGAGATTATGGTGTTGAAGATACAAATGTGGAAATCCAGTGTGACAACACAAGCGCCATAAATCTTACAAAGAATCCCATACTTCACTTAGGAGCAAAGCACATTGAGATCAAACATCATTTCATACGTGATCATGTTCAGAACGGTGATGTTAACATTCAATATATTGATACAAAAAATCAGCTTGCAGACATTTTTACAAAACTCTTGGATAAGGAATCCATTAACTTTATTAGAAATAAATTAGCCATCATTAACCCTTTGTCTTAAGTATATTTTAGAACATGAGACTCAGAAGAAGCGTTAGAAGGAGACTCAGAAGGAGCGTCAGAAGAAGACTCAGAAGGAGCACCAGAAGGAAGCTCAGAAGGAGACTCAGAAGGAGACTCAAAAGGAGACTCAGAAGGGGACTTAGAAGGAACGTCAGAAGCAAATCTTCACAATTTTTTTTTTAAAGGAAAGTTCACAAATCAAAGGTCAGCCTTTTTTTATTTAAATTCTTTTTAAGGTAAGTCTCTCATATCTCTCTACGAATATTTGATTGCTGGTGATTGATTTACTTACTAGAAGAGTTCTTTCCTATTTTTTTTTTCAAAAATTGATTTTGTTTTGTTGACACCTGATTTTTGACCATATTTTATTTTAGTTTTTATTTCTAAAATTAATTAAAAATATCAAAAAAAGTCAAAAAAATTACAAAATCAACTTTGGAAGCCTTAGCCTAGCCTTAGGAACCAATTTTGAACAAAAAATATTTTTTGTATTTTTTAATATTTTTTTGGAATTTATTTAATTATAAAAATACCCAAAACAATTAGAAAAAATACCATTCGTGGTCAGAAAAATACACAAAAATATTCAGTAATTTTATTTTAATTTTCCCTTTAATATTTTCACTTTTTTCCAGGGAAATTAGGCTCGGGTCACCATGTTCCTTAATAAACATAAACCCGAACCGAGCCCAAAAATTCCTTTTCAAGTCTTTTAATTTTCAATTTCCACTTTTTATAAGCTATGACATTTTATTCTAAAGTCTTGAAGTGCAATTAGGTCAGTTGGCCCTCCAATTTGATCAATTTTAACCAAAAGGGCTTAATTGCATACAAATCTTTCAATTTAGTCCCCGGTTTCACAATTTTCGAAATTAAATTTCATACGGACATACCCATTGAAATTAAACACCTCTACCCTATATTTTTCATCATGCCGAATCCATTGGTAGCCTCAATTAAGACTAATTTGGTCGTTTGGACCGTCAATTAACAAAAAATCATTTTCGGATCCTAAGGGCAATTTGGGGTTTTCACTAAATTTCAATCAATTGATTCACGAAAATACCCCTATTTGATAGAAAACGTGTCAAGGAGTCCGATTTTGATGTCAATTTCACGAAAAGATGTCGATTTGGGGCTAAATTGAGCGAGGAGATTCGAACCGGGCCGGTCGGGTCAGACCCGACCTGACCCGGTCCGAACCGGGTCTGCAACTCAGTTGCAGACCCGCGCGACACACTTGCAAAAACAAAGAAAAAGAAAAAGAGATAAGGGGGGAGGGGCCGGCGAGCCGAAAGCGAAGCTAGTAGTGGCAAACCGTGGTGGAGCAAACGGTGGAATGGTGGGGACGGCCACTGGTCGGCCATGGACAAAGAGAGGCCGAGAGAGAGAATTCGGCCAAGGAAAAGGAGAGGGGAATTCGGGGAGAATGGGAGCAAAACCGTAGGCCGCAAGATCTTCCCGGAGCTTCAGAACGAAACACCAATCATCGCCGAAGCCAAGGTCGCCGTCGGCAAGCCCAAACCAGGTCGGTATACCCCCCGGACGTTCGTTTTTCCATATGCACACCATGTACTCGATAAAATGCCAAAATGAACATTCTATTTTTTGGCTCCCGGCCGTGTACCTCCCGACACCTTTTTGGGCGTATTTCATCTTTAAACTTCATTAGAATCAATTCTAAGCCCGGCTTGACCCTTATTTTGCATAAAAACCGCGGCGGAGGCACGGTCCGGAGCTTCGCCGGCCATTGGATTGGACCGGTAGCTCGGTGGGGACTTCGAGCCGTCGCCGACGATTGGAAGGCTTCGGGTAAGTCCCTAAACTTTCTTTAGATACTCCCTGAACAATCAAAACCGAGTTTGAAGGTAAAAAAATTTTTGGCGAATGCTTCGCCGGAGCCGGTTCGGTCGCCGGACTTTGGAGGTGGTTCCCGGCGTTATTTGGGCCATGAATTGAGCTTAGATTGGTTAGGATCTGATAGGGGTTTGTGTGGTAAAGAAATCGCGACTCGAAGCGGTGGTTTTTACGTCGTTATGGACATTCCGGCGAGCCTCCGGCGACTTTGGCCGGAAAAATCACTATTCATCATCTTCTCCGGCGAAGTCGCCGGCGGTCAACGGTCGCGGTCAACGGTCAAAGCTGACGTGGCGTGCCACGTGGGCAGCCACGTCAGCGAGGTGGGTCCGGGCCGGTGAAATCAAAAACCAGGATCGGACGGCCGTGGTTCCGCCACGTGTCACGATCCTGGATTTTTTTTAAAAAAATGATTTTTAGATTAAATAAATGAATTTCGGATAAATAAAAAAAATTAGATCCGATGGTCGATATTTCACCAAGTGGCGCCCTGTGGATCGTCCGATCATGCTCAAGATCGGACGCACCAGAGTCCGACACGTGGCACGTTCTGATCCGTCGGATGAGTTTTAATTTTCAAATTTATAAAATAAAACTGTTCTGATCGAACAGCCGTGGTTCAGCCACGTGGCGCCTTGTGGACCGTCTGATCTGTAGGATTTTCGGATATTTGAATAAAATAGATAAAAAATAAAAAAAATTGTTAAAAAATAGGAAAAAATGTTTAAAAATATAAAACGGTGTCGTTTTAGGCCGGTGTCGACCCCTAAGGTCCGGCCGGGCGCCCGAGAGGCTTGGACCGGGTCTGACCCGGTCCGGAAAATATTTTAATAATAAAAAATAATAAAAAATTCAAAAATTCAATAAAAATGAAAAATCATAAAAAATTCAAAAAAAACATTCGTAAAATTCAGAAAAATTATAAAAAATTCCAGAAAATAGGAAATGGCCACATTCAACTGGCCATGACCTGTTCCGGGTCTTTCGACCCCCGGTCTTTCCAAAAATGACGGTTTTGCCCTTCCGGCAAACCGTCTTCCAAAAAAAATTCTAAAAATTCTAGAAAAATCCCAAAAAATAGGAAATGGCCACAATCAATTGGCCAAGGCTCATCCCGGGTGTTTTGAACCCGATCATTCTTAAAAATGACGATTTCGCCCTTTGGGCGAATCGTCTTCCAAAAATTGACGATTTTGTCCTCCGGGTTAAATCGCCTCCAAATCTTCCCATTTTACCTCGGTCCGAAATCACGCCTTCCCTAAGCCCTTATGGCTATACTAGGAGGCCATGTGATGTGAATTGACGTGCATTGATGTGATTTATTTATGCACTTGATTGCGCTTTCATTTAAATTGATTGTGATTGATAGGAATAGTCTTCCAATCTGCATGAAACCCTGAATTAAACCTACCTCACCCGAACTTGCGCCTGCATGAACTCTTAGCTAGGAATATCACTCGCGTTAGGTACCGAAAGGGCGTTGGTAATGACACCAGCGTAACCAAGTCCCCGAACCCAAAATCTCTGGTTCCGCAGAACTGATCGATCTCTCCCAATCGGTCAGTAAGGTTTCCGGTCTACCCTCCAAGAAAGACCGGTGGCGACTCCAAATGCATGTACAAGTTGCACATGCCACCACGACCACACTGAAGGTCGAAAGCGATCGACTCTTAACGTCGAATCCTTAAAAAAATACTCCCGCCGCGATTTGGTATGGGCCTGGGAGGGCTCGCGCCGATCCAAGACCCGCGATCGGTAATCCATTAGCCGCGTCCGCTTCCGGACGGGTCGCGACAGCTGGCGACTCCACTGGGGACTTTTTGTTCTAGAACCTATCGTTCTAGATCTCAAGTGGACTTAGGCCGTAATTAAAACGCTGAGTGATTTTTCTAACCATGTAGGCGCTCTTGAAGGTGAGGTAAGTTCGCTTATGGTAGCTGTTATATGTTTTTGCAGATTGGAGAAATAAGGGGTGTAGTCCGTGATTAACATTGTCTTATGCAGGTTGGGCGTAGGAATGTATGTTGTGTGGATGATTTGAAGTGCTGATTGATAAACTGTTGTGCATGACTTGCATTGTGATGATCACGACACGTGGACACACACAACCGCGCCTAAAACCCCGGGCGCCGTCTTTAGGAACACAATAGAAGGAATTGAAAATGGAATCTCCGTGAGGAAAAACACGGGGTAATCCACTTTTCAATTCCGCTCACTTCGAACTATGGATCGAGTCCCAATGCAACGATAGCTGTGCAATGGAATCGGTTCTTTCTAGAACTCGAGGTGGGAACCTTGACCTTAGGTGCCAAACCCTCTGATTTTTAGAAGTTTACCATCACTTGTTTCATGCGCATGTCTTTGGGCGGTTGGTACACCTAAAACCGCACATAAGTCGACGAGTTGGGTTGGTAAGACTCTCTATCCCCCCAAATCTATCACTGTTCATATAAATATAGGCATTTCATTCATTGCATTCTGGTGATTAGATTAAATGCCATTTCGAGGATAGATATGTGCGTTTGTCCCTAACGTCCTTGATAGAAGACGAGGAGGGTGATATCCCACGACGAACACCGAGTGTGCGATAAGGAGCATACTATGGACATTATTGAGGTATCATCCAATGAAGATGACGAGTTGGGGCAAGTGATCCTGAAGGCACAGATCAAAACTGGGCATCCTTAAACGTTAGGATCACATTCCTTTATTTCATTTTCCATTACTAGTCCTCTTGTATAGGGTTTATTTTTACTGAGGTTTTCTCTATCTCACCCCTTAGAGCGATTGTATTAGGGATCTATTGGTGTATACATTCAGATGGAACTTGGTTGTATTTCTTTTAACGGGTCATTGGAATGTGATAGTGGCATTTTTTCTAATCATCCGAATACTCCCAAGTCAAGTTTATAATTCCTTTAGAGGAAATTAAAATTGGAAGTTTTGCACGACCTTTTGGTCATGTGAGGTAATCCAACCCCAATTTCGCTAGAAGGAACTACACACTTGAATTGGTTCATGCATGTTGTACACCACTGGTAATTCACGATAATTGATCAAGAATATCAGCGTAGTTTCAAATTTAATGACGAGATAGATGTCCAAACTACTTTCGTTCTTAGCGAACGACCTTAATTTGGATGCCATATCTTCAATTGAATTTAAAACGCGTTATTATGTCTTGCACTTTTGAGTAAGTCATTGTCGCGACCCGTCCGGAAGCGGACGCGGCTAATGGATTACCGATCGCGGGTCTTGGATCGGCGCGGGCCCTCCCAGGCCCATACCAAATCGCGGCGGGAGTATTTTTCAAAGGATTCGACGATAAGAGTAGATCGCTTTCGACCTTCAGTGTGGTCGTGGTGGCATGTGCAACTTGTGTATGCATTTGTAGTCGCCACCGGTCTTTCTTGGAGGGTAGACCGGAAACCTTACTGATCGATTGGGAGAGGTCGATCCGTTCTGCGGAACCAGAGATTCTGGGTTCGGGGACTTGGTTACGTCGGTGTCATTACCAACGCCCTTTCGGTACCTGACGCGAGTGATTTTCCTAGCTAAGAGTTCATGCAGGCGCAATTTTGGGTGGGGTAGGTTTAATTCAGGGTTTCATGCAAATTGGAAGACTATTCCTATCAATCACAATCAATTTAAATGAAAGCGCACTCAAGTGCATAAATAAATCACATCAATGCACGTCAATTCACATCATATGGCCTCCTAATATAGCCATAAGGGCTTAGGGAAGGCGGGATTTAGGACCGAGGTGAAATGGGAAGATTTGGAGGCGATTTAGCCCGAAGGGCAAAATCGTCAATTTTTGGAAGACGATTCGCCCAAAGGGCGAAATCTTCATTTTTAAGAATGATCGGGTTCAAAACACCCGGGATGAGCCTTGGCCAGTTGTTTGTGGCCATTTCCTATTTTTTTGGGATTTTCCTGGATTTTTTTAGAATTTGTTTTTGGAAGACGGTTTGCCGAAAGGGCAAAACCATCATTTCTGGAAAGATCGGGGATCAAATGACCCGAAACAGGTCGTGGCCAGTTGAATGTGGCCATTTCCTATTTTCTGGAATTTTTTAGAATTTTTCTGAATTTTTAGAATTTTTTTGAATTTTTTTATGATTTTTTATTGTTTTATTGATTTTTTTTGAATTTTTTTTTATTATTCATTATTAAAAATAATAATATATATATATATAAATTATCCGGACCGGGTCGGATGACCCGACCCACGACCCAGACCCGAATCGACCAAAACGACGACGTTTTTGATGTTTTGAAGGTTTTTTCTATTTTTTTTTTATCATTTTTTATTATATCCGAAAATCAAAACCCTCCGACGGACCAGATCGTGCCACGTGGCTGATTCTGGAGCATCCGATCTTTGGGCATGATCAGACGACTCTCAGAGCGCCACGTGGCGAATTCTTGATCCTTGGATCTATTTTTTATTAATACGAAAATCATTTATTAATTTCTGAAAATCATTTTTTTTATTCGAAAAAAAAGAGATCGCGACACGTGGCATCACCGCGACCGTCCGATCTGTTTTATTTTTTTATTTCCCAACCGGCCCCACCCGCTGACGTGGCTGCTGACGTGGCAAGCCACGTCAGCGTTGACCCGCTGACCGGTTCAGTCCGCCGGAGAGGACGACCGGCGACTCGCCGGAACAGTGATTATTCCGGCAAAGTCGCCGGAATCCTCGCCGGAAAGACGCGAACCGAATCAAAACCTAGTGTTTCTTCCCCATTCAAACACCCATCGACTCCTTAAGGCTTCAGTAACAACATCCGAACAAAATAACAGCCGAGAACACATCGAAAATGACCGGATCGAACTTCCGATTTCCCGGTACCGGCGAGAGAATGTCGAGCTTCACCCTCGCTACAAACTCAACCCTGTTCTGATCATATAACCTTTGAATGAAGCTTGAGAGCTTACCTGAGTTCCCATTAGGGGGCGGCGACCGTACGAGCCTCCTCCTCTAGCTCCCGATCAGAACAGCAGCTGGCGAAGCTTCAAGGCGAGCTTCCCTCATGGTTTAATGCAAAGTATTGGCACACAGAGCTGAGGATCGACTCTAATGAAGCTTAAGGATGAAATGCGCGCGAGAAGGCGTTGGGAAGTGCTCGGCCGGGAACCAAAAATAAAATGCACAATTTGGCATTACATCGAGCATGTGGAGTGCATCATCAGAAAGTTGATAAATGGCTTCGTCGAAGCTCGACGAGGAATACCGGGCCAAAGCGACTATCGGATACTTTTATACACACCGTTAGGAGGGTCGGATACTACCGGTTCTGGTCCGACTCGATTGAAATCGAGCCGGACCGAGGAACCCTGTTCAACAGCACAAAAACAGGGCAAAACAGGGGGGGCGGCACTGACCTGGCTTCGCCGGCGGCGACGGCGGCTCGAGGTGGTTCGATCGCCCTCAGCCTAGCATGCTTGAGCTCCTGCCTCCCTCGCCCTCTCTCCTATTCTCAGATTCTCCTCTTTTCTCCCTCTCGGTTCTCTGCCCCGGCCGAGCTCCCCTTTTTTTATTGTTTTTGGCCGACCGATTTTGGTGGACGCCGTTCCTGCCTACTTCCGCTCGTGGATCAGCTTTTTATTGTCCCCCATTCCTGTCATTCTTTTTCTTAAACAATCGCCCCAACCCCACGATTCCCCTGCTCTTTTTTCTTGGTGGCCGGCGCGGTGGGTCTGCAACACTGAGTTGCAGACCCGGTCCGGACCGGGTCGGGTCGGGCCTGACCCGACCGGCCCGGTTCGGTCAATTTCGTCAAATTGGGCCTCGAATTAACCCCTTTTCATGAAATTGACACCATAATCGGACTCCTTGACATGTTTCCTATCAAATATGGGTATTTTTGTGAATCAATTGTTTGAAATTTAGTGAAAACCCCAAATTGCCCTTAGGATCCGAAATTGATTTTTGCTTAATTGAAGGTCCAAACAAACCCATTTGTCAAAATTGACGCCACCAACGGATTCCTCATGATGAAAACTATTGGGTAGAGGTGTTTAATTTTGGTGGGTATGCCCGTATGAAATTTAATTTCAACATTTGAGAAACCGGGGACTAAATTGAAAGATTTTTATGCAATTAAGCCATTTTGGTTAAAATTGATCAAATTGGAGGGCAAATTGACCTAATTGCACTTCGAGACTTTATAATCCAATGTCATAGCTTATAGAAAACAAGAATTGAAAATTAAAATACTCGAAAAGGATTTTTCATGCCCGATTCGGGTTTATGTTTGTGAAGGAACATAGTGACCCAAGCCGAATTTTCAAGATTTAAAGTGACAAACTTGAAAAGAAAATTAAAACAAAATTATTAAATATTTTTGTGTATTTTTCTGACCACGAATGGTATTTTTCTGATTTTTTGGGTATTTTTATAATTAAATAAATTCGAAAAATATTATAAAATACCAAAAAATATTTTTTGTTCAAAATTGATCCCCGAGGCTAGGCCAAGGCTTCCAAAGTTGATTTTGTGATTTTATGACCTTTTTTGATATTTTTAATTAATTTTTTTAAAAAAATAAAAAAAAATAAAAAAATAAAAATCGCAATAACAGATGGTCAAAAAATCAGGTATCAACAGCTGCCCCTCTTTGAGAGTGAGTTCGTAGAGGTTGCTTTCAAAGACAAGATGGCACCTGATACTTAAACGACTCAACAGGGAAAATGAAAGAAGAAATGCTATGACATCGGATCCTTAAGGCTCTTGATAAAAGCTCAAATTAATCCCCGGTTTACTCTAACAATTTGAACATGGGCCGGAGTGAGAGAGGCTTACCTGAAGCTCACCTGTCGGATGCTGCCGGCTGCGATATCTTTCAAGAAGATACCTAGGACTCGTCATTGAGAATATCCTAGGGAAATTAAGCTCTGACCTGTATGGTAGGTCATACCATTATTGGATTCCTAACTGGCAGGAACCTGAGAAGGGCGCATCCCACACTTTGGGATTTTGCCAAGGATTTTGATCCGTATGGTGGATTAGACCATAAGCGGTTCGCCTACAGTAAGGCTTACCTAGGAAAAGAACTTCTTCAACATTTGGAATTAGTCAAAGTTTTGATCCATATAGGGGATCGGACCGTTGGGTTGATCCTTATGGCGGTATCTACCTTCGAGTTGACCCTTCAGGCGGTATCTACCTTGTGTTGACCCTTCAGGCGGTATCTACCTTGTGTTGACCCTTCAGGCGGTATCTACCTTTGGTTTGACCCTTCAGGCGGTTTCTACCTTTGTTTTGACCCTTCAGGCGGTTTCTACCTTTGATTTGACCCTTCAGGCGGTTTCTACCTTGGTTTGACCCTTCAGGCGGTATCTACCGTTGTTTTGACTTTGAAAAGGGGTCTCATGACGAGGGTTCTCCACGTCCGATGGGACTGCCAGATTTTTGAAAAGGGGTCCCGAGACGAGGGTTCTCCACGTCATGCTAGAACTTGGGTCTGTTGGGGCGACATTCTGGGAGCTGGGTTCTCCAGGTATCCTGCAGAAAGTTCAAACCTAAAAGATTTTTCTTCACCAAGAAAATGTTAATAATCTTTGGGAAGACAATAATTGTCCAATTGACAAAATTTTATGACTTAAGTTTTAGTCATGAGATGTGCATTTTGATGCTGGAGGTTATCCAAAACATTTTCGCAACATGCAAATGTGATCACAAATCCCTTGCATGGAAAATCTGGATCCACAGTTTGAAAATTCCCAAAAAGAGTTTGCTCAAAACGTCAATTGGAATATTTCTCGACAAGGAGGCCATCTCACCTGTTTTGAGGTGATGATTTTTAGGGGATGCACTCAATTCCCTACTGACCTGTGCCTAGGTTTTAGGCTCATTCGCAGCGCATACATTTTGATCGGTCGGGATGTCTTCCACGGGACCGTAATGTTGGGCTTGGATATTGGTTTTCAAGGGGGACCCGCTTTGGAGTCGGGGCCATCGAATGAAAATCTTCACCATCTGCTCCGGGTTTACAAGTCAAGAACCCTGCAAAATGAGAAAGAAAGAGTCTTGCTCGTACTTCTTCGAGCTAAGCTATATGTTAATCCAAGTGTCTTAGTCAGAGAAGACGGTTTCAGGGTTGTAACATTGGTAGGATTGGGGACCGAAAAAGGCTTGTTTTTGGCCCAGAAATCACGAAGGATTTGACATTGGTGATCATTGCAAATTTGTCACATGTCTTTTCCATTCTGCATCTTCCATTTTTGAGGTGTGCAACCGCTTTTGAGGTGTGCACAAGTCCTTTAGAGAACGTCTCTTGTGGTATTAAGAGATTGACAATTCTGTCCGTGTTTTTGCACCACGGCTGACATCGTTTGGGGAGTAGTCTTCTTGATCTGACTCCTTTATGGGTTTTTCTCTCTTCCCAACTAGGCTTTATTGGGGATCAATCAAACAGTTTTCACGAGCATCGGCCTTGCTTTTACCAGGCACTTTGCTTTTTCTTGATGCTAGGGATTTTTTGTTGAAATCCCGCCTTTTCTTTTCCTTTGGAACTACGATGTTCAGGAAATTGTGCTAGATATACAACTTGAATCATAGCACATTTAAACGCCGATATGAGATTTTTCTATAAATCCCATCTCTTGATTTCTTCCGTTCTTGGAGTGATGCAGTTTCTATCTTGAAACATCCCATGATCACCAACAAGGGTTTATGAAATGAATTCGCAGGCTCAACTTGGCTGTGCAAAGGATATGGTGTGTGGGATAGAGAATGAATGCTTCTCGTCATCCTATGGCACTTGGATTACCATATAAACAACACACAAAGATTAATGTTAGTCCGAGCAAGAAAATTTCTAACCATTTTCTCCTGATGCTGCTGGACTTACTTCTTTTTTGCCCCGGTGTGGGGTGGTTCTTGACAGGGTCAAGAATGAAAACCGCCGTTCAAGTGGGTTGTCAACGGTCACCTGTAGTGTTTATGATATGAAACGAACGCCTCCGTCGTCCCAATCCATGTAATCGCTGCGAATGGTCCCTACCTCCGTGGGTCCAGATTTTACTATTTGATTCGCTCCACTCATCTCTCAAGTGTATGTAGGATGTGTTTGGATTTGAGCTTGCCTCTCTTTTGAGGACACATCCTTTTGAGAGTTTTGAACAACTTTTGATTGGAAAAATCTCTTTCGTTTTCCCAAAAATTTTACCCGTCAAGGGGATTTTATGGTGCACAATGCATGTTCAGACAACCTCATGTTTCAAAACATGAATGTCAATGAAGTTAGAATTCCATGTCTTTTCTAGACATCAGATTTTGAAAGCTTTTTTCTTTTTCTCTCTGTGTTTTTGGTTTAACATCTTCAATGGATTGGGGGAAAGGGATACTTACCTGTCCCCCGCGGCTGGAGATCCTGAAAATGCGGAAGAAACATGTTATTGTACGTTCACGAATTTTTCAAAAAATTAGAACGATACAATTTACCCTTGGTCATGTATTCTAACGGGTAATACATGGGATGTGAAAACCTGTTCGTCTGTAAGGCGATTCCCCTGTCAAGGATAAATAACGAGTATCAATTCATATTCTCAAATTCAAGACAAATTGGAACGATACCACTTTACTCTTGGTTCTCATCCCTTTCTGATGTTGCGTATTGATATGAACAACATCTATCAAATCCGCCTATCCATTCTTGGAGTGTTTGCAACATCAATGGTTCATCTGCCCCCAGTTAGGCAACGTCTGTTCTGTTATTCGAACAAATGGCTCCTTGAGTGATTTATCCACGTTTATCACCTGAGAAGGGAAAGAAAGGAGACATTACTTCGGTATTCGATTGAAGATCGTTTAGAAACGATACATCGTTTTACCAAATAGGTGGATTCGCGGCCAAACGTATTTCGTATTGTAGGGGTAGATCCCATTATACTCCGCGGGTAATAGTCATTGTTCGGGGAACTTGCTCCACGGATTAAGCGATTAATCCACGGCCCTCGGCTTGAAGATGCTCAAAGGGTGATGTTGTCACTCACGCGCAATTAGTTCTAGACATTAATGAAAGATGTTCCCGTGGGAACCTTACAGTGCGATCAACAACATATTCAATAGGAGTGTTCCACCCCTTTCGTCTAAGCATTTTTCATCGAGTAACCATGCCTTGCATCAGACGTTTGGTCACCTGCCTTGCGTCACCACTGCGATGGCCCTCCGGCTCCAAATTGATCGAGCCAAAGATTGAACTCATCGCCAAGGAAATTGCTCGGGTCTTCGAGCCATTGATGTTCAAGTTGGGTATCAACAATTGTTGGGGGCAGATTTCTTTCATCGCCTTCATTGTGAGGGGCTGGAGTCTTTGAGCTGGAACCTTCATCATTGCCCTGTTGGGGTCGAGACATACATTCCTGAAGAGTATTGATCCAAGTGTCCAGCTCCTTATCAAGGAAATCGCCTGTTCTTTCTAGCCCTCGGTGCCCATATTGGGTGTCGTCGACTGCAGGTGAGGGATTCCTCTCTTTGCTCTCGCCATGAGCAATTTGATCCCTCGAATTGGAACTTCCTCCAATGACCGGCAGGTTTATATGTGCACTCTCTACCAATGCCAGATCCGCTTCAGGGACAGTATTAATGACCGAATCGCGCTCAAACTGAGGAATCCCTATGTGCTGGAACTGTGGTATATACTCTTGAGGAGTATTGAGATAGCTCGGCGGAGCATTCTGATTTGGGTTAGAGGAGTCGCTGACACGACTGCTGGTCCCGTCATTGCTGAAACGCGGTTGGGTGCTCTCGGCCCTCCAATCATCGTGGTTGTAACTCTGCCCGGAACTTGAGCTCCAACTGGCTTTATGATGGTTTAACGCTATCCTTCCATCCCTTAGCAATCTCCTATAGTACTTGAGGTGAGACTCGACGTTAATTCTAGAGAGCCCCGGCACATTCATAATCTCAAGTATGCGTAGTGGGCTAGCCGAATCAACTCCCAGCTCTCGAATTGCATCAACAAATTTGGTGTGAAGTTCATAGGTCCAGTAAAACCTTGTTCTCTTATCACCCAAAATATCGTCAATACTTCGGTAGCTATTCTCTACGGGATCTAGTCGTTTCAAAAGTTGTCCGGGGAGGGACTCACCGACTTTGGATTGGCTGGCTACGACAGCGAGTTCGTCATTGAGAGAACTCCCCCTGTGATGATTCATATCCCATTTCTCAGAGGATGTTGGTGTTGATCCTATGGTGTTGACTTGCTCATGCAGATCTCCGGCGGTATCTGGCTGTGTCGGAAAATGCTGTGGAGAATACGGTAACAGCTGAGCGTTATTCGTCAACAGGGATGGTTCATCGAGGAACACCTCGCCGAGGACAACAGGATTACCACAATTAAGGCAGGTGGCCTTGGTCAGAGCTTCCTTATATCTCGCGCTTTCAGCTTGAAGCTTCTCATTCTCCTCCTTCAGGACCAGTAACTCATGGTCTGCGTATTGCTGTTTCACCCGGGTTCGTTTGTTGGCGAACCAAAACTTGACCTTCGAAAGCTCCAATCCTATCTTTCGGCTCAACTCCATTTTCTGTTGTCTGCTTGGAGTGGGGCATTCATTGAAGAAAGCTTCGAGCTCTCGGATTTGGCCTGGAGTGTGGCGTTGTAGTTGCTTCCTTTTCCGGCTCCGGTCATCATTGTATACTCCTTCTTCGTAGCTGAAACCTAGAATTTCATCGCTGGAGGAGTCAGTCTCTATGGCCTTCGGGCAGGATTCGGCTCCAGGATCTTCAAAGTCTCCCAGCAGTTCGTGCTCAGAAATGTCCAGGTCGGGCGTTTCTAGCAGATGGGAATAACTTTTAAACATGATGGATCGGGGTATCTCGGGCTGATCTAGTTCACTCAGCTTTCTCAATTCGCTCCTACGTGTTTGCTCACTCTAGAAATTTTCTCAAGTGATTGTGCGTGTCTTGGAACCATCCTTCAGGCTGCATATGAAGACCAGCAAGCAAGCGCTCCTCCCGAGATTCTGCAATTACTCATCGTCTGTATTCCCATTTCTTTTTCCTCGTGATAGGATCACAAACTATCTTGCATTGATTCGGTTTCATCGAGTATTGCGCTCGTCCCCTAGTTCAGTCTTCAAAGTGGTGGGTCTACAATCTTTCGGCGCCTTTTATGATTTGCTAGGCCCGAGAACGTGGGGAGCAGCGGTGGACCCGCAATTAATGACTTCGTTTAATTCATTTAGCTCCATGGGAATTAACGTTATGACATTCTCTCAACCCCTTTTCATCGTTCAAACGAAAGTGACATTTTCCCTGTGCATGCTGTTACTCTTCATTTCAACATCCCGGGCGCTTGGTGAGGAATGAGTTCGTGGCCACTCAAAATTTTAAAGACCGTCTCTGGTTTCAGACTTAATCTAACAAGGGGTCATCACAACTGAGCATGACGATGTTCGTCGATAGCGTTGGTTTTAATATAGAATTAACTATAGTCATTAAAGAAAAATGTTCCCGTAGGAACTTTACAACGGATAAAATGAGTGATCTACTCGTGAACATGTTCTTCTTTCTATGGGTGTTCGTGGTGACCGACCCATCGTGCCCCGAGTCAGGTGCTAGATCATGGTTGTCCAAGCATGCCAGCTTCCCACTGATTGAACAAGGTATCGAGCCCCTCATCGAAGAAATCGTCTGTCGTGGGTTGACCAGCGGCAGGCAGAGCACCAGCCGACTGCTGCTCGAATGGAGGAGTGCGCACTCGCTGTACTTGTGACACGCGCTCTTGAGAAGTGTTGAAATGGCCCAGGAGGACATTCTGATCAGCTTTCAGTTTGCCGGTGGTCGGGTTGCTAGCTTGATTGATGCTTAGATTTGGCCGGGTATCTCCTGATGCCTGAGCATTACAATGGCGGTCGCCCCTAGCTTTTGAGCTCGAGACGGATTCCTCCCGGTTTAGCTCCGCTCGACGTTGTTTTAATAGCTTTCTGTAGGCAGCAAGGTGATTCCTGACCAGCTCCTTACTAAGCCCCGGTACATTCATGGCCTTAAATATGCGCGTCGGAGTTGCTGAATCGATCCCCATTTGGTGAACCACGTCTAGGAATCTGGAATGCAATTCAGGGGGCCAAGCGAACCTCCTCTTATCGTGGCCCAAAATTGCATCGATGGCTTGACGACTGATTAACTCATCTCCAGCAGGACCCGACCCTATCGAAAATTGTTGTGCATGAGGCTGATATGCTTTGAGCTGGTCGGCGGTAACATCCAGCTCCTTGAAACTGTAACTCCAATCAAAGCGATGCAAATCCCATCCCCCAAGAGGCATTTGTATCATCTTCGTAGGATCATCCTGCTCATGCGTGACTCCGGCAAAATCTGGTTGAGCAGGAGATGTCCCGAGGGAGTAGGGTGGTAAATGAACGTCTTCAATCATCGCGTGAGGCTTATCGGGGAATATCTTACCGAGGGCGACGAGATTATCGCAATGAGGGCAAACGGTAATATTGAGAGCTTTTTCATACCTCATGTTTTCTGTTCGCAGCTTTTGGTTTTCTTCCTTTAAAATCTCGACCACCTGACGTTTGCGTTGAGCCTTCGATTTGGATCTCCTATTTTGAAACCAAAACTGGATCCTCGACTGATTAATCCCCAACTCCCGGCTCAATTCAATTCTCCACTTCTTTTTCATGTAATGGCTTTTACTGAAAAGGGTTTCCAGCATTTGGGTTTCCTCCTGAGAGTATTGGTGAGGACGTCTTCTTTTCCCGAGTTGAACATCGTGGATGTCGTTGTCGTCGTCGCCGTGATCTTGATTTCCGTTGCCAGAAGTGTTGGGCTCCATGGTTTTGGCGTTAGACTTGATCTTGGAATCTTCGAGATCCCTCTGTAGTTCAATTTCTGAGATTTTTGAGTCAGTCGCCTCTAGCAGCTGACAATAACCTCTTAAATATGTTGGATTGAGAAATGTTTGATTGGTTCTTGCCCACTCAGAGTTCTCCACTCTCTCATGTATGCTCACTCCCTATAAAGCTTTCTTCGAGTGACTTCGTATGTTCAGGAGACGCTCTTCAAGCATCATTAGGCAAACGTTCCCCCTCAAGACTTTGAATTTCTCGCTTAGCTTTTCAATCGTGATGGGACTGCCAAATCCTGTTAGGGCTCTCTTCGGTAGTTGCGCTTACCTCCCACCTAACTCTAATAATGGTGATCCCGACAAATCTTTTACATCTTTTAATTGATGAGCCGGAAATCGCGGACCGAAACGAATCCAATGGTTCTCGTGAGGGGACCTCCTGCTTTACCCCCTAACTGGGCTCCACCGGCATTATTACTGAGACCCTTCATCATCCTCGAGTTGCTATAAAATGAGGAATTAATGTATGGAAGGTTAACGTTCTCGCATAATCAGCTTCTTCCTTCTAATCTCTCTGTCAAACTCGTCTTATTCTCAAGCCAACCCAACGCAAATGGCCTCCTCTCCCGTACGCACCTTTTCAACTGATGTCTTGGCCCAGTGGGAAAAGCTTTATAACCTACTGGGTCGCGGTTACGCACACATAACCGATCATTCTGCGACCGAGGATGAAATCCGTGTCCTGCTCGAGGACCTTGATACCACTTCTCTCGAAGGTACTACACTGGGGAGGGAATATAGAATTTTCCCGACTCTCTTTGCACACTCCTTAGAGGCCTACCGTGCCGCTAATCGGGAGGTTCTCGTGGCTCGCGTCTTGCGAGCTCGTTATGAGGATCGATCTGATCATTTGGTGCTGACCAACTATCTGGCCGATAGTTACAAAAAGGCCGTCGAGTTTGCTAATGAGCGGGTCGCGACGTTGCTTCGCGAGAGGAGAAATCTGGTGGAGCAATTGGCCCTATCCCTGACCACCGGCGAGCATGACCGCCGCAATGTCCTGTTGAGGCTTCAGAGCGACTGGCAGGAAGAACGGCTCGACAAAATAACCGCGGACATAGCTCGCGGGAATGGACTGGTTCGAGACCTGGAAACAATCGCCGAAGAACATGAGGCCAAGGTCGCCGAAGTTAAGGGAGAATGCAAAAGTCTTCTCCTCAGGCTTGCCGACCATGACATGCGGAGTTGGGAGTATGAGCAGAGCATTAATAACATGGAGGGTCAGTTGGGCTCCTTCGTGTCGTTAATTAGGGCTCACTTCGGCTTTACTTTTCTATCCCGAATTGTATGACCTGCTTTTGAAAACCCTCCACTGAGCAAAATAAATGAGAACTCTTGTGTGTGTGTTTTAACTTCTGTATGGTTCATTTCTTCGAGCATCCGAACATCTTCAACTTGGGTGAGCCGAACCATAATATCAGTAAGCCGAGCAAATATGTCCTGATTTTATAACTCGCTCATGATCAGATGAGATAATAGCCTTAGACTTGTCCAGGAAAAGATTTCTCTCTATTACCTATTTTTTTTACCTGCAAATAAAAAGACAGAATCAGAAGAAATAATTTGAAAAAGAAAGCATAGACCCCTTTCAATCTTATGCTTGCTTGTGATTAATAAGGACAAAAACTTTTACAAGGGTTTTAATCTTGTGCGAAAAGTTTTTATCAATATTCCTCGAAAGAAAGCATACTATTGAAAGGAACGTAATTCACGATAATCGCTTTTGATTAATTTCGAGAGGAATGACTTACTCAAAAGTGCAAGACATAATAACGCGTTTTAAATTCAATTGAAGATATGGCATCCAAATTAAGGTCGTTCGCTAAGAACGAAAGTAGTTTGGACATCTATCTCGTCATTAAATTTGAAACTACGCTGATATTCTTGATCAATTATCGTGAATTACCAGTGGTGTACAACATGCATGAACCAATTCAAGTGTGTAGTTCCTTCTAGCGAAATTGGGGTTGGATTACCTCACATGACCGAAAGGTCGTGCAAGACTTCCAATTTTAATTTCCTCTAAAGGAATTATAAACTTGACTTGGGAGTATTCGGATGATTAGAAAAAATGCCACTATCACATTCCAATGACCCGTTAAAAGAAATACAACCAAGTTCCATCTGAATGTATACACCAATAGATCCCTAATACAATCGCTCTAAGGGGTGAGATAGAGAAAACCTCAGTAAAAATAAACCCTATACAAGAGGACTAGTAATGGAAAATGAAATAAAGGAATGTGATCCTAACGTTTAAGGATGCCCCAGTTTTGATCTGTGCCTTCAGGATCACTTGCCCCAACTCGTCATCTTCATTGGATGATACCTCAATAATGTCCATAGTATGCTCCTTATCGCACACTCGGTGTTTGTCATGGGATATCATCCTCTTCGTCTTCTATCAAGGACGTTTGGGAAAAACACACACATCTATCCTTGAAATGGCATTTAATCTAATCACCAGAATGCAATGAATGAAATGCCTATATTTATATGAACTGTAATAGATTTGAGGGATAGAGAGTCTTACCAACCAAACTCGTCGACTTATGTGCGGTTTTAGGTGTACCAACCGCCCAAAGACATGCGCATGAGACAAGTGATGGTGAACTTCTAAAAATCAGAGGGTTTGGCACCTAAGGTTAAGGTTCCCACTTCGAGTTCTAGAAAGAGCCGATTCCATTGCACAGCTATCGTTGCATTGGGACTCGATCCATAGTTCGAAGCGAGCGGAATTGAAAAGTGGATTACCCCGCGTTTTTCCTCACGGAGATTCCATTCTCAATTCCTTCTATTGCGTTCCTAAAGGCGACGCCCGGGGTTTTAGGCGCGGTTGTGTGTGTCCACGTGTTGTGATCATCATAATGCAATTCATGCACATCAGTTTATCAATCAGCACTTCAAATCATCCACACAACATACATTCCTACGCCCAACCTGCATAAGACAATGTTAATCACGGACTACACCCCTTATTTCCCCAATCTGCCAAAAACATATAACACCTACCATAAGCGGACTTACCTCACCTTCGAGAGCGCCTGCAAGGTTAGAAAAATCACTCAACGTTTTAATTACGGCCTAAGTCCACTTGAGGTCTAGAATCATATGTTCTAGAGCAAGATTCCCCAGCGGAGTCGCCAGCTGTCGCGACCCGTCCGGAAGGGGACGCGGCTAATGGATTACCGATCGCGGGTCTTGGATCGGCGCGGGCCCTCCCAGGCCCATACCAAATCGCGGCGGGAGTATTTTTCAAAGGATTCGACGATAAGAGTAGATCGCTTTCGACCTTCAGTGTGGTCGTGGTGGCATGTGCAACTTGTGTATGCATTTGGAGTCGCCACCGGTCTTTCTTGGAGGGTAGACCGGAAACCTTACTGATCGATTGGGAGAGGTCGATCCGTTCTGCGGAACCAGAGATTCTGGGTTCGGGGACTTGGTTACGTCGGTGTCATTACCAACGCCCTTTCGGTACCTGACGCGAGTGATTTTCCTAGCTAAGAGTTCATGCAGGCGCAATTTTGGGTGGGGTAGGTTTAATTCAGGGTTTCATGCAAATTGGAAGACTATTCCTATCAATCACAATCAATTTAAATGAAAGCGCACTCAAGTGCATAAATAAATCACATCAATGCACGTCAATTCACATCATATTGCCTCCTAATATAGCCATAAGGGCTTAGGGAAGGCGGGATTTAGGACCGAGGTGAAATGGGAAGATTTGGAGGCGATTTAGCCCGAAGGGCAAAATCGTCAATTTTTGGAAGACGATTCGCCCAAAGGGCGAAATCTTCATTTTTAAGAATGATCGGGTTCAAAACACCCGGGATGAGCCTTGGCCAGTTGTTTGTGGCCATTTCCTATTTTTTTGGGATTTTCCTGGATTTTTTTAGAATTTTTTTTTGGAAGACGGTTTGCCGAAAGGGCAAAACCATCATTTCTGGAAAGATCGGGGATCAAATGACCCGAAACAGGTCGTAGCCAGTTGAATGTGGCCATTTCCTATTTTCTGGAATTTTTTAGAATTTTTCTGAATTTTTCGAATTTTTTTGAATTTTTTTATGATTTTTTATTGTTTTATTGATTTTTTTTGAATTTTTTTTTATTATTCATTATTAAAAATAATAATATATATATATAAATTATCCGGACCGGGTCGGATGACCCGACCCACGACCCAGACCCGAATCGACCAAAACGACGACGTTTTTGATGTTTTGAAGGTTTTTTCTATTTTTTTTTTATCATTTTTTATTATATCCGAAAATCAAAACCCTCCGACGGACCAGATCGTGCCACGTGGCTGATTCTGGAGCATCCGATCTTTGGGCATGATCAGACGACTCTCAGAGCGCCACGTGGCGAATTCTTGATCCTCGGATCTATTTTTTATTAATACGAAAATCATTTATTAATTTATGAAAATCATTTTTTTTATTCGAAAAAAAAGAGATCGCGACACGTGGCATCACCACGACCTTCCGATCTGTTTTATTTTTTTATTTCCCAACCGGCCCCACCCGCTGACGTGGCTGCTGACGTGGCAAGCCACGTCAGCGTTGACCCGCTGACCGGTTCAGTCCGCCGGAGAGGACGACCGGCGACTCGCCGGAACAGTGATTATTCCGGCAAAGTCGCCGGAATCCTCGCCGGAAAGACGCGAACCGAATCAAAACCTAGTGTTTCTTCCCCATTCAAACACCCATCGACTCCTTAAGGCTTCAGTAACAACATCCGAACAAAATAACAGCCGAGAACACATCGAAAATGACCGGATCGAACTTCCGATTTCCCGGTACCGGCGAGAGAATGTCGAGCTTCGCCCTCGCTACAAACTCAACCCTGTTCTGATCATATAACCTTTGAATGAAGCTTGAGAGCTTACCTGAGTTCCCATTAGGGGGCGGCGACCGTACGAGCCTCCTCCTCTAGCTCCCGATCAGAACAGCAGCTGGCGAAGCTTCAAGGCGAGCTTCCTTCATGGTTTAATGCAAAGTATTGGCACACAGAGCTGAGGATCGACTCTAATGAAGCTTAAGGATGAAATGCGCGCGAGAAGGCGTTGGGAAGTGCTCGGCCGGGAACCAAAAATAAAATGCACAATTTGGCATTACATCGAGCATGTGGAGTGCATCATCAGAAAGTTGATAAATGGCTTCGTCGAAGCTCGACGAGGAATACCGGGCCAAAGCGACTATCGGATACTTTTATACACACCGTTAGGAGGGTCGGATACTACCGGTTCTGGTCCGACTCGATTGAAATCGAGCCGGACCGAGGAACCCTGTTCAACAGCACAAAAACAGGGCAAAACAGGGGGGGCGGCACTGACCTGGCTTCGCCGGCGGCGACGGCGGCTCGAGGTGGTTCGATCGCCCTCAGCCTAGCATGCTTGAGCTCCTGCCTCCCTCGCCCTCTCTCCTATTCTCAGATTCTCCTCTTTTCTCCCTCTCGGTTCTCTGCCCCGGCCGAGCTCCCCTTTTTTTTATTGTTTTTGGCCGACCGATTTTGGTGGACGCCGTTCCTGCCTACTTCCGCTCGTGGATCAGCTTTTTATTGTCCCCCATTCCTGTCATTCTTTTTCTTAAACAATCGCCCCAACCCCACGATTCCCCTGCTCTTTTTTCTTGGTGGCCGGCGCGGTGGGTCTGCAACACTGAGTTGCAGACCCGGTCCGGACCGGGTCGGGTCGGGCCTGACCCGACCGGCCCGGTTCGGTCAATTTCGTCAAATTGGGCCTCGAATTAACCTATTTTCATGAAATTGACACCATAATCGGACTCCTTGACATGTTTCCTATCAAATATGGGTATTTTTGTGAATCAATTGATTGAAATTTAGTGAAAACCCCAAATTGCCCTTAGGATCCGAAATTGATTTTTGCTTAATTGAAGGTCCAAACAAACCCATTTGTCAAAATTGACGCCACCAACAGATTCCTCATGATGAAAACTATTGGGTAGAGGTGTTTAATTTTGGTGGGTATGCCCGTATGAAATTTAATTTCAACATTTGAGAAACCGGGGACTAAATTGAAAGATTTTTATGCAATTAAGCCCTTTTGGTTAAAATTGATCAAATTGGAGGGCAAATTGACCTAATTGCACTTCGAGACTTTATAATCCAATGTCATAGCTTATAGAAAACAAGAATTGAAAATTAAAATACTCGAAAAGGATTTTTCATGCCCGATTCGGGTTTATGTTTGTGAAGGAACATAGTGACCCAAGCCGAATTTTCAAGATTTAAAGTGACAAACTTGAAGAGAAAATTAAAACAAAATTATTAAATATTTTTGTGTATTTTTCTGACCACGAATGGTATTTTTCTGATTTTTTGGGTATTTTTATAATTAAATAAATTCGAAAAATATTATAAAATACCAAAAAATATTTTTTGTTCAAAATTGATCCCCGAGGCTAGGCCAAGGCTTCCAAAGTTGATTTTGTGATTTTATGACCTTTTTTGATATTTTTAATTAATTTTTTTAAAAAAATAAAAAAATAAAAAAAATAAAAATCGCAATAACAGATGGTCAAAAAATCAGGTGTCAACAGTCATTCCTCTCGAAATTAATCAAAAGCGATTATCGTGAATTACGTTCCTTTCAATAGTATGCTTTCTTTCGAGGAATATTGATAAAAACTTTTCGCACAAGATTAAAACCCTTGTAAAAGTTCTTGTCCTTATTAATCACAAGCAAGCATAAGATTGAAAGGGGTCTATGCTTTCTTTTTCAGATTATTCCTTCTGACTCGGTCTTTTCATTTGCAGGTGAAAAACAAGTAGTATAGAGAAATCTTTTCTTGGACAAATCTGCAACTATTCTTCCATCTGATCATGAGCGAGTTATAAAATCAGGACGTATTTGCTCGGCTTATTGCTATTATGGTTCGGCTCACTCAAGTTGAAGATGTTTGGATGCTCGAAGAAATGAACCATACAGAAGTCAAAACACACACACGAGAACTTTCATTTATTTTGCTCGGCGGAGGGTTTTCAGAAGCAGGTCATACAATTCAGGGTGGAAAAGCAAAGCCAAAGTGAGCCCTAATTAATGACACAAAGGATCCCAACTGACCCTCCATGTTATTAATGCTCTGCTCATACTCCCAACTCCGCATGTTGTGGTCGGCAAGCCTGAGGAGAAGACTTCTGCATTCTCCCTTAACTTCGGCGACCTTGGCCTCGTGTTCTTCGGTGACTATTTCCAAATCCCGAACCAGTCCATTCCCGCGAGCTATGTCCGCGGTTATCTTGTCGAGCCGTTCTTCCTGCCAGTCGCTCTGAAGCCTCAACAGGACGTTGCGGCGGTCATGCTCGCCGGTGGTCAGGGATATGGCCAATTGATCCACCAGATTTCTTCTCTCGCGAAGCAACGTCGCGACCCGCTCATTAGCAAACTCGACGGCCTTTTTGTAACTATCAACCAGATAGTTGGTCAGCACCAAATGATCAGATCGATCCTCATAACGAGCCCGCAAGACGCGAGCCACGAGAACCTCCCGATTAGCAACACGATAGGCCTCTAAGGAGTGTGCAAAGAGAGTCGGGAAAGTTCTATATTCCCTCCCCAGTGTAGTACCTTCGAGAGAAGTGGTATCAAGGTCCTCGAGCAGGACACAGATTGCATCCTCGGTTGCAGAATGATCGGTTATGTGCGCGTAACCGCGACCCAGTAGGTTGTAAAGCTTTTCCCACTAGGCCAAGACATCAGTTGAAAAAGTGCGTATGGGAGAGGAGGCCATTTGCGTTGGGTTGGCTTGAGAATAAGACGAGTTTAAAAGAGAGATTAGAAGGAAGAAGCTGATTATGCGAGAACGTTAACCTTCCATACATTAATTCCTCTTTTTATAGCAACTCGAGGATGATGAAGGGTCTCAGTAATAATGCTGGTGGAGCCCAGTTAGGGGGTAAAGCAGGAGGTCCCCTCACGAGAACCATTGGATTCGTTTCGGTCTGCGATTTCCGGCTCATCAATTAAAAGATGTAAAAGATTTGTCGGGATCATCATTATTGGAGTTAGGTGGGAGGTAAGCGCAACTATCGAAGAGAGCCCTAACAGGATTTGGCAGTCCCATCACGTTGAAAAGCTAAGCGAGAAATTCAAAGTCTTGAGGGGGAACGTTTGCCTAATGATGCTTGAAGAGTGTCTCCTGAACATACGAAGTCAGTCGAAGAAAACTTTATAGGGAGTGAGCATACATGAGAGAGTGGAGAACTCTGAGTGGGCAAGAACCAATCAAACATTTCTCAATCCAACATATTTAAGAGGTTATTGTCAGCTGCTAGAGGCGACTGACTCAAAAATCTCAGAAATTGAACTACAGAGGGATCTCGAAGATTCCAAGATCAAGTCTAACGCCAAAACCATGGAGCCCAACACTTCTGGCAACGGAAATCAAGATCACGGCGACGACGATAACGACATCCACGATGTTCAACTCGGGAAAAGAAGACGTCCTCACCAATACTCTCAGGAGGAAACCCAAATGCTGGAAACCCTTTTCAGTAAAAGCCATTACATGAAAAAGAAGTGGAGAATTGAATTGAGCCGGGAGTTGGGGATTAATCAGTCGAGGATCCAGTTTTGGTTTCAAAATAGGAGATCCAAATCGAAGGCTCAACGCAAACGTCAGGTGGTCGAGATTTTAAAGGAAGAAAATCAAAAGCTGCGAACAGAAAACATGAGGTATGAAAAAGCTCTCAATATTATCGTTTGCCCTCATTGCGATAACCTCGTCGCCCTCGGTAAGATATTCCCCGATAAGCCTCACGCGATGATTGAAGACGTTCATTTACCACCCTACTCCCTCGGGGCATCTCCTGCTCAACCAGATTTTGCCGGAGTCACGCATGAGCAGAAGGATCCTACGGAGATGATACAAATGCCTCCTGGGGGATGGGATTTGCATCGCTTTGATTGGAGTTACAGTTTCAAGGAGCTGGATGTTACCGCCGACCAGCTCAAAGCATATCAGCCTCATGCACAACAATTTTCGATAGGGTCGGGTCCTGCTGGAGATGAGTTAATCAGTTGTCAAGCCATCGATGCAATTTTGGGCCACGATAAGAGGAGGTTCGCTTGGCCCCCTGAACTGCATTCCAGATTCCTAGACGTGGTTCACCAAATGGGGATCGACTCAGCAACTCCGACGCGCATATTTAAGGCCATGAGTGTACCGGGGCTTAGTAAGTGTCGCGACCCTCTTGAGGTTGTCGGGCTCTCGAGGGCTAATGGGCCGTCCTGTCTGGTCGGACGTGGGCCTCTCCCAAGGCCCATTACCCAAATCGCAACGGAGGTATGCGTGATCGACTTTCAGTGTGGTCTAGTGACATGTGCTAAGTGTGCATGCCATGGAGTCGCCACCAATCATTTTTTTAGGGTATGATTGGACCACCCAATCGAATAGTTGGGAGTTTCTATTCAATTCTGCGAGAACCAGAGAAATGGTTTCGGGGACTTAGTTACACCAACTGTCAGAGTTGACGCCCTTTCGGTACCTAAGTTGACTGAATTTTCTAGCCTGAGATTCATGCGGATGAGTAAGGTATGAACCCTAAATCTAGAAATTCATGTAGATAAGAGTGATTATCCTAGCAATCACAATCAGTAATAAAATGCCCAACTCAAGGAATCTAGATATGCAAATAAATCACATGGCATTCCTAGTAAGGTCCTATTTATCAATCACAGCTCAAGAATGATTTAGCTGTCCTAGCCATTCTACACACGATCTAACCTAAGAAAAGCATTAGGAAGCATCGAAGGAGTTCGAGAGTACTCACATGGGGTTCGCCGTGCCCTGGTTTGGTCTTGGACGAGCTATCGAACTCATGCCGACCCGATTATATTTGGGGATCCACTCGGCGTTTTACACCATGAAATCATGTGAAACAAAAACGAAAATATTCAGCAAGGGGCATTTATTGTAGATGGTGGTCGATCTAATTGGACGTCAAGACTAAAAAAGATGTAGAAATTTACAAATTAAAATACTCGAATGACATTTTTTTGCCAAATTCAACTCTATGCGTCGTGAAGAAACACATGCAATTGAACTTGAATTTTGACTATTTATAAGTTCAAAATGTAAAAGAAATTAAAATAAAAATATTGACTATTTTTCTATATTTTTACGACATCGAACGCTATTTTTCTTCATTTTTCATGTATTTTTCTATTTTTGGAAAATATTAAAAAATATTTAAAAATATGAAAAATTATTTTTTTTTTATCAAAAATGGTTCCTTTAGCTTGGTCAAGGCTACCAAAGATGATTTTTTAATTTTTTTAACTTTTTATAGATTTTTTATGAATTTTTTAAAAATAAACTATGAAAGACTGATCAAAAATCAGGTGTCAACAGTAAGGAGCTGGTCAGGAATCACCTTGCTGCCTACAGAAAGCTATTAAAACAACGTCGAGCGGAGCTAAACCGGGAGGAATCCGTCTCGAGCTCAAAAGCTAGGGGCGATCGCCATTGTAATGCTCAGGCATCAAGAGATACCCGGCCAAATCTAAGCATCAATCAAGCTAGCAACCCGACCACCGGCAAACTGAAAACTGATCAGAATGTCCTCCCAGGCCATTTCAACACTTCTCAAGAGCGCGTGTCACAAGTACAGCGAGTGCGCACTCCTCCATTCGAGCAGCAGTCGGCTGGTGCTCTGCCTGCCGCTGGTCAACCCACGACAGACGATTTCTTCGATGAGGGGCTCGATGCCTTGTTCAATCAGTGGGAAGCTGGCATGCTTGGACAGCCATGATCTAGCACCTGACTCGGGGCACGATGGGTCGGTCACTACGAACACCCATAGAAAGAAGAACATGTTCACGAGTAGATCACTCATTTTATCCGTTGTAAAGTTCCTACGGGAACATTTTTCTTTAATGACTATAGTTAATTCTATATTAAAACCAACGCTATCGACGAACATCGTCATGCTCAGTTGTGATGATCCCTTGTTAGATTAAGTCTGAAACCAGAGACGGTCTTTAAAATTTTGAGTGGCCACGAACTCATTCCTCACCAAGCGCCCGGGATGCTGAAATGAAGAGTAACAGCATGCACAGGGAAAATGCAACTTTCGTTTGAACGATGAAAAGGTGACACCAAAGATGATTTTTTAATTTTTTTTTAACTTTTTATAGATTTTTTATGAATTTTTTAAAAATAAACTATGAAAGACTGATCAAAAATCAGGTGTCAACAGCTGCCCCTCTTTGAGAGGAATTTCGTCAGAAGTTTCTCTCAAAGACAAGGTGACACCTGTGTTCCGATCAACTCGACTGGGAAAAGAAAAGAAATCATGACATCCAATTTTCATGCCCATCAATGTGTGCTTTTCCTTAAAAAGAGATGTGCTCATTCAATTCCCTGATATGATGTAAGAAAGTTAAGGAGTAGATAGACTTCCCTGCCCCTTACCTGCCGAATGCTTGCGGCATTTGCTGTGTCTGATGGGTTCAAGTAGATTCTTAAGGACTTGTCATCGGAGTGTCCTGGGGATGTTAAGCTCTGACCTGTATGGTAGGTCAAACCATAATGGGATTCCTAACTGATAGGAACCTAAGGAAGACGCATCCCACATTTGGGAATTTGCCAAGGGTTTTGATCCGTGTGGTGGACTAAACTAGAAATGGCTTGCCTAATGTAAGGCTTATTAGGGAAAACGACTCCTCCCGCGTTCGGGATTCATCAAGGTTTTGATCCGTATGGTGGATCGGACCATTGGGTTGATCCTTCAGGCGGTCTCTACCAGTCCTTTGACCCTTCAGGCGGTTTCTACCATTCATTGACCCTTCATGCGGTTTCTACCATTGAGTTGACCCTTCAGGCGGTTTCTACCATTGGTTGACCCTTCAGGCGGTTTCTACCATACATTGACCCTTCAGGCGGTTTCTACCATTGTTTTGACCCTTCAGGCGGTTTCTACCATACATTGACCCTTCAGGCGGTTTCTACCATTGTGTTGACCCTTCAGGCGGTTTCTACCATTGATTGACCCTTCAGGCGGTTTCTACCATTTATGAGATTCCAAATTGATATGAATCAAAGGATGACGTACCCGCTCTTCGGGGCTAGTCGGAGACTCGATCATTCTGTGGATCGGTCTTAGAAAAGATTTGCCTACTAAAAGGCTTCATCTAAGGATGACGCACCCAGTCTTTGGGGTGGCCAAAAGTCCTGTAGAAAGCTTAGACCTGAAAAAATTTTCCTCGCCAAGAAGATATTAGTAATCTTTGGGAAGACAATAATTGTCTAACTGACAAAATTCTACGACTTAAGTTTTAGTCATGAAATGTGCATTTTGATTGTTGGAGGTTATCCAAAACATTCCTGCCATATACAGATGTGATCATAAATTCCTTGCACGGAAACTCTAGATCAAACAATTTGAAAATTTCAAAAAGAGTTTGCTCAAAACATCCATTGGAGTATTTCTCACCCAAGAAGGCTCCTCACTACTCTGTGATAATGATCTTTAATAGGGAAAGTGCTCAATTTCCTACCGACCTGTGCCTAGGTTTCAGGATCATTCGCAACGCATACATTTCGACCGATCAGGAGGTCTTTCACGGGACCGTAGTGTTAGGCTTGGATATCGGTTTCCAAGGGGGACTCACTTTTGAGTCAAGGCCGTTGAACGAAATTTTTCACTATCTGCTCCGGGTTTACAAGTCAAGAACCCTGCAAAATGAGAAAGAAATAGTCTTGCTCGTACTTCTTTGAGCTAAGTTATACATTAACCCAAGTGTCTTAGTCAGATAAGACTACTTCAGGGTTGTAACATTGGAAGGATTGGGGACCGAAAAAGGCTTATTTTTTGCCTAGAAATTGTGAAGGGTTTGACATTGGTGATCATTGCAAATTTGCCACATGTCCTTCGAAGAACATCTCCATTTCTTGAAGTGTACACTCCTCTTTTAGAGCGCACAAGGATGTTTAAAAGCGTCTCTTGTTACATTAAGAGACCGTCTGTTTGTGTGTTTGCAATTTGAGCACGACAACATTTGGAGAGTAGTCATCTTGATCTAACTCCTTTGCAGGGTCTTTTCATCGTCTCTCTAGACTTTACTGGGGATATTTTGAATAGACATCAGCCTTGCTTTTTACCAGGCACTTTGCTTTTTCTTGATGTCTAGGGATTTTTCTTTTCCCCCTTTTTTTAATCCCGTGTTTTTCTTTTCTTTTGGAGCTAGGATTTTCGGCAATCATGCTAGATATACAACTTAAACTTTGGCACGCTTCCATTCCTAGAGTGATGTTGCCTTTGCTTTGGAATATGCAATGATCACCAATAGGTTAATGAAATGAATTTGCTGGCTCAACTTGGTTGTGCAAAGGATAACAGTGTGTAGGATAGAGAAATGAATCATTCTCGTCATCCTATGACACTTGGATTATCATATAAACAACACACAAAGATTTATGTTAGTCCGAGCAAGAAAATTTCTAACCGTTTACTTTATGATACTGTTGGACTAACCTTCATTTGCCCCAATGTGGGGTGGTTCTTGACAGGGTTGAGAATGAAAATCGCCGTTCAATGGGGTTCTCAATGGGCATCTGTAGTGTTTGGAATGAAGAAATAAATGCCTCTGTCATCTCGATCCATGTAATCGTTGCGAATGACCCTTATATCCATAGGTTAAGGTTTCGCTATCATTTCCAATCTCCTCATCTCTCAAGTGTGTATGGGACGTGTTTGGATTAGGCTCGCTTCTCTTATGAGAAAATACCCTTTTGAACAGTTCAAACGACTCTTATTGGAAAAATTCATTTCATTTCATCAAGATTTATCCTTCAAAGGGATTTTATGATGCACCATACATGTGTAATTCATGTTCAGACAATCTCATGTTTTAAAACATGAATGTCAATGAAGTAAGAATTCTATGTCTTTTTAGATGTGAGAATCGAATTAATTCTGAAAGTTTTTAATCTCCAATGAATTGGGAAAAGGGATACTTACCTGCCCATCGAGGCTGGAGATCCTGGAGATATAAAAGGGATATGTCATTGTATATTCTAAAACTTTACAAAAATTGGAACGATACATCTTACCCTTGGTCATATGCTCCAACGAGTGTACAAGGGTTGTGAAAATCTGCACTTCACATAGTAACACAAGATTGTTGGGTGTTCTAAAGTTCTTTCGACTTCTTGGTTTTTGGAGAAAAATGAAACTTACATGTCTGCCTTGATGGCGAGCTCCTGCCAAGGATAAATATTAAGCATTATTTTGGGTTTCCAAATTCAAAACAAATTGGGACGATACTACTTTACTCTTGATTTGAATTCCTTCTGCATGCCAATGTACGGATTGTAGAAGCCGACCCTCAAGCTTGTGGCCATGATTTCTTCGTCTGGTTGGGCAACGAATCCACCTCGAGGATTTACGTCGGAGGAGATTCATTCATCTTTTTGGGCGTGTTTCATGCACTGTTTTGTTATTTGAATGCATGGCTTCTTGGGTGCCTCATCTCTGTTCATCACCTGAGAGGAAAATGAGAGAACATTATCCCCGCATCTGATTGAAAATCATTTAGGAACGATACGTTCTTTTTACCAAATGGGTGGCTCCGCGGCCAAATGTGTTTTACATTGAAAGGATGGATTCCATTACGCTCTGCGGATGATAACTATCGCTTCGGGGACTTGCCCCACGGATCAAACGATGAATTTGATGTCTTCGGCTTCGACATGCTTTCCAGATGTAGGAATGGTTTGCCCCCATTTTCAGTGGAGATGGGTTTTATCGAGTGGGCAAGATCAAAAACTCATCCTAGATTTGGCTTTAGTCGAAGGTTGAAATCCCGACCTTGGATAAGCGAATCATGATTCATCTCCTTCTGCTTCGGATTTGTCATTTGCGTGCTTCACATTTTACAATACCAACTTCGCCGCTTGATGAAAATGAATCGATGATTTTCGAATTGCCCCAAGTTCTATAGTCATCTGCGTCGAATCTCTTTGAACTTCATCGGGTGATAGACAAACTGATAAAATGATTTTTCAATCCTGAGATCGAACTCCTAACGTTTCGTACCACTTCCAGTTCACTGACTACCAGGACAAAGCACTATTGGCGTCCCTAACTGGTTCGTTTTTTGTTATAAAATTCTTGAAGCAGTTAGCGACCCCCATCGAGAATGAAACAAGCTCAATTTAGAGTTCATAACGACTAAAGGTCCCTTAGAACGATACAGAGCTAACCGTCTTTGAGTTCGCTCGGGCTTTTGCTCGCATTTTCCTATGTGAAGCCTTTAAATGTTTTTCTTCGTGGCGTTCAATTGATTCGCCTCGACTCTAATCTAACAAGGGATTGTTGTACTCAAGCATGATGATGCTCGCAGGTAGTACTGATCGCTGCCCCAGATTAACTCTAGGCATTAAGGAAGATTATCTTGCATGGAAGACTTTATGACAGAAAGATTAATGATACATCCATTCACATGTGCCTAGTTCCCTTGAGGATTCTCGGTGATCAGCCAGCTACACCATGAATCAGACATATAATCGTCATTTTGGATCATAACTTCATAAGTCCATCAGTTTTAAACTGATCGATCCAGATATGGAGCTCCTCATCAAGGAAATCTTTTGATTCTTCGAGCAACTGATATTCGGGTTGACCATCATCGCTTGGCGTTGAAGGATTCCTGTTTCTGTTGTGAGCGATCTGATTCTTCGAGCTAGAACCTTCGTCGTTGCTCGAGATTATAAGAGGATGATTGATCGGTTCACTATCAAAAGCACCTTCCATTTGGGAATGGGAGAAACAAAAATCCTCAAAGCATCCGCCCGCTTGATCTTCCGAAATCATATGCCCAAGCCGGGCAGATCTTTGAACACTAGGCGCAATATGTTGATCGGGGATAGGAAGAGCACTAGCGAAAAGTTGCTGCTCAAACCAAGGAGTTCGTACCTGCTGCACTTGTGGCATATACTCTTGAGGGGTGCTGAGATGATTCGGGGGAATATTCTGATTAGCGCCCAAGTAGTCGATGGTGCTGCTACCAGCTTGGTCGGTGCCTAGATTCGGCAGGGTATTTCTTACTTCAGGGGCATTGTAGTTATAGCCATGCCTAGTGTTTAGGCACAAGTTGAGTTCTTTCAGGTTCAGTGCTGTGTGGCGCTGTCTTAGCGCCCTTCTGTAGCTCTTGAGGTGACTCGCGACTCCATCTTTAGTGAGTCCTGGTATGTTCATGATCTCAAGTATGCGCGTTGGATATGCTGAGTTGATCCCTAGTTGCTGAACCGCACTAAGGAACTTGAGATGAAGCTCGGGGGACCAATTGACCCTCGTCTTCTTGCGACCCGGAACAGTGTTGACAACTTGGCTATTGCTCTTTGGCCTATTTCCAGTAGAATTTGATCGAGCCAGAAATTGTTGTGGAGGGAATTCATCAGCTTTGGATTGGTCGGTCGTGATAGTAAGCTCATCGTTAAGGAAACTCCAATCATGGTGACGCATATCACATCCTTTAGAAGGCATCGATATTGACTTCGTAGAATTGATTTGTTCATGCATATCTCCAACAAAATCCGATTGTATCGAAGATGGTTCGAGGGAGTGGGGTGGTGAATGAGCATTTTCAATCCTCATATAAGGCTTATCAAGGAACATTTCGCCGAGAGTGATAGGGCCACCGCAATTAAGGCAAGCGATAGTGCTGGGAGCTTTCTTATACCTCATGTTCTCCGCTCGAAGCTTTTCGTTTTCCTCCTTTAGAATCGCAAGTTCTTGACGTCTGTGTTGAGCCCTCAATTTGGCTCGCTTATTTTGAAACCAAAACTTGACCCTCAAAGGTTTCATCCCTAGCTTCTGGCCCAATTCATTTCTTTGTTTCATGTTCGGGAGAGGGCATTCACTAAAGAAAGCTTCAAGCTCTTGGATTTCATTCTGAGTGTGGCACTGGCGACGTTTCCTTTTTCGAGATTGACCATCGCTGCTGCTGTTGTCGTCGCTGCTGAGCTCCTGAACTTCGTTGCCGAAAGGGTTGGGTTCTGTGGTTTTGGTACCAGACGCCATCCTGGAATCTTCGAGATCTCTCAGTAGTTCATTTTCTGAGATTTTTGGATCAGTCGCCTCTAGCAACTGATGGTAACCCTCAAACATGTTGGATCGAGAAATGTTCGATCAATTTTTGCTCACTCAGGGTTCTCTACTCTCTCATGTATGCTCACTCTCTCTAAATTTTCTTTTGAGTGGTTCTGTATGCCCATGAAACGTTCTTTAAACATGGATGAAGATCATCAGGCAAGCGTTGCTCCCAAGATTTCGTATTTCCCGCTTTGTCGTCTTCTTTCTTCTTTTCAACGTGGAGGGACACCAAATCGATTTCCTTTTCTCGATATCCATGTCTGTCTCCCACTTATTTTCAAAAAGGTGGAACTACGCTCGCCTCCTGCTCAGTTTTTTAATATGATGGGACCGCCAAATCCTTTCGCAACTTTTTTCGATAGTTGCGCTTAACTCCCGCTCAATTTTAATACGGTGACACCGACATATCTTTTTACAACTTTTTTAGGTTTATCAAGCCTGAAATCGCGGACTGGGACAGATCTGATGGTTCACCGAAAGAGCCACCACTGCTTTACCCAATTAACTTGGCTCCACGAGCATTATTGCTATGCCTTTCTTCATTCTCGAGTTGCTATAAAAGGAGGAGTTAATGCAGAGAAGATTAACACTCTTACATAATTGCCTTTTCTTATTTTAATCACTCTACCACACTCATCTTCTTCTCCCTCACTCCAACGAAAATGACCCCCTCTCCTATTCGCGCTTTCTCGGCCGAAAATTTGGCCCAGTGGGAAAAACTCTATAACCTCCTCGGTCGAGGCTATGCTCATATAGCCGATCACCCAGAAACTGAAGATGAAATCCGCATTTTGCTCGTGGAAATAGACACCACCTCCATCAAGGGCACTAATTTAGAGAGGGAATATAGAATCTTCCCAACCCTCTTTATAAACTTTTTAGAGACTTACCGTGTCGCTCATCGAAAAGCTACCGTGGCTCACGTTTTGCGAGCTCGCTATGAGGATCGGTCCAACTGCTTGGTGTTGGCCAACCTTGTGGCCGATAGTCACAGAAAGGCTGTTGAGTTCGCCAACAAGCGAGTCTCGATGTTGCTTCGCGAGAGGGGAAATTTGGTGGAGCGCTTGGCCTTATCCCTGACCACCTATGAGCACGACCGTCGTAATGTCGTGTTGAAGTTTCAATGTGAGTGGCAGGAAGAAATGCTTGACAGCATTACCGCGGATATAGCCCATGGGAGAGGACTAGTTTGGGACCTGGAAATAGCCGCCGAAGATCACGGGACCAAGGTTGCCGAGCTTAAAGGGGAATGTAAACGCCTTCTTCTTAAGCTTGCAGATCTCGAGTCTCGAGGTGGTGAGTATAAGCAAAGCATCAATAATATGGAGGGCCAACTTGGTTCCTTTGTGATGCTAATTAGGGCTCATTGCGGTTTTATGTTTCCACCCCGATGATTTGTATGATCTGCTTTTAAGGTCCCTCGATTGAGCGAAATGAATGAAAGCTCTAATGTGTGTGTCTCAACTTCTGTATGGCTGACTTTCTCGAACACCTGACCACTCTCAACCTAGGCAAGCTGCGCTTTGACATTGATGATTCGAGCGTGTACATCTTGATTTTTTAATCTTGCTTATGATCGGATAAAGGAACCTCCCACCACGATTATCCACAAATAGACTTCTCTTCTCTACTTGTTTTTAACCTGTTTCAAATGAAAAGGCAGAATCAGAAGAAAGAATTTGAAAAATAAAGCATAAATCCTTTCAATTTTATGTTTACTTGTGATTAATAGAGATAAGAGCTTTTACAAGGGTTTTGACCTTGTGCAAAAGCTTTTATCAATATTCCTCAAAGGAAAGCATATCATTGAAAGGAATGTAATTCACGATAATCGCCTTTGATCAATTCCAAGAAAATCAATGGAATGTTCAAAAGTACACAATTACGATGTGTTTTAAATTCAATTGAAAATACGGTATCCAAATTAAAGCCGTTTGCTAAGAACGAGAGTAATTTGGATATCTATCTTTTCATTAAATTTGAAAAACACGAATACTCTTGATCAATTATTGTGGATTACCAATGATGCAAAATATGCATGAACCAATTCAAGTTTATAGTTCCTTCTGGCGAAATTGGGATTGTATTGCCCTATACGGCCAAAAGGTTGTATAAGACTTCCAATTTCAATTTCATCCAAAGGAATTATAAAATTGATTTTGGAGTATTCGAGTGATTAGAAGAAATGCCACTATCACATTCCAATGACAAGTCAATAGAAATACAACAAATTTCAACCTAAATGTATATAAACACAAATAGATCCCTAATACAATCAATCTAAGGGATCAGATAGAGAGGATCTCAGCAAAATAAATCCTATACAAGAAGGCTAGAAATGAAAATTAAAACAAAGGAATGTGATCTTAATACTTAGAGATGCCCCAGTTTCGATCTTTGAGACGTGACTTCAGGATCACCTATTCCAAATCGTCATCTTCATTAGATGATACCTCAATGATGTCCATAGCAGGCTCTTCTTGTCCACTTGGCGCTCGTAATGGGATGACACCATCTTCATCTTCCATCAAGAACATTGGGAGGAAAACACACCTATCTATCCTCAAAATGGCATTTAATCCAATCACCGGAATTATGCAATGAATATAATGATTAAGAGCTGTAACAAGTTCGAGGGATAGAAAAGTCTTACCAACCAAACTTAAGAGAAAATCAAGCTTCTCTGTATTTTTAGCAGTGTTAGGTATACTAACCTTCCATAGACAAACGCATGAGACAAGTGAGGAAAAACTCCTAAAAATCAAAAGATAGGGCTTGGTACCTAAAGCCAAGGTTCTCACCTCGAATTCTGGGAAGAGCCGATTCCATTGCACAACTATCGTTGCATTGGGACTCAATCCATAGTTCGAAGTGAGCGGAATTGAAAAGTGGATTACCCCATGTTTTTCCTCACGGAGATTCCATTTTCAATTCCTTCTATTGTGTTCCTAAAGAGGGCGCCTGGGGTTTTAGGCGCAATTGTGTGTATTCATTGTGTCGTGCTAAAGCAAAAGACATGCATTTTATTTAACAATCACCGCTTCAATATAAACATCCACACAATCATACATCCAAAACTCCTGCCTGCATAAAACAAAGTTAACAAGCACTTCACCCCTTATTTCTCCCGTCTACAAAAACATCTAACACATTCGTTAGCATATACACCTCACTTTCGAGAGCATCTGCATAAAATTAGATTAGAAGAATCAATCAACTTTTTAATCGGCTCAAGTCCACTAAATGGTTAAGAACCAGTCCCCAGTGGAGTCGCCAGTCTGTCGCGACCCTCTTGAGGTTGTCGGGCTCTCGAGGGCTAATGGGCCGTCCTGTCTGGTCGGACGTGGGCCTCTCCCAAGGCCCATTACCCAAATTGCAACGGAGGTATGCGTGATCGACTTTCAGTGTGGTCTAGTGACATGTGCTAAGTGTGCATGCCATGGAGTCGCCACCAATCATTTTTTTAGGGTATGATTGGACCACCCAATCGAATAGTTGGGAGTTTCTATTCAATTCTGCGAGAACCAGAGAAATGGTTTCGAGGACTTAGTTACACCAACTGTCAGAGTTGACGCCCTTTCGGTACCTAAGTTGACTGAATTTTCTAGCCTGAGATTCATGCGGATGAGTAAGGTATGAACCCTAAATCTAGAAATTCATGTAGATAAGAGTGATTATCCTAGCAATCACAATCAGTAATAAAATGCCCAACTCAAGGAATCTAGATATGCAAATAAATCACATGGCATTCCTAGTAAGGTCCTATTTATCAATCACAGCTCAAGAATGATTTAGCTGTCCTAGCCATTCTACACACGATCTAACCTAAGAAAAGCATTAGGAAGCATCGAAGGAGTTCGAGAGTACTCACATGGGGTTCGCCGTGCCCTGGTTTGGTCTTGGACGAGCTATCGAACTCATGCCGACCCGATTATATTTGGGGATCCACTCGGCGTTTTACACCATGAAATCATGTGAAACAAAAACGAAAATATTCAGCAAGGGGCATTTATTGTAGATGGTGGTCGATCTAATTGGACGTCAAGACTAAAAAAGATGTAGAAATTTACAAATTAAAATACTCGAATGACATTTTTTTGCCAAATTCAACTCTATGCGTCGTGAAGAAACACATGCAATTGAACTTGAATTTTGACTATTTATAAGTTCAAAATGTAAAAGAAATTAAAATAAAAATATTGACTATTTTTCTATATTTTTACGACATCGAACGCTATTTTTCTTCATTTTTCATGTATTTTTCTATTTTTGGAAAATATTAAAAAATATTTAAAAATATGAAAAATTATTTTTTTTTTATCAAAAATGGTTCCTTTAGCTTGGTCAAGGCTACCAAAGATGATTTTTTAATTTTTTTAACTTTTTATAGATTTTTTATGAATTTTTTAAAAATAAACTATGAAAGACTGATCAAAAATCAGGTGTCAACAGTAAGGAGCTGGTCAGGAATCACCTTGCTGCCTACAGAAAGCTATTAAAACAACGTCGAGCGGAGCTAAACCGGGAGGAATCCGTCTCGAGCTCAAAAGCTAGGGGCGATCGCCATTGTAATGCTCAGGCATCAAGAGATACCCGGCCAAATCTAAGCATCAATCAAGCTAGCAACCCGACCACCGGCAAACTGAAAACTGATCAGAATGTCCTCCCAGGCCATTTCAACACTTCTCAAGAGCGCGTGTCACAAGTACAGCGAGTGCGCACTCCTCCATTCGAGCAGCAGTCGGCTGGTGCTCTGCCTGCCGCTGGTCAACCCACGACAGACGATTTCTTCGATGAGGGGCTCGATGCCTTGTTCAATCAGTGGGAAGCTGGCATGCTTGGACAGCCATGATCTAGCACCTGACTCGGGGCACGATGGGTCGGTCACTACGAACACCCATAGAAAGAAGAACATGTTCACGAGTAGATCACTCATTTTATCCGTTGTAAAGTTCCTACGGGAACATTTTTCTTTAATGACTATAGTTAATTCTATATTAAAACCAACGCTATCGACGAACATCGTCATGCTCAGTTGTGATGATCCCTTGTTAGATTAAGTCTGAAACCAGAGACGGTCTTTAAAATTTTGAGTGGCCACGAACTCATTCCTCACCAAGCGCCCGGGATGCTGAAATGAAGAGTAACAGCATGCACAGGGAAAATGCAACTTTCGTTTGAACGATGAAAAGGGGTTGAGAGAAGATCATAGCGTTAATTCCCATGGAGCTAAATGAATTAAACGGAGTCATTAATTGCGGGTCCACCGCTGCTCCCCACGTTCTCGGGCCTAGCAAATCATAAAAGGCGCCGAAAGATTGTAGACCCACCACTTTGAAGACTGAACTAGGGGACGAGCGCAATACTCGATGAAACCGAATCAATGCAAGAGAGTTTGTGATCCTATCACGAGGAAAAAGAAAGGGGAATACAGACGATGAGTAATTGCAGGATCTCGGGAGGAGCGCTTGCTTGCTGGTCTTCATATGCAGCCTGAAGGATGGTTCCAGGACACGCACAATCACTTGAGAAAATTTCTAGAGTGAGCAAACACGTAAGAGCGAATTGAGAAAGCTGAGTGAACTAGATCAGCCCGAGATACCCCGATCCATCATGTTTAAAAGTTATTCCCATCTGCTAGAAACGCCCGACCTGGACATTTCTGAGCACGAACTGCTGGGAGACTTTGAAGATCCTGGAGCTGAATCCTGCTCGAAGGCCATAGAGACTGACTCCTCCAGCGATGAAATTCTAGGTTTCAGCTACGAAGGAGTATACAATGATGACCGGAGTCGGAAAAGGAAGCAACTACAACGCTACACTCCAGGCCAAATCCGAGAGCTCGAAGCTTTCTTCAATGAATGCCCCACTCCAAGCAGACAACAGAAAATGGAGTTGAGCCGAAAGATAGGATTGGAGCTTTCGAATGTCAAGTTTTGGTTCGCCAACAAACGAACCCGGGTGAAACAGCAATACGCAGACCATGAGTTACTGGTCCTGAAGGAGGAGAATGAGAAGCTTCAAGCTGAAAGCGCGAGATATAAGGAAGCTCTGACCAAGGCCACCTGCCTTAATTGTGGTAATCCTGTTGTCCTCGGCGAGGTGTTCCTCGATGAACTATCCCTGTTGACGAATAACGCTCAGCTGTTACCGTATTCTCCACAGCATTTTCCGACACAGCCAGATACCGCCGGAGATCTGCATGAGCAAGTCAACACCATAGGATCAACACCAACATCCTCTGAGAAATGGGATATGAATCATCACAGGGGGAATTCTCTCAATGACGAACTCGCTGTCGCAGCCAGCCAATCCAAAGTCGGTGAGTCCCTCCCTGGAAAACTTTTGAAACGACTAGATCCCGTAGAGAATAGCTACCGAAGTATTGACGATATTTTGGGTGATAAGAGAACAAGGTTTTACTGGACCTATGAGCTTCACACCAAATTTGTTGATGCAATTCGAGAGCTGGGAGTTGATTCGGCTAGCCCACTACGCATACTCGAGATTATGAATGTGCCGGGGCTCTCTAGAATTAACGTTGAGTCTCACCTCAAGTACTATAGGAGATTGCTAAGGGATGGAAGGATAGCGTTAAACCATCATAAAGCCAGTTGGAGCTCAAGTGCTGGGCAGAGTTACAACCATGATGATTGGAGAGCCAAGAGCACCCAACCGTGTTTCAGCAATGACGGGACTAGCAGTCGTGTCAGCGACTCCTCTAACCCAAATCAGAATGCTCCGCCGAGCTATCTCAATACTCCTCAGGAGTATATGCCACAGTTCCAGCACATAGAGATTCCTCAGTTTGAGCGCGAATCAGTCATTAATGCTGTCCCTGAAGCGGATCTGGCATTGGTAGAGAGTGCACATATGAACCTGCCGGTCATTGGAGGAAGTTCCAATTCGAGGGGTCAAATTGCTCACGGCGAGAGCAAAGAGAGGAATCCCTCGCCTGCAGTCGACGACACCCAATCTGGGCACCAAGGGCTAGAAAGAACATGTGATTTCCTTGATGAGGAGCTGGACACTTGGATCAATACTCTTCGGGAATGTATGTCTCAACCCCAACAGGGCAATGATGAAGGTTCCAGCTCAAAAACTCCAATCCCTCACAACGAAGGCAATGAAAGAAATCTGCCCCCAACAATCGTTGATACCCAACTTGAACATCAATGGCTCGAAGACCCGAGCAATTTCCTTGGCGATGAGTTCAATCTTTGGCTCGATCAATTTGGAGCCGGAGGACCATCGCAGTGGTGACGCGAGGCCGGTGATCAAACGTCTGATGCAAGGCATGGCTACTCGATAAAAAATGCTTCGAGAAAAGGGGTTGAATACTCCTATTGCATATGTTGTTGATCGCACTGTAAGGTTCCCACGGGAACATCTTTCATTAATATCTAGAACTAATTGCGCGTGAGTGTCAACATCACCCTTTGAGCATCTTCAAGCCGAAGGCCGTGGATTAATCACTTAATCCGTGGAGCAAGTTCCATGAACCATAATTATCACCCGCTGAGCATAATGGGATCTACCCCTTCAACACGAAATATGTTTGGCCGCGAAGCCACCTATTTGGTAAAACGATGTATCGTTCCTAAACGATCTTCAATCGAATACTGAAGTAATGTATTCTTTCTTTTCCTTCTCAGATGATAAACATGGATAAATCACTCAATGAGTCATGCGTTCAAATAGCAGAACAGACGCTGCCCAGCTGGGGGCAGATGAACCATTGATGTTACAAACACTCCAAGCATGGATAGGCGGATTTGATAGAGGTTGTTCATATCAATACGCAACATCAGAATGGGATGAAAATCAAGAGTAAAGTTGTATCGTCCCAATTTGTCTTGAATTTGGGAATATGAATTAACACTTATTTTTTATCCTTGACAGGGGAATCGCCTTGGAGACGAATAAGTTTTTACATCCCACATACTACCTGTTAGGGTACATGAGGGTAGGATGTATCGTTTCGATTTTCGAAAAATTCGTGAACATACAATGATATGCTTCTTTTACATTTTCAGGGATCTCCAGCCACGGTGGACAGGTAGGTATCCCTTTCCCCCAATCCATTGAAGATGTTAAACCAAAAAACACAGAGAGAAAAAGAAAAAGCTTTCAAAATCTGATGTCTAGAAAAGACATGGAATTCTAACTTCATTGGCATTCATGTTTTGAAACATGAGGTTGTCTGAACACGCATTGTGCACCATAAAATCCCCTTGACGGGTAAAATTTTTGGGAAAACGAAAGAGATTTTCCAATCAAAAGTTGTTCAAAACTCTCAAAAGGATGTTTCCTCAAAAGAGAGGCAAGCTCAAATCCAAACACATCCTACATACACTTGAGAGATGAGTGGAGCGAATCAAATAGTAAAATCTGGACCTACGGAGGTAGGGACCATTCGCAGCGATTACATGGATTGGGACGACGGAGGCGTTCATTTCATATCATAAACACTACAGGTGACCGTTGACAACCCACTTGAACGGCGGTTTTCATTCTTAACCCTGTCAAGAACCACCCCACACCGGGGCAAAAAGGAAATAAGTCCAGCAGCATCAGGAGAAAATGGTTAGAAATTTTCTTGCTCGGACTAACATTAATCTTTGTGTGTTGTTTATATGGTAATCCAAGTGCCATAGGATGACGAGAAGCATTCATTCTCTATCCCACACACCATATCATTTGCACAGCCAAGTTGAGCCTGCGAATTCATTTCATAAACCCCTGTTGGTGATCATGGGATGTTTCAAGATAGAAACTGCATCACTCCAAGAACGGAAGAAATCAAGAGATGGGATTTATAGAAAAATTTCATATCGGCGTTTAAATGTGCTATGATTCAAGTTGTATATCTAGCACAATTTTCTGAACATCGTAGTTCCAAAGGAAAAGAAAAGGCGGGATTTCAACAAAGAAAAAAATCCCCAGCATCAAGAAAAAGCAAAGTGCCTGGTAAAAGCAAAGCCGATGCTCGTGAAAACTGTTTGATTGATCCCCAATAAAGCCTAGTTGGGAAGAGAGAAAAACCCATAAAGGAGTCAGATCAAGAAGACTGCTCCCCAAATGATGTCAGCCGTGGTGCAAAAACACGGACAGAATTGTCAATCTCTTAATACCACAAGAGACGTTCTCTAAAGGACTTGTGCACACCTCAAAAGCGGTTGCACACCTCAAAAATGGAAGATGCAGAATGGAAAAGACATGTGACAAATTTGCAATGATCTCCAATGTCAAATCCTTCGTGATTTCTGGGCCAAAAACAAGCTTTTTTCGGTCCCCAATCCTACCAATGTTACAACCCTGAAACAGTCTTCTCTGACTAAGACACTTGGGTTAACATATAGCTTAGCTCGAAGAAGTACGAGCAAGACTCTTTCTTTCTCATTTTGCAGGGTTCTTGACTTGTAAACCCGGAGCAGATGGTGAAGATTTTCATTCGATGGCCCCGACTCCAAAGCGGGTCCCCCTTGAAAACCAATATCCAAGCCCAACATTACGGTCCCGTGGAAGACCTCCCGACCGATCAAAATGTATGCGCTGCGAATGAGCCTAAACCCTAGGCACAGGTCAGTAGGGAATTGAGTGCATCCCCTAAAAATCATCACCTCAAAACAGGTGAGATGGCCTCCTTGTCGAGAAATATTCAAATTGATGTTTTGAGCAAACTCTTTTTGGGAATTTTCAAACTGTTGATCCAGATTTTCCATGCAAGGGATTTGTGATCACATTTGCATGTTGCAAGAATGTTTTGGATAACCTCCAGCATCAAAATGCACATCTCATGACTAAAGCTTAAGTCATAAAATTTTGTCAATTGGACAATTGCTGTCTTCTCAAAGATTACCAATATTTTCTTGGGGAAGAGAAACCCTTAAAAAGAATCCTTTTCAAAATCAGACAGTCTCATTGGACGTGGAGAACCCTCGTCATGAGACCCCATTTTCAAAAATATCAAACAGTCTCATCGGACGTGGAGAACCCTCGTCATGAGACCCCTTTTCAAAATTTAGGCAGTCTCATCGGACGTGGAGAACCCTCGTCATGAGACCCATTTTCAAAGCAAACAAAGGTAGATACCGCCTGAAGGGTCAAATCAAAGGTAGATACCGCCTGAAGGGTCAAATCAAAGGTAGAAACCGCCTGAAGGGTCAACTCAAGGTAGAAACCGCCTGAAGGGTCAAAACAAAGGTAGAAACCGCATAAAGGGTCAACTCATTGGTAGACACCGCCTGAAGGGTCAAATGAAGGTAGATACCGCCTGAAGGGTCAAATCAAAGGTAGAAACCGCCTGAAGGGTCAACTCAAGGTAGAAACCGCCTGAAGGGTCAAAACAAAGGTAGAAACCGCCTAAAGGGTCAACTCATTGGTAGACACCGCCTGAAGGGTCAAATGAAAGTAGAAACTGCCATAAGGATCAAACTAAACTCAACGGTAGATACCGCCTGAAGGGTCGAATATGGTAGAAACCGCCATAAGGGTCAACTCATTGGTAAATATCGCCATAAACATCGACACAAAGGTCTGATCCACCATACGGATCAAAATCCTTGGCAAATTCCAAAGCGTGGGATGCGCCCTCTTTAGGTTCCTACCAGTTAGGAATCCCATGATGGTATGACCTACCATATAGGTCAGAGCTTAATCTCCCTATGATATTCTGAACGAGTCCTAGGTATCTTCTTGAAAGTCGTCGCAACCGGCAGCATCAGACAGGTGAGCTTCAGGTAAGCCTCTCTCACTCCGGCCCATGTTCGAATTGCAAGAGTAAACCGGTGATTAATTTGAGCACTCATCAAAAGACTTAAGGGTCCGATGTCATAGCATTTCTTTTCCCCAGTCGAGTCGGTTAGGATTCAGGTGTCATTTTATCTTTGAAAGCAACCTCTGACGAGCTCACTCTCAAAGAGGGGCAGCTGTTGACACCTGATTTTTGACCATATTTTATTTTAGTTTTTATTTCTAAAATTAATTAAAAATATCAAAAAAGGTCAAAAAATTACAAAATCAACTTTGGAAGCCTTAGCCTAGCCTTAGGAACCAATTTTGAACAAAAAATATTTTTTGTATTTTTTAATATTTTTGGGAATTTATTTAATTATAAAAATACCCAAAAAAATTAGAAAAAATACCATTCGTGGTCAGAAAAATACACAAAAATATTCAGTAATTTTATTATAATTTTCGCTTTAATATTTTCACTTTTTTCCAGGGAAATTAGGCTCGGGTCACCATGTTCCTTAATAAACATAAACCCGAACCGAGCCCAAAAATTCCTTTTCAAGTCTTTTAATTTTCAATTTCCACTTTTTATAAGCTATGACATTTTATTCTAAAGTCTTGAAGTGCAATTAGGTCAGTTGGCCCTCCAATTTGATCAATTTTAACCAAAAGGGCTTAATTGCATAAAAATCTTTCAATTTAGTCCCCGGTTTCACAATTTTCGAAATTAAATTTCATACGGACATACCCATTGAAATTAAACACCTCTACCCTATATTTTTCATCATGCCGAATCCATTGGTAGCCTCAATTAAGACTAATTTGGTCGTTTGGACCGTCAATTAAGCAAAAATCATTTTCGGATCCTAAGGGCAATTTGGGGTTTTCACTAAATTTCAATCAATTGATTCACGAAAATACCCCTATTTGATAGAAAACGTGTCAAGGAGTCCGATTTTGATGTCAATTTCACGAAAAGAGGTCGATTTGGGGCTAAATTGGGCGAGGAGATTCGAACCGGGCCGGTCGGGTCAGACCCGACCCGACCCGGTCCGAACCGGGTCTGCAACTCAGTTGCAGACCCGCGCGACACACTTGCAAAAACAAAGAAAAAGAAAGAGAGAAAAGGGGGGAGGGGCCGGCAAGCCGAAAGCGAAGCTAGTAGTGGCAAACCGTGGTGGAGCAAACGGTGGAATGGTGGGGACGGCCACTGGTCGGCCATGGACAAAGAGAGGCCGAGAGAGAGAATTCGGCCAAGGAAAAGGAGAGGGGAATTTGGGGAGAATGGGAGCAAAACCGTAGGCCGCAAGATCTTCCCGGAGCTTCAGAACGAAACACCAATCATCGCCGAAGCCAAGGTCGCTGTCGGCAAGCCCAAACCAGGTCGGTATACCCCCCGGACGTTCGTTTTTCCATATGCACACCATGTACTCGATAAAATGCCAAAATGAACATTTTATTTTTTGGCTCCCGGCCGTGTACCTCCCGACACCTTTTTGGGCGTATTTCATCTTTAAACTTCATTAGAATCAATTCTAAGCCCGGCTTGACCCTTATTTTGCATAAAAACCGCGGCGGAGGCACGGTCCGGAGCTTCGCCGGCCATTGGATTGGACCGGTAGCTCGGTGGGGACTTCGAGCCGTCGCCGACGTTTGGAAGGCTTCGGGTAAGTCCCTAAACTTTCTTTAGATACTCCCTGAACAATCAAAACCGAGTTTGAAGGTAAAATTTTTTTTGCCGAATGCTTCGCCGGAGCCGGTTCGGTCGCCGGACTTTGGAGGTGGTTCCCGGCGTTATTTGGGCCATGAATTGAGCTTAGATTGGTTAGCATCTGATAGGGGTTTGTGTGGTAAAGAAATCGCGACTCGAAGCGGTGGTTTTTATGTCGTTATGGACATTCCGGCGAGCCTCCGGCGACTTTGGCCGGAAAAATCACTATTCATCATCTTCTCCGACGAAGTCGCCGGCGGTCAACGGTCAACGGTCGCGGTCAACGGTCAAAGCTGACGTGGCGTGCCACGTGGGCAGCCACGTCAGCGAGGTGGGTCCGGGCCGGTGAAATCAAAAACCAGGATCGGACGGCCGTGGTTCCGCCACGTGTCACGATCCTGGATTTTTTAAAAAAAAATGATTTTCAGATTAAATAAATGAATTTCGGATAAATAAAAAAAATTAGATCCGATGGTCGATATTTCGCCAAGTGGCGCCCTGTGGATCGTCCGATCATGCTCAAGATCGGACGCACCAGAGTCCGACACGTGGCACGTTCTGATCCGTCGGATGAGTTTTAATTTTCAAATTTATAAAATAAAACTGTTCTGATCGAACGGCCGTGGTTCAGCCACGTGGCGCCTTGTGGACCGTCTGATCTGTAGGATTTTCGGATATTTGAATAAAATAGATAAAAAAATCCAAAAAATTGTTAAAAAATAGGAAAAAATGTTTAAAAATATAAAACGGTGTCGTTTTAGGCCGGTGTCGACCCCTAAGGTCGGGCCGGGCGCCCGAGAGGCTTGGGCCGGGTCTGACCCGGTCCGGAAAATATTTTAATAATAAAAAAATAATAAAAAATTCAAAAATTCAATAAAAAATGAAAAATCATAAAAAATTCAAAAAAAAAAATTCGTAAAATTCTGAAAAATTATAAAAAAATTCCAGAAAATAGGAAATGGCCACATTCAACTGGCCATGACCAGTTCCGGGTCTTTCGACCCCCGGTCTTTCCAAAAATGACGGTTTTGCCCTTTCGGCAAACCGTCTTCCAAAAAAAATTCTAAAAATTCTAGAAAAATCCCAAAAAATAGGAAATGGCCACAATCAATTGGCCAAGGCTCATCCCGGGTGTTTTGAACCCGATCATTCTTAAAAATGACGATTTCGCCCTTTGGGCGAATCGTCTTCCAAAAATTGACGATTTTGCCCTCCGGGCTAAATCGCCTCCAAATCTTCCCATTTTACCTCGGTCCTAAATCACGCCTTCCCTAAGCCCTTATGGCTATACTAGGAGGCCATCTGATGTGAATTGACGTGCATTGATGTGATTTATTTATGCACTTGATTGCGCTTTCATTTAAATTGATTGTGATTGATAGGAATAGTCTTCCAATCTGCATGAAACCCTGAATTAAACCTACCTCACCCGAACTTGCGCCTGCATGAACTCTTAGCTAGGAATATCACTCGCGTTAGGTACCGAAAGGGCGTTGGTAATGACACCAGCGTAACCAAGTCCCCGAACCCAAAATCTCTGGTTCCGCAGAACTGATCGATCTCTCCCAATCGGTCAGTAAGGTTTCCGGTCTACCCTCCAAGAAAGACCGGTGGCGACTCCAAATGCATGCACAAGTTGCACATGCCACCACGACCACACTGAAGGTCGAAAGCGATTGACTCTTAACGTCGAATCCTTAAAAAAATACTATCGCCGCGATTTGGTATGGGCCTGGGAGGGCTCGCGCCGATCCAAGACCCGCGATCGGTAATCCATTAGTCGTGTCCGCTTCCGGACGGGTCGCGACATGTTTCTAAAAATAACTGCCACTTTTATAAGACCACGAACCGTCACCCCTATCTCTCACTTTCACACCGATTTCACTCGAAACCCTAACCTTGTTCAAAATCTCTCTCGTTCTCAATTTTTTCCCTCGACACCACACATTCTCTTTCAAAGTTTCAAACTTTTTCATCTCCATGGCTCCGAAATCAGCCTCCGCCTCAAGGAAGCCCAATTAGATGAAGAGTAAGCTCTCCTTTCCGGATGGGAGTACCACCGGGCCGTCGGTAGCAGAAATCAACGAGCAACGTGAGGCCCTTCGCCAAGCATAAGGTTTGTCCTTATCTGACTTTGAAGAAAAAGAAGCAACGACACATACTGTTAAGCCCCTGTTTGATAGCATTAAGGCAACCGAGAATTTTGATGATGAACTGAGAAAGCTATTAGATCTTCACAAGTTTGCCAATGAGAGCGAACTACTAGAATGCTTTAATTTTCCTGGAAAGATTGTTGAACCGATTGCTGTTGAAGTACCAGAATATGTTTCTAGAAGGGGGAAAGAGAAAGAAGCAGGGTCTAGTTCGAAGTCAACTCCAAAAAAATCCTCTCCACTAAGGGAAAGGTTGAAGATGATGATGATGTGCTGTTCAATGATTTTGAGAAAATCATTGGATTTAATAAAGATGTAAACTTTTCTGATCCTCTGTTCCAAAGTCAAGCACATAAGGACATGTTTGAGTCCTTGAAACAGAGAGGCATCATACCTCACAGGGTGTTTGAACTGAAATACTTTGACAGGAATCGTATCCCTCTTCAGAAGCACCTTAAAAAGGTCAATTTAGAGAATTTCGTAACCCAAAGGAGATACACCTTTCCTGATTTGGTAGCCTACTTTTACTCCAATCTTCATTTTGTCAACTTCAACTCTATGTTCTTCACTGTTGTTAGAAAGCAATATCACTTGCATGTTGATGAATTGGCTTTCCTAATGGGAACTAGTAAAAGGGGTTTCAAACCCTTGGATGTTACTGCTGAAGAAGCATTTTGCTTTCTAACTGGAAAAACAAGTTTATCCAGAGAGTCAAAGTCTCACATTGCCTACAATGATTTCCCTCTGAAGCACACCATGATGCATAAGGTTGTCATTAAATGCCTCAAGCCAAAGGCAGCCTCAAAGACTGACATTTCAAAGTATGAGGCAAAATTATTGTGGGGTATTTTGCAGGGAAATAAAATCTCTTTTGCCCACACTGTCCTACTTCACATGTATAGGACAGTCCTAAAGCCCAAGGGATGACTACCTTATGCTGGTCTAATCTATAGAATGATTTTAAGATCAAGATTCATGTAGTTCTTGTCTCACAAGAAATCCCTTTGATGACTGCTGGTGAAAATATGATGGGAAAGATGGGATTCAAAATGACTCCTACTGGCTGGAAGAACAAGAACAATGAGCCAATTCCTGTAGAGCTCGAGGATGAGTCAAAACAAAAATCCCCTAAAAGGAGAAAGATTATGGCCATCAGGGGTCGACAAGAAGACACCTCAGATGATGATCATTCCAAAGAAAGTAAAGAAGGAACTGAGGAATCTGACTCCGAAGCTACACAGTCACCTCTTTCTAAAGATGCATCAGATGGAGTAAGCAAAACTGGAGAAACTGAGAGTCAGAGTGCTCAAAGAAATGAAGAATGGGGAGATGTCCATGAAACACATCCAACATATACTGCTGTGTACATTTGTGAACTAACTGAGGAAGAATTCCTTACCATGTGGACTAACGAGGATAATGCAAGAAAAGAGAGTGCAAAAGAGTATGGTGATACTCTTTTCAATTTTGATTATGAGCAGTGGTCTGCACAAATAGAAGCACAGATGGTCTCAAAAGCTCAGGTGGCAGAGACAGAAGCCATTTGGGCTTATTCTGTTTCCTCTACACGATTGACTATTGCTCATGCAGCTATAACTCAAGAGGATCAACTTTTGAGTGCTCAGTTAATACCAATGGGCATTGATGAAGAGATATAACCTGCGCCCAGTACAAAGTCCAAAGCGAAAAGGGCTATAACTCAAGGGGAGCTTTTTCCTGCAACCTCTGATGTTTTTATGACAGAAGTACTGGCTTCTCAGGTTTTTACCAGGGCTCAATCTGAGGGGGAGAACTTGCCAAGAGGAATACCTAGTTCTGCTAGTTAGGGACAATCCTCCACTGCACCGCAGGTTGAAGTTCAGAAGCAGCTGGACAATCTTCAACAGATCCTTGTTCAAGTCTGGCTGCTATGGAAAACATGATAAATAAAAAAATGAACAATCTTGAGCAGAAGTTTGATGGAAAATTGTAGGGCATTGCACACAATGTGGCAAATCTAGATAATATTGATGGGCAATTACATGGTATTACAAATAAGGTGGATAATCTAGAGCACTCCATTGACCTATATGGCAGAATATTTTGTGCTGAAGTTGCTAGCATGCCAACATATACGCTAGTCAGGAATGACAGAGCACCTTCAAGAATTCCTACAACTCAAGAAGCTAGAGGCCATGCTTTACAAATGGGAGAAGGATATGTCAGAGGTTCTTCAATGGAGGTTGATGCAGAGCATGTAGATATCCCTTCGTCTTCAAAAATGCCCACACATTCTTCTTCTTAAATTTTTTAACGACACTATATTGAGCTACTATTCTTTGTCTATTAACAATGTTTCATTCTTATGCATTATTTGTTTTGTTGTTGACAAAAAGGGGGAGAAATGATTCTACCATTTTTCTATTACTGTGTTGCTATATTGTGCAGATATCGCTAATCATATTTGCTTGCAGGAGCAAAAATCTATATACACTTCTTAATTTACCACTTTCTATTAAGTTTTGTCACCATCAATGTCACGCCATGCTCCCTTTTCCTCAGGTGCGAACATCCTCTTGAGCCGTTAAACCTGTCCCAGGATACTATTCCAAAACAGCCAAGAGAAAGAGACTTGCAGGCGGAAGGGCAAAAGTAAAATAAAACTCCATCTACCTAGTGATGACCTATACAACCGTAAGAATGAGATGCACGAGATAAAAAGGCATATATATAAACGTAACATGAAAACCAGTCTATACAAGGTAAGGGTTAGGGAGATGACTAACAACATCACTTAGATCGGATCTGGATAAGGGCACCAAAAGAAAGCCACTACGCCCCTCAAAAGAAACCACTCCCAAAGAGTCACACTAAGGCCCTAATACAACGAGATCTACTAAGAAGTACTACTGTCTCCCACAACGTCCATGTCTTCTTTAGGGTCGTAATCCGAAAAGGTCTCGGAACGGTCCTCGATGGTATCCTCCTCGGTCTCATCCTCTGAGTCAGATATCTCTATCACTTCCATGCTTGCTTCAGCGGCAGGTTCTCCCTCTGGTATATTCCTCGAAGCTGCCACGGGGGTCTCTACTTCAATGGACCATCGTGTGGGATGACACCAAGAAGGTACCACGCCTCTAGGAACATCTGTGGGCGTCAGTTGCTCAGACAAAACATCGCGAACCCTTCGAAACCATGCTTCGAATCGATGGGGCTTACTAGGCTCACTTGGTTCGTCAACCCAAACCACAGTAGTCTTCCTAACATATACAGTGCCTCTTCCATCCGGGAACTCCTTAAAATATGACGTCATTCCCGTGGGATCGCCTAAGCGTATGGGAAGCATCTTCAGGTCCTGTGGTCTGGAATTAAATGGGGTCCATGATATGATGAGACTTACGTCTCAATGAGCTAACTCAATCTTAAATTAGACCATCGTCCCACTGAAACAACAAGCACAACACAAGCAATTGATAAACAAGAGCAAAGTATAACAATCTTTCATGGTATCATATCAGTGCGTCACCAAAGCAATAATGAAAAAGGAAAACAAACTAAACAAGGATAGCACACATGCCCAAATTTCCATACTCGTCTACCATGAATCACACCTTCAGTTGAAATAAAAGATATCTCAACCATGACCCCGTGATTACGTCGCCACAAGGTCTTTCACATTATTTAACCCCGCGATCACATCGCCTCAGGGCATTTCATACTCTGCCACCCCGCGACGTCACAGGTGCGTCAGAGTATTCCTCATTCTCGACTCCGCGTTATATAGGCGCATCAGAGTATTTCACTTTCTCAGCCCCGCGATCTCATCGCATCAGAGCGCTTCACATCAAATCACTTCCTCAATATTTCCAAACTGATGAGGCATCACAATAAGTATTTACTCACATTGCTACATGAGGAAAAATTGAGCATCCGAACACAATTCAAGCTTTATCCAGGAATGACATGCTTTAACATAACATATATTCAAAACCGACCATGCACTACCATTTAGGCAAGCAAAACACCCACCAGTACATCATCATGCTCATCACAAGAAGAACAACAAATACAAAGCAGCAAGCCCACACGACTCATTTGTAATCGAGACCGATCGACATTCCAGCATTCAAGTTTAATATCTCAGCCACTCAATAATTTCTCAAAGAAAATCGTTCAGTCGCGTCTGAATTTTCTAATAAAAGGTTAGGGATCACCCACCTTAGTTTCCACTAGAAAAATAACACCACAAGCCACTTGATGAGCCCGAGACCGGCATGACACCAAGCTGTCCATAACAGGGCAGCAACTTGGCTTAGAAAAAGTTCGCCGATTCAATCAATATAATCATCCTAGCTTCGATTCCACACCTTGAACTCTTCATAGACTCTTTAATTAATATTTTAGCATAACTTAACAAAGTAATTTCAGTACGGCAACTCCAACCACAGCCCCAAACAGAACCGGCAAGGATAGGGCAAAAACATAGTAGCCCGGTTCTGGTTTTTCTTGCCAAAAGCAGTCCAATTACTCACTCTAGGCACCAATTCTTTAACAATCAAGTGTACTGGAACATCAACCTATGTATCCTAGGGCTCCACCGAAAATTTGGCAGCAATTCAACTTAATTTAGACCTCCAAACAACTTAACTACAACAGCCACACAATCTGCCTAGTGCACCGCCAGCATAACCCCTTTAGTCTAAGCACCCTAACTTGAAATTTTTCTAAAATACTCAGCAACCCTAAAATCCCATAGCATAGCCTAACCTTTGAGGGAGCTATCACCGAAAATTTCACCCAAAAAGGAGTCCAAATGAGTGAGATATGGCCACTATACCTCAGTTCGCTCAATTTCCGTCGACGTTTCTTGTTGGGGCTGGCCGGAACGGTTCAGACCTCCTTTTGTTGAGCTTCCACTTGGAGAGTGTCGGGAAATAGTTGATCTTCGAGGTGGTGACGGGCTCATTGGCTGGAGGTCGCCGGAAGGGGCCGTCGTGTGGTGCGACGGAAGCGGCTGGTGCTGGTCGCCGGCGAGCAGATATCTACTCTGAGGAAAACGGAAGGAAAAGAGGAAGATGGAGAGGGAGGGGCTACTGGTCGACCATAGAGTAGGAGAGGAAGAAGAAAAAGGCTGTTCTCTAATCCTAATTGAGCTTCCTAAGGAGTTTAAGTTAGTGGGGATTTAATGCTCTTCACCCAATCGACGACACTTGGCTTGATGCACATGATATCAAAATTTTCTTCCCACAATGCCCTCACAATTTCGGCTGTCACTTGGGAAATACTAAATGACCAAAACGTCCCTCGTCTGTTTAATAAAATGAATCGACACTCCAAGCGCAAATTCGCCTTTTCACACCCTTCGTCCGAGAATCCAATTTTTCGTCAAATTTTCATTCCCGACTAGGCGTCGTCCAATCCAAACTAATTGTTACAATTCCTCATTTCCATTTTCTATTTCCGAGACCCCATATCGTGGTCGATTTCTCGTCGTCGTAATTTCGATTTATCTCGAACTAACGGGCGGCTTTTGCGAACGTTACGTGTATTGACTATGTGGTTTTTATCACACTTAGGAAAATCCAAACTACGGCGATTTTTGGTTGTCATGTAATCGCCGGAGTCTATTACTAGTCCCGACGGCCGTGATCGTCATAAATAGATTTAGGAAAAATTTGCAAATCATACGTTGGTTAAGTGGCATCACCCACGTCTCAATCGTATAACGCTAGCAACAGATTCCTTAATCATTTTCTGATCGGCCTCGGTTCTAAACATCCATCGACGACCCTTATGGTCAAAATGCTGTTTTCTACTCGAATTTTCCTAGGCCCACGTATCTCATCGCGCGTTAGCCTTTCCCCTTTGGTTAGTTGACTCACGACTGATCAGGTCAGAGATAGATATAACTGAAATACTTTGATAGATATCTTACAGTCACAGGTCTCGGAATGTCAGGAAATTCAGACTATCACAATAAAAAAGGGGGAGATTGTTGTGGAAACCCTCCTTATATTTTGATTATGACAAAACTATCAAAAGGATATGTATAGTGTTTTGATTTGCAGAAAGGATGTGTAAGCAGTAGGTTGTATGGAGCAAAAATCTATCACTAAATCTCGAGGAGAGAGTTGTCATATAGATGCTTCTGGACGTTGGTCAAATGGAAGTGCTTCTGGACGTTGGTCAAATGGAAGTGCTTCTGGACGTTGGTCAGATGGAAGTGCTTCTAGATGTTGGTCAGATGGAGGTGCTTCTGGACGTTGGTCAGATGTAAGTGCTTCTGGACGTTGGTCAGATGGAAGTGCTTCTGGACGATTGGTCAGATGGAAGTGCTTCTGAAAGAGGTCAGATGGAAGTCTTTCTGACGAGGTCAGATGGAAGTGCTTTTGATAATGGGCAGATGGAGTGCATTTGAAGACCTTCAGATGGAGTTGCTTCTGAGGGTCAGATTCAACATGTTCTCTTATTTGAACATTTCGTACCAAGATCTATATGCAGTGACAAATTGACCTTATCAAATCTCAGAATTACCATTCCATTGTAGCTGATCAAATTCGGTAAGTTCGGAGTAGATCAGCCTCTGCATTTCTAAACATGAAGACCCACGAACGGCAGGTTTCCGATCAAGGCAAGATTCCTTATGGAAGTTTGTGATATTCAATTGACATAATATCCCTTCCAATCAATCAAGGGATTTTCTACAATTGGATATTACCTTCCAAGAATATCCTTTTGGAACCTATTTGGATTTACTCCACTTATGGAAACTGGAGATTCGATTTTGTGGGCGACTGGGTCAGAAAGGTTCAAGATCTACTTCAACGGTTATCATATCTTCTCTGATATAGTCTCGTTCAATCACGATTGATGATGTCCAATCAAAGATTGAAGAGCGATCCCTTGATCGTGTATCCAACGGCTAGTTTGGAGGCAATGGAGTATAAAAGAAAAACTATGGAGATCTACGAAGTAGAGGAACGACAATCCAGATGCAAGAGTTAATTCAAATTTTATCCAAAATATTCTGAGTGCTCAAAATCTCATTCATTGTGAGAATCTGTAAGAGAGAAAAATTGAGTGGCTGATCGATTGTAATTCTCTTCAATTCATCATAGTGAAAGCCAGCCGATCGGCTGTCATCATGGGAGAGTGGACGTAGGCTTGACAAGCCGAACCACTATAAACTCAGCGTGCTCATTTCTCTTCCCTACTCCATCGCTGCGTTTAATTTTTGTATTATCGCTCGTTGTTCCTGTTTACTGATCGCATATTGAAATTGTTTTTAATTCCGCAAGAAATTTCAATTTAGTTGTCGATTCACCTATTCACTCCACCTCTAGGTGATAATGCTAGATCCAACATGCAAGATGCCGGAAAATACTTCCATAACTAAAGTGAAGAAGTATGGAGATAGCGGTTCGCCCTATTGAATGCCTCTGGTACTTGAAAAGAAACCATGGAGTTCCCCATTATACTTTAGTTCGTATCTTCTCAAGTCATTTTCCTTTTATCTCTCTCCATCGCCATCTATATGAGGCCAATTCTAGGTTTTTTTTTTAATATTTATTTGTTTGTGAATTTGAATGAAATCAATTTCATTGACATAATCATAATTTTTCATGTATGTATAAAAATATATATTTAATATATAATGTGTTTCAATATGTCGAAATTTTCTATTTTTTGAGAAATAATATGTTGGTGTATAGTATCATGTCGTATCACGTGTCGATGTTGATGCTACTTAGATTAAGTACTACGAACTCCATCTTGCACATGAGCGATGAAGAAAAGCCGGAATGAGTCGATGTAATGCATGAGTACGAAGAACTCCATACTGAACATGACCAAGGCAAAAATCCAATGAGCTCCTTCTCGATCTCGGGGAAATCTACTCCAAGGTACAATGTTTCCCGTGCATCGTGTACTAAAGCACATGATCCAATCAATTCAGATTGCACTTGTTATTTGATGCCTTAGCTTTACTCCAATCTAGTAAATTCATAACTTTATCCTTACTTTACTTTCCAATTAAGAATTATAAAGCCCTTGATGAAGCTGAAAAGACGATGCTTTTCTTCTATAAAATCTCCCCTTCTCATTCATCAATCTCATGTGTCCTCTAGTTGACATACCCAAGTTGACCAAAATGTGCAATCTTATACTCGCTTTGTTCATCTTTGTGTTCGGTCATTCATCCCTGGAAGTCTCCGCTCAATCTCCGGCTCCACCTCCAGCTCAACCTCCTCATGCTCTAGTTACGTCCCTCCACAAGGACCCCAACACTTCTCTCCACACCATCACCGTCTCCCTGGACCCTTCCGACCAATATCTTGTCGACCTCGACGGCCCTCTCATCTGGTACCGATGCGATTCGCAGCATTATACGTCCTCCATTGAAGATCCCATGTGCTCGACCGCTCGAAGTTACATGTCTCCGCTATGCCCCGAGACGAACAACACATACAGCTACGTTTGCTATGACACACCTGTGAACCCTATCACCGGGTTATGTGCCTTATCTTATTTGACTCGCAATGATTTCTATATACATTGGACCTACGGTAGGTCTCTGTCCGAATACAGCATGGAATACAACCAACGGGCCGTGTCATGTGCACCACCCTCTCTCTTGCAGTCTTTTCCAGCACAAGCCGTCGGTGTCGCTCCGTTGTCATGGTCCCCTCTCTCTTTTCGAGATCAAACCTTCCCTCCTTTCAATCTTGCCGCAAGGAAATTCTCCCTTTGCCTCTCCAACTCAAGTGACGATCAAGGGGTCTTTTTCATCGGTGACGGTCCATACTATCTTGAACCTCCCGCAAACTTTGATGCTTCTAGCGTACTTTCCTTCACTCCATTGATAAGGAATCCAACAAAGTTGGGATATTTTATCAACGTTACAGGGATATCGATTGATCAACAGGCCATTAGTGTTCCAGTGAATGCGTTTGCGCTCGATGTAAATGGAGGTGTGAAGCTCAGTACTACAGTGCCCTACACTACCCTAAGGAGGGACATTTACAGTGTCTTTGTAAGTGAATTCAAGAAGGCTTTGAAAGGCGTCCATCAAGGGAAGAGGGTCAGTCCGCTCGACTTTTGCTTCATGACGAATGTCATGCAACAGAAGAACTTGAGCATTCCTCGAATCGATCTAGCGCTAGGAGACGGAGGGTACTGGACTATTCACGAATCTAATTTACTGAAACAAATGGACAATGATGTGGCGTGCTTAGCATTCGTCGACGGCGGAAAAACAGCAGAAAATGCCATAGTGATCGGGACGTACCAAATGGAGAATATAATGCTGCAATTTGATTGGGGTGACTCAATATTGGGATTCAGTTCTGCCTTGTCCTCCTACGGGAGCTCATGTGGTAACTTCGATTTCACCATTCGGCCTTGAGTTTTCCTTTGCTTATCATGGAGTTACGTGCCTTTTCTTTTATGCAAAATATAGTGTCCGTGTAATAAAAGTACTCGTGTTTGACCATATGTTCTATGTCATAAAGCGAAGAGACCTATTTTTAGGGATCTCGATTTGAGTCGTTTGGGGCAACTTTTGCCTAAAAACTTTGTGTGGAAGAAAGCCTCCTAATAGGTTTTAACAATGACAAAGCAGTCCTTATCATATGAGTTTGATAAATGCATTCAGATATTTATATTCTGGTGATAACTTCAGAAGAAAGGAAAATGTCAATGCTGTTTGTTGACTTCAAACTTCATTAGTTTGATTACACAACTATGGACCACAAAAGTATACTCATTAATATTATCATACATCATGAGGATGGTCCTGTGTGCCCTCCTGGATATGCTTGAAAGCTTGAATACGTACATTCTCAAGACATTTGACTTAGGGAGAGATCAAAGTCATAGTTAGTCACCACCCACCCGGGTGGCGCTGCTGGTTTGAGCACGCTTCTGCATACGGCAGGTTGCGTGTTCGAATCCCAGGGCGTCACTCAAAAGGGTGACTTAACCGGTGCACGATGTGTGGTGGCTAGCACGTGTCGCCCCGAGGATTATTCGGACTCCACCCGGTTGATCCCCCCGGTTTGAGACCCGGTTCGCCGGTTGATCCCGCCGGGTTGAGACACGGTTCGCCGTGAGTTCGGACACCTTGGTTATCAAAAAAAAAAAAGTCATAGTTAGTCTTTATTAATTGGCAAAGACCCGATTATTTTCCAAACGAAAAACTCTACTCATGGAAACCTAGATTCAAGATATATGGGCTACGTGATCAATGCGAGATTCTAATATTAATTTTCGAACGGAGTGATTGGAGATTGGTCCTCCAAACACCCAAACACTGTCCAAGGAGTAGTTTGGAAATGTACAAGTATAAAAGAAGGTCAAAGTAGAGAATAGAGAATCAAGAGTCTAGAATTCCAAAGTCTGAATAGAGTTTTGATCCTATCCTTGCCTTTTTGACGTTTGAAATTATAATCTTGAGAGGTTGGTGTTAGAGTGACTGTGTTAGATGTTATGATTTCTCAACAAGAGTATCCTCACTCATTATAACTTTTCATTAATTGAATGGTGGAATTCAGTCGGTAGGCTATCAGCGTAGAGAGTTGACGTAGACTTGATCTAAAGCCGAACTATTATAAATATCATGTGCAATCTTTTTTGCCTCTGAACTTTTACATTTTGCATTTGATGATTTTTACACGTACATGAATCTGTATATATTGTTGTTCATGCATTAATTCGAACTTGGTTCTGAACTTTGTAGTTTGAATTCCGCAATAATGTATCAAGTTTTTGAATTCATCTATTCAACCCCTTTAGGTGATTCTACTAGTAACATCATTTGGTGTCAGACCAAGGGTCTTACTATTTGAAGTGTTTTACTTCCAAGTTAACGATCTATTATGGTTACTGTCACGCCCCGACTCTCGAGCCCGCGACATCCCTTGCCAAATCGCCACGAGGTCATAGAGATAACGTCCCAGGCACACTATCGACCTATCAATTGCTTACGCAAGCGGAAACGTTCTAACTCCCTGACAGCATAAACAAACAAGGATAAAAAAGTAGGCAGTCACAACCGTCATTCACAAAATGACAATCACAGAACATCCATCATAAGTATATAAGTCTAGATCTTATTACTACTAACGTACATACACAACCCCATACTTCGGGGCGACTAGACAAGACCTCAAAAAGGTCATTCGGTCAAGTGAGGTCAACTTCCCATTTACTTCAACAGACTACTCCAACAGCCAATCCTTGGCATCCGCAAAGCTCCGTCAGAAGGGACCTGAAAATGTTGTCCCACGACGAGGTGAGAATAAATCTCAATGAATCAAGCCTAAGCTCGGTTAGGAAACTGATTCGCCCAAGGCATCCTAACAGAGATATTACACATCATAACACCACCTATATCACCCAATTACAGCCATAACATAATGATCATCCATATGTATACTTACTAGCATTAAGCCACACACAATGTAATGCTTGACTCAACTCAACAGTCAATCACCCAATCAGTCAAACACAGCATCACATTCACAAATATGCACATGACATCACGCAAGTCCATTTATTAACGATGATCGTGCCTCCGGCACATGAGAGGATCTACGCAAAAGAGAGCGTGATTCAACTCTCACAAATAACGCGATCTAACACCTCAGTGTGATCCAGCGTTCTACCGGCAAAACTGGGCTACGTTCCTTTACTCTCGGCAACGGCTACTACAAGCGGTGTATCCAATGAGCCTGGCACGGCACCAGCAAGTAGGCATCCCTATACGGGGCGTCGGTCCAACCTCAATTGCGACCGGCATCCGACCAACTCTGCATCAGTACTAGTTAACACCGGATCAGAGCTGTCGTGCTTCCGTCAAGTCGTTTGATTCCATCAGATTGGTATGACACAAACTTGCCAGGAATGCTCATCATTTTCCTCATATGACCATACAATCCACATTCAGCAATTAACCCATTTCATTATCTTTGGTTAAAGCCAGATGCTCACTCAGGCACGTACAAATCTTGGCCAAATGCCATTTTCATGCTAAAATATGTATTTTGACTTCGTACATGGTCATATGCAAATGCAGACTAATCACTAGCCACCACAATCACAGACGAGGTCATTAACCACCAAATGAGCGTTCAGTCAGTCAATGCACATACAAACATTCAATCAGCCATTCCAACGAGACAATCGATCCAATAAATCAAAACAAGGCAATAGCAAGAAAACAAGTCCCCATAGGCCACATAAGGCTCACTTCGTGCAATAATTATTTATTAGTCAATCCGACTTAAACGTCGTCGATCGTTCGCTCGTCTCTAGCCTGTCGCTCGCCTCGCGATCAAACAGCGGCAATCCATTGCCTAATCAATCAATCAATATTCATCTAGCAACAATTAGCCACAGACAATTCAATCACGCCGACTAACCAAATCGATCGGCCATTTATCCTAATCCCAATTTCTATTTAGACCGACCCCGATTGTGTACCTAAATCCACAATTGACTAAATGACTAATCCTAGGCGCAATTAGCGCCTTAAGAAAGGATTAGGGTCAACTCACAATTAGCTAACTCGGGCGGTCTCAAAAACGACGACGCGGCATCGACGGTCCCCGGCGACGACGGCAGCGGTGGCGGTGGTCCTCGGCGAACCTAGGGTTTATCGCGTGTCGACTTGAACCAAAACCTCGAGAACACCACGGGAAGGACCGGCAAGGTCACCGGGACAGGTGGCCTGCGGCAAGAGCTCCGGCGAGCGGAGGCCGGCGCTGAAACAGAGGTGGGTCAGTGGCGAAAACAGGGGAACCGGGATGTTTTGGAGCGATTCTCGCCCTCAGGAGCCGCGGCAAGGCTGGCCAAGGATCGGGGACTTACCTAGGGGTTGAGGGCAACCTATGGGACCGGCTGAGGGCGACGAACGGCGGCCGGAAGCAGTGGAACGAAGACAACACATAATTGGCGGAGACAGGGTTCTCGCGTGCAGAAAACAGAGGAGCTATTCGAGGCGATTCCGGGTCCCACGCGCGGCTGCGAGCTCCGCCGAGCTCAAGGAAGACGAAGAGAGGTCTAAGGATGTCGTCGGGGGTTGCGGTGAGCAGCGGCGACGGCCGGCTTGGCCGGATCGAAGAAAGATCCGAACCGGGTTCAAAACAGGGCACCGAGGCTCTCGGGACTGATTGCGGCGGCTCCAGTGGCTAATCGGCGGCATGGTGGCTTCGAGGATGTCGAGGGGAGGCTGAGGGACAAGACCGAGGTGGTGGGTGGTGGCGGTGGTGGTGGCGGCCGGAATGGCCGGAGGAAGCCCCGATGACCTCGGGTCTTCGCGGGCCGAAACATGGGACAGCTTTTCGAGCCGTTTCACGGCCGGCCGGCGGCCAACTACTGCGGTGGAGGGGTCGATGGTGTCGGCGACGTTCGGCTGAAGGTGATGGTAAGGGGTGGCGTGGTGGTCGGCGACAAAGAAACCAAGAGGAAGATGGAGTGTCCACGGCAGTGAGGTCCAAGAAGAAGAAGAAGGAGGAAGGAAGCAGCGGCAGCAGCCCACGTGAGGGGCAAGGGAGGAGAGAGAATGTGGGGTCCCCAAAGACTTTTGGGACAATTTGTCCTATATACAAAATATCTAAGGGCAAAACGGTCAAATGACATATCGAGATTGAAATGAAATTTGATACACTAAACGAAGGGTAATTTCGATATTTTCACAGGCTAGGCCTCGGTCAGGATTAGGTTCGGGTCGCGAGGATTAAAATCCTAATTCGCGGCAACTAAGAATTCGAAACATAATCTAAACCGACTGAACTTCAGAATTCGTCCAAATGTCGTCTCTTCTGTCCTTTCGATCCAATATAATTTATCGACTGAATTTCACTCTTAATCCATTTTATCGAATTCAGGGACTTTACCAAAGTCGGATTTCTAGGGCATCACAGCTACTAATCTTGGACAAGGTATTGTTGAAGAAGGAAGCAATACTAGAGCTTCTTACTTTGATGGAAAGGAATACAACGATTAGAAAGAAAAAATGAAAGTGGGTCACGTGCTATACATGTCCTTTCTATCTTTATCTTTTATATACTTTATAGCGTGCGGAAGCGTAATAAAATTTTTCACATCATCATCGCCGACACATCAATGCGCGACTTTATTAAATACATGTGCATCATTTATTTTTGTACCACTAGTTACCAAATATACATAACATAGTTTGTATATTACAAACATAGTCGGCAGCATCACACCACATACAAAAGAACACAGTTTTGGTAAGAGGTTCGGGTCATCTAGCTCCTCTACTCCGCTCCAGCAACGCCAAAAACCTGCATATACAAACATTGGCTACAACTAACAGTCCATAACTTCACCCATCGGTGGGTAATCATCGCCGACAGCTAGAGGACCATCAAAATTCCAAAGTGGTCCGAGCATATATCACTATCGAACATCTTGTACAAGGCTATGAATCGATGAAGAACCCAGTCGACCCATTCCGTGGTAGTACACTTGGTATAAACAAAAACTAAATTAGGCAACTCTACATCTTCAAACGGGTAATAAACATGCATCGGTACTCCAAATAGCAGCGGCGATAGTAGGGTCATCCTACATAGCTGAAAAATAAATGGGCGAGCCAAGATTCAGTAAATGAAATCTCTAAGGTAAGTAATCCCTTTACCATTCTCGGCCAGGCATTTACAACTACAAGCATTCAAAGTGATACATAAATTCATGAGCATACGCATGATCTCTTTTTATGTCAATAGCAGTATTGCATGATATCGCTCATTAAAGCAATCGATTTGCGTATCATTTCATAATGCACCAGTATCACCTAATTTTTGTCAACATGAATATCTGTATGCACATGAACATGCATTATCATCTTTTACTTCTCCTCCCAAATTCTCCCGGGGCATCCCTCATCACACAGTGGGGGCATTCAAGATTACATAATTTGGGTATCTCGACACCTGAGGCATCCCAAACACTCCACGGAGCATCCTAGATCACACAGTAGAGGCATCGCAATTCCGTAGCATCATTGTCACCATCATGTCGACGACAAAAGACTTTCATAATCTTTTACATAATTATCATGCAAGATAGTGCTCATGAAAATGTTCAAATTCCACATTGTCACAACATGTTTCTCAATTCATCATGCATAAGCATGTTCATGCGTCACTTTAGTAAGCATACGCATTTTCATACATCACTTTGGCAACCCAAGAAACGAGCACATCAGAGTTGTAACTAATTGCATGCAATCGGTACTTTATTATTTTTATTATTAATATTACCACTATTATTAATATACTTTAATAACTACAACACATCTCGGCAGCACATTTCATGGTTGCAACTCCAAAAGGCAAAAGCGGTAATTTTTATTAATCTTTCCCTCTTGCTTTTTTTAATTATGTAATTAATATAAAATTAAATTATTATTAAATTATATAATATTATATTGTTAATATAACAATCGTAAGCAGTGCTGACCGATGGTCTCTTTGACCGACGGTTTATCACAGAATCGATAAGTTCATTTTGTCGGTAAATTTTTTTTTTTTTTATACCACAAACCATACTACACTGGTTTTGAGTAGGTAAGGGCGCGCATGGCAACACTTCTGCAAAAAAAAAAATCATTTCTGAAGCTGAAGTTGATTTTTCAACTTCTCAATCAGAAGCAGAAGTTGATTTTTCAACTTCTCTATCAAAAGTTGATTTTTGATAAAAAAAAAAAAAAAGCTGTTTGATAAAATTTCTACTTCTTAAATTTTTAATTTTTAAACATTATTAACAAAATCTCCAGTGGTGGTGGTCGGTGGAGGACGGCAGCCGGCGGCCGACGACCGACGAGCGGCGGCGGGCGGCCGGATGGCGATTGGCGGCGGTCGGCGGGGCGGCGGCCGACGATCGCCAGCGACGGGAGGGCGGTCGAGGGAAGCTGGCAGGCGGGCGTTGGTCGGCGAAGACCGGTGTAGTTGAAGAAGTGGTTTCTTTTTTAGAAGCTACAATTTTTATCTTCTCAAAGTTAGCCAAAAATCCAACCAAAAGTAGAAATCACTTCCAGATTTCTCAATTTTTTCACCAAACGGCTTTCAGCTTCAGAAGCACTTCTGAAGCGTCTTTACCAAATGGATTTCAGTTTCAAAAGCAATTCAGAAACAGAAATTCTGCTTCTGAAGTGTTACCATGTGTGCCCTAACTTCCCGACTGCCCCAATTCTCCTTCTGCAACATCCAATGAATGAAATGGGCAACTTTCATGGAAAGCTTCAGGGACTTCAGCACTCAACTAATTTCGGTATTTAGTCTCTACATCAACAATAAAGCTAGTTTTCACTCATCTTTCGCTCTTTCTTCCAACATAACACTGATTATCGTAGAAAATAGTCAAACATCTAGTTTTACTAAGAAACACAAATCAAAACCTAACCACTCGGAATACAAACTTCAATTTCCAAACTTGATCCGCTTTTACATTTACCATTAAGTGCAACTAAAAATAGCCACCATCAATCAAGTCAAGAGTTCTAAGTATATCATTCTAATTTAGCGCTTAGGATACGTGGAAATCAAAACTTGTGATTCCTTCAAACAAAAATAAATAGAATTGAAAATTAACGAATGTTTTATTTCGAAAACGAAAAAAAAAAATCAATTGCAAAAAGTTATGGGAATCGAGATATGCCTCGTCCGAAATCGAGCGACCAAGATAGAAAACTTTAATCGGAGAGCGTGGGGACTTTTCTTGTACTCACGGAATTGGAAGCGAAAGATAAAGAGAGTAATTGAAAGTTAATGAGTGAAGTGAAAGGAGTGGAGACCTCACTGCCTTTTAATGAGAGCTCCTTCCCTTTCAGCAAGTAAGAAGACTGAAAGAGATTCAACCATGGTTAAATGCATTAATTATCGTAGAATTTAACTAATGATTAAGGAAGGTATACGGTCCAATGAAATGGCTTCAAGTGGCCCCTATGTTTATAGCTTGAGTGCATGTGGTTTCATTTCATTTGTTAGAAGAGGAGATATTTGAAAGAAAGAAAGAAAGAGTGGGTCTCGGTAGGCCAAGTAAGAAGAGAATCGTTCCATGCATTAAATGACTAAAGCCAAAGTTTATGAAGTAAGCCATGACCTCATTATTACAAAACTTCATCGGCAAGTCGGATCCGGATTCTCTACCTTAAAGGTAGAGAATCATTACAATCCCACCCCAGAGAATCCTTGCCCCGGCAAGTCAGGACTGAATGTTTTGTCAGTAGGCCAAGGGAATGAGTCATTAAGTGCATTAAATGCACTAGATATGCAAGGCATAATACTAGCAAGAGCATGGCAGTTAAATCCATCGGTGATAAGTTAAGAGAGGCGTCATGTTTAATAGTTTATAAGGGAAGAACGTAGCTTAATCAAATGATTCCAAAATCAATATTTGATAAATACCCAGGATAACAACTAAATCAATTCATAAACAAGGAAATCAGTGTCCTTTTTAAAAATTGGTAATTCGGAAAAAATATTTTAGAATCATCAAAACGGTTCGTAAAACTTACCAAACGCGAGAAAATATTTAACTCGATAAATTTATCATAAAATCGGTGGCGTTACATGTTTAACCACCACTCTAGAATATTAATAAAAAATGATATTCGACAATTCAATTCTAGTGAACATATTTCTAAATGCTTATGGACACGATTATATATTGCCTATCTCCGCTATTACCATGTAAATCGTGTGACACGAATTCCTACATAATATTAATGAACAGAAGAATTTCCAGGATGTCAGATACATAAGATCCCAAGACACTTGGATGTGGGATGTTGTGCGAAGAGGAGATAATCCCACGACAAAAGCAACAACCAACAATGATGGAAACAATAACAACACTCGAGCTATTACTCTCTCTACTACGGAATTAGATAGAAAGAGATACTTTACATGCTAAAGCTATTTAATCTCTATATTGTTCATCATCTCCTTCTGAATTTAAATGTGAAGTGAAATATGTTCCATAAAGGAAATGTGGGTCAAATTGCACGTGAATTATGAGGAAACATACATAGTCAAAGAAACCAAGATTCGTATTCTTCTTGGTCAACAGGAATCCTACATAATATTAATTAATGTATGAATTTTTAGGATGTCACATATATCATATCCAAAGACACTCAGATGTGGAATGTTGTGCGCAGAGGAATTAATCCCACGACAAATGCAACAGCCAACCATGAAGGAAACACTAACAACACTAGCAATAACTCTTTATAACCCCTCAAGGCAATAAAGGGAGTGGGTGACCCATGAGCAAGTGATTTACGTACCTTTATTTATGTGATTCTCTTCTTCCTCTTCTACCTTTGTTTTTTCAGAGAGCCGAATTCTCTTTTTCTGGAGAGTTCTGTTAGAATGAGCTGTAAAAGATATGTATGAGTCGTAATTAGCAATATTGAAGGATTGTAATTAGCTAGATTTAGAGGATATATCTTTTAGGATTATTTCCTTTATTTGTATATATACCTCTAGGTCATTGTAAAAGATATGAAGAAGATATATAGAAAATTGAGGAATATATTTCTTCCTCCAATTCTCTGTGTGTTAACATGGTATTAGAACCCTAGGGTTTGCTCCTTCGGAGTACTGTACGTCAATCCACGATTACGACGGTCCCGATTTCTTGACTGGGCCGCCTTCTCGCACCAACTAACCTCATCCCGTTCGATCTTCTTTATTTTTCTCGTGATCGATCTTGGATCCATGGCGGATCAGAACCCTACTAGAGTAGCGATTCCCTACCAAAATAAAAGGGGGAATTCGACCACGGTAGATTTTTTGGAGAATGTGACTATCCAATTAAATCAGATTCTAACTCAGAACCACGCCCCTCCTCCTCATCCAGCACCAATGACACAGAATGATTCGGCTTCATCCCATATTGTAATTAAATTAGATGGAGCCAATTAGGGTTATCGTCTCAGGTTGTCAAGATGTATATCACATATAAAGACAAACTGGGATATATCAACGGAGACCTCCCTCAATCACCGCCTACAGATTATGGCATTCAGAGGTGGAAAATCAAGGACTCGACTGTGAAATGATGGCTTATCAACTCCATGGATTCGACGTTGATTAACAATTTCATTCACTTCCCGACAGCAAAGTCTGTCTAGGATACAGTTTCAACGACATTCTTTGATGGAACAGATCCCTCTCAAGTTTATGACTTGAAGAGGCGTATGGCTCAGATGCGACAAGGATGAGGACCAATTGAGGCGTATTACAACAACCTTCAAGGGTTGTGGAGAGAGATCGACTTTCGTCGCCCGAACACAATGCGGTGTCCCAAAGATATTGGAAGACATAATATGGCTATATAGGAAGATCGGGTTTACATATTTCTTGATGAATTGGATGACCGTCTTGTCAAGGTCAGAATAGATGTCTCGCAGATGCAGCCATTTCCTATGGTTGAACAAGCCTATACGTGTGTCCGATGGGAAGACATGAGATAAAGTATAATGCTGACAAACGATGGCACTGTCCATGATTCGGCAGCCATGATATCTTAGGGGAATAGGGTGAACGTCAAAGAAAATCAAGAATCCTTGCCGTAAATAATTAAGCCTAAAATTGCATAGGAAGGAGGAGGGCCTAGCTTAGCGCCACGCCAGAAAACTTCTCCTGGTGGAGCTTACTCGAATTGTGGGAATTCTAAGCATACCATGGAGACGTGCTTTAAACTTCATGGGTATCCAGATTGGTAGAAGGAGTTACACGCTCGAAAGCAAGCAGAAGGAAAAGGGAAAGTTTCTCTAATGGCTACTGAGCCTCATATTGATTCACAGAATGCGACGTCAGAAGGTAATCTTGGAAGTGCTTTGATTAGTCGTAATTAAGCCGATTGCAATTACTAGATCATTGATTCAGGAGTCATGATCACATGATATTTATTCTTGATGATTTTGTTCGTACTTCGATGCCAAGGCGAGAAAGTATCTCAAATACTAATGGATTCACATATTCGATGAATGAGGCTAGAGTTGTTGCGATCTCCCCTGCATTTTCTCTCTCTAATACTTTGCTTATCCCTTCATTATCAACCAAGTTAATTGCAATTGGACAAGTTACTGAGGATTTAAGTTGTGCGGCTATAATGTATCCTCATTTTTGTTTATTTCAGAATATTTTCATGAAAGTGATAATTGGGCGTGGTACTAAGAGAGAGGCCTGTATTACATGGATGACTTGAGTTCCGGGAGTACAAATCATGCTCGAAGTGCATTTGTCAGTAGGGAGAAACATATATGGCCTTGGCATCGACGGTTGGGACATCTGTTATGTAGTGATTTGAAACGGTTACTTCCTGACCTTATTTGAAGGATTCAGATTTACAATGTCAGACCTGCATATTAGTTAAGAGCTGTAGAGTTCCTTTTCCTATAAGTTTGAATAAAATCGAAGTTTCTTTTTTGTTGGTATCATAGTTGTTAAGGCGACAAGGCGAGCATAGGCCTCTAAAACGCCTAGGCGATTAGGCGCCCGCCTAGTCGTCCGCAAGGCGATAAGGTGATAATGTAGCTAAATTTTTAAATATATATGTATAATTATATATTTTATATTTGTACTAAAAAACTTACATTCATGATTCAACAAAGCAAATATATACATGGAAGATTATTAAAAATAAATAACATTTAATATAGTAAATATATGCATGAAATATTATTAAAAAAATAATTTTTAATATTTGTACTTCTCAAGGCGCTCAAGGCGTCGCCTAGGCGCCCAAGGCTCCCACAAGGCGACGCCTAGGCGACCAAGGCGCCCGCCTTGAGAAAAACCAGCAAGCCGCCCAAGGCGTCGCCTAGGCGACCAAGGCGCCCGCCTTGAGTAGACCTAGCAAGGCGACAGGACGCCTTGGTCGCCCAAGGTCGCCTTGTCAACTATGGTTGGTATATTTGGATGTTTGGGGTCCATTCCCTATTATTGCTGTTTCGGGATGTCGGTGGTTTGTGATATTTGTTGATGACTGTACTCGGATGACATGGCTCTACTTGATGAAGAACAAGAGTGAGGTAGTCAAGATATTTATAAATTTTTGTAATATGTTGAAGACCAATTTAGTGGTCAGATTAAAGTTATAAGAAGTAATATTGGCGAGGAGTACATGAATGAACACCTTAAGGAGTACGTCCAGCAACATGGTATGATCCATGAGACATCTTGCTCCTAAACACCTTAGCAGAATAGTGTTGCGGAGAGAAAAAATGGATATATTCTCGAGACATATTGACACCTAAATTTTGATTTTTCCTTGATCATTTATTTTGCATGAAAAATTAGGAATTAATTTTAGTTCCTACAAAAAATAATCATATCATTTTTCATATTTATTTTTAGCATCATATTGTATTGCATTGCATTTACATTTAATCGGATCAGCGGTGGAAAATGAATTGAAATCAACGAGCGGTGAACCAAAGCTCAAAAAGCATAATTCAGCCAGCTAGGGGGCAATTCCAAAAAAATTCATCAAGGTCTTGAGGTCTATTTAATGTTCAATTTGGGAAAAAGCCTTTTAATTTAAAATGCCCATTAATTAAGAAAAAAGGCTTTATAGACAGAATATTTTGTCTCCAGATCAATTTACGATTATCCAAAGTTGAGGGACAATTTTCCAAATAATGAAAATAACACTAAACCCTAGCTCACTATTAATATAAATAGATACCTAAGGATTCACATCGAGGAGGCAAGAGATAATTCAAATTCGGCATAGTTTGAGAGAAAGTTTCGTCTAGAGAGTGAAGGAAGAGAAATCGTGGAAGCAAAATTCGATATTAGAACACGAGGCATAGACATTAAGGGGAAAAACAAAAGGAGGAGCTGCGTAGAGACAAAAAAGAAGAAGGAAGCTCTTTGCTTCCCCCTCCATGGGTTGACACGACGTGCGTTATATGCACCAGGTGATTTTTATAAGTCTTCTGGCCAACGCATCAGCGATGTAGCTACTGTTCTAGCCGATTTACATGCAGCTCCTGCTCATGGACACCCTGTTAGAAAAATATGAAAAAGAAGTAACAATGTAATCGGACTTTGAGGCGTGTAATCACTTTCTTTTAGGATCAATTTGCCCCACGAAGTTGCTATAGGTTTCTGGCAAATTCCCTTCAAGATACAACAAAGTCACTGCAAGAATACTGGATAGCAATTCCAGTAATTCTCCTAAAACTCTCTGCGAAACAATGAAAAGATGGCTATCTCTCTTTTGAAGGAAAACGTAGAATAAAAATTGATACTGAAAACTGAACAGATTTGTCTATTATATAGACTAATAAACACACCTTTTGGTGTCTAAACTGTCCATGTAAGAATGCATCTATTCATGTTCAAAACATCGCACCAGTTCGTGTTCAGAACATCGCATCAATTCATGTCCGAAACATCGCACCAATTCATGTTGAAAAATTGCAATTATGACATGACCGTTCGTGGTGATAACAGTCATTCGGACACAACTGTTTGTAAGTGACAACCACTGTTCAGACACAACTGTTCGTGTCCGAACAGTCACAATTAAAAAAATATATAATATAATATAATTATAAAATATTTTATTTCGAAATAATGAAAAAAATAATTCAGAATTCGTCCGCGGCGCGCAAGCGTGCAAAGTGCTAAGTGCGTCTAATAATCGCGCAATCACACGCGTACCCGCACGCGGGTACGGTGGGGTCTATCCCACTTGCCCATTTCTTTTTCTAAAAGGTGATAGCAGCTTTCTAATTAATAAAGAGACTTTCTCTCTCCTTTCTATCCTATGTGGGATACAAAAAAAGGCATTATTTTGATTTGTTTTCCAAACAAATAACAACAATCCCCCACTTTGTTTGTAAAACAAATTTGAAAAAATAAAATTTCTCAAAAGTACAGCCAAAGTTTCCTTGAGATCAATATACATACGTGAAGGTTTCTTTCGAGTTAAACCTTCATTTAGTGCAAGTACCTCAAAGTTCTATCAAAGTCACAAGTAGCTGCTGGCTTTAAACTTGTTACTTTTAATAATAGTACCGGACATACCACACATATACTAACCTCTTGTTTCAACGAGATTTTTATAATATACTCAGCACTGTTATGGCCTTGTGCTTGTACCTTTTCATGAGCTCTCTAGAAAGGAACCATAACTTTCGTAAGAAGCAGCACCACTTCTAAGCTCATATAGGTGAAGTATATATCACGTGTTTCTGTTACTAATGAACACGATACATTAATGTATTATACTTCATTAAGAATATAATTCAGCCTCTAACACGTAACAGACAATACTAATTTCTCAAATTTGGGGCTTATATCAATATTATACAATCATTTTCAATAACTTGTTCTTACCCATTAAACCATATTACTAGTGATATGCTAGTATTTGGTCGGGTTACCATTACTGGTGATTTTAATTAAATGGTTTCAACCCCATTTCTTTTGAGCTCATTATTACTACATCTCTTGGTAGCGCCTTCGTGAAAGGGTCAGCCAAATTTTTGCTTGACCTTACATAGACAATTGTAATGATACCATCTTGAATCAATTGTCTTACGTACTCATGTCTTAGACTAATGTGCCTAGACTTACCATTATAAGTGTTACTATATGCTCTTGCCAAAGTAGCTTGACTATCACAATTGATAGAAATAGGAGGCATAGGACTAGGCCACAATTTTATGCCCAACAACAAATTTCTAATCCACTCGGCATCTTTCCCAGCTGCTGCTAAAGCAATAAATTCGGATTCCATCGTTGAGTGAGATATACAAGTCTGTTTCTTGCTCTCCCAAGATACAGCACATCCTCCTAACGTGAAAATCCATCCAAAGGTAGAATGTTTATCTCCTATGCTTGTAATCCAACTAGCATCGGTGTATCCTTATAGTATAGCCGGATAATTATTATAGAACAATCCTAAATTTTTGGTTTTCTTAAGATAGCCAAAAATTCTAGTAATAGCATTCCAATGTTCTATACTTGGATTACTAGTATATCTACTCAACTTACACACGGAAAACGCAATATCAGGTCTAGTACAATGCATCACATACATTAAAGACCCTATAGCACTAGCATATTCAAGTTGTGGTATTGCTCTACCAGTATTATAATTCAATTGAATATTGGGTTCAAACGGAGTACTCACTTCTTTGAAACCAAGATGTTTAAATTTATTTAACATTTTCTCAACATAGTGAGATTGGTTCAAAGAATAACCCCCACTATGTTTTTTAACTTTAATACCTAAGATAGTATCTACTTCGCCCAAATCTTTCATTTTAAAATTTGAAGTTAGATACTTCTTAGTTTCAATGACTCCAGTCATATTAGTTCCAAAGATAAGCATATCATCAACGTATAGACAAACTAGAACACCATAGTCTTTAGTGAATTTAGAATAAATACACTTATCAGCACTATTATGCTTGAAACCATTGGACAATATGACTGAATCAAATTTCTCATGCCACTGCTTAGGTGCTTGCTTAAGCCCATAAAGAGATTTAACCAGTTTACATACTTTCTTCTCATTTCTAGGAAGAACAAAACCTTCTGGTTGTTCCATGTAAATTTCCTCATTTAAATCTCCATTTAAGAAAGCAGTTTTAACATCCATTTGATGAACACAAAGATCATAAAAAGATGCGAGAGCAAAAAGAATTCGAATAGATGTTATACGTGCTACAGGGGCATAAGTATCAAAATAATCTATTCCTTCTTTTTGCCTATATCCTTTGGCCACTAACCTAGCCTTAAAAGTTTGGACAGTATCATCAGAGTTATATTTTCTCCTGAAAACCCATTTACATCCAATAGGTTTAGATCCTTCTGGTAAATCTGCTAATACCCAAGTATTATTGGACATAATTGAGTCCATTTCATCATTTATAGCTTCTTTCCAAAAAGAAGCGTCTCTAGAAGACATAGCATCACTAAAACGTTTAGGATCATCTTCTAAATTTAATAATAAAGGATATTTATTTACCACATTATTATCTCTATCTCCTTTAACGAGAAAAACATAAGTAATAAAATCAGAACCTAAATCTTTTAATTTTCTCGCTCTAGTGCTTCTTCTTGGTTCAGTCATAATTTTCGAATCCTTTGTTTCCTTTTCATGAGAATCTACTTGTATTTCTATAGGTCTTGAATTATTATTATCAATAATTTCAAAATCTGTAGAATACTTATTCTAAAAAAATTCAACATCTCTTGATTCCACTATGACATTTGATTCTAAATCAAGAAGTCTATAAGCTTTACTATTTTCAGCATATCCAAGGAAAACACTTCTGATTGCTCTAGGACCAAGCTTTGTTCTCTTAGGGTCTGGTACTCTATAATAAGCCAAACACCCCCACACTTTAAAATATGATAAGTTTGGCTTTCTACCTCTCCACAATTCATATGGACTTATATTAGTCTTTTTGGATGGTATTCTGTTATGAATATGACATGCAGTAAGTAATGCTTCACCCCATAAATTAATTGGTAGCTTTGAATTAGAAAGCATACAATTAATCATTTCTCCAAGAGATCTATTTTTCCTTTCAGCCAAACCATTTTGTTGTGGAGTGTACGGTGCTGAAGTTTGATGAATAATACTATGTTCTTCACAAAATGATGAAAATTAATTTAAGAAATATTCACCACCTCTATCTGAACGTAGAACTTTAATTTTCTTTTCCAATTGATTTTCTACTTCAGCCTTATATTTCTTAAACATGGTAAACGCTTCATCTTTCGATTTTAGGAGATAAACATACAAATACCTACTGTAATCGTCCACAAAGGTAATAAAATACCTTTTACCACCACGAGTTAACATTCCATTGAATTCACATATATCGCTATGCACCAAATCTAACAAATTCGAATTTATATTTGTACTTGGAAAAGGCCTCTTAGTTAATTTAGACTTAGCACAAATTTCACATTTTTCTAATTCTCCATTAAAATCAATCAAATCTAATTTTTTCATATTTTTAAATATCGAAAATTTAAATGCGCCAATCTACTATGCCATAAACAAGAAGAGTCAACGGTATAAACGGAAGATTCAATCTTATTATTGATACTCAGTTGATACATGCCTTCATTGGCATAACCCTTTCCACAAATATTCCATTCTTCGACAGGATAACCTTGTCGGATTCAAACAATACCCGAAATCCCCTTTTACATAGCAAGACAACAGAAATTAAATTCTTCCTAATCTCGGGTACATACAAGACATTCAGAAGGGTAACTTTCTTCCCAAAAGTGAAATCTAACTCCACGGAGCCTTGTCCTTCTATTTTTGCAAAACTGTTGTTAGCCATTTGGACCTCTCGATAGTTAATATCAACAATCTCTTGAAAGTTCTTGATCATAGACTTATCCTTGCACACGTGGACTGTTGCACCAGAATCCAACCACCAACCTGATTGAACAGAAGTAGCATTAATTTCAGTAATCGTGGCCACAATACCATCAACTCTTGCAGAGATTTCCATGTCTGAAAATTTATGCGTAATTATTGCCACATAGTTCTCTTGAACGGCATTGGTATTTGCCTTCTCAATTTGCATTGGTGTATTCTTCTCCTTGGAAGTGTTGTTCTTGCAGTGCCTACAGTCCCTTGCAAAATGTCCCTCTTTGCCGCAAACAAAACAGCCTCATTTCTTTTTCTTTTGTGCCTTCTTAAAATTCTGCTCCCTCTTGCGTTTCAAGTTCGGGTTATTTTTAGACTGAAATCCATTACCCGACAGGACATTCACTTTAGTTCCATATAATCCAGAATTTTCACGCAAGCGTGACTCTTCCTCAATGCGAAGATGTTTCTGGAGTTGAACCAAAGTAACGTCTTCTGTCTTGTGCATCAGCCTTTTCCCATAGTCCTTCCAACTTGAAGGTAATTTGGCAATAATTGCTCCGACTTGAAACGTTTCTGGAATATCGATTTTTAGAGCACGGATTTTGTTCACTAGAACTTGTAGTTCATGAACTTGCTCCAGAAGGGGTTTAGCATCAATAAATTTGAAGTCGAAATACTTCGCAATCAGATATTTGTTCGTACCTTGTTCCTCTGCTTTGTATTTGAACTCCAATGCATCCCAAATTTCCCGAGCAGATTTTATTTCCGTGAACAAGTCATACAGACGATCGGACAAAGTATTCAAAATGTGTCCACAACAGAGTAGTTCATCTTCTTCACGTTTCTTCTTTGCCTTATTCACCCTCTCAATCTCTTCGACATTTGGTTCTTCTCCTTCAGCGGTGGGACCAGGATCTTCAATAGGCGTCAGACACGGGTCCAGAATGTAAGATATCTTCAAAGCTGTGAGCAGAAACATCACTTTGTCCTTCCAACGCGAGAAGTTGTTGCCATCGAACTGATCCAACTTCACCATATTCTGATTCATCACTTTGATGGTCTCCGACTCCATTGTTGCACGAATTGATCCTAAAAATTGTTAGAAAAATATGAAAAAGAAGTAACAATGCAATCGGACTTTAAGGCGTGTAATCACTTTCTTTTAGGATCAATTTGCCCCACGAAGTTGCTATAGGTTTCTGGCAAATTCCCTTCAGGATACAACAAAGTCACTGCGAGAATACTGGATAGCAATTCCAGTAATTCTCCTAAAACTCTCCGCGAAACAATGAAAAGATGGTTGTCTCTCTTTTGAAGGAAAACGTAGAATAAAAATTGATACTGAAAACTGAACAGATTTGTCTATTATATAGACTAATTAACACAACTTTTGGTGTCTAAACTGTCCATGTACGAACGCATCTATTCATGTTCAAAACATCGCACTAGTTCGTGTTCAGAACATCGCATCAATTCATGTCCGAAACATCGCACCAATTCATGTCGAAAAATTGCAATTCTGACATGACCGTTCGTGGTGATAACAGTCATTCGGACACAACTGTTTGTAAGTGACAATCACTGTTCGGACACAACTGTTCATGTCCGAACAGTCACAATTAAAAAAAATATAATATAATATAATTATAAAATATTTTATTTCGAAATAATAATAAAAAATAATTCAGAATTCGTCCGCGGCGCGCAAGCGTGCTAAGTGCTAATAATCGCGTAATCATACGTGCACCCACACGCGAGTGTGGTGGGGTCTATCCCACTTGCCCATTTCTTTTTCTGAAAGGTTATAGCAACTTTCTAATTAATAAAGAGACTTTCTCTCTCCTTTCTATCCTATATGGGATACAAAAAGGCATTATTTTGATTTGTTTTCCAAACAAATAACAACACACCCTGTCCTTAAAAAAGAAGGAGGGGTCTCTCACTACAATAAAGAAGAAGGAAGAAGAGAAATAAGGGGGTAAGAACAGTAGGAGTGTCACAACTTTTGTACGGAGATCACTTGAGTGCTATAATTTTTTTTTGGATCACCTGAGTACCACAACTTTTAAAAATGAACCACTTGAGTGCCATTTGCAATTTGGGTCACCGAAAAATCCGACGTGGAACTAAAATAATATAAAATCAACACACGTGGCTCGCCGGAAAGTTGAATCAACAATACAAAGGAAACGACGTCGCATGCTTCGGATTGAACTTTCGCAAAGGGGCCACTCAAGTACTAGATCTTTTTAAAAGTGATCACTTAGGTTCCTCAATTTTTAAAAAGTGATCACTTAGGTTCTTTAATTTTTTTAAGTGCTCACTTAGGTTCATTAATTTTGGAAAAGCGATCACTTAGATTCACTTTAAGAACGTTGCACGCTTCAGATTGAACTTTCACAAAGTGGTCACTTAAGTGCCATATTTTTTTAAAAGTAGCCACTTAGGTTACTCAATTTTTGAAAAGTGATCACTTAGGTTCTTTAATTTTTTAAAAGCAGTCACTTAGGTTCCTTAATTTTGAAAAAGTGATCACTTAGGTTCAATTTAAGAACGACACGTTGGACAAGAATTTCCACATCACAATAAAATATTAAGTAGAAAGTCCACGTATGATGTTTGGTCGGAAGTGGCACTCAAGTGATCCTTTTTGCTCCGATTTGATACTCAAGTGATCCAAAAAACAGTTATGGCACTCAAGTGATCTCCGTACAAAAGTTGTGGCACTCCTACTTGTCGCGACCCGTCCGGAGCGGACGCGGCTAATGGATTACCGATTGTGGGCCTTCCCCCGCACAAGGGTGCAGATCGCGGGCTTTGGATCGGCGCGGGCCCTCCCAGGCCCATACCAAATCGCGGCGGGAGTATTTTTCAAAGGGATTCGACGATAATAGTCGATCGCTTTCGACCTTAGTGTGGTCGTGGTGGCATGTGCAACTTGTGCATGCATTTGGAGTCGCCACCGGTCTTTCTTGGAGGGTAGACCGGAAACCTTATTGACCGATTGGGAGAGATCGATCAATTCTGCGGAACCAGAGATTTTGAGTTCGGGGACTTGGTTACGTTGATGTCATTACCAACACCCTTTCGGTACCTAACGCGAGTGATTTTCCCTAACTAGGATTTCATGCAGGCGCAATTTTGGGTGAGGTAAGTCTGACTTTGCACATTAACCAGTTTAACATGCTCACGTAATCATAATAAATAAATAGATGCCAATCACATAAACATCTATCCTACGTGGTGATCATGGAATTATGATTTAATGGGTCTCGAGCCAATGAGACCACATTTAATCATTTTAATATTTTAATAACGGAGAGCCGCTCTTCGCTTCTTCTCGGTTTCTTGAACTCTTCAAGAATCGGGCCCCAAAGAGCTCGCCGACTTAAAAGGCTCCTCCACGTAATCCTCGTAGCATTTACATCAACAATTGACTATGCTAAAAATAAAGATTACATGAAAAATAAAAGGAGTACGCAGCCTCCATTTAATAATTACAACCCCAAATATATAAATAATCACCATACATTCATACATACATCAATCACATTGATTAGGGATTTTTTCCATGATCACCACCCTTCCACGTAAGTAATAAATTCACAATTTAAAACTTAGGAAGGCACAATAAAAATTCTACGTTGAATCATATTCAGAATTTTTACGTAAAATAAGATAGCCATAAATTTTCGATTCAAAATTGATTTAGTCTCAATTTTTGCTACGTTGATTAATTTATCATATAAAATAATCAACCTCCATTAGCCATGTAAGACGAACAATTCGTTAATACATATTGGCCATAGTATTGCAAAAATTGCAAAAAATCAATTAAATGCACGAAAACACCTAAGGATCGGCTCTGATACCACTGTTGGGATCCACGTAACACGTAGCGGAAATAAATAACAACCCATACATGTATCTCCAGAGGCGTACTTCGTGCATTTCAATCGAAAAAAATCACAAAGCCTCAAAGGGAGTAAATAGATTACCTCTCGTAGCGTGCTTGAACGGAGGTGTCGGTTCGATGTTCTTCGATCTCAGCCTCCACAAGTGTTAGGCATCTAGTTCGGACGCACTACCAATTGACGAACGGGGAGACGACGAATAACTCCACAACAATTGTGCTAGCAATATGCGGAATCAATATTCCGAACTTAGTATATTTTGCTCACTCAAGATTATGAGAATATAGAGAGTGTTTGTGTTCTTCTCTCTAAGCTCTCAAAAATTTGCACACTCTACAAAATGTCTCTCCCTCTTTCAAAACTCTTGCCATCCTTTTATAGCCAAAAATACCTTCCAATAAATTATATTTAAAAATAGCACTAACAATTATAAATTCTATCTAAAAATAGCACTCACAAATAAATGACATTTAAAAATAGCACTAACAATAGCACTCACAATTTATAATACAAAAATGCTATTTAAAAATAGCACTAACAATAGCACTCACAATTTATAATACAAAAATGTTATTTAAAAATAGCACTAACAATTATAAATTCTATCTAATAATAGCACTCACAATTTATGATAAATAAATGACATTTAAAAATAGCACTAACAATAGCACTCACAATTTATAATACAAAAATGCTATTTAAAAATAGCACTAACAATAGCACTCACAATTTATAATACAAAAATGTTATTTAAAAATAGCACTAACAATTATAAATTCTATCTAATAATAGCACTCACAATTTATGATAAATAAATGACATTTAAAAATAGCACTAACAATAGCACTCACAATTTATAATACAAAAATGCTATTTAAAAATAGCACTAACAATAGCACTCACAATTTATAATACAAAAATATTATTTAAAAATAGCACTAACAATAGCACTCACAATACAAAAATGCTATTAAAAAAGCATTAACAAAGGTGTTAAAAATAATAACCATTATTATTATTACAAGAGTTAAAGAGGTTACCAAACAGTACAAATACGCATAACGTATAAATACGTATGACGTATAAATACGTAGAGCATACGTATACATCCGTGAAACCGGGGACTAATTGAAACAAAAATGTGCAATTAAGCCCTTTTGGTAAAAATTGATTAAATTAGAGGGCAAATTGACCCAATTGCACTTCGAGACTTTAGAATCCAATGTCATAGCTTAGAAAAGTGAGAATTGAAAATTAAAAGACTCGAAAAGGAATTTTTTAGGCACGGTTCGGGTTTATGTTTGTGAAGGAACATAGTGATCCGAGCCGAATTTTTGAGACTTAAAGTGACACACTTGAATAGGAAATTAAAACAAAATTATTGAATATTTTTGTGTATTTTTCTGACCACGGATGGTATTTTTCTGATTTTTTTGGTATTTTTAATAATTAAATAAATTCGAAAAACTATTAAAAATTACGAAAAATATTTTTTGTTCAAAATTGGTTCTTGAGGCTAGGCCAAGGCTTCCAAAGTTGATTTTGCAATTTTATGATTTTGTTTGCTATTTTTAATTAATTTTTTAAAAAATGAAAATCACAATAATAGATTGGTCAAAAATCAGGTGTCAACAGCTGCCCCTCTTTGAGAGGAATCTCGTTAGAGGTTTCTCTCAAAGATAAGATGGCACCTGATTCCTAACCGACTCAACCGGGAAAATGAAAGAAGAAATGCTATGACATCGGATCCTTAAGACTCTTGATAAAGCTCGAATTAATCCTCGGTTTGCTCTAACAATTTGAACATGGGCCGGAGTGAGAGAGGCTTACCTGAAGCTCACCTGTCGGATGCTGCCGGTTGTGAAGACTTTCAAGAAGATGCCTAGGACTCGTCATTCAGAATATCCTATGGAGATTAAGCTCTGACCTGTATGGTAGGTCATACCATGATGGGATTCCTAACTGGTAGGAACCTAAGGAAGGCGTATCCCACTCTTTGGGATTTGCCAAGAAGTTTGATCTGTATGGTGGATCGGACATTTGTGTTGATCCTTACGGCGGTATTTACCAATGAGTTGACCCTTATGGCGGTTTCTACCTTATTTGACCCTTATGGCGGTATCTACCGTCAAGTTTAGTTTGACCCTTATGGCGGCTTCTACTTTTGGCTGACCCTTCAGGCGGTTTCTACCTTTGGTTGACCCTTCAGGCGGTTTCTACCTTGAGTTGACCCTTCAGGCGGTTTCTACCATTGGTTGACCCTTCAGGCGGTTTCTACCTTGAGTTGACCCTTCAGGCGGTTTCTACCATTGGTTGACCCTTCAGGCGGTTTCTACCTTGAGTTGACCCTTCAGGCGGTATCTACCATAGTTTTGACCCTTCAGGCGGTTTCTACCTTGGATTGACCCTTCAGGCGGTATCTACCTTGAGTTGACCCTTCAGGCGGTTTCTACCATGAATTGACCCTTCAGGCGGTTTCTACCTTGGTTTGACCCTTCAGGCGGTATCTACCTTGTGTTGACCCTTCAGGCGGTATCTACCATCATTTTGACCCTTCAGGCGGTATCTACCTTGTGTTGACCCTTCAGGCGGTTTCTACCATTGGTTTGACCCTTCAGGCGGTATCTACCATATATTGACCCTTCAGGCGGTTTCTACCATTGTTTTGACCCTTCAGGCGGTTTCTACCTTGAGTTGACCCTTCAGGCGGTATCTACCATAGTTTTGACCCTTCAGGCGGTTTCTACCTTGGATTGACCCTTCAGGCGGTATCTACCTTGAGTTGACCCTTCAGGCGGTTTCTACCATGAATTGACCCTTCAGGCGGTTTCTACCTTGGTTTGACCCTTCAGGCGGTATCTACCTTGTGTTGACCCTTCAGGCGGTATCTACCATAGTTTTGACCCTTCAGGCGGTTTCTACCTTGGATTGACCCTTCAGGCGGTATCTACCTTGAGTTGACCCTTCAGGCGGTTTCTACCATGAATTGACCCTTCAGGCGGTTTCTACCTTGGTTTGACCCTTCAGGCGGTATCTACCTTGTGTTGACCCTTCAGGCGGTATCTACCATCATTTTGACCCTTCAGGCGGTATCTACCTTGTGTTGACCCTTCAGGCGGTTTCTACCATTGGTTGACCCTTCAGGCGGTTTCTACCTTAAGTTGACCCTTCAGGCGGTATCTACCATAGTTTTGACCCTTCAGGCGGTTTCTACCTTGGATTGACCCTTCAGGCGGTATCTACCTTGAGTTGACCCTTCAGGCGGTTTCTACCATGAATTGAGCCTTCAGGCGGTTTCTACCTTGGTTTGACCCTTCAGGCGGTATCTACCTTGTGTTGACCCTTCAGGCGGTATCTACCATCATTTTGACCCTTCAGGCGGTATCTACCTTGTGTTGACCCTTTAGGCGGTTTCTACCATTGGTTTGACCCTTCAGGCGGTATCTACCATATATTGACCCTTCAGGCGGTTTCTACCATTGTTTTGACCCTTCAGGCGGTTTCTACCTTGTGTTGCTTTGAAAAGGGGTCTCATGACGAGGGTTCTCCACGTCCGATGAGACTGCCTAAATTTTGAGAAGGGGTCTCATGACGAGGGTTCTCCACGTCCGATGAGACTGCCTGAATTTTGAAAATGGGTCTCATGACGAGGGTTCTCCACGTCCGATGAGACTGTTTGATATTTTTGAAAAGGGGTCACATTCTCACCCCTTCTTTTGAAAGATCCCAAAATTTGTCGGGAATTCAGTTTTGAAGCAGTGAAAGATTTTATTTTGACAAAGTTTCACTTGGGTCTGTTGAGGCGACATTCTGGGGGGCTGGGTTCTCTAGGTATCCTGCAGAAAGTTCAAACCTGTGTGCTCCACTCCACGGAGCAAATGTTTTTCTGGGATTTGGGGTTTCCAAGAATCCTGCAGAAGTTCGAGCCTGAAAGATTTTTCTTCACCAAGAAAACGTTAGTAATCTTTGGGAAGGCCACGGCTGTCCATTTGACAAAACCGTATGATTTAAGTTTTAATCATGAAATGTACATTTTGATGCTGGAGGTTATCCAAAGCATTCTTGCAACATGCAAATGTGATCACAAATCCCTTGGACGGAAAATCTGGATCAACAGTTTGAAAATTCCAAAAAGAGTTTGTTCAAAACATCAATTGGAATATTTCTCGACAGTGAGGTCTTCTCACCTGTTTTACGATAGTGGTTTTTTTTTGTAGGGGATGCACTCAATTCCCTACTAACCTGTGCCTAGGTTTTAGGCTCATTCGCAGCGCATACATTTTGATCGGTCGGGAGGTCTTCCACGGGACCGTAATGTTGGGCTTGGTTCTTGATCCTCAAGGGGGACTCATTTTTGAGTCAAGGCCATTGAACGAAAATTTTCACCATCTGCTCCGGGTTTACAAGTCAAGAACCCTGCAAAATGAGAAAGAAATAGTCTTGCTCGTACTTCTTCGAGCTAAGCTATATGTTAACCCAAGTGTCTTAGTCAGAGAAGACTGTTTCAGGGTTATGATGTTGGTAGGATTGGGGACCGAAACAGGCTTGTTTTTTGCCCAGAATTCATGAGGGGATTGACGTTGGTGATCATTGCAAACTTGTCACCTGTCTTTTCCATTCTGCATCTTCAATTTTTTGATGTGTGCGCCCCTTTTTTAGGTGTGCACAAATTCTTTAGGGAGAATCTCTGGCTGCATTGACAATTATGTCTGCGTCTTTCCTCCACGCTTGACATCATTTGCAGGAGCGACCTTTTGATCTGACTCCTTTAGGAATTTTTTTTCTTTTCCCATCCAAGTTTCACTGGGGATCAAGCAAACAGCTTGCGCGAGCATCGGCCTTGCTTTTACCAGGCACTTTGCTTTTTCTTGATGCTGGGGATTTTTTTTATCTTTTATCATCATTTTTTTTAAACCCTATTTTTCTCATATTCAGGAGACCATATTAGACCTACGACTGAAAGTCTAAACATGCTTTAAACATCAGCCCAGGAATTTTCTTCGTAATCTCTAAGTCTTGAACTCCTTCGTCTTGAAGTGATGTTGCATCTGTCTTGGAATGTGCAATGATCACCAACGGGTTCGTGAAATGAATTTGCAGGCTCAACTTGGCTGTGCAAAGGATATGGTGTGTGGGATAGAGAAATGAATGCTTCTCGTCATCCTATGGCACTTGGATTACCATATAGACAACACACAAAGATTAATGTTAGTCCGAGCAAGAAAATTTCTAACCATTTTCTCCTGACGCTGCTGGACTTACTTCCTTTTTGCCCCGATGTTGGGTGGTTCTTGACAGGGTTAAGAATGAAAACCGCCGTTCAAAGGGGTTATCAACGGTCACCTGTAGTGTTTGGGGGATATGAAACGAATGCCTCTGTCGTCCCAACTCATGTAATCGCTGCGAATGATCCCTACTTCCGTAGGTCCAGATTTTGCTATCTGATCCGCTCCACTCCTCTCTCAAGTGTGTATAGGACGTGTTTGGATTAGGCTTTGCCTCTCGTCTTTTGAGAAAACGTCATTTTGAAAGTTTTGAACTTTTGATTGGAAAAAACCTCTTTCATTTTCTCCAAAAATTTTACCCGTCAAGGGGATTTTATGATGCATCATGCATGTTCTTATTCATGTTCAGACAACCTCCTGTTTCAAAACATGAATGCCAATGAAGTTAGAATTCTATGTCTTTTCTAGACATTAGATTCCGAAAGCTTTTCTTTTTCTCTATGTTTTTTTATTTAACATCTTCAATGGATTGGGGAAAGGGATACTTACCTGTCCCCCGCAGCTGGAGATCCCTGAAAATGCGAAAGAAACATGTTATTGTACGTTCATGAATTTTTCAAAAAATTAGAACGATACATTTTACCCTTGGTCATGTATTCCAACGGGTAATACATGGGATGTGAAAACCCGCTTTGCCTTGATGGTGAGCCCCTGTCAAAAACAAACAATAAGTGTCAGTTTGCGTTCCAAAATTCAAGACAAATTGGAACGATACCGCCTTGTTCTTGCTTGGTGTTTTCATTTGAACACAAACGCGCGGCTTGCAGAAATTGGCCATCTATATTGCGGCCACGATTCCTCCGTTTGGTTGGCGATGAATCATTCTCAAGGATTTGCCCCAGAGAAGATCCATTTGTGTTTTTGGGCGCACTCCAGCGCCATTCTTCAAGGTTCCTTTTATTCAAGGAAAAAAGAAGAAGATTTTATCAAAATGCATGTCAAAGCGTGTGACGTAGAAGCGATACTTTTTACCATCCACTAGGTCTTATAATCAAAGACCATCTCCTGGAATCTTGACTTCTAAGGCCAATGATTCTATTCGCTTCCCTGTTAGCGCGCTCTTTTCATTTGGGGCTTTCAGCGCCAACGACTTCCTGCAAAATGAGTAAAAACTCATGTTAGGTATGTGGTCTTCGAAGACCAAATTGGAACGATACAAGGTTACCGTTCACCCAAATTCGTATCTTGGGGTTTAATTCTGATGCGGACGACTCTGTTATTGCGTCCATTGACTTTGCCAGAGGAGAAACGTCATTCTTTGTCCGGCGCACAAATGATTCACTTGCCCCAGTTGGGTGTGATTTGTCGTAGCTAGGTGACGCTTGCCCCAGCTAACTTCATTCCTGCATTTTGTTGCAATCCCCATCCTATTTGGGGGTGTCTTTTCTCTTGGGATTCATGATGACGTCTTACTGATGTATTCCCTTCTTTCGCCGATTATTGACGCTTCTCATTTGATGGAGGTCGTTTCAATATCGTATATTGATGTGGATGATGAGTATTGCTTCATCTCGTCTGCATTTGTGGGTGTTGTTCGTGAGATGATTCCTGATTACTTCCAAAACTGCTTTGCCCCAGTTGGGCGGTGTTCGTCTTGGCAACATGCCTTAGCACTTTGCGTGTTTGTTGGCAATTTTCAATTCAATTTTGACAACGTCCATGCACTCCCATGGGTTTCGCCGATTCTGATCTTCTATCTCAATTGTCAGAATCTTCAATTATTTTTATCCGTCTCTAGGTGGCTTGACGGCCTTGGGATTTGTCGTGTGGCGGTTTTGTGATTCTCTCGATCATCGTCGCCATTTGAAGTATTTGATGTTTGCCTGTTGAAGAGAAGAGACCTCATGAGTAAATGGCATGTATAATTGACTATTGGAGTCGATACAATTTACCCTTGAAAATTATCCTGCGGGAACCGGCATTTCTCCCTTTGGGTTATCTGTATGCAGGATATGTACATGATATACATGATGCATGTTAGGTATGCTTGCAACGAAAAATGAGTTCGTGCTTTTCACTCTATTCAGAGAAAGCATTTTTATCAGATGTGTCAATCTGCAAAACTTGAATTTTTCTTTTCAAGTGTTCTTTTCACGGAGATTTCTAAATGATGAGAAACTTCTTCAGGTTTTCTCAAAGGTTTTGTTCACAAATTGAGCCATTAGAATGCTCTTGAAAATATTTAGCCACAATGCATGTCTGAGATGCCATGAAAAGGGGTACTCCCTGTTTGTCATTGGAAAGCACTGCATCCTGAGTCCTCTGCTTTTGATCATCATCTGAGAGGAAAAGGAAGGAAGCATTATTCCCATATAGAAAAAACAATCATTTTGGAACGATACGTCCTTTTACCAAATGGATGGCTCCGCTTTAATTGAAACGACTATGGATTTACTATCCATGCTCTGGTCACTTCTGGCATCCAAGATGCTGGAAATTTTTCAGTGGTCCCATTCATTTTTGTCATCACCTGCAAGAATGGAAAACCATATCAACTCGTGAACCGGTCAATCCGATTTGGAACGGATACAACTTTTTCGACTTGGGGAGAGTCGATCCAAATTAGGTTGCCCCAGCTTCACGTTGTCTACTTAAGGCTCATCACAATAAATCCATCTTGTTTTTGCAAACCCAATGGGTGATGCCCGATGAAGGTGCACTCCTTTCCATCTTGTAGGGAAGGCAAGCTCCCTTTTGTTGGCCTTTAACCATCTTATCATGAGAGGAAGAGATATGAAATATTATGCCATTATCTGATTGAAAATCAATTAGGAATGACACGTCCTTATCCTTGATTCGGTTGCCCGGTCAAGAGGCATTTGCCCTCGTCAGTTGACTCTCCAAGGTGGTCCAGCGCTTTTCCATGCCATCCTGGTTCGTTTCAACTCGCGACTGATTTTTCACACAAGTTTTTGGATTTTGACTCATAAGCGGCGCTGAATGACCTTTTGGTTTCGAGGTGTACCAATCATTCACATACATACGCATGAGACCAGTGAGGTTTGACTCTAAGAATCAAGATAGGGTTTGGAACCTAAGGCCAAGGCTCCCACCTCGAGTTCTAGAAAAGGTAGATTCCATTGCACAACTATCGTTGCATTGGGACCCAATCCATAGTTCGAAATGAGCGGAATTGAAAAGTGGATTACCCCGTGTTTTTCCTCACGGAGATTCCATTTTCAATCCCTTCTATTGTTTTCCTATAGGCGGCGCCCGGGGTTTTAGGCGCGATTGTGTGTGTTCATGTGTTGTGAGTATCACAATGCAAGTCATGCACAACAGTTTATCAATCGGTGCTTCAAATCATCCATACAACATACATTCCTACGCCAACCTGCATAAGACAATGTTAATCACGGACTACACCCCTTATCTCTCCAATCTGCAAAAACATATAACACCTACCATGAGCGGACTTACCTCACCTTCAAGAGCGCCTGCAGGGTTAGAAAAATCACTCAGCGTTTTAATTACGGCCTAAGTCCACTTGAGGTCTAGAACCATAGGTTCTAGAACAAGGTCCCCAGCGGAGTCGCCAGCTGTCGCGACCCGTCCGGAGCGGACGCGGCTAATGGATTACCGATTGTGGGCCTTCCCCCGCACAAGGGTGCAGATCGCGGGCTTTGGATCGGCGCGGGCCCTCCCAGGCCCATACCAAATCGCGGCGGGAGTATTTTTCAAAGGGATTCGACGATAATAGTCGATCGCTTTCGACCTTAGTGTGGTCGTGGTGGCATGTGCAACTTGTGCATGCATTTGGAGTCGCCACCGGTCTTTCTTGGAGGGTAGACCGGAAACCTTATTGACCGATTGGGAGAGATCGATCAATTCTGCGGAACCAGAGATTTTGAGTTCGGGGACTTGGTTACGTTGATGTCATTACCAACGCCCTTTCGGTACCTAACGCGAGTGATTTTCCCTAACTAGGATTTCATGCAGGCGCAATTTTGGGTGAGGTAAGTCTGACTTTGCACATTAACCAGTTTAACATGCTCACGTAATCATAATAAATAAATAGATGCCAATCACATAAACATCTATCCTACGTGGTGATCATGGAATTATGATTTAATGGGTCTCGAGCCAATGAGACCACATTTAATCATTTTAATATTTTAATAACGGAGAGCCGCTCTTCGCTTCTTCTCGGTTTCTTGAACTCTTCAAGAATCGGGCCCCAAAGAGCTCGCCGACTTAAAAGGCTCCTCCACGTAATCCTCGTAGCATTTACATCAACAATTGACTATGCTAAAAATAAAGATTACATGAAAAATAAAAGGAGTACGCAGCCTCCATTTAATAATTACAACCCCAAATATATAAATAATCACCATACATTCATACATACATCAATCACATTGATTAGGGATTTTTTCCATGATCACCACCCTTCCACGTAAGTAATAAATTCACAATTTAAAACTTAGGAAGGCACAATAAAAATTCTACGTTGAATCATATTCAGAATTTTTACGTAAAATAAGATAGCCATAAATTTTCGATTCAAAATTGATTTAGTCTCAATTTTTGCTACGTTGATTAATTTATCATATAAAATAATCAACCTCCATTAGCCATGTAAGACGAACAATTCGTTAATACATATTGGCCATAGTATTGCAAAAATTGCAAAAAATCAATTAAATGCACGAAAACACCTAAGGATCGGCTCTGATACCACTGTTGGGATCCACGTAACACGTAGCGGAAATAAATAACAACCCATACATGTATCTCCAGAGGCGTACTTCGTGCATTTCAATCGAAAAAAATCACAAAGCCTCAAAGGGAGTAAATAGATTACCTCTCGTAGCGTGCTTGAACGGAGGTGTCGGTTCGATGTTCTTCGATCTCAGCCTCCACAAGTGTTAGGCATCTAGTTCGGACGCACCACCAATTGACGAACGGGGAGACGACGAATAACTCCACAACAATTGTGCTAGCAATATGCGGAATCAATATTCCGAACTTAGTATATTTTGCTCACTCAAGATTATGAGAATATAGAGAGTGTTTGTGTTCTTCTCTCTAAGCTCTCAAAAATTTGCACACTCTACAAAATGTCTCTCCCTCTTTCAAAACTCTTGCCATCCTTTTATAGCCAAAAATACCTTCCAATAAATTATATTTAAAAATAGCACTAACAATTATAAATTCTATCTAAAAATAGCACTCACAAATAAATGACATTTAAAAATAGCACTAACAATAGCACTCACAATTTATAATACAAAAATGCTATTTAAAAATAGCACTAACAATAGCACTCACAATTTATAATACAAAAATGTTATTTAAAAATAGCACTAACAATTATAAATTCTATCTAATAATAGCACTCACAATTTATGATAAATAAATGACATTTAAAAATAGCACTAACAATAGCACTCACAATTTATAATACAAAAATGCTATTTAAAAATAGCACTAACAATAGCACTCACAATTTATAATACAAAAATGTTATTTAAAAATAGCACTAACAATTATAAATTCTATCTAATAATAGCACTCACAATTTATGATAAATAAATGACATTTAAAAATAGCACTAACAATAGCACTCACAATTTATAATACAAAAATGCTATTTAAAAATAGCACTAACAATAGCACTCACAATTTATAATACAAAAATATTATTTAAAAATAGCACTAACAATAGCACTCACAATACAAAAATGCTATTAAAAAAGCATTAACAAAGGTGTTAAAAATAATAACCATTATTATTATTACAAGAGTTAAAGAGGTTACCAAACAGTACAAATACGCATAACGTATAAATACGTATGACGTATAAATACGTAGAGCATACGTATACATCCGTGAAACCGGGGACTAATTGAAACAAAAATGTGCAATTAAGCCCTTTTGGTAAAAATTGATTAAATTAGAGGGAAAATTGACCCAATTGCACTTCGAGACTTTAGAATCCAATGTCATAGCTTAGAAAAGTGAGAATTGAAAATTAAAAGACTCGAAAAGGAATTTTTTAGGCACGGTTCGGGTTTATGTTTGTGAAGGAACATAGTGATCCGAGCCGAATTTTTGAGACTTAAAGTGACACACTTGAATAGGAAATTAAAACAAAATTATTGAATATTTTTGTGTATTTTTCTGACCACGGATGGTATTTTTCTGATTTTTTTGGTATTTTTAATAATTAAATAAATTCGAAAAACTATTAAAAATTACGAAAAATATTTTTTGTTCAAAATTGGTTCTTGAGGCTAGGCCAAGGCTTCCAAAGTTGATTTTGTAATTTTATGATTTTGTTTGCTATTTTTAATTAATTTTTTAAAAAATGAAAATCACAATAATAGATTGGTCAAAAATCAGGTGTCAACACTACTGTTCTTACCCCGAGAAATAAGATTCTCTCTTTGGGCGGTCTCCATCCACTAGAAGACAAAGAATATAGGGAACAATTCTTTCATCAAATCCCTGCATCTCTTCCTCTTTTATTATCATTTATTTTCTTTTCTTTCATGATTTGTTCTTGGATGGACTCCACTTGCAGGAAAGGATTATCGTTCATGGCAGAAGAGTAGAGAACATTGACTCGACACTCATGGCTGCATGTGTTACATAAGAGACACATCCGACAAATGAAGGAAAGGCCAAAAAAATTATCCCCCCACGCTAAAGGCCCTCTTTTGGCTGAGAACCCCTTTCGTCCGAAGCAACACTGTGCAGCCGCCGTGCTCCACCATGCATTACCTTCATCGTCCAGCTTTGCCGATTTTTAGCAAAAATAGTACCAACATGTTGAAGATTTTCCACTGCAACAATTGTTTGTTTGCCGCTCTATTTTCACTTTGTTTTGCAGACTAATTTGTGCGCTAGTGACCCATGGATGAAGCTACAAAATTTTCACGATACAGCCCCGATGCCAGGATAGTCTAGTGTGTCAGATCATATCTTGTTGATCACCTACAGGCGAGCACTTCGTTGCCGACCCAGTCAACACTTGTCCGAGCCAATGAAGCCTCGCACCGAGAAACCGACAGTCCAAGGGCATCTCCCACTACCCCAAGGACGACAGTCAAAAGAGATATTGAAAAAAGGCTAAGTGATTGATTTGTTTCCTCATGGATTGTTTTTTTTTTTTTTTTCGATGAACACATGGTGGGAATTTTGGTTGACTTATTTCATGCAAATACAATATTAGTTTTTGGCAGAGAGGTCTGGGAGAATTTTGACGCATGGTGACCATGCGTGCGAATTCTCATTGCTGGACTTTACTGAAGGCAACTATTCGGCAAAGATGAGTTTCAAGTTCCCCATTGGCGCTTTAGCAATACCTCCGACAATCCTTCCCTATGACCAGTAAACGTGCGACCAGCTGAAGTCATCCGTCGTGAGCAGGTGCCTTCGCTTATCCGTGCTCAAGCATCTTTGCAAGCCCGAACGATGACCGCCGTCTGTCCATCATGAGTCTCCCTATCGAACCGATCCACACGTTTGGTCGTCAAGTTTTCGAGCAAGTTCAAATTAAGAAGGCTATAATCAGAGGGTATATTTTCTTATCTACAAGAATATTTACTTGCTTATTTGATTATAGCATATCTTGTCATATCTCACATTGCATCGAAGTGGATATCTTTTTCAAAATACAAGTTGTTTAGGAAAATTTCCTTTCCTAATCGAGAACGTCCACCTTTAAGATTATTGGTGGAATACTCGATCGGGCAAGAATTTGGATTCAATCGTTAATCGTAAGATTAGGAATTAAAGAATGACTCAAATATTCGCGAAATATTTCAAAACTTGATTGATGTATCTACTTTCTGGATTGACATTGATTGTCATATTCACTTTCCTCATTTGATTTGATTTGCTTGATTGACGTATTTTTTAGAATATATATGTTGCATGATGTAATCCCGAAAATTCTAAAAATTGCATTCATTCATTTCCATAGTTGAAAATTGCATATCTTTTAAAAATAGCATCATGTAGATAATTGCATATCCAATCCCTCTTGTAAAATGTTTAGATTAGATTGCATTTTAGGATAGAAATTGCATGTTTAAGTAGAATTTCATGTCTAAAATAATTCGTCTTAATATATTAGGGTTTAGGCCAATTTAAACTCTAAAATATGCAAGATAAGCATTGTTTTGGCATACTTCTATTTTAGGAAATAATTTCATCCAAAAATTAAAAAAAAATCATTTTTTGCCATGTCATCTTTGCCACGTCATCCATGCCATGTCATTCATCTTTGCCATGTCATGTTAAATTGTATTTTAGCTTCAATTTCATATTAGAATTGCGTGTCTAGATTTTAATTAATTTACGTGTCACGTAGTTAATTTAATTAAATTATGGTCTCATTTGTGCATTTGTTTAATTTGCATGTCATCTAGTTTAGTCTTGCATTTAATCCATGTCATTGCATCCTAGAATAATTTCATGCATCACATGTAGTATAATCCTTCATGCATTCATAAAAAAAATTGAAAATTAAAAAAGAAACAATGTTTTGTGTGGCGCATGCTCCCTTGATTATATTAATTTCTAGATGTTCCATTAATTGATTGTGCACCCGCATGATAACCTTTGTTAGTGACTTTGGTTAAAATCAATTAATGTTGCCTTCTCAAATGATTTTTCATGAAATAAAATGGTACCGAAATGGCGTTAGAGTAATCTAACGTAATCAAGTCCCTGAATTCTTAATCTCTAGTTCGTAGAAATAAAATAGTTCTCCCGCTATTTTATTTAGGTTTCTAATCGACCTACCATAAATGATTAGTGGCGACTCCAAATTCAAAATACATTGCATATTAATCAATTGAACCTTAAGTTGCGATTTGGTATGGACTTGTGAGAGTTCGAGTTAGGTTAGTTAAATAATTAACCTGATAATTCATTAGCCTAGAAATTTATTTTTAGGTCGTGACAAGACAGCTTGAGCTCTGTTGATTGAGAGTCATGTGCCTAAAAAATTTTGGGATAATGCTGTGATTTTAGCTATCCATCTTCTCAATCGGATGCCGTCTAAAGTGTTAAATTTCCAGATACCATTGCAGACCTTGTCTACATATGTTCCTTTACCATCTATCCTAACCATTCATCCTCGAGTGTTTAGGTGTGTTGCATTTGTTCACATTTCGAAGAATCAGAGGACAAAACTTGATCCCTGTACACTGCGATGCTTGTTCTGGGGGTATGGCACACATCAAAGGGGGTATCGTTTCCATGACCCTTCTAGCCGGCGAACCTATATCACTATGGATGTCTCATTTGTTGAAGCTTAATTTTTTTATCCGGATTCCAATTCTTCCTTTCAGGGGGAGACATAGATAGAAAGGATGAATTGATGAGAGTTTTATGGTGGCTTAGGCTGCGTATGGTAGCGTTTCTGTTCCAGGGAGCATTTTTTGAACAGAAACATTTTTTTGTGTTTCTGTTCAAAATTATGATTTTTAGGAAAAAAACGCGTTTGGTAATTTAAAAAAAAAAACACTTTTTTCAGTCGCCGACCGGAGGTGGGCGGCGGCCGGCGACCGGCGGCGGCGGCGGGCGACAATCGGCGGCGGCGGGCGACGACGACCGGCGGCGGCGGGCGACCGGCGGCGGCGGACGCGGGCGGCGGGCGCCCGGCGGCCGGCGACAACGGCCGGAGACCGGCGGCCGGCGACGGCGACAGCGGCCGGAGACCAGCGACGGCGACGGCGGCCGGAAACCGGCGACCGGCGGCCGGCAACGGCGGCGGCGGCCGGAAACCGGCGACCGGCGGCCGGCGACGGCGACGGCGACCGGCGACGGCGGCCGGCGACCGTCAACGGTCGGCTTTTAGCAAGGCGGCGAGTGGTAATCGCGTCGGCGACGATGGATGGTGGTTTCAAAAGTGTTCCAAAAAGTGTTCCCAAATCCCAGAAGCAAGTTTTTTTTGTTCCTTCAAAAGTGTTCTTTGGCACAAAAGTGTTCCGCGGAACACTTTCGGAACATTTTTGAACCATACGCGTTTCTGCTCCAAAAGTGTTCCCGGAACACTTTTGGAACAGAAACAGTTTCCCCAGCCACCATCCATACGCAGCCTTAAGTACACCCCAAGTGCCATAAGTTGTGTACGGCACTCATTTCAGTGCCAAAAGTTTCAAATCGATCACTTTAGTGCTATGTTTTTGTAACTTAGATCACTTAAGTGCCAACTTCTTTTAAAAACGATCACTTTAGTGCCAACTCCGATTTAAGCTGACGTGGCTCGCCGAAAATCTGACAAGTGTATTTTTTATTATTATTTGAGCTGACGTGGCTCATCGGACTTGGCACTGAAGTGATCATTTTTAAAAGAAATTGGCACTTAAGTGATCGAAGCTACAAAAATTTAGCACTTTGAAAGTTTTAGCACTAAAGTGATCAAAGTTACAAAAACTAGCACTAAAGTGATCTATTTGAAAGTTTTAGCACTAAAGTGATCAAAGTTACAAAAACTTAGCACTAAAGTGATCGATTTGAAAGTTTTGGCACTAAAGTGAGTGTCATACACAACTTATAGCACTTAAGGTGTACTTAACCCGTTTTCTGGTAGTATATTATCCAAATGAGTAGAGAAGGTATGGTCTAAGAAGGCATCATCTAAGAGGGAGCCATCATCTGAGGGAGTGGAGAATGCATCATCTAAGAAGGTATCATCTGAAAAGGCATCATCGGAGGAGGTATCGTCTGAGAAAGCATCATCTGAGGGGGAACCATCATCTGAGGGGGTATCGTCCAAGGCTGTGCAAATCCAACTCCTACATGAGCAGAATCATGAAGAACAGCTTCTCTCTTCTCCAGTACCCGACCCGACTTTTGAGAATATTCCTGAGGTAATCTCTCATATTCTTTATTGTGTCTTTGATGAGCCTAATACTTCTATGAGATATAAATTACCTCCTAGGCACAATCGAGGCAAGCCCCCAAATAGATATTCACCGGATGCTGAAGAGAAGATATTTATATATCTCATTGTAAATTATGTGCCAACCAAAAGGTTGTCAGACTCATTAAAGGCATTTGTATTGAACGTTTCTACAGTTCATATTACAAAAGGGGTGCATGATGCTCTAAAGGATCCCAAATGGGTTCAAGCGATGGAGGATGAGATGGCTGCTTTGGAGAAAAATAAGACTTGGAAGCTAGTGAATTTACTCAAGGAAAAGAAGACTGTGAGATGTAAGTGGGTCTTTTTTGTGAAGTACAAAGCAGATGGATTCATTAAAAGATACAAGGCAAGACTGGTGGTGAAAGGGTATACGCAAACTTGTGAGGTTGACTATCAGGAGACATTTTTTTTTTCTGTTGCTAAACTTAATACTGTGCAAGTCTTATTGTCTTTTGCCGCTAATTTAGACTGGCTATTACACCAATACAATGTCAAGAATGCATTTCTTCATGGTGATCTTGAAGAAGAGATTTATATGGATATTCCACCAGGTTATAATTCATCATTACAAGCTAAGACGGTGCGTAAGTTAAAACGATCATTGTATGGTCTGAAGCAGTCTCCACGAGTGTGGTTTGGCCCATTTACTTTGGCGATGAGGATATATGGATATTTCCAAAGTGGCTCGGATCACACATTGTTTCTGAAATGACATCAAGGGAAGGAGACAATGTTGATTATCTATGTTGATGATATGATTATTACTTGAGATGATCTGATAGAAATATCTAAGCTCTAAAAGAAACTTTCTGAGGAGTTTGAGATGAAAAATCTTGGGGAATTAAAATACTTCCTATGTATTGAAGTAGCAAGGTCGACAAGGGGAATATTTCTCTTACAAAGGAAGTATGAGCTAGATTTATTGGTAGCGGTAGGAATGTTAGATTGCAAACCTGCAGACACGCCAATTATTCAGAACCATAGACTTATGGAGTATCCAGATCAAGTGCCAACGAATAAAGAAAGATATCAAATGTTAGTTGGCAAACATATTTTTCTATCGCATACGCGTCTTGACATTGCATATACGTTGAGTATTATTAGCCAATTCATGCATGCCCTGAGTGAAGATCATATGAATGCAGTGCTCCGTATACTTCGCTACTTGAAGTCTTCTCTTGGGTGAGGTATGAGATTCTTGAAAATGGATCACTTGAGATCGATGGGTCTACTTATGTAGACTGGGCCGGAAGTGTCTATGATCGGAGATCAACATCAGGATACTTTACTTTCGTGGGGGGAAACTTAGTTACTTAGAGAAGCAAGAAACAGAACGTGGTGTCATTATCAAGTACATAGGCCAAATTTAGAGGGATGACCAAAGGGTTGTGTGAGTTTCTATGGCTAAAGAAATTAATGTCAGAAATTGGGTTCACTCCAAGAGCCGAGATAAAGTTGTTTTGTGATAACAAAGCAGCAATTGACATCTCACATAATCCAGTTGAGCATGACCGTACCAAACATGTTGAAATGGACTGTCATTTTATCAAGCAAATCTTGGATAACAAAGTGATTTGATTTCCATTTGCTCGATCTGAAGATTAATTGGCAGATATTTTGACGAAGGCGGTATCAAGTAAGATCTTCTACAACTCATTTGGCAAGCTGTGCATTCACGACATCTATGCACCAACTTAAGGGGAGTGTTAGAATGAGTTGTAAAAAATCTGTATGAGTTGTAATTAGGGAGATTGAAGGATTGTAATTAGTTAGATTAGAGGATATACCTTTTAGGATTCTTTCCTTTATTTGTATATAAACACCTCTAGATCTTTGTAAAAGATATGAAGAAGATATACAGAAAATTGAGGAATACGTTTCTTCCTCCAAATCTCTTTGTGTTAACAAGTTCATATCGCCCTTACAAAGGCTAATTAGATAAAAAGAGATACTTTAGATGCTAAAGCTATTTACTCTCTATATTGTTCATTATCTCCTTCTGAATTTAAACGTGGGTTGAATGTGATTTAGTAAAGAAAATATGGGACAAACTGTTGTGGAAATTCTCCTATATTTTGATTCTGACAAAACCTTCAAAAGATATTGTTTAATGAAATGTGATGCAGGAAGAATGTGTAAGCAGCAGGTTAAGTGATTCCAATTCTGTCGCGCTGATTGAGGGTTAGATGGAAGTACTTCTGGCGAAGGGTCAGATGGAAGTGCTTCTGACTAAGGGTCAGATGGAAGTGCTTCTGACGAAGGATCAGATGAAAGCGCTTCTGACCGAGGGTCAGATGGAAGTGCTCCTGACGATCCAAACAGTGACGGATGGATCACATCAAATCTCCGTATTACCATTTCATGCCAACTGATCAAATTTCTCTTAGACAAATCTGAAGAAAGATCAGTTCCTGCATTTTACAAAACACGAAGACCCACGTATGGCAGGTTTCCGATCAAGGCAAGTGATATTCAATTATCCTGATATCCCATCTTGTCAATTAAGGGATTTTCTATAATAGGATATCATCTTCTAAGGAATATATCCTCGGGAATCAACTCAAACTTATCACACTTATGGAAGCTGGAGATTCAGTTGTATAGGCGACTGAATCAGAAGGGTTCAATGTCTTACCCAACGGTCTACATATCTTCTGAAGATACAGTCTCGTTCAATCACGATTGATGACGTCCAATCAAGGATTGAAGAGCGATCCATTGGCTGGAATCCAACGGCTAGTTCGGAAGCAGGGGAGTATAAAAGAAGAATAATGTTTGACTAGAGCGGAAGAGTGCGAACAACAATCCAAAGTGCAAGAATAGTTTGAGTTTCATCTAAGAGAGTATTCTGAGTACTCAAAATCCTTCACTGTGAAAATCTGTGTGAGATGGAAACAAAACACTTGAGTGATTGTAATCTTCTTGATTCTTCATAGTGAAATCCAGCCAATCGGCTGTCATCGTGGGAGAGTGGACGTAGGCTTGATCTAAGCCGAACCACTATAAATATCGTGTGCAATATCCTCTTCTCTAAACTCTTACCTTTGTGTTTAGATTTTCTGCACACTGTTATACTGCTTTTGTTCCTAATCGTACACTGAACTTTATTCATTCCGCAAGAAATTTCAATTATGTTCAGAATCTCCTATTCACCCCATTCTAGGAGATATTGCTAGTTACATCAATTGGTATCAGAGCAGGTTGCTCATTTTACGAAGTGTTTATTGACTTCAGAGTTAACGATCTACTATGTCTAGCAATCACTCTTCAGGAACAAGCGATTCGCACTTTGCCAACAAGCCTCCATACTTTGATGGAAATGATTACAATATGTGGAGTAACAAGATGAAGTGGTTCTTCAAAGTCTATGATGATCTGATGTGGGATGTCGTTACAAATGGAATAGTTCCTGCAAATACTACAAATCCAACCTCTGCTGACGGAGTAAATACTGTCACAACAATGACTGATGCTGAAAAGGCTAAAAGAAAAGGCCTTGATTCTAAAGCTGTCAATGCTCTTTTTTGTGCCTTATCTACTCCTCTTTATAATCGTGTCTCAGAGGAAGAATCATCTAAGGCAATATGGGATAGACTTCATGTTACCTTTCAAGGAACAAATCGTGTGAAAGAAACAAAGCTCGGTATTTTACTGAGTGACTATGAAGCATTTGAAATGAAGCCTGATGAATCTATTGCAGATATGATAGACAGGTTTCAGACTTTGGCAAGTGGACTTGCAAGACAAGGTGCACCTATTGCTGAACCAATGCAAGTCAGGAAGATACTACGTGGACTCACAGATGATTGGAATTACATCAAGCCATCAATTCAAGAATGCCAAACAATTAGACCACTCTCGGTGGATGAGCTAGTCGACACTTTGCAATCCTATGAAACAGAACTAGCAAACAAAAAGGGAGAACAGAAAGATGAGGATGATGAAGAATTAGCCCTCATGGTCAAGAAATTTAGGAAGATGGCTCGGAAAGGCAGAAACATCAAAGGAAAGAAACCTTGGAAGAAGAGTGATGTAAAAATATCAAGCAACGACTCACAAGATAGCAAAGACGTGATTTGCTTCCACTGTAAGAAAGCAGGACATATCAAACCGAACTGCCCAATTTTGAAGAAGGACAAACTCAAGTATGAGAAGTACAAGAAGGCTCTAAAGGTAGAAACTTTAAGTGATTCTGATGAAAGCGAAAATGATTATGCAAATATCTGTCTCATGGCCGAATCAGACTCAAGTTCAGATTCAGAAACTGAGGTATGTTCATCTGAACTCCTTGATGAAGTTATTGAATATATTGATGAATTGTGTAGAAACTACAAAGAAGCTCTTGAAAAAGTTTCTTGTTTGAAAAAGGAAAATGCTTCTTTAAAACAACAGAATTTGTCCCAAGAAGAAAAAATTGCTTTTCTACAACAAGAGTTTCACCAGATGAAAGAAAATCATGATTTAGTTTCAAAAGAAAATGCTTCCTTGAAAGAAAAAATTTCTACTATATCAAAAAGATTTTCACAAAGCTTAGTAACTCTGAATAGCATTATTTCAAAACAAATACCCTTCAATGATCGATCTGGGTTAGGTTTTAAAAAGGAAAGTAGCCAAAGAAATATCTTTAAAACTGAATTTCGAAAATCAACGTTTTCCGATTACAAGCATCATTTTCATAAGCATTTTACTAGATCCTACATTCGACAACCTTGTGTGAATTGTGGTGATCCTGGCCATACTAAGGATTACTGCAAGAAAATTTGGAGACCTATTAAAAGGTCAAAATATACTAACACAGAAGGACCCAAGAAAACATGGGTACCAAAGAAACAGTAAGTTGGTTATCTATTTCAGGTACCAAAGAGAAGGAAGAACAAGTGGTTTCTGGATAGTGGTTGTTCAAGTCACATGACTGGAAATCCATATGTATTTATATCCTTCTCAGATTGTGATGGAAGAAGCGTGTCGTTTGGAGGAAAGAACAAGGGAAAAGTGATCGGGAAAGGAAATGTAAAAATTGAAAATCTGACCGTTAAAGATGTCTCTCTAGTCAAAGGATTGATCTACAACTTGATTTATGTAAGTCAACTCTGTGACTCTTGATATGATATTCGATTCCAAGATCTAAAATGCACAGGTATGAGCAAGGATAAGAAGCAATCCTTCACGGGACGAAGGCATGGGAACATTTATCTTTTAGACATTAATGCTGACTGTGAACATGCTAAATGTCTTATTTCTGTTAAGGATGAATCTGATCTTTGGCACAGAAAGTTAGGTCATATTAGTGTAAAACATATTTCAAAGCTTTCCAAGAAGGGACTTGTTCGAGGACTACCTCAAACAAAATTTGAGAAAAGTGGACTATGTCATGCATGCACACTGGGTAAGCAGGTAAGAAGTTCTTTTAAATCCTTAAATCAAGTTTCCACTAAGCGTTGTCTGCAGCTACTTCATATGGATATCTTCGGACCTAATAGAACTCTAAGCATTGGAGGTAAGAAATATTGCCTTGTCATAGTTGATGACTTCTCTAGATTTACATGGGTTTCATTTCTTGCTCACAAAAACGAAGCTTTCATATCCTTCTCAAAATTTGCTAAAAGAATTCAAAATGAAAAGGGTTACACTATTTCTAGTTTGAGAACGGATCATGGGGGAGAGTTTGAGAATCAAAGTTTCTCAGATTTTTGCACTAAGTTCAGAATTCAGCATAACTTCTCTGCACCTTATACTCCACAACAAAATGGGGTTGTAGAAAGGAAAAACAGATCGTTGCAAGAAATGGCCAAAACTCTTCTTATAGAAAGTAAAATTGCCTCTAACTTTTGGGCTGAGGCCGTTTCAACAGCATGTTATATCTTAAATCGAATTTCCCTCAGACCTTTTTCTGAGAAAACTCCCTATGAATTTTTCAAAGAAAGAAAGCCTGATGTTGCATACCTTCATGTATTCGGTTGCAAATGATTTATTCTAAAGAATGCTAATGATCGAGTTGGAAAGTTTGATGAAAGATCAGATGAAGGAATTTTCTTGGGATATTCAACAACAAGCAAAGCCTACAGAGTCTACAACAAGAACACTCGTATTGTTGAGGAATCAGTAAACATCAAGTTCGATGAAAGCAACCAGGATGATGAGCCTGAATCCATTCAAATGCATACACTTCATCAAGTCACGAACTCACCAGTAGAATCAGATGTGAATACGAGTTCGGAGAATGTTCAGAAGGAAACTTCCTCAGCTGAAGAAAGACCAGAAGATGATCAGAATGAATCCACAATATCCTCAAATGATGGCCTTGACAAAAACTGGAAGCATAAGTCAAGTCATTCAAAGGAACTTATTATAGGCAGCATAAATGATGGCGTAAAAACAAGATCCAAGTTCAAGCAAGCAATGAGCAACATCGCCTTGGTATGTGAATTGGAGCCAAAAAGGATTGAAGATGCATTAGCAGATGAAAACTGGATAAATGCAATGCAGGAAGAGCTACATCAGTTCAAAGTCAACAATGTTTGGGAACTAGTCAATCGTCCCAAAAATCGTCCAGTAATTGGAACAAAATGGGTATTCAGAAATAAACTTGATGACAAAGGAAAAGTTGTGAGAAACAAAGCTAGACTTGTAGCAAAAGGATATTCTCAAGAAGAAGGAATAGACTATGATGAAACCTACGCACCGGTTGCCAGGTTAGAAGCCATTAGGCTACTTCTTGCTTATGCTTGTTACAATGACTTCAACATTTTTCAAATGGACGTGAAAAGTGCCTTTCTAAACGGCTACATCAAAGAAGAGGTATATATTGAACAACCTCCTGGCTTCGAAGAACCTAAAGAAAAGGATCTGGTATATGTCTTAAAAAAGGCACTCTATGGATTGAAACAAGCACCCCGCGCCTGATATGAAAGGTTAAGTAACTTTTTATCTCAACACAGCTTCACTAAAGGTAATGTAGACACCACTCTTTTTATTCAAAGAAAAGGTAAAGATATCCTTTTAGTTCAAATTTATGTTGATGATATTATATTCGGCTCCTCTAATGAACTTCTCTGCAAGAAATTCTCTAAAACAATGCAGGATGAATTTGAGATGAGTATGATGGGAGAATTACGGTTCTTTCTTGGTCTTCAAATTCATCAATCTCAGAAAGGAACCTTCATATTTCAAGAGAAGTATGCATTGGAAATAGTGAAGAAGTTTGGTATGGAGAATGGCAAGAAGACAGAAACTCCTATGTCTCACTCTTCCAAATTAGATAAAAATGAAGATAGAAAAGAAGTTGATCCCAAACTATATCAGAGTATGATTGGATCATTACTCTATCCCACAGCTTCAAGACCCGACATACTATACAGTGTCTGCTTATGTGCAAGATTTCAGTCAAGTCCAAGAGAATCACACCTATCAGCAGTCAAGAGAATAATCAAATACATATGGACTTATCCCAACTATGGTTTGTGGTATTCTAAATCTTCTGATTTTATACTAAAGGGATATTCAGATGCAGATCTTGCTGGTTGCAAAATTGATAGAAAAAGTACATCTGGAACCTGTCAGCTCATGGGAAACATGCTTGTCTCATGGTATTCAAAGAAGCAAAATACAGTGTCACTCAGTACAGCTGAAGCAGAATACGTATCTCTTGGAAGTTGCTGCACTCAAGTACTTTGGCTAAAACAACAGCTCAAAGACTATGGTGTTGAAGAATCAACTGTGGAAATCCTATGTGACAACACAAGTGCCATAAATCTCACAAAGAATCCTGTACTTCACTCAAGAACAAAGCATATTGAGATCAAGTATCACTTCATACGTGATCATGTTCAAAACCGTGATGTCAACATTCAATACATTGATACGAAAAATCAACTTGCAGATATTTTCACTAAACCACTTGATAAACAGAGTTTTAATTTTATCAGAAATGAATTATCCATTATTAACCTTCCTTCTTAAGTATACCTTAGAACATGGTACGTCAGAAGGAGAGTCAGAAGGAGCGTCAGAAGGAGAGTCAGAAGGAACGTCAGAAGGAGAGTCAGAAGGAGCGTCAGAAGGAGAGTCAAAAGGAACGTCAGGGAGCGTCAGAAGGAGAGTCAGAAGGAACGTCAGAAGGAGAGTCAGAAGGAACGATAGAATGAGAGTCAGAAGGAACGTCAAAAGGAGAGTCAGAAGGAACGTCAGAAGGAGCGTCGGTAGAAGCATCAGAAGGAGCATTAAAAGGGACGTCAAAAAGTCGCGTAAGGAAAAATTCACACTTTCTTTTAAAAAAAGGTCAGTTATCTCTAAAAGCTATCTTTTAGGTAAGTTCCTCATATGAATAGATATATCCTAATATCTGATTGACCGTGAATTTTTTTTCTTTTTAAATCAAAATTCTCTTTTGTGTTTCCAAAAATAACCGCCTCTTTTATAAAAACGCTGAACCGTCACCTCTGTTCTCTCACTTTCAAAATTCTCTCAAATCAAAACCCTAAAACCGTGTTGAAAATCTCTCGTTCTCGATTTCTTCCTCAAAGCAACACTCTTTCATTCAAAATTTCAAACTTTCTACGCATCAATGGCTCCAAAACCAACCTTTGACCCAAAGAAGACGCCTCAGTCGAAGAGGAAGTTCTCTGCCTCAACTGCAAGCGGCGCGGAACTCACAGAAACCCAAATCAACGAACAACGAGAAGCACTCCGCTTGACAAAAGGTCTATCTCTGTCTGCCTTTGAAGGAAAAGAATCTATGGCTCATTCTATTAAGCCAATGTATGATAGGATCAAGGCCGTGGGAGATTTTGGCAACGAACTTAGAAAACTGCTGAACACTCACCATTCCGATAGTGAGGGTGAACTTTTGGAGTTTCTTAGCTTGCCTGGAAAAATCGTTGAACCACTTGCTGTAGAAAAACTTGCATCTGTCTCTAGAAAAGGAAAGGAGAAAGTGGCAGAGACAAGTTCGAAGCGAAGACGATCCCCAATTAGACCTGGCGGTACGAAGGCAAAGGTGGAAGATGATGATGACATTCTGTTCAATGACTTTGTGAAAAATATAGGCTTTAATTTGGATAAAAGCTTTCCTGATCCCCTGTTCCAGAATCAGGCTCACAAAGAAAGGTTTGAATCAATGAAACCGAGAGGTATTATACCTCAAAGGGTATTTGAGTTACGGTACTTTGACAGTAATGGCATCTATCTGAGGATGCATCTAGAAAAAGTGAAGATAGATCAGTTTGTAACTAGGAGAGGCTACACTTTTCCTGATTTGGTAGCTTACTTCTATTCAAATCTTCAGTTTGTCAACTTCAACTCTCTGGCTTTCACAGTCAAAAGAAAGCAGTATTTTCTGACTGTTGATGAATTGGCTGCAATCATGGGAACCAGAAATGGAGATTTCAAACCCTTAGATATCACTGCAGGTGAAGCTTTCTGCTTGCTGACTGGCAAATCGAGTTTCTCAAGGGAATCCAAGTCATACATTGCCTACACAGACTTTCCCCTGAAACATATCATGATGCACAAAGTGATCATCGAATGTCTCAGACCCAAGGCAGCATCAAAGACATATATATCAAAGTATGAGGCAAAGCTGTTATGGGGAATCTTGACAGGACAGAGGATTTCCCTTGCTCATACAGTCCTATTGCACATGTACAGATCAGCTCTCAAGCCAAAGGGCCAACTTCCTTATGCCGCCTTGATATTCAAAATAATCAACTTTTTTAAGATTGATGGTTTAGGTGCCTTTGTCGAGCAAGAAATTCCTCTAATGACTGTTGGAGAAATTATGGTAACAAAGATGGGGTACAAGATGACCCCGCTGGATGGAGAATAAAGAACAATGAACCAGTCATTGTGGACTTCGAGGAAGAGTCCAAGCAGAAATCTCCAATGAAGAGAAAAGTCATGGCTGTTAAGGGACAACAATCAGACAGTCCTAATGATAAGGACTCAGAAGCAAGTGAGGAAGAAACAGGGGAATATGATTCTGAAGCCACTCAATCTCCAGGTGGATCAGATGCAGATGGTAAGTCCGAAAATCAAAGTGCTGAAGGAGATGAGGAAGAAGGAGATGAAACAGGAATACAACCACAAGAAAAAGTTATGTATCCCTGTGATCTGACTGAGGAAGAATTCCTCACAATGTGGGATGAGGAGCAAGCTGCACGAATTGAAGATGACACAGAGTATAACATCACAAATGTCAACTGTGATCATGAGCAACTGCTAGCACAAGTTCTAGCAACGTTGGGGTCAAAAGAACAGGAGGAAGAACAAGATGACATTGGAGCTTACTCTGTCTCTTCCACCAGAGGAACTCTTCATAAAGATGCTGCAAGTCTAGCTTCAGCATTTGCACGAGAAGATCAGCTGTCCAGTGCACAGTCCATTCCAATGACATTGATGAAGAAATAGTCTCCGTGCCAAGCTCAAACACAAAAGGGAAACGGGCTATAAATCATGGGGAGAAAGAGCTTGTGCCTGTTACATCAAATGTTTTCTCTCACTGAAGTCCAAGCCTCTCAAGCTTTCACCAAGGCACAAATTGAGGGGGAGACTCACAAACCTGCACCTTCACAACCACAAGTGGAACTTCAAGTGCTTTTTGAAAATCTCCAAAATACTCTTCTTTAGACGATGGCTGCCATGGAAACAAAATTTGATCAGCAAATGCAGGCTTTTGAATAGACGACAGATAAGAAGCTGCAGGGTTTGACTAGTCAGGTGACTAAGCTGGAAAAGTCCATTGATCCCTATGGGAGAATGTTTTGTGATGAGATAGCCAACCTGCCTACATACACACTGGTCAGAACGGACAGAACAGCTTCAAACATGCCCTCTTCTCAAGCTGTCAGAGACCATGCTCAGATGATGGGAAGAAGCTTTGCAGGACCTTCCCTAGGGGAGGCTGATACTGAGCCTGAAGATCATCCATCTTCTTAAAAACTCACCTACTTTTTCCCTTTTTCATTTTCTAGAACGCGTCATTATTTCAAGCATTTTTTTTATACATATTTCTTTCTGATGTTGACAAAAATGGGGAGAAGTTGAAATTACTTTTATGCAGTCTCAATAGATTATCTCTAATTATATTTCAATTTAGAGGAAAGGAGGAGAAGACTTAATCTACCGTTTTGCAGGACAATCTACTAAGAAGTTTAGTTTTGTGCAGGATTATTGCAGGATAATCTTACTCTGATCATGCTCTCCTATGAGAACACTTTCATTACAGAATCTCTAATGATGATTACCTGCAGGAGCAAATGTGATGGCTACTCATTTTTATTATATTATCACTGGTTAAATTTTCCTTTAAATTTGCAACTGGAGAAGTTTTGTCACCATCAAAAAGGGGGAGATTGTTGTGGAAATTCTCCTATATTTTGATTCTGACAAAACCTTCAAAAGATATTGTTTAATGAAATGTGATGCAGGAAGAATGTGTAAGCAGCAGGTTGAGTGATTCCAATTCTGTCGCGCTGACTGAGGGTCAGATGGAAGTGCTTCTGGCGAAGGGTCAGATGGAACTGCTTCTGGCGAAGGGTCAGATGGAAGTGCTTCTGACTAAGGGTCAGATGGAAGTGCTTCTGACGAAGGATCAGATGAAAGCGCTTCTGACCGAGGGTCAGATGGAAGTGCTCCTGACGATCCAAACAGTGACAGATGGATCACATCAAATCTCCGTATTACCATTCCATGCCAACTGATCAAATTTCTCTTAGACAAATCTGAAGAAAGATCAGTTCTTGCATTTTACAAAACACGAAGACCCACGTATGGCAGGTTTCCGATCAAGGCAAGTGATATTCAATTATCCCGATATCCCATCTTGTCAATTAAGGGACTTTCTATAATAGGATATCATCTTCTAAGGAATATATCCTCAGGAATCAACTCAAACTTATCACACTTATGGAAGCTGGAGATTCAGTTGTATGGGAGACTGAATCAGAAGGGTTCAAGGTCTTACCCAACGGTCTACATATCTTCTGAAGATACAGTCTCGTTCAATCACGATTGATGACGTCTAATCAAGGATTGAAGAGCGATCCATTGGCTGGAATCCAACGGCTAGTTCGGAAGCATGGGAGTATAAAAGAAGAATAATGTTTGACTAGAGCGGAAGAGTGCGAACAACAATCCAAAGTGCAAGAATAATTTGAGTTACATCTAAGAGAGTATTCTGAGTACTCAAAATCCTTCACTGTGAAAATCTGTGTGAGAAGGAAACAAAACACTTGAGTGATTGCAATCTCCTTGATTCTTCATAGTGAAATCCAGCCAATCGGCTGTCATCGTGGGAGAGTGGACGTAGGCTTGATCTCAGCCGAACCACTATAAATATCGTGTGCAATATCCTCTTCTCTAAACTCTTACCTTTGTGTTTAGATTTTCTGCACACTGTTATACTGCTTTTGTTCCTAATCGTACACTGAATTTATTCATTCCGCAAGAAATTTCAATTGTGTTCAGAATCTCCTATTCACCCCCCTCTAGGAGATATTGCTAGTTACATCACAAACTACATGTGAATTATGAGGAAACATATTAGCGGTTATCTGTGGAGGCGGGTGTGATTGCCCGCATAGGCGCAGACCGTAAGTCCTATGTTCCATCATCTCCCACTCGCCCATGTAGGGCAAACAGCTCATACATGTCCACAGAGGACTAATAACTCTCACTTGTCCACAGAGGACCAAGCATAACTCTCTTTATATCTACAAAGTTCATATTGACAAATAATCCGTGCGACCAGCATACACTGAGAGTTCGTTGTCACACATCCATTGTGAGTATATGACAGCTCAAATGGACATAATCAAAAGTATATTTCCGTATGATTGTACCATAGATCTATCAGTCACATACATAACTCTCTCTAAATCTCATTTCAGCATGATATGTTATATTCACAATTATGATCATACTAAATAATCATAACCGGCCGGTCTGTGAACATAAATCTATTATATGACTCAAAAAACTCGAAATCGATCTTCCTCTTCCATTAGACCTCTCAATCTCAGTTCAGCTCGCTTTTCTAGAAGTGTCCCTTTTAGATCAGATCAATTTCATGACTATAGGCAACACCCTAAGATAGCGAACACTAAATAGAAATCTTGAGAATAACGAAGAGTCATAAGGGCACAAAATGAGGAATTTTTATCCTCGAGAGTCTCACACGGCATAGAAAAAGTTGAGATCATAACTTTTACCAACTCTCATTGGTCGATAATGCATACGTAATATGAAGTACGTATTACGGTATTTTCTCCTTCCCCATGAAGCGTATGTCTTTCTATTTTAATACCGTACAGATGATCACTTAGACATACTCAATGTCTAACCACAGTTCACGTAACAACTCCAACCAAGAGTTTCCATCAGAACTCTCATCTGGCAATAAAGACAGATAAAGTGAAATACGTGGGAGGACTAATAATAATAAAAATCTCTTTATTTCACTTTCAGACATTATAAATAATAAGTCCTCATCTTAACATTTTGTTAAGGCGGCATAAATATTTTAAGATTCAGCTCTCAATTATCACCTAGATAATAAGCTTAAATTTGCCTCATCTCTATTCATCACGTAGTGAATAAAGGTGATTACCCGTGTGAGTGGGCTAATCTCTCATTTGTCTGACATACCTTCTCAAACTAATGTACTGAACATTAATATGCATAAATGTTACACAAAATCATAGACAATAATAATGATAACAAATATTATTAAAGCATTAATTGTCATAGGCATCAGTAATGATAATAAATATCATTAACTCATTAACTGTGAACTTTGGGGAACATAAGCATCTAATACTCTAATTTCTACGCCATTCTAGAAATTCTAATTCAAAGAACTAATCTTTCTGTCAACAAATGGCCAGGTCAAGACATCTCTAGAAATTCATTTCATCATAGGATCTGCTTTCATTGTTTGCGTAGATGTGCACTGTTCACATCTTTTCATACAAACATGTCTTTTACAATATCATATTCCGAGTCAATACGTTTGGTCTTGCAGTGGATCCTTGGTGTAAGCTCTTGCTACTTAACTATCACAATTAACTAATAATTGGACTTGTAGCATTCTTAGCAATACTTTATTGATCCAAACATCTCTCAAGTCAAAGACCATTTTATACTACTACTGATAACACCACGAGAACATCTTCCATCGTGGATAAGGCCATGCACATTTGCTTATTACTTTTTCATGATATGGCGCCATTACTCAGTAAGAACGCAAATCCTGAGGTAAACTTCCTCTCATCTATATCTCCCCCTCAATCAATATCAATATTCATTCAAGGTGCAGATCTCTACCTTGAATATCAGTAAATTGGTCAGCAGTACTTTCACATATCTCAGAATTCTATTGACGGCAATTCAATACACTTGACCTCTATTGGATTGGTACCTTCTTACCATTCCAACTGAATAACAAATATCAGGTCTCGAACATATCACAGCGTACATTGAGCTATTAACAGCACTAGCATATGAATCACTTTTCATTTCTTTATCTCCTTATAGAGTCTCAGGACACATGTTTCGGCTCAAACCTTTACCATTTGTAATAAGAGTATATCATCAACATATAATGATAAAATCACAAATTGATTTTAGGATCTTTTGATATATACACATTGGCCTTTATCAATTGTTACAAAATCATATGCCACTAAGACATCATGAAAAAACGTATATATCAATTTTTCAAAGACTGCTCAGGGCCATATTCTTGGCCTTCATTCACAACTCCTGCAGGTTGTACCACATAGGTTTCTTTCATTAATTCTCCATTGAGAATCGCAGTCTTTATATCATTGATGTAATTCTATATCCATACTCATTATTATTACCAGAATAAGGTGAAATGGTTATTACGATTCACCATAAGGCCAGCCTAAAATTGCCTAAACAAGACATCAGCTTTATAATGGCTTTGCGTCCATTTAAAAGATCAATCAGTTCCCAAAACTTTGTTTGATCTCATTAACTCCATCTCTTTTTCCATTGCATGTATCAACTTTCCCTTATCAGGGAAAATCTGATCCTCATTTTATACTCCTTGACTTATTCTCTTATTATGGAGCAACTATGAAAGCTTATAAAGCTTCTTGCGACTTATTCGCCAGATTAGAGATCGTACACGTAGTACATAATTGAGATCGTACACTTTGGAGATTGTACACGTATCAGACAATGACGACATTTTTACACATCAAGTGGTTGCAATTGAGACTAATTCGAAATAAATTCCTCACTTCTCACATTGCTCCCACTTGGATAAGATGCCCATAAGCAATCATTGTCACTATCCTTAAATTCAAATAGAGAATAATCTGGAAGTATCTCGCCCTTTAGAAATTCATTCACTAAGAATGTGACATTTCGTGATTCGAATTTAGTTACACTCCCCACTTTCTTGCTCATCCATAGCATTTACCCTTTCGAGTGCTCTTAGTATTTCACGAAGATACTTTTGCCTCTATGGCCCAATTTCCCAAACTTGTTGGAGAACGCGTGTGCATAGAAAGTATATCAAGGTCTGAGAAAAATCAAATCTCATTGTCGACCTGTCCACAACTCATATGAAGTAGTGGTAACTGATTTATAAGGTACACAGTTAAGTATCTAGACAGCCATCAACAAAAATATCACCACAAAAGACGATATTACGCTATCATAGACTTAACCATATTTATTATGATCTGTTTCTTCTCTCTGTAACTCCATTATTCAGAGAAATTGATGGAATAGCAACTATTATTCTATTCCTTTTCATCACATAAACATCTGAACTGATCAGATAGATATTCTCAACGTCGATCGGATTTCAAATAAAATTTATCGAAGCAACTTATGCCTCAAATTTATGACAAAAAAATCATAAAACAATAAACCCGAATCGAGTGTAATTATACAAATGTGATGAAATAAACAGTCTCATGCCTTGCTATCACATTCACTGAACCACATATGTCTGAATGGATATCAACAAAGGAAACTTAGCTCTTGTTCCTTTTCTAAATGGTTTCCTCATTGTTTTTCCTACTAGGCAATGCTCATAAATAGACGATATTTTCAATATTGTCCAATAAACCCTATTTGGCTTATTAAAATATCTACTATTGGCCAATATGACCAAATTTAGCATGCCACATATTCTTATCATCACAAAGATGAAAAATTAGGAATACCATTTCATCACTGTACTCAACAATCGGCATAATGAAACCATTCAGAACCATAATAACTTGTTACCAGTAACAAGTCAACATCATCGTCATGAAAGTTCAACTGAAACCAAGTTTAACCCAAATAAATACGGAAAATAAATTCCGTCGAGTTTTGGAGCATATAATCATTTTATATAGGAATAAAATGCGATCATCACGCATATTCAATTTGGCTAATGCCAATTCTTTTAACTTTCACTAAGAAATTATTTCCCACATTTACTCACTTTGCTCCGAGTGAAACTCGTTGAAATTCCACTAAGGCATTTCTATCCTTCAGTTACATGATCTGTGGCCCCTAAGTCTACAATCCACTAAGGATGAGATTCAGCCTCAAAGATTGAACTGTAGACATAAGTAACACTTTTAAGTGCTCAAGGGTTTCTAACTTCTTTAACTTACCACAATCATGAATAGAGTGACTTTTATTTCCATAGTGAAAACACTTCATTTTTTGAAATGTTTTCCTTGAAAGGACGTTTTCCTTTCTTATGTCGGTTAAACTTCAATTTCTATCATGAATTGTTCTTTCCACTACTTAAATCCACATTGACGCTTATCTCTAGAGCACAAAACTCATTAGAACTAGAATCAACATTACAAATGTCGATTATAGATTAGCCACCAGAAGGCAATCCATCTCTAGTTTAAGGCATCGCATAATATCCTTAAAAATCTTTACTTATAATGTGGATATACTGGATTTTCATATGCACATAGCTATGAAATAAAAAATGACCTACTGCTTGCACTTGCAATTCATCAGTCAAAATGGAGTCTGCATTTTACAGCTCACTCATTTGTTTGACATATGCCACATAGGTCATTTTATATTCTGTCCACAAGGCATCATATACGTATCAAACCTTAAGGTGATCTATTTCAAATTGGAGACTAATGTCTCACCAAACTAATTTTTGTTAATGCTTTCCATTTGACTTTAGCATTTACAAAAAAAAAAATGCCTGAACTCAGGAATAAAAAAATATTTTTCATGCTTCAGCAACATAATGCGAGCAACAGAGTTCAACTTGTTTCTCGTTGCAAGTATCTCTTTGTACTTTCTTGACAATGCATTAATCTTATCTTCAGTTTCTTCCATAACTAGGTCAAGAGCTCATAGTGCATCTTGCTCTTTTAGCACATATTGGATCCTATTCCAATTTTCATAATTTAGCCATCTTAATTCTATCCTCAATTAAGCTTAACTATAAGCTCCAACTGTTGTATCTGAACATAAAGTTCAATAGACATGTACTCATTCAATTATTGATGCCTATACATTTATGCTTCTATTTTACACTAACTAATTATATTAATGAATAATTTCACACAAAGTCTCAAAGTTGAAAGTTCACTATGTTCCCAATCATCGTTTGAGAATTCTCGTTTGAAATTATCATTAATACAATCTTTTATGTAAAATCGAGTTCATGAAGTCACTAAAACCTTTTAGAACTCCCCACTTATCCATATACCACCAAGGCATTACATTACAAAAAAAAAATTCACAGCTAAAAATTTCATTTAACATGAACGATAGTATTTACATCTATAGACATACATCAATAAGATGCAAAATTCCAATACAACAACATCATGTGACATAATGTATGCCTAGAACGGGAAGATTTCAATAAACTCTTTAGGGAACTTCTTGACCTTAGAAGGCGTCCCTATAGTGGCTCTTGGGAAACTCTCTGGTCTCAGCCAAGGGAACAAATCTCTTAGCCAAGGCGCATTTTGCCTACGCCATGACCCATTCATAGCAAGGGTCGATGTCTTCCTTGCCCCGATCTCTAAGAACTCTATCAGGAATCTTATTCCAAGGTCCTTATAAGAAAAGTAGTAAGCATTTTTCCACAAGCGGTCCAAGACCTCATGCCAATCAGGAAGAGTAGTTTTTAAGGCAACAACCCTCAGATAGTTTGGCATAACATAACCATTACAAATGATTTCTAATATCATCTTGTTCACCGTTATGATGTGAGTCATCATGTCAACTCTGCCATCCCATCGATAAAGTGCCAACTCATTCCTCAGCTTAAGGAGTCTCTCATGTTCCTCCTCCGTCCACGGGAATATTGCGATTCGCACTGCACTCTGTTCCATAGTTCCTGCAACGAATGCAAAATAATAAAAGGGATTACACATAATCCATAGTGCATAAAAATGGTAAAACAAATATACCACATTGTAGGAAATTTCAATACGAACACATCGGCATCAAAATCACCTCAATCGGGACTCCACATGCGCCATCACACGCCTCTAGAAGCCTCTGCGCGAGGGCTTCACGCGCCTGACGCGCAGGGCACGCGTGAGTCAGCCTGGTCAACGGTCAGCATTGATCGGTCAACGATTGACCGTTGACCCGGGTCGGGTCATGGGTCAAACCGGGTCGGATTTCGGGTCGGATCGTGTTGACCCGCCACGTCATCATGCCATGTCATCGGACACGTGTCCGCCACGGCAGCCGCCACGGAAGCGCCACGTCAGCAGACCGTTTCAGTGGTTCTTGGCACGCGCGACTCACGTGGGCGCGTGAGGCCCACGCACAGAGCGCCCCCGGCGGCGCGTGCGGCGTCGTCCGGCGTCCGTTGGTGGCGTTCTGCCTCTCAAAATGCTCGTATCGACGAGACGATTCGGATGGTATGTTTATTTTCCACTTTCATCGAGCGAAAGTGTACAAAATCGCGTCGCTTCGCCGCTGCCCCCGGGACCCCTATCCCGTGGTGGCGCGTGTCGCGCGTGCGGCGCCGTCCGGCGTCGCCTAGGGACGTGCGACCACTCCAAATTATCGTCTCGCCGAGCCCATTCCAATGATATGTTCAAAATAAATTTTCGATGGCCAGAACAGAATCTGTCGCCGATGAACAGTACGCTCGGGTCTCGGTTTTTCTCGTTAAAAAATTTGTCGATTAAAAGATGAATTCAGGAAACAAGAACCTGGCTCTGATACCAATGTTGGAAACTAATTCCTAATCTGTATACGAAATACATGCGAAAAAATCTTGATTAAAGCCCAAAATTAACTTACTTGGATCACTGATCGGAGAACGATTACACGAGGAACCGTACCCACTGTCCACAGATTAGATGTCGCTTTCGCAGTCTCGAGAGTCCCTACTGTTGCCTTCGATGAGATTCAATGTCGAGGGGGGAGAGACGTTTGTTGTGAACGAACGTCTGTATTTCTTGGAGAGGAGAGAGAACCGACGTCAGTTCTGTTTGACATATATTAAGATGATGTGAAGAGACACGTCCGTTTGATTTATAGATAACCGCTATTGCGGTTATCTGTGGAGGCGGGTGTGATTGCCCGCATGGGCGCACACCGTACGTCCTATGTTCCATCATATATATAGACAAAGAAAACGAATTCATATTTTTCTTGGTTAATATGAATCCTTCAAAAGGAAATCAGATGAATCAGTGAAGGAGATATCCAATAGATTTACTATAATGGTAAATGGTCTTGCTTATCAAAGGCATCCAGTCTCAGGACCAAACAAATTGTTAAGGGGACTTTCAAAGGATTGGAATCACATCAAAATTTCCATCGCTGAAACCCAAAGAATTTATTCACTTACTGTTGATGAACTCATGGCAGTTTGCACACATGAATCATATGAGATGGAGCAAATAAATGAAGATGAAGAATCTAAGGGTAACAAGTCAACTGCTTGGAGAACTAATATTGATTATGACGAAACAGATCCAGGTAATGATGAAGAGGATGATGAAGAACTTGTACTAGGCCAAGAAAGGGAAACATTTCAAAGGGAGAAAGAACTTCAATCAGTACGTACAGAAGAAGACGTTCGGCGACAAGAAAGAAGGTAATGATGTAGTTTTCTTTGAGTGCACCGGTGACGCCGCCGTACGTCGGCTTCCCCCACCCGAGATCATCCTCCTCAAATCCGACTTTCTTCTCACGTTTTCATATTTCTAGGCAATCGGAAGAGGAGAGAAAAGAAAAAGGGGAAATGAGTTGGGAAAAGTAAGGGTTGGTAAAAACAAATTGGTCAGAAAAAAGATGTGGTGCATGACACAAATATGATCTGGTCTCATGAATCTTTCTCGAGGTGAATCAGCAGTCATACTTGACACGTCTGTTAATTATACTTTGGATTTCTTGTGTGAGTCCAAATGATTTATGAAATGTTTCGAGACACATATTAAGACACTTAGAGCCGAGGAATTTCTGGAGGTACGCAACGAATATACATTTAGGTTACAATCTGTTAAAAATATGTCTTGAATTTGAGCCCGACAAGAAAAATTTCCTGATTCAAGCAAGTTTCCTAATTGATGGTTTCCTAGTTGGAAAAAGTTTCCTATTTTGGATCCGACCCTTACTAATAAATAAGAAGTGAATTTTCTTTGTAAAGAGAGTATCAAAGAGGAGCTTCTACTATTGAATTACATCCCTAGTGCTTGAAGCCAATTATATTTTAATGGTAAAATTTGTAAATTCTTTCGTGAGATTGAGAGAGTATTTAGTGAGGAATTGTGAAGCTAAACATTTGTTGGTTATTCAATGTAATTGGGGGCTGAGAAATACTAAGAGTATTGGAGTGATTCGAGTATGACTTATAATAGTCATTGTATCGCTTGATCCATCATGAAATTCATTGTTGCTCTTCCTGTAGATATAGGCCTCTACTTCTGAACCACATAAATTTAGTGTCAGATCTATTTTCTTATTCTATATATTTTATTTGTTTCACACAACACAATGGATACTAAGCCTTGTTCGACCAGACCTTGGCAGTATTTCCAAATTTGGATCAGCTCACACGCTGTCAAACCGGTCAAAACTTGTCTTGGATAATCTTGAGGATATATTATTTGTTGTGCGGAATAAGCGATCGAATAATAAATAGACAAAACAAGGAAATAAATTAGACAACAGATGTACGCGGTTCAGCCATAGAGACTTACGTTCCCGACGAGAGCAGCAACAAATTCCATTAAAGAGAAAGCGATACAATCGGAGATTACAAACGACGCTCGAGTCACTCAAACACTCTTAGTGCTTTTCAACCTCAATTATAACCAATTACGTGCATAGTATTCGGCCTCAATTACTCACGAAATAATCTCTCAAACTCACGAATGAATTATATATAAATTCTTACCACAACAATTTAATCGACTTCGGTACTTGATTGCTTGATGTTATATGACGAACAGAACGAAGATCCAATGTTAAGTACTCGCTTGAAAACGGCGCTTCAAGGATTCATCTCTTTGTCACGTCGTCTAGACACAGAGACAGACTCCATCATTATCCTTTTCGGTAGCCACCGCCCAGAGAATTAGAAATAGGATTCCGTCAACAAAGTTCCACGTGGACTACCCTTTTCTTGACTGTGACTCCAGCTTGAATTCGGAAAGTGAATCCAACACTGGTTGTTTTGCTTTTTTTTTTCCTCTGGCATTATCAATAATAGATTTACTTTTCACGGCATAATTCCAAATTAGGAGTTCCACACTAAAATATCAAAAGCCAACGCGTACGAAGAAATAATTTTTGAACATCCGCAAAATATTCAAATATCTAATTTTCCTTTAATTTCCGTAATTTAGATTTTCGCTTGGACTTAAATTCGAGATATATTTTAACAGTATTTATCCTCTTATGCACATCAAATTTGACTTAAAATGCATCTTTTACATCACAAAATCATCAAAGTTGGAAAAAAATAAAACTAAAAATCATCAATGTTATCTGCCGAAATGTTTGACTAGCTCTATCGTGACTCCATGCATTTGGATTTGTACTGAAAAAGTTACTATTAATAATAGTTTCAAGTTGGATTTAATCTTTTTGGGCAACTGATCCTTTAATTTGTACATTCTTCTCTTCAATGGGTGGTCAACGCAATGCATGAGTACTAAGAACTCTATATTGCACGAGGCTAAGGCAAAAATCCAGCGAGCTCCTTCTCGATCTCGAGGAAATCTAGTCCAAGGTACAATGTCTCCCATACATTGTGTACTAAAGCACATGATCCAATCAATTCAAATTGCACTTGTTATTTGATGTCTGAACTTTACTCAAATCCAGAAAATTCATATCTTAATCCTCAATTTACTTTCTAATTAAACATTATAAAGCCCTTGATGAAGCCGAAAAGACGATGTTTTTCTTCTATAAAATCTCCCCTTCTCAATCATCAACCTCATGAGTCCTCTAATTGACATACCAAAGTTCACCAAAATGTGCAATCTTATACTTGCTTTGCTCATCTTCGTTTTGGGTCTTTCGTCTCTGGAAGTCTCGGCTCAACCTTTTCACACTCTAGTTACATCCCTCCACAAGGATCCCAACACTTCCCTCCACACCATCACCCTCACACTGAACCCTTCCGAGCAATTTCTCGTCGACCTCGACGCCCCTTTCATCTGGAACCGATGCGATTTGCCGCAACCCATGGTCTCCTTTGATGATCCCGAGTGCTCGACCGCTCGCAGTTACATCTCTCCGCTATGCCCCGAGGCGAATAACACATATGGCTACTCTTGCTATATCACACCTGTGAACCCGATCACCGGGTCATGTGCCCCATCTTATTTGAGTTTCAATGTTCTCACAGTATATTGGACTGCCGGTAGATCTCTCTCTACATACAGGATACAGTACTTCAATCGGTACGTATCGTGTGCTCCATCGTCTCTCTTGCAATCTCTTCCAGCACAAGCAATCGGTGTCGCTTCGTTGTCATGGTCCACTCTCTCTCTATTATATCAATTCACTCCTTTCTTCCTCGACGTCACAAAGAAATTCTCCCTTTGCCTTTCGAGCTCAAGTGACGATCAAGGGGTCATTTTCTTCGGTGACGGTCCATACTATCTAGAACCTCCTGCGAACTTTGATGCTTCAAGTGTGCTTTCTTACACACCACTCATAAAGAATCCGACGATGCTGGGATATTTTATCAACGTGACGGGGATATCCATTGACCAACAGGCCATTGGTGTTCCAGCGAACGCGTTTGCGCTCGACGTGAGTGGAGGTGTGAAGCTCAGTACTACAGTGTCCTACACTACCCTAAGGAGGGACGTTTACAGGGTCTTTATAAGCGAATTTCAGAAGGCTCTGAAAGGCATCCCTCGAGGGAAGAGGGTGAGCCCGCTCGACTTTTGCTTCAAGACGAACATCACGCAACAGAAGAAGGACGAGAGCATTCCTCAAATCGATCTAGTGCTAGGAGACGGAGGGTACTGGACTATCCACGAATCTAATTTACTGAAGCAAGTGGACAACGATGTAGCGTGCTTGGCATTTGTCGATGGCGGAGACACGGCGGAGCATGCTGTGGTGATCGGGACATACCAAATGGAGAACATAATGTTGCAATTCGATTTGGTACAGTCGAGATTGGGATTCAGTTCTTCCTTGTCCTCCTTCGGAAGCTCATGTGGTAACTTCGATTTCACCGTTCGGCCATGAGCATTTCTTTGCTACTCATGGAACGTTCAATCTCAAAGAAAGAGTTACGTGCCTTTTCTTTTATGCAGAATAAAGTGTCCGTGTCCTAGACCAACTCTCTGTCCGAGAAATATCGTGTAATAAAAGCCTGTGTATGAGCATCTGTTCTATCTCATAAAGCGAAGAGACCTACTCTCAGAGATATCAATTTGAGTCGTTTGGGGCAACTTTTGCCTAGTACTTACGCAAAGGACATTGATGCAAAGTCCTTTACTATGAAAAGCAAATAATGTTTTTGGTAAAAAAAAATTTGTAAAATCTGACAAAATAGCTTCCACAGAAACTCGTAAACATGGCGGCGTTTTTGTTTTGTTTTGTTTTGTTTTTTTCTAAAGTGCAAAAGGGATTTTTTTATTATTTCTGCACCAAGGGGGAAGAGAGGGGCTCCAGCCATGACCTTAGCTGGGCGGACGGCATCGGTTGGCTGCTGAAAATTCGCCAGACAATGGCCGGAGATCGCCGGCTGAGTGAGATTGGTCGAGTCGGTTTAGCCCAGTTGGATTGGGTGTCGAACCAGTTCGGTTTGATTTCTATTTTGCTCAAATCTTCCAATGTTTATCCAATTCTGCTGATAAAAGATCTAAAGAAAAATAGATCAAATTGAGTACAACTTGAGTTGTGGTGAATTTGACATACAGTGCATTAATTCCCTCAATTTCTATTAGAATTACGTCATAGGCCATGTGACAAAATTTTGAACATGTCTAATTGATCACATTCAACTTAATTACTCAAATTAGATGAGACTCTAGCAGGCGTTAAGTCAAATCGAGTCAATTGCACAAAGCTTGCCTTAAATCGGGCAAAAGTACACCTCAAGTGATAAAATTTATGTACGGTGCTCATCTTGGTACCAATATTTATTTATTTTGGATCATTTATGTACCTTTTTTTAAACGATCATTTAAGCGTCAACTCCGATGAGATTGTCGAAATTTCTTGGCGTTGGCACTAATGTGATTGTTTTTTCTCCGATTTGACATTAAAATGATCGTTTTTTGGATAACTTAAGTGCCAATCTTTATGAAAAAGAATTATTTAAGTGCCAACTCCAGTGAGGTCGCCGGAATTTCTTATCGTTGGCACTAAAGTAATCATTTTTTCTTTGGTTTAGCATTTAAGTGATCCGGAAAAAAAATATTGACACAAAAGTAAGCCCCATTAAGGGTGTCAACAGGTCGGATCGGGCAGGTCTCGGCCTGGCTCGAAACATAATAGTACCTACCTCGATCCGGCCCGAATTATATATGCCCCAACTTTTCGGGCCGGACCAGGTTGAATCGGATTCTTTTTTTATTTTCTTTTTTTTTAAATTGAAATCGCTTTGTCAGATCGGGTCAGGCCAGCGCGGGCTTTTTGGACACCCTTAAGCGCAGTACACCAATATTAGGACTTGAAGTGTCCTTGCTGAATTGATTTATCATGAAGAGAACAAATGGGATGAGCAGACTCTTCACCAGCTATTCGATGAGCAGATTGCGTATGGCATCCTATCAGTGCCCTCAAAGACACAAAACCTACAAGACAAGTTGGTGTGGACTGTCACCAAGTCAGGGGAATTCACAATGAAGAAGAGTGCATATAACTGGATTCGAGCACAAGAGAAAAATCAACCAATTCTGTCACCACGAAGCCGAGACTGTAGAACACCTCTTCTTGTTCTGTCCCTGGACTTCTTCAATCTGGACATACCCTGCCATCCAAGTCCAGATCTCAGGACAAGGCTCATCGCGAATTGCGGCTTGGCTGCTTATTTTTCTTGGACATCATAATCACCCACCTTCCTTTGACACAATCGCGGCTACTCTCTGGTGTATTAAGAAGGCCTGAAATAACTTGGTATTCCGGCGTCAATCTCCAGATCCAGAAGCCCTACTCGACTCGGCCCTTAACATGATTAACAAAACAATCTGCAACCCGATAAATAGGGATTTATCTCATGCTTGGTTTCCACCGAGGCGTAATGCTCTGAAGATAAATACTGATGCTTTTTACGTGGTGGGGTCTCCGAGGGGAGCAATTTCATACTTGATCCGAGACGATCGGGGGCTTCTTCGCGATGGTTTTGCTAGATCTGTTCTGGCTTCGTCCATTGCTCAGCTAGAAAAGCGCTAGCTCTTCTCGAAGGACTGAAGCACGTGCAAGAGAAAAAAAAGTGTAGTCCTTCAGATTGTGTTAGATAGTTTGGAGATAGTCAATACCTTCAAGAGCACAGATCAGCCTTTATGGAAGTCAATGCAATTATCTTTAAAGGCCAAGACTTACTGGGCCTGCTTCCTAATGCCGCCATAGCCCATGTGAAGAAAACTGCTAACCAAGCCGCTGACTGGGTGGTTAAAGCTCATAAACGGAACGCCCTTTCTTCAAATTGGTTGACTAACCCTCCTTTAGATCTTTGGAATTTACTATGTCATGATGCACCTTCGATGGGCTCTCTTGTTTAAGTACTTCCCGATTAAATAAAAGTAGTTTTTCTACCCAAAAAAAAAATTAATTTTTGAGTCAATTGAACTAGCATTCTTGTGAATTTGCCAAAATTGATTTTGAATTCATGTTCTATTAACTTGTTTGTTAATCATGAAGACTCAATCGGATCACTGTACAGCCTTGAAATTGGGGAAATTTGCAATTGGCTTGGAATCTCAAATTGGTTTGGAAATTGAATGTGTAATGACCTCTAAATCAAATGTTATGAAGGAATCTAATCTAAAAAATGACTGTAAATGATTGAATTTTGAATTTGGCCTATGGAGTATCGAAATTTTGAAATTGGGAAAATGTCGATTTGAAATCAACTTTCGTGAAAATCGACAATGCTAAAGTCAAATTAAGGTAAAAGGGGTTGATCTTGAGATTTTCACATTTTTTTTTTATTTTTGGAAAAAGTTTGACGAGTAGTGAGGTTAAACTCTATAAATTGAAAATGCAAAAATGAAATTGACATTATTTTGGATGATTTGGTGCAAAAAGAAAAATTAGACCAAGGATTGGCTTTCGGGTCAAAGTTTGACAAAAAAAAAACTCAAAATTCAACGCTTTTAACTTTTTAAAATAAGGTGCAAATAGCTTGCAAATGAAATGCTAAGACTATCTAAAGTGGTAAATGACTTCTTTTTTTCTATTTTGATTTCTTTTATGAATTAATGTATGATTCGGACGATTTCAAAGTGTACTCTCCATTCATTAGAAAAAGGATCGTCAACAAGGGTGTTCTAGTGCATTGTAGATTTTTATCCAAGACTTTTGATGTTGAAACGGTTTTTCTTTATCCATGGCCTACTCGATACACTTCGATATGATAGTCCTAGTTGCATTTCTCATGCTCATACTGCCCTGCTCGTGGGTTCTATCGCGATCAAAAACCCAAATCTTAAATTTTTACCTTTAATGACTTGTCAACTAAAAATAAGGTGTCAATACTATCTAAAGAGTAGTTTCATGCATTGTGACATAAACGAGTTTGTCATATTTCTAGGGAAAGAGTGGACATGTTAATAAAGGCTGACATCCCTCTTGCTTTTAAATGTGAACTAGAGACTTGCGTAAACTGTTGTAGAGGTAAGTGACTAAGATAAAGAAGAAAACTGAAATCCATGATTCTGACCTATTGAAGGTTATTCACACTGATAACAGTGGACCCTATATGGAGACCTTGTGTAGGAATTCTTATTTCATCACATTTTTTAACGGCTATTCCCGATAAAAGCTGACATCCTTCCTGCTTTTAAATGTGAACTAGAGACTTGTGTAGGCTGTTGTAGAGGTAAGTGACTAGGGTAAAGAAGAAAACTGCAATCCATGGTTCTAACCTAGTGAAGGTCATGCACACTGATAACAGTGAACCCTCTATGGGGACCTTGTGTAGAAATTCTTATTTCATCACATTTTTAACAACTATTCTTGATATGGCTATCTATACTTGATTACGAAAAAGTTTGATTCTCTTGTCAAGTTCAAGATTTTTCGAACTGATGTCGAGAAACAGGTGGGAGAAGTAAAAAAGGTTGTCAGATCTGAGAAAGTTAAATTAGAGCATCCATTGGATGCTAGATAGCTTAGAGGGTCATTTGCCAAAATACTTATTGAATTTTGGGTAGTAGCTTCATTCACTATATTTGGGAGTCCTAAGCAAGATAGTGTGGCTAAAAGACGCAATCACTCTATTATGAATATGATGAGAAATGTGATTAATAGGACTAATTTACCTTATTTTCTATGAGTGAAGCTTTGAAAACAGCCCCTTACGTATAAACGTATTCCTACCAAAGTTGCTCCATTGACTCCTATTGAGTTATGGACTTGACTTAAACTTAACTTTAACCACCTTAATGTTGAAAGTTGTCTAGTAGAAGTAAAGTTATATTATCCAACACTAAGTAAGTTGGACTCCATAACCATTCGATGTTACTTCATATCTTACCCAAATCATTCGAAAAGATAACGATTTTGTAATCCCACTAGAGGTACAATAATTGTGGAATCAAAAATAGAGAAGTGTCAAGAATTTGATGTGTCAGAAAAGAGTAGCTGCTCACAAACTATTGAAGATAACAATTCGTTGCTGCCTGTGCAGATGATTGTAGAGCCTTCTACACCACATTCTTAGCATGTTAAGATCCGAGATCCTGTTATTGAGACGACTTTTGATGAAATTATTCAGGCCCTTGAGGTGTAGGATGAGGTTCAAGTCATTCCACTTAGGAGATCCATCAGGCAAAAACAATCATCTATATCACTAGACTACACAGTTTATCTAGGAAAGCATAACTACGATGTCAGCTGTGTGGTTGATCTAGCGACTCATGCAGATGCTATTTCTTATCCTTAGTTAGATCTGTTATTAGATGCGATGAAAGACAAAATACAATCTATGAAATTTAATAGTGTTTGGGAGCTTGTTGAATTACATGAAGGTCACAAGCTAATTACATGTAAATAGGTGTGTTAGACTAAAAGGGACTTCAAGAGAAAGATTGAGAAGTTAAAAATCAGAATGGTCGCCAAGGGTTTCACTCATAGAGGGAGTAGTCTATGAAGCAACATTTTTTTAGGGGTGAGCACGGTTCCAAAGTAGAATTTGAAACCTAAAACTGGACCGTGGGAAATTTGTTCGATTCTAAGTTCCAAGATATGGAACGTAGGTTTCAGGATCCAAAATCTGGGGAACGTGTTCTGATGGGTAGGTTCCAAGATATGACTTGTTCCCACGCTGAGTCCTATGCCCGTGACGACTTTCACACCAATGAGTTCTAGTGATTGCAAGGCTGCGACTGCAACTAGATGCCATTTTCACTGCATCACTATCTTCCTAAGCACCACGGAGCATCGAGCCAGCAAGTCATCGGCAAACCTTGCATTTCCAGTCCGATTTGATCCATTGCATTTGAATTTGAAAATGATATTCGAGCGGCTTTTTTGAATAAGGCTACCGGGAGAAGCACCAAAGGAAATATATAGATGGGAAGGAAAGCAGCTCCTACCTAATAGCAAGATAGAGGTCTTAGCCCAATATAGACGAAAGAATCAATCAGCTAGTTGTAACCCTTGCAAGTAGATAATTGAAGAAGTTGGTTCAGTGAGGCTTCCATTATCCGATTGAATTTTTAGAGAGTGTTATCTATTTTGAACATATTTGATGTCTTGAGCGTCTTTTCCAGATAAATAAAAAACTAATGCAAATTAGGTAATATTTGTTGGAGGGTATTCACAATGGCACTGGTTAGAAGAACTTACAATCAATGGCAAATGCACAAAATTAAATTAGGCAGAAGCACCAATGTTGAGTCGGCAGAAGCACAACACTTAATCGGTAGAAGCACAACACTGAATCGGCAGAAGCACTAGCTCGATGAGCAATAAATGGGCTGATATTAAATCAAAACTAAACACACTGAAATTACAATGACAAATCTAAGAAATGAAAATGACATAAATACCGAGGCATGTCTACACGGTTTTCTTAAGACAGATTCGTCCCCTCCCGTATGTGCTTTGAGGTTTCGTGAACGTCTGTCTCCCGAGATACAACGGTAAACCAGCTATAGAGGCAGGCACAGCACTCCGGAGCTTTCGGCGAACTTGACCAAATGCGAACACTATAAAAAACGATGCAGATGCAGAGAATAGAAAGAGATAGAAGATTTTCTTTTCGGAATTTCTCTAATCTCTTAGAATGGGAGGTCATACATATACATATATATATATATATAAGGTCAGTGAGGGCTTTTCGGAGACAAGGAACAACGGCTAAATAAATATGCCGTTACAACATTAAGTATGTAACAGTAGAACCATAATAGCAAAGCCGTTATGCTTCTGTTAACGGCAGAGCCATAATCACAAAATCGTTATGCATTCAATTCTGTAACGGCAGAGTCACGACAGTTACGCATTTAATCATAGTAGCCGTTACTAGTTAATGCTATTAACATGCTGTTAATTAGCTCAACAACTGTTACATAAATTGAGTTGGAAAAAATTAAAACAGAAGTAAAAAATGAGCTTGTCGAGGAGGCCATTATCGGTCCTGCATTCGCCTACGCAGGTCGTGCACTCGCGCCCAAGTTTCAACTTGTCGAGCCTTTGTTGGGGTCTGGGATTTGTACCCCCTGCGTGTGCACGCGAGGTATATCGCATGTATTATGATAGTTACCACTCTAAAGGAGTGAAACTCTATACAAAGCACTCAAAAGCCTTCTTCCTTTCCTATGTGGGACTAGCTTACTGTCACGCCCCGCTTTCCAAGCGAGCGCACCGCATCCGCCAGAGCCGTAACGTCACCCAGGATACTCTCTACGGCCTAAATAAAATGAGACTTGCATGCGGAAGATAAAAGAAAACTCTACAGTTCTCAAAACAAATAAACAGAATGAGACGCGAGATAAAACATATATAACCAAAAGCCAGTTTATACAAAAGAAAGGGTTAGGGGTTAACTAACATCGTCGCCTAGGGTAAGCCAGAACAAGGGCAACAAAAGAAAGTCATAAAGCCCGCCAAAAAGAAACCCACTCCCAAAAGGGTATTCTAAAGCCCTACGACATCAAGGGCTGTTAAGTGGTACTACTCTCCTCAAGCACGTCCATATCCTCTTCCAGGCGTAGTTGGAAAAGGTCTCGGAACGAACTTCGATGGAATCCTCCTCCATATCGTCCTCGGAGTCGGATATATCTATTACCTCAAAGCTCGCCTGGTCTGCAGGTTCTCCTTCCGGTACGTTCCTCAAACCTACCGCGGAAGTCTCTACCTCTATCGATCCTCTAGAAGGATGGCACCAAGAAGGCACGACTCCCCTAGGTACCTCTTCGGGCTTTGGCTGCTCGGACAATATGCTATTCACTCGTCGGAACCATGCCTCAAACCTATGTGGCTTGCTAGGCTCCCCTGGTTCGTCTACCCATACTATCGTACTTTTTCTCACATACACAATACCTCGTCCGTCCGGAAACTCCTCAAAATACCTTGTCATCTCCTGAGGGTCACCCCGGCGTACAGAAAGCATCTTCAAGTCTTGGGATCTGAAAGAAAATGGGGCCCACGAGGGGTGAGACTTACGTCTCAATGAGCTACCCTAACCCTGAACTAGGCTATCGTCCCACCGAACCAAACAAGCATAAACATAAGCAATCAATAAGCAAGAGCAAAGCATAACAATTTCTCATGGTGTCAAGTCAATATTTCATAAGAGCATCAATTAAGAACAACTGTGGCACACATGACCAAGCTTCGATATTAGCTTAAAAAAATGAATCACATCATCATTTGAAATCAAAGATAATTTTGTCGCGACTTCACGAACACCTCGCCTCCGGTGCATCAAGTTTCTCAATCCCGCGTCATATAGGCGCCTCAGGTATTACTCACCTCCCAACCCCGCGATTACGTCGCCTCAGGGTACTTTGCATTCCGCCACCCCGCGTCATTCTAGGCGCGCCAGGGTATTTTCTCATTTATGTGTTCTCGCGGCTCAACAGCCCAATTCCTCAATAATCCCAGTCACTGATCTCATCACGATAATCATTTTGTCGCATTTCTACATGAGGAATATTAAGCATTCAAACACAACCCACAGCTTGCCAAAGACAGACGTGCCTTAATACCAAAGAGATTTCAGAGCCAATATTATACCATCATAAAAGCAAGCAATACACTCAACAAGCATATTATCGTTTTAAATCACAAGAATGACAACATATGGTCACAAGCATTCATGGTTCATACATCATCGAAAACAGTCAACGTTTCATCATTCGAGCTTAGAAATTTAGTCAAATCATCGATTTCCTCGGGAAATCGTCCAGTCGCGTCTGAATATCCTAATAAAAGGTTAGGGGTCACTCACCTCGATTTCCACTAGCAATTTAACACCACAAGCCTCTTAACAAGCTCGTTCCCGGCACGACAAAAAGCTGTTCAAAAACAGGGCAGCAAGTACTTAGCGGCGATTCGTCGCTTCCAACCAATTATCCATTCTAGTTTCAACTCCACTACTAGTATACCTCAATAGCAAAACCATGATCTCTTAACATGACCTAACATCAATTATAGAGCTCGATTCCGCCAATAACCACCCAAAACAGAATCGGTTTTGCACAAGGATCCACCCGAGCAGAATCGATTTTACTCAATCCACTTCAATCCGTCCATTAATCAACCATAAGCTCAATTTTATCATCAATTCCTCTTACTAACACATAGTTCTATGAATTAGAGAGCCCTACCGAAAATTTGGGAGCAAGACGACACCCGCAAGCCCACGATTCATGCCGTTTTCTTCGAGCCTACAACCAGTCAGTTTCTGACCTTCAAACACAGCACTGATTCAGTATCAAAACTCCATCAAATTTAGCCCAACATTTTACCACAACTCAGAATACAAGAGCCCTAGATGTCCCCAAAATTTGAGCGAACGATTCAAACGATTCGGGGTCTTACGGAGTCCAAACAGTAGCTTACCTCCAGCTGCGACGATTTTCGTTGACACGCGGGAAAATTGATGGCCGGAGCTCCTCGGTGGGTCAAACGCCGCATTTCAAATTGGAGCTGAACGGCAAGAGACAGGGCTTCACGATGGTGTCGGCTCGGTGGCTGAAGGTCGCCGGACGAAGCGTACGACGGCGACGAAGTCGGCAGTCCGGACTGAACGAAGCAGAGCAGCTTCTGCTCGTGGAAAGGGAAAGAAAATGAAGAAGAAGGAGATGGGGAGGAGCTGTGGTCGTCCACCTGAGCTGAGGAGGGAGAGAAAGAGATTGATCTAGTCCTAATTGAGCTTCTAGAATGCTTAAGTTAGTGGATAATTAATGCAAGTTACCCACTTAGTAACACTTGGCCTTGTGTCCATAATATCCAAGCTACAAATGACCAAAGAGCCCCTCCATTTTCGGCAGCTTAGGGGATATGCAAATGACCAATATGTCCTCCTTCACTTATTTAAACAAAGCCAAACCCCAAGGGCAAAATGATCTTTTCACACATTTCGTCCGAAAATTTAATTTTCCACCAATTTTCCTTCTCGATTAGGCGTCGTCCATTCCAAAATAGCTTTTACAATTCATCATTTCCATTTTCCATTTCCGAGATCCCATTTCGTGGTCGATTTCTCGTCGTTCGTAATTTCAATTTATCTCGAACTAACGGGCGGCTTTTACGGACGTTACGCATATCGACTCTGTGATTCTCATCACACTTAGGATAACTCAGGCAACGGCGACTTTGGTTGTCATGTAGTCGCAATGGCCTATTACTAGCCCCGATGGACGCGATCGTCATAAATCGATTTAGGAAAAATTCACAAATCATACGTTGGTTAAGCGGCATCACCCGCGTTCCAATCGTATAACACTAGCAACGGATTCCTTAATCGTTCTCAGATCGACCTCGGTTCTAAATGTTCCTTCGATGACCTTATGGTCAAAATGCCATTTTCTTATCGAGTTTCATAGGTAAAAGTACCTCATTGCGCGTTAGCCTTTCCCCTTCGGTTAGTCGACTTGAGATTGATCAGATCCGAGCGAGATACAACTGAATTACTTCGATAAATTTCTTACAGTCAAAGGTCTCGGAATGACAGGAAAATCAAAATGTCACACTTACTTTCACTCCCCACTTTCAACTCAAGAGTGTTTTTTGAGAAATAATTTCTCATTCATTCTCCTATCAAAATATCTCAATTTTCCAACAATTCTCCACATGAATGAAAATTATTTTGGTTTTAACTTTGTGATAATGCTCACCAAATGAAACCAGCATAGAATAGGTAGGTGTCACCCTTTGAACCTTCCCTTGTGAAGGTGCACTTAATTTACCGGCTGTCCAGCAGACATGATCGTCTTGAACTGTCCTGCTTTCTTAGTAAATAACTCATACACTTCACACAGGAATCATATGAACGTTTGTTCAGTTCTCATTGGTATGTTCGTTTTGGCCCTAAACATCGTCCTGGTTCTGTGAGAGTTTCTAGAGAATTCAGCCCTCAATAATTCTCCATTGAAGCGGCCCTTCTTCTCTCTCACATAGGTGATCACACTTAAGGATCATTAAAGCAAAAAATGTTAGCCTTTTCCTGATAAGCCCCCACAGTAATTGATTTTCTCCACATATCTAGGGGATATCACATCATTGTTTCTCTTGTAGGAATGATTGAGGGATAGACACCCACAATGATATCATTCAGTTCATATAATTAGGTTGTCCTTTTGAACCTAGATCTTAGGATCTCCAGTCAACTAGGTTGGGTTTCCCTTTATACAAACTTTTCTATAATAGACTTTAGTCCCATTCTTATTGTTGATTTTTCAACTAACTCTTTGTTTAACCCCTTTGGTTAGTGGATCGGCAATATTATCATTTGACTTTACATAGTCAATAGAGAAAATTCCAATTGAGAGTAGTTATCTAATGGTATTATGTCTACGACGTATATGTCTAGACTTGCCATTATACATGTTACTCTGCGCTCTTCCAATCGCAGATTGACTATCACAATGTATACAGATTGGTGGCATAGGTTTTTTCCATTTTGAAATATCCTCTAAGAAATGGCATAGCCATTCAGCCTCTTCACCACATTCATCCAAAGCAAAAGTGTGACATTCCGAATTTCGACCCCTCTCGAGGCCATGGAATGAAAAGATATCGATCTGCGTATTTCAGTGGTAACTCGCTCGGAGTTGGCCACTCTCGAGTTAACTGACCGAAAGGGAAATACTACCACGGATTCGGGTACGTGGACCTGACGAACTTGAATAAGAAATGGCACTTTGACCATAAGGATTGTTGAGGGAATATTTTGGCCAGCAGAGATCGATCTAGGAACGATTATGGAATGTCTTGCTAGTGTTATACGTTGGGACGTGGGTGATTCCGCTTAACTAATGTATAATTTGCGAGAATTTCCTAAATCAGATTCCGATGATCAGGACCGCAGGAATGAGTGATAAACCCTCGCAATCACATGACAATCAAAGTCGCCATGGCTTGAGAAAACCCTAATGTCGATACGCGTAGCGCCCGCAAGAGTCGCCCGTCAGATTGGGATAAACTAGAATTATAGTCGACGAGAGCTTGACATGAAATTGGACTTCGAGATTGGGTATTGGACACTGAGGAATTCCAACATTTGAATTGAATTGAACGTCGCCTCATCGAGGGCAATTAATATTGAAAAAGTGAAGTTTTGGGCGTAAGGTGTGAAATGACCATTTTGTCCTCGAGAATTAGCCTTGACTTAGGATTTAAAGAAGGGCATTTTAGTCATTTAGAGTTCTCCATGGCTGCTGAAAAATCAAGCGGCAAAAGAGTCATTGATATCAAGATTTTTATGACTGTCAGGACAAGTGTCATTACTAGAACACCTTGCATTATTGGGATAATTGTTTCACCAACCATTCAAACTTTGACCAAGGAAAATTGTGGAAGACTTCTCTCTCCTCCCTCTTTCATTTTCGGCTGGAGCTCCATCTTCCCTCACTCCCTCTTCCATTTTTGCTTCTCTCAAGCTCTCTCTCCCTTTCTCTCTCACGGCCCTGTTCCGATACCTTTACTGTTCCGGCCGTAACTTCCTCGTCCAATGGCCGATTGAGGTAATTCCACCTCAATTAGAAAGCGTATCGTCTTACCTTTTTGGGGACATATTATAAGCTCGATTTGGCCAAGTATTCTATTCCGTAGGTCGATTTTAGTGGACAAAGGTCAGGAAGAGGTCAGAATCAGGCCAGTTTTGCTGAGAGCTCAAGTTCGCCAGCATTAAGAGCTCGGTTGACTTCAAATTTTCGGTGAGATCTTCTAAACTTGAAGTATATGAGCTGGTTGAGTTAGGGTTGAAGAGCTATTAAAATTTGATTGGGTTTTCATGGATGAATTTGGGTGATTTTTGTGGAACAGAATCTGACCATGTGCTGGTCATGTGATGCCGAGTTGCTTTGGGGCTTTTGGAGGTGTCGCCTTGCTCCAAAATTCATGGTGAGACATCTAAGAACATATATTGATATGTTGCCAAAATGTGTGCATGATGGAATTGAGTGTAGAAGTGATTTAAGGGTTGTTATGGTGTGATTGACTAGTACCGGTTCTGTCCCCTGCACTCCTTGATTGAACCGAACCTTCTAAGGGTTCGTAGTGGTGTCACCTTGCATTAAAATTGCCGTTCAAGCATCTTAAGGTGTTAGTTGATGTATTAGCGAGGCTTGTGCAAGATGGAATTGGGGTTAGACGGGGTTAATTGGTGAGTTGGTGGACTTACTCTAAGACACAATGCTGCTCTGTTTTGGACAATAGAAACCGAACCCTTCAAGGGCCAAGGGAAGTATCGCCTTGCTATAAAATCATCATTGAGGCATCCTAGTATACTAAGTGAAGTGTTGATGAGATGTTCGCTTAATGGAATGGATAAATGGATGAGTTTTGATGAGAAAATGATGAATATTTCCTAGGACGTCCGTGTGTCCTATTTTGGCCGTGAGGGGGGACTGAGCTTGGAGGCTCATTTGGATTGAATTGCAAGCTTGCTTGAAGAGGTAAGTTTATTCTAACCCCTCTCTAGGATGTTGGTTTACTAATGGGTGAGTTTTTAATGAGTTGGAAGTGTTTGAGAAGCCATTTTGAGGCGAAACCGAGGGTGTTGCAAAAATTGATTTCAGCGCGCACCGATTTTGAAACGAGTCGTTTTAAGTCGTCCGGTACTCAAATTAAGCTCCGTTTTCGCCCACACATCCGTAAGACCTCGAGGGTTTAGTATATGAAATTGGATTTCTTAATAAGGTTGTAAAAAAATGTCAGTTTTCTTGTGATTGCTGCTGGTCGTTGGAGCTCGGATTGAGCAATTTGGTATATTGGAGTTATTGATGACTTGCCTTGATAGAACGACTCTTGATGTGCCTAGAAAGTGTTTAATTGAAGTTGTGACTTCTTGACATTGGATTGTCGTGCATGAAATGTGGCATGAGGCGATGAATTGATTACGTACGTACTCAAGTATCATATTTGTTTGCACGGCCGTATGACACTTAGCCTTGAATGGAAATTGTGCTTGAGTTGGCAGGTGAATGCATTATTCAATTGATTGCCATGATGTGTATAACTGTTTCATGTTGTGAACGTAATTGGCCTTGATATTTCTCATGTTAAAAGATTTATTCTTGTTTGATGCGATGATACTCGATTACGAGGCCACTTGATGAGGTTGGCTATTGAGCCTTGGGAAATATGTTGGCCTGTGAATCCTGTTTGATGAGAAACATGTTGAGTAATGACACCCTGATGCGCCAGAACGTGGGGTTGCACTTATGGCAAGCTGATTGGAAATAAATCATGAGCTTGAGGGCCTTGGAGCCTGATGCGTAAGAACGCGGGTTGCCAAATGAAATTGTGACCTGGGAGCCATTTTTACGGGGGGTCTGCCCAAATGAAATTGAGACCTGGGAGCCGTTTCTACGGGGGGTCTGGCCTAATGCAATGTGATAGCGTGATGCGTTATGACGCGGGCCTTGAACAATTGAGTTGAGAAATGGTGATGAAATGAGATGTGGTCATGAATTGAGAAATTATAGGGCCATTGAGATGAACCTTCTGACTTGTGGAGTTATCATTGTACTAGTGTGCCAGAATGCTTGTATGCTTGAAATGCCATGCTTTTGCTAAGTTGTTGTTTGACGTGCTTGAAAAGAAAATTGTTTTCAAAGGTGCCCGGAGGTACCGATAGTCTAGCTTAGGGTTAGGGTCGACTTACTAGATGATTATCTCACCCCTTCGTGAGACCAATATTTTCAGACCCGAAGCCTAATGGAGACTCTTGAAGGAAAAGGAACACGAAGAAGTCAAAGAGGAACTTGACTAGTTAGGGTGTATGTCTTCTCTTATGATGCCTAGAAGGGATTCCTTAACGTTTTTGGAGTTAGAGCTATAAATTGACTCCGTGCTTTATCTTGAGAGTAATTTTGCACTTGATGTTGAAGCGTCCTAAGTCGCCTTTTATATTGAAGAGTCGAAGTTGTATTCTCGCTTCCGTTGGTGTGTTCTATTGTTTGGTTTTGTTACGTGCAGGGCGAAGGAACCTGGGAAACAATCAATGATAAATGGACTGATGTGATGTTTTCATTGCCTGACGGGTTCGGGGCACGACATCCCTATTGAAGTGGTATCAAAGCAAGGTCAACTCAATCCAATTTGATTGAGACTTGGAGTGATAAAGAGTGGTGACTTTAGGACAATCGGATAATGAGACCCTTAGAATTAAGCATGGATTGTGGAATCTTGGGAATTATAGGCTTGAACTGGTGTGGCATCCTAATGGTCCTAGTGTTGATTTTTAATGGATGATCTTGGGTGATGTGATGCTTGAGGTTCATGTTAAAGCAAGCAGAAATTGTGTTTGAGGTTAGCAAGGAATTGCTTATGCACGGCGGGTCAATTGGATTGTAAGACTGTGATCATGGCCTGTCGATGACCCAACCTGAAGTATATGTTTGAACATAGGTAAATGATCCATGAGAAATGATGATCGCTTGTGGGAATTAGAAATCTTTTATGGATGAGAATTGATTGGGAAACGACCGTGGTGTGATGAGTAGCGAGAACAAAATGTTGTGCTTATGTTTGTGGTTATGAAATGAAAGTTGATGAGGGTGCATGCATGAGCTTATCGCTGTCAGACTTAATAAACCATCGCTTGGTATGGGACGAGTTGATGGGATACCTACAAACCGTAATGAAGCATGTTGTGGGATGTGTAGAACGGGGCTTCCTCCGTAGATGTATGACTTAGGACAACCTGCAATGATCAGGTCTGATGAGGGCGAGGAGTGATCGCCGGTATAGAGAGATACAGACAAGAAGCGGCTCCTGGTAGGCTTCTAAGATCAAGGAGGCAGGAATGACCCAGGCCATAAATCGAAAGAGAAAATCTAGGTATCAGGTTGAGTCTGGTTGTGGTTAAGTGATGTATGGCACGTGATTGATTTTTAAGGCGAATGTTCGAAAGTAGCACGACATTTGTGATGGTGCCTGTGTTTGGCACGGTTGAGAACCTTGTATTTGGCAGTAGATCCCGTTTGAAAAAAAAATTGATGGTTGTGATTGACTTGTTAGGCTGTTGACACCTGATTTTTGACCATCTATCATTGTGATTTTTATTTTTAAAATAAATTAAAATATCAAAAAAGGTCATAAAATCACAAAATCAACTTTGGAAGCCTTAGCCTAGCCTCAGGAACCAATTTTGAACAAAAAATATTTTTGGTATTTTTTAATATTTTTCGAATTTATTTAATTATAAAAATACCCAAAAAATCAGAAAAATACCATTCGTGGTCAGAAAAATACCCAAAAATATTCGATAATTTTATTTTAATTTCCTCTTCAAGTGTGTTACTTTAAATCTCAAAAATTCGGCTAGGGTCAACATGTTCCTTAACAAACATAAACCCAAACCGAACCCAAAAAAATCCTTTTCGAGTCTTTTAATTTTCAATTCTCACTTTTTATAAGCTATGACATTGGATTCTAAAGTCTTGAAGTGCAATTGGGTCAGTTTGCCATCCAATTTGATCAATTTTAACCAAAAAGGCTTAATTGAATATTTTTCTTTCAACTAGTCCCCGGTTTCACGGATCTTGAATTTCACACGGGCATATCCATTAAAATTCAATACCTCTACCCCATAATTTTCATCATGCCCAATCCATTGGCGGCCTCAATTCAGGCTAATTTGGTAGTTTGGATGTATATGTATGCTCTACGTATTTATACGTCATGCGTATTTATACGTCATGCGTATTTATACTGTTTGGTAACCTCTTTAACTCTTGTAATAATAATAATGGTTATTATTTTTAACACCTTTGTTAGTGCTATTTTTAAATAGCATTTTTGTATTATAAATTGTGAGTGTTATTTTTAGATAGCATTTATAATTGTTAGTGCTATTTTTAAATAGCATTTTTGTATTATAAATTGTGAGTGCTATTGTTAGTGTTATTTTTAAATAGCATTTTTGTATTATAAATTGTGAGTGTTATTTTTAGATAGCATTTATAATTGTTAATGCTATTTTTAAATAGCATTTTTGTATCATAAATTGTGAGTGCTATTGTTAGTGTTATTTTTAAATAGCATTTTTGTATTATAAATTGTGAGTGTGGCCACAAACAACTGGCCATGGAATATTTTGGGTAATTCGGTATCCAAACCTCCCAAAAATGACGATTTTGCCCTTCGGGCTAATCGTCCCCAAATCTTCCCATTTTACCCCTGGTCCGAAGTCACACCTTCCTTAAGCCTTTATGGTTATACTAGGAAGCCATTGATCTGAATTGATGTGCATTGAAGTGATTTATTTATGTACTTGATTGCGCTTTCATTTAAATTGATTGTGATTGATAGGAACAGTCTTCCAATCTGCATGAAATCCTGAATTAAGCCTACCTCACCTAAAATTGAGCCTGCATGAACTCTTAGCTAGGAAAATCACTCGCATTAGGTACCGAAAGGGCGTTGGTAATGACACCGACGTAACCAAGTCCCCGAACCCAAAATCCCTGGTTCCGCAGAACTGATCGACCTCTCCCAATCGGTCGGTAAGGTTTCCGGTCTACCCTCCAAGAAAGACCGGTGGCGACTCCAAATGCATGCACGAGTTGCACATGCCACCACGACCACACTGAAGGTCGAAAGCGATCGACTCTTATCGTCGAATCCTTTGAAAAATACTCCCGCCGCGATTTGGTTTGGGCCTGGGAGGGCTCGCGCCGATCCAATGCCCGCGATCGGTAATCCATTAGCCGCGTCCGCTTTCGGACGGGTCGCGACATAGGCGTGTCTAATAGTTGGCATCATGTGATTATTATGGTCGAGATCTAACTAAGAGATTAGACGACGTGAAAATTTTATATTCTATTGATCTGATACTTGTTGGGATTGAGATAGCATGTTGTGATTATATTAGAGTGGTAGATGCCTTTGAACTTAAAGCATGAGTGAATGACTCATTGTAGTGAGGCCTTGAGTGGTTGCTTGACGTGGCCTAATTGAGGCTTGCCCAGTAAGTGGCTGTAAATTGAGAAATAGCCTCGTTGGGGCTGGCCTGATAAGTAGTCACTGGTTAAGGGTGACTTGGAACTCTTGGATAGTTAGCAAATAGTTGAAAGATGCCTAAGAACCACAAAATGGTTGATGGCTCGTGATAGACGATGAGATGAGCAACTTGAAACTACTAGACTTGGGTAGATAACTTAAGTCTTTGATTCCTAGAGAGAATCGTGGTGGTTCAAGTGACAGAAAAACCTGATGAGGTTGAACGGCCAGAGTAAGGTCATTTGAGGAGCATTTGGCTCGAGTATGCGAGATGTGAGGAGATTTCAGAACCGCAATGAGTCGTGGAAATTGAGTAGAGAAGAATAACTAGGGTATGAGTACGGAAAGAGTGTATGGCTCGATTTTGTTAATCATGTGAGACCCAAGGGTTGAAAGGGTCGTGAGAACTTTGAATGGAAATGTGAAAAATAGATGGGTAGACAAGCTCGAGGAGGAGCTGCCATTGTTGCCTAAGTCACTGCGGTGATAGATATTAGTACTGATGAATTAAGTGATGGAAGTCACAAGAAAGACTACTCTGGGACTACTCATTTTCAAAGTGGAGACGTGGAAAAGAACCACGGTAGTTTTGAATGACATTTGAAATGGATCACGAGGTTAAGGTCGACTAAGGTCGATGAAGAAAATGAATTTGAAATTTATTTTCTTATGAATGGAAGGTTTTGTGAGAAAACCCAAGCGGCTTTAGGTGCACTAAAGAAAGAAAGTGACCCTGGCAGTTATTAGCCTTAAGAGGCTGTTGATGATTGGTGAAGTGTCACCAATGGAAGAGTTTTCCTTGAAGGCATGGTATATGTCTGGATCACCTTCGTTGAGATGTTCAATGGAAGTATCCTCTTCGGATTGCTTGAGAGCAAAGGTTGCTCGAGTCCTGATAATTCTGTGAGAATTTGAGGCTTGTCGAACAATGTGAGACAAAGTTCTCGAGGTCGCCTAAGTGTACTAAGGGTGATCAATGACCCTTTGAATGAGACGTGAAATCCCTGAGTGGATTAGAATTTGAAAGCCTTATGGCTATTTGTTATTCCTGAGTCGGAGGAACTGTAATGGATTTTAATGAAATGAGTGGATGATTGGAAGAAATATGAATAAGAGAACTCTTGCTCATGGATTACGGGCAAAGATATGCTCATTATGGAACATGGAACGCGCCTGTGAGAAACGGTTACTACCTTGGCGTAAGGCTTGTAATGATGAGATTGACATTCCGTTCTTTCCATCGTGGAGAAAAATTTAAAGAAAGAGTTATGCCGGTCGTTTGGCCTTGTTGAATAAAATGAGATTGATTGAGGTTGAACCAGGATCATTGGAAGTGGTATTGTAAGTTATCAACCCTAAAGAGTAGGGTATCGTTCTTAAAAAGCGATTGGACCATGAGATGGTCGTTTATGGAAAGAAAGGTGAAAGGACTTGATAGTCCTAGCGACTTGCGATTTTAATGAATAGATGAATAAGCAAAAAGGGTGCTTAGATTGTAATCGTAAAACGACTTGTGGTAGTCGAATTGAGTATCTGAATTATGGATTGGTAGAGATCGAGGAAGGACGAGTCTTGTCCCTTAAAGTGACCGAGTCTTTGGAAGGGAAATGTTAAGTGTGGTGGCATCCGAATCCTAGAGTGGAAACACCGCCGTGGGCATAAACTCCAGGATGGGAGTACTAAAGAACAGGAAAGATGAGATGGATTCGAGGTAAGAGACTACCACTGAAGTGTATAGTTTCCCTTATAGGGTAAGAGAACCCAATGTGGAAGGAAAGGGTAGCTCTAATTGTCTTGGTGTCAAGATTGAGTATCTTGGCGGAAAAAGAAGAAGTATAGCTCAACTGTCTCTAGAAAACAATTCTAAGAAACTTATTTGGTGAACAAGATTTGATTTTAAGATAATGTCAATGTTCAATCGAACGGATGGAATTTGAACAAAGTCGTATTGGTTGATAATGAAACCCAGCAGGTAAGACAATGATGCTTCTTGAGGGAAGAGTGAAAAAAATGAGTAAAATATCACGTGGCAGAAGTGAGGAATCATGAAAGCAGAGAGCCAAGATATGAGCTCTCAAGTGGTTGGTACGAAGGACAGTTCGAATGATCCGACACCTGGTAGCAAGAAATTGATAATAGTCGGATTGAGTATCCAATGAGTGATTGGATTGATGGTTATCGTCTGTAGAGATGATGATCGGACTCATTTGAAGAGTCATGAGAAGCATGAACAACTTTCCAGGGTATTCTATGGACTCTAAGGAGATGCTCATGGTATGCTAAATGTGAAGATCACAAGCTGTGGACCTGAGGAGGTAAGATTCCTCATTTGTGAAATTTCTGGAAAATAGAATCCCTGTAGAATCCTTGAGGAATAGAATAAGTGATGGATCGACTAAAGTCGATGTGAGTTAATGAAATTTGGAATTTCCTGGATTATGATGGATTATTTTAGACGTGGTGGAAAGGTTTCCCAGAAAAACTATTCCATTAAGGGAATGAACCAAGAATTAGATATGGCGCGAGTAGATGAACGAATATGAAAAGGAGTTCCAATGACTTAAATTTAATTGGTGACCATGCCGATATTGATGCTTCCATTGGAAGGTGACGGATGGTGAGAGTTACGATGACATGACGCAAGAAGGAAAATTTGAGGCGTAACAAGACAATTTGAATTCAGCATTGCATGTGCGTCGCGACAATAAGATCCACTAAGTAGAAATACCCAATGCATGATTGGAATTGGTATATGATCGTCCCGCGACGAAGTTTGGGAAACACGACCTGTGTGAAGGAAGGTTTCGAGTTTATGAGAGCCATAAGAATGTAGAGTATTTGCTTGCAAAGAAAATTAAATGAGAAACAATGTGGATAAAGTTGCCTAAGGGATGAGAATAACAGAAATTGGAAGAAAATCCAGACCTTCGAGTATCTGGAGGAGAAACCTTGAAATTGGGGATGGAAACCATGGAATTTCCTTGATGAGGAAACGTATTAATAAAAGGAAGCATAATCGTGACAAGTTGGTGGAACAATTGGTCATTGGAGAATCTCGAATGTAATCGAGGAAGAACTACTAAAGGCTCAATCATGAGTTTGCTTGAGAAGTTGAGAAGGCTATAGTTCGAACTGGGTAAACGAGATTAAGCTAATGGAACTTATATGTTCCCGACAATACGGATTGAAAGATTATGTCCGAAAAGGTGGAAGCATCGAAGAGTATGTTTTCATGATGGATTGGTAATAATCATGATAGGAAAGGATCTTGAGCCTTCTACGACATCTTATTTCCGACAGAGAATTTGAAAAACGGGATTACAGTATGACGTACATATTTCCTCGAATCAATAGACAAATTGAAAGGAAGATCCGAATGCTCGAAAGTGTACCACCGACGAATATTATGAATATCGAAAGAGGACAGAGAAAAGTAAATACATGATAAGGACTGAAGGAAACAAGTCATGAGGAAGGATGACTTGTGTCGAAAAAGATAAATGAGAACGTCAAGTACTGAGAAGAGTTATCTTGGAGGGTGATGATACGATGAGGCGTCTGTACCCCATGACATTGGATAACTAGAAAATTGTGAATTTCGAGGATAAAATTTCGTTAAGGGGGAAGAGTTGTGACATTCCGAATTCCGACCCCTCTCGAGGCCATGGAATGAAAAGAAATCGATCGGTGTATTTCAGTGGTAACTCGCTCGGAGTTGGCCACTCTCGAGTTAACTAATCGAAAGGGAACGACTACCGTAGAGTCGGGTACGTGGACCTGGCGAATTTGAATAAGAAATGACACTTTGACCATAAGGATTGTCGAGGGAATATTTTGACCAGCAGAGATCGATCTAGGAACAATCATAGAATGCCTTACTAGTGTTATACATTGGGACGCGGGTAATTCCGCTTAACCAATGTGTAATTTGCGAGAATTTCCTAAATCGGATTTCGATGATCAGGACCGCAGGAAGGAGTAATAAACCCTTGCAATCACATGACAACCAAAGTCACCACGGCTTGAGAAAACCCTAAGGTCGTTACGCGTAGCGCCCGCAAGAGTCGCCCGTCAGTTTGAGATAAACTGGAATTATAGTCGACGAGAGCTCGACATGAAATTAGACCTCGAGATTGGGTATTGGACACTGAGGAATTCCAACATTTGAATTGAATTGGACTTCGCCTCAACGAGGGCAATTTATATTAGAAAAGTGAAGTTTTAGGCGTAAGGTGTGAAATGACCATTTTGCCCTCGAGAATTAACCTTGACTTAGGATTTAAAGAAGGGCATTTTAGTCATTTGGAGTTCTCCATGGTTACTGAAAAATCAAGGGGCAAAAGAGTAATTGATATCAAGATTTTTATGAATGTGAGGACAAGTGTCATTACTAGAACACCTTGCATTATTGGGATAATTGTTTCACCAACCATTCAAACTTTGACCAAGGAAAATTGTGGAAGACTTTTCTCTCCTCCCTCTTTCATTTTCGGCCGGAGCTCCCTCTTCCCTCACTCCCTCTTCCATTTGTGCTTCTCTCAAGCTCTCTCTCCCTTTCTCTCTCGCGCCCTGTTCCGATGCCTTTACTGTTCCGACCGTAACTTCCTCATCCGATGGCCAATTGAGGTAATTCCACTACCATTAGAAAGCTTATCGTCTTACCTTTTCAAGGACATATTATAAACTCAATTTTGCCTAGTAGTTTATTCCGTAGGTCGATTTTAGTGGACAAAGGTCAGGACAAGATCAGAATCGGGCCAGTTTTGGAGAGAGCTCGAGTTCGCCGGCCTTATGAGCTCGATTGACTTCAAATTTTCGGTGAGGTCTTCTAAACTTGAAGCATATGAGCTGGTTGAGTTAGGGTTGAAAATCTATTAGAATTTGGTTAGGTTTCCATGGATGAATTTGGATGATTTTTGTGGAACAAAATCTGACCATGTGTTGGTCGTGTGATGCCGAGTTGCTTTGGGGCTCTTGGAGGTGTCGTCTTGCTCCAAAATTCATGGTGAGACATCTAAGAACATATATTGATAAGTTGCCAAAGTGTGTGCATGATGGAATTGAGTGTAGAAGTGATTTAAGGGCTGTTATGGTGTGGTTGACTAGTACCGGTTCTGTCCCCTGCACTCCTTGATTGAACCGAACCTTCTAAGGGTTCGTATTGGTGTCACCTTGCATTAAAATTGACATTCAAGCATCTTAAGGTGTTAGTTGATGTATTAGCGAGGCTTGTGCAAGATGGAATTGGGGTTAGACGGGGTTAATTGGTGAGTTGGTGGACTTATTCTAAGATACAATGCTGCCCCGTTTTGGACAATAGAAACCGAACCCTTCAAGGGCTAGGGGAAGTGTCGCCTTGCTATAAAATCATCATTGAGGCATCCTAGTATGCTAAGTGAAGTGTTGATGAGATGTTCGCTTAATGGAATGGATAAATGGATGAGTTTTGATGAGAAAATGATGAATATTTCCTAGGACGTCCGTGTGTCCTATTGTGGCCGTGAGGGGGGGACTGAGCTTGGAGGCTCATTTGGATTGAATTGCAAGCTTACTTGAAGAGGTAAGTTGATTCTAACCCCTTTCTAGGATGTTGGATTACTAATGGGTGAGTTTTTAATGAGTTGGAAGTGTTTGAGAAGCCATTTTGAGGCGAAACCGAGGGTGTTGCAAAAATTGATTTCAGCGTGCACCGATTTTGAAACGAGTCGTTCTAAGTCGTTCGGTACTCAAATTAAACTCCGTTTTTGTCCACACGTCCGTAAGACCTCGAGGGTTGAGAATATGGAATTGGATTTCTTAATAAGGCATTAGAAAAATGTCAGTTTTCTTGTGATTGCTGCTGGTCATTGAAGCTCGGATTGAGCAATTTGGTATATTGGAGTTATTGATGACTTGCCTTGATAGAACGACTTTTAATGTGCCTAGAAAATATTTAATTAAAGCTGTGACTTCTTGACATTGGAGTGTCATGCATGAAATGTGGCATGAGGCTATGAATTGATTATGTACGTACTCAAGTATGATATATGTTTGCACGGCCGTATGACACTTGGCATTGAATGGCAATTGTGCTTGAGTTGGCAAGTGAATGCATTATTCAATTGATTGCCATGATGTGTATAATTGTTCCATATTGTGAACGTAATTGGCCTTGATGTTTCTCATGTTAAAAGATTTATTCTTGTTTGATGTGATGATACTCGATTACGAGGCCACTTGATGAGGTTGGCTATTGAGCCTTGAGAAATATGTTGGACTGTGAATCCTGTTTGATGAGAAACATGTTGAGTAATGGCACCCTGATGCGCCAGAACACGAGGTTGCACATATGGCAAGCTGATTGGAAATAAATCCTAAGCTTGAGGGCCTTGGAGCCTGATGCGTCAGAACGCGGCTTGCCAAATGAAATTGTGACCTGGGAACCGTTTTTACGGGGGTCTGGCCAAATGAAATTGAGACCTGGGAGCCGTTTCTTCGGAGGGTCTGGCCTAATGCAATGTGATAGCCTGATGCGTTATGACGCGGGCCTTGAACTATTGAGTTGAGAAATGGTGATGAAATGAGATGTGATCATGAATTGAGAAATTATAGGGCCATTGAGATGAACCTTCTGACTTGTGGAGTTATCATTGTACTAGTGTGCCTAAATGCATGTATGCTTGAAATGCCATGCTTTTTCTAAGTTGTTGTTTGACATGCTTGAAAAGAAAATTATTTTCAATGGTGCCCGGAGGTACCGATAGTCTAGCTTATGGTTAGGGTCGAATTACTAAGATGATTATCTCACCCCTTCGTGGGACCAACATTTTCAGACCCGAAGCCTGATGGAGACTCTTGAAGGAAAAGGAACACGAAGAAGTCGAAGAGGAACTTGACTAGTTGGGGTGTATGTCTTCTCTTATGATGCCTAGAAAGGATTCCTTAATGTTTTTGGAGTTAGAGCTATAAATTGTCTCTATGCTTTATCTTGAGAGTAATTTTGCACTTGATGTTGAAGCATCCTAAGTCATCTTTTATATTGAAGAGTCGGAGTTGTATTCTCGCTTCAGTTGGTGTGTTCTATTGTTTGATTTTGTTACGTATGGGCCGAAGGATCTTGGGAAACAATCAAAGAGAAACGGACTGATGGGATGTTTTCATTGCCTGATGGGTTCGGGGCTTGACAATATGTTCAGATTCCATTGTGGATCTGGTTGTAACAGTTTGTTTATTGGATTTTCAAGATACAGCTCCTCCTACTAGCGTGAATACATATCCACTAGTAGATTTTGAGTCTTGTATATCAGTTTTCCAGTTCACATCACTATATCCTTCTAGAACATATGGATACCTAGTATAGTGCAGGCCAAGATTCCGAGTATACCATAAGTACCTAAGTACTCTCACTATTGCTTTCCAATGGTCACCACTCGGATTGCTTGTATATCTACTCAATCTACTCACCGTATATGCAATGTCTGGTCTAGTACAACTCATTAAGTACATTAAACTTCCAATAACTCTAGAGTATTCTACTTGAGAAATACCCTCTCTTTGTTCTTGGACAGACGCCGATCATTATCTAATGGTGTACTAGCTATACCAGAATCATTCATGTTGAATTTTTCAAGAATCTTGTCCACATAATGTGATTGACTTAATATAAGGCCTTCTGACGTTTTTGTGATTTTAATTCCTAAAATCACATCAGCAAGTCCCAAGTCTTTCATGTCAAAACCAGAATTCAACATATTCTTGATAGATTTGATCATTTTATCATCACTACCAACAATGAGCATGTCATCTACATAGAGACCCAAAATGACATAGCCTATTTCTATCTCTTTAATGTAGACACATTTAACACATTCATTAATTTTCAATCCATTGGTAATCATTGCATTATCAAACTTTTCATGCCACTATTTTGGCACTTGTTTTAGAGCATACAATGATTTTACCAATTTACAGACTTTCCTTTCTTGTCTTGGAACTATAAAACCTTCAGATTGTTCCATATAGATTTCTTCATCCAAATCCCCATTTAGGAAAGCTGTTTTTACATCCATTTGATGTACTTCTAGATTTCGCAATGCTGCAATTGCAAGTATCATTTTGATAGAGTTTATTCTCGTCACAGGAGAATAAGTATCAAAGTAATCTAAGCCATCTCGTTGTTTATATCCTTTGATTAAAAGTCTGGCTTTATACTTATCAATGGAGCCATCTTCTTTCATCTTCCTTTTAAAGATCCATTTGGACCCTAAAGGTTTACAACCAGGAGGAAGATCCACTAGCTCCCAAGTATGATTCTGCAAAATAGAATCAACTTCACTTTTTGTTGCCTCCTTCCATAGAGGTCCCTCAGAAGAATTCACAGCTTTTGCAAAATTTAGTGGTTCCTTTTCTAACAAATAAGTTAGAAAATTATTTCCAAATGATTTTTCCACTCTTGCTATTTTGCTACGTCTCGGTTCATGATTTGAATCGTGACTTTCATCATTCATAATTTCATCCATTCGTTTAGACGAACTTGATCCATCATTGGATTTATAAGGAAATACATCTTCAAATAATGAAGCATTCCTAAATTCCATGATCGTATTCTTGTGTATATCAGGAATCTTAGATTCATGCACAAGAAATCGATATGCATTACTGTTATGTGCATAGCCTATAAAGATATAGTCCACCATTTTAGGACCTATCTTTGTTTTCTTTGGTGTTGGAACAAACACCTTTGCAAGGCACCCCCATACTCATAAGTATTTGTAGGAAGGTCTCTTACCTTTCCACAACTCATAAGGGGTTTTATCCTCTTTCTTTCGTGGCACTTTATTCAAAAGGTAATTGCTTGACAAAATAGCTTCCCCACATATTTTGAGGTAAACCTGAATTTAGTAACATCGCGTTCATCATTTCCTTCAAGGTGCGATTTTTACGTTCAGCAATACCATTTGATTGAGGTGAATAAGGCGCAGTTACCTCATGTATAATTCCGTGTTGTACACAGAATTCACCAAATGGTACTTCATACTCACCGCCTCTATCACGTCTCAATCTTTTGATTTTCTTATCAAGTTGATTTTCAACTTCATTATTGTAGAGAACAAATTTCTCTAAGGCTTCATCTTTGCTTTTAAGCAAATACACATAGCAATATTTAGTGCTATCATTGATAAAGATAATAAAATATTCATTACCACCTCTTGTTTGTATGAATTTCAAATCACAAACATCACTATGAATCAATTCAAGGGGTTCGGTGCTTCTATCAATCGAATGAAATGATGATTTCGTTAATTTTGTCTCAACACAAATATCACATTTATGTCTTGAATCAATTTGGGATGAGGGTATATGTTCCAAGTTAATTAATCTACGCAATGTCTCGTAATTAACATGTCCGAGTATACCATGCCACAAATTGGAAGACTCAACAATATAGACGGAAGACTTATTATCTTTATTGATAATTATCATTACATTGAGCTTAAAGAGTCCATCAGATACATATCATTTCCCCACATACATTCCAGATTTAGACAAAATAACTTTGTTCGACTCGAACACCATGCGAAATCCATGCTTGTTCAATAGAGACCCGGAGACCAGGTTCTTTGGGATTTCTGGCATGTATAAAACATTGTTCAGAGTCAGTTCTTTTCCAGAAGTCATTTTCAGCAGCACCTTCCCTTGTCCATCAACAGCAGAAGAGGCAGAGTTTCCCATGAAAACTTTCTCTCCATTAATTGGTTCGAAAGTTATGAACATGTCTTTATTAGAACATACATGCCTAGTAGCACCAGTGTCAATCCATCATTCCTTTGGATTGGACCCAACTAGGTTCACTTCAGAAACCATTGCAGAGAGGTTTATGTTTGACACTTTTGTGATGTCATTTACCATATTTGTCTCATAACTCTTCCTTTTCGGAAGTTTGCAATCCACGGATTTGTGACCTGTCTTGCCACAATTGAAGCATTTCCCTAGAAACTTGTTCTTGGAAACTCCTCATTTTGGACCAAATTTTGGCTTGGCAAACTTCTTGTTCTTGTGGCCTTGCCTCTGCTCCACAATATTTGCCTTAGCTTCGGTAGGATTAGACCCTTTGCGTTCAGAGCCTCTGTTGTCTTTTTCGATTCGAAGTCTAACAATAAGCTCTTCCAGGTTCATTTCTTTTCGCTTGTGCTTGAGATAATTCTTGAAATTCTTTCAGCCAAGAGGTAGCTTCTCAATAATAGCAGCCATTTGGAAGGTTTCACTCAAGTTCATTCCTTCAGCTTGAATCTCGTGTAAGATCACCTGAATTTTCTGCACTTGACTGATCACAGTCTTGGAATCCACCATCTTATAATTAAGGAATCGACCGACAACAAATTTCTTTGCTCCGGCATCCTCTGTTTTATATTTTCGGTCCAAGGATTCCCATAATTCCTTTGACATCCTTATTGCACAATAGACATTGTACAAGGAGTTATGTAAGCCATTCATGACATAATTCCTACATATGAAGTCAGAATGCGTCCAAGCCTCAACAGCGTTGAAGGCTTGCTTATCCGTTTCTCGATCCGATGCCTTAGAAGAATCTCGCAAGATTCAAAGTTGTTAAATAAAATAGCATCTTTTGTTGCCACCTTTTAAAGTTCGATCCGTTGAACTTTCAAGTTTCTCACCATGGTGAACAGAAACAACGGCAGAGGCAGCGGATGATCCAGGCAAAGGCATCTGGACAGTAGAGGGAGAGACAGTTTCAGGCAGAGGCTGTTGCACAGCAGATGCAGAGCCTTTGGTAGTCTCGTCAGCAGACACATCAAGAACTTCTTTTTCAGTAGCCATCGAATTCAAGATACGAGTCTGTCTTAAGATTGTTGGAGGGTATTCACAGTGGCACTGGCTAGAAGAACTTACAATCAAACGGAAAAGGCACAAAATTAAATTTGGCAGAAGCACCAATGCTGAGTCGGCAGAAGCACAACACTAGATCGGCAGAAGCACTAGCTCGATGAACAGTACATGAGCTAATATTAAATCAAACTAAACACACTGAAATTACAATGATAAATCTAAAAAGTGAAAATGACACAAATACCGAGGTTTTTCTACACAGTTTCCTTAAGACAGATTCGTCCCCTCCCGTATGTGCTTTGAGGTTTCGTGAACGTCTGTCTCCCAAGATACAACGGTAAAATAGCTATAGAGGCAGGTACAGTACTTCGAAGCTTTCGGCGAACATGAACAAACGCGAACACTATCGAAAACGATGCAGATGTAGAGAATAGAAAGAGATAGAAGTTTTTCTTTTCAGAATCTCTCTCATCTCTTAGAATGAGAGGTCATACATATACATATATATATAAGGTCAATGGGGGCATTTCGGAGACAAGGAACAACGGCTAAATAAATCTGTCGTTACGACATAAATTATGTAACAGCAGAACCATAATAGCAAAGCCGTTATGCTTCTATTAATGGTAGAGCCATAATCACAGAATTGTTATGCATTCAATTCTGTAACGGTAGAGTCACGACAGTTACACATTTAATCATAGTAGCCGTTACTAGTTAATGCTATTAACATGCTGTTAATTAGCTCAACAACTGTTACATAAATTGAGTTGGAAAAAATTAAAATAGAAGGCAAAAATGGGCTTGTCGCGGGGCCCATTATCGATCATGCATTCGCCTACGCAGGTCGTGCGCTCGTGCCCAAGTTTCAACTTGTCGAGCCTTCGTCGGGGTCTGGGATTTGCACCCCCTCTACGTGCGCGCGCGATGCATAACGTATGTGTTATGATAGTTACCACTTTAAAGGAGTGGAACTCTATAAAAAAAAACACTCAAAAGCCTTCTTCCTTTCTTATGTGGGACTAACTTACTTTCACTTCCCACTTCCAACTTAAGAGTGTTCTTTGATAAACAATTTCTCATTCACTCTCCCATCAAAATATCTCAATTTTCCAATAATATTCCCTATAGAAAAACTGCATAAAGTAAGTTGATCAATAGCATGGAATCGCTGATTTTATCCATCATCCAATTTGAATTAGATAATTTTTGGCAAACTCATGCATATCTTTTTCACATTCTATTTTAATGCATCTCTGTTATTGATTGTTTCCTAATTAAAAAATTCTAAAAAGATAATCTTAGGTTGAAATGCAAATTTTCTATGGATAGCATTGCATATAGAAAGATAAGAATTTTAGATATCTTATCGAGAGGTAGTTGCATTCTAAATAATTTGCATATAGATTCGGATCATTTTTAGTTAAAGATTGCAAAAAAAAAAATTGCATTTTGAGATAGATTCTAATCTAAATTAATTATCGAGAACAATCTTTTTTTGAAAGACGTAGGATTCAATTCAAATTATTTTCTAGGGTGTTTAGGGAATTATTATTTATAACATTTTGTTTACATTAAAAAATTATTTTGAATTTCAATAAATATACCAAAAGGAATCATTTGCATATGCATATCATATAGTTTAGGTTATGCATAACATTTTGCCATGTCATTCAAGGTTGCCATGTCATCTTGCATGTTGCTTTCCATGTCATCAAATTAAGGTCATAACATGTCATTTTGCCATTTTATTAATGCCATGTCAATTTGCATTTATTTAATATGCGTGCCTAGATCCATTTATTTAATATGCATGTATATATTCATTAATATAACTTGCATGCTAGGCCATATAATTTGGAATTGCATATCATTTTAGATTAAATGTCATTTTTGTATGTCATCATAGCTAGAATATTAGATAGATGTCTTGCTTGCCATGTTAGAATAGTTTTCATTCTCATGTTATTTAATGCAATTAATATAGATGTATTCATACATTACATATGTCGTTGCATACGTTTAAGTAAGTGAAAGTTCAAAAAGAATATATTAGTCTAAGACTTGCATTTGAATAAAACATTGGCGAATTAGGTTGCAGCGTCTAGGTATGTCGAATCGTCAATTCCATCTCTATCCTTGCAATTTATTTGATACATTTTTGTTATTTGGTGTTAAATTGGTTGCGCACTCGCATGAACACCTCATGTTAGAATTTAAGTTAAAATGAATCCAAACTGCATGCATAAACATTTTCATTAAAAAGAAAAGGTATCGAAATGGCATTAGAGTAATCTAATGTAATCTAGTGCCCGAACTCATAATCTCTACTTCATAGAGGCAAGCTATTACTCTTGATACTCTAAATGGATTTTTAATCAATCCATCGTAAACAGATTAGTGGCGACTCCTGTATAAAATGTTTTGCATGTTAATCACTTGAATCATAAGTAGAGAATTGTATGTACTTTGAAAAATCCAAGTTAGGTTTAAAAAATTGATAATCCATTAGTCTAAAGTGAAATTTTTTATGGCAACTTGAGGCCTTAGAAATTTGTCTTTCTAAAGCCTCTTAGCTAGCCAATATTTTCTCCAACTTGGTAAGAGTTAACTCTTCTGCCCATTCATGGTGGTCGTAACGATACCGTTGTACTCTGGCCTTAACTTGTAAATATTTATTCTCCTCATTCTTATTTCAGAGATAGCATTCTGAGGATCCAATTTTGAAATTTCATAAGAAATAAATTTAAAATTGGAGAAGAATTAACCTGTCATCATAGTTTACTGCGACACCGATAATAGTTTGTTCTCCAACCTTTGCAAGTTGGTATCATTCGTTTTCGCCGATAGTGCCATCAAGTTATCCCATGCCTTCTTTTGGTGTCTTCGCACTCTTGATATGTTGTAGCAGCTCATCTAGAATAGTTACACCAAGGACATAGGGAGCCATACCTGCTTTGATGTTTCATTTTCTCAACGCGTCATTGATGGGTGGTGTAGTGGCCTCATAAGTCTTGGCCCAACAAGTAATACTGCAAGCGGGTACTCCAATTGTTATAATTGAAGCTATTGAGTTTCTCGATGCCGTTCATTGAACTTGAGAAAATCCGTCATCGTGACTTGGTTAGAATGCTCGACACTACACCAAGTAGGCTTGATCCTCGATCAATCGGTCATAGTCCCTGTGATGCAAATATTGCGTAACATTTAGGCATCTTTTATTTTTAGGCAATTTTATATTTTAGGATATTTTTGTAAATTTGCGAATCTTATTGTCATTTGGGTTAGCATCATATATAAGCTTGTTTCGGGAGTTTTGAGAGCAGTTTTGAATATTTTAAGAATATACGATTTGATATCGTTTCTAAGAGAATACCGATTGTTCCTCGATCTATTGATTTTGTTCTTCATCGCCTTCGTTCTATCGTATTCGGTATCATTTGGCATTAGAGCACAGGTTGCTTGAAATCAATGGCTGAATGGAATCGAGGTGGTCGAAGACAACATGCTTGTGGAGGCCGGAAGCCTAGAGTCGTTTCTGATGCAGATGAATAGTCGTGTCTGAGAGACCTGTGAGACATAGAAAAAGAAGAGCTGAGAAGACAACTTCAGGATTTGTAGAAAAGACTTGCACGGGTGTAGAAAAGACGAATGTATATGGAGCGACGACTTGCGCTGGCGGGGTTGTACTTTCCATCCAAAAAAGATCTGATCGTCGATGAATATCCGATCATTGATGAATATCCGATCGTCGATGAATATCCGATCGTTGATGAATATCCGATCTTTGATCAAGAATCGATCGTTCATCAAGATCTGATTTTTGATTTGTTATGAAAATCCAAATTTTGATACAGATCCGGTCTATGAAGATCCGATCTATGATGAAGGTAGACTTCCAGTATACCATGAATCTGATGGAGAACAAGAGGATGCGGATCCCGATCAGGAAAAGATTGTTTATGCTGATTTTGATTTCACAAAGATGGCCTATCGATCGTCGTCACATGAAGTTCGAAGCCTAGAAGAAAGATCATGCATTGACGCCATTGTGCTACACCTCATGGTTCGCTGCCCCCAGAATCACAGGTTTTGGAGCCCTACACTAGGTGGGTGGGTTAAGTACACATCAAGTGCCATAAGTTGTGTACGACGCACACTTTAGTGCTAAAACTTTCAAATCGATCATTTTAGTCCTAAGTTTTTGTAACTTCGATCACTTCAGTGCCAAAACTTTCAAATCGATCATTCTAGTACTAAGTTTTTGTAACGTCGATCACTTAAATCCAACTTCTTTTAAAAATGATCACTTCAATGCCAAGTCGGATGAGCCACGTCAGCTAAAATAATAATAAAAAATATACGTGTCGGATTTTTGGCGAACTATGTCAGCTTAAATCAAAATTGGTACTAAAGTGATCGTTTTTAAAAGTGATCGAAGTTACAAAAACTTAACACTAAAGTGATCGATTTGAAAGTTTTGACATTAAAGTGAGCGCCGTACACAACTTATGGCACTTGGGGGTGTACTTAAGCCCTAGGAGGGTCGATGAGGGATTTAGTGAAGCACGTGTCCTTGCAGAGGTCACTTTGAAGCCTGATAAGATCCAGATTGCCTCAGTGTGACAACCCATAGACATGGCAATGCGTGTGATTGATCGAAATTACAAGTAGGGACAACCACGGAAGCGAGTCTTGGTTGTAGTTACCTCAGGATGGTTGCTTTGATCACATTTTAAAGAAACTATGGGAAGAAAATTTACAGGAAGATTTTTCTCATAATGCCCGTCATCAAAAGATAGCAATCTCAATCAGCTATTATACTCTCAAGCAAGGGAATTCAGGTTTAGTAATTATTTGTGGGAGGATAGAAGCGCATCTTCATTTTCTCATGGATCCTTTGGAAGAGATTGGGGCATTAGAGAAGAACAGTGCTAATGAAAAAGAGGCCTCTGAACATGCTGGAACGGTTGTTCTGTGCCACTTTGCATTTTATGATTTTGCTGGAAAATCTGGTCAACTTAGATGGAAAGGCCAGATGTCAAAGGCACTAGAAGTACCGGAGGAGATTGATGTCAATGACGAAGAACTAGATTCGAGGACGAATCTTTTTCTCTAGCAGGGGAGAATGATGCAAATATTACGTGATATTTATGCATCTTTTATTTTTAGGCAATTTTATATTTTTAGGATATTTTCGTAATTTTGCGAATCTTATTGTTATTAGGGTTAGCACCCTATATAAGCTTGTTTATGGGGTTTTGAGAGCAATTTTGAATATTTTAATAATATACGATTTGATATTGTTTATGAGAGAACAACGATTGTTCCTCGATCTATTGATTTTGTTTTTCATCGCCTTCTTTCTATCGTATTCAGCATCACCCTGAGTGTGCACGGACAGAATTTCGGCATACTCTGCTCCCTGATCGCTTGCTCACGTACAATGGTCATTGACCACTTGTCTCCGTTTATCGCGCTCCATATTGCTGGGTTCACGGTCCCCGACCACCCTGCTCTCATACTATGGCCCGCTCTTGGGATCTTGATGCCAAATGTTGAACTTTGCTATATTAAATGTTTATAATAAGTGCACACACTGGCCTCACTTCACTCACAACACCACAACACCAAACACTCCGCTTGTACACAACTCTGCACAACTTTTTCACTTCACTGCTTTTCTACACATGCAAAAGAGCAAACGCTCCTATTTGTATGCGCCGCAAAGTCGGTCGAGTTCTACAAACATTTAGTGCTTGCCAACTTGCTCTGGCAGATTTTCTTGCCGAGAATTCTACAGGTGGTGTTAGGGGTGAGCGGTTCCCGGTCCGTTCCGGTTCCCCTCGAGAACCGAGAACCAGACCAATAGTCTCGGTTCCCATTTTTCGGAACCGCGAACCGGACCGGCCACTTGAGAACCGGGAACCAGACCGAACCGTCGGTCCGGTCCGGTTCCGGTCCGGTTCCAAGGAACCAATAAATTGAATGTCATTTGATGTACATTGAGAAACCAAGTTTCTGCTGCCCAAGGAGGGTCTTCGGCTGACAGCAAAACCACTTCTGCATGTTGACCAAGGAGGGTCTTCGATGGTGAAGCTATAGTGAACAGTTGGTTCAACTCAGCTTTTTATTCAAAATCAACTTATGCTGACCACTTACGCATATGTTTGTTCTTTCCTCTTAGACTATTCTTGTTATTCATTACAATAATGCACAATCTTTATGCTGCAGGCGCAACTCCTACTGATTGTTCACCATAGCCCCTTGTCCATCGTTTGCAGCTTCTCCAAGCAACCTTAATGTAACATAGGTCAAGACAGAACCAAGCATGGTGCTTGGACCTTCAATGTGCAAACCCCAGCCACCATCTTTGTTCTGCATTATATGTGAAAAATGATAGAACTTCAGAGACAGCTAAAGAGCAATTCAGAGAAATAAGAATAGACACAATCTTCTGGTATAGATGCACCTAGCTGGAGAAGAAAAAGCCATGCAATACCAGCAAACGATACAATACTTGATGATTGTACAGATACCGGCACATCTCTTGTTTATGTTGTTCAGACAAGACGGCATTTAGTGCTCCACTAATAGAAAGAGCAATTACCTAATCCATAGAATGAAAGTTTTCCTAAAATATTAACGACTCAAAAATTAAAAATACTTCTATTTGTAAGGCTACTTCTTTGACAAACCAAATTTAACATAAAGTATGAAAGGCGAGGTACTTTCCAATGAAAAATGCATCAGCATGGTAAAATTATTTTGAAAAAATCAACAAGCTGATCAAATATACCCTCAACAAATTATGCTCCTATGCAGAAAGAATGAGCACTTACCAAGCCAGGCATAAGAAACATAGGTCCTCCATAATCCCCTGGCCAGTGTCCATCATGGGCTTGAAGAGTTGAATGGAAGCTTATGGCCCTTTTCAATATGTGTGTTACAGTCTCCTCAGTGATCTCATCTGAGTCTTTTATCTTCACTGGTGGTGGAGCTACATTGCCTGTATTTTCCTTGGAAAACTGCAATTTCATGAAAGGAACTGAATTATTAGAGGGCAAGGAAAAAAGAAGATATAAACTTGAACTACATCGTAAGTACCTGATTAAGTTTATATGTTACAAAAAATTACAAAGGTAAAAAACAGTGAACCATCACTGATAAAGCATGAGCAACCACTCGTGCAAAGGGCCAGATATCTCAAAATGTATTAACAACCAAGTCAGCAAGAATCCCAAAGATAACTATTGCAAATAAATGTCCTTCTCATGGGAAAGTTCTGTCAACAGCTAATGAAAGAGAAGAGAGCTCTATCCAATGCTTCCTTAGAAGGGTGTAAAACTACAGACAAATTCATTACCCACAGCACAAATTCAGTTTATATAATGCACAATCTTTATGCTGCAAACGCAACTCCTAATGATTGTTCGCCACAGAGGCTTGGTTTCTCTGTTTGGATATTGCAATGAGTCCAAGCACATGGCATTGATATATGAATACATAGCTAATGGAAATTTAAGGCAACATTTATCATGTGCGTTTTTATGCCTTGTTGTATTGTTTCATCTCAATAATGATTCTGAAACTCTATTTCCTGCTCATAGGTAAAGTTAAAATCCATTGATGGATTTTTTGGTTCCTCTGTGGATTCTCCATTGATGGATGTCGCTGTACTTCCTACGCTCTTTTCCTTTAAATTTGCAGTATGACAGAGAACCCTAGTTTTAAAATTGAAATTGACAACAAAAATCTCACCAAGAATCGACGCAGAAATCATTGGAGCGAAGATGTCGCTAGCGAGAGAGCAAAAAGAATCAGAGCAATCGCGAAGGGGGAGGAGCAAAAGGAATCGACGCACAAATCATCGTAGAAAAAAACTCACCAAGAATCTGAGGGATCGAGAGATCGACCGATCGATCGAGAGAGGGAGTGTGTGGGGTACACATGGATCACAAAATGCTCAAAACACTACGGTCAGATTGCAATGAAGAACACAGTGCATCGCAGAAACCCACCAGTGATCAAACATGAAACCTTCAGAAATAGAGGAAGGATGAATACTAATAACGTGAGCTGAGGTCATGGCCTCACCAGTCCAGTGACGATCTGAGGAGTTACGAGACCACGCAAGTCGAGGACCTGAGGCGAGGCTCGCAAGCCGCGACCCGCGACCGCGAGGCGTCGAAGAGAGACGAGAGAGGCTGGCTGAGAGAGAGCGCGAGATGCAGATTGCGGAAGCCTTTGGAGGTGTTGTCGGTGCTCGCACGCGTGCTTCGTCTCACAGAGCAGTCGGGTTCTTCCTTGACGAAGCCACAGTAGTCGAACAGAACAGAGGGGCGAGAGGTATGGCGAAACGAAACCCTACCGTTCGACTAAAAGTCTAAAAGTGAGCATATATATATTGCGGTCCGGGCGGTCCGGTTCCGGAACCGGACCCCGGAACCGGGAACCGAACCGCCCGGTCACCGGTTCCAAAAATTGGAACCGGAGACCGGACCGGATCCCCCTAAAACCGGGAACCGGACCAACGGTCCCGGTCCGGTCCGGGCGGTCCCGGTCCGGGCGGTCTTTTCTGCTCACCCCTAGGTGGTGTACAAGTGTGATCTATTTATTTAAGAGGTGTCATATAAGTTGTAAACTTACTGGTTGATTTTTTAAGAGGGAGGATTTTTTTCTCGAAAGGACATTCCTTTATTGATCATTCTGAGTTGAAGGGGGCCAACCTCAAAGAGGGGGCATCAACACATAGCAAGTCCCAAAGTATGTGAGGGAGGATTGACGAAGAAGTTGGAGAAGTTGAGAGAGAGAGAGAGGTGGTGCCTCTTCACCATCTCATAGCAAATATTTTATCACTCATTAATTCCTGTATTCTCAATACTCATGAGTTTTAGATGACTACAATAGAACAACGAAAGAGATTTGTAATTTTGCAAATTGGAATAGCAGAAAATATTTTGGCAAGTTGTTTCTTCAGCATTGTGTTGGGTGGTCTTAGGCTTCTCTCAATCCGAAAGTTAATTCAAAGATTGAGACTTTCTCTCATACTTATAAACCGACCACCAGTCTCTTCCACAATCGATGGGGAATAATCAACAATCTTCCCCTCACACATCGAGCCTTAGGTCGGAGCAGCAACAATCGATATATCTCACGTGTGACTATTCGATCCAGATTTGTTGGCAACCTAGCTATGACTTCAGTGTTAGGTGATCTTAGGGCTCTCTTTTCCCAAAACCTTCCTCAGGATAAGTCTTTCCCCCATACTTATAAATCTACCACCAGCTCCTTCCACACTAACCCCTTTCATAACCAAAGTTGGATAACCCTAACAATCTCTTTATCACACATTGTGCCTTATGTCGAAGTATCAACAACCCACATCTTTTTCGCGTGACTATTGAGTCTAGATTTGTTGGTAACGTGGACTTTGATAGTAGTATTGAGTGGTATTGGACCTCCCAAAAGCTAGCTCAAAGAATGAGGTTTTCTCTCACACCCTCGTACTTATAAATCGACCACCAGTCTTTTCTACAGCATAAGATAAACCCAACACATTGGCACTGCACAAAAGATAAGGTTAAGAGCCTCTCCACTCTCCAAGAAGGAGTAATTGGAGATGGTTCAATTATCTCAAGCTGACAAAAATGGGTTTATTATTTATGGAAACTCAAATTGACAAAAATGTGGGCAAAGTACACTTTTAGTGCCATAAGTTGTGTACGGAGATCATTTTGATGCCAAAGGTTTCAAATGGACCACTTTAGTGCCAAGTTGCAGAAAAAAGGATCACTTTTGGTACCTCCGGCCAAAATTCCGACCAAAATTGCCATGTGGCATTTTTAATTAATTTTTTAATGAAAAATGACATTAAAAAAAGATAAATAAATCCACGTGGGCTGCCATGTGGATTTATGCACTTTAAAATAAATTCAAATAAAAAATTCAAATTTTAAAATTAGCTAAAAATTAAATTTGTTTAAAATACAGTTAAACATAAGAAATTAAAAAGCCTCAAACATAAACAACAACAAAAAATTAAACTAGGGCAGCGAGGGCTTAACCCCTCGCTGCCGCCGTCCGGCCTTCACCCATGTTTGGTCAAGGGCAGCCACCGGCGGGGGTCAGCCGCCAGCGAATGGAATCCGTCACTCCCTTCTCATCTTGGGAGCTCTAAAATGGCGAATGCGATTCGTCACTCCCTTCTCTTTCGTCGCTTTCTTCACGTCCCTCTTCAAGCTCAAGGACCTACCTTTGTGCCAAGCCATGAGTGTTCAAGCCACAGAGATCATCTTCAAGGCTTAGAACGGTATGCACTGACATCTTCCTCCTCCTCCCTCACCAACCAGCCACCTTCTCTTCTGTTCGCCTTCCACCCAACACGCCAAACCGCCAAGCCACCGACCTCCACCACTCCAGTCCGCAAAGCTACGTCGCCGTCGTCCGAGACCATCTCAACGGCTCTTGACCCACGACCCCCCTTTCTTCTTTCTCACTCGTGCTAGGGCCTTGTACGATTTTGCTGTGAAACCCTTGTGCGATTTTGTCAAACCCTTGTGCGATTTTGCTGCGAAACCCTGCAGATCCCCTCCATACCCTGCTGCGAACAGCCAAACCCTTGTATGATTTTGCCTCCGTCCTCTGATTTTCTCCCCTCCCCATTGCGGTTCTTCATATCATCGTCTTCATCCTCTTCGTCTTCATATGCGTCTTCATTTTTGTTGTCCGATGTCATTGAGGAGCTCCGAGAGGCTGTCAGATTTAGTGGTCCAGATCGAAGAACTGGGTCGAGCTACGGGCTTGCTGCGACAGGGATTCAAAGTGTTGGTCGAGGGCGGCCATTCGCGGTTAGTCCCTTGCCGGGGCTCGGCGACCTCCCTTGGCCGTGCTCCACCCTTATCGGCCATGGCCTATGATAATGAAGCGGAGGTGGCAAGGGTTACAGCAACCCTTGCCGCTTGATCTTTGTCCTCCTTTTTTTTTTCATTTTTAGTTTTTTAAATTTTTTCCAGCTTTCTTTCAAATCATTTTAAATAAAAAAATTTTAACTAAAAGGAAATGCTACGCTGGATCTTCGGCAACACACATCAGCATCATATATTAATAAAAAAATGCCACATCAGATTTTCGGCAGATCAAATCGGAGTTGGCACTAAAAGTTATCATTTTTTTCAAAAACTTGGTACTAAAGTGGTCCGTCTGAAACTTTTGGCACCAAAGTGATATCCGTACACAACTTTTGGCACTAAAAATATACTTTTGCCCAAAAATGTGAAACCTAGCTGGCAAGTGGCCTCTGCCACAGCCGCTGCGACCTCCACCACTGCCCCGTTCACCCACCTCAATGATGACTCATGATCTCTGTCTCTCTCTATCTAATGTGAATTAGGCCGGCTCGCAGGTTGATGCATACGACTTCCAACCTTAAATAAACAAGAGTAATGTCATGGTCGCGACGAGCTTCATGGAAGAGGTGGCGACATCAGGTGAAACAAGCCATGGAGGTCGCAATTGAAGCGGAGAGGGCTCAAGTGGCCCGGATCAAAATGTGTTTTAACGTTGTAGGGTTGATTCTAGTAAATGAAACAGTACATATGATAAAGTAATTAGATGAAAAAAAATGAACAAATGGAGTTGATAGCAACATTGATGCATACATGCAGTTTACGATCAATATTAGGCCCCGTTGGATTGGACCTTGGCAGCATTTCCAAATTTGGACGGGCTCACATGCCATCAAACCAGTCGGTCTTGGATGACCTCGGGGATATGGTATCTATCCGGGGAAGTAACCAAAAAAATTTTAAATCTATTGTAATTGTGGGAATTCGATCTTAAATTTTTTTATTTTTTTTTTTGCCTATTCAATACTCAATCTTTTGTATTTATGTCAATTCAGTTCTTTCGACCAATTTTGATTGGTCGGCGCTGATGTGAAAGCCGACCAGGGCTCATGTCGATGACAGCGCTAATGTTAAAAAGTTTTTAAAAAATATTTCAACACTTTAAAAAAAAAATACCTTTTTTTTTTAATATTTTCTTCTCTTTCTTCCTCCGACTAGTCGTCGGATTGGCAATCGAACAGAAGCCAGAGCCTGCAAGGACGAGGTTGAGGTCGGCCTTGCCCAAGCCATCACTCGCCTAGCCACGGGAATGCTCGACCTCCCAAGATCTGAGCAAGTAGACCTCGCCATGGCTGGACGAGGTTGGGTGGTGACGTTAAGGGCGGGCCGAAATGTTTGACTATCTCTATCGTGACTCCATGCATTTCTATATAGACTGAAAAAGTCACAATTAATAATAGTTTCAACTTGGAATTAGTCTGCGACCAAAAACATAAAAGTTGGAGTTAGTGGGCAATTGGTCCCTTAATTTGTACTTTCTACTCTTCAGTGGGGGGTCAACGCTATGTATGAGTATTAAGAACTCCATATTGCACACGGCTAAGGCAAAAATCGGTCGAGCTCCTTCTCGATCTTGGGAAAATCTACTCCAAGGTACAATGTCTCCCGTGCATCATGTACTAAAGCACATGATCCAATCAAGTCAGATTGCACTTGTTATTTGATGTCTGAACTTTACTCAAATCTAGTAAATTCATATTTTTATCCTTACATTACTTTCTAATTAAGCATTATAAAGCCCTTGATGAAGCTGAAAAGACGATGCTTTTCTTCTATAAAATCTCCCCTTCTCAATCATCAATCTCATGTGTCCTCTAGTTGACATGCCCAAGCTGACCAAAATGTGCAATCTTATACTTGCTTTGTTCACCTTCGTGTTGGGTCTTTTGTCCCTGAATGTCTCGGCTCAACCAGCGGCTCCACCTCCGGTTCAACCTCCTCACGCTCTAGTTACGTCACTCCACAAGGACCCCAACACTTCCCTCCACACCCTCACCCTCACTCTGAACCCTTCCGACCAATATCTCGTCGACCTTGACGCCCCTATAATCTTGAACCGATGCGATTCGCAGCAATATACGGTCCACATTGAAGATCCCCAGTGCTCGATCGCTCGCAGTTACATGTCTCCGCTATGCCCTGAGACGAATAACACATATAGCTACACTTGCTATGGCACACCTGTGAACCCGATCACCGGGTTATGTGCCCTATCTTATTTGAGTCGCAATGCTTTCACAATGCATTGGACTTACGGCAGATCTTTCTCTGAATACCGCATGGAGTACAACGATCGGGCCGTGTCATGTGCACCGTCGTCTCTCTTGCTGTCTCTTCCAGAACAAGCAATCGGTGTCGCTTCGTTGTCGTGGTCTACTCTCTCTTTAATATATCAATTCATCCCTCCTTTCTTTCCGGCCGAACAGAAATTCTCCCTTTGCCTCTCGAGCTCGAGTGACCATCCGGGGTGATTTTCTTCGGTGACGGTCCATACTATCTTGAACCTCGCGCAAACTTTGATGCTTCAACGGTATTTTCCTTCACTCCATTGATAAAGAGTCCCACAACGCTGGGATATTTATCAACGTGACGGGGATATCGATTGGCCAACAGGCCATTAGTGTTCCAGCGAACGCGTTTGCGCTCGACGTAAATGGAGGTGTGAAGTTCAGTACTACAGTGCCCTACACTACCCTAAGGAGGGACATTTACAGTTTCTTTATAAGCGAATTTAAGAAGGCTCAGAAGGGCATCCATCGAGGAAAGAGGGTGAGTCCGTTCTACTTTTGCTTCAATACGAATGTCACGCAACAGAAGAAGGACGCGAGCATTCCTCGAATCGATCTAGTGCTAGGAGACGGAGGGTACTGGACTATTCATGAATCTAATTTGCTGAAACAAGTGGACAAAGGCGTGGCGTGCTTGGCATTCGCCAATAACAATGTCATCGGGTCCTTCATACTCCGAGTGGAGAGATAAATTTGCCAAATCATTGGTAACATGATGGGATCCTTCTGAATCAACAAGCCATTGCGGAGCTGAGCGTTCGACGACCTCGGATATGGTAGCAAGTCTTCGCCGTATGGCCATATTTATCACAAAATTGACATAGAGGTCTATAGTCATGAGATTGAGATGGGCTGCCCCGCTGGATGGGATTTCTACGGGGCTGCTAGTTGCCACAGTTGGTGCGAGCACCATGAGAAGCACCGCGTCCGTTTTGGGCGCCGTTCCAGCGAGCAACGGACGAACTAGAGCGTGATTTAGCTATATACTGAGCTGTGACAGGAGTGAATTCTGCAGCCTTTTCTTCATGCTTAAGATAAGTTTCATAAGCGACAAGTTCGTCGTGTAATTCCTCAAATGAAATAGGAGTTTCTCTAGCACGAATTGCAGCCGCTATTTCTTTAAATTCAGGACCTATTCCACGTAAGGCATGAATAACAATATCATCATCTTGAAGGGGTGTATCAATAATGGAGAGTTCATCGATAATGCCCTTTAATTCTTGAAGATATTCAGAAACTGACCTCGATTGACGCCGGATTATGGACAATCGGTCCTTGAGAAACATTACCCGAGAACGAGATTTGTTGGCATAAAGGTTGTTGAGCTTGTTGAATGCATCTTGAGAGGTTTCGCTGAATGCAATTAACGGAAAAATATGTTCAGAAACTGAGCCAAAAATGGCGGATAACAATAGTTGATCTTGGCCGGATCCACAATGTGCGTGCTAGACTGGCTGATCCGGATGAATCAAGTGACGAACAAGGTGTGTGCCGTCAACAAATCGGAGTAGATCATGCCCGATTAAAATGGCTTGAAGTTGTGCACGCCATGAGGGAAAATTGCCAACTGTGAGCTTCACAGGAAGCTGGACAGTGTTGATAATAATGAGACCAGTTGTAGAAAAGTTGGTGAGACTAGTTATGGAGGAATTGGTGAGACCGATTTTGGAAGAGTTGGTGTTTGAATTCGACATGGTGGGATCGAAGGCTCGGTTGAGTGAAAAGGCTCTGATACCATAAACAAGGTTTAAAATATTTTAGAGAATTCTGAGGAACATATTTTTGCAATTGATACATTTTTCATGTGCCGGTACATGTATTTATACAAGATATTACAATACATTAGAATCAATCAATTTGAATTTACAATCCCTTGATCTTAGCACTTGCTTGTACTAGCCTGATTTGATTTGATCTTGATTTATTGATCAATGTCATTATCGTTGACAGCTTGATTTGATTTAATCGTGATTCCTTGATCAATGCTATTATCCTTAATAGAGACGGCGGAGCATGCCATAGCGATCGGGACGTACCAAATGGAGAATATAATGCTGCTATTTGATTTGGTTAACTCATTACTGGGATTCAGTCCTCCCTTGTCCTCCTTCGGGAGCTCATGTGGCAACTTCGATTTCACCGTTCGGCCTTGAGTTTTTCTTTGCTTCTCAAGGGACATGTTATCTCGAAGAACGACTTACGTGGCTTTTTCTTTTATGCTAAATAAAATATCCATGCCTTAGATCAACTCTCTTTCTGAGAAAGTCTCGTGTAATAAAAGCTTTTGTTCATGATCATCTCTTCTGTCGTCTAAAGCGAAGGCACCTCCTATTTTTAAGGATCTCAACTTGAGGCGTACGGGGCAACTTTTGCAAACAAAAACTTCGTACTTGTGCAAAGGACATTTAAAGAACATCAATGAAAAGAAAATTATATTTGGTAAACAACTTGTAAAACCTGACATCAATAAATTCCAGAGAAAATCGCGACCTCGGGTATGAACTAAGCCCAATCAGAAGATCGCCTAGCGAGATCTCTCTCTCTCTTTGAATTCTTCTTTATTCATTTCAGATTCTTCCTGGTCTTGAAATTCTGCATCTTGCATGGTTTCACCTGATATTTTTTCCACGGCATAAGCACATTACATGGTTTCGCCCAATGGATTTTCCACGGTATAATCCCACTATTATCTTATCTTAACTTCATCGTAATCCGATCTTATCTTATCCAACGAAAAAGTTCGGATGACTAAACACAGCCAAAAGGTACTCTGAAAGGATTGAAAGTACGGAAGCTAAAGTATACTATCGTAAAGTGTATTTATCAAATCACCACATGAATCTACAAACTTGATACGTATCTATTGAGAATCTTCATAGTTTGTAATATTTTACCTCCACAGTAAAATTGTTAATTTCATACAGATACTAAATGATATGGCACATAAACAGGTATTGATTATCAAATGTCATTACTTTTAAGATGTATATGCGATAGAATATCTTGTGCGATTTTTAACATGTACTCGAAATTAGAATATACTTGGATTTGATCACAAACTTTACTTAAAACATGTTATTTTTCATTTTTCTATCTACTCCTTATGCTACAATGTCTTGGGTTATTTTATTTTATTTTTACTTACTCGTATCTCATTTTGAAAAATACTTGGGCACTCGAATTAACTAATATAACATGAGACATGGTATAGGCTCTCTCTTTTTTCTTTCTTTCTATCCTACCTCTAGCTTTCATATCTGACTTTTGCTCCACCTCTTTGCAAAGCGCGAGATTTGAACCTCGCGCCTATGATACTAGTGTCCCCACGCCCCACTCCCAAGTTTATTTACCAGCAAGGTCGCGTGCCTATTGGTGTCGTCATATAGACTTGAAATCCCCTTTTTTTTATGTCAAACTTTGGCTAATGAAGCGAAGATGAACTTATGTTGAAAAATTAGTGCTTATTAGTTTTTGTTCATTTGACTTTGGAAAGGTCGGTTGAGAATTGAGTGCTTATTGTGATCTATCTTCTGATTTTATAGGAGATTTAAGGGTTGAGGGGAGGAAATCGTATAGGAAAGAATTTGCTTGACTTTAGAGATGCGTCAAGGGGATATAAGGGTAAAGGGTAACAGATAACATTGCCCAAAAAGATATATTAAAAGAGCACGTGCAAAGGCCTTAAATAATGCCAATCACCTCCAAATGCGACCACTGGACCTTGTGAATTTCTACAGGGATTACTTGGAATATGGACCTTCAATGAGGTCTTCCTAAAATACTAGAAGCCCATTAGAATTTTCAGACTGCTTGTGTGTAAAGAAGAGAGCTGAATATACATATATGACCTTATTCATATTATAAATGAGAGATGCATCCTAAATTCTCGGTTTTATGTACCGAAGCAATTCAATCCTAAATTTTTCATATACATATTTAAACTCTAGTTCTTTTTGAAAAATGCAATCAAATTCTGTGGGGGTGCATGCAACGGAAGTCCGATACTTTAACCTGGGGAGATCGCCAAGAGGGAGCTCAAGTCCAAGCCCGTCAATATATCTAGTTAGACCCAGCTTCACTCAAAAGCTTAAGCCAATGAGTTATGAGTCAACTTTGATATATTAACTGCTCAACACCACATTAATTCTCCAATGCGTGTATCCTAACAATCTCCCCCTCACGAGCTCCAGTGTTAGGTTTGCTCCCCCTTAATTCAAGTATGCGCCCCCTTAATCTAAGTATCCTTTCGCACCAATATATCTCAACTTGAATCTCCATCAACGCCCATTGGGCCCGTTGCTACACCACAACGTCCACCGGCCCGGAAATCACGTTGGCTCCATCAACGCCCTTCAGGCCCGTTGCTACACCACAACGTCTACCGGCCCGGAAATCACGTTGGCTCCATCAACGCCCATCAGGCCCGTTGCTACACCACAGCGTCCACCGGCCCGAAAATCACGTTGGCTCCATCTCAATCTGAAGCTCGGAAACCACGTTGGCGCAAGATTCCTTCTTGAGACGCAATTACTAGATTCCTTCTTGAGATATTCACCGGAACAGATTGAGGGCACACCAATCAACCATCGGCTCTAATACCATTTGTGGGGTGCACGCAGCGGAAGTCCAATACTTTAATCTGGGGAGATCGTCAAGAGGGAGCCCAAGTCTAAGCCCATCATATATTTAATTGGATCTACCTTCACTCAAAAGCTCAAGCCAATGAGTTATAGGCTAACTTAGATATATTAACTACTCCACACCACATTAATTCTTCAATGTGGGACTTTTCTAACACAACTTACACGTGCATCCTAACAAATTCTTTTAGATGAATAATACAAAAATTGTGCTACTAAAAAAATGGAGAATTCGTGACGGGCAAAAGTGTCCTAAAATATGTAAGCTTTCCGCGCTATAGTACATTTGATGTAAAATCATGATAGCAATAGTTTAGGATTCTGAACCTTTTGGACATTTGCTTTTAAGGAAAATAATGAAAATGATACTATTTTTCGGTTTATGTTGGAAACCTAAAAGTGAACTGAAAAATATTTTTCGTCTTTTCTTAAAGAAAATATAATTTGATTTTGGACATTGTCATTTGGCCAAAATTGCTGATGTGTATGTCAACGCTAGCATAGATATTTTTCATATTTTTTTAAATGAAATTTATTTTTTTATTTTTTTTCTTTTTCCTTCTTCCTCCGCCGCCAACTGCCATAGGAGAGCTCGAGCTCGCTAGCTAGTGAGGTGGAGCCTTACCTGTGGCCAGTCGCCGGCCAACAAAGGAAGAAGGAAAAAAAGGAAAAAAGAAAGAAAGTTAAAGTACAAAGTAAAAATGAAAGGAAGTTCAAGTGAGGTAAAATGAGGGGAAATGATTTCCTTTTTTATGAAAAGGTAAATCATTTTTCTCACTTTTGAAGGTGTTTATTTTTTCGTTGGTGGAAAATGTTTTCCTTAATTAGTTCATTTTCTGTGAATTGAACACCGGAATATTTAAATAACATTTTCTAGGAAGTTGTTCTCCGCAACGGAGCCTAGTCTAAGTCAGCTAGGACAAAACCTTATTATTTTAGTCACCGGACTAAAAGAAGACAAATGGTCGGTGATGGTATCATGTCCACGAAAGATCGATAAGGAGCTGATATTTCAACGCAAACTACTACAGTGGATTCTATCAAATTCTCATTTGATTATCGCCTGCGCCTACTGGTCGCCTCAGCAATCAATCAAAATGACAAGGAAATTATTCGTGGAGAACACGACGAAGCAGCGTTAGTTGCCCATTAGTCAATTGCTTTCTTTGCTGGTTGATTTAATTAATTCACGACCTTAGAATAAAATCACATGGCCTGAAGGCGTATATGATATACCTGTGGGAGGTAATGGGTTTTGAGAGAGTAGAGAGTGTTTGCTTGAAGTATTACACCTTGAGACATCAAGTTTGGAATGCTCAACAGTGTTACCTCCAGCGTAGGGCGAACCCTAGAATATATATAAGCAAGCTATTGGGCTCCAGCCCAAATGGACCCAAATAACCAAGCCTTCACCTATTGGGCTTGTATGTAAACATATTACATGAATTATATTCACAATATATCTAACAATCTCCTCCTATGTTCACCATACAGCACAATCCAATACGGTGTCAGTGTGATGTTCAAACAAACATGAATCATCCACATTCAGTCCAAATAAGTGAATCATCCTTATCATGAATCTGTTCTGAGATCAGCATACCATAATAAATCTCTGAATCAGTTCACAATCAACATATGCATAGCAGTCAAGTATAAGTAGGCCAATCAAAATAGTCTAAGGCCTTACAAATACAAAAGATTAGCATAATGATGTTCACAACACAATGACAGAAAATATAAGTATCAAGTAAATGGATTTCATCAAAATGGGCATTTGCAGGTGAACTGTCAAGTCCCCCACACACTCTGAATGATATATTCATTCATCAAGTAGGTCATCCTGATCAGGATCCCACTCATTAAGCTCTCCTCCATCTCTGCCATCCCCTGTAGAATTTCACATATGAATTTCATATTACTATGAATTCAATCATTTGAATAATCTACTAAAAATGTCTAGTTCTACTAAAAGAACTTAGCACCATAACACAAGGCAGAGAAGAACATATATTGATGTCATAAAGCATCATAATATCATGTTCATAAGCATCAAGCCAGTTTCATAAATTATGAACAAGGCCTAAACAGTTTGATTTACAAAGAGCCATCAACCCAAGTTTATTCGTAAGAGAATAACCATTGCCTAGTTTCAAAGAACCGGACCAACAATCAAGTCACTTACAATAACTTAGTCATGTAATGTCAAGTTTCAATTAAGAACAAGACCAACAGACTTCTTATGCAACCAACTATTTCTATGTTCCAATTTGGAATGTCACAATTACTGATTCCTTAAAGTCAAATAATCTCGCATCAAGTTTGGAATGGGATCATTTAACCAAAGGATAGTCCAAACCTGGTCGGGTTGTATCATCAAGTTTGGAATGACACAAACTTCCCAGATAGAACCTCTGAATCAGGTTAAAGCCATCTTCATCAAGTTTGGAATGAGACAACTAACCCTTTTCAGATTTATCGGCAACCATGAACATCGATGAAACACATAGAATGTGCTTATCATTTTGGCCAACAAAAGAAGATTCGATAATTCAAAACACACATTTAGAAGGTAAATAAATGGTAATTAAGACTTATCTTTCAAAATCTTTAACCTCATTTCCCCCACTGTTTTGAATAATCGATCTTTAAACAAACCTTTTGTGAGAGCATCGGCCATGTTATCCTTCGATCTCACATCGATCAAGGTGATAACTCCTTGTTCTCTCAGATAATTCAACAATGCATGTCTCAGTCTCACATGTCTTCTCTTTGAATTAAAGAGAGCATTTTTGACGACTTGGACTGTCGCTTGATTATCACAGAACAGGCTTAAAGAATTTATCTTTAGCCGAGATAACGGAATATCCATAATCAGATTCTTTATCCACTCTGCCTCTTCACCGGCTGAAGCTAAAGCAAAGAGTTCTGATTCCATAGACGACAATGCAATACAAGTCTGTCTTTTGGATTTCCAAGTAATAGCAGCTCCACCCAACGTGAATACATATCCACTTGTGGACTTACTATTTCCAATCTCTGAGCACCATGAGGCATCAGAATATCCATCCACAGTTGGAGGAAAACCAGAGTAACATAGAGCATAATCTTTAGTACCTTTAAGGTATCTCATCAGCCTACTGATGGCATCCCAATGCTCTTTACTAGGATTACTAGTGAAACGACTCAGCATGCCAACTGTAAAGGCTATGTCAGGTCTAGTGCAACTCATAGCATACATGAGACTACCAATCAGTTTCGAGTATTTTAACTGATCCACACTGGTCCCTTCATTGGGACTCAGTCTTTTATTATAATCATATGGTGTCTCAATCGCTTTACACTCACTGTATCCCCAGGTAGAAAGTAGCTGCTCAATATAATGAGTCTGGCTAAGGGAGACGACTTGCCTTTCAAAACTTACTTTCATACCAAGAATGGTATTGGCAATACCAAGATCTTTCATGTCAAATTCTTTAGCTAAAATAGCTTTCACGTCACTCACTACAGAATGATCGGAGCCAAGAATTAACATGTCATCAACATACAAGCAAATGATAACTATCTTATTTGACATAGAACGATGGTAAAGGCATTTATCTGAGTAACTAGACTGGAAGCCAAAACTCTTTACCACTTTGTCAAACTTAAGATGCCACATCTTAGGTGCTTGTTTAAGACCATACAAAGATTTGTTCAATTTACAAACTTTGTCCTCAAGTCCTTTCATGACATACCCTTCCGGTTGTTCCATGTAAATTTCCTCATTTAACTCTCCATTTAGGAAAGCTGTTTTTACATCCAATTGATGCACTACAAAGTGTTCAATAGATGACAAAGCAAGAATAATTCTTATAGTTGATAGATGACACACAGGTGAATAAACATCAAAATAGTCTATTCCACTCTGCTGTTTATAGCCTTTAGCTACTAAACGTGCTTTGTATCTGGCTATTGATCCATCACTATTCAGTTTCTTCTTCAATACCCACTTACAGCCTATAGCCTTAGCCCCTTTTGGCAAATTGACTAGCTGCCAAGTGTGGTTCTGGAGCAGAGAGTTAATTTCATCATCTATAGCTTCTGCCCAAAGTAGAGATTCCCTAGATCTCATTGCTTCCTGATAGGAGAATGGATCATCCTCTAGATGATAAGTGACAAAGTCCTTACCAAAACTTTTGGAAACTCTCTCTCTTGTAGATACTCTAATTGGATCTGGTTCAACAACCAGTTGTGTGGGATTAGTGTCAGAAGGGCCTGTTTCAGATTCTACATTAGACTCTGTAATCATATCTGTAGATCCAGAAACACTCAATCCATGATCTTTGAGAAACTTATTTTCAAAGAATTCTGCATCTCTAGATTCTATCACTGCGTTAGTAGATAGATCCAAAAACCTGCCTACAGCACTATCTTCTGCACTACCTAGATATACACAAGTAATTGTTCTAGGTCCCACCTTAGTTCTCTTAGGATCTTGTATTCTTACATAAGCAATACAGCCCCAAGTTTTAAGAGTATCATATCTACAAGGATGCTTATGCCATATTTCATAAGGTGTCGTAGACAACTTAGAGTGTGGCAACCTGTTCAGGATGTGATTAGCAGTTAGAACTGCTTCTCCCCAGTAGGAGGAAGGCATGCCAGCTGTAAGTAACATAGAATTTAACATTTCTGTTAATGTTCTGTTCTTACGCTCTGGAACACCATTTGATTGGGGTGAGTAAGGAGCGGTAGTTTCAAGTATTATGCCCTCTGAAGCACAAAATTCCTTGATGTTAATAAGTTGTCTCAATTCATGCATCGACCTACAACTGATCATTGGAATGCTGTCAAGCGCTTGCTTCGATATCTTTCTGGTACAGCTGATCATGGTCTTACCTTGCACCGTCACACATCACTATCTCTTCATGCCTTCTCAGATGCTGACTGGGGTGGTAACAAGGATAATTACACCCCCACTAGTGCTTATATTGTTTACCTTGGTCGCAATCCGATATCATGGTCCTCCAAGAAATAACGCACGGTTGCTCGCTCCTCCACTGAAGCTGAATATCGTTCAGTCGCTGCTACAGCTGTTGAGTTACGTTGGATCTGTTCTCTTCTAACTGAGCTTGGCATTTGTATTCTTGATGCTTCGGTTATCTGACAATGTTGGTACAACTCATCTTTGTTCCAACCCTGTCTTTCATTCACGAATGAAGCATGTTGCAATTGATTATCATTTTATTCGAGATCAAGTACAAAGTGGAGCTCTACGTGTCACCCATGTGTCCTCAGAAGATCAATTAGCTGATGTCTTGACCAAGCATTTTCCACGTACTCGCTTTCAACTTTTGAAGAACAAGATTGGTCTCTCCACCGGAGCTCCATCTTGATGGGGCATATTAGAGGAATTAATTTAATGATTATTTATTTCTGTAATTATCTCTTTGTTAGTTTCCTACTTAGGTACTGTAAATATTTTTGATTGATAGCAAATCCCATAGATTAGGTAATCAGCTTGATTTAGAATATTTGATTGAGATTTGGGAATCAACCCAATCTCCTCTTGTACGTGTATCTAAATACCTTACCTCTTCTCAATAATAGTAAGCCATTATCTCACAATTCTTATACCAATCATGCTCCTCCTATCAAACATCTCGCTTTCTACATTCAGTCCAAACATAATTGCACAAATATAATTTCTAAACAACTGTTAGACAAGAAAAAACTCCAAATTAAATTCAGAAAATCTTATTCTTAGCTCCGATACCAATGGTTGGGAAAATAATGGGGAAGTTAACGAATCTTGCAATTAAAATAACACGAGAGGACGAGATCACCAGAGAAGTAAACAACAAACAATAAGAAATATAAGGATTTTACATCATTCGTTTCGAGTGTTGGGACCTATTTCATCAGAAGAACTAGCAACAAATAATTCACTAAACTATAGGAGAATTACGGAGTTATAATCGTTCATATACTCAAGTGTCTCTCAATTCTAGATTACACCCAAATTTTGCAATGTTAGCGTCCCGCGATTGCTCGAATGTTGCGGCTACTTCTCATTTCACGGCGCCCGCCCACACACGAACGGCACTCCAAGATCACGAGTGAATTCTCTTCTGACCCGCAAAATCGATCTTTCGCCAGCTAAAATATAATAATAAAGTGAGACCAAATCAGCAATTTCACCCGAGCATGAAGGAAACTTCCTTTTCCCTTTTAAAATTTCTGTGAGGATTCGGTTTGACCGGCTGCATCTTCAGACATCTTCCAAAAGTCTCCCAATTAATATCGTGTCGGTTTTAGTCGATGGCTTAAACTCGAGATATAACTTTATATGTATATATAGAGTGTTGTGTGAACGTCTATGTATTGGACCAGTGGCCAAAAATAAAGTCATGTTTGACTATACTAATAAAGTTGATGGAAAATATTGCCTCTTCATAGGCCTAACATATGTATATAGGGTTAAGTCTTCGCATTTTGATATTTGAAACATGATGGATGACTCTTGGAAAGAAAGTGCGACAGTAGCATTAAAAGAGATGATTCACTGAAACCGGAGCTCGAATAAGCAGATAAGTTATACAATGAAAGCACAGTGGGATACTTATGACTCAGGCAATTTTATTATATTGGCTAGGATAACAAACAGTTTGCAGCTTATTCTGGATAAAATTCGCAAGAATTAGGAATACAACTTTCGTTTCGTTTACCGATCTCTTCAAAATCCCATCGCGCAATTTGCACAGAAAGCACGAGGAACAACCAGATCCCCAATCAAGCGCTGGAAGTGAAGTTGAAGTTGGAACAGGTAGTTTGCTTGAATAGAAGAGAGGAGCTAAATCCAAGCCTTGCTTTCTCCAAGTCGATCTGGACGAGATTATCCTCCAATTGATACCCACCAATCACAATGGACGTTCTCGGGTTTGAACCGCCGTCGACGAAACCTAAGCACATGACGTCTTCCTTCACTTGCACCATCGAATTCGCTCCGAAAATCCTCCAATAAACACTGCTGCTGTGCATTACCAGATCGATGATCGGTACGGCCGGTCCCACTCTCGTGCTCGGAGTGTTCGTGGAGCTAAAGCAGTACTTGAATGGTTTAACAGACGAGACCTTAGTCATGTTCTTGGCTTCATGTCTGAACACCTTCACAAATGCCTTGAAGATCGATGTTTCCATCACCGTGTACGGTTTAAGGGTGCTGATCTTCGTCCCTCCATTGCCGTTAGTGATGTTCAGTAAGGCCGCATTCAGTGTGATTGCTTTGCCGTTGATCTTGATGGAGGTGAGATTTATGAAGTAGTCGGTTGACGGGTTACCCTCGAAATAAGATCCTGCAGTGCTTACTGGGTTGAGGATTAATGGGGTGTACATGAGTGACTTAGAGACCTCGACATTCGGGAGGAACACGTATGGCCCGTCGCCGAAGAATATGACACCATTGGAGTTTGAAGAAGAGCTCAAGCACATGGCAAACTTTTTGGGAAATTTGAAAGCGGAAGCAAATTGGACAGGGAGCGACACTTCGGATCGTCCGAGCCCGGCCATTCCCTGGAGTGCCAGAAAGTGTCAAATCAGTTTCTGCCTATCATAGTTGTGCTTACTTCCATAGGTACTGGTTATTAGTGCTAGAGCAAAGATCAAGAACATTTTGCTAGCACGTTCGACAATGCACACCGATGCTTTGTGATAAAAATTACGGAAAAGATAATTCGTATGTTCTTTGATGTATGGCAGTTTGCCTATAAATGTACTAATAAAGCACGTATAGCATAATGAATACTTATAGAGAGGTAAACGTGGTAAAAAGGAACTTATATTTTTTTTTTTTCAACCAGTATTTCGAGAATTATTATCCTGCGATTTGTTATGTTGTGTTCCTTTGCCGTGTCCAGACTGTATAATCATACAAAAACTCACCAGAGCACCAGCGGACAGGCCCTCGAGCAGCGAAGTTGTACCGCACGTGAAGACCACCCCCGGCACTACGACTGCCTTCCCGACTGTCCTCCCGTCTGTGGACTGGACGACGGTGGTGTCAGAGGCCATCTCGCCCCCGCCAATGCCCCAGCTGCTCAACGGGTTGTCAGGGATGTGACTGCAGGTGTTGTTGTAGCACCCGGGTCCAGGAGGAGAGTAACATGCCGTCTCGCAAGCACCCGAACCCGAAGCCTTGCAGATGGGAGAGTCGCAAGAGACCGGCCTATAGGAAGACGACACATACCCGCTTTCGCAATTCACCCACTGGAAATTCCCACCGACATCAGAAGAGAATTCACTCGTGATCTTGGAGTGCCGTTCGTGTGTGGGCGGGCGCCGTGAAATGAGAAGTAGCCGCAACATTCGAGCAATCGCGGGACGCTAACATTGCAAAATTTGGGTGTAATCTAGAATTGAGAGACACTTGAGTATATGAACGATTATAACTCCGTAATTCTCCTATAGTTTAGTGAATTATTTGTTGCTAGTTCTTCTGATGAAATAGGTCCCAACACTCGAAACGAATGATGTAAAATCCTTATATTTCTTATTGTTTGTTGTTTACTTCTCTGGTGATCTCGTCCTCTCGTGTTATTTTAATTGCAAGATTCGTTAACTTCCCCATTATTTTCCCAACCATTGGTATCGGAGCTAAGAATAAGATTTTCTGAATTTAATTTGGAGTTTTTTCTTGTCTAACAGTTGTTTAGAAATTATATTTGTGCAATTATGTTTGGACTGAATGTAGAAAGCGAGATGTTTGATAGGAGGAGCATGATTGGTATAAGAATTGTGAGATAATGGCTTACTATTATTGAGAAGAGGTAAGGTATTTAGATACACGTACAAGAGGAGATTGGGTTGATTCCCAAATCTCAATCAAATATTCTAAATCAAGCTGATTACCTAATCTATGGGATTTGCTATCAATCAAAAATATTTACAGTACCTAAGTAGGAAACTAACAAAGAGATAATTACAGAAATAAATAATCATTAAATTAATTCCTCTAATATGCCCCATCAAGATGGAGCTCCGGTGGAGAGACCAATCTTGTTCTTCAAAAGTTGAAAGCGAGTACGTGGAAAATGCTTGGTCAAGACATCAGCTAATTGATCTTCTGAGGACACATGGGTGACACGTAGAGCTCCACTTTGTACTTGATCTCGAATAAAATGATAATCAATTGCAACATGCTTCATTCGTGAATGAAAGACAGGGTTGGAACAAAGATGAGTTGCACCAACATTGTCAGATAACCGAAGCATCAAGAATACAAATGCCAAGCTCAGTTAGAAGAGAACAGATCCAACGTAACTCAACAGCTGTAGCAGCGACTGAACGATATTCAGCTTCAGTGGAGGAGCGAGCAACCGTGCGTTATTTCTTGGAGGACCATGATATCGGATTGCGACCAAGGTAAACAATATAAGCACTAGTGGGGGTGTAATTATCCTTGTTACCACCCCAGTCAGCATCTGAGAAGGCATGAAGAGATAGTGATGTGTGACGGTGCAAGGTAAGACCATGATCAGCTGTACCAGAAAGATATCGAAGCAAGCGCTTGACAGCATTCCAATGATCAGTTGTAGGTCGATGCATGAATTGAGACAACTTATTAACAGCATATGCAATATCAAGGCGAGTATGGCACAAGTATTGGAGATTGCCAACAATTCTTCTGTATTCAAATGGATCTGTTTATGCAGTGCCGAAGAGAGCTGTAAGTGTTGGCTCCGTGGCAAGAGGAGTGGTGACAAGTTTGGCTCCTATCATGTTTGTACGAGCAAGAAGATCTGTGATATACTTCCGCTGAGAGAGAAATAAACCAGTAGGAGCAGTGATAACTTCAACGCCAAGAAAGTAAGTCAAAGTACCAAGATCTTTAATGGAGAATCTTGTGCCAAGAAGATCAATAAACTTTTGAACGGCTGTGGCATTGCATCCAGTAATAATTATGTCATCAACATACACAAGGAGATAGAGTAGAGTACCGTTGTTGTTGAAGATAAAAAAGTGATGTGTCGGCATGAGAGTTTGTAAATCCAGAGGCCACAAGAAATTGCTTTAGCTCATGGTACCAAGCCCGTGGTGCTTGTTTGAGTCCATAGATGGCCTTGCGTAACTTACAGACATGGGTAGGATTATCAAGATCGAGAAAACCTGGTGGTTGTGACATGAAAACATCTTCAGATAGATGGCCTTGTAGAAAGGCATTATTGACGTCAAGTTGACGAAGAGGCCATCCACGACTAATAGCCAGACTGAGAACTAAGCGTATGGTGATATATTTGACAACCGGACTGAATGCGTCATAATAATAAATGCTAGGACGCTGATGGAACCCTTTGGCAACTAGTAGTGCTTTGTACCTGTCAACTGAGCCATCGGGTAAACGTTTAATTTTAAAAATCCATTTACACCCAACAATATTTTGCGTTGAATCAGGTGGAACAAGCTCCCATGTTCCATTCCGCACAAGAGCATCATACTCCTTAGACATAGCCTGACGTCATTTATGATCTTTGAGGGCTTGGGTCAATGTGTGTGGTTCAAGTTGATGGTTCGAGGTGAAGATAGCGGTAAGATTAAGTTTGTGGATGGGTTTATGAATGTTGTTTTTGGCACGAGTGGTCATGGTAAGGGTATTGGTGGGTAGAGTTAGAGGAGAAGGGTCTGTAGAGGATGAATTATGTGAGTCATTATTGGTGTGGGTGGAGGGTTCCGGTCGACCGGATGGTGGGGAAAGATCTATCGATGTTTGATGGAGAGGAGGTAGGGGTTCAATTGTGGGATGTGATGATTCGATCGAAGATTGGTTACGAGATTGACCAGAGCTCGGGGTTGAAGCTGCGGAGGGCATGTTGAGTGGCGGGACTGTAGTGGGAAGAAAGGACGCTGATAGAAACCAATTTGGGAGTGTTTCTGGACTTGGACGACTAAGATTACTTTGAAAGGATTTGAATGGAAAGACAGATTCTACAAATTTGACATGACGGGATGTGTAGATTTTGGAAGTGGAAGGATCAAGACAGAGATAGGCACTTTGGGTGAGAGAGTACCCAATAAACACACAAGGGATGGATCGAGACTCAAGTTTAGGAGTAGAATAGGGACGAAGCCATGGATAGCATAAACAACCAAAGACACGAAGGTTTGTGTAGTTTGGTAGAGAGCCGAAGAGTGAAGCATAAGGAGATGAAATGGAAAGTATGGGAGTTGGCATGCGATTCATGAGATACACAGCAGTGACAAAGGCATAATTTCAGTATACGAGTGGAAGGGAGGCATGAGTGAGTAGAGAAAAACCAGTTTCAACAATATGCCGATGTCGGCGCTCGGAGAGACCATTGTGTTCAGGTGTATGTGGGGGAGAGGTGAGATGAGAAATTTCATGGAGGTATAGAAATTGATCTAATGCTTGGTATTCTCCACCATTATCCGAGTAAAGAGTGACAATGGAATGTTTGAAGTGATTTTCTACTGATGCTTTGAAACGAAAGAAGACATCACAGACATGAGATTTCTTCTTTGAGGGGTAATACCATACATAACGTGTAAAGTGATCAACAAAAATAACATAAAACTTGAAACCATCAACAGAATAAATGGGAGAGGTCCAAACATTAGAAAATATGATTTGCAATGGGTGAGAGGAAGCAATTATAGATGTAGAAAAAGGAAGCTTGTGACTTTTATTGCTTAAGCACGCATTACAATGAGAGTCTTGTGACATAGAATAAGGTAAAGAGAATGTTGACATAACATGCTGAAGAATAGGTGATGAAAGATGACCTAATCTGGAATGCCACTCTAAGGTAGTGGTCTTGAGAATGGAAAAGACAAGAAGCGAAGAAGACAATTTTGGAGAGGAGGTTGGCCACTCATAAACGCCATCTTTAGTGTTTCCCGTCAAAAGAATAGCCCCTGTGCTTAGGTCCTTCACATAAAAGGCATTGGATAAGAATTCAATAGAAACATGGTTAGTGTTGCAAAATTGGTATATAGAAATAAGGTTCTTTTTCATGTTAGGCACACAAAGGATGTTGTGTAAATCAAAAGTGCGAGTAGAGGTAGGAAGAGTGGTGGAACCGGTATGGGTAATTTGAAGACCCGAGCCATCACCGATCATAACGTCATCAGATCATGCATAAGGAGTGTGAAGTGAAAGATTATTCAGGTCTCCAGTGACATGGTGCGACGCTCCACTATCAAGTAGCCATGTGTGGGTGTCATTTGTCTCAAAAGATGCAAAGTGTGCACGCGGTTGCCATGGAGAAGCAGGATGTGGAGCCTGTGGATAAGCTGTCGATGTAGCTGGTGAGGATTGGATGTTGACTAGTTGATAAAGTGGGCATCGTTTGACAATGTGTCCTTGAGCACCACATCCTTGGTAGTACCCCAGATATGAACGTGGTGAACGACGATCATAATGAGGAGCATTGGATTGTTGTCCTTGATTGTGAAAAACGGTTGCTGAAGGACGCCGTGAAGGAGGAGATGGTCTCTAAGATTGACGATTGTGATGATTGACGGTTGTGATGATTGGCAGTATTCGCGGTGGCCAGAAAGAATGATGGTGAGGCTTGTGATTGTTGGAGAGACGCCTCCTTGTTGATAAGTTTTTCATGAATTTCATCAAAGGAGATAGGCGTTTCACGAGTATTAACCGCATCGACAAGTCCTTTGTATTCCTCTCCGAGACCGTCAAGAATCTTATCAATGAGATCTTCTTCATCAAGAGGTTTTTCAAGAAGAGCAAGTTCATCGGCACGATTCTTGATAAATTGCATGTACTCGAAGATCGTCTTGGAACCTTTGACACAATTCTTCAATTGATCCTTGATCTGTTTGATGTGACCACGAGAAGGTTTGGCATAGGTATTAGCCAAGGTGGACCAAGCCTCTTGGGAAGTGGTTGTACGAACAAGGAGAGGTTGGATGGCTGGTGAGACTGCACCAAGAATTGCACTGAAGAGAAGATGATCTTGGCACTTCCATGTTGCGTAGACTGAATTTGGAGCCATCTTACCATCAACAGTGATGGTTGGTGTAGGGCTGGGATGAGAACCATCGAGAAAGCCATATAGATCATATCCTTCTAGCATACTTCGGATTTGAAGGTTCCACGTGATGTAGTTGGTCGTGGTCAGTTTTGTGATGTTTGTGGTGTTGATGGTGATTAGCGGGTTATTTGGGTCTTGGGTATTTTGAATGGTGGTATGAGTGGTAGCAGAGGTGTTATCAGTGGCCATTGAAGAGGAACGTAGAGAATTGAGAAGAAAAAGAAAAGATGGAGGGGAAAGAAGCAGGTCGGGAATGTACCTGCTCTGATACCATGTAAGAATTGTGAGATAATGACTTACTATTATTGAGAAGGGGTAAGGTATTTATATACACGTACAAGAGGAGATTGGGTTGATTCCCAAATCTCAATCAAATATTCTAAATCAAGCTGATTACCTAATCTATGGGATTTGCTATCAATCAAAAATATTTACAGTACCTAAATAGGAAACTAACAAAGAGATAATTACAGAAATAAATAATCATTAAATTAATTCCTCTAATAATTGGGTTGCGGAGTGTAGATGAGTACATTATTAACAACTCAAGATTTGGCTAAGGCGTTGGTGTTGGGATACACATAAAATGCATAGGCAAAATAAATAATAAATGTAGCGGAAATAAAACTCATACACGTGTCTCTAGAGCTGTTGTTCATACGTTTCAATAAAAAAATCAAATTAAAGAATGGGGATGAAACGGATTACCTCTCGTAACGTACTTGAAATGATTCGGTTCAGATGTTCTTTAGTTCAAACCTCATAAAAGTCAGATCTCTAGTTCAAACACACCACCAATTGCATGTTGAATGGAAGAACGAACTTGCGGGAATCATCACTTTAATTGTGCTAGCAATCGCGTGGAGATAATTCTTGGCATTATGTCGTTTCTGTCACGGCAACAACATAAAATTAGAGAAAACCTTTTGTCTCATGTACACACAATGGCACATACTGCACATTATGCTTTCTAGTTTTGATAACAATCAGCGGTTGCTGATCGAGAGAAAACAACCATGGTTCACTGATCAAGGGCGTGCCACACGGTTGGCAAGTTGCTAATTGTTTGCCGCACGCGTGCACCTTTTTTCTTTTTTCCTCAAACACGTTCACGAAACCAGTATGTATATTTTTTTGGTCATATCAATATATGTCTACTTTTTCGACCAAAAAAATATATATGTCTACTTTAGGCTTGCGTGTGCATCACATGCATGCGCATCCATGACCCAAAATAAAATAAAATAAAATGAAATTTCATTTCATTTCAGTTTGACTCAATTCAATTGTCGCGATTGTAAACACACACACACATATATATATTACCTCGGACTCTCCTAAGTCCCTATCAATTCGTAACTTAAGGTTATATTAAGTGAATATAAATTATCTAACTTTAGAGCTGTCATTGATCAGTTTATGGTAAGTCTATTAGACATCTAATCGAAAGTAAAACACTTCTTTCAAATGGAAAGGATTTGTATGATGCACAGCCCTATTTTCCTATGAAACAATTTTGAGGACGTGTTGAGTTTCATCTTTTACATCATGGAATTTTCCATGTCACGTGAAGGCTGGACTTGGCACTGGAGCAGCCCTACGTGTTCCCCACTGGTGCTAATAATGAATGCCCTTTGTGCCACGTGATTTTATTCCCCATCATGAATTAATTATTTAATCACCGACAGATTTTTTTTTTAGTAGATAAAATAAAGGCAACCATTACTGAGACATCCATCGAACCTTTCTTTGTCGCGTAGTAGAGAAACGGACTCGAGTCTCCCAAGTTCTTCAAATTCGTGTCGGAGACTTTCGTTTAATAAGGAACAACTAACGTTGCTTTGTCGTCTTGTTCATGAATGAAGTGCATTGATTAGTAAGCGACGAGTAGGCTTTGGCATAATCGAATGAGAAGGACGGCCAAAAAAAAAATTATTCTATCGAGCTTGAATAGACTAATAGTATTGAAAAGAACACTCAAATTGTTGTTAGGAATGAACCGATTTCCCCCAATAATGTAAACCATCAAGAAAAGAGTAGATAAATTTAGAGTGCATTTCTTGACAGATGTAACAGAGTAGAAAATGTTATATGGGTGGCACAATCAATTAAATTAGTTTTAATTAAATTAAATCCTACCTTAATATTCTGCTTGGACCTGTAAGGAAGTTACTCACAGACATTGCGAAAATCAAAGAGTTTAAGGGTGAGAGAAAATGATATCAACTTGGAGAGGTTCGACCAGTGATGCGACATCCTCTCCTCTAGCTCTTGCAGACAAATTTCTCGTCAACCATGTGCACAATCAATATCCCCAACCAAGGCAATGAATCAAATTTTCCGTAAATAGCAGATTTGATCACAGGATCGTAGAATCAACACTTGGTTCTACAGCTCTAGAACCCTTGATTTATGAGGCATAATTTCTCTATTAGGAAAGGATGTTTATATATATTGAAATAATTAATCGAAATCCTTGATTTATGAGCTGAGGATATCATTTTCATACTTTTTCGTCGATCACTCATTATATACAGTAATTATCCCTTTAGATATAATCACCAAGGATTGCCCCAATTGCCACTCTTTTCATTTGGGAAGAGGGAGGTGGGGGTTTTGAAATATAGATTAACCAACGATCAATTTTTGTCGTTTAACTTTTTTGTTATTCAGGCCTTTTCCCCTTTTATTATGTGTTTGTTCTTTTATCTAGTATCTTTTATTATATTCATTATATTTTAACAAATTTTATGTATATTAACATTGACGTTTATTTTTTCAAGTATCGGTATAAAGTTAATTTATTTGATGTCTATTTTTTCTGGTGGTTTATTACCGGGGCGGCAGTGGACATATCCAACTATGATTACTCCCCTCGTGGTGAGATTTAGATTGGCTGGGACCATCAGGCTGTTGAATTACTTATTCTTTCAACTTCTAATCAGATGATTCATGTCCAACTTAGGTTGATTGGTATAAACAAGCCCTGCCTCCTTTTGGATGTGTATGGTGATCACACTTTTGTGGCTCAGAGAGATTTATGGGCTGACCTCATTCACTTGATTTCTTGCGACAATCCATGGATGGTTGCTAGGGATTTCAATGCAATTCGCGATGATTCTGATAGAATGGGGAGTGCTAATACATGGATCCATGTCTTTGATGAGTTTGGGGATTGTTTAGCTCAGGCGGGTCTGGATGAGCTCAAATATGTGGGCCATAGATTTACTTGGTTTACTTCTTCAGGTGATTCTCGTAAGCAGCGGAAGATTGATCGAGTTCTGATCAATGATCACTGGAGTTAGTTTTTTTCTTTCTCCGAGGCCACCTTTTTGGCTCTTGGGATTTATGATCACACCCCCATAGTTGTCAAAATTTTGCCCCCTCCTTTGACTAGGAAGCCCTTCAAACTCTTCAACTATTGGATGTCGCATTCATCCTTCAAGAACATTGTAGTTGAGGTATGGGATTTTCGAATTGTGGGGACGCCAATGTATGTGGTTTGCCGCAAGCTCAAACTCCTAAAGGGTGACTCAAGCAATTGAATAGGAGCTCATTCTCTAATATCCCCTCTCGTACGCAAGCCAAGTTAACTCTTACTTCCACTCAAGATGCCCTTGCTGTTGATCCTCTAAATAGGGTGCTAGCTGATATTGAGAAGGATCAACTTCGTATATTCTCTAACCTTAGACTCCAAGAGGAATCATTTTATAGATAGAAGTCCAGGATCCGGTGGAGGGGGACCTTAATAAGAAGTACTTTCACTACTTCGTCAACAAAAGGCATCTTCAAAATTGTATTCTCTTGGTTTCGGACTTGGATGGGACTGTTATCACCAAGCCTAATATGGTTCAGCGGCACATTGTTGGCCATTTTGAGGACTTAGTTACAAGGGATTCTCACACTTCTTGGCCAGGGATCTAGGATATCCGCGACTTTATTGGATATGCTCTCGATGAGGACCAAGTGCACTCTCTTTCGTATAAAGTGACGGATGAGGAAATTCACAACACTATGCTTTTCCTTGCTAAAGGTAACGGTTCGGGCCCATATGGTTTCAATGTTGATTTCTTTAAATATTTATAGGATATTGTTGGTCTTACGGTCACCATGGCTATCAAGGAGTTTTTTAACACTGGTTTTTTTTTTTCTTAAAGAGACAAACACCACCATTCTTTCTCTTGTGCCGAAGATCCCTAATGCCTTGGCCATGAATTACTTTCGGCACATAGCATGCTGTAACGCGGTTTATAAGTGTATTACCAATATCTTAGACAACCGGATTACATGTGTATTACCCTTGATCATTAGTTCTTCTCAAAATGCTTTTGTGAAAGGCCGGAGGATTAGCGATAACATTGTGCTTGCTCAAGAACTTTTTACTATTTTTCATCATGAGCCATACCTTCTGAAGTGTGCCATTAAGGTAGATTTTCAAAAGGCTTACGACACGGTGGATTGGGATTTTCTTGAGTTGGTGTTGCAAGCGTTCGAGTTCCCAGCTTTCTTTATTAGGTTGATTATGGAATGTGTTACTTCGCCAAAGTTTTCGATTTCCATCAATAGGGAGCTTCAAGGTTTCTTTGCGAGTAGCGGAGGTATTCGGCAACGCGACCCCTTGTCTCCCTACCTTTTCACTATGGTTGTGGAAGTATTCTCAGATGTTCTCAATGCCAAGACAAGACTATTGGGTTTCAAATTTTTTTGGCGATGTAAGCCTTCTCGATTATCACATCTATTCTTTGCTGATGACGTTCTCTTATTTGCCTTCAAACTTGTGGTCCATCACGCTTCTTAAGGAGGGACTTGATCTTTTCTCGCGATGGTCTGGTTTGAGGCAGAATGTCAACAAGAGTGAAGTTTTTTTTTCTCCGGCGGCGCAGCTGTTCGTCAAAATCAGATTCGGATTTGCTTGGGCTTTTAGGAAGATACTCTCCCTTTCCGTTATCTAGGTGTACCGATCATTGCATCTAGGATTAGCAACACTGATTGTAATGCTTTGGTGAATTCCATTACCGCTAGAGCTCGTTCTTGGTCCAAATGATTTCTGTCATTTGCTGGACGGTTACAACTGATAATTCTCATTTTCAAGAATGTTAACTTCAGCTATATCAGTAATATCAACAGTAGCAGCCGCGGCATCAGCCTCTCTTCTTATTTTCCTTGTGAGAAAGAAATCCTCGTTACCACCACCAAGAATGTAGTCATCATCACTTAAAGATAGTGTACCCGGATCTTGCTTTGGTTCACTATCCCTATCACCACCATCACTCTCACTATGATCATCACTAGTAGAAGAATCACTACCATCACCTAGAGCAGCTCCTTCAATATATACTAGAATAGCACCAAAACTCGATCCTAGATTAACAAATTCTAGCATTTCATCATCACCTAAAATTTGCACAAGATCACCTCTCAAGGAATCCCCAGGAATTTGATACCACAACTTTTCAACTGTGCATCCTAGACCAATAATAGCCTTAATAATTGCATTATAGTTCATGGACGTTGACTTACAACGATGAAGATATTCCACACGGAAGCTTGTGTACTTCGTGATGGCTCCAAACTCCATAATTCCACCCAGGTTAAGTGCAATTGAAAATTCATTAGATATCTGCAAGAGAACAAAAAAAAATTATTTTGTGAAAACCTCTCACACATAAATAGCGAATATAGGATGATCAGGTTTGACAAAGGAGATGAGAAGATTGAGTTCAGAGCAAACAAAATACTTGGTATTTTTCTAGTTCTATATAGAAGCAAAGAAGTGAACTCTCATATAAGTTACGTGGAATCACAGTCAAAATATACCTAAAATCAGTGATAAAATGAAGTGAATCTGGTTCGGGCATTTCATCGAGCATGTGGTGCACGATCATACCATTCACATGCGAATTTCATGTTATAATTTCGACACACAACGAGGACAAAAACTGACATGAACGACCAACATAGACCTAAAGCACACAAAGATTTGAAGACAAACAGTAAATAATGTATGGTCAAGTTTGGCACAAATCATTAACAAGCGAAGCAACTAGATATGCCTTTAGAAAGGTCCTCGAAAGCATAGAATCTCGAACGCGGCGTCGAATGGAGGAATACACCCAAGGTCGCGACCAAGCAAGGCAGAGGTGGCGACGGGAAGAGATGAACCGAGCCTGTGGCGAGGGGAAGAGATGATCTGGGCCTGTGGCGATGTGGAATGGATGACTCTTGATTGTCGAAAGCTCGTGTTCGCCGAAGCGAATGTCGGAGAAGATGATTCGAGGGGCTAGGGTTTTTTTTCGCGTGGAGGGAAAATGAGTAAACTGCAGAACGTCAATTAAGTTAGTATTTCTCAGAAAAAAATCTAATTTATTATTATTTACTAAAAAATCAAGGTATTTTCACGTGGACCCAATCCACGTCAGCATACAAAGGTAGGTAGACGTGTCATCCACATCAGCAAATTTAACGGTGAGATTTGACGGAAGTTAACGGAGGGTAGATTTGTCACAAGTGTACCAGTTTGGGATTTTTTGTGGTCAAAAAATAAAATCGAGGTAAATTTGTCACACGCGTACCAGTTTGAGGTTTTTCGTGGAATTAACCATTTTTTTTGTAAGGTAAATAAAGTATATATTGAACCTTCCAAAGCGCTACGTACAAAGAAGTGGCCAAACACAAAAATCTCGTACCCATTACGACACATGACAGTGTCCTAACGAGTGCAAAGGTGTAAGGCACTACAATTGCTAAAGCGCACCAACTAGCAGAGACCAAAAAATGGCCAAATAACCTAGTAAAGGCCAAACAACGGCCAAATAAGCAGCAAAATAAAAAAGTCAGAAATCCGATGTCAAGAAAGATGCCCAAAGCAACAGGAAAGGCTGAAACATTAGCCTATCCCAAGAAAAAACAGCATCATGGGGGGTCATCAAAGATGGTGGAAGAGATACCGAACTCACTTGCAAACGCCTATTGCGAGGATTGTCTTCAATTCGCCTTAGAGAGAGGCCTTTGTCCCTAACCACCTTGAGGAGGTGCTTGAGAATACCTGACATAAATAAGGGTTTGTGTCTGGAAAGGATGTGACTCTTCTCCGTCCAGATAATATGGCATAAAGCCCCAAGGGAGAACCGGGCAAGACCGTGATGGAAACTTTTACCACCAATATGATGTATGGCCCAATGTAAGAAATCTTGCCAAGAGAGATTATACCACGCCAAATTACATTTGGAAGCCCAAAATAATGCAAGAGAACCCGTGGTCGTACACCCAAAGAATAAATGGTCGATAGAGTCCGGCCTAGATTGACAAAATGCACAAATCCCATTGGCAATTTTGTGATGGTTCAGTAGAAGTACCTGAGTTGGGAGTCTATTGAGTGATATGAGCCAAAGGAGGAAGCCATCTCTCGATGTAATGGTACGGTCCCACACGAATGTATGCCAAGGGACAACTTGTCCACTAAGTCTAACGAGATTCCAAGCCGACGTTATAGAGAACTTACCTTATAGATCCCCAAGCCAGGTTAACCGATCCTCCATCTCCTCTACAAATATAGGTGCAGGCTCCGGCCAAGCTGTGAAGGAAGTGAGCATGGCTGAAGGTTGCCACATCGAAGTAAAGAAAGCCCGGATCGAAATTCCACGTGGAATACGAGAGTTGTAAATCGCCCTATCAAAAAAGGGCTTGTATAGAGGGCCTCTAGGGTGCCATGAATCATACCAGAATGAAATAGATCGACCATTTCCAATCCTCCAAGCAAAGCTGGAGTAGAAATCCGAATGGATCTCTAAAATCTTCTTCAACGCCCAAGTATAGAATGTAGGTTTAGGAGCCACCCAAAAGTTCCTCTTCTTCAAAAATGTAGAATGAATCCACTTGCACCACAAGGACTCTTTATTAGTGAAAAGAGTCCAAATATGCTTGAGTGTCATCGCTCTATTGCAATCCCACAAGTCTGTGGATCCCCAATCCACTCTCTTTCTTAAGAAGACAAACATTGGCCCAAGAAACCTTAGCAAACCCGACACCTAAGTGTGGACATTTCCAAAGAAACTATCTAAGGTTAAACTCAATTCGATACAACATCGACTTTGGAAGAGTGAAGACAGTAGCCCAAAATACATGAATAGAATGAGGGTGAAAATGATGGAGACGATTATCTAGAAAGAGATGAAAATTTAAGCCCTCCTAAATCTGATGGAGATGAAGAAATATGTGGGCAAAAAAGAACGAATATCATTAGATATGACCCCAAACAGGATCATAGGGAAATAAAATTTCAAGTAGGAATGAGATTTGCCTCACGCGCTCAATTCAAGAAAGCTGTGCAACTTTACGCAATCATGAGTGGATTCAATATTGGATGGAAGAAGAGTGAAGCGAAAAAAATGGATGGTAGGTGTATGAGTGGTTGTAAATGGAGAATGTTTGCTAGTTGGATGCGGAATGAGAAGACTTTCATCATAAAAACTGTTGGAGATGAACATACTTGCCCTAGGAGCGTGAGAAATAAGAATGCAACGTATGTATGGCTTGTGGAGCAATCCTCGCCTAAAATTAGAGCTAACTTGAGGTATACTACATCCCAAATGCAGTCGGATGCAATAGAGATGTGGGCATTGACACTGAACAAAAGGACTTTCTATAGATCAATTGCTAGAGCTATTGAGATCATCATAGGTCCATTTATTGAGCAATACAAGTTGTTGCACTCTTGTAAGGCTGAGTTGATTCGATGTATTCCAAATGGAACCTTTGAATTAGAAGTTGGACGAAATAATACGATTAAGAAATTTTATGTGGCCTTCAAAGAATTGAAAGAAGGCCTCTTGGCAGGCTATAGGTGAGTAATTGGATTGGATGGATGCTTTACAAAGACTGTAATTAGAGGGATGTTGCTTTGTGCTACTGGAAGAGACGGAAACAACCAAATGTTTCCAATTGCATGGGCTGTTGTTGAGGCCGAGACTGAAGAATCTTGGACTTGGTTTCTCGAGTTACTAGTGAAAGACTTGAATGTGGGTCAAGGTGTTGGCTGGACCTTCATGAGTGATCAACAGAAGGTAAGATTATGCACAAACTTCTTAACGCAGTTTCTGAGCTCTCTCCGCGAATAGAGCATAGGAATTGTGCTCGGCACATATATACTAATTGGAAAAAACTATACAAGGGAGAAACATTTAGAAATTACTTTTGGAGAGTTGTATATTCGACATATGAGGTCGATTTCAACATGGCAATAAAAGAAATGAAGGAAGAGTCTATTCATGCATATGAAGACTTCATGAGACAGGGTCCATAACACTTTTACAGGGCATTCATCAAGTGTGAACAAAATTACAATGCTATCGAGAACAACTTGAGCGAGACGTATAATGCATACATTTGCAAAGAAAGGGAATGTCCCATTGTTGATATGTTAGAGGGCATAAGGAAATTACTTATGGTAAGAATGCATGAGAAAAGCCAATTAATGGTCCGTTCAAGAGATGAGATTTGTCTAAGAATCAAATTGAAAATTGAGGAGGAAAAGATGAACACTAAGTCTTGCATTCCAAGGCCATCTACTGCTTCCAGATTCGAAGTTGAAGTAAATGATGACACATTTATAGTTGATTTGAATGAGAAAACATGTACTTGCAGACGGTGGGATATATTGGGAATACCATGTAACCATGCCATCTCGTGCATCAACTTCATGAAGGGTAACTTAAATGATTTTGTAGCTAATTGTTTCAAGAAAGTTGCGTATGAGCGTTGTTACCAATTTGCATTACCTACCTTGAATGGAAGAAAAATGTGGCCAAAGACTAGTAAAGATCCTTTATTGCCTCCACCATTTAGAAAGCTTCCAGGGAGGCCCAAGAAAGATAGGAAGAGATCCGAAGGTAAGAAGAGAAAGGATGAGAAAAGTAAAAGAATAAGGAAGCCAAGGGTCACCAACACCAATCCTGCTAAAAAATAAAAGCTGGCATTACCATGAAATGTTCTAATTGTCATGGTATTGGACACAACAAGACCAAATGCCCCCAATCTCCGACAACTATGGAGATAAAAAAAAGTTGTAAGGAAATTCAAACAAAATTGTGATACATTTTCCCTTAAAATGCACTTCTTATATGTGTTTATAATGCAGGGCAAAAGAGGTAGGCCAAGGAAAGATCCAAAGCAGCCACCCATTGAAGGAGGGGCATCTAAAAAACAAAGTGAAAGAACCACAACTGCATCCATTGGTGCACAATCAAATATTATTAGATCTGAGAAGAGAAGGGTGAGTAGTTGCTTCCTTCTTTATTTTTAGAATTAATTTTAGTAGTTGAGTATACAATAACTCGCACGAGTTCTTTATGAAGTGAAAAGTCTATTGTGGGTTTTGTTACTTGCTAATGATATATGCTGATTTTTCATAATGCCAAAGTAAATGTTAATATGGTTTGTCTTCTTATAGGTCCTACAAGGATATGGATTATATGTATCTATAGAACCATAAAATTTATATCTAAGGGTGAACATTTGTTTTTCTTAAGGAGATTTTAGTCTACTGTGATTGGCATAGTAACATAAGTTTTTACCTTTATTTCAGATGCCTGGCAGTAACATAGTGCAAGAAATTCATCGAGGTTGGGCAAATCATATAGTGGATGTTTCAAGCCAAGTTTCTGGACCCTCTCAAACTCAGCAATCCCAAAGTGAAGCAGCGCAATGAATCTGGTGGGAGAGTAGAATGCCTGGTGTAAAGCTTTTCAAGTCTAGTATATATTGAAATTTTTTTGGATAGTTGTGATATGGAACATGCTTTTGGATCTCTATTGTCTAGTGTAGACTGTGTTTTTTGGGTTGTTAGCTAGTTGGATGTTTGGTGGAGAGACTCTTTTGTAAAGCTTGTTCAAGTCAAATGTAAAGACTACTTTGTAAAACTTGTTCAAGTACATAGAACATGCTTTTGGACCTTGAGTGTGTAAATGCTATTTTGTAAAACTTATTCAAGTATATAGAACATGCTTTTGGACCTCCAATGGAGGCCGATGCCTTTTATTTAGTTCTCTGGAATGTGAGATTGTTTTCATTTTGAGAGTAAGTTCATGTTGTAGCAATTTCTCGTGCAAGCTTTGTCGCTTTAAACGTGAAAAAAAAGTGGCTTTAAATGTTAAACAAAGGTGAATTTTATGGATGACAAATCACGCTGTGGTGCGCTTTTTTATTTGTCAAACACTTAGGTGCACTTGAAAATAATCAAATATGCCCAAAAAAAATCAAGATGTATATGCCAAAGAAATTGTTAAAAAAAAAATCACGAAGAATAGAAAAGTGTTAGGGTAAATTTGTCGTATGTGTACTAATTTAGGGCAAATTTGTCACAAATTTATCAATTTGGGGTATATTTGTCACTAGTGTACCAGTTTAGGATAAATTTGTCACAAATGTACCAGTTTGTGATTTTTTGTGCCATCAATCCTACGAGATTTCTACGTAGACTTAATCCACGTCAGCATACAAAGACAGACGTGTCATCCACATCAGTAAATTTAACGGTGAGATTTGACGGAAGTTAACGAAGGGTAGATTTGTCACAAGTGTACCAGTTTGGGGTTTTTCGCGGTCAAAAAATAAAATTGAGGTAAATTTGTCATACGCGTACTAGTTTGGGGTTTTTCGTGGTATTAACAAAAAAATGTTAATTTATTTTCCTTTAATTTTCTAATTCGGTTATCATTTTTTACTGAGGATAATTACATAAATGGTCCCTGAACTTTGACAGAATGTGCAATCTGGTCCTTAAACTTTGGCTGAATGTGTAATTTAGTCCCTGAACTTTGGCAGAATCTGCAATTTGGTCTATAAACTTTTGACCAGTTCAATTTAGTCCCTAAACTTTTAGTGTATGTTCAATCTAGTCCTTGAATTATAGGAAAATGTTCAATATAGTGCTTTTGTTAATTTAATATCAGGGATAACGTTGAACATTTCCATATAGTCTATGGACTAAATTGAACATTTACTAAAAGTTCAGGGACTGAATTGAAAAATTCAAAGTTTAGGGATCAAATTACACATGCTGTCAAAGTTCATGGACTAAATTGAACAAATTAAAAGTTCAGGGACTAGATTGTGCATTCTGCTAAAATTTAGGGACTATTTGTGTCATTTTTCCTTTTTTACTGCAATTAAGCTAAAAGAGAAATTTCCCTCTTATGATATGTAAGATTTTAACAAAGTCATGTGCATTGCACGTGCTAACAAAAAAAATAACTAACAACTTTAACAAAATTAAAGTTCGAGAGTATTAGCTAATAGTTGAAAGCTTGGGGGCTAATGTGTACTACCGCAAGTTCAAAAGGGTATTGTGTAGTTTCCCCTCATTACTATCTCATCATTCTCGATTTATGTTTTATCGCTCGAGGCAAAAACGTTGACGATCTATGCGAACTTACAAAACATAGTACCACATGTGTATGTATCGATTCACCAATAGATCTAATAACATGGTACATATCCATCAATTTTATCTATTCATAGTTTGTTATAAATTACTATCAAATTAAGTAGGTTTTATCATGTTTAACATGGTATATATTTAACATAGTTTCATTGTAATAGTTTTTAAGATGAATACGTGCTACGATATCTTACATTTATTTTTAACATGCGATTGAAATTAAGATATCGGACGTTAAAACTTTTTTTTTTTGCATTTTTCTAGTTACTTTATATGTTTTTTTGTTAACAAAAACTAGTTTCAGTTATTTTAGCGTATCTTACAATTTGATTCTGTTCTCCATCCAAGACTCATGAATTTGAGAATTTGAATCCCAATTCATATTTCAATTTGACGACTATTTCATGAGAAGAATAAACTAATACCGCAAAGGACATCATCTAGCTCCACGTCAATCGTGTTTCAAACAAAGAGGTGAAATTTCAATGCAACTCTAGTGCATTTTTCTAATTTGTACCGTCTTTGCGCTACTTGCCGCCTCACTATCGCGACCTAAAAAAAATTTATCAGGCTAATGGATTATTAGGATAATCACACGAATTAACTAACTTAATACGAACTCTCCCAAGCCCTACCAATTCGCAACTTAAAATTAATCAGAATTATTTAGAAATTGGAGTCGCAACTAATTATTTTTGGTAGGTTGATTAGAAACCTAAGTAAAATAGCGGGAGGACTATTTTATTTCTACGAACCAGAGATTATGGATTCGGGGACTTGATTACACTAGTTAATTAAAACTAATGCCCTTTCGGTACCTTAATTCCATATGAGATGTCCTAAATTGACGACTTGGACTGAATCGATCTAAAGCTCAAATGTGGTGTCTCTTTTGTAATTTTTACTTTTTTAAATGCAATGCATGAAACTATCTAAATGATATGGGTGTATGCAAAACATGCGAAATCAAAGTCATCTTGCCCTATATGCAAAATTAACTAATTAATTAAGACATGCAAAATTACATGACATTAGGGCACAATGCAAGACCATTAGTCTAAACATGCGAAGATCTTAAGTGAAAACATAATCTGTCATGAAATTGATTAACATGCAAACTATTATGCAATTAATTAAATTAGTATGAACATCCTAAACATGGTACTAAAGACATGCAAAATGACTTGACAAAATATAATGCAACATAGATATGCATGTTATGAGACACACAAATGCCAACATGTACATGCAAATGTGATAATGCAATGCATGTAATTTTCGAAAAAAAATCAATGATGCATGGATACAATTTGCAAAAATATGATGAGATAATGAGTAGTTTTTTTTTATATACTTTATGATGCCGATGCAACCTAACTACATGATATGTGACGTGGCAGGATGGTGTGGCAAAATGACATGGGCAAAATGATGTGGCATTTATGCATGGATGTGTTGTACAAATGACGTGGCAAGCTGACGTGCAATTATTTTTATTTATTTTTTTTGGATTTTTTAAGAGAAGGAAACTGTCTTATTCTCGGTAACCGAAGTTCTAGATATGGTAAAACCCAATCAGTCGGTTAATCAATCAACAAATTAATTAGACAATCAATCAAGCCGTTAGTCATCAATCAAACAATCAATCAATCAATTAATTGGGCAATCAATCCAACAGTCTGTCAATCAATCATTCAATCAGAATCACGACTATCAATGTCCCGAACTACCATATTTTCGAATTTTTCTAAAAAAATCATATCTCAGATTTTGAATTAAGGAATGATTTTTTATTCAAAGACAGCAATTCAGACCTAAAGGGTAATAGGTCAGATTAGCTATATCTGAATTTTTTTTTTGACAAAATCCATGGATACAATTGAGGTTCAGATTATTTCAAATTCAAATCACAAGACATGTCAAATATATCCAATGCCGAAAAATATATACAGAATTTTATGCATCTGTCTCATCCTCAAAATCAGTAATAACCATGTATGAACATAACCGAAAATCAATGTCACCAATTAATCACCCAAATTATGCAGACAAATTTTTTGAGAAAATAAGGATTGTACCTCAAAAAAATTGACTTTCCAAAGCAATCAGACCGAACAGCCGGCGGATGAACAGTACCCACGACTAGGAACAGCTACTGATTGAGCTGTTGTTCGACCGCCATGAGAGCTCCTTTCAAAGATCCGAAAGGTGGAGACGAAGAAGGGATTATGTGGACCTTGGACACAAAAAAATGAGCTCGATCCAACGGTCCAATTTGTTAAAAACGCCAGAACAGCCGGCGGCCCTCTACCAGATTCTCTCTTCCTCTTCCCTCTCTCTCTCTCTCTCTGTCTCTCTCTCTCCCTCTCTCTAAAATTCAGCCATATGTGTAAATTGTGTTGGCCTCCTCTAAAATGTGCCCTAGCGTTGTTTATATAGTGAAAATCTAGGTCACATTATGATAATGTGAGCTTAAGCCCTCGACTAATAGATTTTAATAAAAGGCCTTTCTTTCGGAATTAAAATTTAATGAACCAGAAAGCTCAAATTAGGCCTCAAGGCCTTGAGATTTTCGACACTTGCTTCCTTATGATGGCCGAATTATGCAATGTGGGCTCCGGTTCTCCGCATGTCAATTCACGTCCAAATCCCGTCATCAGTGCAAAATAATTCGAATGCAATGCATGCTTAAATTAAATATATTATGCATGAAAACTATTTTTTTTAAGAATCAACGTTAATTCTCATTTTCTGTTTAATCAATGCATTTTCCTAAAATTAAAATTTAGGTGCTAACAGTTTGCCCCTCTTTGAGTGGAGGCTTAGAGAGGTTTCGCTCAAAGACCAAAAGTGGCACCTAAATTTTCATCTAAATCGATTTTTTTTTCAATTTTTTTTTGAAATGATGCAATTCAAGACTGAAAATAACATGCGTCTAACTTCTTTTTTCAAAGAACTCGCGCATAGATCGCGTAAGGGGTATCTATTTCTACAAATACCTTATACGCTGAGAACTCCCTTAATCACCAGCTCTGTGAGCATCTTAAGGTACTGGGCCTGTCCGTCCTCAGGAATTTCTTTCTTCCTGACTCGGGACGACGTAAGATGTCTGTAGGCCGAATTTACGAGTTCTGGATCGCAAATCGATAATGTTTCTGCACCACGATCATCCGCTCATCACGTGAAGCATTAGCTGCGAGTAAAGCTTTCGAACCATGATCATCTTCTCGTCATGTGGAACGTCGGCTAAGAATAAAGCTTTCAAACCACAATCATCTTCTCGTCCTGTGGAATGTCAGCTGAGAAATGCTTCTGCATCATGATCATCCGCTCATCACGTGAAGCATTAGCTGCGAGTAAAGCTTTCAAACCATGATCATCTTCTCTTCATGTGGAACGTCGGCTATGAATAAAGCTTTCAAACCACAATCATCTTCTCGTCCTGTGGAATGTCAGCTGAGAAATGCTTCTGCCTCACGATCATCCGCTCATCACGTGAAGCATTAGCTATGAGTAAAGCTTTCGAACCACGATCATTCGCTCATCACGTGGAACGTCGGCTAAGAATAAAGCTTTCAAACCGCAATCATCTTCTCGTCCTGTGGAATGTCAGCTGAGAAATGCTTCTGCATCACGATCATCCGCTCATCACGTGAAGCATTAGCTACGAGTAAATCTTTCGAACCACGATCATCCGCTCATCATGTGGAACGTCGGCTAAGAATAAAGCTTTCAAACCACAATCATCTTCTCGTCCTGTGGAATGTCTGCTGAGAAATGCTTCTGCATCACGATCATCCGCTCATCACGTGAAGCATTAGCTACGGGCCGAATTTGCGAAATGCTGGTATAGCAATCAGGTAAAAACTGAATCACATTCATCCTTTATGTGAAACAGTGGACAGAATTACGAAATGCTGGTATCGTAATCTGAGAAAATCTGAATCATGTTCATCCTTTACATGAAACAGCGAACAGAATTGCGAAATGCTGGTATCGCCATTTGAGAAAATCTGAGTCACATTCATCCTTTATGTGAAACAGCGAACAGATTTGCGAAATGCTGGTATCGCAATCTGAGAAAATCTGAATCATGTTCATCCTTTACATGAACAGCGAACAGATTTGCGAAATGCTGGTATCGCAAACTGAGAAAATCTGAATCATGTTCATCCTTTACATGAAACAACGAATATAATTGCGAAATGCTGGTATCGCAATCAAAGAAAATCTGAATCATGTTCATCATTTACATGAAACAGTGAACAGAATTGCGAAATGCTGGTATCGCAATCTGGAATGGCTTCCGATTCATGATCATCTTCACGTCACATGAAACCTCGGCTGAAAGATCAAATCTGAATAGGGTGCTCGAGTTATGGATCGAGCGGGCCTGATTGGGATCTTCTGTCTAGATCACCGTGCTTAGCTTGATACCTGCAACATTGAAGATGCGGTCATCCAAGTCTGAAAAAGAATAAAAAAACTTACCTGAGTTGTCTGAAACCCGACTTTTATGATTTGTTGAATTGGCGTGCTCAACCTGTTCAGTTCATAAGAAAATGGTGTTTTGCATGAACCTTAATGCAAATGCAACAATTTGTGAGCTTCTACTTGCATTGTAAAGCTCCACTGGAGATTTTGTCAATAAGAACATATGTTTGATCTATTGACAGACTTTGACCAAATAAAATGAGTAACCTTCAGTCAGAAAGGACTTTCACCCATTTTCTTAAAGTGGTTCAGGTTAAAGATATACTTACCTGAGGATTTGGAAGACTACCTAGTCGGCATTTGCCAGTAAGGTTTGCTCATTCAATGGTCCTTGGATGAATTTCGAGACTTTAAGAGGCAACTCGATCATCAAAAATGTGCTACCTGCCAGACAATGTCAGAGGTAGAAAGCATACATGCTGAAACATGTTCAATGATTTGATGCAAAGCTAAACTGTTGATTTTGCAAATGAAATAATGACTCATAACATGATTCATGCACAACCATTCTGTCAAGTTTGCATTACCAATCCTATTCAGAGAGGTTATCGTATTGTGAATACTTCGAATGTAATATGAATGGGAGACTCCAGTCCGAAAGAGCTTTCTCTCACTCTCGAGAAAAGTTGTATATCCCGACTGCAGGATTCAAAAGAAATCACTCAACCTTACCATCATCACATTCGATAAGGGTCCGAGTAATCTCACAATTGGTACGACCGAGCTGATCTAGAGGTCTTAATTAGGACCGTAATGAGGGCTAGGTCAATGGTTTTCAAAGGGGACTCATGTCCGAGTCAAGGCTATTTGAAAGAGAATCTTCATTATTTGCTTCGGGTTTACAAGTCAAGAACCTGCAAAAATGAGAGAGAAATAATCTTGCCTGAACTTCTTTAAGCGATGCTTTAAAATCATTTAACTCTACGTTAACTCAAGTGCCCTAATCATAAGAGACTTTTGAAGGGTTGTAACGTAGGTTAGAATTGGGGACTGATAAACAAAAAAGGCTTGTTTTGGCTCTGAAAAAAAAAATATATGAGAAGGGTTTGATGTTAGTGATCATTGCAGATTTGTCACCGATCTTGGCCTTCAAAGAATATTGCTTGAGGAACGGTACGAACTTCCTGCTGAGGACTTGTATTTTGACATGTTCATAGATTTTTCTTTCAACCCCTTTCGCATTTACAAGAGAATTGTGCAATGACATTCAGCAGTATTTTGCAAATGAGCAAGAATTTGGATGGGCATTGGCCTTGCTTTTATCAGGCGTTTTGCTTTTTAAATGCCTCAGAATTTTTTGAGAGATCAGCATTTTCTTTGCTCTTTCTCTTCTCTCTCTTTTTTTTTAATCTCACTTGGCTGCTACATTTTCAGCCTTTTGACGAGTTCTTTCGGGGATTTTCTATTGACCCGATTTTTCAACTTTTTCTGCTCAGAGATCAGCCATATTTGCTTTGAATTGAGCATATGATCACCAGCATGGGTTTAAGAAATGAATTTGCAGGTTCAAGTGGGCTATGTAATGGATGAAGTGTATAGGATATAGAAATGAATGCTCTTCATCATCCTAAGGCACTTGAATTAATGTTCGAGCATAAATGCAAAAGAACACCCGAAGATTGATGTTAGTCCGAGCAAGAGAATTTCTAACCATTTACCTCAACTTACTTCTGGAATTTTCTGTTTTGCCCTAATGTAGGGTGGTTCTTGACATGAGTAACAGAAGTGAAACCTCCGCTCAAAAGGGGCAATAATAGATAACCTGTAGGGTTTGGGGTAGGGAAATAAATGCCTCTGTCACCTTGGCTATCGTACCTTTTGCGAGAAAACCCTTTGCCTTGAGGGATGCGGAATAATACCACTCAACTCACTAGGGGTTAAAATTTAGGGATGTGTGGAAATGGCTTGCCTTTCATCATCCTGTCATGCCCCATTCTATACAACTCAATGTATCATATGCAGTTTATGCTCCCTATTCAGAGTCGGTAAATCAAATCATGAAGAATAATCATGCATGAATCATGCAAATGGGTGAGCATTCTTAAAGTTCATGGATATAGAAATTCCAAACATTATGTTCAAGAAAATGACCATGCAAGAATGCAAGAAAATTTTCAGAAACGAGAAAATCTAAGTTGCCCCAGAACATGTGAGAAAATGAAACAACTTGGGGATCATACTCCTTATGTTGAGGGCTAGCTCATTTCTATCCTTGCCCCAGAGCAAGGAAATCATCTGCATGATCGAGTCGAGAGAAGAATTGAGTGCTTTGGTTGCCCCCGTTCAATAGTGATCACCATCATGGACGATCGTATGGTCCTGCAAATAAGGAAGGTATCACTTGAAAATCACATGAGACAAAGAAAAATACTTCCTTTTCCTAAGTCGAGGTCTGTTGGCCCCCATTTTCAATCATGATGGGTATAGTTTTTGCCAAAATGTGAGATTGCCCCAGACATGGCCAGTGTTTGGGAACTCAATTTTGAACTTTGACAAATAGTTTATTTTTCCACCTGATCCTGCATAGGAAAGATGTGTATGAATATGGTCTCAAAGATGAAACGAGCAAAATTTTGAGAAGCTCTTGACTGTCAATTTACCCCAGTGGTAGCTATTGAAAATGATGTTTCCTAGCTTGGCACCTGCAAGAAGGAAAATAGAAGGTTATTTCTAACAATGATGAGTCGAGGGCAAGAAATACTCCCTTTGAAATCGGGCGGCCTTTGTCTTTCCTCAACTTTTGACATGGCACGATAAATGGATCTATCGAGGGTGTAGCATGAGTCAGCCTTGACTGATTGATGGAATGGGATTTGAGCTGACCGATGCCTATAGTTGGACGTGCCTCGATCAAGCTTTGACGGCTGTAGATGCCCATTGTTTCATGCTTAGGTGAACCCTGGTCTTGAATCCTTCATGGGAAATGGGGACTCTGCAAACAGTCCTCTATTGGATCGCGCCATCAACGAATTGTCCCAAGGATCATTATTGGGCTGATCAAAGGACAACCAACGGAAGTGTTGATCAATATAGGGATCGCCGAAGGTGAGTGCCGAAACTTGATGTAAGGATCCTCAAGGATTGTTGTACATTTGATCTATCTGATTGATTACTGATGAATGATCAGCTATGGAGCTATTGTGGGCACTAATGCTAGTTCTGGTATCTTATGAGAAATGATTGACGGTGAAGCATGGAATCGCCTAAAATGGATGATGAATTGGGATTCGCCATTTAGCTTGCTTCAATTGCATGATCGCCGTATGCAGGGCCGTCCAAGGATTGATTAGGCTAATGCATGTTCAGATTTGAGAAGTTGCCCCCTTGCCCCTAAATCGATCCTAATTTGAAATATTGAGGATCGTTGGTTTGACTTGTGCAGCCATCAATGGCTCTTGGCAAGGTGAGATGATTAATGGAACATGTCTGATTAGTGACGTCGACGAGGATCCACCATAATTGCATAATAGTCACTGGGAATCAGAACTGGAAAAGAAACTATGCAAAGCAAAAATCAAGAGGAAGTAGTAGAAAGCCAATTTTAGAGTTTGATTGAAAAGTGACAACCTGACTTGTTACGTTGGGTGATGAATTCTCTATGGCTATTGAAAATCCAAGTTAACAACTGGATCTGTCAATGAAGCCTCACTAGGCTTAATCTTGAAATTCACTCGAAGAATTTGTCAAGCTTAATGATAATTAACCAAAACAGAAGAATGCTTTTGATCAAACTAAGAAAAACAAATTCCACAACTTGACTACTCCCTGCTTCGCTTGATGATGTCTTCGATTTGCACCTCTAGAATCTGCGAACAAAATGAAAACATGCAAGATCTTGACGAACTCGCTTGGGAATTCTTTGGTGTTACTCGTGTAGCATGAGCATCGAGAAGCTTTTTGGATGGTTGCTTCTTGCTATTGTGATGAAGAAGACTTCATGAAGATAAAAATGACGATTTTGCTTCTTTTGTCCCCTTCTTCCTCTGACTTTGCTTTGACCCCCTTTTTGTCTTTTCTCTGCTCGCGCTATCTCCACTTCTATCGTAGCACTCAGAGACTTCGTGTGGTCATGTATGATAGATGAATGGCCTTATACAAATTAGTGTTTTCTCGACGATCCATAATCACCTACAAAAGATAAGGGACCAATGAGTATATGACTAAAGAGAGGTCGGTCCATGACTGATTGATTGGTCTGATTTTATTTTATTTTCTTTTTATGCAAAAAGTGAGCAAACTTTCCTTATCAAAAACGATGTGATTTTTGGAAAAGTTTCTTGCACAAAAAAAATGATAAAATCCTTCTGACATTTGGAACATTTCCGGGAGGAACTTTCATCACAATGAATTTTTAAGTTAAATTTGTCAAGAAAATCTTGCATCCATTGAAACATTAAGGAAAAATGTGACCGAGTCTTCACTGATCAGTAAAATTCCCCGAGGGATCATTTGGCTGTGTTTTTTTTTTTTAAATGACTCATCCATTTGATTTTTTTTAAAAGACCATGGGATTAAGTTCAAAATCTAACTGAAACCTAGCATGGACCGACCAAAAATAAAGTAAGTAAATCACGTAGGAGAGTGGCAAAATACTTACTTTCTGACCGACCATAATGCAAATCGCATAGACATACACATGAAACGTGAGGTTTACTGACTAATAGGCTTCAAAGGTGGAACCTCAAGGGTGGAACCTCAAGGATACTCGGACCAAGCCAACTGGGATTTGCGGCTGGATCGAGGTCTCCCGTAGACATCCGGCTCAGCCAAGTGAAGACCCGCATCACCAGGGTAAGTGACGAGGGTATTCGCTCTCGACACCGATTTAGAAAGATTTGGGACTTGAAAAGGATGACTCGGGCCACAGGGTAATGGCCGAAGTGTCCCTAACCAAGCACCATCCTAAGCCTAGCCATTCAGGTCCAATGGCGGGTTGTGTGTGCAGGGTGTAGTGTCTATCCAACTAAGGCATGCATGACAGTTTAATAGCAATCAGCGCCTCAATATAAACCTGTTGACACCTGATTTTTGACCATTTATTATTGTGATTTTTATTCTTAATTAAAAAATATCAAAAAAGGTCATAAAATCACAAAATCAATTTTGGAAGCCTTGGCTTAGCCTTAGGAACCAATTTTGAACAAAAAAATATTTTTTTTGGTATTTTTTAATATTTTTCGAATTTATTAAAAAAAAAAAAAACCATCCGTGGGGGGTGGACGATTGAAGACCGGCGTCCAATCAGGTCGCCGATATTGCGAAGTCGATTTAATGTCTGCCGATATTGCATAGTGACTGCAATACCATTGATCTTTCTTCATTGTGAATCGTGGACTTCCATTTTGATAATAAAAAAGGGAGCACTTGGTGAACATGATTAAAAAGCAAAAAGAGAAGGGATTCACGCCCTCTTTCTTCGGTGGTCAAGCTAACGCACCATGATTCCAGAAAAATATATAATGAAAGAGAGTGGGAGACAATGGGGTGGGGGGTTCTGCAGACCATCCATTGAAAAGAGGTTGGCCACCAAGGAATAAAAAAAGGGAGGGGGAACTTTTTTTTAAAAAAAAGGGGCACTGGGACGTTGCATTATTTTTAGCTCCTCTCTTCTTCATTTGAGGTGACGACAACACTCCATACGAACGACCATCCTCCTTCCGCCGGCCATCTCGTGCGGCCACTACCTCGCCACCGTCAACCGCGACCTCAGCAACGCTGGTCGAGTTGGAGATCATGCACACAGCCCTCTGGACCTTGGCGAGGTCGCCTCCCGGGACAACAGTGGTTGGCTGGTAGTTGATACCGCACTTGAATCCAGAGGGCACCAGTCCACAAACTGGATCAGCAAGCTTTCTGATGCGGTCCAAGCAAAGATCGACAATCTGCAAATGTAGTGGCCACGAGCAAGGTTGTTGGCAGCATCTTCCTTTCCACTGATGAGCTGAATAATCATCACCCTCATCATACTCACCCTTGCCACCACCCCATCATAATCCTTCGCCACAGGAAGAAAAGAGGAGGCGCCCACAAAATTTTTTCCTCGGGCAACAAATTTCTCATATCCGACTAGAGAGTGCCGACAAGTCAGAATCTCGGAGAACAAAGCGTGGAACAGGAGAAGAAGAGATGGTAACACGAGAGAGGTATAAATGAGTTGAAGCTCTCTTCCCTATGGTCCTGGCTTACGTCCCCAGCTTCAACGTCTTCGGCGCCAACTCCAAACGTCCTCAAGCGGGACTATAGACGATCAAGGCGTCCAGCCGCTCATCACTGCTTACAGCGACAATGAGCCGCATCGGCCTCGCCTTCCGTCAGCCGCTTTTCATCACCAAAGTCCCATTCTATCCGCGATTGATCGAGCAACGTCCTGTGCTCCCTTCACCAGATCAGGTGGTTTTGACATGGACTTCCAATTGATCATTGTCGAATCTATCAAGTCTTTGATGGTCTTTCGGAGCTAGCCGCCGCTTATCTACACCTTGCTCCAACCAAGACTTATGAGGAAAGCGACAAGAGAGGAGATCCTCCTTGGTGTACTTTTGGTCGTCGAACAGCCCACAGCATCGACAAGTCTTAGTCTTCATTTCAGTCCATCTACAACCCCGACGAGTCCGGAGGATTGTTGCCCGCGAAGCCGAAGCTTCTGCTCAGCCTTCTAAGCCGCCGCTCGGCCATTGTTCTGGGGTCTCCCTGACGTCCATCTGTAAACAGCCCGGAACTCGTCATCCTGTTCTCCATCGCCTACCCACGGTTCCACTCGAAGTTGACGCCGCTGCTGTTCGAACCGCCTATGTTCGGCTCCGCCCCTCCACAGCTGTCGCTCAACCCTATCCCGGCCATCCTTTTGCGACGGTTAAGCTGTCCTGAGCCTGTCCTCACTCCTCATCATCGGCCACTGACTCCTCATAAGAAGGGTGATCCATCGAGATGTCAACATTTTCTGTCGCTCAACTCAGCATTCTAACTTCGTCACTCCCACCTCGAACCATTTAAGGCTATGAGGGATGGGACCCGAACGAGGGATGAGAGACAAGCCGTCCCAGCCGCGACGAAGAGCGAGTCACAGCCGTGATGAGCGATTCCGGACAAGTGGAGCATGGTGGTCGTCGACGGACGATGACCAACGGCTTCAAGCCGCATGTGTAAGTCTCTCAAACTTTGATCTTTGCTAGAGTTTGGTTGAAGTCAGGATTGAAACCGTGAGTAGTGCAAGAATAGAAGCTGTTCGTGAGCATGGGGGTGACGTTGGAATCCCATGAGATAGCAACCTGAAGAAGATGATGCATTAAAATAAGCAATAGAAATAATAGTAAAAAAACGTGAGTGCTTCGGTGAGTTGGAATGTGGGCTTTCTTCCGCGAGTTGAATCTGGGGGTTAATGTACGGGCTGGATTAGTAATTTGGGCTTTAGAGTGCTGTTCGATTTTTTTTTTTTTTTATAAATAAAAAATCATAAAAAATTCAAAAAAATTCGGAAAATTCAGAAAAATTATAAAAAATTCTAGAAAATAGGAAATGGCCACATTCAACTGGCCATGACCTGTTCCGGGTCTTTCGACCCCCGGTCCTTCCGAAAATGACGGTTTTGCCCTTCCGGCGAACCGTCTTCCAAAAAAATTCTAAAAATTCTAGAAAAATCCCAAAAAATAGGAAATGGCCACAATCAATTGACCAAGGCTCATCCCGGGTGTTTTGAACCCGATCATTCTTAAAAATGACGATTTCGCCCTTTGGGCGAATCGTCTTCCAAAAATTGACGATTTTGCCCTTCGGGTTAAATCGCCTCCAAATCTTCCCATTTTACCTCGGTCCTAAATCACGCATTCCCTAAGTCCTTATGGCTATACTAGGAGGCCACGTGAAGTGAATTGACGTGCATTGATGTGATTTATTTATGCACTTGATTGTACTTTCATTTAAATCGATTGTGATTGATAGGAATAGTCTTCCAATCTGCATGAAACCCTGAATCAAGCCTACCTCACCTAAAATTGCGCCTGCATGAATTCTCAGCTAGGAAATCACTCGCGTTAGGTACCGAAAGGGCGTTGGTAATGACACCGACGTAACCAAGTCCCCGAACCCAAAATCTCTGGTTCCGCAGAACTGATCGACTTCTCCCAATCGGTCAGTAAGGTTTCCGGTCTACCCTCCAATAAAGACCGGTGGCGACTCCAAATGCATGCACAAGTTGCACATGCCACCACGACCACACTGAAGGTCGAAAGCGATCGACTCTTATCGTCGAATCCTTCTAAAAAAATACTCCCGCCGCGATTTGGTATAGGCCTGGGAGGGCCCGCGCCGATCTAAAGCCCGCGATCCGCACCCTTGTGCGGGGGAAGGCCCGCGATCGGTAATCCATTAGCCGCGTCCGCTTCCGGACGGGTCGCGACAAAACCCCTCAAGCATACATTCATACTCCAATCTGCAAGAAAAGGGTTAGCAAACACTCGCCCCCTTATCACTCCAAACCTACAAAAATATTTAACACCTTAAGGTGAGATACAATCAAGATCGCCAAATGCGAGACATCCATGAAATTTTCAACAGGTCTAAGTCCACTAAAGCTTTTAATTTTTCGAAAAAATTCAGGTGAACCAATTAAATTTTTTTTCGAAAAATTTAAATCTAAATCCCCAGTGGAGTCGCCAAGCTATCGCGACAAAAAAAAAATTATCAGGCTAATGGATTATTAGGTTAATCACACGAATTAACTAACCTAATACGGACTCTCACAAGCCATACCAATTCGCAACTTAAAATTAATCAGAATGATGTAGAAATTGGAGTGGCCACTAATTATTTTTGGTAGGTCGATTAGAAACCTAAGTAAAATAGCGGGAGGACTATTTTACTTCTACGAACCAGAGATTATGGATTCGGGGACTTGATTGCACTAGTTAATTAAAACTAATGCCCTTTCGGTACCTTAATTCCATATGAGATGTTTTAAATTGACGACTTGGATTGAATCGATCTAAAGCTCAAATGAGGCATCTCTTTTGAAATTTTTACTTTTTTAAATGCAATGCATGAAACTATCTAAATGATATGGGTGATATCCAAAACATGCGAAATCAAAGTCATCTTGCCATATATGCAAAATTAACTAATTAATTAAGACATGCAAAACTACATGACATTAGGGCACAATGCAAGACCATTAGTCTAAACATGCGAAGATCTTAAGTGAAAACATAATCTGTCATGCAATTGATTAATATGCAAACTATTATGCAATTAATTAAATTAGTATGAACATCCTAAACATGGTACTAAAGACATGCAAAATGACATGACAAAATATAATGCAACATAGATATGCATGTTATGAGACACACAAATGCCAACATGTACATGCAAATGTGATAATGCAATGCATGTAATTTTCGAAAAAAAATCAATGATGCATGGATACAATTTGCGAAAATATGATGAGATAATGAGCAGTTTTTTTTATACTTTATGATGCTGATGCAACCTAACTACATGACATGTGACGTGGCAAGATAATGTGGCAAAATGACATGGCCAAAATGACGTGGCATTTATGCATGCATGATGTGTACAAATGACGTGGGAAGCTGACGTGCAATTATTTTTATTTATTTTTTTGGATTGTTTTAAGAGAAGGAAACTGTCCTATTCTCAGCAACCGAAGTTCTAGATATGGTAAAACCCAATCAGTCAGTCAATCAATCAACCAATTAATTAGACAATCAATCAAGCCGTTAGTCATCAATCAAACAATCAATTAATTGGACAAATCAATCCAACAGTCTGTCAATCAATCATTCAATCAGAATCACGACTATCAACGTCCCGAACTACCATATTTTCGAATTTTTCTAAAAAAATCATATCTCAGATTTTGAATTAAGGAATGATTTTTTATTCAAAGACAGCAAATCAGACCTAAAGGGTCAGATTAGCTATATCTGAATTTTTTTTTTTGACAAAATCCATGGATACAATTGAGGTTCAAATTATTTCAAATTCAAATCACAAGACATGTCAAATATATCCAATGCCGGAAAATATATACAGAATTTTATGCATTTGTCTCATCCTCAAAATCAGTAATAACCATGTATGAACATAACCAAAAATCAATGTCACCAATTAATCACCCAAATTATGCAAACAAATTTTTTGAGAAAATAAGGACTGTACCTCAAAAAAATTGACTTTCCAAAGCAATCAGACCGAATAGCCAGGGGCCTCCATGAAAGATCCAAACGGTGAAGATGAATCAGGGTTTGATATGACCTTGGACAAAAAAAATAAGCTCGATCCAACGGTCCAATCGGCTGGAAACGCAGGAAGTGACGGCGGGTGAACAGAGTCCGCGTCTGGAATGGTTTCTGATCAACTTGTTATTAAATCACCAGGAGAGTTCCTTTCAAAGATCCGGACGGTGGAGATGAAGACGGGACTATGTGGACCTTGGACACAAAAAATGAGCTCGATCCAACGGTCCAATCTGCCGGAAATGCAAGCACAGCCGGCGGATTAACAGTACCCAAGGCAAGGAACAGCTACTGATTGAGCTGTTATTCGACCACCAGGAGAGCTCCTTTCAAAGATCCGAATGGTTGAGATGAAGAAGGGATTATGTGGACCTTGGACACAAAAATGAGCTCGATCCAACGGTCCAATCTGCCTAAAACGCAAGAACAACTGGCGGATAAACAGTACCCGCGGCTAGGAACAGCTACTGATTGAGCTGTTATTCGACCACCAGGAGAGCTCCTTTCAAAGATCCGAACGGTGGAGATGAAGAAGGGATTATGTGGACCTTGGACACAAAACATGAGCTCGATCCAACGGTCCAATTGGCCAGAAACACCAGAACAGCCGGCAGCCCTCTACCAGATTCTCTCTTCCTCTTCCCTCTCTCTCTCTCTGTCTCTCCCTCTCTCTAAAATTCAGTTGTATGTGTATATTGTGTTGGCCTCCTCTAAAATGTGACCTAGTGTTGTTTATATAGTGAAAACCTAGGTCACATTCTGATAACGTGGGCTTAAGCTCTCGACTAATAGACTTTAATAAAAGGTCTTTCTTTCGGAATTAAAATTTAATGGACCAGAAAGCTCAAATTAGGCATCAAGGCCTTGAGATTTTCGACACTTGCTTCCTTATGATGGCCGAATTATGCAATGTGGGCTCCGGTTCTCCGCATGTCAATTCAGGTCCAAATCCCGTCATCAGTGCAAAATAATTCGAATGCAATGCATGCTTAAATTAAATATGCTATGCAAGAAAACTATTTTTTTTTTAAGAATCAACGTTAATTCTCATTTTCTGTTTAATCAATGTATTTTTCTAAAATTAAAATTTAGGTGCTAACACTCATCAATAATTAAGCACAATAAATTCTTTATGAAGAGGACGACGAAGATAGAGATATATATATATATTGGGGTCAAAAAGACGAAGCAAATTTAGTCGCTCATTATTAAACAAATTTCTCCACCACGAATAAGATATATAATAAGATCACAGGGCCTACTTGCCTCAGCCATCAGCTCTGTTAATTGTTTATTTGATAGTGCCAGATTAATCAATTTACGACAAAGTTAAGATCACATGGCCTGAAGGCATATACCTTTGTTCAAACCCCTATAAGAGGCCATGATCTCTTCCATCTATCTCCACCAATCAAGAGAAAAAACATCATTATCCACTAATCATCTTCTTCGATTAGCAATGGCCACTTCCTCTAGCTTCATTTTATGTTCTTTGCTCCTGTGCTTGGTCTCTTCCCAAACCCTAGCCACCACAAGTTCTCAGCCCAAAGCACTAGTTATTCCAGTGACCAAAGACTCCTCAACGCTCCAATACACAACCCAAATCAAGCAAAGAACCCCACTCGTGCCCATTAAGCTGACCATCGATGTGGGTGGGATTTTCCAATGGGTGAATTGCGAAAGCGGGTACATGTCGTCTTCCTATAGGCCGGTCTCTTGCGACTCTCCGATCTGCAAGGGTTCAGGGTCAGGTGCTTGTGAGACCGAATGTTACTCTCCTCCTGGACCCGGGTGCTACAACAACACCTGCAGCCACATCCCTATCAACCCATTTAGCAGCATGGGCATCGGGGGCGGCGAGATGGCCTCCGACACCGCTGTCGTCCAGTCCACCGACGGGAGGACGGTCGGGATGGCAGTCAATGTGCCAGGGGTGGTCTTCACGTGCGGTACAACTTCGTTGCTCGAGGGCCTGTCCGCTGGTGCTCTGGTGAGTTTCGCGTGATTTATGCAGTCTACACACGGCAAGGGAACACAACATGACAAATCGCTCGGTTAATAACACATGAAGTACTGTTTTGAAAAAACAAAGCACTTTCTTTTTACCATGTTTTAGACACAAGTGATTTACCTGTCTTAAGTATTCTTAAAGCTATCTGTGCTTCGAAAGTAAATTTATCGGGCAAATCTCAATATAGCAAAGAACAGAGGCACTGTCTTTTTTGTAATTTACCACTACTAACGACTACATATATGAAAGTACGTCCAACTACGTTAGGCGAAAACTAAATATTACTATTTCGCACTCCAGGGAATTGCTGGGCTCGGACGATCTGAAGTGTCACTCCCTGTCCAATTCGCTTCCGCATTCAATATTCCAAAAAAATTTGCAATGTGCTTGAGCTCTTCATCGAGCTCTAAGGGCGTCATATTCTTCGGCGACGGGCCTTATGGATTCCTCCCTAGCGTCGAGGTCTCTAAGTCACTCATGTACACCCCTCTAATCCTTAATCCCGTAAGCACTGCAGGATCATACTTTGAGGGTAACCCGTCAACCGACTACTTCGTAAACCTCACCTCCATCAAGATCAATGGACAAGCAGTCCCGCTGAATGTGAAATTACTGAACATCACCAACGGCAATGGAGGGACGAAGATCAGCACCGTCAATCCTTACACGGTGATGGAAACATCGATCTTCAAGGCCTTCGTGAAGGTGTTCAGACAAGAAGCCAAGAACTTGACTAAGGTCTCATCCGTTAAGCCTTTCAAGTACTGTTTTAGCACCAACAACACTCCGTACACGAGAGTGGGACCGGCGGTGCCGCATATTGATCTGGTGATGCACAGCAGCAGTGTTTATTGGAGGATCTTCAGTGCGAATTCGATGGTGCAGGTGAAGGAAGATGTCATATGCTTGGGCTTCGTCGACGGAGGTTCGGACCCAAGAACGTCCATTGTGATTGGTGGGTATCAATTGGAGGATAATCTTGTTCAGATCGACTCGGAGAAAGCAAGGCTTGGGTTTAGCTCCTCTCTTCTGTTCAAGCAAACTTCCTGTTCCAGCTTCAACTTTACCTCAAGAGCGTGATTTCCATCTGAATTTCTTGTTGCATTTTGAAGAGTCAATAAAGTAGACGACGGTTGTATTCCTGCTTATTTTCGCAAATTTTCCACCGCAATCTGTTGTTTATTTCACTTTCTTTCTGTTGAAAATTAAACTTGATTCATGAATCTAGGTGCATTATTCTATGTTTGGTTTATCCATGTACTTCTTCCTAGGTGCATTAATATAGTTCATGTATGTGTCATGCATTTAATTAGTCCATTGATTTTTCAAGATTCAGGTACTACGAAGTTCTAGGAGTTTTTATGAGGTCTTAATAATTGCATACATTGTACTAAGGGTCTCCATGTATCTATAAAAGGGCTTGTGATTGAATCATTTGAATAGCCAAGCCAGAAAGAATCAAAGAGTATTCCAAGTAATCTCTTGTGTTGCTTTTTCCTCAACTTCCCATTTCCAACAAAGTGGTATCAGAGCATACGGTTCATGATCATGGCCTCAGTAAGCAATCTGCTTCCTCTTCAATACCATCATCTTACCAAAGAAAATTTTGGTAACTGGGCTTCAAGAATGAAAGAGTTGCTTGACACTCATGGCCTATGGGAAATGGTTGACACTGGCTATGATGAGCCAGACGACGAAGCCACGTTGAGTCAAAATCATAGGAATGTATTGAAGAAGGTAAGAATGAAAGATCAATATGCTCTGTCGATTATCTATCAGTATTTAGATGATTCTGTGTTGGAGAAAGTCTCGAAGGCTACTACTTCAAAGGAGACATGGGAGTTTATACACGAGATATACCAAGGAATACAAAAGACCAAAGAGACTCAGAAGAAGAAAGTTTTAGGCGGAAAAAGCCTCATACAAGAGAAGGCAAAAGAGTCTCAGTCCAGAGAAGGCAAAAGTGCCTCGGACCAGAGAAAGCCAGAGAAGGCCTCAAGCTACCGTAGCGAAGTTGTGCTTCAACGAGTGAAGCAGGACTCGTGTGGAGACAATTCCAGGATTCTTGTTGAAGAAAAAGGTACTGAATTATGTACTGCTTTTTCTTTTCTTGGAGATGAAAATGCAACACAGGATTGGGATTATTGTTTCCCATTTGCTCATCTAGAGAGCCTTTGTGAATTGGACTGTGATCATATTCAAGAAGATCTTGATATTCAAGATGATTTCGCAAATGAGAAGTGATGTTCGAAGAGTCGAATGCTCAGAATGAGCTCAAGAAAAGGGTTTTGCTACCCCATAACAATGACCAAGAAAATGGTCACAATGAACGTGGTGTTGGTGACAAGAGACTTCTAAAAGAAGCAACTGAATCAGAGACTTTGAAAGACTCCGAAGGCAAAATAGATGTCTTTGCTTTTGCGATCAAAACTGGTAGTACTATAACATATGCTGGTTTTATTCCAGGTGTCGTGAAATTTGACTTTGTTGATGAAGTTATTAATAGCATTGACAATGAAGAGAAGACTTCAGCAAAAGCTACAAGTGTATGCTCAATAGATGTGATTGCAAGTGGTGATGAACCTGTTCAAAGGCCTTATGTCTCACGCAATCTCTTTGAAGAGATTTTTGGGGAATTGAAGAAATGGGTTGTTATGAAGTCCTCGAAGTACGCTACTCTCTTGATCATTCATGAGAAGCGTTGTGGAAGACTGGGAGTAGCACTGAGGGTACTGAATGATATGATTCAAGAAGACGATAACCCTCAGAAGGTGAAGCAGTTGTCAAGCAAGCCGCTGTTTTTCGTGGTTCGTATATGGGACTTCATCGAGGACGTTGTGAGCCAGGTGTTGAAGCGACAATCGAAGAATTATCCTAAGCTTCAGTTTACGATGAGAAAGAAGCTGAGACAATTTTATGCAAATTACAAGAAGAGAAAGAGAATTTGGCTAAAAAAGTTGCTGAAGATGCTTTACATGCTAGAAAAGGATGCTACCACAATTTATGTTGATAACAAGTCTGCTATTGCTTTGGAAAACAATCCTATTTTCCATGATCGAACCAAGCACATCGACACAAGATTTCACTTCATAAGAGAGTGCATTGAGAAGAAAGAAGTAAAGCTTGCTTATGTGAAGACCCACGATCAAGTTGCCGACATCTTCACCAAAGCATTGAAGTTTGAAGATTTTGCAAGATTGTGTGCTTCGATTGGAGTCACTAGATATGATCAAGTTTAAGAGAGAGTGTTGAAAATTAAACTTGATTCATGAATCTAGGTGCATTATTCTATGTTTGGTTTATCCATGTACTTCTTCCTAGGTGCATTAATATAGTTCATGTATGTGTCATGCATTTAATTAGTCCGTTGGTTTTTCAAGATTCATGTACTACAAAGTTCTAGGAGTTTTTATGAGGTCTTAATAATTGCATACATTGTACTAAGGGTCTCCATGTATCTATAAAAGGGCTTGTGATTGAATCATTTGAATAGCCAAGCCAGAAAGAATCAAAGAGTATTCTAAGTAATCTCTTGTGTTCCTTTTTCCTCAACTTCCCATTTCCAACACTTTCTAAGACACTTGACAATTTCTTGTAGAATTATAATGAACTTGACATGGCCAGCCATCCGGTTCGGATTTAATAGGTTGATGATATATGGGTCGTTTGAGATTCAAATGAAACTTTGAAATGGATTTAATAAAGCAAAAACCCTAATGGGTTTAGAAAGATCCCATTTACAATCCATAAACAGCCCAAAATGTAAGGATATGCCTGAACGTCGACATTAGCTTCTTCATTAACGATGAGGAAGGATCGATTTGACCCTCCACAAACGAAAGTTCCACATTACCTTTGCATCTGTTGGCTTTGTTTTTGTTTTTTTTTTTAAGATTAAAATTTGATATGATGCTTCTGGCATCTGGTTCTATGGGTGTCGCCGGAAGTGTGGCTGTGTCAGAAGTGGAGCGTCGGTAATGGCACACGGTGAGGCAAGGCGACGCAAACCGTGCAGTGAGGTGCTGCTGCGTGGGAGTAGGAGGATGTGGTTTGAGTTAGGAAGCATCAACACTCTTAAGAGGGTTTCGCGTCTTGTGGTGTTGTGTTGTGTGACACTCTCCAACACTATTCGACATGCAACTAACATATGGTTAATGCTCCAGACAAACCAGCGACATGCTGTCCAGTATCCCGACATGTTATTACTTCAATTTTATGCGACCGGCATATGTTTAATGCTCCAGACAAACCAGCGACATGCGATCCATTATCTTGACACGTTATTGCTTCAATTTTAAGCATTTTCAATAAATTAGGAGTCAAATGTAAATTAATCAACTATATATATGCCTAAGTCATATATCTAGCAATCCCAAAATTAATATACTCAACCAACCAAAAAAGAAAACATAATCGTGACTTACATACTTGATAATTTATCACGTGTGTGAGTATATATATAGATACATACATACGTACATACGTACGTACGTACATGTTTAATATACAACATGTCCCAGGAATTTAAAATTCTTTATTTTTTAAAAAAATGAAGTGTCAACGTATCATATTGTGTCTTGTCATATGTCCGTGTCGATACTAGTTAGGTCTGAGTTTGAATCTCGATTCTAGGTGAGGAGGGAAAGCTTTTGTCAACAGGGGTCACTTCCTACCGTGACCCCTTTTTTTTTTCCTCAAATTGTGAACCTTCCCTCCAAACTTGATGAGAAAAGGCCTTATATAAGCTTAAAATTAGAAGCTTTTCTTGAGATAATATCCGCCTTTCCTAATTGAACCGAAGAAATTGTGTGGTTATAAGAAAATAATATGTTTATTTTATTCCCTTTCCAATAACCGAAATTTTGATCTAAATATGCTTTATTATGAGCGACGCTATTTCCACTCCCATTTTGGTTAAACACTTCCTCCTTTCAATCAATTGGCCAAAATACCATTTTCTCTCTTCATGTTATTTTTTCTTTTTCTTTTTTTATCAACTTAACGAATATAACTGCCCTTATTTCTATTTTCACTTTTAAATATCAAATTCGCAATATAAATGTCATTCTATAATGCATCATGTTATCACTTTTCCTAGAGAAATTCGTTATTCTTAATTAATGATCTCATGCTTTTAATTAGAAAAGCTATATAAAATGTTATAAATTTCTAGTTATAACAGCTTATGAACACAAAATTAACTGCCCAGGAGTCTGATGTTGTTAATTTTGTAACCTTCGTTCCTCCATCGGTTGTTGATAATGAAACATTGGTGCATATATCGGATAAGATCCTTGAAGCTACTGATCCAAAATGGCGAGAATCACTACAAAAAAATAGCGATTTAGCCACGAGCATTTAGCGACGAGATAATTTTCGTCGCTAATTTGTGACAAAAATAGCGACGACAAGGAAGTTCGTCGCTATTTACGACGAAAATAGTGACGGAAAAATCCCTCACAAATTTTGGGATGAATTTTGCGACGAACAAATATTTGTAGCTAATTAGTGACGAACAAGGAATTTGTAGCTAAATTAGCGACGAAAAATTACTTTCGTCACTAAATTGCAATGAACTTAGCGACGAAAGAACATTCCGTCGCTAATTTAGTGACGAATGTACAATTCCGTCGCTAAATGACCAAAAAGTGAAAAAGAAAGAAATAATTTAGCGACGAGGATCATTGTTCGTCGCTAAATTGTCACAAACAATTTTATTCGTGACTAAAAATTATTTTTTTAATTTAAATTGTTATTTGGTTTTTGGTCAATTTAGCGACGACTAAGACTATTCGCCGCTAATTTAGCGACGAATAGTCTTAGCATTCGTCGCTAAATTTTATTTAATTATTTAATTATTTGGTTTTTTGGTCAAATTAGCGGCGAACAGTATTTTTCGTAGCTAATTTGACGAAAAATAAAATAAAAAGAACTGATTAGCGACGAAATCCTTTGTTCGTCGCTAATTTAGTGTTTCTTTTGTATTTAGTTTTGTATTTGTTTTTTGGTAAAAAACAAATAAAAAACTAAATACAAAAGCGACGAAAACCCTTTCTATATATTTATTTATTAAGTAATTTTTCAATAGCGACGAAAATAATTGTTAATTCGTTGCTATCCTTAATTTATATTTTTTCAAGGTGTATTAGGACCCTTTTTATATTTATTACATATATAAAGTTGTGAACAAACAAAAAATGGAGATCAATTCTTTTGATAAAATATAACTTAGAAAAAAAAATCGTCTTTGATGAGAGATACTAAATAGAGTAGAGTAAGGATCTATTCGAAAATGATTTACTTTGCATAATATTTGATTACCAAAAATATATATTGTAATTGTGTTATCCATGAATAAGATAGATAAAATACTATAAGCGAATAAGAGATATTGTAAATCAATTAATAAATATTTCAAAAACATTAGAAGGATCATTTTTTTAGCAAGGTACGGAATGTATCATCAAATATTCAAATGTGATTTTATAAGATGTAGTTTCGTTCAATATTAATAATGGGGATTCATAATATCACACGTTCATCAACCAAAGAAAGGTTCAATAAATAACTAAAAGAAAGATCGATTATTTGGAATCCTTTCTCTCTTCAAACAGTGAATGATATAAATAAGAAACGCTTATGACACATCGTTTAGCTTAGTTTATTTATGTTCTTTCTTAGATTATATTATTTTATATTAATCTACATTAATTCATTTTAAAAGAAAATGAAAATAGAGCGAATATTTTTTTGAAATTTAAAATTGAATATATTATTAATTAAGTAAAGATTACATTAATAAGCATAAATGAAGAGTGATCAATTTATTTATTTTTATTATCCTTGTTCCTGAATTAGAAAGCATTCCTTTTGGTCCTAGATAGCTTCTTTGAAAAGGGTTTCTGATTCTTCAGTGAATGCTTTAAAGAAGATATAATTTCTTGGAATTGAGGATTATTTCTGTTATCCTTATTCCTGAATTAGAAAGCATTCCTTCTGTTTCATTATTTATGTGTAATCATTATTACACATTATACCACATCATTTGATCATTGTACTTTATCCCCTCTTTTTTTTTTATTTTCAATATTTTTATGCTAGACTCATTATACATTATCTTTTGTAGGGAGGAAGGGATCCATAGAGTTTTTATGTCCAAATTAAGGTCACGTCTCAGCTTGTTTATATCATTCACTGTTTATATAGATCGTGGGCTCCATTCTCAGCTTGTTTCATCTTGTTCATTTTGTTTCGTTGCTAATTTAACGAATTCTTTTGAATTATATAGGATATATTTTCTTGCTAATTTTAAGAAGCTTTAAATATTTTGTTAAAAATGTATTGAATTTTATGCACTCGGTTTGGTTCATCACACAAAAGTAGAGAAAAAATGAGATTTGGTTTGTGACCTCCGAGTTGGGCCGGGAAATTTTTTTTTTCTCTATTTATGCTGCGGCTAGGGTTTATTTTGACGTATCTAATTAATTTAACGAATTATTTATTTTTATTTTTTATTTTTAGTGACGAACATCTCTTTTCGTCTTAAATTAGCGACGACATTTGTTGATCGTCGCCAATTCAGCGACGACCTTCGAAGGTCGTCGCGGAATCAGCGACGACCTTCGAAGGTCGTCGCCAATTCAGGGACGACCTTTCGGCGACGACCTTCGAAGGTCGTCGCTGAATTTGACTTTCCCGCTCCTCCAAAAACTCGGCGCTAAAATTTTGGCTTCGAACTCGCTTCCCGCTCCTATATATTGCTCCCTCGCGCCCCTTCTTCTTCTACCTCCTCCCTAAGCTCTCTGCCTCCTCCTCCTCCTCACTCTCTCCTCGTCTCCTTAAATTTCTCTCCTCCAAGACGGCCGTGGCTCCGGCTCCACGTTGAAGATGATGCGGCCGGAAGACGCCTCCACCACTACCCTCCACCCTCCGGGCAGGACTGCACCTGGACCCCCGTGGAGCCACCCATCGACGTCAGCTGCGGTGGAAACGGCCTGCTCCGGCTCCACCGTGGTCGATCGCCGGGCGACGGTCGACGACGCCTCCTCCGAGACGGCCGTGGCTCCGCTCCACGTTGAAGATGATGCGGCAGGAAGACGCCGCCACTGCCTCCACCACTAGCCCCCCCTCCGGGCGGGACTGCACCTGGACCCGTGGAGCCACCCACCGACGTCAGCTGCGGCGGAAACGGCCTGCTCCGGCTCCACCGTGGTCGATCGTCGGGCGGCGGTCGACGACACCTCCTCCGAGCTAGAGGAGCAGGGCCTCGCCAACGCCCACATCGCTGCCAGTCTCGCTTCCTTGTGACTCCGTGCACATTTCGAGGCTCCGGTCGCTGAGGAACGAGGCGGACATTTCAGAAGCTGGATGTAGAATTAGCTACGAGCAACGACTGTTCGTCGCTAATTTTAGCTACGAGAAGCAACTGTTCGTAGCTAAAATTAGCTACGAACAGCGACTGTTCGTCACTAATTTTAGCTACGAACAGTCGCTTCTCGTAGCTAATTTTAGCTACGAACAGCGACTGTTCGTAGCTAAAATTAGCTACGAACAGCGGCTGCTCGTAGCTAAAATTAGCTACGAACAGTCGCTGCTCGTAGCTAATTTTAGCTACGAGCAGCCGCTATTTTAGCTACGAACAGTCGCTGCTCGTAGCTAATTTTAGCTACGAGCAGCCGCTGTTCGTAGCTAATTTTAGCTACGAGCAGCTGCTGTTCGTAGCTAATTTTCCGTTAATTGGCTAAAAGTTCCGTTAAATCTAGCGACAGACACTGCTGTTCGTCGCTAAAATTAGCTACGAACCAATCCGTTCGTAGCTAATTTTAGTGACGAACGGAGCCTTTCGTCGCTAATTTCGGATGCGAACAGCGACGAATATGACGACGAATGTCCGTTCGTCGCTACTTTTAGCGACGAACGGACCAATTTTTCGTCGCTAAATTTAGCGACGCCGAATTAGCTACCGATTTTTTCTCGTCCAAAATTCGTCGCCAAATCAATTTAGCGACAAATTTTTGTGAAATTCTCGTCGCTAATGTCGTGACTAAATGCGTGTTTTTTTGTAGTGAATGTCTGGTAGGTTATTATGTTGGAAAAAAGCTTCCTTTTAAGCTTACTGAATTGGCTGTGAAAAATGCTTGGGGCTGTCATCTCTCGGAAGTGATGGCAAATGATGAGGGATTTTATTTCTTCCATATCACGGATACTCAGTTTAGGTGGAAGGTGCTTGATGGCGGGCCGTTGATGGTTGCCAAATGTCGCTATTCTTATAGCAATGGCATCTTATGATGGAACTTAAGAAAGGCCATCATGATACCATCCCGGTGTGGGTATGCTTGAGGAACATACCATATTCCTTGTGGTCTGCTCCAGGAATAAACGCTATGGCAAGCGCAATTGGTAAGCCTCTCTATGTGGATCAACAAACGAAACAAATGAAATGATCTCTTATGCTCGGGTTTGCGTAGAGATTGGTGGAAACCAGCCTTGGTGTGATTCGGTGAAGGTTGTTTTGAATGGTGAGACTCGCTCGGTTATGGTGGAATATGAGTGGAAACCTAACCTATGCCCATCTTGTGGCACTTTTAGGCATAAATGCCCAACCTTCCCTAACTATGCCACTCCCACAGCTGCTCCTTTGGCCCCTGTCAATCCGTCCCCTGAGCTTAAGGATGGATGGGAGGTTGTAGGAAAGAAACATGGTCGTCGGCTTACCAAACTTGATGCTACTGTGGGTGACACAGTTGCTATTTCTATTGAGTCTACAAGGCTGTCGGCTGCTGATTTTGATGCTCATAGTGCACCAACTATTAATGCTAGGCATATGAATGTCTCAACTGGGGAGATAGTCATTCATTCTGTTGATGCAGGGGCTCTTACTACTTCCTCTGCTTCATCCCCTACAGCTCGTGAGACTAGGATGTCTAAGCCCTCTGTGGCACCCCAGGCTCCTTCGGTAACCTCATCAGAATCATAGGATGTTCTAGATGATGAGGCTAGCAACGTGGGAAGTGATGATGAAGATAATGCTCCCACAACCACTATAAGCAAGAAGGTGGATAATCCTCAAGGGCTGGCGGGCACTTCTGGGGTACAATTGATAGGCCCACCTTCATTGGTAGATGCGCATCAGGACAACACCTCAGATAGCAGTCTGAGCGCAGGGAAGACAGCCAAACCGACCGCTAAGAAGAAAAGGCAGGGCAGACATCGAAGATGGTAACTCTCCCCCCTCTCTATACATATGTATATAGGTGTCTAGAATATTAGGGGTCTTGTTGACCCCCTTAAAGAGGCTGACGTCAGGAATCTAATTAGATCTAAAGATCTATGTTGCATTAGCATTCTGGGGACCAAGGTACCGATTTCCTTATTTCCCACCATTACGGCTACTCACTTGCCTGGTTGGGTCTGGTGTGCCAACTATGAGTATTCTCACCGTGGGAGAATCTGGGTTGGGTGGAATACTTTGCTTGCGAATTTTGTTATGTCCTCCTCCTCTTCGCCAGCTATTCATGGGCAATTAAGCCTTCTAACCATTAATAGGAACTGTTGTATCTTCGTGATCTATGCGGAGCATACCTTTGTCTTGAGGCGTAATCTATGGGCAGATTTGGTCCAGATAAGTGTGATGTTGGCAGAATTGCCCTGGCTTGTTGCTGGAGACTTTAACGCCATTCAGGACCACTCGTATAGATTGGGTAGTTCTACAAGTTGGCTTCCTTCTTTTGATGAGTTCAGACAGTGCTTTACTCAAACGGGCTTGGATGATCTGTGATATATAGGTCATCGATTCACATGACCTTCTCAAGGGATAATCGGAAACAGAGGAAAATTGATCGAGCCCTTGTAAATTCTCAATAGAGCAATGATTTCTCATATTCTGAGGCCTCCTTCTTGGCTCCCAGAGTATCCGATCATACTTTTATAATCATCAAGATCTTGATTCCAACAAGTTCCAGAAAACCCTTTGAGTTTTTCAATTTCTAGATGACTCACCCTTCATTCTTGACTCTGGTGGCTCAGGTTTAAGACACTCGGATAGATGGGATGCCTATGTTCATGCTCTGTCAAAGGCTGAAACTCCTTAAGGGACGTCTAAACAACTCAATAGGAGTCCTTCTTGGATATTTCGGCTAGAACTTCTCAAGCTAGGAATGCCTTAATGCCTTCTTAGGATGCTCTTCTGGTGGGTCCTTTCAACCAATCTTTGGCTGACCAGGAGAGGAATCATCTACTTAGCTTCTCTAACCTTCGGCTTCAAAAGGAGTCTTTTTATAAGCAAAAATCTCGGGTCAAGTGGCTTAAGGAAGGGGACCTAAACACCAAGTATTTTCATCATTCAGTTAACAAGAGGAACCTAAGGGACCGGGAGAGGAATCATCTACTTAGCTTCGCTAACCTTCGGCTTCAAAAGGACTCTTTTTATAAGCAAAAATCTCGGGTCAAGTGGCTTAAGGAATGGGACCTAAACACCAAGTATTTTCATCATTCAGTTAACAAGAGGAACCTAAGGAACATAATACTATCGGTGGCGGATAGCTCGGGTACTCTGTGACTGATCTGACCCTGGTGCAGCAGCATATTGTTACGCACTTTGAAGCCTTGTTGTCACCCACAATTCCTTCTGGTAGGCCCACGATGCAAGAGCTCCAGTCGATTTTGGGGCGTTTCCTTAATGATGACTGTCGCGACCCTCTCCCGAGCTCGCGGAAGGCGGGAGCGGGCTGATGGGCCGCCCGATCGCTGGCTGGATCGGACGCGGGCCTCTCCCAAAGTCCATTACCCAAATCGCAACTGCTGGATATACGTGGTCGACCTTCAGTGTGGTCTAGTGACATGTTACGAGTGTTCATGCCAAGGAGTCGCCACCGATCGTTTCGTGGAGGGTACGATCGGAAACCCTATCGAATAGTTGGGAGTGGTCTATTCGATTCTGCGGAAACCAGAGAAGTGGGTTCGGGGACTTAGTTACGCCAACTGTCAGAGTTGACGCCCTTTCGGTACCTAAGCTGAATGGTTTATCTGATCCTAGGATTTCATACTGACGAGTGGGGGACAGATCTTAAATCTAGGAGTTCATGCAGATGGGAAATGCTACCCTATCACTCACAATCATTAAAAATAAGTGCGCAAATCGAGGATCTAGTACATGCGGATAAAGCACATGAAATCAGCGTGATATCCCTAATGAGGCCCTATTAGCCTAGAGAAATATCAATCAAGGCTTAGGAGTGATTTGGACATGATTCGCCCATGAGGGGGAGAATCGTAATTTTGAATAATTCGGGGGAAATTTACCCCTAAAAGGGTAAATCTGTCATTTTAGACGAATTGGGAAGTCAAAAGACAGTGGAAATAGGATTGGCCATCAATCCAATCAATTTCCTATTTTTCGGGAATTTCCAGGATTTTTCTGGAATTTTCAAGTGATTTTACCCTTGGAGGGGTAAAGTCGTCATTTGGGTAAAGATGAGAACTGAAAACCTCAAATATTAGGGTTGGTCATCCTCCTGACCCAAACCCTAACTTTAAGCAATTTTCAGAACTCGATTGAGACAAGAAAGACGATTTTCCCATTAAAGGGCAAAATCGTCATTTTGAGAAAAGAGGTGAGACTCGAAAACCCAAACCTAAGAATTGGTCGTCTAATCGACCCTAATTCTCACCTTGGCGTTATCGGCCTTATCTTGCATGCACAGCAGAGGCGACTTACCCCTAAAGGGTAATGTCGTCAAGTCTCGAAAAATTGGGTAAGAAATCCCAAAAATAGGGTTGACCAGTTTTTCTGTGATCAACCCTCGATTTTTGGGGGTTTCTGGAATATCTAGGATTTTTCCACAATTTTTCCACATTTTTTTGGAATTTTCTGGAATTTTCTAGCATTTTTTTGGATTTTCTAAGATTTTTCTGATTTTTTTATTATTTATTATTATTATTTTTTAATCATTTTTTTATTTTTTATTTAAAAATATTATTCGGACCGGGTCGACCCGACCCATTCGGGTCGGAACCCGGCCCAGATCCGGACCCGCAAAGCCCCCGGTCTAAACGACGCCGTATCACGCATTATTTATTTTCGGATTACTAGCCTTGATCCGACGGTCGCTACTGAACCACGTGGCTAATCCACGGCCATTGGATTGTCTGACTGGAATCTACGGTTCAGATTAGATGAAGACTCGATTGTTGACACCTGATTTTTGATCAGTCTTTCATAGTTTATTTTTAAAAAATTCATAAAAAATCTATAAAAAGTTAAAAAAATAAAAAAATCATCTTTGGTAGCCTTGACCAAGCTAAAGGAACCATTTTTGATAAAAAAATAATTTTTCATATTTTTAAATATTTTTTAATATTTTCCAAAAATAGAAAAATACATGAAAAATGAAGAAAAATAGCGTTCGATGTCGTAAAAATATAGAAAAATAGTCAATATTTTTATTTTAATTTCTTTTACATTTTGAACTCATAAATAGTCAAAATTCAAGTTCAATTGCATGTGTTTCTTCACGACGCATAGAGTTGAATTTGGCAAAAAAATGTCATTCGAGTATTTTAATTTGTAAATTTCTACATCTTTTTTAGTCTTGACGTCCAATTAGATTGACCACCATCTACAATAAATGCCCCTTGCTGAATATTTTCGTTTTTATTTCACATGATTTCATGGTGTAAAACGCCAAGTGGATCCCCAAATATAATCGGGTCGGCATGAGCTCGATAGCTCGTCCAAGACCAAATCAGGGCACGGCGAACCCCATGTGAGTACTCTCGAACTCCTTCGATGCTTTCTAATGCTTTTATTAGGTTAGATCGTGTGTAGAATGACTAGGACAGCTAAATCATTCTTGAGCTGTGATTGATAAATAGGACCTTACTAGAAATGCCATGTGATTTATTTGCATATCTAGATTCCTTGAGTTGGGCATTTTATTACTGATTGTGATTGCTAGGATAATCACTCTTATCTACATGAATTTCTAGATTTAGGGTTCATACCTTACTCATCCGCATGAATCTCAGGCTAGAAAATTCAGTCAACTTAGGTACCGAAAGGGCGTCAACTCTGACAGTTGGTGTAACTAAGTCCCCGAAACCATTTCTCTGGTTCTCGCAGAATTGAATAGAAACTCCCAACTATTCGATTGGGTGGTCCAATCATACTCTAAAAAAATGATTGGTGGCGACTCCATGGCATGCACACTTAGCACATGTCACTAGACCACACTGAAAGTCGATCACGCATACCTCCGTTGCGATTTGGGTAATGGGCCTTGGGAGAGGCCCGCGTCCGACCAGACAGGACGGCCCATTAGCCCTCGAGAGCCCGACAACCTCAAGAGGGTCGCGACAGACTGGCGACTCCACTGGGGACTGGTTCTTAACCATTTAGTGGACTTGAGCCGATTAAAAAGTTGATTGATTCTTCTAACCTAATTTTATGCAGATGCTCTCGAAAGTGAGGTGTATATGCTAACGAATGTGTTAGATGTTTTTGTAGACGGGAGAAATAAGGGGTGAAGTGCTTGTTAACTTTGTTTTATGCAGGCAGGAGTTTTGGATGTATGATTGTGTGGATGTTTATATTGAAGCGGTGATTGTTAAATAAAATGCATGTCTTTTACTTTAGCACGACACAATGAATACACACAATTGCGCCTAAAACCCCAGGCGCCCTCTTTAGGAACACAATAGAAGGAATTGAAAATGGAATCTCCGTGAGGAAAAACATGGGGTAATCCACTTTTCAATTCCGCTCACTTCGAACTATGGATTGAGTCCCAATGCAACGATAGTTGTGCAATGGAATCGGCTCTTCCCAGAATTCGAGGTGAGAACCTTGGCTTTAGGTACCAAGCCCTATCTTTTGATTTTTAGGAGTTTTCCCTCACTTGTCTCATGCGTTTGTCTATGGAAGGTTAGTATACCTAACACTGCTAAAAATACAGAGAAGCTTGATTTTCTCTTAAGTTTGGTTGGTAAGACTTTTCTATCCCTCGAACTTGTTACAGCTCTTAATCATTATATTCATTGCATAATTCCGGTGATTGGATTAAATGCCATTTTGAGGATAGATAGGTGTGTTTTCCTCCCAATGTTCTTGATGGAAGATGAAGATGGTGTCATCCCATTACGAGCGCCAAGTGGACAAGAAGAGCCTGCTATGGACATCATTGAGGTATCATCTAATGAAGATGACGATTTGGAATAGGTGATCCTGAAGTCACGTCTCAAAGATCGAAACTGGGGCATCTCTAAGTATTAAGATCACATTCCTTTGTTTTAATTTTCATTTCTAGCCTTCTTGTATAGGATTTATTTTGCTGAGATCCTCTCGATCTGATCCCTTAGATTGATTGTATTAGGGATCTATTTGTGTTTATATACATTCAGATTGAAATTTGTTGTATTTCTATTGACTTGTCATTGGAATGTGATAGTGGCATTTCTTCTAATCACTCGAATACTCCAAAATCAATTTTATAATTCCTTTGGATGAAATTGAAATTGGAAGTCTTATACAACCTTTTGGCCGTATAGGGCAATACAATCCCAATTTCGCCAGAAGGAACTATAAACTTGAATTGGTTCATGCATATTTTGCATCATTGGTAATCCACAATAATTGATCAAGAGTATTCGTGTTTTTCAAATTTAATGAAAAGATAGATATCCAAATTACTCTCGTTCTTAGCAAACGGCTTTAATTTGGATACCGTATCTTCAATTGAATTTAAAACACATCGTAATTGTATACTTTTGAACATTCCATTGATTTTCTTGGAATTGATCAAAGGCGATTATCGTGAATTACATTCCTTTCAATGATATGCTTTCCTTTGAGGAATATTGATAAAAGCTTTTGCACAAGGTCAAAACCCTTGTAAAAGCTCTTATCCCTATTAATCACAAGTAAGCATAAAATTGAAAGGATTTATGCTTTATTTTTCAAATTCTTTCTTCTGATTCTGCCTTTTCATTTGAAGCAGGTTAAAAACAAGTAGAGAAGAGAAGTCTTTTTGTGGATAATCGTGGTGGGAGGTTCCTTTATCCGATCATAAGCAAGATTAAAAAATCAAGATGTACACGCTCGAATCATAAATGTCAAAGCGCAGCTTGCCTAGGTTGAGAGTGGTCAGGTGTTCGAGAAAGTCAGCCATACAGAAGTTGAGACACACACATTAGAGCTTTCATTCATTTCGCTCAATCGAGGGACCTTAAAAGCAGATCATACAAATCATCGGGGTGGAAACATAAAACCGCAATGAGCCCTAATTAGCATCACAAAGGAACCAAGTTGGCCCTCCATATTATTGATGCTTTGCTTATACTCACCACCTCGAGACTCGAGATCTGCAAGCTTAAGAAGAAGGCGTTTACATTCCCCTTTAAGCTCGGCAACCTTGGTCCCGTGATCTTCGGCGGCTATTTCCAGGTCCCGAACTAGTCCTCTCCCATGGGCTATATCCGCGGTAATGCTGTCAAGCCTTTCTTCCTGCCACTCACATTGAAACTTCAACACGACATTACGACGGTCGTGCTCATAGGTGGTCAGGGATAAGGCCAAGCGCTCCACCAAATTTCCCTTCTCGCGAAGCAACATCGAGACTCGCTTGTTGGCGAACTCAACAGCCTTTCTGTGACTATCGGCCACAATGTTGGCCAACACCAAGCAGTTGGACCGATCCTCATAGCGAGCTCGCAAAACGTGAGCCACGGTAGCTTTTCGATGAGCGACACGGTAAGTCTCTAAAAAGTTTATAAAGAGGGTTGGGAAGATTCTATATTCCCTCTCTAAATTAGTGCCCTCGATGGAGGTGGTGTCTATTTCCACGAGCAAAATGCAGATTTCATCTTCAGTTTCTGGGTGATCGGCTATATGAGCATAGCCTCGACCGAGGAGGTTATAGAGTTTTTCCCACTGGGCCAAATTTTCGGCCGAGAAAGCGCGAATAGGAGAGGAGGTCATTTTCGTTGGAGTGAGGGAGAAGAAGATGAGTGTGGTAGAGTGATTAAAATAAGAAAAGGCAATTATGTAAGAGTGTTAATCTTCTCTGCATTAACTCCTCCTTTTATAGCAACTCGAGAATGAAGAAAGGCATAGCAATAATGCTCGTGGAGCCAAGTTAATTGGGTAAAGCAGTGGTGGCTCTTTCGGTGAACCATCAGATCTGTCCCAGTCCGCGATTTCAGGCTTGATAAACCTAAAAAAGTTGTAAAAAGATATGTCGGTGTCACCATATTAAAATTGAGCGGGAGTTAAGCGCAACTATCGAAAAAAGTTGCGAAAGGATTTGGCGGTCCCATCATATTAAAAAACTGAGCAGGAGGCGAGCGTAGTTCCACCTTTTTGAAAATAAGTGGGAGACAGACATGGATATCGAGAAAAGGAAATCGATTTGGTGTCCCTCCACGTTGAAAAGAAGAAAGAAGACGACAAAGCGGGAAATACGAAATCTTGGGAGCAACGCTTGCCTGATGATCTTCATCCATGTTTAAAGAACGTTTCATGGGCATACAGAACCACTCAAAAGAAAATTTAGAGAGACTGAGCATACATGAGAGAGTAGAGAACCCTGAGTGAGCAAAAATTGATCGAACATTTCTCGATCCAACATGTTTGAGGGTTACCATCAGTTGCTAGAGGCGACTGATCCAAAAATCTCAGAAAATGAACTACTGAGAGATCTCGAAGATTCCAGGATGGCGTCTGGTACCAGAACCACAGAACCCAACCCTTTCGGCAACGAAGTTCAGGAGCTCAGCAGCGACGACAACAGCAGCAGCGATGGTCAATCTCGGAAAAGGAAACGTCGCCAGTGCCACACTCAGAATGAAATCCAAGAGCTTGAAGCTTTCTTTAGTGAATGCCCTCTCCCGAACATGAAACAAAGAAATGAATTGGGCCAGAAGCTAGGGATGAAACCTTTGAGGGTCAAGTTTTGGTTTCAAAATAAGCGAGCCAAATTGAGGGCTCAACACAGACGTCAAGAACTTGCGATTCTAAAGGAGGAAAACGAAAAGCTTCGAGCGGAGAACATGAGGTATAAGAAAGCTCCCAGCACTATCGCTTGCCTTAATTGCGGTGGCCCTATCACTCTCGGCGAAATGTTCCTTGATAAGCCTTATATGAGGATTGAAAATGCTCATTCACCACCCCACTCCCTCGAACCATCTTCGATACAATCGGATTTTGTTGGAGATATGCATGAACAAATCAATTCTACGAAGTCAATATCGATGCCTTCTAAAGGATGTGATATGCGTCACCATGATTGGAGTTTCCTTAACGATGAGCTTACTATCACGACCGACCAATCCAAAGCTGATGAATTCCCTCCACAACAATTTCTGGCTCGATCAAATTCTACTGGAAATAGGCCAGAGAGCAATAGCCAAGTTGTCAACACTGTTCCGGGTCGCAAGAAGACGAGGGTCAATTGGTCCCCCGAGCTTCATCTCAAGTTCCTTAGTGCGGTTCAGCAACTAGGGATCAACTCAGCATATCCAACGCGCATACTTGAGATCTTGAACATACCAGGACTCACTAAAGATGGAGTCGCGAGTCACCTCAAGAGCTACAGAAGGGCGCTAAGACAGCGCTACACAGCACTGAACCTGAAAGAACTCAACTTGTGCCTAAACACTAGGCATGGCTATAACTACAATGCCCCTGAAGTAAGAAATACCCTGCCGAATTTAGGCACCGACCAAGCTGGTAGCAGCACCATCGACTACTTGGGCGCTAATCAGAATATTCCCCCGAATCATCTCAGCACCCCTCAAGAGTATATGCCACAAGTGCAGCAGGTACGAACTCCTTGGTTTGAGCAGCAACTTTTCGCTAGTGCTCTTCCTATCCCCGATCAACATATTGCGCCTAGTGTTCAAAGATCTGCCCGGCTTGGGCATAAGATTTCGGAAGATCAAGCGGGCGGATGCTTTGAGGATTTTTGTTTCTCCCATTCCCAAATGGAAGGTGCTTTTGATAGTGAACCGATCAATCATCCTCTTATAATCTCGAGCAACGACGAAGGTTCTAGCTCGAAGAATCAGATCGCTCACAACAGAAACAGGAATCCTTCAACGCCAAGCGATGATGGTCAACCCGAATATCAGTTGCTCGAAGAATCAAAAGATTTCCTTGATGAGGAGCTCCATATCTGGATCGATCAGTTTAAAACTGATGGACTTATGAAGTTATGATCCAAAATGACGATTATATGTCTGATTCATGGTGTAGCTGGCTGATCACCGAGAATCCTCAAGGGAACTAGGCACATGTGAATGGATGTATCATTAATCTTTCTGTCATAAAGTCTTCCATGCAAGATAATCTTCCTTAATGCCTAGAGTTAATCTGGGGCAGCGATCAGTACTACCTGCGAGCATCATCATGCTTGAGTACGACAATCCCTTGTTAGATTAGAGTCGAGGCGAATCAATTGAACGCCACGAAGAAAAACATTTAAAGGCTTCACATAGGAAAATGCGAGCAAAAGCCCGAGCGAGCTCAAAGACGGTTAGCTCTGTATCGTTCTAAGGGACCTTTAGTCGTTATGAACTCTAAATTGAGCTTGTTTCATTCTCGATGGGGGTCGCTAACTGCTTCAAGAATTTTATAACAAAAAACGAACCAGTTAGGGACGCCAATAGTGCTTTGTCCTGGTAGTCAGTGAACTGGAAGTGGTACGAAACGTCAGGAGTTCGATCTCAGGATTGAAAAATCATTTTATCAGTTTGTCTATCACCCGATGAAGTTCAAAGAGATTCGACGCAGATGACTATAGAACTTGGGGCAATTCGAAAATCATCGATTCATTTTCATCAAGCGGCGAAGTTGGTATTGTAAAATGTGAAGCACGCAAATGACAAATCCGAAGCAGAAGGAGATGAATCATGATTCGCTTATCCAAGGTCGGGATTTCAACCTTCGACTAAAGCCAAATCTAGGATGAGTTTTTGATCTTGCCCACTCGACAAAACCCATCTCCACTGAAAATGGGGGCAAACCATTCCTACATCTGGAAAGCATGTCGAAGCCGAAGACATCAAATTCATCGTTTGATCCGTGGGGCAAGTCCCCGAAGCGATAGTTATCATCCGCAGAGCGTAATGGAATCCATCCTTTCAATGTAAAACACATTTGGCCGCGGAGCCACCCATTTGGTAAAAAGAACGTATCGTTCCTAAATGATTTTCAATCAGATGCGGGGATAATGTTCTCTCATTTTCCTCTCAGGTGATGAACAGAGATGAGGCACCCAAGAAGCCATGCATTCAAATAACAAAACAGTGCATGAAACACGCCCAAAAAGATGAATGAATCTCCTCCGACGTAAATCCTCGAGGTGGATTCGTTGCCCAACAAGACGAAGAAATCATGGCCACAAGCTTGAGGGCCGGCTTCTACAATCCGCACATTGGCATGCAGAAGGAATTCAAATCAAGAGTAAAGTAGTATCGTCCCAATTTGTTTTGAATTTGGAAACCCAAAATAATGCTTAATATTTATCCTTGGCAGGAGCTCGCCATCAAGGCAGACATGTAAGTTTCATTTTTCTCCAAAAACCAAGAAGTCGAAAGAACTTTAGAACACCCAACAATCTTGTGTTACTATGTGAAGTGCAGATTTTCACAACCCTTGTACACTCGTTGGAGCATATGACCAAGGGTAAGATGTATCGTTCCAATTTTTGTAAAGTTTTAGAATATACAATGACATATCCCTTTTATATCTCCAGGATCTCCAGCCTCGATGGGCAGGTAAGTATCCCTTTTCCCAATTCATTGGAGATTAAAAACTTTCAGAATTAATTTGATTCTCACATCTAAAAAGACATAGAATTCTTACTTCATTGACATTCATGTTTTAAAACATGAGATTGTCTGAACATGAATTACACATGTATGGTGCATCATAAAATCCCTTTGAAGGATAAATCTTGATGAAATGAAATGGATTTTTCCAATAAGAGTCGTTTGAACTGTTCAAAAGGGTATTTTCTCATAAGAGAAGCGAGCCTAATCCAAACACGTCCCATACACACTTGAGAGATGAGGAGATTGGAAATGATAGCGAAACCTTAACCTATGGATATAAGGGTCATTCGCAACGATTACATGGATCGAGATGACAGAGGCATTTATTTCTTCATTCCAAACACTACAGATGCCCATTGAGAACCCCATTGAACGGCGATTTTCATTCTCAACCCTGTCAAGAACCACCCCACATTGGGGCAAATGAAGGTTAGTCCAACAGTATCAGAAAGTAAACGGTTAGAAATTTTCTTGCTCGGACTAACATAAATCTTTGTGTGTTGTTTATATGATAATCCAAGTGTCATAGGATGACGAGAATGATTCATTTCTCTATCCTACACACTGTTATCCTTTGCACAACCAAGTTGAGCCAGCAAATTCATTTCATCAACCTATTGGTGATCATTGCATATTCCAAAGCAAAGGCAACATCACTCTAGGAATGGAAGCGTGCCAAAGTTTAAGTTGCATATCTAGCATGATTGCCGAAAATCCTAGCTCCAAAAGAAAAGAAAAACACGGGATTAAAAAAAGGGGGAAAAGAAAAATCCCTAGACATCAAGAAAAAGCAAAGTGCCTGGTAAAAAGCAAGGCTGATGTCTATTCAAAATATCCCCAGTAAAGTCTAGAGAGACGATGAAAAGACCCTGCAAAGGAGTTAGATCAAGATGACTACTCTCCAAATGTTGTCGTGCTCAAATTGCAAACACACAAACAGACGGTCTCTTAATGTAACAAGAGACGCTTTTAAACATCCTTGTGCGCTCTAAAAGAGGAGTGTACACTTCAAGAAATGGAGATGTTCTTCGAAGGACATGTGGCAAATTTGCAATGATCACCAATGTCAAACCCTTCACAATTTCTGGGCAAAAAATAAGCCTTTTTCGGTCCCCAATCCTTCCAATGTTACAACCCTGAAGTAGTCTTATCTGACTAAGACACTTGGGTTAATGTATAACTTAGCTCAAAGAAGTACGAGCAAGACTATTTCTTTCTCATTTTGCAGGGTTCTTGACTTGTAAACCCGGAGCAGATAGTGAAAAATTTCGTTCAACGGCCTTGACTCAAAAGTGAGCCCCCCTTGGAAACCGATATCCAAGCCTAACACTACGGTCCCGTGAAAGACCTCCTGATCGGTCGAAATGTATGCGTTGCGAATGATCCTGAAACCCAGGCACAGGTCGGTAGGAAATTGAGCACTTTCCCTATTAAAGATCATTATCACAGAGCAGTGAGGAGCCTTCTTGGGTGAGAAATACTCCAATGGATGTTTTGAGCAAACTCTTTTTGAAATTTTCAAATTGTTTGATCTAGAGTTTCCGTGCAAGGAATTTATGATCACATCTGTATATGGCAGGAATGTTTTGGATAACCTCCAACAATCAAAATGCACATTTCATGACTAAAACTTAAGTCGTAGAATTTTGTCAGTTAGACAATTATTGTCTTCCCAAAGATTACTAATATCTTCTTGGCGAGGAAAATTTTTTCAGGTCTAAGCTTTCTACAGGACTTTTGGCCACCCCAAAGACTGGGTGCGTCATCCTTAGGTGAAGCCTTTTAGTAGGCAAATCTTTTCTAAGACCGATCCACAGAATGATCGAGTCTCCGACTAGCCCCGAAGAGCGGGTACGTCATCCTTTGATTCATATCAATTTGGAATCTCATAAATGGTAGAAACCGCCTGAAGGGTCAACTCAATGGTAGAAACCGCCTGAAGGGTCAATCAATGGTAGAAACCGCCTGAAGGGTCAATGTATGGTAGAAACCGCCTGAAGGGTCAAAACAATGGTAGAAACCGCCTGAAGGGTCAATGTATGGTAGAAACCGCCTGAAGGGTCAACCAATGGTAGAAACCGCCTGAAGGGTCAACTCAATGGTAGAAACCGCATGAAGGGTCAATGAATGGTAGAAACCGCCTGAAGGGTCAAAGGACTGCTAGAGACCGCCTGAAGGATCAACCCAATGGTCTGATCCACCATACGGATCAAAACCTTGATGAATCCCGAACGCGGGAGGAGTCGTTTTCCCTAATAAGCCTTACATTAGGCAAGCCATTTCTAGTTTAGTCCACCACACGGATCAAAACCCTTGGCAAATTCCCAAATGTGGGATGCGTCTTCCTTAGGTTCCTATCAGTTAGGAATCCCATTATGGTTTGACCTACCATACAGGTCAGAGCTTAACATCCCCAGGACACTCCGATGACAAGTCCTTAGGAATCTACTTGAACCCATCGACACAGCAAATGCCGCAAGCATTCGGCAGGTAAGGGGCAGGGAAGTCTATCTACTCCTTAACTTTCTTACATCATATCAGGGAATTGAATGAGCACATCTCTTTTTAAGGAAAAGCACACATTGATGGGCATGAAAATTGGATGTCATGATTTCTTTTCTTTTCCTAGTCGAGTTGATCGGAACACAGGTGTCACCTTGTCTTTGAGAGAAATCTCTGACGAAATTCCTCTCAAAGAGGGGCAGCTGTTGACACCTGATTTTTGATCAGTCTTTCATAGTTTATTTTTAAAAAATTCATAAAAAATCTATAAAAAGTTAAAAAAATAAAAAAATCATCTTTGGTAGCCTTGACCAAGCTAAAGGAACCATTTTTGATAAAAAAATAATTTTTCATATTTTTAAATATTTTTTAATATTTTCCAAAAATAGAAAAATACATGAAAAATGAAGAAAAATAGCGTTCGATGTCGTAAAAATATAGAAAAATAGTCAATATTTTTATTTTAATTTCTTTTACATTTTGAACTCATAAATAGTCAAAATTCAAGTTCAATTGCATGTGTTTCTTCACGACGCATAGAGTTGAATTTGGCAAAAAAATGTCATTCGAGTATTTTAATTTGTAAATTTCTACATCTTTTTTAGTCTTGACGTCCAATTAGATTGACCACCATCTACAATAAATGCCCCTTGCTGAATATTTTCGTTTTTATTTCACATGATTTCATGGTGTAAAACGCCAAGTGGATCCCCAAATATAATCGGGTCGGCATGAGCTCGATAGCTCGTCCAAGACCAAATCAGGGCACGGCGAACCCCATGTGAGTACTCTCGAACTCCTTCGATGCTTTCTAATGCTTTTATTAGGTTAGATCGTGTGTAGAATGACTAGGACAGCTAAATCATTCTTGAGCTGTGATTGATAAATAGGACCTTACTAGAAATGCCATGTGATTTATTTGCATATCTAGATTCCTTGAGTTGGGCATTTTATTACTGATTGTGATTGCTAGGATAATCACTCTTATCTACATGAATTTCTAGATTTAGGGTTCATACCTTACTCATCCGCATGAATCTCAGGCTAGAAAATTCAGTCAACTTAGGTACCGAAAGGGCGTCAACTCTGACAGTTGGTGTAACTAAGTCCCCGAAACCATTTCTCTGGTTCTCGCAGAATTGAATAGAAACTCCCAACTATTCGATTGGGTGGTCCAATCATACTCTAAAAAAATGATTGGTGGCGACTCCATGGCATGCACACTTAGCACATGTCACTAGACCACACTGAAAGTCGATCACGCATACCTCCGTTGCGATTTGGGTAATGGGCCTTGGGAGAGGCCCGCGTCCGACCAGACAGGACGGCCCATTAGCCCTCGAGAGCCCGACAACCTCAAGAGGGTCGCGACATCGATCAGGGCCGTCTGATCAAATTACTAAAACCTACGGCTGTGATTATAACATGGGACTTGATCCGGACCGTCCGATCCCACTAACCTAAACGACGTCGCCCTCCCACTTAGCCAAACGACACCGTTTCTGATCAACTCGGATTTCCGATTCAAAAATGATTTTCGGATATTTTTACTTGCTAATCGGACGGTCACCATTTATTAGCCTCGATTATTCTCGACCGTCCGATCTATTAATTCGAATAACAAACTGCTAACGGCCTGCTGACTAGACCGACACGTGAACCAATAACAGACTGACACCTAGGACTTTGACCGGTTGACCGCGCCACGTCAGCTTCGTCTTCAACCTCTCGACCCCGGCGGAATGGACGGCTGAGGATCTCCGGCGACGATCCTACGGTGGAATCTTAATGAAATCGTGCGAGACTAACTCTAATCGACTCGCGATCGTCTCTAGCTTAACATATCTAAGGATCGTAGCATCTCATTCGCAGAATCAAGAACATCGTGCAAATCGCCGAGTACGACCATGGAAGCTCAATCATGCGATTCACTCAAAATCAAAGAAATTCAGTCACAGAATAGCATAAATGGAGGTTCAGAAGACTTACCTCGAGCTCCGATTGAGCTCGCTCGGCCCAGATTTGGCTGGGCAAGGATCGGCTATGGAGGCTAAATCGGAGGACTCGATTTAGGGTATGCGAGCAAAGTCGATGCAAAATGGAGATGCGAGCGTGGTCAGTGATGTTCGGGGAATGAAACGCACACATTAATTGCATGATTGAGCAAGGAATGCAAGGTCTGCCATTGAAGCTCAATGAAGAACTCGAAGCTATGATTTACCTGTTCTTGCGATTTCGCGAGGCGTGGCCGGTGGCGATCGCTTCCTGACGCTCTGGGCGAACTTTAGATGGTCTTTCCTGGCTTTGGTTTGGCCGGAGATGGCCCAACCGACGCCTTGCAGTCGAGCTCAAGTTCTCGACGACAGGGGTCGGAGAACGAGCTCTCTATTGTGTTCCCTCTCTCTCGCGCGATTCTGTTCCCTTCCTTCGAACTGAACCAACCGTCCTCTAACTGAAAGCCCTCCCACAGGCTTATATAGCCCTTCGAGTTTTGGCGCCGAACGGGGAATCCTCTGCCCTCTTCAACTCACGTGTCATCACGTGCCAAATGACATGCTAACGGCGACGGAGAAGCTGGGTATTCTGTTCGGCTTCATTAAGTCCCTCGACGAGTCTCATTTCGCATGAATTTGGCATGGATTTGAGCTGTTCTTATCGTTGTTTGACTTTTGCAGGTCTCGCGTCCTTGACCGGCCGATTACTCCTTCCTCCGGCGACGTCGGATGGTGCCGTTGGTGTCAATCGACGGGGGAAGGTCAGAGGAACAAAACGCCCACCATTCCTCCTTCAATTAGTCGCGAATTGTCCTTCAATTTGGTCTTGGAAATTCGACCTGTCACTGTTCATTTGCACGATCGTTTTGAGGAAGACGACAATGTTTTGGACCGGTTCAACCGGTCGGACCGGCGGTCTGACCGGTCTGAACCGTTTTCGAACAGGATTTTTCAAATTAATCCCAAATTAATGGAAAAATTTTGCAATTGAACCTTAAAATCGAATCTAGAGCATGAATTCTATCTAGAAATGGGGTTTTACCCAAAAGTTTTCATCAATTTCCACAAAACCCCCAAATTTTCATTAAATTGGAAATTGGGGATCGTGTAATTGAGGGTGCAAATGATCAAATTGAGTCAAACCACCTGTTCCAATCGATTTAAAATGGTGAAATCTATTGGGTAGCATGTTTAATTTGCAATGATAGCCCTTGAATTGAAAGTAATTTCAATTATGCTTGATTTCAAGGACTAAAATGCAATTTTAGTATATAATTTTGTCAAATTCGTGCAATTGAGCAAAATGCGCAAACAATTGGGCTAAATTGAAATAGGGGATAGTTAGATTGAATGTCAAGATCTTAAAAAATGCCAAAATTGCAAATTAAAGGACTCAATTGTTATTTTTTCTTCAAATTCAATACTACGGGTTACAAAGGAACACCTAAAATTGAATCTGATTTTGGATTTTTTGTGAGGTCAAAAATACAAGGGATTAAAAATAAAAATATTGGATATTTTTTCCATATTTTTGTGACCTCAAATGCTATTTTTCTTGATTTTTTTAAGTATTTTTCTATTTTCTAAAAAATATTAAAAAATGTGAAAAATACGAAAAATTATTTTTTGGTCAAGAATGGTTCTTTGGGTTTGGCCAAGGCCACCAAAGTTGATTTTTTAATTTTTTGACTTTTTATGAATTTTTTATGATTTTTCGAAAATAAAACTGAAAAAGACTTGGTCAAAAATCAGGTGTCAACAATGACCAAGTTCGTTTCTTATCTCGTCCCGTGTCTGATTTGGAAATTCGCAGTACTATGTTCTCTCTTGCCTCTGGCGAGGCACCTGGATCGGATGATTTCAATGCTGAGTTCTATAAGAGTACTTGGGATATTGTGGGTTCTTCGGTGACATTGGCATTAAAGGACTTTTTTCCGTCGGGGATGTTACTTCGGAAGATTAATACTACGATCCTTGTCCTTGTGCCGAAGGTTCGACTATGAACGATTTCAGGCCTATTGCATGTTGTAACACCATTTATAAGTGCATCACGAAGATTTTGGCTAGCTGATTGGCTTGTGTATTGCCTACTCTTGTTAGTCTTCCACAGTCTACCTTTGTGAAAGGTCGCCGTATAAGCGATAGCATTGCTCTCCCAGGAGCTCTTTTGTAGCTTCCTTCATGAGCCTTATTTGCCCAATTGTGCCATCAAAGTTGATTTTCAAAAGGCTTATGACATGGTGGATTGAGATTTTGTGGAGCTAGCTTTACAAGCTTTTGGTTTCCCTGGACAGCTAATCAAACTGATTGTGGTATGCGCTTGCACTCCTAAGTTCTCTATTTCCATTAATAGGGAACTTCATAGGTTTTTCTCTAGTGAGAGAGGCATTCGGCAAGGTGATCCTATGTCGCCATATATTTTCACACTCGTTATAGAGCTGTTCACGGGCATCCTAAATGTGCAAACTCACCATCTAGACTTTCGATTTTTCTGGCGTTACAAGGCTACTTGGTATCTCACTTATTCTTCACCGATGATGTACTCCTCTTCGTTGAGGCAAATGTGGGTTCTATCAGGCTACTGAAAGCTGGACTGGATAGATTTTCCAATTGGTCAGGATTGATACCAAATATGAAGAAGAGTGAGATTTTCTTTTCGGGGGGCTCCAGTGATCTTCGGAATCATATTTGGGCCATTCTCGGGTTTCAGGTAGGCACTCTACCGGTCTGGTACCTTGGGGTACCTATTATAGCGTCTAGAGTTGGCAAAGCTAATTGCAACTCCTTGGTGAACTCGATCATAGCTAGAGCGCGGTCTTGGTCACAATGGTTTCTCTCATTTGCTGGATGGCTACAACTTATAAGGTCAGTCCTCCATACTATCCATGTTTATTGGGAAATCGTCTTTATTTTACCTAGATCAATCCTAGATCGTATCGAGCAGATCCTTAGGCAATTTTTGTGGAAAGGCTTGGGTCTCGGAGTTGGTGCGAAAGTCTCATGGGAAGATGTATGCCTCCCAAAGGAGAAAGGGGGTCTTGGTATCCGTAGGTTACGGGATTGCAACAAGGCGGCCATGCTTAAACACATTTGGACCATTTCCAAAGACAAGGAATCCCTATGGTGCAAATGGATTTTCTTGAAGAACAAAAATTTCTAGATAGCCACGAAGCCGACTTTTTGTTCGTGGGCTTAGAAGAAAATCCTTGATCTTCGTGCGAAGTTCAGCCAACTCTTTAGATGGTGGATTTGCAATGGCCGCAGTGTATCATTTTGGTTTGATTCGTGGCATCCCAGAGGACCTCTCAACAAGATCTTCTAGGATAGGAACATCTATCAGTCGCGCATTTCTCGGTAGGCTACAAGATTAGACTTCATATCTTCCTTGGCCCTCCTCCTATGTTTTGGAGTCAATTGCAGCTTGGCCGGAGCCCCTTCCCTTGCTCTCTCAGGGTGAGGATCTGTCACGCCCCGACTCTCAGGCCCGCGACATCCCTAGCCAAATCGCCACTAGGTCATGAAGGATAGCGTCCCAGGTGGACTATCGACCTATGAATATACGGCGCATGTGAAACGTGCAACATCTAATGCAACAAGATCAGCATGGTATAGAGAAGCAGGAAATCCATACCGTCAGTGCAGCAAAAGACACTTCATTACATTAACCAAAAGCAGATGTTAATTAACCCTATAGAGCTAACAACATACAACCCCATTCTTCGGGGCGGCTCTCTAAGACCTCAAAAGAGAAAGGGTCGGGGTAGGGTTAACTCCACATCTACTTCAAAAGACTACTTCCTCAGTCACACCTTAGCACCTGCACGGTTCCGTCACTTGGGACCTGAAAATGTTATCCCATGACGGGGTGAGAAATAAATCTCAGTGAATCAAGCCTAAGCTCGGTTAGTACACTGATTCGCCCAGAATATACTAAGCATCACAACCATCATACAGTTCAAACACATAACTCAATAAGATATAGCCACACTATAATAAACAACCCATCGAGGCACTACAACTCAAGTGTACACCAGGCACCACACAAATCCATTTATTCAAGATGACCCACGCAACTGGCGTGATCCATTTCCACAACGCGATCCAGCACTTCAGTGCGATCTAGCGTTCTTCCGGCAGACTACGTCTCTTTTCCCTCTCAATGACGGCTACTACAAGCGGTGTATCCAGTGCACTCAGCACGGCACCAACAAGTAGGCATCCCTAAACGGGGCGTCGGTCCATCACAAGCAGCGATCGGCATCCGATAATCCCTTAAGACCGTACGTCTGGCACGGGGAATGAATTATCGTGCTTCTGGCAAGTCGTTCAATTCCATACAATAGGTACGGTAAGTGTACGAATAGTACAAAACGAACTTGCCAGGTAATCGTCATATGTCCCTTATATGACCACACAATTCTCACTTTAAAATTATCAATTAACTATCTTCAATTAATGCCAACACTCATACCGACATATTATCAAACTCGGCACACGGCCAAACAAGACACTCAATCACGAACGACCAATTCAACAGGCAATATCAAGCTCAATTCGTTTCAAGACTTATATTAACTAAATTGATTTAACATACCAAACGCTCGCTCGGCTCTAAACTGTATTAGAGGACTATCAATCAACCAGTCAATTGCTAATTTTACCACAATTAGCCACAAATAATTAAATCACCCCAACTAACCTAATCGATCGGCCATTTAACCTAACTCGATTTCTAATTAAACCGGTCTCGATCGTGTACCCAAATTCCGTAATTAACTAATCCTAGGCGCAATTAGCGCCATAACCAAGGTTTAGGGTCAACTCACTAGGTGAGTTAGCTCGGGCGGTCTCAACGGTCGGCGTTGACGAACTCAGCGACGGCGGCGGCGGTTCTCGACGAACAAAAGGGCTAACCACGCGGCGACTCGAACCAAATCTTCGGGGATACCACAGAAAGGTCCCGCGAGGTCGCCGGGACAGGTTACCGGCGACAAAGCTCCGGCGAGCGGCGGCCGACAACCTAAACAGAACCTGGTCAGTGCGAAAATAGGGGAAAACATGACTGTTCTAGGGCGTTTCTCGATCCCACGGGCCTCGACAAGGCCGGTCAGGGGTGGAAGACTCACCTTGGGGTCGGTTAGGACCGGCGGAGGGCGGCGGAAGGCGGCCGATGGCGGCAGAACAGCAAGCCACAAAATCGGGTAAAAACAGGGCAACGCGCGACCAAAACAGGGGAGGTGGTCGACGGCTGTTCACGAGCTCCACGGGCAACGACGATCTTCCATGAGCTTAGGGAAGCAAGAGAGGGACTAGAGGAGGTCGTCGGAAGTGGTGGTGGCCGGCAGCAGCGGTGGCTTTGGGTGGAAACAGGGCCAAACCGCGCCGGACCCCAAAACAGAGCACGACGAGGTCCGGGCGTTTTGCGGCGATTCCGGCGCACGACGGCCGGTGGGATCAGCTCAGGGAGGTTGAGGGGAGGCAGGGGAGTCGGTGAGGTGGTCGGTGGGGGTCGGGAGCAGCCTCGAGGATCGACCGAGCTCGAATAGCTCCCGGACGCCAAAACAGAGCACACGGCGCCGAGGCTGTTCCGAGGTGGTCCGACGGCCTATAAGCGGTAGACGACGGCTGAACGGAGGTGGCGCGATGAAGGACGATGGTCAGAGGGATTCTCGCACAAAAATAAGGGAGAAAGGAGTTCAGTCCGGAAGCGTCGTCCACCACCAGGAAGAGAATAAGAAGAAGAAAAAAGAAGAAGGGGCAGCAGCGGCAGACGCATGAGAGAGAGAGAGAGAGAGGAAACGTGGGCTGCTGATGGGAGGGCATGGGGAAGAGAGAAATTTGTGGGGTCCATTTGGACTTTAGAGGCCATTTGTCTCTAGTGGCATTAAGGAAGAAAATTCAGACTCTTATGTACCCACTGATAGAGACCTAGAAGTTTCATGGACAAATGTAAGTATACGATGATGGAGGACCTCAGGGGCAAGGTCATGTGGGGAACTCACCGTGATGATTATAGTGTTCATTGGATAGTACAAGAGGTGTAAGGACTTGCGTCGGTACCAGTGATGAGATAGAATGAAAGTAGAAATAGTCAAGCTGGCTAAGAGTCGGGCGTGCCATCAAGGGAAGCATGACTCAATTACTTTGGCAAGTTGCTCTAGTCGTGGGAAACTATTGAATGGAACCAAGAATGGATTGTTATAGATTTGGCCATGGGGTTATCTGAAAGGACAAGAGGGCCATGAGTCGGATTGTATCATCATGAGTACGTCGAACCGTGTAGACGTCAAGTCGTTCCTAGGGAATTTCGATGACTGTAAGAGATCCTAAGTTTACCATAACTTTTGGGAAAGTCCTAAAGACGTCATAAGGATGAGGTTACATTACAGTACGTCATGTCGTGTGTAGACAGATAGATGGCCTAAGAAGATGATCTAGATGTTTGAGAGCATGTAGCAAACACGTGTCACGGACATTAAAAGAAGTGGCGACGAGTGGCTACACCTGGTAGAGATGTCTAGAGTAATAATTACTTGTAGACAGATTTGATGGCAGATTGGCGACTGGTACATACCTTTATCAAGAAGGTTTGAGAGAAGACTTAGGGCGGACGAGCGATCATGGTTTGAAATGACTTCATTAGGGATCGACTAGAAGTGGCATCATACTGTATTAAGCCTTCAGGATAGCATGGGTGGGTCCTCAGAGTATGTTGTAGACCAAATTGCTTGAGTCTACGTTTAGGTCGACACGTAATGCCCTGAACCATGTTAACGCGGGGATTGTGCCCTTCTTGAAGCGTTGGTACGCGAGATGTTAACCGGAAGTGTTGAGGCGCGGGTTTCGAGAAGGTATGCGGATCTGAGGCGTGTTACGCGAATTCTAGATGAGTTCGTTGGCCGACGTGCCATTACGAGGGCCTTGGCATCGTTAATGGAACTAATTGGACAGACGACATAGACCTTTAGAACTTCAGGCAAGAAATTATGTTTTCCTTAAAGTATCACCCATGCGAGGCTTGCCCGACCTGGAAAGTCGAGTCCGAAGTGTGTAGACTTGTTTGGGATTTGGCAACAAAGGGGACCACCAAGAGAGGTAAGGTGGTGATGAGGCGTCAACACCCAATTGTTGTGTATGGTGGGATTTATGGTAAATTTCGAGGACGAAATTTTTATAAGGAGGGAAGAGTTGTGACATTTTGAAATCCGGCCTTTTTTTCGAAGTATGCTTTCATTAGCCATGGATTGGACTTCGAGATTGGAGGCCGGATATTCAAGGATTCCAACTGGATTAAATTGGACGTCGCCTCATCGAGGATCGTTAGGATTAGAATTCGTCCTTAACACTTAGAAAAGTGGATTTCGAATCGACAGTTAAGGAATTACCTTTATACCCTTAGATAATTACCCTTTCCTTTAGAAATGATTAAGGGCGATTTAGACTTTTGCCACCCACTAGCCTTGGCTGAAAATTTGAGGACCATTTGGTCATTTGACCCCATGAATTATTGGATGATGGATTGACAAGTTGACTTGATGGATTGACTACCCCATGACCAAATCTCTTACTCTAGTCATTCCCAAACACTATTCTTATACTTTCCCCATCAACCACCCCCACCAAGCTTTTCCCTCCAACTCCCCTCTCTTCTTATCACTCACACTCTCCCACTCACTCCCTTATTCGGCCGACCACCCCCCACCATCACTCTCTCTCGTTCTCTCGTTCTCACGCTCTCTCCCTCTCTCGCCCAACCACTCTCGGCCTCCCTCTCCCTCACGGCGAAACCACCGTCGATCGCCACTTCTTCGCCGTCAACCACACTTGCCTTGCCTTGGTAAGTCCCCTTGATACTTAGATCTAGGTGTTAATTAGCTTTTAGATGGAGTTTAGAGGGAATGCTTGGCTAACTTGTGGTATTCTTGCCGAAACCAAACCATCCTCTTCTTGGACAGATTTGAGCGTGGAATTCGTCGCCTCTTTGACCGGCTTGCTTCGACTCTTTCGCTTGGTAAACTTGCTCTAACCCTTAATTAGGACCTTAGGTTACCGAAGAACGAGTTAGAGAGGTTATTGAGTAGTTTCGTGATTGAATCCCTGATGGATTTATGCATGGCCGAATCTAACCTTGAGGAAATGATAATGCTTTGCCGTGCTAAGGCTTGATTTTATTGCATACTTGATGAGTTGTGATGCTAGGGGTTTGAGTAGGTCAATCCACGAGCGTTAAATTGCATAGGGCTACTCTTTGTCGTGAAGTTTCTTGATTTAGTGACTTAAATATTTATTTGATCCCTAGTGTATATTCGGTCTTGATGAGATTTAACGAGGATTATTTGACACGTGGATTATTTGGCACGTAGATTATTTACATGGATTATTTGGCACGTAGATTATTTACGTGGATTATTTGGCACGTGGATTATTTGGCACGTGGATTATTTACTTGGATTATTTGGCTATATTAATATGTTAATGACCACGTGACGAAAATAGTAATTGATGCCTTGAATGGTTAAATTTCTCAATTGATTGTACTTAGTCATACTTGTTTTTAAGCATGAGCTTATTGGATGTGAAATCCTGAGGCGCCTATATGACGCAGGATTGGTTAGTGTGATATCCTGAGGGGCCTATATAACGCAGGATTAATTGAATATTGGATAATACCTGATGCGGGTTAATTAATGGAAACTGCCTGATGCGCGTATATGACGCGGGCTAGGTACGAGAAATGCCTGAGGCACCTTTATGACGCTGGCCTAGTCATGGGAATTATGGTGGTACCACATATGAGTACACTGTCTATGATATGAATATTTTAGTGCCAAAGTACGAAGTTTAGCCTAGACCCAAGAATGTTACAATGCCTTTGCCTTATTTGAATTATTATGTGCCAATTGTTTTATTCATGATTTGTTGGTCATTGCATGTGTTAGGTAGTGTCTGGAAGTACTAAGTGCCTAGTTTGGGTTTAGGGTTAGTTTATTGAGATTTTATCTCACCCCGTCGTGGGACCCATTTTTCAGACCCCAACCCTTGACCCTATCACCATGTCGAGACGCTTGGAGTTCTGATGGAAGTTGAGACCTGGGAGATCCCGGTGCTGGGCTTGAAGATGAAGAACCTAAACCAATGTCGATGGATGTCAACAAGCCGGATGCGTAGGAATAGTCGTACTACTTCTTTTCGGATGTTTCTTAGAAATAAACAGTTTGAGGTTTAGGATCGACCCAGTCATGTTTTATGAATTCAGGCTAAGTATTGTAAACTGATAAGTTGAAATTTTGTTGAATGCATCCTAAGTCATATTGTCGTAGTTTAAAAGAATGGAGTTTAATTGTCGCTTCCGCATGTGCATTTCACTCCGCGAGCGTATATCAGAGGCCTATTGATCCTGGGGAATAGTCGCGGAGGCAGAGCTGAAAGGGATGTTCGCGCGCTCAAAAGGACGCGAGGGGCGTGACAGCGTGCAAGTCTCACGCGCCATAATAAGTGTCGCACGAGATCCAAATTGGTAAATATTTTTTTCTTTACCTAATTTCATAAATAATTTATTTTTTTAATTAAATCGGAAAAAAAAACTGCAGAAATATGGCCAAAACCTCTTATGTCATCCAACGCACCAAGTGGTCTGCAAAATAACAACTCAAAACCAAACAATGCATACATGGTCTAGACATGAATTTTAAATGCAATGTCCATCAATTCTTATGGGACTTTTCTTGTTTAAAATGAGCATGACTTAAAATAAATGCCATGACTATATGCGTTCTAACTTAACAGGCGCGCGTTGATGAACTAACATGACATACAATATGACATACTGTTGGCTGGTACGCCTCTTTTGTGGGGGCCCAGTATTTTATTTTTATTTGTTTTAAAAGAAGAAACAAAAAGAAATTAAAAAAAGGAAAGAAAACAAAACGATGGCTGCCCATCATTCCTTCCTTTTCTTCTTTTGTGTTTTGTGCTCCGTGCGTGTGTTTTTTTTTTCTTTTGGCGGAAGGAAAGAGAGAGCCACCGAGAGAATAGAGAGAGAAGTGAGCCGAGAGTGAAAAAAAAAATAGGGGAAGCTCTCAGTGGATGTAGGGGAGAAGAAAAAGGACGACGACCTCCGGTGTAATTTCGACGGCCAAACGTTATCGGAATCGGCTCAAATTTCAGTATGTTGTTCATGACACTGAGATCTACGAGGTGATCATTTTCATTCGTTGAGATTTGTCTCCGAACTCTCCTTTGCGGTTAGGGTTTTTTAGCCCATTTTGAGGAATTGCTCTTGAAATATTGTTGTTGAGCTCTAGTGTGTAACTAGAGAGAAATACTTGGTGTATTCTGCTATTCTTGGTGATTAGTGGAGATTTTTGGGTCGTCCGTGATTTTTTCCGATTGGGGTTTTTCACGTAAATCTGGGTGTTATATTTATTTATCATTCCGTTATTGTATTCGTTGCTACGAGATTATTTTTGCTCGATATAATTGTTAGTTGATGCTGGATTGCATTGGAGTAGTGTCAGGGGTTATTATTTGATCCTGGATTGGCTATATTTGTGCCGAGGTGTTGTCCGTTTTCCCCAACAAAGTGGTATCAGAGCCGATGGTTGATTGGTGGGCCCCCAATCTGTTCCGATGAATATCTCAAGAAGGAATCTGGTGCCAACGCAATTTCCGGACTGGTGGACGATGTGGTGTAGCAGTGTGGGCCCGATGGGCGTTGATGGAGATTCAGATTGAGATAGAGCCAACGCAGTTTTTGGGCCGATAGTCGTTGTGGTGTAGCAGTGCGAGCCCAATGGGCGTTGATGGAGATTCAGATTGAGATGGAGCCAACGCGATTTCCGGGCCGGTGGACATTGTGGTGTAGCAATGGGCCCAATGTGCGTTGGCAGAGATTCAAGTTGAGATATGTTGGTGCGGAAAGATACTTGGATTAAGAGGGAGCAAACCTAACACTGGAACTCACACGTGAGGGGGAGATTGTTAGGATGCACGTGTGAGTTGTGTTAGAGAAATCCTACATTGGAGAATTAATGTGGCGTTGGGTAGTTAATATATCCAAGTTGACAAGGGCAAGTCAAGAGGAAGATCGAAGTCAAGGTTGAGGAGAAGTGTAAAGTGCTACAACTGTGGCAAAATGGGACATTATGCCAATGAGTGTTGGCAACCGAAGAGAGATAAATCCCATGATAGAAATAGAGATAAAAAGAAAGAAGAAAATCAGCCTACAACAACAGTTGCAGCTAACGGTGATATTGTGTTCATTTGTGATGACGGTTATGTAAACCTCACATGCCAAGATTCTAGCTGGGTTATTGATTCTGCAGCTTCTTATCATGTCACTTCACGTCATAACTTCTTTACATCCTATTGCAGCGGTGATTTCGGTTGTGTTAGGATGGCAAACAGTGGTGTTTCCAAGGTTATTAGCATGAGAGATGTTTATCTGGAGACCGATATGTGATACACTTTACTTCTAAAAAATGTGAGACATGTTCCAGATATTCGACTTCACTTGATCTCCATAGGTGCCTTAGATGACGATGGTTATTGTAATTCCTTCTATGATGGCAAATGGAAATTGACTAAAGGCTCTATGATGATGGCAAAAGGCAAGAAGACATGTAGTCTTTATATCATGCAAGCAAATTTGATGCGACAAGAGGTAAATGCAGTGGAGGATTCCTCAGTTGACTTATGGCATATGAGGCTTGGTCATCTTAGCGAAAAATGGCTTGAAACTCTTGTTAGGAAGAATCTTCTACCATTAAGGAGAAAAATCTAACGGAGTGTACTCATTGTCTCACGGGTAAGCAACAACGATTCTCATTTCATAGTTCGTCTCCACACACAAAATCTAATGTACTTGATTTAGTTCACACTGATGTTTGCTACATGGATGTTAGAACACTTTGTGGTGCATTGTATTTGGTCACATTTATTGATGACTGCTCTAGAAAAGTGTGGGCTTTTGCTTTGCAATCAAAAGATCAAGTGCTTGCAGCCTTCAAACAATTTCATATCAGTGTTGAAAGAGAGATAGGGAAAAAGCTGAAATGTGTTCGGGCTGACAACGTTGGTGAATATAGAGGACCGTTTGAGCATTACTGCAGGGACTATGGTATCAAGCGTGAGAAGATAGTTCCCAAAACACCACAGCATAATGGAGTAGCAGAGAGAATGAATCGGATGATTAATGATTGAATTCGGTGTATCCTGTCTCATGCGAAATTGCCTAAGCCATTCTAGGGAGAAGCGATGAGAACGACAGTTGACCTGATAAATCTTTCTCCATCAGTTCCTCTTAAGGGAGATGTTCCACAAAGAGTTTGGAGTGGGAAAGATGTCTCCAACAGTTATCTTAGGGTGTTTGGTTGCCGGGCATTTGTGCATGTTCCAAGAGATGAGAGGTCCAAGCTTGATAACAGGTCTAAACAGTGTATCTTCTTGGGTTATGGACATGAAGAGTTTGGCTGCAGATTATGGAATCCAGCTACAAAGAAAGTCATTAGAAGCCAAGATGTGGTATTCTTTGACCATCAAACCATTGAAGATATAGACAAGCCAGAGAAGCCAAAGAATCCAGCTCAACACACTATCAGTTTCAGCTCAAATCCTCCTACCGTATTGGGTGAAAATCACGCGGGAGAAGTACAGGGAAATCATGAAGCAGATGAATCCTCACAGAATGTTAATTCTTCATCCGAGACAGGTGAAACAGTTGAGACAGAACAATCAGTTGAGTAAGAGCAAACAGTTGAGCAAGAAGAAGCAGTCTAACCTCAAGTTAGAAGATCAGAAAGAGGGCGTAGACCTTCACAAAGATATCATCCACATGAGTATATGTTACTTACTGATGCAGGAGAGCCTGAAACTTATGAAGAGGCTATATCATGCGATCAAAAGAATAAGTGGTACGAAGCTATGCAAGATGAGTTCAAATCTTTGCATGAGAACGATACATTTGAGTTGGTGAAGTTACCTAAGGGCAAGAGGGAACTCACAAATAAGTGGGTGTATAAGTTAAAGACAGAAGAAAGCAGTTTGAAGCCACGACACAAGGCTAAGCTTGTTGTGAAGGGCTTTCATCAAAAGAATGAAATCGACTTTGAAGAGATTGTTTCACCGGTTGTGAAAATGTCTTCTATTAAAGTTGTTCTTGGGTTAGCTACCAATTTGAATTTAGAAATCGAACAACTTGATGTAAAGACAGCTTTTCTTCATGGAGACCTAGAAGAAGAGATGTACATGGAGCAACCGGGGGGTTTTAAAGTTAAAGGCAAGGAGCATCTTGTATGTAGATTGAGAAAAAGTCTATATGGTCTCAAGCAAGCGCCAAGACAGTGGTACTTGAAGTTTGATTCATTCATGGAAGCTCATGGATATGGTAAGACAATTTCAGATTCTTGTGTCTTTATGAAAAGATTCTCAGATGATGATCTTATTATCCTCCTGCTTTATGTGGATGATATGCTGATAGTTGGGCATGATGCTAATAAAATCAAGAGCTTGAAAAATGAGTTGAGTAAAGTTTTTGTGATGAATGATCTAGGGCCGGCTAAGCAAATCATTGGCATGAGAGTCACTCGTGATAGGAAGAATAGAAAACTATGGCTATCACAAGAGAAGTATATTGAAAAAGTGCTTGAAAGATTCAACATGAGCACATATAAACCGGTAAGTACTCCACTTGCTGGTCACTTTAAATTGAGTAGCAATGAGTGTCCTACGAGTGAGAAAGAGAAGGAAGAGATGATGAAAGTTCCTTATGCATCAGCCGTAGGCAATTTGATGTATGCCATGGTTTGCACAAGACCAGATATTGCTCATGCAGTTAGTGTTGTGAGTCGGTTTCTCTCAAATACAGGTAAAGAGCATTAGAATGCTGTGAAATGGATTTTGAGGTATCTTAGAGGCACTTCCAAATTCTGCCTATGTTATGGAAATGGAAAGCCTGAGTTGAGTGGCTATTCAGATTCTGATTATGCCGGAGATTGTGATTCCCGAAAGTCTACTTCAGGTTATATGATTACCTTTGCAGGGGGAGCAGTTTCATGGCAGTCGAGATTACAAAAATGCATTGCTTTGTTTACGACTGAAGCGGAGTATATAGCTATCACCGAAGGAAGCAAGGAACTCTTGTGGATGCATAAATTCTTACAAGAGTTAGGTTTGAAGCAAGAAAAGTTTATTCTATATTGTGACAGCATGAGTGCTATTTATCTCAGCAAGAATCCAATGTTGCATTCAAAATCGAAGCATATTGATGTGAAGTATCATTAGGTTCGAGAGAAGTTAGAAGAGAAGTCATTTCTTCTTGAGAAGATCCGTACTAACGACAACGAATCTGACATAATGACCAAAACCTTGCCCATGATAAAACTTGACTCTTGCAGAAGCAAAGCAAACATGTTGGAACTCCCCACATGAGGCGTAGGGGGAGATTTTTTGGCTGGTACGCCTCTTTTGTGGGGCCCAACATTTTATTTTTATTTGTTTTAAAAGAAGAAACAAAAACAAAAGAAACAAAAAGAAATTAAAAAAAAAAGGAAAGAAAACAAAATGATGGCTGCCCATCATTCCTTCCTTTTCTTCTTTTGTGTTTTGTGCTCCGTGCTGAGGGTTTTTTTTTTTTTTGCGGAAGGAAAGAGAGAGCCACCGAGAGAATAGAGAGAGAAATGAGCCGAGAGTGAAAAAAAAAATAAGGGAAGCTCTCGGTGGATGCAGGGGAGAAGAAAAAGGGTGACGACCTACGATGTGATTTCGACGGCCAAACGTTATCGGAATCAGCTCAAATTTCAGTATGTTGTTTGTGATGCTGAGATCTACGAGGTGATCATTTTCGTTCGTTGAGATTTGTCTCCGAACTCTCCTATTGCGGTTAGGGTTTTTTAGCCCCTTTTGAGGAATTGCTCTTGAAATATTGTTGTTGAGCTCTAGTGTGTAACTAGAGAGAAATACTTGGTGTATTATGCTATTCTTGGTGATTAGTGGAGATTTTTGGGTCGTCCGTGGTTTTTCCCGATTCGGGTTTTCCACGTAAATCTTGGTGTTATATTTATTTATCGTTCCGTTATTGTATTCGTTGCTGCGAGGTTATTTTTGCTGGATATAATTGTTGGTTGATGCTGGATTGCATTGGAGTAGTGTCGGGGGTTATTATTTGATCCTGGATTGGCTATATTTGTGCCGAGGTGCTGCCCGTTTTTCCCCAACACATACATGCTAAGATTTCATTAAATTGAAGTGAATCCAACTTATAAGCAATTCTAATGACATAAAATACGATCAATTAACCATATAATGTGTGTGTAAAATATAAGTATTATAGAGCAAATGTAGAACAACAGCTTAGGGGCATCCCCAGTATTACAAATAGAGCTAATAATTCAAAAAGATGAAGGGTATGAAGTCTCCACATAATAGCCAATATAACATTTGTCTGTAAAGGTCTAAACCATGGGTTTGTTACCATTGAAATACTTATGATATGCAAATGTAATTTATTAAAAAAAAATTATTAAGGGTCAGGTCGATCGTTAATTTTCTTATGCAATAAAAAACTAAATGAATCACAAAATTTATGTAACATCCCTTTCTAGATGATATTGATGCAGTTCTTGCTCGTGACCTTGTACCGTGGGAGGCTAAGGCGGTCATTCTGGAGGCCCAAGCCCAACTACAATGGTTTACAAACCTCATCGTGGCCCATTGAAGTAGAACAACAATTCATGTTGCTGATTGGATCTCCAAAACCTTCCGTTTAGATTATCTCCCTTCTACATGATTGTGTAACCCCTCCAAATCTTAAGGGATCTTTTGTGTTGTAAATTGTAATACCCCTGTGTTGGGCTTGTCTTACGTCAGTTCACAGTGCTAAATAAAAGAATTCTAGTTTCTTGACAAAAAAAAAGGAAATAAGATTGTATATACATATTTAGTAATCATGCACCATATAATCATTGAAGAAATTGATCTTAAACTTAGGTCATCAATCCACGGCATCGACTCCATTTTATGGAGTATGTCCTCGGGCCGTGGATATTTAATAGCCACAAGCGATCATTAAAGTTAATCATCACATAAATAAACCGACGCAAAGCTAGTTCTCAACGTCTTAATTGCATCGGAAAAAAAAATATAACTTTCAATTGCACGGATTCGAGAGAGTCAAAGTCAAACGAATTGCACTCTGCCAGCCTCCCCATGCCTTAAAATCCACCAGAAATGAGGTCTCTAGTCCCAATACATCTAACACGTGACGATGCCTCTTTACGCCTCCACAAGTTGACCACATTCATGAGATTTAAAAGCATTGAGAAAAGTGTCGAAAAGCTTTTAAATCTATTGTACAATTGAATCTTAAATTTTTTAATTGTGTCGATTTAATCATAAATCTTTTGAATTTATATCAATTGAGTTTGACCGGTCAATTTTGGCCGAAAATCAAAGATGTAAATACTGATCGTCTCATGTGTTACGTACGACTGAATTAATATAAATATAAAAAGTTTATGATTAAATTGACACCATTACAATATGTTTAAGATCATTTTTTTCGTACTTTTTCCCAAAAACACATGCATGGCCCAAAAAATAGTCAAACGCCTATAAAAGAGACCCACCAATCCAAACCATCAAATCCATCTTCGTTCCACTTTGCATCCATGGCCTCTTCTAGTAATTTGGTTCTCCTTTCCTTCTTCCTCTTCCTCACGATTTCACAAGCACAAGCCAAAGCTTTTCAACCCAAAGCCCTCGTTCTTCCCGTGACCAAGGACTCCTCGTTGCTCCAGTACACCACCCAAATCAAGCAAAGAACCCCTCTTGTGCCCATTAAGCTGACCATCGACGTTGGAGGCCGATTCATGTGGGTAGATTGTGGGAAGGGTTACGTTTCCTCTTCGTATAGGCCAGTCCCTTGCGACTCCAAAATATGCAAGATCTCGCGATCGGGGGCTTGTCTAGTTATATGTCCCGCTCCGCCTAGACCGGGATGCAACAACAACACTTGCTACCACTTACTTTACAACCCGCTCACCGACACCATCAACAGCGGGGTGTTGGCAGCCGATGCTGTGTTGGTTCAGTCCACTGATGGGCGAAGCGCCGGGCCGGCGGTTTCTGTCCCGGGGCTGTTCTTTGCTTGCGGCACTCATTCGCTTCTCAAAGGCCTCTCTAGTGGGGCTAAGGTAATGACAGACTACAGTTAACAGGCCATACAACAGTAGAAGTGCTTACCTAGATCCAGTCCAACTTGGACCGTGTTAATCGCATGTTAGGATAGTGATGGCCGGATGTGGACCGCACATGATCACCAAGCTGGTAATGCTTGTTTAATAAGTTGCATCCATACGGGAAACATGACACGATCACATTTTATTCGACAATGACATGATCCGTATATGTCATTCAGAGAAATTACTTGTTCCATCAGATAAATGAAGTGCATCGTATAGTCTTTGTCGATTTATATCATGGCTAAGACATATGCTAACTCGGACTTAACAATGTTTTGCTCAGGGGATTGCCGGGCTCGGAAGATCGCTAGTTTCCCTCCCCTCGCTGTTTGCTTCAGCTTTCAAATTCCAACGTATCTTTGCCATGTGCTTGAGTTCCTCCTCGCGATCAAATGGAGTCATCATCTTCGGCGACGGACCCTACGAATTCCAATTTAAGAAAGAGGTCTCTAGTTCCCTCATGTACACTCCCCTAATACTCAACCCAAAAGCCACGGCGGGAAAGTACTCCGAGGACCCTTCGACAGACTACTTCATCCGTCTCACCTCCATCAAGATCAATGGGCGAGCAGTCCAGCTCAATAATTCACTATTGAACATCGACGAGGAAGGCAACGGGGGAATGAAGATTAGCACCATTAATCCATACACCATGATGGAGAGGTCGATCTTCAAGGCGGTCCTTACAGTGTTCATGGAAGAAACCAAGGGCATGACTAGGGTTGCCAGTGTTAAGCCTTTCGAGTACTGCATAAGCTCTAAGAACCTGGGGAGTACAAGAGTCGGACCGCCCGTGCCCGCCATCGATCTGGGGTTGCATGATGAGAGTGTGTCTTGGAGGATCTTCGGAATGAATTCGATGGTGCAAGTGAAGGACGACATCTTGTGCTTGGGATTTGTCGACGGCGGCTTGAACCCGAGAACTTCTGTGGTCATCGGAGGGCACCAATTGGAGGACAATCTCTTGCAGTTCGATCTCGTGAAACGGCGGTTGGGATTCACCTCCTCGCTCTTGTTCATGCAAACCACGTGTGCCAACTTCAACTTTACTTCTTCTGTCTAAGGAAGTGGAGACTTTACTATCATTCCGTTGTCGAGCTCGATTTTTCACCGTTTACTAGTGTCATTGGTTTCTCATACTGTTATTCCTAAAGTGGATCATCTTTGATTATCAAAATAATAATAAAAAAAGGTGGATTATCTCTGGTTCTGCGATGTGACTAAAAATGGTCCTTTCTTTAGCTTAACGAAATGGTTTTTATAATATACCATATGCAAGCATCAACATGGCATCCACATTTACATCGGTTTCTCCAAAAATGCAACTTGACTCCAGCCTAGTGGACCAACCGTAACATCTTGAAAAACATTAATGCAAGCTTGCACCACGATTGGCCACGTGTCATGTTGCAGTTGTACTACAAGAAGTTTGACTTTTCACAACAATTATGTAGTGTTTTAGCAGCGATTGCAATCACCATCAAGACTGTTTTGGTTGTCTACCTGTGTTTGGTTGTCTGAATTTGTAGCCCGAATCTGATTGAATAGGATAAAATTTTAAAAAAGAGAGATATTTTGATATATTCTAGCTTGTTTGGTAAATCTTAGTAATAAAGCTGAATATTTTCATATCATATCTTGTCTATTGCTTAGTATAAACAGCATATCCATGTGGATGAACAAACAGAGATGGTAAGAATCTCTCGTGATTAAATAGGCGAATATTTGTGTACGACGCTGATGCCGAAACACAACGAAAATTGGCTAAATGGAAGAATTAAGAATCGATATGAGAAACAATCTATTCTCTCGATTGCGAATATCAAGTGCCAATATTGATCAGAGACCCATTTCCATGCAACTGACCGAATTTGAGCTCATTCGAAGTTCGCCAACTTTATTTGCATCATCATCTCCTGCTAGAAAAACGATTCGCTCTCGAATCTGCTTCGTCTTCATTGATTTCAACCTCCTTTGGTTCTTCCTCATCTGCATATGCTTCATGTTCTGCTTGTTGTTCTGGTTAAAACCACTTCTCAAGTCTGTAAAATCTGGATGAGCATCGAACTCAGATGTTTGGGAAACATCATTATTCTTCGGATCATATGGGGCATCGCCTATCATGTCCAAGCTGTTGGATTCGTCGCTGAAAACACCAACGATCTCTTCAGGCGCAACTTTATGGATAACCTCACAAACCATGGCAAGGGCATCACGCCAGCTCACAGCCTAGAAACGCCCATTAGCAGTTAGCACCACGAATCATGGGGTCATTAAGACTCTGCCGCTTAAGTCCATCATAACAAAAAACGAGTTTTATCGGATATCCATTCCTCATTTATATCCTCATTCAACCGCGGAAGGATGCGCAGAATCTCAGGACCACGGTTATCAATCCGAATGTTTGAACCAACTGCAACTGTAACATCAATAGCCTTTGTTCCTTTTAACTCCCAATTTCGAGCCTTAAATACGAAGGGCTTAGAGGTTAGAGCACCAACAGGACAAATATCAATTACGTTCCCAGAAAGTTCACTTGTCATGAGTTTTTCCACATAAATCCCGATTTCCTCTTCACTACCACGTCCCAGCACGCCAAGATCTTGAACACCAGCAATCTCGGTTGCAAACCCGACACATCTTGCACACTGGATACAGCGAGTCATGATAGTCTTTACAAGAGGGCCAAGATTCTTATCGACCACTGATCTCTTTACTTCAGTGAACCGTCCTCGATCAGACCCGAAAGCCATAGATTGACAAACTCTGCATTGTCTTCTCAACGAAGCTCTCAAAATTAAAGCTAATTCATTCAATGCTTCCTCCCCAATACTACTCGAACAAGTCAAAACCCTCGCAATATAATCGAACCTAAACCCCGAACTGCCCTCACCCACATTCTACAACGACAACATCAAAACAAGACTAATTTCCTGCTTCTCGCAACACCGCATGGACGACAAACCAGAATCAACATAACCAATTCTTCTAGCGACTAGAGATTCACCAGAATCATCAAAGATAATCTCTTCCTGATCTGGATCCGCATCCTCCTGTTCTCCATCGGATTCATCCTAATCTGGAAGTCTATCCTCATCATAGACTGGATCCTCATCAAATATTGGATCTTCATCAAATATTAGATTTTGATCAAAGATTGGATTTTCATCAAATATTCGATGTTCGTCAAAGATTGGATTTTTGTCAAAGATTGTGATGCCGAAACACAATAGAAAGAAGGCGATGAAGAACAAAATCGATAGAATGAGGAACAATCGTTGTTCTCTCAGAAACGATATCAATCGTAATATTCTCAAAATTCAATAATCTGCTCACAAAACCCTATAGACGACCTTATATAGGTGTCAACCCTAATGACAAAAGATAACGCAAAAATTACAAAAATACCATTAAATTATAAAATTGCCTAAAAATAGAAAAATGCCCGGAAATCCATCTAAACGACCCCGAATTGCCAAAATCCAATGCCAACGGCACCGAGTATTGATCAGACGGCCGTTTCGCTTCAACCGACCAAATTTGAGCCCAATCCGATGTCGTTGATTGATTCTGTCTGCTGGTCCTAAGTGCATCATCCTCCCCTGCTAGAAAAAAGATTTGCCCTCGAATCTGCTTCGTCGTCATTGATAAGAACATCTTTTGAAAGACTCTTTTCATGCGCCTATACTTCATGTTTTGCTTGTTCTCTCGGATTTCGTCTTCCTTAAGAATCTCTTGATAGGCCACAGTAAGAGGAGATTTATCTGTCAATGCAGTCAATCCTTCGACTTCTTGGCACCTGACTAGCAAGCAATCTGAAAACTTGTGTATTATAGGTGCACCAACTAACTTGAGAAACTTATACCTGAAATCTTCTGGACAAGATATAAGATCAATTCCCCAAACTTTCTTTGTCGAATTTCTCTCATCATCAACATCAGCTTTCAACTTAACCAGCGTGTCACCGAATTCAATTTTTGCCCATAACTCAAGCCAATTGGGTCGATCACAGCTGACAGATAAAGAGGAAAGCTTCTGCAATTTGCTTTCATCCATAAGAGAGAATGAGATCCCAGAATTAACTGTGAGGGATTCTAATTGGTTATCGAAAGAAATCATCAAATAGGCAACACATCCAATATTCTCCGAGAAAACTAGTTCCGTCTCATCCCTGTACAAACCAACCTGGCCACAAGTATTAAACGCTGGACGAAGCTCTTCGGCCTCGGTCCCATAAATTTCTCCAGATTCATCAGAAACATTCACACTGCTGTCCTTGATTGTCAATACAATATTCTTAAAGAAATTGGTCAAACACCTGACAAAAGAAACCTGATTGTTGTGCTGATCGGACGCCAATTCCATCAATTGCTCTGGGTCGACGGTCTCATCGACCTCCTTCGCGCCTCCATCGCCTACCTCGCCGCCCTTCACCGACACGAAAGCTTCTACCATCGCTACTGGGTCCGCATCTTCTGGTTCTCTATTGGATTCATCGTAGACTGGAAGTCTATCTTCATCGTAGTCTGAATCTTTATCAAAAATTGGATCTTCGTCAAATTCTGGATCTTCATCAAAGATTGGATTTTTATAACAAGTCGGATCCGCATCCACTTGTTCTCCGTCAGATTCATCGTAGACTGGATTTTCATAGACCGAATCCACGAACGCGGCGAACGAGTAATTTTGATCAAGAATTGGATCTTGCTCAAAAATCGGATCTTGAAGCTTGGGAATCTCGATCTTCATCCCGAAATTAAGAAAAGTGGACTGACTTCCAAGTCGTACTCCTCGATTCCGTCCCTGGTTCAAATCCTCGAAAGGATTGTCGTCCTCTTCTTCAACATCGGATGAGTCAGCAAATTCCGCTCCTTCTTCGGATTGCGCGTCTAGCCCTGCCTCCGCAAGACGTCGCTGCAAATCCTGCTTTCGTCTTCTCAGCTCTTCAACTTCTATGTCTCGCGGGTCTCTCAGACGCGGCTGTTCATTTGCATCAGGAACGACTCCACGCTGTCTTCGACCACATCGATTCCATTCAGCCATTGATTTCAAGCAACCTGTGCTCTGATACCAAATGATGCCGAAACACAATAGAAAGAAGGCGATGAAGAACAAAATCGATAGAATGAGGAACAATCGCTGTTCTCTCAGAAACGATATCAATCGTAATATTCTCAAAATTCAATAATCTGCTCACAAAACCCTATAGACGACCTTATATAGGTGTCAACCCTAATGACAAAAGATAACGCAAAAATTACAAAAATACCATTAAATTATAAAATTGCCTAAAAATAGAAAAATGCCCGGAAATCCATCTAAACGACCCCGAATTGCCAAAATCCAATGCCAACGGCACCGAGTATTGATCAGACGGCCGTTTCGCTTCAACCGACCAAATTTGAGCCCAATCCGATGTCGTTGACTGATTCTGTCTGCTGGTCCTAAGTGCATCAGATTGGATCTTGAAACTTGGGAATCTCGATCTTCATCCCGAAATTAAGAAAAGTGGACTGACTTTCAAGTCGTACCCCTTGATTCCATCCCTGGTTCAAATCCTCGAAAGGATTGACGTCCTCCTCTTCATCATCGAATGAATCCTAAGATTCCACTCCTTCGGATTGAAAACCCAACCTCACATGCGTAAGTTGTCGTTCCAAATCCTGGATTCCCCTTCTCTGCTCATCAATCTCTAAGTCTTGTAGGTCTCTTAGATGCGGTTGCTCGTCTCCATCAAGAACGACTCCACACCCCCGGCTAGCACAACCCCTTCGTTGACCACCGTGATTATGTTCAGCCATCAGTTAAAGTAACTTCTGCTTTTATACCAATTGATGCCGAAACGCAAGGCTAAATAGAAGAATTAAGAATCATCGATACGAGGAATCGATTGCGCATATCAAATTCGACAAAATATAACATCTGTAAAGTCTAAGTCTGCTTCACGAGAAACCCTAAACACCCTTATATACGGTGTTAAACCTAATTATAATAGGAAACGCAGTATTACGAAAATATCACTAAAATCACGAAAATTGCCTAAAAACTTAAAATGCCTAAAAACTCATCTAAACCATTCTAAAATGCGAGAAAACGACGTCAATCACAACATAGCCGTGAGTATTGATCAGCGGCCCGTTTCCATGCAGCTGATCAAATTTGAACTCATTCGAAGTTTGCCAACTTCGTTTGCATCGGACGCTCGCTTTGGTGCCAATATTTTTTTTATTACTTAAGTGTCAATTTAAAAAAAATAATTATTTAAACGCCAGCTCTAGTAAGGTCGCCAGAATTGGCACTAAAATGATCATTTTTTAGATCACTTAAGTGTCAATTTTTTTAAAATGATTATTTAAGTGCCAACTCCAATGAGGTCGTCGGAATTTCACGTCATTAGCATTGAAGTGATCATTTTTTCTCTGATTTGACACTTAAGTGATCCCAAAGAAAATATTGGCATAAAAGTGAGTGTCGTACACAAATATTAGCACTTATAGTGTCTTTATGCCTGATTAAATGCTAAAGAAACCACAAATGCATAAAAGCTAATAACCTCTATCATTCAATTCACAATAATTGTGAAATTTAGGTCTTAAAGAGAATAACAGCCCATTACAACACTCTAGAAGAGCCACAGCTCAACAATGACAAGAAATATAGGTGGGCTATAACGACATCAACGAGGTAAATCATCCAGTGAATGCCAAATCTAGTAAAAGAAGGAAATCATTATTCACCTTTGTGATTTCCAAAATTATAGTGCTCTGACTCTCTTCCTTTTTTGTGAAACTTCAACATGAACCACAGAGTTATGGAAAGGTCCATTTCAAGTTCGAATTTGTTAATTAAAGTCGGGTTTCTTCTACTTTGTTTTTATAAACTTATTTGTCAATTATTTTCCCTCGCTTTGTTTTCATTTTTGTTTAATTCCTCCATCATTCCTTATACATATGTAATGAAAATATAAAATACATAATAAATATAGAATGTTGATGGTTGAGGAAGCAAGGACCGAGAACCAGACGGTCTGAATACTCATCAAGCAAATTTAGAAGGCAAAAACAACAATGATTGGAACAGTCATCCAGGTCATTGAAATTCATGATGATCATTGTAGAGGAAGATTGAGATGAACTCGTTGCCATTCGAACTAGTAGAGTGCTCGAAGAAGTATAGACTGGGTTTAAGGGTTTAAAGGCGCAAGGAAGAAGAAGTGAAAAGACTTATGTCACGGACCGATAGATTTTAGTAGCGGAATTAGCTCGTGCGGCGCTTGGCAAGCCACGCTAAGCCAGCCTTTCCCCTTAAAGCATATCGAATCATACCACGTTCCGCTTAGCTTGGGCATCCGTTACATCGAGTAAGACATGTAGAACCCTTTAAACACAACAACTGATTTCGGCCTACCATGGCCTCATCAGGAGAGCGGCATCAGCACCCGATCAGTTTGTACACAGGAGGCCAAACCCGCCTTAAGAACTCCTAAGGAATATATCATGTTCAATCCTAGAACTCCTAGTATAGACCAATCTGACATAACCCCCTGACCCAGTTGTCTTTTCCCGTCTACAACACTTACTTCTCTTGATGATACCCCAAGCTTCACCCATAAGGGAACTCAAGCACAGGAAGAACTTGCCTATCTGGAACACAAAACTCCCGGACTGTGTCACTTAGCTTTTGTTTATGCCCTTTGTAACCGAGTTTCAAAAACGGTATAGATCCGAGGAAAACACGATCATAGCAATTCGATAACTGCAAACAATCAGGGGACGTGTTGCAACATTACAAGAAATTGCAACCTGGCTAGCTGTGCACAGAGTACAAAGCGTTAGATAGAAGTGTCAAATGAGTGGATTGGGTCAGGTTTGGGTCTGGTCGAATATGGTCTGACCCATATTGACCCGTCTAACCCGTTTTGACTTATATTTAATAATTCATACCCTACCCGACTTACAATCGACCCGACCCATTTTGACCTATATATTACCAAATCACACCAATATTCTAAGAAAAGCTATATAACTAATTTAACATATTTTAAGCTCTTCACATGTGAATGTTATCAGATAAAAACTTCATATCAAATAAAAAAGCACATTGAATTAGTTAATAAAATAAAAAAAATGATATTACTAAAATACTCTATGCAATAAAAAAATCTAGTTAATTTTTTCCTATTTTTAATGTTTTTGGTTTTTTTTTTTACAAAAAATTATTATTTTAATTTATTTTTCTTTCATTTTTCTCTGGTGACAGCAGCAACCAGTAGCAACCGACGGAGGTGGATGGCGACGGACAGCAGAGGTAGATGGGGGCGGGTGACGTCGTGAGGCGGCGGTCGATGGTCGACGATGGCGAATCTGTAGAAATATGATTTACTACAATGTCACTATTTCAAACTATTTTATGGCAAAAAACTTGACCGCCAATTTATTAGACCCCTTGAGACATCTGTTGTTGATAAACATCACTACATAATTATTGTCATAATACAACTGTATGGATCTATCCTCAAAGTCAAATACAGTCAACTTTCTCATGAGGTTGCAAAGACAAATAGCATGAGTAGCGGGTGAAAAGCAAGCTACAAACTCCGCTTGAATGGTAGTAGATGATATAGATTTCTGTTTTTTGCTTTTCCATGATACTGCACCTCCTATTAACATAAAGATGTATCCTATTGCCGACTTTATGTCATTCTGACAGTCAGTAAAGTCTGCATCTGAATACCCTTCTAGCTATAAGTCTTCATTAAGTGTCTCAAAACCTTTTTAGCAGCAACTTAATGATTGTGTCCTAGATTTAATTAATATCTATCTAGAAGCCCTATTGCAAAAATAATGTCTAGCCTAATGCAAATTTGAGCATGTATGATACTTTCAAGTGCACTAGTGTAAGGTCTTTTGTTAATAGTGCTACAATAGCTAATGGTGTCTCAAATACAGATGATTGTGTCTTGTTTGTTATTGAAGATTATTCGTTCAATTGATGGACTATGGAATATGGGTGTTAGTTTCATAATACATCAAACATGAACTAATTTACTACTTATCAATGCACAGATAGTGGTAATTGGTGAACAATGCTAACCGTGATATTGTGGATGTTGGTGATGTTAGAATTGGAATGGATGATGGTATCAAGAGAATATTGAATAGAGTAAGGCATGGTTTGAATCAAAGAATAATCTGATTACCTTTAATGCCCTGGATTCAACTAGATATCAGTGCATTTCAGATCGTGGGATTTTGAAGCCCTTCAAGATGTTTGAAGCATAGTGACATGCATGAGCTTCCAAGGAGGCAATGACAAATTTCGCCATTCGAAAGTCTGAATTATTGCAGATGCATTTATGGCACGTTGGTGAGACAATCATGAAAGTTTTTTAAGAAAAATCTAACTGTTTTTTTATAATGACACATGGCGATTCCATCTTAAAGTATATTTACTTATGCAAAAAGAGTCAAATTGGGACGAGAAAAAATAGCATCCATGGTTGGATAATGTCCTATTCACCCTTTCCCAGTATTATGTGTTGTAATTATTTCGCGAATGCGTGTCATGATCTTGCAATTTATGTCAATGCAAGAGAATCATAGAAATAAAAGAGAAACAATAAAGGGCACCAACAAATTACGTGGTTTGGTACCGTGTGCTAATAACTACATTCATGGAAAGAGCCAGCCGTAAATAATCTATTATCATCATAGAATCAAAATTTATAAAACGCTCATATACTCAGAGTGTTTCCTATGTTTAAATTAAATTCAACCCCCTTGTGTTTACAAATAAACAACTCAAAAGAAAGTAAAACTCACGGCACAAGTTCGAAAGTTTAACTCTGCCCGGCATCATTGCTCTCTCCTTCCTCGTAGTGCAGCGGCTTCAATTTTGCGGGAGAAAATCCACACCACTACTGTTACTCCAATGTGTGGTCATGTCATCATAGAAAAAATCCTCGGTGCTCTCTGACCTTTTGTGCGGCTCACGAGGAAGGGCTCAAAGAAAATCCACGACCTCCCTATTTCCTTTCTGTGTTGAGGCTACTGCAGGCTTGGATATAAGAATAAAAAAGAAAACCCTAGCCCTTTCTTGTCTCTTTCTCGGCTAAGACCCATTTGCCCTTACAAAGAAAAAAACAAAAAGGCAAACGAGGCATTTCTCACGTTCAAACTTGGAGTCACATCAAATTTTGATCAAACCAAATTCTTCCAATGAGTCGATTCTAGGAATGGCTTAAACTCGAGATACAATTCCACAGAGGGAGATAAGAGATGGAGGATCCAGGTGGCAGGAGCAATGTGAAGGCAAGATCGAATGGGACCTTTTAGAAATTGACAAATGTCGCGTGTATTCATCAGATTCAATTTATGTGCCGTGTTAACCATGCCGCGTTGACATATGATCTCATCGCAAACATCAAATATCTACCAAGGTTGATCTACTCCAAATTGCATTAAATCATGTCAAATTGTCAACAGTACATGGGACTTCACTCGTCCGAAAGTGCCAGAAGTATAAATTGCCTATCTTCGTTGCCCTAAGGGACATCGAAGGTACTTAGGGTCTGTTTGGCAATGTTCCCGTTTCTCTGTTTCTGTTCTTTGGAACAGTAAAAAAACAGAAACATGTTTGGTAATGCAAATAATTATGATTCTGATTCTGTGTTCCGGAACACTTTTGGACCACTTTTCAGAACCAAAAAAAGTTGATTTTTGTGTTCCGGAACACTTTTGCAAATCACTGTTTTCCACGATATACTTCTATGAATTTTTCATCGATGCTTTCAGTTCTTGTTGAAACATGATTTATAATTATAATTATAATTATAATTATTTTTATTTTTATTTTTAAAATTAAAATTAATTTAAAAATAACAAAAAATCATAAAAATTGCAAAATCAACTTTAAAAGCCTTGGCTGAGCCTTAGGAACCAATTTTGAATTAAAAATAGTTTTCATATTTTTAAAATTTTTAAAATTTATTTAATTATAAAATATCCAAAAAAAATTAGAAAAATATCATTCGTAGTCAGAAAAATACACAAATATAGTTGATATTTTTATTTCAATTTCCTCTTTAAGATGGTATTTTTAAATCTAAAAAAGATTAAACTTTCTTTTTCAAAACTCTTTTTTATTTTTTCGTTTCTTTTTCTTAATCACTATTTGATTTAATTATTTTATCTTTTCTTTGTCATCAAATATAATTATTTAATAATTTAATTTAAATACAAATTGGGAACAAAAATTTTATGCAGTTACCAAACGCGTTTCTGTTCCAGGAACAAAAATTTTAGCAGTTACCAAACGCGTTCTAATTCTCAAAAATCATTCGGGAACAGAAACATTGCCAAACAAAGCCTTAATTTTTCTCGACCGAAAGTCGTTAATTAAATAACGAGTATCTTAACCAATTCGAATTGACTGAAAGTCTTCAATCAAAACCCATATTCGGACAAGATTGACATGTGGATTCCTTTCCAAAGGAAGGCTATATAATATATAGGACAAAGATAATGGCACATCACACATATTGTTCTTACAAAGGCTTCTGTCAGGAGTGCCTTTTGGAGTGGTAGGTCTAAACTTTAGCGCATCTCTACTCTCAAAATACAACTTATGATGATTATTTTATATTAGTTTTTAGTGGATTTCTAGGTCATCGAATGAATCCAAGTCGGTCTATGACTATTAATTAAAAAGGGAGAAAAGTAAACAGAAACCGTCATGGTGGAATCTCACTAAGCTTTAGTTGTGAAATTGAAGTTTGAGCAGGTGGTTTGCCTGGAGAGGAGAGAAGAGCTGAACCCAAGCCTTGATGCGGCCAGATCAAACTGCAACAGGTTGTCCTCCAGTTGATGCCCTCCGATCACTATCGAAGTCATTGGACTCAACCCTCCGTCCACAAACGCCAAGCACAGCACACCCTCCTTCGCTTGCACCATCGAATTAGCCCCAAACATCGTCCAAACCACGCTGCTACTTTGCAGCACCAGGCCGATCTGCGGTACTCCCGGCCCAACCCTCGTGCTCGTGATGTTGCTCGAGTCGAAGCATGCCCCGAAGGGCTTCACCGGCGCGACCCTCGGGACTTGCGAGAGCTCCCGAACAAATGCGCCGACCACGGCCTTGTAGATCGAGGTCTGCATCGCGGTGTACGGGTTCATAGTGCTGATCTTGGTGCCCCCATTGCCGTCTTTGTCGATGCTCAGCAGGGATGCGTTTAAAGGGACTTGTTTCCCGTTGACTTTTATGGAGTTGACCCCAATGAAGTACTCCGATGAGGGCTCACCGGGGATGTAAGATGGTGCAGTGCTCACTGGGTTGATGATCAGCGGAGTGTAGATGAGAGACTTCGAGACATCAATCCCAGGAAGCATCATGTAGGGTCCGCCGCCGAAGAATGCTGCTCCAGCGAAGCTTAAGGATGAGCTCAAGCAAATGGCAAACTTCCTATCAAAGCTGAAAGAAGCAGAGAATTGTGAAGGGAGTGAAATCCTGGTCCTCCCTAACCCTGCCATCCCCTTGACACCGCTGGGCAGGCCTTGCAGGAGCAACGGGTCCCCACAGGTGAAGAGGAACTTCGGCACCGAGACGACCGGGCCGGGCCTTGACCCGTCGGTGGACCGCACCGCCACGACGTCCTGGGCCACCTCGCCCAGCATCGACAACATGATGCTGTCCGCGGTGAGGCCACATGTGTTGTTGTTGCAGCCGGGCAAGGGCCCGCCAAAGCAGCTGACGCAGCTATTGGACCCCGCGAAGGAGCACTGAGACGAGCCGCAATGAGCCGGGCTGTAGGAGGACGACGAGTAGCCTTGGTCGCAGTCGACCCAGAGGAGCCTGCCGCCGAGGTCGAGGGTCAGTTTGACAGGGACCAAGGGGGTTCTCTGGTGCAGGGCGGTGAGGTACTGGAGAGTTGAGGAGTCCTTGGTGACCGGAAGGACCAGCGCCTTGGGCCTGAATGAGGCCTGTGAAGTGACGGGAAAGGTGATTGACAGTATTATCGAACAGAGAATAAGAAAGCGGAAAGAAACGGAAGCCATGGATGACAGTAGGAAAGAGAAACTGGAAGAAGTAGATGATGACTGGCCGATTTAAGATGGAAGAAGAAGAAGAAGAATGTCGTTTAAAGAAACAGAAGCCGAGCACTGAGGTTGCTGCCGGGATGGAGACCACATTTGGACGGGTAAGATGCATATATAGCCCTAGGTCTACATCTCTCTTGGGAGAACAACAAATCTCCCACTTTCCTATCTTAGGTCAAACCGAATATATGACTTCTTCATGCAAGGGAATTAGGATATTTCTCTCTCTTATTCCCCATATAGCTGAAATTTTCGAAGTATATTGCCTTCTTACTTTCCAAATTCTATTAAGAAATCAAATTTCTTGGTTCAGAACACCCCACGTGCATTGCACATGGAAAATTCGGCTAGCTCTATGGGATTTTAGGGCTTGACCTAAATTTATCAATCTTGGGATTTATTATTTTTCGGTCATACTCAATCTTGAGATTAAATGGGCTTATTCTTGAGAATCTAAATAAGATGAGGGCCGTCTCTCCACAAACCCAGGCTTTCTTTGGGCTAATTTCACGATAATTCCGTCTTCAATGCAATTTATTTATACCAAATACAACGCGGGCCATTCCAATGATATTTTTTTTTAACCGGTGGGGATCGATCTCAAATTTTCTGATGCTACAAATGACTAAACGCAAATAGCATGTTAAGTAGTAATATCATATTCGTGAACTCATACAAGATGTAGCGTTGTCATTGAAAAAGATACTTAATGTGAAGAATCCAACAAGTATGTTAACCAAGGGTGGCATCATTGAGAAAAGAGGGCTTTGCATTACCTCAATTGGCATCCACGATTTGTGACAAGGAGCTGCCGCCGTATTAGGACATTACGAGTGAAGGCTGTGAGAGACCATTGCCATTCAGGAGATCAGCCTCCAAGTTTAAGAGCGATGGAGTTGTAAATCCTGATAGGGGAAGAAAGTATTGGATTTAGCTCCTCCTCCTCTCATCTATTCGATCAAACTACATGTTCCAGCTTCAACTTCACTTCAAGCGCGTGACCGGAATCTTGTCGTTTGTCGTGCTTTCTATCTAAAGTGCGCGATGAATTTGAAGAGATCAATAAACTTAAGCAACGCTACAATCCCGATTGTCGCTCATTTTGAAAATAGGCTGCAATCTGATGGTTATCGTAGTCAATCATGAAATTGATTCAGACGTAGTTATTCTATTGTGCTTCCATTGGACAACTTGAATGCTTAGGAAAAACGGTTTGTTCTTCCACAGATGAATCAGTTCATAGATTGCGAGCTGCGCTTTCGTTGAATCATTTCGATTAATGCCATCATGTCACATTCTTTCTAATAATCATCCTTAGTCGCCATATTCAAAATGGTCAAAGAACTGGTGCAGGAACTTGGGTATGCTGCGGGAGACACGGCTGCATTGTGAAGGACCGGCACTACTGGAAATCACAGCCATAGGCGGAGGCTCATCGGGTGTCCGGGGCTGAGGCAGGAGCCGGAACAGCAATGTCGGTAAGGGTTAGAGCGGTAGGGCTCGGCCACGTGGGGATGATCTTGGAAAAAGTAGAGTTATGTTAATTTTTTTTTTTTATATGAACGCCTCTCATAAATCACTTCTAAAGAAATCACAAATGCACTAATAAAGACAACCTTCATCAATCAATTCATAATTATTGTATGTCTACATGTTAAACATATTCTACAATCTCTTCTTATCCTTACCAAAAAAAAAAAACATATTCCACAATTATAAAAAATGTAAACCGTATTTCACTGAGTGAACGCCAAATCCAGTAAATAAGCGAACACGATTATTCACCTTTACGATTCCTAAAAGCATAGTGTTTTGACTTCTCATTACTTTCATGAAACATCAACATGAACCACGGAGGGACGAAAAAGCGGAGCTTTGATTCTTTTATTGATTTCATGGACTTTTGATGTGTCATGTTGTCGACTTCATGCATCCTAATAGCCATCAAAGCTTGCATTTGAAAACTCTACTAGCTACAGGTCTTCTTTAAGTGCCTTAAAACCATCTTGGCGGCAACCTAATGATTGTGTCCTAGATTTAACTCATATCTACCCAGAAGCCCTAATGCAAAAGCAATAACTTGTCTAATCAAACTTGAGCATACATGACGTGACGACCCAAAAACCCTCACCTATTTATGAGTGAATTAGTAATTAATGAGCTCGGATTATTAGATAAACTATAAGAGTTTTTTGTCCAGACTCTAGAATATTTTTGGGGATTTACTAGAGACTTGATATTATTATTAGGAACACCATATATTTAATTCGGGTCTCATTGGGTCAAATATATGTGATAATGGGACTGAATTGGGACAACAGAACCCGTAGACACATGGACAACCATGTATCATGTCGCGGACACGTGGTCCACCCATGCATAACACGTGCCATGTTATGGCGCGACCGCAAGCTGCTGACTCGTCACAGGCTGACTCTACTGCAAGCTCACTCACCTAAGTTGAATGATCTTCAGCTGCTTCCCCCTATAAATACTTTTGAATCAGTTTATTCATTAGAACGATCAACAGGACGTTGTCACTCTGCTTGTTTGACTACCAACCGTACCTGGACCGTGCATCTGTATCCGCGACCACCGCCGATTGTTGTTGTCACCATCTGCCAGCGACCATGCCACGGTTCGTTGCAGCCCACGATCGTCCTAGCACTGTTCGGTTCCCTAGCACTGTCTGTTGTCTGTTCATCCGTTCGTCCATCTGATAGTTCGTTGTATTCTTGATTTATCGAGGCAAGTTGATTTCTAATCATTATCACTAGTTTGTCTATGTTTCATTCTTATGAGTGATAAGCACTGATCGAACTTGATTAAAATTATATTTGCTGTAATGATCGTGGTGATGATTTCGCCTTATTGTACATGTTGGCACGTTTGGATCTGATGTTGGTGATTTTTTCCTATAATTTTACAATCCCATGAATGGATTAGTTGTTTGTCTTAGAGATCTTCTTATTAGATGTAATCCACTCACTCCGTTGTTGGAACCACTTTTCAGTTCACCAAGACATCTATGGATCCGACACCTCTATAGCATCGTCAGTATGGTTATCCTATAAGGATTAGCCATACGTCTGAAGATTTCACTGATCCTCATCTAGAAATACCTCACTATCCAATCTACAAGTTGGTTTGTTCTAGAGTCTTCACAGACAAAGGACTTCCTAAAGGAATTGTAGAATTGAAATACAAGTCGATATACTATGGCAGTTTAAGAAGGTGGATAGGCCCTATAGCCCTTTATATGCTTGACCCATTCGCGCCTCGCCTCTTTGTAATGGTAGATTCGCCCGAAAAATCGGACGAGGGTACAAATGAGAGTTCAAACTTTGACTCTAAGGAATCAGTGGGTAGTTGTAGCATTATGAGTTAGATCACCCCTCTGTTGTACTATTTCCATGTGAATATTGTAAAGAAATGAGTAGTTATATAGATATGTATAAAAGATTGGATGGTGAGGTTGAATAAATGATGTAAATGAATCGAACGAGTTATGAATACGAAGTATATGCAAGTTGTTTCGTATTGAACAAAACATGTTTGTATCTGGTTAGTGAAACCTCGAAAGGCCATACCATTGTGTATAGACATGCCTGCCGATTGAATGTTTTGTATTCCATGTACTTGTGCTCATATGACCGTCCTGTCTAATTTTCTATTTATAAGCTTCCGCGTGCGCCATCATACCCTGATTAAGGAAAGACTAAAGAAGAGAGCGAGTTTTGAAAAACCTGCCCATCAGGGTGATGACAGTATAGGACGTTACACATGATACTTTCAAGTGCATGGGTATAAGGTCTTTTTTTGATTGTGCTACAATAGCTAATGGTGTCGCGAATACTGATGAATGTGTCTTGTAAAGATTTTTCGTTCAACGGATGGATTGTGGAATATGGGTGTTAGTTTCAACGCACGGATAGCGGTAAATTGCAGTTGGTGATTAATGCTGACTGCGATATTATGGATGTTGGTGATGTCAGAATTGGAATGGGTGATGAAATGATGAGAATATAGACTAGAGTAAGGCATGTTTTGAATCGATGAATAACCTGATTACTTTTAGTGTCCCGGATTCAACTACGAGTGAGTGCATTGCAGATGGTGGGATTTTGAAAGTCGTTCAAGATGTCATGATGATAACGAGAGGAGTCTAGCACAGTGACATGCATGAGCTTCCAGGGAGACAACGATAGATTGCCATTCGAAAGTCTGAATTATTGTAGATGCGTTTATGGCACGTTGGTGAAGGAAGCATGCAAGTTTTTTTTAAGGAAAATCTAACTATTATGTATAATGCCACATGGTGATTCCATCGTAAGTATATTTACTTTTACAAAAAGAGTCAAATTGGGACGAGGAAAAAAAAAAGCATCCATGGATAATATTCTATTCACCCTTTTCCGTGGTATATGTTAAAAGCGTATTACAATATTGTAATTTATGTCAACGCGAGAGTGTTGGAGTTGGCGAATACTTCGGGGACCCTTGTTTCTCACACAGGGTATGCCCACGTGAGCTTAGGGAAACCAAAGTGTTATCCGACGACATGTGACCCATGCGCGTGGGATGCGGGGGTTCGGGGGCAGCGCCCCCGACACGGGTGTCCCGCTGCCCGGTCAGCGGGCGGGGCTTCCGCTGCCCGGTCAGCGGACGGCTGCCCCGCTCGCCGGTGAGCGGGCGGGGGTTCGGGGGCAGCGCCCCCGAAACCTCAACGGGTTTGGACTTTTATTTAAGTTAACCCGTATGTTATGGGCTTAATAGAGGTTTCGCTAGGTTTAGGTTTTTGGGCCCATTTAGGGCATATATATTTTGCTCGTTTTATGCTGATCATTGTAACGAGTTGAGAGGCTGTAAACAGAATATCATAGTGAAAATCTCTTGCAGGACGTAGCCCTATTCTGGGGTGAACCTGGGTAATCTCGTGCGTCATTCAATTTTCTTGATTTCTGTGTGATCGTTCTGATTCGGTGTGCGATAAATCCCATCAATTGGTATCAGAGCCTTGTGTTCGAGGAATTAGGGTTTATCTGAGATGTCAGGAGGGTCACGGATTGAGATCGAAAAATTCGATGGGACGCGGTTCGATCTGTGGAAGATGAAGATGGAGGATCTACTTTGTGATCGAGATCTTTGGTCGGCAATCGTAACGGAAAGGCCTGATGCTGCGATGCCTGGTATCGCGATAAAGGAACCGGGGAAGAATGACGATTCATCCTCCAAAAAGGCGGATCCAAAGGAGATTGAAGACTGGGATCGGATTGATCGGAAAGCAAAGGGTTTGATCCGGCTTTGTCTCGCAGACTCAATTCTGACAAACGTGATGAGCGAACCTACAGCCAGGGATTTATGGCAGAAACTGGAGTCGCTATATCAAAGTAAGTCGTTGGTTAATAAGCTGTTTTTGAGGAAAAAGCTGTATAATCTTCGAATGCATGAGGGCGACTCGTTTTCTACACATCTGTATAACTTTAACACGTTGATTAGTCAACTCGTATCAATTGGTGTTAAGTTCCAAAATTCGTGGGATAACTTGATTGTGGTGATCGGTGGTGGGGATAAAGAATTATCTTATGAGAGCGTGTGTTCGGCCTTGTTATCAGAGGAGACACGAAGAAAGGGGTCAGGAAATTCTGGTAGAGAGGCACTGACTGCTAGGGGTAGGCCAGCAGAGAAGACTCTAAATCGGAGAGGGTCCAGATCCAAATCTCGTGGGCGATCAAAGAGTAGAGAGAGGAGGGTACAATGCTGGAGATGTGAAGAGTGGGGCCATGTAAAGAGGGACTGTAAAAACAAGCCAGTTTTTAAGAAAGAAGCTGAATCATCCTCAGGGAAGAAGGAGGTCGATGCAGGAGATATGTATTTGGCTGCTGCATGTATGGCACAGTCAGATCAGGATATTTGGTTGATCGACACCGGTGCTTCATACCACATGACACCTCATAGACACTGGTTCTGTGAATATGAGCAATATAATGGTGGAGATGTCATGCTCGGAGATGATACTGCAGTTCAAATTGTCGGGCGTGGCAGGGTGAAGCTGAGGATGAGTAATGGCACGATGAAGACTCTTCCAGACGTGATGCACATACCCTTGATGAGCAGAAACCTATTATCAGTCGGTACGATGGCTGATTCAGGAGTTACTTTCAGCTGTGATAAAAATTCGTGCAAGATGACTCGGGGTTCTATTGTGATTGCACGAGGAGTCCGTTATGGGACATTGTATAAGCTGCTCGGGGAAACGGTGACTGTTGGTAGTGGTTTCGTCTCTGAAAAGATCAAGGAAGATGGATATGATACGTCCATGTTGTGGCATCAGAGGCTAGGGCATATCGGTGAAAAGGGACTGTCTACCTTAGCTTCGAGTCAAATGGTAGAAGGAGTACCAGATTGCTCTATAGGCTTCGGGTTCTGTGAACACTGTCTCCATGGAAAACAGAACCGAGTTAGTTTCCAACACACCGGTACGAGAGCAACAGAGGTTCTCGAGCTGATTCATAGCGATGTCTTCGGGCCTACTCCGACTCCATCTATTGGAGGATCCAGGTACTATGTATCGTTCATAGATGATTTTTCGAGATATAGTTGGATTTATTTTATCAAAAGTAAATCAGATGTATTCGAAAAATTTCGAGAATTTAAGGTTTTGGTTGAAAACCAATTGGGCAGGAAAATCAAAATACTTCGAACAGATAACGGAGGTGAATTCTGTTCGGACAAGTTCGAGCAATTCTGTGTGGATAATGGTATTGCAAGGCAGAAGACGACCCCATATACGCCTCAACAGAACGGTGTGGCTGAGAGATTAAATCGGTCACTCATAGAAAGGGCAAGATGCATGCTGAGTTGGGCAGGTTTGGGGCATGAATTTTGGGCAGAAGCTGTAGCCACGGCCAGTTATTTAAAGAACCGGTCACCGACCTCATCAGTAAAGGACCGTACACCATATGAGGCAGTGTTTGGGAAGAAGCCGAATTTGTCACATGTTCGGGTGTTCGGGTGTGACGCTTATGTTCATGTACCCAAGGAGAAAAGGGGTAAGCTTGACAATAAGTCTGAGAAGAACATATTCGTCGGGTATAAGGAAGGGGTCAAGGGCTATAAGCTGTGGAATCCAGAATCAAAGACCATTGTATACAGCAGGGATGTCGTCTTTCGCGAATCACAATCCCAGATTGAGACACAGAAAGTTGATGAGCCCAAAAAGGTGGTAGTGCTTGAAGAAAGTCCTAAAGCTGAAACGGTGGAGATGATTTCACAAGGTACGCTAGTAGAGTCTGATTCAGAATCGGAGCAAGGGGACTTGGTTAATGAAGTCGAGGATGCAGATTCGGATGAAGACTCGGATACAGATAGCATGCCGGCTCTTAGGAGATCGACGCGGGAAAGAAAGGTACCACTTCGATACTCACTTAGTGCATTGAGTACGTTTCATGCTTTGAGCATTACCGGAGATGATCCTAATTCTGTAAAAGAGGCGAGATCCATGAATGATGCGAATCAGTGGGAGCTCGCAATGATAGATGAGATGCAGTCGCTTGATCATAATGAGACATGGAGTTTGTGTAAGTTGCCTAAGGATAGAAAGGCAATTGGGTGTAAATGGGTATTCAAGCGAAAGCTGAAATCGGATGGGACTGTAGAGAAGTACAAAGCTAGGCTTGTAGCCAAGGGGTATTCTCAGATCGAGGGAGTTGACTATGACGAGATCTTCTCTCCCGTGGCGAAATTGACCTCGATACGGTTTGTTCTGTCCGTAGCAGCTGCATACGATCTTGAGGTGGAACAGATGGATGTAAAGACGGCTTTCCTTCATGGGGACTTGGAGGAGGAAATATATATGAGGCAACCAGAAGGCTTTCAAGTAAAGGGAAAGGAGAATCTGGTGTGCAAATTAAAAAAGTCCTTATATGGGCTGAAGCAGTCACCGAGGATGTGGTACCAGAAGTTTGACATGTACATGCTCCAGCTTGATTTTGTGCGTTCAAATTCTGACCATTGTGTTTATGTGAAGAGGACGGGCGATCAGTTTGTCATTCTCACACTATATGTGGATGATATGCTGTTGATCGGGAATAGCATGAAGATGGTGAGATCTGTGAAGAGTTTGTTGGCCAAGAAGTTTGAAATGAAAGACTTGGGGCCTGCAAATTTTATTTTGGGCATGCAGATTAGAAGGGACCGTGAGAAACGGAAGCTGTGGCTAGGGCAGGAGAAATACATCAAAGAAATATTGAAGAAATTCAATATGATAGACTGCAAGCCTGTTGGTACCCCTATACCTTTAGGGACCAAGCTATCTGCGGAACAATGTCCTAAAACGGGTGAAGAAGCTGAAGAGATGGCCCGAGTTCCATACGCGAGTGCAGTGGGTAGCTTGATGTATGCTATGGTGTGCACACGTCCGGATATAGCCCAAGCAGTGGGAGTCTTGAGCCGATACATGTCTAACCCAGGTAGAGAACACTGGAATGCGATCAAAAGAGTTTTCAGGTATCTTCGTGGAACTTCGAATTTTTCTTTATGTTTTGAAGGTACAGGGAATGGAAACATGCTTGATATCGTAGGCCATGTAGATGCTGATTGGGGTGGAGATATTGATAGTAGACGGTCCACTAGCGGGTATGTTTTCACATTGTTTGGGGCTGCATTGAGTTGGATGAGTAGAAGGCAAAGCGTGGTAGCACTCTCTTCTACGGAGGCTGAGTACATGGCTCTCACTCATGCTGGAAAAGAGGCCGTATGGTTACGGCGGTTGTGCTTGGAGCTTGGTTTTGAGCAAGGTGCTGTAGAGGTGAGATGTGATAATCAAGGAGCTATTTATTTAGCTAAGAATCCAGCATTTCACTCACGTACAAAGCACATTGATATACAATATCATTTCATCCGAGAAAAAGTGGAGAAGAAAGAGGTTCGGCTTGTAAAGGTCGACACGGTGAAAAATAGTTCAGACTTCCTTACTAAAGCCGTCACAGGTGCGAAGTTTGAATGGTGCTCTACTGCGATTGGGTTGAAGAAGAATGATATGGCAAAGGCTCTCATTTGCGAGAAGTATCCACCAAGTGGGAGAATGTTGGAGTTGGCGAATACTTCGGGGACCCTTGTTTCTCACACAGGGTATGCCCACGTGAGCTTAGGGAAACCAAAGTGTTATCCGACGACATGTGACCCATGCGCGTGGGATGCGGGGGTTCGGGGGCAGCGCCCCCGACACGGGTGTCCCGCTGCCCGGTCAGCGGGCGGGGCTTCCGCTGCCCGGTCAGCGGACGGCTGCCCCGCTCGCCGGTGAGCGGGCGGGGGTTCGGGGGCAGCGCCCCCGAAACCTCAACGGGTTTGGACTTTTATTTAAGTTAACCCGTATGTTATGGGCTTAATAGAGGTTTCGCTAGGTTTAGGTTTTTGGGCCCATTTAGGGCATATATATTTTGCTCGTTTTATGCTGATCATTGTAACGAGTTGAGAGGCTGTAAACAGAATATCATAGTGAAAATCTCTTGCAGGACGTAGCCCTATTCTGGGGTGAACCTGGGTAATCTCGTGCGTCATTCAATTTTCTTGATTTCTGTGTGATCGTTCTGATTCGGTGTGCGATAAATCCCATCAGAGAGGACCATAAAAAATAAAAGAGGAAAAATAAAGCTCACCACGATTTACATTTCGACAAAAAAAAAACGATTTACATGATTCGGAACCGAGTGTCAATACCTACATTTATGGAGAGAGCCAGCCACAAATATTCTACTATCATTGGAGAATCAAAGTATACAAAATGCTCACACCCTCTAGTGTTTTTCATACTTAAAATAAAATCTAACTCTAACTATTTAGAAATAAATAACTCAAACGAAAGTAAAACTCGGCACAAATTCGGAAGTTTAACTCTGCCCGACATCATTGCCCTCTCTCCTTCCTCGTACGAGCGGCTACCATTTTGCTGGATAGAACCCACATGATTAATGCCACCTTAATGTGTGGTCGTGTCAAGAGAGAAATCCACGTTTCTCTCATCTTTTGTGAGGCTCACGAGGAGGGAACGGATCCTCTGACCTTCCCATTCCCCTGACCTCCTGCCCTTCTTCATCACCACCATTCATTTCCCATTTTTTCTTTCTTTTTTAAAACCTTCCCCCCTATAAAAAGGAGGGGAGGGTGTGGATCTCCCTGACCTTCCGGAAGGTCAGGAGATCCGGATCCGAAAACCCACGACCTCCCTATTCCCCATCTCTGTTCCAGCTACTGTAGTCTGTAGGCTTGGATTGGATTAAAAAAAAAAAAAAAAACCCTTTATGTCTCTTTCTCTGTTAAGACACTTTTGCCCCCCCCCCCCCCCCCCCCCCCCCCCCCCCCACAAAGAAAAAAGGAAAATGAGATTAATGCCCTTTTTTGTCTTTTAGTGGGTGAGCATTTCTCCCGTTCAAACTTGGAGCATAAAATTTCGATCAAACCAAATTCTTCCAATGAGTCGGTTTCAGGAACGGCTTAAACTCGAGACACAATTCGATAGAGGGAGATAAGAGATGGAGGATCTAGTTGGCAGGAGCCATATGAAGGCAAGATCGAATGGACTTTTTAGAAATTGATAAACGTCGCGTGTATTCTTTAGATTCAATTTATGTTTCGCCTTAATCATGTCACGTTCACATATGATCTCATCGCAAACATCAAATATCTACTAAGGTCGATTTACTTCAAATTGCAATAAATCATGTCAAATCGTCAACAATACATGGAATTTCACTTCTCTGAAAGTGCCAGAGGTATAATAAATTGCTTATATTCGTTTCCCTAAGGGACGTCGAAGTTACGTAATTTTTCTTGACTGAAAGTCTTTAATTAAACAACGAATATCTTAATCAATTCAAGTTGACTGAAAATCTTCAATCAATACCCATATCCGGACAAGATTGACACGTGGATTCCTTTCCAAAAGAAAGCTATATGATAGAACAAAGATAATGGAACTTACACATATTGTTCTTACAAAGCTTGTGTTATACGTGCCTTTTGTAAAGCTAGGTCTAAACTTTAAGCATCTCTACTCTCAAAATACAACTTATGATTATTGTTTTATATTAGTTTTTAGTGGATTTTCAGGTCATTGAATGAGTCCAAGTCGGTTTATGATTATTTTACGCTTTTTTCATCGAGAATAATATTCTTGCGAGAGATCACGAGTTCACGAATTGAGAGTAAAAGCAAGATTATGATGACATCTTTTAAACGAATCTCGGCATATGCTTTCAGCATATTAGAGGCAGCACCATCCAGATCTCCCACCAACCAGCAATCATATTTTAGCCTTTTATCTCATGGATCAAAATGATTAGTCAAGTTACGAGTTGATCCCACTAAGCTTTAGTTGTGAAGTTGAAGTTTGAGCAGGTGGTTTGCCTGAAGAGGAGAGAAGAGCTGAACCCAAGCCTTGATGTGGCCAGATCAAACTGCAACAGGTTGTCCTCCAGTTGATGCCCTCCGATCACTATCGAAGTCATTGGACTCAACCCTCCGTCCACAAACGCCAAGCACAGCACACCCTCCTTCGCTTGCACCATCGAATTGGCCCCGAACATCGTCCAAACCACGCTGCTACTTTGCAGCACCAGGTCGATCTGCGGCACTCCAGGCCCAACCCTCGTGCTCGTGATGTTGCTCGAGTCAAAGCATGCCCCGAAGGGCTTCACCGGCGCGACCCTCGGGACTTGCGAGAGCTCCTTCACGAAAGCCCCGACCACGGCCTTGTAGATCGAGGTCTGCATTGCGGTGTACGGGTTCACAGTGCTGATCTTGGTGCCCCCTTTGCCTTCTTTGCCGATGCTCAGCAGGGATGCGTTTAACGGGACTTGTTTCCCGTTGACTTTTATGGAGTTGACCCCGATGAAGTACTCCGTTGAGGGCTCACCGGCGAAGTAAGACGATGCAGTGCTCATTGGGTTGATGATCAGCGGAGTGTAGATGAGAGACTTCGAGACATCAATCCCCGGAAGCATCGTGTAGGGCCCGCCGCCGAAGAATGCCGCTCCGCTGGAGCTTAAGGATGAGCTCAAGCAAATGGCGAACTTCCTATCAAAGCTGAAGGAAGCAGAGAATTGAGATGGGAGTGAAATCCTAGTCCTCCCTAACCCTGCCATCCCCTTGACCCCGCTGGGCAGGCCTCGTAGGAGAAACGTGGCCCCACAGGTGAAGAGGAACTTGGGCACCGAGACGACCGGCCCGGGGCTCGACCCATCAGTGGACCGCACCGCCACGACGTCCCAGGTCACTTCCCCGTCGGTGGAGGTGCGGGTCACGGTGTTGTCCGGAGAGAGGCCGCACGTGTTGTTGTTGCAGCCGGGCAAGGGCCCGGCGAAGCAGCTGATGCAGATCTTGGACCCCGCGAGGGAGCACTGAGCCGAGCGGCACCGAGCCGGGCTGTAGGAGGACGACGAGTAGCCTCGGTCGCAGTCGACCCAGAGGAACTTGCCGCCGAGGTCGAGGGTCAGTTTGACAGGGACCAAGGGGGTTCTCTGGTGCAAGGTGGTGAGGTACAGGAGAGTCGAGGAGTCCTTGGTAACTGGAAGGACTAGCGCCTTGGGCCTGAACGAGGCCTGTGAAGTGATGGGGAAGGTGATGGATAGAATGATGGAACAGAGCATAAGAAAGCGGAAAGAAACAGAAGCCATGGATGAGAGCTGGGGAGAGAGTTTGTAAAACTGGAAGATGCAGATGAGAGTGGATTTAAGGTGGAAGGAGAAGAAGAACAAGAACGTCTTTAAATAGCATCTTTGGTCTGAACTTTTTTCCATATTTGGCTTTTTTATATTTTTGCAGTGTGTGCCCACTGCCAATAGCGTGTTGACTAGGGAAAGTGAGATGAGAAGGTGGTGGATTCTTGACTTTGACTTTTCAAATGTTTGCAGTGGAGCTGCACTCTGTGATGTTCTTCTTCCCTCTCCAATCCATTTATAATTTTTAATGCTATCGAATCAGGGATCCCTCCTTATTGCTCTTTTGACGGGAAAAAGGATCGCCTGCCCCCTTCCTGCCAGGGTTATGATAGGCGATCTCAGCCGTCTATTTGAAAAACGGACGACTTAGGTGAAATTTTTTTAAAAAAAACTCTTTTAATTTTCCTCATACATCAAAAGATTTGGATCGTCCAATTCAAAATGGACGGCCCAGATCAATTATATCATCCCTACCATAAAGGTAGGGGAAGGGGAGATTACTATGCCCTCTTCATGTGGTGAATAAACTAAATCAATAGATAATGCAATTGAACGGTGTGCAATTTCCACATAACTACTGATTTAGAAATGGGCAGTGAATTTCCTGGAAAATGCTATGGACGATGGTTAGAAGAATTGACACCTACGCACGTGCATCACGAAAGGTTCGATCCAATCTCAGACAAAATCCCAGTGTTTCTCTACTCCGATAACATTAGCGTTCTTCATTTGACAATCAATCTCAAGTTTCATGCCGGAAAGAAGCACATTGAATGAGACTTCAGTTTCCAGATACGTGTCTTTGCAAACCAATCATGAGGGATCTCTTGCCTTTCTCGCAATCAAGATCATCTCTTTTATTTGTAATCGTAATGAACTCTTTTGTCAGACTAATAAAGTTGGGATTTCTGGTATCTTGTAGAATATTTGGTAAGTATCCACGTATTCATATTAGAATAAGACTGCGTATGGTAACATTTCTATTCCTGAGAATATTTTTGAAACATAAACACTTCCCGATTACGATTTTTGGAAACAGAAATGCGTTTGGTAACTACAGAAAGTTTATGTTCCTGAAACCAAAAAAAAAAAAACTTATTTGGTAACTACAAAAAAATTTGTTCCTATTTTTTCATTTAATTAAGGGGATTATATATATTAAAATTAAGATGTCTTTATCTTTTTAACTTACTAAATCAAATTAAATCTCATTTGTTCAATTTATTAAATCAAATTAGACCAATATATCTACAAGTAATTTATGCACAATTTATCAAATTACAATATGGACGAGATCAATTATAAAAAATAATATGAAAGAGAAAAGCGAATTGCAATTGGACAATGAGAACATCAAATATGTTTTCTGTAGATAGAAAAAATTACAATTATAAGTCACACATAAATGTTCTTGAATAGTTAAAAATATGATTACCTTGAAGCGGAGACCCATAGAAAAATATTAATTGCATTTTGAGTGAAACCGGAGACTAAAATGAAAAATATTTGTGCATTGAGGTACTTTAGTCCAATTGTGCAATTTTTTCAAAAATGAGGACTGAAAAGAGATGCAGAGTATCAAAGTCTGATGTTATGACTCTAAAGTAAAAAATTTTGCTTAAAATAATTTAACACGAAAAATTTTAGTCAATTTAAAATTATGTTCAATGAAAAGGCATGTGATCCCAAACTGAATTTTAAAAACTTTAAGAGGCCAAAATGAAAAGTGAATTAAAATAAAAATATAGACTATTTTTGTACATTTTTCTGACCACGAATACTATTTTTTCTGATTTTTGCTATTTGTATAATTAAAATAAATCAGAAAAATGTCAAACTTTAAGAAAATAATTCTATTCAAAATTGGTTCCTTAGGCTTGGCCAAAGCTTTCAATATTGATTTTTTAATTTTATGATTTATTTTGATATTTTTAATTATTTTTAAAATAAAATGATCAAAAAATTGGGTATCAACATCGTGCAATAACAAAAGAGAAGAGAGTGTTCAAAAATAAATTTTTTCCCAATTGTTTCTAGAAAATGTTCCTAATTATTGTAAAATATCGCGCTGCAAGTATATAACAGAGAGAACAGAGAGCAAGTAGAGAAAGCCAGAGGAGAAATCTATTTATTTCAACTTATCTAATTTGACCAAAAACTAAACTCCTATTTATATGAGAATAAGGATGCACTTATCATTAATACTAATATATTGAATTAATACATACATTTGATAGGGAGATGAACATACATTGGATAGGGAGATGAACTTAGAAATGTACCATAAAATGTACATTAGATAAGATGAATATAATGAATATTCATTCATGTATTTCAAACATTCATGTATTTCATAACACTAATGTGTTTCTAAAAAGTGTTCTAGAAATACATAAGCAAGTTTTTTTTTTATTTCTTGTTTCTGTTCTAAAAGTGTTTCTGTTTCTCAAAAGTGTTCTCGAAATACTTTGGGAACACGTTTTTACCATATGCGTTTCTATTTCGAAAGTGTTTCGGGAACACTTTCGGAACAAAAACACTTTCCAATGAGTGTTACCATACAGGCTCTAATAAAATATCATACCACGCATTCATCTTGTTAAAATTATGTCTCGAGTTTTAGCCCGAAGCGAAAATTTGAATATTTCGAATTAAATATTTCCTATTCGGTGTTAGAGCCCCAAGTGAATATTCGGATATTCTCGACGGAAATCATATTTCTTATTTGATATAATTCAAATCTCGTCAAGAAATCGAAATCGGCAAGAAATAAAAAATAAAGGGGAAAAGTCAACATGGATGTTTAGGTTGATTGAATATTACGTGAAGTTCTCTTTCAGATTTCACGAGGCATGTATATGTATATCTATTCGCAGGTCTTCGTGCAGAGGAAGCCAACAAAAAAAAAAACGCATGAGTTAGACCAATATAAGAAAGGGCGTGGGCTTGCTTTATTCCTACGTGAAGACACCGAATGCAGGTCTTAAAGCACCGTTTTTTTCTACGAGTGCTTGTGTGCCTAGAATCGCAGAGAACTTCTTGAAGCGCCGTTCATCGAGTGCTTGATATTGAGTCTTCATTTTATTCGCAGAATTACATCAAGAATTCGAGTGTCGAAACTGATTAAATCTTGAGATTAAATTTGTATAATTCTTGTGCGAGATTGAGAGATTATTTCACTATGAATTGGGGGCTAAACACTGTGTGCGTTCTTGGATGTAATTGGGGCTGGGAAACACCTTGAGTATGTTTGTGTAACTCGAGTGATCAGTAATCTCTGTGTATCGCTCGTTCTTTAGTGGAATTCATTGCTGCTCTCCCTATGGACGTAAGTCTTTACTACCGAACCACGTACATCTGGTGTTCGATTTACTTTGCTTGATCTGTCTATTTTTCGATCGATCGCTTGTTCCGCGCAACACATCTAACGGCTTACGCTTTTAGAATAATTGACAGTAGTCCCACAAAATCTCACACGGCATAAGGGCATGAGATCCACGGTTGGCAATGATCCACCTCCTCCTCCTCTTGGCCCATACCAGATTGAATGTGTCGAAACTCCGAACCTTTGGGGAGCTGCCTAGGCATCACCATCGTGCGAAATCTTCAGCAACGACCAATCCCTACCCCATCTTCGTCGATAGCTGCAATCTTTATATTCTGTGTTAAACTCCTTCATTCATCCTTATCTTCTCTACTCCGATTTGTGAAAGACAAACCTTCTTCTTTTTTTCATCATCAACGTGCTGCAATTTTTTTCCCTGAAGTTTCCTCTTTCACTAAAAGCAGCATTCCAAGGTTGAGGCCGAGTAACATCATGGTCATGGTCCAATTAAGTCCTGATCTGGCCATGGAGCTCCTCCGTGAGCGATGACGGGTGCTCTAGATTTGGTCATGGAGCTCCTCCGTGGCCGAGGTCCACTCGAGCTCTATTGAGTTGAGCTCTCCAGATTGAGTCAAACTTGTCACCACGACGAGCTTCATCAGTAGCAATGAGATGGAGCTCACTGAGAGGCCACGGGCCGTGGAGGCTGTGGATGACCGTCAAGGGTGGGTAGAGGGAACCAAAAAAAAAAAGCAATGAGTGTTGGAACATATCCTACTCTCAAGTATATTTCACCCCCAAGATGAGTTTATGTTATCTGGACTATATGCAAACAATATCCGTACATACTCAAATTTGGAGTTGCCTCAAACATCGAGTAAGATCAAAGTTACCATATTCGGTATTATATCTGTCTCCATCAAAATACAGCCCAAGTTCCTAGCCTGGACTTTGGTCTTATTTACCATCGAATTTCCGGGTAATAGAGCACATTCAAAGAAGATAACTGGCGACATGCAAGACCGCGTTGTTATTCATGCTACAAAATTGGGCTTCTGTTAAGATTTTTAGTGCAAAAGAGAAAACTCACCAAATTTCATCAATTCAGAATTTCAGCATTCCGAAATTGCTGAAAGGTTGGTAGGGACCAACCTTGAGCTTTCATCTTTCTCAAGGCTAGCAATTCGCCTAAAGCCCTTTGGGAAAACTCGCCAAACACCCCAAAGTTTTCCTAAGGTGCTTTGGTCTGACAGTCTGATTTTTCAGTCATTCCGAGACCTTTGACTGTAAGATATCCATCGAAGTATTTCAGGTATATCTCGCTCTGATCTGATCAGTCATGAGTTAACTAACCGAAAAGGAAAGGCTAATGCGCGACGAGGTACGTGGACCTGGGGAACTCGACACGAAAATGGCATTTTGACCATAAGGATCGTCGCGGGATATTTAGAACCGAGGCTAATCAGAAAACGATTAAGGAATCCATTGCTAGTGTTATACGATTGGGACGCAGGTGATGCCGCTTAACCAATGTATGATTTGCGAATTTTTTCCTAAATCGATTTATGACGATCGCGGCCGTCAGGGCTGTTGACACCTGATTTTCGACCAAGTCTTTTTTAGTTTTATTTTTGAAAAATCACAAAAAATTCATAAAAAGTTAAAAAAATTAAAAAATCAACTTTGGCGGCCTTGGCCAAGCCCAAGGAACCATTCTTGACCAAAAAATAATTTTCCATATTTTTTATATTTTTTAGTATTTTTTAGAAAATAGAAAAAACACTTAAAAAATCAAGAAAAATAGCATTTGAGGTCACAAAAATATGGAAAAATAGCCAATATTTTTATTTTTAATCCCTTTTATTTTTTACCTCACCAAAAATCCAAAATCAGATCCAAGGTGTTCCTTTGTAACCCGTACTATTGAATTTGAGAAAAAAAATACCAATTGAGTCTTTTAATTTGCAATTTTAGCATTTTTTAGGATCTTGACATTCAATCTAATTGTCCCCTATTTCAATTTGGCCTAATTGTTCGGGAAAATTGTTCAATTACAAACTTAATGGCATTTTGGTCCTTGAATTTGAGCATAATTGAAATTACTTTCAATTCAAGGGCTATCATTACAAATTGAACATGCTACCCAATGATTTTTACCATTTTGAATCGATTGGCACAGGTAATTTGACCCGATTTGATCATTTGGACCTTCAATTGCATAATTCCCCAATTTGCAATTAAAAGGAAATTTGGGGTTTTTGTTGATATTGATATGAACTTTTGGGCAAAATCATATTTTTTTGATAGAATTCATGCCATAGATTCGATTATGAGGTTCAATTATAAAAATTTCCTACTAATTTGGGTTTAATTTTGAAAAATCCAATTCGGAACCGGTTCAGACCGGTCAGACCGCCGGTCGGACCGGTCGAACCGGTCCAGAACAGTGTCGTCTTCCCCATTGAGCCTCCACGTTGATGAACAGTACAAAGACGAGTTTCAACGACAAAATTGACTGACCAATCGACCATAATCGGAGAGGCATTGTTAGGCGTTTAATCCTTTAAACCACTCCCTATCGATAGGGACCGGAATGGTGATCAACGACCGCCGGAACAGATAGTAATCGGCCGGTCAAGACGCGAGGCCTGCGAAAGTCAACAAGTGCCAAATGCAAGTCGAATTCGTGCCAAATGCAACCACCGGGGGTCCCGAACGGAATAACCACTTAATACCCGTCGATTGCCGGTCGCCGGTGACCATTTCGCACGTGTTTTCACGTGCGAAGGTCACCTGCTCCAACTTCCCGATTCGGCGCCAAAACTGAAAATGATATAAAAGCCAACGGACCTTCGCGAAAGGGGGGGTTGTTCGATTCAGTTGGTGGAGGACAAACAGAACCAAGAAAAAGAGAGAGAACGAGAGAGAGAGAGAGAGAGAGAGAGAGAGAGAGAGAGAGAGAGAGAGAGAGAGAGAGAGAGCTCCCCTCCATCGCCATTGTCGAGGGTAGAGCTCGGATTCGCAGAGCGCTGGTCAGGCCTTCTCAGGCCAAACCGAAGCTCTTCAAAGTCGATCAGAAGACGCTCAAGCCCCCAGGAAGCGATCGCCATCGACCGCGTAGCCCAGAACTGCCAGAACAGGTAATCCCGAACTTCGAGCTTAAGCTATGGTCTTCAATGGCGAACCGTGATTTCGGTTCCAATCTTTGCATTTCATGTGTGCGTTTCATTCTCTGAACATCACTGACCATCTTCCCATATCTTTTTTGCATCGATTTCGTCTTAACACACCGAATCGAGTCTCCCAATCCAACCTCCATTAACCGAACACTGTTCATTCGCACCCAGCCAAATCTGGGCCGAGCGAGCTCAATCGGAGTTCGAGGTAAGTCTCCTGAACATCAATTGGTGTTATCCCGTAATGGAATCGCAATGATTTGCTTAAATCGCATGATTGAACTCCCATGGTCGTACTCGGCAATCCGCATGATGCTCTTGATTCTATGGATTGAACGATTCGATTCTTAGATATGCTAAGCAAGAACCCATTGCGAGTCGATTGGCGTTGATTTCGCGCGATTTCATTGAGGATCCACCGTCGGATCGTCGCCGGAGAAGCACAGCCGTTCGTCCAGTCGCAGGCGCGAGGTAGAAGACGATGCGTACGTGGCAAGGTCAACAAGTCAGCGTCTTAGGTGGCGAGATGCCATTGGTCCACGCCGGCGTCGAGTCAGCTCGACCGTTAGTCTGTTAGGACGAGTCAGCGTTAGATCGGACGGTCTAGGTTAATCGAGTTTATTAAACGAGGACCGTCCGATTAGAAATTATGATATTCGAAAATAGTTTTTAATCAGAAAGGCAAAACTGGTTGAAACGACACCGTTTAGGTTAATAGTAAAGCGGCGTCGTTTAGGATAAGTAGGTATGGACGGTTCAGATCAACCCCTATGTTCTAATCGTGGCCGTGGATTTAGTAAGTCAATCGGACGGTCCCGAGAGAGTCGTCGTTCAATCTAGACCGTAAGTTCTAGTAATCAGATCTAAGGGACGCGGACAAGCCACGTTCAATATAGGCCGTTTGATCAAATTAGAATAATCCAAAAATAAAAACGCGATGCGGCGTCGTTTTAGAGCCGGGGTCCGCGCGGGTCCGGGTCTGGGCCGGGTTCCGACCCGAGTGGGTCGGGTCGACCCGGTCCGAATCACATTTTTTAAATAAAAAAATAATAATCAGAAATGATTTTAAAAATAAAAAAATCAGAAAAAACCTAGAAAATCCAAAAAAATGCTAGAAAATTCCAGGAAATTCCAAAAAATGTGGAAGAATTGTGAAAAATCCTAGATATTCCAGAAACCCCCAAAAATCGAGGGTTGACCATAGACAACTGGTTAAACTTATTTTTGGGGTTTCTTATCCAATCTTCCGAGACTTGACGACATTACCCTTTAGGGGTAAGTCGCCTTTGCTGTGTATGCAAGATAAGGCCGATAATGCCAAGGTAAGAATTAGGGTCGGGTAGGCGACCAATTCTTAGGTTTGGGTTTTCGAGTCCCGCCTCTTTTCTCAAAATGACAATTTTGCCCTTCAATGGGAAAATCGTCTTTCTTGTCTTAATCGAGCTCTGAAAATTGCTTAAAGTTAGGGTTTGGGTCAGGTGGACGACCAATCCTAATATTTGAGATTTTCAGTTCTCATATTTGTCCAAAATGACGATTTCACCCCTCCGAGGGTAAAATCACTTTTAAATTCCAGAAAAATCCTGGAAATTCCCAAAAAATGGGAAATGGGTTGGATTGATAGCCAATCATATTTCTCTCATCTTTTGATTTCCCGATTCATCTAAAATGACAGATTTACCCTTTCAAGGGTAAATTGTCCCTGAATTGTTCAAAAATTACAATTCTACCCCTCATGGGCAAATCATGCCAAAATCATTCCTAAGCCTTGTTTGATACTTCTCTAGGCTGATAGGGCATCATTAGGGATACCATGCTGATTTCATGTGTTTTATCCGCATGCATTGGATCCTTGATTTGCGCATTTATTTCTATTGATTGTGATTGATAGGATAGCAATTCCTATCTGCATGAACTCCTAGATTTAGGATCAGCACCCCAATCATCTGTATGAAATCCTAGGATCAGATAAACCATTCAGCTTAGGTACCGAAAGGGCGTCAACTCTAACAGTTGGCGTAACTAAGTCCCCGAACCCACTTCTCTGGTTTCCGCAGAATCGAATAGATCACTCCCAACTATTCGATAGGGTTTCCGATCGTACCTTCCGCGAAACGATTGGTGGCGACTCCTTGGCATGTACACTCATCACGTGTCACTAGACCGCACAGAAGGTCGATCACGTATATCCAGCAGTTGCGATTTGGGTAATGGACCTTGGGAGAGGCCCGCGTCCGATCAGTCAGCGATCGGGTGGCCCATTAACCCTCGCTAGCCCCGACACAGTGGCTCTCGGGGAGGGTCGCGACAAGGGCTAGTAATAGACTCTTGCGATTACATGACAACCAAGATAGCCATGGTTTGAATTTTCATGAGTGTGATGAGAATCAGAGAGTCGATACGCGTAACGTTCGCAAAAGCCGACCGTTAGTTCGAAATAAATTGAAATTACGAACGACTAGAAATCGAACACGAAATGGGATCTCGGAAATGGAAAATGGAAATGAAGAATTGTAACAATGAGTTCGGAATGGACGACGCCCATTCGAAAAGGAAAATTAGCGAAAAAATGGATTTTTGGACGAAGGGCGTGAAAAGACGATTTTGCCCTTGGGATGTCGACTTGGTTTTATCAATCGGACAAGGACTTTCTGGTCATTTAATCCTCCCCATTGCATCAGTTGAAAATTTGAGGGCAATATTGGAATAAAATTTCAGATTTTATGTAGAAAATGCCAAATGTCATCAAATTATGGAGCCTTATTAATTGATCAAGACACTTAAGCTAGCTCTAGAAGATTTTGGATAAGAACAAGTCACTTTCTCCTTCCCCCATCTACCATTTCCACGCACGGCAGCTCACCATCACCATCTTCTTTAATTTTTTCTTTCTTTCTCTCCTTCCCTTACACGCACAGAACCAGAGCTGCACGACCAGTTCTAATCGTCGCCTAGCTCTTTAACCGCTGACAACCAGCTTACGAGCCACCCATCATCGCGAAGATCTTCCTGTTATCGAGCTTTTCCAACTGGTAGCACGCCAATTGGCCATCTATGGAGCTCCGGCTGGCCAATCTCCCGTGAGTCGACGGAAACTGACTCAACCGGAGGTAGGCTTCTATTTGTATTTCATTGAACCCCTAAATGGACGAGTTGTGAGCTCAATTTTTGTGGCGGCCTAGTAGACACATATAGTGAGTTGATGTTTTGGGCGAAATTGAGCAACACCTTGACCTAGAACCATTGTGATGTTTGAAGGACAGAATCTGTCCATTCGCGGACTCGGAGGAATTGGGGCCATTCGAAGGTCATCCGGCGTCGTCTTGAGCCAAAATTTTCGGTGAGGCCTCTTGACACATAGAACTTTGTGTTGGCAAGATTATTTGTGGATAAATTGAGGAATTAGGTTGAGTTGTGGACTGACTGAATGGATTTGGAACAAAACCGAACATGCTCTGTTTCGGTTCTGTTCTTGCTGAGTTGGTGAAGGCTGTTAGTGATGGAATTGAGACCTAATTTGATCCTCGAGGCATGTTAGGGTGTGGAGTAATATGTTAAGGAAGTTTATGTTCGATGGTTTGAGGTTTGGACGAAGAGATATTAACGAATTGATTGGTTTTCACTAGGTTCGCTCACTGTCCTGTTTTGTGATTGTTGGAGCCGAACTCTTTAAGTGCTAAGAAATGAGTTTTTGTAGATTTAAGCTTGAGGTAAGGAAGTTCTTAATCCGTGGCTAGAACGATTGGACTCGATTGGGTAAATCCGATGAGGATTACGCTAATTTTGGCGAGCTATGGTGATATTGATCGATATTTGATCACGTGTTGTGCCGATTGCTTGAATGTTCATTGAAGCAATATATGTGATATATGTTGATTGTCTCTCTTGGTTGTTGAAAAGTGAGTGTCTCGCATGCCTTTTTATTATTAGCTCAATGCGTGAACTATATTCGATCATGAAGTCTTAAATTGGGATGAATTCTGGCATGCTTAAAATTTTTACGAGATAACCTGATGTGTAGAGACGCGGGGTTGAAAATGGCCACTGTCCTGATGTGTGAGACGCGGGACGAGAATTGATGTGTTGACACAGGCCTGGGGTGATATTGAAAACCTGATGCGTTTCACGCGGGTTTATCAATGAGATGGTCTGAGGCGTAACTACGCGGACCTAGCCTGAGGCGTTCCACACGCGGGCTTGATTTAGGCGAAAGTCGAATGGGAAGAAAGGAGTGGCTTAACTATGTAAAGTGTGCTTGACTTGAATGATGAGGCCGGGTGCCATGATTGTATAAATGATGCTTGATGGCATTCTTGTGTTCTTTATGGTTGTTGCATGCATTACGTTATTGTTGTACATTGAGTTTATGTTGCATTCACATGAGTGTACTGTTAGTCTAACCTAGGGTTAGGACTTTTCTTACTGAGATGTCAATCTCACCCCATAGTGGGACCCCATTTTCCAGACCCTAAGAATTGAAGATGCTGCCGATCCGCTTGGGTGAACCCCAAGAGATGACTGGATATATCGAGGAGTTTCCTGACGGCCGTGGTGCGGTATATGTTAGAAGAACTACAGTGGTTTGGGTAGATGAGCCGGGAGCACCGAGCCAGCATAGGTTTGAGTCATGGTATCATAGGATAGGTGATGTTATGTCGGAGCAGTTGAAGCCTCAAGAAGTCTCGAGGAGAGCCGTACCCTCTTGGTGTCACCCAGCCCGAGAGGAGATAGAGATTGAGACTTCTACGGTGGGTTCGAGGAACATACCCAAAGGAGAATCGGCGGGCAAAGCAAGTGTTGAAGTGATCGAGATTTCGGATTCAGAGGATGACCTAGAGTACGACGACATGGAGGAGGACTCAATTGAGGTTCAGTAAGAGTCTTTTTCAGACTATGATCCAGCCGAGGATGCGAGCCGAGCTGAGGACACTAGCACCTCCTAGAATGCTTGGGGTTGGTTGACCTTTTTGTTATGTCTTTTGTGGAGATAATCTTTTGTTAGGGCTGGTAGTTTCCTTTTGTTTGCCCCTTTGGTTCCTCGACCTCAGCAGGTAGCAATAGCTAGGATATGGTCTCGTATGTAAGAACCCGTCTTAGAATGTATAAAAGTTTATTGTTCCCCCGCATCTCATTCTTGGTTGTTGGTATTAGTTGATGATATTCGGATGGGTTTTATTTTCCTTTATCTTGCGCGTGCGGGTCTCATTGAATTTGGCCGTATTAGAGAGTATCCTGGGACAGGCCTTACGGCAGTTTGCGGATGTACGTGCCTGTATGGAAGGCGGGACATAACATTTGGAGGCCCAAAGACCCTTAGAAAATCTCAACCAAACGCAGCCAGAGTCCATTCCTCTAATATTGTTCTCCTTTTGAAGCTAAACTAACTTGAATAACTACTAAACACAAGATATAATAAAACATATCATATCTTGAGTTTTATCCGAACGACCAAACGCAGCCTAAATAATTATGACATGATTGTACATACGGGATAGACTGAAGCATGCTTTTGGCGGGATAAAAGGAACTGGGACTGATGTAATGACTTGTGTATAGTGTGGGTTCTATGTAATCTTAACCGATGTACAGTAAGCACAATGTGCCCATTTGAGTCGACGTGTGGAGAAACTACTTGCAAATGATAGATATCATAACTATGAGAGCTATTTGAGTATGGTGATTTCGTCAAGCCCATCATGCCCCAGTATGAGATGTTGGGTTTCAATGACTCAAGCCCAACTCATTTTCAGTCACTGTTTAGGGAACAATAACCAAAATGCAAAGAAAACTCCTTTTGCATGCAACAACATGAGTGGCGCCTGCAAGTTACAAAAAGTGGAGAAATTGGTCCTAACCAACACTTTAAAAGGCTTTGTCTGAAGCTTAGGATATATAATTCGAGGGTATTTCCTGAGATGAAATGCAAAAATACAATTTCTCTCAATTTAGAGGGTGATGACGAGGAAGGTAGACTCCACGTCAACTTCGATTGGCTACCTTCGAGTAGGAAGGTATAGTAATGAAAGAGTTCTTTTCTAAGGACAAATATAATGCAAAAAGTCACTAACCGCATCTTTCTTCCATTTATCGCACCTACCTCGATAATTTTTCTTTGGTTACAGTTGACTAGCAATTTCAACTTCGAACAATTTGTTGTTTTTCTTTTCATAAAGTCCTTGAAAAACTTCTTGATTATAACTCCTTTTCTTTTCCGAAAGCTGCTTAGTTGTCATCTTAGATGTTGAAAATAAGGGTGAATCTTATTTCCGACACAACAAATGGATGGGTGCACAATCCAGTTAAACTGGAAATTTTCTTTTGGCAAAGGTACTATCTGCATAAAAAACAAGTTTGGTTATATGATGATTTATCATGGAATAATCAACATATGAGTTATTGGCCTGCCGCATAATTCGTGATACATAAGAGAAAATGGTAATCGCAGATGTGCCGGCCGATCGACGATTATTTACGGTGGGCATAAATATATTTTTTGTATCAAAAGTTGTATACGGAGATCACTTTAATGTCAAAAGTGATCACTATTGAGATGTATCCCCACAAGTCCTGCCGCCGGCCGCCCGAGAGGCTGAAGGGTAGGAGGAACTTTCCCACAGTGCGTCCGCTCCACGCATAGCTGGAAGAAGGATAAGTCCAAAGGTCAACAACGACGACCATCTTCTCTGATCGACGCGCTGTTGCTGTCCCAAACGCATTGAATGCCATTGATGAAAATATTCAGAAGCTTGGACGTTTCTAAAAGGACACTGTCCTCTCTATATCTTCTTCGTTCATCGTAAATCAACTCTCGAAAAAGTAGAACTCCTTGGTGATCATCATGGCTTCTAAGTCCTTGTTGCTCATGCTTTGCTCGATCCTATCAGTCGCATTCCCCGTCACCTCCCAAGCCTCTTTCAGGCCCAAAGCGCTCGTCCTTCCGGTCGCCAAGGACTCCTCAACTCTCCAATACCTCACCACCCTACACCAGAGAACCCCCCTTGTCCCGGTCAAACTGACCCTCGACCTCGGCGGCGAGTTCCTCTGGGTCGACTGCAACCAGAGCTTCTCGTCGTCCACCTACAGCCCGGTCCACTGCCGGTCGGCCCAGTGCTCGCGAGCCCCTGGGGCCTACAAGTTCTGCAGCACCTGCCTCTCCAGGTCCCGGCCCGGGTGCAGCAACAACACGTGCTCGCTCATCGCTAGCAACACCGTGATCCGCTTCGTCACCAACGCCGACCTGTCCCGGGATGTTGTGTCAGCCAAGTCCACCGACGGGTCGATGCCGGGACGGGCCGTCTCGGTGCCCGGGTTCGTCTTCTCCTGCACCTACAGTTTCCTCCTGGAGGGCCTGGCCAGCGGGGTCAAGGGGATGGCAGGGCTTGGGAGGACCGGGACTTCACTCCCCGCCCAATTCTCAGCCTCATTCAGCTTTGCTAGGAAGTTCGCCATTTGCTTGAGCCCATCCTCAAGCTCCAGCGGAGTGGCCTTCTTTGGTGACGGGCCCTACATGATGCTTCCTGGGATCGATGTCTCCGAGTTCCTCTTCTATACTCCCCTGGTCACTACCCCTGTGAGCAGGGTGCCAGGTCAGGTGGGCAACCCCTCATCAGAATACTACATTGAACTCAAGTCCATAGAGGTCAACAGGAAGCCGGTGCCGTTGAACTCGTCCCTCCTGGTCATCGACAAAGAAGGCTACGGCGGGACCAAAATCAGCACCGTGGACCCGTACACCTTGTTGCAGACCTCGATCTACAGGGCCGTGGTCAGGGCTTTCACGAAGGAACTCTCACAAGTCCCCAGGGTAGCGCCGATTAAGCCTTTCGGGGCGTGTTTCGACTCGAGGAACATCTCACGCACAAGGACCGGGCCTGATGTGCCGAGCATCAATTTGTTTCTCCCAAGTATGGATAGGAAGAGGGTGTCGTATTTGATGATGTCCGGTGCAAATTCGATGGTGGCAGTGAAGGAGGGTGTGCTGTGCTTGGGCATTGTGGACGGCGGGTTGAATCCAGTGACTCCAATAGTGATCGGAGGGCATCAATTGGAGAACCATTTGCTGCAATTTGATCTGGCCTCGTCGGCGCTAGGGATCAGCTCTTCTCTGCTCTTGAGGCAGACGACCTGCTCAAACTTCAACTTCAATCCTAAAGCCTAGAGGGATTTGGTCCCACCGTGAGTTATTCCTAATTAAATAAAAAGTTTTGAGTTTTGCCCTATTTTGATATTTGTAACTTATCTATTCTAGCAGATGCTGTCTCTGATGCGGAATCTCGGTTACGCTTTGGAGGTTGTCCTTGTCATTAGAGTTGGACGTGACTATACTTCATAAGCTGTTGACTCTTCAACGCCGTCGCATTAGACGATCGTCGGTTTTATATTTTCAGTTTTGCACATGTCGAATTTCCGTGACAACATGGGCATGTCCATTGACTCGTATCTTTGTTCGTAAAGGCATTTAAAGATATCAAATTACATAATTTCATATTAATAATAAAGTAACGCGATCCTGTACCGCTGTGTTAACAAGGAACATGCACAGATAAATTAATCACTTGATTATTCGTTGATATGAAATTTACTTGTTAAGCCAATAAGAAAGTATGATGAATTACTCACAAAAGAATGTAAATTATATATTTCCTAATTCCAAGCTATGACTACTCATGCTTAGGTTACGCTTAAACTCCATATGTCAGTATTGTATTCATACGGGAATGAGTAAGAGTTGACAGTACTCTACATCGTCTGCAAAACTTGATTGTCCCTTTAAACCTAAATCTTGGGGTCTCCAGTCAACTAGGTAGGGTTTCCGCTATGATGACTTATTTTATAGGCCTTAAACCTATTCCTCTTGATATTTTCTCAACTCTCTCTCTAGTTAGGCCTTTTGTTAATGAATCTGCAACACTATCTGTTGACTTCATATAGTCAATTGTGATAATTTCACTAGAGAGTAATTGCCTTATAGTATCGTATCTTCGACGTATATATCGAGGCCTACTGTTATACATGACATTTCTTGCCTCACTCGTTGAGATTATTCTTGAAATCTTTCCACGACGGTGGTAACTTTTCAATGAAAAGCAACCATTTGAATTGATTCACTTAGAACCATACCTTGAGCATGAATGTCAAGCATGATCACTTGAAGTTCCTAAACTTGACTTAAGACGATTTTGAAATCAACCATCTTGAGCTCTAGAAATTTGCCAACAATGGATTTCTTCAACTCAGCATCTTTTGTTTTTTTTTTATTTCTTGTTCAGACTTTCCCATAATTCTTTTGTCATTTTCAGCGGACTATAAACATTATAAATGGAATTGTCCAGATCATTGAGAATATAGTTGCGACACAGGAAGTCAAAATACTTCCACGCATCTACAGCAGCAATCATTTCTTTATTTGACTCTACTTCATTCAACTTAAAAGCATCATCATTAAGGAACCTTGTCAAATTCAAAGTCGTGAGATAGAACAATATTTTATGTTGTTATCTCTTGAAATCAACCCCATTGAACTTTTATGGCTTCTCTTCATGAGTAGGAATAAACGCAATAGGCATCATCAATGATGAAACTATTTATGAAACTAAATGAAAAAATACCCTTGAAAAATACCTGTGCCTAGCGTTCCATATGCATTTTTCCATCCATGATGGCCTCAAACATGTAAAATTAATATACCATAATGTAGAGCAGAACCATACGAGCTCAAGCTGCAGACCATGCTTCGATTGGAGCTCAAATGCGCCCTCACGCGCCGCTAAAAGCGTCGGCACATGAGACGCACGCACTACACGTGCTCAGCAAGTGCAGGAGTCTCAATCGGTTCAAAAAATTGGCCTGATCGGTTCACTGGTCCAACTCCTGACCAGTCAATACGGTCCGACCATGTGCCGGTCCATCTCCGATCAACTTGACCGGTCAAAGGTCATCCGGGTTGGGTCAACGGACGGGTTGGTTAACAGGTCAAACAAGTCGGGTCTAACCCAGATCACGATTTGATGACGTCATCAATGACCGACGAATGCAATGCTTCACGCATCAGGCTCGTGAAGCCCACGTGCATGTATCCTTCCGGTGGCCAAGGTGGCCGGCGACCACTCAAAACGATCATCTTGACGAGATCTATCTAAAGTCATGATCATTTTGAAATTTCACTGAGTGAAAACACATTAAAAGGGTCTGATCATTTTGCAGGTAATCGTCGCACGTCGCTGGGGCGCGTATGGGCGCGTGCGACGGTTTTTACGGTGTCCCTTGGATGCATGTAACTACACATTTTTCTCGTATCGACGAGACGAATCCGAATATGCATTCAAATATAATTTTCATCAGACGAAACTAACAGTAATACGCCAGAACAAAAAGCGTATAACAAAATAACTATACGAACCAAGCACAAAAAATTTAAATTTATCTTAAGATTGTCGTCGCCTAAGTGGCTATAAGTTAGTACATGCAAAATTAGGATTATCAACAAACCTGAAACCAAACGCAAAATGAGAAATCCGAATATAGATGAATGATTCAAGCCCAACGAAATGACGTGGTCCTCAAGACAAATTTGTCCCCTCAATTGGTATGCAAGGTTTTTGGACAATTGCCTCCCAAGATAGAATAGATCGCTTTTCCTCTAAAGCGGTGCTCTTCAGAGAAAAAATTTCGAACATAACTTGGCGGAATAATCGCACACAATAACGAATATGAAGAATTAATGACAAAAATGGCAGTTGTTATAATGCGACAGTTAAAGTTTGCATTTATAGACAGTGATACTAAGAGTCAAGAAATAGAGGTTAAGAACGAAGAGTCAATAATAACAGTTCTCTTTCAAATGAATGAAGAGTTACGAAATCAAATAGACATCTTTCAAAAGAATGAAGAGTCGCAAACACGAACAGACATCTTCCAAAAGAACATGTTTGTTCAGAGACAAAAAAATCAGACAGACATATCTATTTGGATTTGCTCCATTCTTTACTTATCAATTATCTTCTTATGAAATTTGGAAACCAAAGTCCCAACAATATTTGCCATACCTAGACCATCTTCTCCACCTTCAATTTGAATGATTCACCCATCATCAGCCAATTCAATCCAAAACCTTTTAAAAATTTGTCAACTTAGACATTTACAAACAATCGTAGATGTTGATTATTTTGCATTTCAAATTTTATTATATTTTTTTCTGAATTTTTTCTTTTCTTTAATTTTCTTTCCTTTTCTTTTTCTTTTTTCTTCTGAGAGGTAACTTTGGGATTAATTATAACATGCAAATCAATTTATTCGAGAGTGGCCACTAATTTATTAGAGGCTGATTAGCAGCCCAAGTAAATTGTGGTAGAATAATTTTAACGTGTAAATCAATTTATTCAAGAATTGGCGTAAGGATCGATCATGGCGGCACGGTGACCGGCGCAAAGGGCAAAGCCGCATAAGATAGTTCGAGTAACCTTGGAACGTAGAGAGAAGCTCGTCGGAAAACTCGTCACCGCGATAGAGGACTGAGCGATGCTGCAGGCCAATCTCTAGGCAATCTGGGTTCACCGTTGACTGTTGGCAGGGACTCGCCGCGAGCTAGAGTCGACACCAGGCACGAAGCAGCAGCAGAGTCAGCAAGGTCGCCAAGGGTTTTTTTTTCAAACCAAACGAAAAAAAAAGTAATTACCAAATCGGGTGCAAAATAAAAAATTTACCATATTAGGAGCCGCTCGATCGGCAGTCACACGGCCGAGCGAGCGAACGAACAAACGGGCATTTTTTTTTGGCCCGCTCGACGGTGTGACTGCCCACACTGTCGAGCGGGTGCTTCCATGACTGACGGACTTATGTGTGCACGAAACCTTTGTTCTACACACATATGTGTGTGTATATGTGTATGTAATGGATTTTTGAATAGGAAAAAATAAAGAAGAAGAAATAATCAATGAGGCCATCGAGGAAGGAGGGCATGTGGTCGTCCAGTAGAACAAAGGTTTCGTGCACCCATCCGAACCCAAGCTTCAACCTGCGCAGAAGCCAAGGTTTCATGCACCCATCAAGAAATAATCGATTGCTCGCTCGTTCGTTCATTCGCTCGCTTCTCGGCCTCGATCGTTCGTTCGCTCGCTCTACGGCCTCAATTGTTCGCTCGCTCGCTCGTTCATTCATCCGATCGTTCGTTCGCTCCGCGGCCTCAATCGTTCGTTCGCTCGCTCGTTGGTTTGCTCCACGGCCTTATCATTTGCTCGCTCGCTCCTTTGTCCATTCGCTTGTTCGTTCACTCGCTCGCAGAAGCCAAGGCGGAGCGAGTTGACGGAAGACATTGGCCAACCTGGATTGGGCCATTACTTTGATTATTCTCAGAGGGGTGACCACAGTATATCCCCACCCCTCTCCCTTTGACTTCAATGCCTTTGGAAATTTCAGGTCTGGTTTTGCTAGTGCCAGCACGCTTTCTCAAGGTTCTCTTCTCAGAAGGCCTTTATTAAATGTGATCTGGAATCCCCTGCATGTATGGCAGGGGATCATTATCACTTGGGTCCTTAGATCTTTCCCCCATTTATAGGGAGAGAAGATCTCAGGGTGGAGGTTAGTGTGATCCTCTGCCATTATGGCAGAGGATCCAAACACCTCTGGAAGTGGCAACTCAAAATTTACCGTTCAAAGCAATTGAGTAATTTAGTTCATCATTTTTTTTTTAAAATAGAGTGTGCCCGCTCGGCAGTCACATTTATGATTTATTCATCATTTCGATTTCTATTTGCATCTCTTTCTTTATGGCGTTGTCTCTTCATTTTGTGTCATTCTATTTTACTGGCATTGTTTGCTATCGCTATCAAAAGGTTTCAATGTAAATCATTCTTAATTAAGAAAGGTTAATAAGTGTGAAGTCGTATTGATTGCAAATTTGTGACGATGGTGTCGTATCAAGAATCAACACCCTCGATTTCCAATTACATAACAGCACCGAAAGGGAATGTGACCAAGAGATCAACTTCGGCCGGCCTTAGACATCTTGATTTTTTCATGCGCATGACTTTTATTACATCTTTGTTTTTGGTGTATTTCTATGTAAACTTGTGTCATCTTGGATGCTTTTGTGTAAAAGTGTCTCACCGATGGTAGGAAAAAGCACCAATTCTTTGATACGGTAAACAAAAAGATTTGATTTAGACTACTCAAATAAAACATAGCAATTTCACCACAAAATAAGCTTTGAGGTAGAAGGGACAATTGTTATAATAGCAATGATAAAGAAGAGACTAGCTTTTATTCTCTAAATAGCTATATTTACTTCCTTCAATTTTCTTGCCTGTTTCTTATTTTTCACAAAAACATGTGGCCGTTTATGCTTTTCTTTTTCAACTATTTTTCTAGTTTATTTAGTTTCTACATGTATGTACATATAGCATCCCGCTAGTGTGACAGTGTGACAATATCACAGTGGAATGCCGGACATAATATCATAGGAGGGTCCTGCTATGATTGCTACATATTTTTTACCATACTTAATACTTACGGTTGATATTGCACCGTTATATTACTGTTACGCTGTCAGATTTTCAAAATCTCATACAAATATCATGCGTATGTTCCAATAGAAAATCCTTCTATTTACTGTTTCTATAAATGAGAAGTACAAATTGCTTATTTCTTAAGTCATCGTTTCTAATGGACACTCGTAAAAACTCGCCGTCTCTCATAAAATTCAGCTTTTTAACTTCATTTAAATGCTTACGTTTGGGGTCTGTGAAAGATGACTCCAGGGAATAAGTTTCTTCAAAACAACTTTTTATTGCTTTTAAATCAATAACAATACAACTATATATTATGCAATGCTCTTCTACACATATAATAAATCCGAATATCAATTAAGGCAAGCAAATATATATAGAATCTCGCGTCATATCTACTTGCATCACACTCTTAACTTGGTTAAATTAGATAAATTTTCCTCCTATATAAATAATTAAATTTCGTCTTGTTGAGGGATATGCCGATGGTTTCTTGGATTGAATTTCTTTTCGGGAAATAATGCTCCTCTTTATCTCATATGTTTTCTTTTCCTCCTTTCTTATTTTATGAATTTAGATTAGGAGATTCCGTGTTCCATAATTGAACACAAAAAAGGGTCATATGACATGATGTCTTAGTCAACTTTTAGGAGGTAAGTACACTATGACTGCATTTGGTGGTTCGGATTTGCGCCCGGATAGGATAGGATAAGGTTGGATTAGAAATCCTCCGAATTGTCGTTTAGATTTTGTAAAATCCCATCATATGTTTGGTAGATGTCCGGACATGATAGGATATTCACACTGTTAGGAGGCCGAGGCTGAGTTCGAGGTTGATGCAGCAGTGGCAGCGGAGGAGCTGAGGCCGTGGAATCTGACGACGATGAGGGTGGTGTACAAGGCTCTGATCGGCGGCGGTGGCATTGCTGGCCCCTCTGCCGTAGGAATCGTCGTCGGAGTAGTCGCTGGCCCCTCTTCCATAGAAGTCATCGTCAGGATTGGGATCGTCGTCGAGTCGTCCTCCTCCGAATTAATACAGGCTGCGTTTGGTGGAGTCGTCAGAGTCGGATTAAATCAAAGCCTCCGCGAGTAATGCAGAATGTAATCTGCGCAAGAGGTGAAGAAACAAGAAAGAAGCTGAATCAATCTAACAGTGCAAAGAAGACCAAAATCAGAGAACGTTCACTCGAAAAGGCGGGTCCTTTGGAATGGTAACGTAAAGAATCCACAAACTACGGACCAGCAACCAAGAAATTGAAGATCAGGCAATACAGAGAGACTGCAGAAGAAGAGAAAAAAAAACCACCAAGTTCCTATGGACGACGTCGCCAGGAACTTCTTCTCTTGGAGACAAAAGCATCCCCTCCGCCATGTTCACAAGCAACCCCGGCCCCTTCGCCGTAGGAGTCGACGTCGGAGTCGTCGCCGTAGGAGTCGTCGTCGGGATCGGGATCGTCGTCGGAGTCTTCCTCGTCCTCGTAGGAATCGTCGTCGGAGTCGTCGTTGGCCCGTCCGCCGCATGCAGAGATGCTCTCGAGGTCATCGTTGGAGGCTAGGGCACCGTCCCGAGTGTCGGCAGAAACGAACGAGGAAGGAAAGTGCGAGGCGTGGTCGTCGAGGGTTTGTTATTTTTTTATCCAATCCGGGTGTACCTATCCCCCTCCCCCGGATTTCTTATACGGTGTTTTATCCGGGTATATCCAGTCCGTACGACATCGCCAAACATCGAATAGAATAATTTGTTATCATATTCGACCCCAAATCCAGACCACAAAACGCAGCTTATGAGTGCTATAACTTTTGTGCTGTACTCACTTCATAACTATTACTTTTTTTTCGCTCAGTTGAATGCCACATGGAGGAAAATTGTTCACATGACTATCACTTCCGGCAAAAATAGTTCTCTTGAGTGCCACTTCCGACGAATCATCCTATGTGGACTTTTTATTTATTTTTCAGTGACACATGGATTTTTTTAATTATTTTAATATTTCTAAAATCTTTTCTTATTTTTTGTTTATTTTGATATTTTTATGTTTATTTTATTTATGTTGTTTTTTTAGCCTTGACCATCGGGGCTGCGAGGGCCCTCGCCCAAATCTTGCGAGGGCCTTCGTGCCTTGGCCCGCCGTTGTCCCGTATCTTCGAGCTTCAGGATTTTACCAAGTCTATATGATGGGATTTTTCCAGCTTGACTGGCATTTTATTACTACATTGGTGGAGTTGTGGAGGCCCGAAACCCACGCCTTCCATATGGCAGAAGGTGAATGCACGATCATGCTGCAAGATATTACGGTGCTCACAAGATTCCCATAAATGGATATGCAGTTACTGGCTCTAATAATATGAATTGGGCACTCTCTGTGATGATATACTTGGTGATTGCCCACCCAATCATCGTGGCACGCAGATTAGGTTAAGATGGCTGAGAGAATGCTTTGCTGAGATTCCTGTCCATGCCGATCAAGTCACCATAGTGCGGCATGCTAGGGGATTCATTCTCCGATTACTTGGAGGATCTATTTTTGCAAATAAATTAGGGGCCAGGGTTAGTTTGATGCTTCTTCCTCTACTAGCGAACCTCAATGTTCCTACGCAGTACAGTTGGGGTTCAGCAACACTTGCGTCACTGTATCGGGAGCTATGCAGTGCAACCGATCCACAAGTGAAGCAGATCGATGATGCCCTACATGTATTGCAGATTTGGGCATATGAGCACTTTAGTTGTGTCTACCCATCCTTGACGAACATACTGTTGGATCTAGCAATATCACCTAAAGGGGGTGAATAGGTGAATAGATAACTAACTTAAAATTTCTAGCGAAATTAATGATAATTTCAATATGCGATCAGCAGGAGATAGTACACAATTCAAACGCAGTAGTAGAGTAGGGAATAGAAGAGAGCACGCTGAGTTTATAGTGGTTCGGCTTGTCAAGCCTACGTCCACTCTCCCACGATGACAGCCGATCGGCTGGATTTCACTATGAAGAATCAAGAGAATTACAATCACTCAACCACTTGATTTCTCTCTCTTACAGATTCTCACAATGAATGAGATTTTGAGCACTCAGAATGATTTTAGATACAATTCGAATCACGCTTGCACTTTTGGATTGTTGTTCTTCAATCCTTCTTAGATCGCCATGGTTCTTCTTTTATACTATCATGCCTCCAAACTAGCCGTTGGATGCTCGGCCAAGAGATCGCTCTTCAATCCTTGATTGGACGTCATCAATCGTGATTGAACGAGACTATATCTTTAGAAGATATGAGAATCGTTGAAGAAGATATTAAACCCTTCTGATTTAGTCGCCCATACAACTAAATCTCCACTTTCCATAAGTCCAGTAAATCCGTATTGGTCCCCGAAAAGATATTCTTGGAAAGTAATAATCAATTGTAGAAAATCCCTTGATTGTTTGGAAGGGACATCATGTCAATCAAATATCACAAATTTCCATAAGGAACCTTGCCTTGATCGAAAACTTGCCATACGTGGGTCTTCATATTTTGGAGATGCAGAAACTGACTAATTTCAAGCTTCGTCTTCATAAAGAATTTCCTGAATTAGATCAGTTATCATGGAATGGTAATTCGGAGATTTGATAAGGTCTATTTGTCATTGTATATAGATCGTTGCACAAAATGGAGGATCATGTTGAACTTGACCCTCAGAAGCAGCTCCATCTGACAGTCTTCAGATGCACTCCATCTGACCTCGTCAGAAGCACTTCCATCTGACCTCGTCAGAAATACTTCCATCTGACCATGTCAGAGGCACTTCCATCTCACCCTTGGTCCAAAAGCACTCCATCTGACCCTTCGTCCAGAAGCACTCCTTTTGACACTTGGTCCAGAAGCACTCCATCTAACACTTGGTCTAGAAGCACTCCATCTGACACTTGGTCCAAAAGCACTCCTTCTGACCCTTCGTCCTCGTGACAGAAATAGATCCACACAACCTGCTGTTCACTCATTCTTTCTGTATCATAAAAACGTTATACAAATCCTAAATCAAAATATAGGAGAATTTCCACAACAATCTCCCCCTTTTTTTATGGTGACAAAACTATAAAATCTGATGATACACTGTATGTTAAAAATTATAAACAAATAATATAATGTCACTCAATTTGCTCCTCCTGCAGGCAAACATAATCAGAAAATAATATCATGCACTATAATAAATAGAACTGGTAGAATATCTCTCCCCCTTTTTGTCAACAGCAAAAAGAATGTATATAAAAAGGAAAATGATTGTGAAAGGAATTGTTTAAAAAAATGCATAACAAAAGAGATTTGTGCTTAAAAAAAACTTAAGAAGGTGGGGGAATTTTGGAGGAAGGGGGAACATCTTCAGGCTCTGCATCATCCTCTACTAAAGAGGGTCTGACATACTCTTCTCCCATTCTTTGAGCATGACTTCTGACAGCTTGAGATGTAGGTAATGCTGAAGCTGCTCTGTCAGTCCTCACCAGTGTATACGAAGGCAAATTTGCAATCTCAGCACAGAACATTCTGCCATACAAATCAATAGACTTCTCTAGATTGGTCACCTGATTTGCCATGCCCTGTAACTTTCCATCAACCTTCAGTTCAAAGTTATGCAGTTTCTGATCTAGCCTGGTTTCCATAGTAGCCAGAGTCTGGATGAGGATTTGTTGAAGATTTTCCATTTGCTTCTGAATTTCAACCTGTGGTGCTTAGGAGATGGTTTTTGATTTGCAGTGTTAGTTCTTTGTCTTTGCACATTCTCCCCCTCAGATTGAGCTTTAGGAAAGGCTTGAGAAGCAAACACTTCTGTCAGAAAAACATCAGAAGTTGTAGGCACAGGCTCCCCCTGAGTTATAGCCTTCTTCCCTTTAACTTTTGTACTTGGCACAGAATCTATTTCTTCATCAATGTCCATTGGTATGGACTGAGCACTCGAGAGTTGATCCTCTCGTGCAATAGCTGTTGCCAAGCTTGAGGTGCCTTTATGAATAGTTAATCGGGTAGATGATATGGAGTAAGCCTCAATATCATCTGGCTCTTCCACCTGTTCTTCTGAGGCCATCTGTGCAAGTACCTGTGCTGACCACTACTCATAGTCAAAGGTGAAAAGAGTATCACCATACTTTGTTTCATTTTCTTTTCTCGCAGCATCCTCATCAGTCTACATAGTGAGGAATTCTTCCTCAGTTAAATCACAAATGTACACAACTTTATCTTTTGGTTGTGTTTCATTTTCATCTCCTCCTTCTTCAACACTTTGACTCAGACTCTCAGTTTGACTTTCTCCATCTGAAGCACCTTTGAATTGAGTAGCTTCAGAGTCAGATTCTGTCCTGCTTTTTCTGGAATGATCATCAGATGAAGTGTCTTCTTGTTGACCCTTGATAGCCATAACCTTCCTCCTTTTCGGAGACTTCTGTTTTGACTCATCCTCAAACTCCACAAGAACTGGTTCATTATTCTTGGTCCTCCATCCAACAGGAGTCATTTTGAAACCCATCTTTCCAACCATAATTTCACCAGTAGTCTTCAAGGGAATCTCCTTTTTGATAAGTTCTCTCAGAAGCCTTGATCTTAAAATGATCTATTATTTTATAGATCAGACCGGCATAAGGTAGATGTCCCTTTGGCTTGAGGACTGATCTATACATGTGCAGTAGAACCGTGTGGGCAAAAGAAATTTTCTTTCCCTTTAGGATACCCCACAACAATTTTACCTCATACTTTGAGATGTTTGTCTTAGAGGCTGCCTTTGGTCTGAGGCATTCTATGACAACCTTGTGCATCATTGTGTGCTTCAGAGGAAAATCACTATAGGCTATGTGAGATTTTGACTCTCTGGAGAAACTTGTTTTCCCAGTGAGAAAGCAGAAAGCCTCTTCAGCAGTAACATCCAAAGGTGTGAAAGCCCTTTTTTTAGTACCCATGATGAGTGCCAATTCATCAACATGCAACACATATTGCTCTCTACGCACAGTGAAAAACATAGTGTTGAAGTTAGCAAAATGAAAATTGGAGTAGAAATAGGCTATCAAGTCAGGAAATGAGTAACTCCTTTGGGTTACAAAATGCTCTAGGTTGACCTTTTGAAGATGCTTTCTAAGAGGGATGCCATTCCTGTCAAAGTACTTCAAGTCAAATACCCTGTGTGGTATGATGCCTCTCTGTTTCAAGGACTCGAACTTGTCCTTATGTGCTTGACTTTGAAAGTCAGGATCAGAAAAGCTTTTATCTATAATAAACCCAATGTTCTTCACAAAGTCATTGAACAGGACATCATCATCATCTTCAACCTTTACCTTAGTGCCGCCAGGCCTTATTGGAGAGGGTTTTCGTGTAGTTGCTTTCGAACTAGACTCTGCTACTTTCTCCTTTCCCTTTCTAGAAGCAGATTTAGGTTTTTTAATGGCAATAGGTTCAACAACCTTTCCAAGTAAACTAAGGAACTCTAGCAATTCGCTCTCACTAACGAACTTGTGAATATCCAGTAGTTTTCTAAGTTGATCACTAAAATCCCCTGCTGCCTTAATACTATCGTACATTGGCTTAACAAAGTGTGCCATGGCTTCTTTCTCTTCAAAAGCAGGTAAAGACAAACCTTTTGCCAAACGGAATACCTCATGCTGTTCGTTGATTTCAGTTTCCGTCGACACGGTGGTGCTTGCTGTCGGAGAGGAGAACTTTCTCTTCGTCTGAGAGGTCTTCTTCGAGTCAGAGACTGATTTCGGAGCCATTTAGATGAGAAAGTTTGAAACTTTGGAAGAGAGTGTGTTGATTTGAGGAAGAAATCGAGAACGAAAGAGATTCTGAACACAGTTTAGGGTTTCGATTGAGAGCGGTTTGAAAGTGAGAGAACAGGGGTGGCGGTTCGGTGATTTATAAAAGTGGTTGTTATTTTTGGAAACAAAAATAATTTTTTTAAAATAAATAAAAATAATTCCTTTAATAAGATAACTAATCACCGTCAATCAGATATACGAAAAGATATGAGAGACTTACCTTAAAAGCAATTTTAGGAGATAACTGACCTTCGATTTATTAGCTTCCCTTAAAAAGAATGATGACTTGCTTCTTATATTCCTGATGACTTTCCTTTTGGGTCTCCTTCTGATGTTCCTTCTGACATTCATTCTGGCGCTCCTTCTGACGCTCCTTCTGACGTTCCTTTTGACGTTCCTTCTGATGCTCCTTCTGATGTTCCTTCTGACGCTCCTTCTAGCGTTTTTTCTGATGTTCCTTCTGATCTAAAATATGCTTAAGACAGAGGGTTAATGATGGCTAATTTTTTTCTAATAAAATTAAAGGATTCCTTATCCAAGGGTTTTGTGAAAATATCTGCTAGCTGATTTTTTGTATCAATATATTGAATATTAACATCACCGTTCTGAACATGATCACGTATGAAATGATGTCTGATCTCAGTGTGCTTTGCTCTTAAGTGAAGTATGGAATTCTTGGTAAGATTTATGGCGCTTGTGTTGTCACACTGGATTTCCACGTTTGTATCTTCAACACCATAATCTTTGAGCTGCTGTTTTAGCCATAGAATCTGAGCGCAGCAACTTCCAAGTGATACATATTCTGCTTCAGCTGTGCTGAGTGCCACTGTATTTTGCTTCTTGGAATACCAAGAGATAAGTATATTTCCCATAAGCTAGCAAGTTCCAGATGTGCTTTTCATATCAATTTTGCAACCTGCAAGATCTGCATCTGAGTAACCTTTTAGTGTAAAATCAGAAAACTTAGAATACCACAAATCATAGTTGGGATAAGTCCCAATGTATTTGATTATTCTTTTGATGGCTGATAGGTGTGATTCCCTTGGGCTTGACTGAAATCTTGCGCACAAACAGACACTGTATAGGATATCTGGTCTTGAAGCTGTAAGGTAGAGTAGTGATCCAATCATGCTTCGATATAGCTTGGGATCAACTTCTTTTCCATCTTCATCTTTGTCTAGCTTGGAAGAGTGAGACATGGGAGTTTCTGTCTTTTTGCAATTTTTCAAACCAAACTTTTTCACAATTTTCAGTGCATATTTTTCTTGAAATATAAATGTTCCTTTCTGAGATTAATTAATTTGAAGTCCAAGAAAGAAACGCAATTCTCCCATCATACTCATTTCGAATTCTTCCTGCATCACTTTAGAAAATTTCTTGCAGGGTAGCTCATTAGAAGAACCGAAGATTATATCATCAACATAAATTTGAACTAAAAAAATATCCTTACCTTGTTTCTGGATAAAAAGGGTAGTGTCTACATTACCTTTAGTGAAGCTATGTTTAGATAGAAAGTTACTCAACCTTCATACCAAGCACGAGATGCTTGTTTTAGTCCATAAAGTGTCTTTTTTAACACATAGACCAGATCCTTTCCTCTAGGTTCTTCAAAGCCAGGGGGTTGCTCAACATAGACCTCTTCTTTGATGTAGCCGTTAAGGAATGCACTTTTCACATCCATCTGAAAGAGTTTGAAGTCATTGTAACAAGCATAAGCAAGTAATAGCCTGATAGCTTCTAACCTAGCAACAGGTGCGTAAGTCTCATCATAATCTATTCCTTCTTCTTGAGAGTAGCCTTTTGCTACGAGTCTTGCTTTGTTTCTTACAACTTTTCCTTTGTCATCCAGTTTGTTTCTGAATACCCACTTTGTTCCAATTACTGGACGATTTTTGGGTCTGTTGACTAATTCCCAAACATTGTTGACCTTGAACTGATGTAGCTCTTCCTGCATTGCATTTATCCAATTCTCATCTGCTAATGCATCTTCAATTCCTTTCGGCTCCAATTCAGATACCAATGCTATGTTATTCATTGCTTGCTTACACTTAGATCTTGTCTTGATGCCATCACTTATGTTTCCCATGATGAGTTCCTTTGGATGACTTGACTTATGCTTCTAGTTTTTGTCGAAGCAATCATTTGAAGAAGTTGTAGGTTCATTCTGTTCATCTATTGGCCTTTTTTCATTTGAGTGAGCTTCCTTTTGAACGTTCTCCGAACCAGTATTCGCATCTAAGTCTTGCTTTTCTTCTTATTCTTCTTGTGAATCTGAGACTTGAGGAAGTATATAACTGGATTTGGGTTCATCAATCTGACAATTTTCATCAAACTTGATGTTTACATATTCTTCAACAACACGAGTGTTTTTGTTGTAGATTCTGTAGGCTTTGCTCGTTGTTGAATATCCCAGAAAAATTTCTTCGTCTGATTTTTCATCAAACTTTCCAATTCGATCATTAGCATTCTTTAGGATAAAACACTTACAACCAAATACATGAAAATATGCAACAACATGCATTCTTTCTTTGAAGATTTCATATGGGGTTTTCTCAGTGAGAGGTCTGAGAGAAATTCGGTTCAAAATATAACAAGCTGTGGAAACAGCTTCTGCCCAAAAATGAGATGCAATCTTACTCTCAATCAAAAGAGTTCTTGCCATTTCTTGCAAAGATCTGTTTTTCCTTTCTACTACCCCATTCTATTGAGAAGTATACGGAGCAGAGAAATTATGCTGAATTCCAAATTCATTGCAAAAATCTGAAAAATTTTGATTTTCAAACTCTCCCCCATGATCCGTTCTTAAAGAAGAAATGGTACAGCCTTTTTTATTTTGAATTCTTTTTGCCAATTTTGAAAAAGATGTAAAAGCCTCACTTTTGTGAGCAAGAAATAACACCCATGTAAATCTAGAGAAATCATTGTCGCGACCCTCTCGCGAGCGTGGAGGGTTAATGGGCCGCCCGATCGCTGGCTGGATCGGACGCGGGCCTCTCCCAAGGCCCATTTTCCAAATCGCAACTGCTGGATGTACGTGGTCGACCTTCAGTGTGGTCTAGTGACATGTGATGAGTGTACATGTCAAGGAGTCGCCACCAATCGTTTTGCGGAGGGTACGATCGGAAACCCTATCGAATATTTGGGAGTGGTCTATTCGATTCTGCGGAAACCAAAGAAGTGGGTTCGGGGACTTAGTTACGTCAACTGTCAGAGTTGACGCCCTTTCGGTACCTAAGCTGAATGGTTTATCTGATCTTAGGATTTCATACAAACGAGTGGGGTACAGATCTTAAATCTAGGAGTTCATGCAGATGGGAAATACTACTCTATCACTCATAACCAATAGAAATAAGTGCGCAAATCAAGGATCCAGTACATGCAGATAAAACACATGAAATCAGCATGGTATCCCTAATGAGGCCCTGTTAGCCTAGAGAAATATCAATCAAGGTTTAGGAGTAATTTGGACATGATTCGCCCATGAGGGGCAGAATCGTAATTTTGAATAATTCGGAGAAAATTTACCCTCAAAAGGGTAAATCTGTCATTTTAGACGAATTGGGAAGTCAGAAGACAGGGGAAATAGGATTGGCCATCAATCCAATCCATTTCCTATTTTTCTGGAATTTCCAGGATTTTTCTGGAATTTAAAAGTGATTTTACCCTTGGAGGGGTAAAGTCGTCATTTTGGACAAAGATGAGAACTAAAAATCTCAAATATTAGGGTCGGTCGTCCACCTGACCCAAACCCTAACTTCAAGCAATTTTCAGAACTCGATTGAGATAAGAAAGACGATTTTCCCTTTAAAGGGCAAAATCGTCATTTTGAGAGAAGAGGCGGGACTCAAAAACCCAAACCTAAGAATTGGTCGTCTAATCGACCCTAATTCTCACCTTGACATTATCGGCCTTTTCTAGCATGCACAGCAGAGGCGACTTACCCCTAAAGGGTAATGTCGTCATATCTTGAAAAATTGGATAAGAAACCCCAAAAAATAGGGTTGACCAGTTGTCTGTGGTCAACCCTCGATTTTTGGAGATTTCTGGAGTGTCTAGGATTTTTCCACAATTTTTCCACAATTTTTTGGAATTTTCTGGAATTTTCTAGAATTTTCTAGGCATTTTTTGGATTTTCTAGGATTTTTCTGATTTTTTATTTTTTAAAATATTATTCGGGATTTTTTTATTTTTAAAATATTATTCGGGCCGGGTCGGGTGACTCGGCCCACGGCCTACGGAGACCGGCCCGGCTCGGACCCGGCCCGGCACGAAAACGACACCGTTTCCACCTTCCCGCTCAGTTTTTCGAATTCCCGCCTAAACTTGAATGAGCGGCCTTGATTGCGCCACGTGGCAGACGCACGAACGATCGGATTTAATCAAAGCGATCGACGGCCATGATTGGAAAACAAGATCGAATCTCGTCCGTCCGATCGATGGTATTTTTTTTATTTCCGAAAATCATTTTTATTTCAAAAATACGAGATCGTGACACGTGGCTAGCTCTCCACCGTCGGGTCGAATTTGTTTATTCAGTTATAACCGAATGCGCTGACGTGGCTGCCACGTGGGCGCCACGTCAGCGCCATGTCAGCGTTGACTGGTCAACTTTCGTTGACCAGTCAACGGACTTGCCGAGGAAGACGATCGGCGCCGGCTCTGTTTCGCCGGCGCCTCGTCGGAGGTCCTTTTCTTCGCGCACAGACGACCGAAACTCGCAAAACCAACGCCATTCAAATCGTTTCGATCTCCTTTACAACATGTCGAGGCCTTGATATAGCAGAATCAAAGTTGAACAACTCACCAACCTAGGCCGGAGCTAATTTCCGACGAAAGTCCGCTCTAGCCATTTCTAGCGATATCCGAGCTTATCAATCAATCAGGAAGCATCGTGGGAGATCGAGGAGACTTACCTGGCCATCAAGGGAGGTCGACATAACTCGAGGCGAGCTCTCGAGCTCATGTCCAGTCGCGGATAGGTGGAGGTCGACGCGAGGTTTTACACGATGAAAATGCGAAAAACGAGTTGTAGAATGATCAGGGAGGTTCAGGGAGTAATTCTAGATCGATAACTCGTAAAACAAACAAGCAGAATCCAAGTTGCCATTAACGACCGAGAGGAAGTTCGAGAAAGAGTCTCACCTGTTTCGAGGGCGTCGGTGGATGTGAGTCGATCCAACGCGTTCTCTAGGTTGAGGCGAGGCTAATGGGGGCGGCGGCGTCGAACGACGTTGTCTAGATCGCCAAGGATCCGAGCTCGAATCTCTCGAGCTCGGAGCTTCAATGGCCGCAGCGCTCTCACTTTCTCTCTCTCTCTCTCTCTCTCTCTCTCTCTCTCTCTCTCTCTCTCTCTCTCTCTCTCCTGCGCGAACAGACTTCTTTTCTCTCGCCCGCCTGTACGCCGCGAGCACCCTTTCTCTCCCTTTCTCTTCTCGCGAGCTCTCCTCCGCGAGCACTCTCCCTCTCCCTCTCTGCGTCTCGCTCCTTTTCTTCCTTTCTTTCTGTTTTTCTCTTCTCCTTTTCTCTCTGTTTCTTGCGCGAACCGACTTCCTTTCCTCCAACTGATTTCCCCTCAACTGACTTCTCAACTGATCGTCTCTTCCCTTCCTCTGTTTGTTTTTGCGCGAACCACCCCCATCCTGCGCGACGTCCTCCTCCAAGATCCCACAAGCAGAGAGCGTTTTTGCTCTATTGGTTTGGTCAACCGGGTTGACTGGGTCGGTCAACCCGACCCAGTTGACCCGGTTCTAAATTTTCTGTTCAAATTGGACGTCCTGATGTACCAATATCACAAAATTGACATCAAAATTAGACTCTATGGCACAGACTCCACCTAGAAATGTGATTTTCGTGACAATTTCCTTTTCAATTGATTGAAAACCCCAAATGTGGAGTAGGATCCGAATTTGATTTTTGTCAAATTGAGGGTCCTAATGGGCAAATTGACCTTAATTGAGCCCGCTATTAGATTCAGGGGATCGAATACTATAGGGAGGAAGTATTGGGATTCTATGGGTGTCCCTCAGAAAAGTTTAATTTCGGAATTGGCATAATAGGGACTAAAATGAAAAGATTTTTATGCAATTAGGTCCCTAAGGCCAAAATTGATCAAATCAATGCACAATTGAACCAAATTGAAATGTCGGGCAATCAAAATGAATGTCAACACTTGGAAAATGCAAAAGTTTGCAAATAAAAAGACTCAAAACATATTTTTTTGACAAATTTAACCCTGTGTGTTACAAAGAAACACACAAAATTAAACTTGAATTTCGACTCATGATGAGGTCAAAATGACAAGGTATTTAAAAGAAAAATATTAACTATTTTCCTGTATTTTTGTGACCTCAAATTCTATTTTTGTTGATTTTTCTAGTATTTTCCTATTTTCTAAAAATAAAAAAAAAAAAAAATATGAAAAATTATTTTTTTGTCAAGAATGGTTCCTTGGGCTTGGCCAAGGCCACCAAAGTTGATTTTGTAATTTTTTGACTTTTTATGAATTTTTTGTGATTTTTCAAAAAAAAAAATAAAACTGAAAATGACTTGGTCAAAAATCAGGTGTCAACAATCATCAACAATGACAAGACAATATTTATTACCTCCAAGGTTTACGGTTCTGTTTAGTCCAAAAATATCCATATGAAGCAACTGCAAGCATTGCTTAGAGGAAATTTGATTTACAGACTTAAAAGAACTTCTTACCTGCTTACCTAGTGTACAAGCATGACATAGTCCTCCTTTTTCAAACTTCGTTTGAGGTAACCCTCGAACAAGTCCCTTTTTGGAAAGCTTTGACATATGCTTTACACTAATATGACCTAACTTTCTGTGCCAAAGATCAGATTCATCTTTAACAGAAATAAGACATTTTGCATTTTCAAGGTCAGAATCAATATCTATGAGATAAATGTTTCCATGCCTTTGACCCGTGAATGATTACTTTTTGTCCTTGCTCATACCTGTGCACTTTAGGTCTTGAAAGCATATTTCATAACCAGAGTCATAGAGTTGACTTACAGATATCAAGTTATAGTTCGGTCTTTTGACAAGAGATACATCTTTAATCGTCAGATTTCCAATCTTGACATTGCCTTTTTCCAATGACATTTCCTTTGTTCTTTCCTCCAAATGACACACTTCTACCATCACATTTTGAAAGAGATATAAATACATCTGGATTTCCAGTCATGTGATTTGAGCATCCGCTATCAAGAAACCACTCATTTTTCTTTTTCTTTGGTACTTGCAAGAAATGAGCAGCTCATTGTTTCTTTGGTACCCATGCTTTCTTAGATCATTCTGTGTTAGTGGGATTTGACCTTTTAACAGCTCTCCAGACTTTCTTGCAAGAGTTTTTAGAGTGGCTAGAATCATCGCAAATTATACAAGGCTGGTGTATGTGAGATTTGGTAAACTGTTTGTAAAAATGCCTTCTATAAACAGTAATAGTAGGTTTGCAGAAATTCATTTTAGAAAAATAATTTTTGAGAACACTTCCCTGTTTAAAACCCAAACCAGATCTATCATTGAAAGGTATTTGGTTAGAGATGATATTGTCCAAAGTCTTTGAGCTTTGTGAAAACCTTTTTGAAGTCTCATCAATTTTCTCTTTAAGAGAGTCATTCTCTTTTAAAATAAGATCATGGCTTTCTTTCAACTGATGAAGTTCGTGTTGTAAAAACTCAATCTTTTCTTTTTGAGAGATATTTTGCTATTTTAAAAGAGGAGTTTTCCTTTTTCAAAATAGAAACTTTTTCAAGAGTTTCTTTGTAACTTTTGCAAAGCTCATCAATATACTCCGTAACTTCATCAGGGAGATTAGATGGACTTACCTCAGTTTCTGAATCTGAGTTTGAATCTGATTCTGAGTCTGACTTTGCCATCAAACAAATGTTTGCGTAGTCTTCACTTTCATCAGAATCACTTAAAGTTTCTGCCTTTAAAGCCTTCTTGTACTTCTCATACTTGAGCTTGTCTCTCTTTAACGTTGGACAATTCGGCTTGATATGTCCTGCTTTCTTGCAGTGAAAGCATATTACATCTTTGCTTTCTTACGACTCATTTTGAGAGAATTTTTTATCAATCTTCTTCAAAGGCTTCTTTCCTTTGAAGTTTCTGGCCTTTCGAGCCATTTTTCTAAATTTTTTCACCATAAGTGCAAGTTCTTCATCATCTGTGTCAGACAAACATTGAGCAATTTTAGTTTTCAATGCTATTGATTTCTTACCTTTTTGATCTCCCCTTTTGCTCACTCGTTCTGTTTCATAGGATTGTAGTGTCCCAACTAGCTCATCCACTAAAAGCTGTCTGATTGTTTGACATTCTTGTATGGAAGGTTTGACATAGTTCCATTCGTCTGTGAGTCCTCTTAGTATCTTTCTCACTTGCATCTCCTCAACAACTGGTGCACCTTGTCTTGCAAGTCCACTTGCTAAACTTTGAAACTTGTCTATCATATCAGCAATAGTTTCGTCAGATTTCATTTGAAATGCTTCATACTCACTCAGTAAAATGCTGAGTTTTGTTTCCTTCACTCTATTTGTTCCTTGAAAGGTGATATGAAGCCTATCCCATATTGCTTTAGCATATTCTTCCTCTGAAACACGGTTATACAGAGGAGTTGATAAAGGACAAAATAATGCATTGATAGCTTTGGAATCCAAGCTTCGCCTTTTGGCTTTTTCAGTTTCAGTCATGGTCGTGGTGAGATTTGCTTCATTTCCAGATGTTGTACTTGCAGCAGCATTAGGTATAACACCATTTTTTACAACATCCCACATCAAATCATCATACGCCTTAAAAAATCATTTCATTTTGTTGCTCCACATATTTTATTCCTTCCCATCAAAGTATGGTGGCTTATTGGCAAAGTGCGAATCGCCTGCTCCTGAAGAGTGATTGCTAGACATAGTAGATCGTTAGCTCTGAAATTAATAAACACTTCGTAAATATGAGCAACCTGCTCTGATACCAATTGTTGGATCTAGCAATATCACCTAGGGGGTGAATAGGTGAACAGACAACTAACTTGAAATTTCTAGCGGAATTAATGATAATTTCAATATGCGATCAGCAGGAGATAGTACACAATTCAAACGCAGTAGTAGAGTAGGGAAGAGAAGAGAGCACGCCGAGTTTAGAGTGGTTCGGCTTGTCAAGCCTACGTCCACTCTCCCACGATGACAACCGATCGGCTGGATTTCACTATGAAGAATCAAGAGAATTATAATCACTCAACCACTTGATTTCTCTCTCTTACATATTCTCACAATGAATAAGATTTTGAGCACTCAGAATGATTTTAGGTACAATTCGAATCATGCTTGCACTTTTGGATTGTTGTTCTTCTCTCCTTCTTAGATCGCCATGGTTCTTCTTTTATACTCTCATGCCTCCAAATTAGCCGTTAGATGCTCGGCCAAGAGATCGATCTTCAATCCTTGATTGGACATCATCAATCGTGATTGAACGAGACTGTATCTTTAGAAGATATGAGAATCGTTGAAGAAGATATTGAACCCTTCTGATTTAGTCGTCCATACAACTAAATCTCCAGTTTTCATAAGTGTAGTAAATTCGTATTGGTCCCCAAAGAGATTTTCTTGGAAGGTAATAATCAATTGTAGAAAATTCCTTGATTGTTTGGAAGGGACATCATGTCAATCAAATATCACAAATTTTCATAAGGAACCTTGCCTTGATCGGAAAGCTGCCATATGTGGGTCTTCATATTTTGGAGATGCAGAAACTGACTAATTTCAAGCTCCGTCTTCATAAAGAATTTCCTGAATTAGATCAGTTATCATGGAATGGTAATTCGGAGATTTGATAAGGTCTATTTGTCACTGTATATAGATCGTTGCACGAAATGGAGGATCATGTTGAACATGACCCTCAGAAGCAGCTCCATCTGACAATCTTTAGATGCATTCCATCTGACCTCGTCAGAGGCACTTCCATCTGACATCGTCAGAGGTACTTCCATCTGACCTTGTCAGAGGCACTTCCATATGACCTTGTCAGAAGTACTTCCATCTGACCATGTCAGAGGCACTTCCATCTCACCCTTGGTCCAGAAGCACTCCATCTGACCCCTTCATCCAGAAGCACTTCTTCTGACACTTGGTCCAGAAGCACTCCATCTGACACTTGGTCCAGAAGCACTCCATCTGACACTTGGTCCAGAAGCACTCCTTCTGACCATTCGTCCTCGTGACAGAAATAGATCCACCCAACCTACTGTTCACTCATTCTTTCTGCATCATAAAAACATTATACAAATCCTTTTGATAGCTTTGTCAGAATAAAAATATATGAGAATTTTCACAACACATACATATGTTACAAGATGCACCTCTCGAAAGTCAGTATGTGATCTATAGCTTTTTCAGTTTGTGAGTCATTAATTCTTTCCAGTTGCGTACAATATATGAAGATCCCATGTTTTTTTGTTGATGTAGCTGGAGTCGAGCCCGACAAACAATGGATATCTCTACGTATACTATACGATATATGCGCTACCAACTTGATAGAATGCCATCCGAATATGTAAGTAATCATAGCAACCAACGAGTTTAATATAATGTTAGCCTTTAAAATTAATTATTCATTCAATTTGATATGTTTTATTATGACAACATATTACTTGGGAGCCATACATCGATGACATTCTGCAAACTCTACCAAATTATTGCCTGTAGGGACTGTTGACACCTGATTTTTTTACCATTTATTATTGTGATTTTTATTCTTTAAAATTAATTAAAAATATCAAAAAAGGTTATAAAATCACAAAATAAACTTTGGAAGCCTTGGTTTAACCTTAGGAACCAATTTTGAACAAAAAATATTTTTCGGTATTTTTAATATTTTTCGAGTTTATTTAATTATAAAAATACCCAAAAAATCAGAAAAATACCATTCGTGGTCAGAAAAATACCCAAAAATATTCGATAATTTTGTTTTAATTTCCTCTTCAAGTGTGTCACTTTAAATCTAAAAAATTCGGCTCGGGTCACTATGTTCCTTCACAAACATAAACCCGAACCGAGCCTAAAAAAAATCATTTTCGAGTCTTTTAGTTTTCAATTCTCATTTTTTATAAGCTATGACATTGGATTCTAAAGTCTTAAAGTGCAATTAGGTCAATTTGCCCCCCAATTTAATCAATTTTTACCAAAAGGGCTTAATTGCATATTTTTCTTTCAATTAGTCCCCGGTTTCACGGATGTATACGTATGCTCTATGTATTTATACGTCATACGTATTTATACGTTATGCATATTTGTACTGTTTGGTAACCTCTTTAACTCTTGTAATAATAATAATGGTTATTATTTTTAACACCTTTGTTAGTGCCTTTTTTTTAGCATTTTTGTATTGTGAGTGCTATTGCTAGTGCTATTTTTAAATAGCATTTTTTGTATTATAAATTGTGAGTGCTATTGTTAATGCTATTTTTAAATGACATTTATTTATCATAAATTGTGAGTGCTATTGTTAGTGCTATTTTTAAATGGAATTTATTTATCATAAATTGTGAGTGCTATTATTAGATAGAATTTATAATTGTTAGTGCTATTTTTAAATAGCATTTTTGTATTATAAATTGTGAGTGCTATTGTTAGTGCTATTTTTAAATAGCATTTTTGTATTATAAATTGTGAGTGCTATTGTTAGTGCTATTTTTAAATGTCATTTATTTGTGAGTGCTATTTTTAGATAGAATTTATAATTGTTAGTGCTATTTTTAAATACAATTTATTGGAAGGTATTTTTGGCTATAAAAGGATGGCAAGAGTTTTGAGGTTGAGGGGGGAGACATTTTGTAGAGTGTGCAAATTTTTGAGAGCTTAGAGAGAAGAACACAAACACTCTCTATATTCTCATAATCTTGAGTGAGCAAAATATACTAAGTTCGGAATATTGATTCCGCATATTGCTAGCACAATTGTTGTGGAGTTATTAGTCGTCTCCCCGTTCGTCAATTGGTGGTGCGTCCGAACTAGATGCCTAACACTTGTGGAGGCTGAGATCGAAGAACATCGAACCGACACCTCCGTTCAAGCACGCTACGAGAGGTAATCTATTTACTCCCTTTGAGGCTTTGTGATTTTTTTTTTCGATTGAAATGCACGAAGTACGCCTCTGGAGATACATGTATGGGTTGTTATTTATTTCCGCTACGTGTTACGTGGATCCCAATAATGGTATCAGAGCCAATCCTTAGGTGTTTTCGTGCATTTAATTGATTTTTTGCAATTTTTGCAATACTATGGCCAATATGTATTAACGAATTGTTCGTCTTACATGGCTAATGGAGGTTGATTATTTTATATGATAAATTAATCAACGTAGCAAAAATTGAGACTAAATCAATTTTGAATCGAAAATTTATGGCTATCTTATTTTACGTAAAAATTCTGAATATGATTCAACGTAGAATTTTTATTGTGCCTTCCTAAGTTTTAAATTGTGAATTTATTACTTACGTGGAAGGGTGGTGATCATGGAAAAATGCCTAATCAATGTGATTGATGTATATATGAATGTATGGTGATTATTTATATATTTGGGGTTGTAATTATTAAATGGAGGCTGCGTACTCCTTTTATTTTTCATGTAATCTTTATTTTTAGCATAGTCAATTGTTAATGTAAATGCTACGAGGATTACGTGGATGAGCCTTTTAAGTCGGCGAGCTCTTTGGGGCCCAATTCTTGAAGAGTTCAAGAAACCAAGAAGAAGGGAAGAGCGGCTCTCCGTTATTAAAATATTAAAATGATTAAATGTGGTCTCATTGGCTCGAGACCCATTAAATCATAATTCCATGATCACCATGTAGGATAGATGTTTATGTGATTGACATCTATTTATTTGTTATGATTGCGTGAGCATGTTAAACTGGTTAATATGTAAAGTCAGACTTACCTCACCCAAAATTGCGCATGCATGAAATCCTAGTTAGGAAAATCACTCGCGTTAGGTACCGAAAGGGCGTTGGTAATGACATCAACGTAACCAAGTCCCCGAACCCAAAATCTCTGGTTCCGCAGAATTGATCGATCTCTCCCAATCGGTCAATAAGGTTTCCGGTCTACCCTCCAAGAAAGACCGGTGGCGACTCCAAATGCATGCACAAGTTGCACATGCCACCACGACCACACTAAGGTCGAAAGCGATCGACTCCTATCGTCGAATCCCTTTGAAAAATACTCCCGTCGCGATTTGGTATGGGCCTGGGAGGGCCCGCGCCGATCCAAGGCCCGCGATCGGTAATCCATTAGCCGCGTCCGCTTTCGGACGGGTCGCGACAGGGACAAGGCCTTCAGAGGGCTCGTGTTCCACTCATCTGTTATTGGATAGTTGAGTGCCATTATTCAGACCGAGTACTGCGACAGTTTGATATGCAGTAGCCAATACCTATACCTCCTGGCGATCATACAGCATTGCATGATATTGAGAACAAGCTAGCCAGGAAGGATTGGGTAGCTAAGTAGAGAGGGTGGATCGATGAGTGGAACAATCGCACCGCGAGAGACCTAAATATGTAATTTTTTAAAACTATTTTCGTAAATAATTTGTTTTTTAGTATTATTTTGGAAAAAAGCCCAAAAATCCACGTTTTTCTCACCTTTTGTGTGGCTCACGAGGAAGGGCTCAAGGAAGACCCATGACCTAGACATGGCTGGTTCCTAGGAACCGCCGATTCCGATTCCAAAAAAGCTGGATCCAGGGCCGGTTCCGATTTCGAGCCCAGTTCCGCGGTTCAAAATTGAAAATAGAGGGCATCGTTGCAAGGGTGCTCGAGGTCGCGTTGGCTCTCGAGGGAGAGTTCGTGGCTGTCAAAAATCAAAGTCGAGGGGCCGCGCTCGAGGACATCATTGCGAGGGCCGGGGGTGAAGATGGTGAGGCTATGGCGGCCGACAGAGGAAGCGAGGAAGGAGTCAAGCTCGTCGAGGAAGAAAGACGAAGAAGAAAAGAAAGAGAATCAGGAAGAAAGAAGGAAGAAGAAGCACATGAGAAAGAGAAGGAGGTGAGGTCATCGACATCATGCCCGAAGAGCCGTTTGGCTCTTCGCCTCTTCCCTAGGCGGCTCTTCCCCAAGCGACCTGGGGAAGAGACAAACCCCAGGCTACATGGGGCCCGCGTTGCCACGTTGCCTGGGGAAGAGCCAAACGACTCTTCCCCATACCTCTTTTTTTTTTAAATAAAACAAAAATTCGGTTTCGGTTCGAAACCGTGAGCCCGGTCAACGGGCCGATTCCGGGTCCACGATTCCGGATGGCCACATCTACCACGACCTCTCTTTTAGCGGCTGAGGATTTCTCCCCTTCAAACTTGGACGCACATCAATTTTTGATCAAATTAAATTGTTCCAATGGATCAGTTCCAGAATGGCTTAAACTGGAGACACAATTCGACAGAGGCAGATCAGAGATGGAGGATCTAGGTGGCAAGAGCCATGTGAAGGTAAGATTGAGTGGATATTTTAGAAATTGACAAACATGGCGTGTATTCTTCATATTCAATTTATGTGTCCTATTAACCATGTCACGTCGACGTATGATCTCATCGCAAACATCAAATATTAACCAAGGTTGAGTTACTCTAAATTTCAATAAATCATGTTAATTGTCAACAGTGCATGGAACTCGGCTCTTCTGAAAGTGCCAGACATATAACTTGCCTATATTTTTTTGCCCTAAAGAACGTTGAAGGTACTTACTTTGTATTGACTAAAAGTCTTTAATTAAGTAAGGAATATCCTAACCAATTCAAATTGACTGAAAGTCTTCAATTAATACATACCTATATCCGGACAAGATTGACATGTGGATTCCTTTGCAAAAGAAGGCTATATAATAGTACAAAGATAATGGCTCGTTACATATATTATTCTTGCAAAGCATGTGTCATATGTGCTTTATATTAGTTTTAAGTGGCCTTCTAGGTCGTCGAATGAATCCATGTCGGTCTATGGCTATTTTACCGTCCTTTTCATCGAGAACGATGTTCTTGCGAGAAATGGTGAATTTATTATTTAAGTCGTGTTGTGGAGATGTCATTACAAGTAAAAGTAAGATTAGAAAGGACAGCTTTTAAACGAATCTCCGTATATGCTCTTAGCATATCACAGGCAGCAGTCAGCATCATGCCAAATCTCATGGATCAAAATGATTAGACAAGCAGTATGAAAAAATAATAAAAAAAAGTTAATTGTATGTATTTCATGATTTCATCCAGAAGTCGGGTCAATATATTATATGTGGCCCTTTATTAATTAAAAAGGGAGAAAAGTAAACAGGAACCTTCATGGTGGAATCCCACTAAGCTTTAGTTGTGAAGTTGAAGTTTGAGCAGGTGGTTTGCCTGAAGAGGAGAGAAGAGCTGAACCCAAGCCTTGATGTCGCCAGATCAAACTGCAACAGATTGTCCTCCAGTTGATGCCCTCCGATCACTATCGAAGTCATTGGACTCAACCCTCCGTCCACAAACGCCAAGCACAGCACACCCTCCTTCGCTTGCACCATCGAATTAGCCCCGAAAATCGTCCAAACCACGCTGCTACTTTGCAGCACCAGGTCAATCTGCGGCACTCCCGGCCCAACCCTCGTGCTCGTGATGTTGCTCGAGTCGAAGCATGCCCCGAAGGGCTTCACCGGCGCGACCCTCGGGACTTGCGAGAGCTCCTTCACGAAAGCCCCGACCACGGCCTTGTAGATCGAGGTCTGCATTGCGGTGTACGGGTTCACAGTGCTGATCTTGGTGACCCCTTTGCCTTCTTTGCCGATGCTCAGCAGGGATGCGTTTAACGGGACTTGTTTCCCGTTGACTTTTATGGAGTTGACCCCGATGAAGTACTCCGTTGAGGGCTCACCGGCGAAGTAAGACGATGCAGTGCTCATTGGGTTGATGATCAGCGGAGTGTAGATGAGAGACTTCGAGACATCAATCCCCGGAAGCATCGTGTAGGGCCCGCCGCCGAAGAATGCCGCTCCGCTGGAGCTTGAGGATGAGCTCAAGCAAATGGCGAACTTCCTATCAAAGCTGAAGGAAGCAGAGAATTGAGATGGGAGTGAAATCCTAGTCCTCCCTAACCCTGCCATCCCCTTGACCCCGCTGGGCAGGCCTCGTAGGAGAAACGTGGCCCCACAGGTGAAGAGGAACTTGGGCACCGAGACGACCGGCCCGGGGCTCGACCCATCAGTGGACCGCACCACCACGACGTCCCAGGCCACTTCCCCGTCGGTGGAGGTGCGGGTCACGGTGTTGTCCGGAGAGAGGCCGCACGTGTTGTTGTTGCAGCCGGGCAAGGGCCCGGCGAATCAGCTGATGCAGATCTTGGACCCCGCGAGGGAGCACTGAGCCGAGCGGCACCGAGCCGGGCTGTAGGAGGACGACGAGTAGCCTCGGTCGCAGTCGACCCAGAGGAAATTACCGCCGAGGTCGAGGGTCAGTTTGACAGGGACCAAGGGGGTTCTCTGGTGCAAGGTGGTGAGGTACACGAGAGTCGAGGAGTCCTTGGTAACTGGAAGGACTAGCGCCTTGGGCCTGAACGAGGCCTGTGAAGTGATGGGGAAGGTGATGGATAGAATGATGGAACAGAGCATAAGAAAGCGGAAAGAAACAGAAGCCATGGATGAGAGCTGGGGAGAGAGTTTGTAAAACTGGAAGATGCAGATGAGAGTGGATTTAAGGTGGAAGGAGAAGAAGAACAAGAATGTCTTTAAATAGCATCTTTGGTCTGAACTTTTTTCCATATTTGGCATTTTTATATTTTTGTAGTGTGTGCCAATCGCGTGTTGGGATTTGGCATCTGAGATATGCTTTGAATTTGTTTTGTCAATCGTTGTACTCCTTCCCTTCAAAATATGGTGGTCTATTGTTACTTCCACATTCGATCCATGTGGGAGAAAAATTGATAACCATAAAGATCGTTAACTCGGAAGTAAAGACACTTCACAAAATATGAGCATCAGGCTCTGATACCAATTGTTATGGCTAGCGTTATCACCTAGAGGGAGTGAATAGGTAATTAAAGTGAAATTTGAAAGTTTATCGCGGAATATCAATTGCATAGGCGTTTATATAACGTCTCAGACGATGGCAACACAATGTATCAATATGGACAATTCATATGCAGTTCTACTATCACAGATTATATAATATGATCAGAGTAGGGATAGAGAAAACTGCACAGAAAGTTTATAGTGGTTCGGCTTTGGTTATGCCTACGTCCACTTCTTCACCTATCAGCCAATCAACTGGATTCTACTAGTAAACTGCTCGAGAGGTTACAGCTTAGTGATCTCCTTGCCACGCATGATACCCCACCTAGCGTTCAATACTCTTGTGTACACCTCCTCACAATTACAATGGATGAATCAAGAAGTGTGTATAAAATGAAGTACTCTCGATCTAAGAATTATAAAGACTTTTCCCTCTTAACGCCGACCTTTTTTTTTCCTTCGACCTTGAGATGTCTTTTATACTTCTTTGCCTCCAATCTAACCGTTGCAAGGCTTCCAGAAGAGATCTCTCCAAAACTTCCCGTTTGGACAAGACAGATACCAAAAGAAAATCTCGTAGTCGTTAGGGATCGCCAAAGGAAAGTCTTCCCCGTTCGGATCAAATCTCCCATACAATTCTGATCCTAGGTTTTCATAGATGATTTTGTTCATTTGGAAAGTCGTATGTTTGTCTCCTTGATTTCGTATCATTGACTGATCTCTATCCCCGAGAATCCTCAAGAATGATCCAGCTCGATTGTATCTGTTGTAGTGTGTCAAATAAGCACATTTCAAAGTCCTCTTCAAGTTATGTTTACTGCACGTGAATACTCCATTCAGAGATTGAGCGTCATTCCAACGTCTGAGCTCCAACCAGCATCTGAGTCTCTCAAAAATCTCATCCGAGCAAAACCTTTTTGACAGATTCAATCATGTGCATTCCCGCACCAAAGGATAATCTGCAAAACAAGTATTCCATGGCATTATCTCGAAACTTAAAAGTACTTGGATTGTTTTGTCAACTTCAAAATCACTTAGGGGTTTTTCTCAACTTGACCAACCGAAGTTTCGTCCATTCTTTTCCTATTTCAAGAACAAAGCAATCTCCATTTGCCAATATACTCTTTATATTTCCATCCTGCCTGTTTTCTTTTCAACAGACACTACATGTTTTGCTAGGATTATCTACACAGCCACAGTGAAGTAAAGAGTAAAAGTGATAAAGAAAAATCAAGATACAAGATTTATCCTAATTCACTCTTAAACAAGCGATACATCTAGCAGAAGATTCTACTATAATTGGCACATTACATCTATATGTTAGAACCTTCAATTATATATAAATAGTAGCTATTTATGGGCTCAAATCAAAATTATCAATACAATATAAGCAGTGGCTATCCATAACCACATGCTTTCTCGTCGATGAGGAATATGAATTGCATCCCAACATATTTAACACAAAAATCATTTTGGGTTTCCATTTTTCCACCATAGACATAGAAATGATAAGTAAATCCCCATCAAATAGTTGAGCGAATGGCCAAAAAGTCCCAATGGGTCACCCCTTCTCAATCTATTTCTGCCAATTGGCTTCAAATTGTTTGTGCACTGGGTTCGACTGGAATGATGCAGACAAAATGAAAAGCAAAAATAAAACAAAGCGAGAGGCAAATCGAGAGAGAATTCTTTTTATTTTATTTGTTTTTCAAGAAAACCAAAAGAAGATGAACAAAAAAGTGGGTGTTGCAATTTGGAAATTTAAGCAGGGCTGCCAATTTGTACCATGCCGTGTTAGTTGTGTCTTGTCTAAAATGAACTACTTATATAAGAGCATGGCATGTCTATGTTTTTTTTTTTTTTTGGGGGGGGGGGGTCAGAAAACACTTCATATACGAAATATTAAGGGTTCTTACATAAAGTTCTCAAGAGAGGGGCATCTAAATAGAGTAGATCCCATAGAGGTTGAGGTGGTCTAGAGACCCAAAAGACAGAAACACAATTTAAACGATGAGATTTAGCCAACCAATCAGCAATCAGATTTGTTGTGCGACTGCAGTGGACTATCAAAATGTTTTCGTCCTGGGCAAGCAGATATTGGGCTTCAAGTAACACGGCTTCAGTCACCCATCCCAGAACAACTTCCCACACGCCGAAGTACAATTGTTGGTCTCAATAGTTATCTTTCTCATTTCCTCTTTCTTTGACTCTAGACGCTTCTGTTTGAGGAACTTCAAGGCTTCCAGCAACGCCCTCGCTTCCGCCTGAAATGGAGAGCAAGACCGAATTTTTTTTCGCGAATTTGTCAAGAAGGGTTTCATTGGAGTCACAAAGAATGCCTGCGATGGCTCCATCACCGGGGCCGCCACATACGAAAGCATCAATATTAAGTTTCAGGTCAAATCTCGTGGGGGGTCCATTTTTATGGAGGATCTGGTCTATTTTCGGTAAAGTTTTGATCTTTGCCGGTGGATTTCCTATAGCTTCTCATAATTGCCTCCACTTTGCAAATTAGGGTTTCAGAATCTGGCTTTTTCCCTTTGAAGACCGAGTTCTAAATTTCCTTCCATATGCACCAGAGGACTGTTGTGCTGTCATCGAACGGAGATGTATCGGGGTTCTCGATATGAATTTGGAGTTACGCATCCATTCTTGTGATGTTTGGAGGCGGCTTAAGGCCTAAAATTCTCTGATCTTGCCAAATTCGTTCAGTCCAAGGGTAGGATAAAAATATGTGTTATGTGGTTTCCACCGGAGAGTTGCATGAGGGGCAGAAGGGTTGAGGTATGATTTTTCTTCTGAGCAGGTTTTCTCTTGTTGGGAGGGCAATCCGGCGCATCTGCCAAATGAATACACAAACCTTTGGGGGTCTTTGCTTTCCATATTCTGTTGAAAAGTTTTCTTGAAGGCTGAAAAGAAGTGGAACCTATTCTGTAATTAATCATGTTTATTTTAATGTCAAAATTTTCAAATCGATCACTTTAGTGATAAGTTTTTGTAAGTTCAATTACTTAAATATCAACTTTTTTTTAAACGATCATTTCAGTGCCAAATTCGATGAGCCACGTCAGCTCAAATAATTAAAAAAAAAAATACACATGCCGAATTTTCAGCGAGTCACGTCAGTTTAAATCGGAGTTGGCACTAAAGTGATCATTTTTAAAAGAAGCTGACACTTAAGTAATTAAAGTTAGAAAAACTTATCATTAAAGTGAACGATATAAAAAATTTTGCACTAATGTGAGCACCGTACACAACTTATGGCACTTGGCTTATACTTAAGCCCTAATCATTTTCTCTAATAGTGTTATAGGCACTCTTAACAGTGAAAGAGCCCAACTGTTTTACGGTCCAAACTAGCTTATCTTTCTTGAGGAGAGGGCCAATGGGGATCGATAGGATTTCCTCAGTTAGGCCCTTGTCAAAAATACTTATAATTGTGTTTTTATCCCATATTGCATCCTCTTTAGAGATCAACTCCGACACCTTCAGAGGTTCATTCTTATTAGCTGGAACCTCAATCACACCCCTCTTCAGCCATAGATCTTCTCTAATATTAACATTCTCCACATTACCAACTGACCATCTCACTAACCCAGCGATGTTCTCCCTATCATATAACATACTCCGCCATTCCCAGGAGGGACTAGTACCTCTGGCAGCCTGTAAAAAGTTTATATCTAGAAAATATATACCTTTCAAAATCCTACTCTAAAAAGAGTTCTGGTTTTGAGTAAGCCTACAAGCTTGCTTACCTAACAATGTGTTTTTAACAGTAATGAGATCTTTAAAACCGAGACCCCCTTATCCTTTCTTAATTTCACTACAAACTAATTTCGTTAGTGCAACCGAGTTCTAGTTTCATTGTTTTTCCACCAAAAGGATGCTTATCTTTTTTCTATCGATTTGCAAATGGATATTGGAATTTTGGAGATTGACATAGCGTATGGAGGGATAGCTTGCACAACTGTTTTTAGCAAAATCTTCTTTCCTGCCTTTGAAATCAAGTTTTCCTAGTATTGACTCTCGCATTGATCCAAGAGAACATTTGTTTCTTCGACTCCCCCCAATCAGATGGTATTCCCAAATATCTCCTTGTTTTCTCTATGACTGAAATCCACAATAAGCCTGGTAGATTGTTATGAAGCTCTTTTGGACAGTTTGTCCGCATGAAAAGCCCTGAGTTGTTGAGATTTATATCTTGGCCTAAAGTCATACGATACTGGTTCTGAATCTAGCCCAAATTTTGATAATCTGTTAAACTCCCCTCTAGAAAGAAAATAGAGTTATCCCCAAAGAGTAAGTGGGATAAAGTTGAACAAGACATGTTAAGCTTCCATCATTCAACGCCTTCCTCATTAACATAGAGAGTGTATTTGCCATAAGAATGAATATATTTGGAGATAAAGGGTCTCCTTGTCGAATTCCTCTTGACGGTTTAAAGTAAGGCAGAGGTTCACCATTAAATTTCACACTAAGAGCTGTTGAAGTCACACACATCATAACCTTATCCACCCACATCGAGCAAAAACCCGAGGCATGCTTCCAAGAAATCTCATTCCACCCTTTCATGCTTTCCTCGTATCTAGTTTCAAAACAACCTGGAGTCTTTTCTTTCTCCTTCTCACTCTCATTTGATGCAAGACTTTCTGGAGTATAAGAATATTGTCTTGTATTTACCTCCTCCCACCCACCCCACCCCACAAAAGCACTTTGCTTCTTTGCAATAAGATGGGACAACCAACGTTTTACTTTATTCGCCAGAATCTTTGAGATAATTCTATAGGGAAAGTTATGAAGATTAATCGGCCTATATTGGTCGAGTCTTTCAGGGTTCTTCACTTTGGGGATCATAGTAATATGTGTTATATTCAGCTCAGAATTCATAATACCAATTTCGAAAAACACTTCGATATGCTCCAACCTAACTGTGCTTATTAGGGGCAAGTTGGGTGTCGTGACGTAAAATTAGGCTAATGAATTATCATTGTAATTAAATTAAATAACCTAATTCAGACTCTTACAAGTCCTATCAAATCGCAACTTAGGTTCATTTAATGAAAAAAAAAACGCATTAAATTGAAGCTACCACTAAACATTTACGGAAGGTTGACTAGAAATCTTAGCAATATATCGGGAGAAATATCTTATTTCTGCGAACCAAAGAAAAATGAGTTAAGGGACTTGGTTATATTAATTAAAAAAAAATTAATGCTCTTTCGGTACCAAATTTCATGAAAAATCCATTTCAATTGATTGGTGTGAATTGAGTGAATTTGATTTAGGAAAAATGTGACATGAGGGACCATATATTATGCACAAAAAGAGGTGATCTTTTTTTTTTGTATTTTTCGGCAAAAATAAATAAACTAAAGCTTGTACAAAAAAAAAATGTCTATAATATACCTTTTAATTTTGAATTTTTCGATAAATTCACTCATTCCCGAAAATTTCAGTTAGAACAAAATTTTATCTGCTACATCCTCGAATATTCGAGTCAGTATGCGGATAGATCATCCCTTTTTCCAAAGGGCGAAACATAAAAATTATATACTAAATTACAATCTCATCCCATAAGATCATGGCCAAGATATGTAATTTATTTTCCGACAAGACAAGGCACATAAGAGCATATATCATGAGCATGTTTATTTATAAATGTGCAAACTTTATAACCCAAAAAAAAAAGCAATCAAACAACCATGACAAAGCGATCAAAGATAATGACAATTCAACCAATCGAGTGGTAAAATTCAAAGCAAGCATCATCCATTCATGTGAGCAATTCGGCTAACTTAGGGCATGAAAAAGTGACGAACAACTTTCACTTCGAGAAACGAAGTTTTCAAATTAAAACCAATCTATTCTCAAAATATTCAAGTAATTCCATAACCAAACCAAGTTTATTTAAAAGATCACGATTTTTACCTCAACCTTATTTCACTTTCGGTTCTAGCACGAAAATTAGCAAGGAAAAAGGAAAAAAAGGGTTTCACTTTTAACAAATATGTTCATTTAATCATTAGAACATATATGCAAGTTTTCCATGTAAAACGAGCACCAATTGTAATCAAAAGTCAAGGAATTTTACCTTTTCATTGCTAACTTTCGAGCACGCGTGCACTTGATGAAAACCACCCAAACCGGCCCCCTTTTGAACAATTTCGAGCCCTAAACAGACAAGGGATCTTAAACCAAATAGCAGGCAAGTTAGATGTTGAATTCCAAGCAAAAACGCAGCTAAATTGGCCTCGAATAGGGCTGAATAGTGGCTGCAAAGCTGCTGGACGGCAACCGCTTCAGCTGGGTTACAGGGCGATCTCGGCTTCAAACTATTGGAGAGTATTTACAATGGCACTGGGCTAGAAGAACTTATAATCAAATGGTAAAGGGACAAAATTAAATTAGGAAGAAGCACCAAATCGGCAGAAGCACTAGCTCGATGAACAGTACATGAGCTGATATTAAATCAAAACTAAACACATTGAAGTTACAATGACAAATCTAAAAATAGAAAATGACACAAATACCGAGGCATGTCTACACAGTTTCCTTAAGACAAATTCATCCCCTCCCGTATGTGCTTCGAGGTTTCATGAACGTCTATCTCCCAAGATACAACAGTATAACAGCTACAGAGGCAAGCACAGCACTCTGGAGCTTTCGGCGAACTTGACCAAACGCGAACACTATCAAAATCGATGCAGATGCAGAGAATAAAAAGAGAATGAAGTTTTTCTTTTCGGAATCTCTCTAATCTCTCTCTATCAGAATGGCAGGTCATACATATACATATATAAGAGGTCAGTGGGGACATTTCGGAGACAAGAAATAATGGCTAAATAAATCTGCCGTTATAACTTTAATTATGTAATAGCAGAACCATAACGGGTAGAACCATAATAACAAAGATGTTATGCTTCTGTTAACGACAGAGCCATAAATGACAGAACCGTTATGCATTCAATTCTGTAACGGCAGAGCCATAACAACAGAACCGTTACTTAGTTAATGCTATTAACATGCCACTAAATAGCTCAACAAAAATTGTAACGGTTTGAGTTGGAAAAACTTAAAACGGAAGGCAAAATGGGCTTGTCGCGGGGCCCATTACCTGTCACGCCCCGAACCCATCGAGCTCACGTACATCCCACCACGTCGTTGCTCTTTAGTTATCTCCCAGGATCCATCGGCCAACCATATAAACAACTTCATAAAGAAACGATATCGCAGCGGCCATAAAACTTTCCACATACAAATTTCAATGAGATGACTCAGGACAAAGGGTATACACCTCTTATAAATAAAATTCTCCTTAGAAGTTATCACAGTCAAGTACCCAAAATTCAATTCCTAATCCTCAAAGTTCAGATACGATCCCTAAGGCCACCAAAGACATAAAACCATTCATTCATTTACTTCATCGAGAGCTCATCCTCATCTCGCCTGTACTTCTGTCTTCAAAGACCTGAAAAAGTTAATCCCCCACTGGGGTGAGATATATATATATATATATATATATATATATATATCTCAGCAAGTGAAACCTAGCCCTATACCTCAATACCAGTCCTACCAGACCCCACACAAATGCCCATTCAAAATGCAGAGTATCAAGCAATGCAATGGCACCAGGCATCTCACAAGGCAACATCAATAACAGACATGGCATTCAATATAAACAATCATGCTCAATCACAGGGTCTCATACCCAAGCACATATATTCAAGTACACCACAGCCACATCTTTCTCAACCATCCACATACTCCACTGGCAACTCCTGCCACCTGACACCGCCGGGGTCTCACTAGACCAAATGGTGTCTACACTCCAGGTTTACAGCCACTCCATGCCGCCGGGGTCTCACTAGACCAAATGGCATTCACATTTTCAATCTCAATTTCACAAAGTACTCTGACCATACATTTGCACCAGGGCACCAAGCCAATTACGATGCAAAAGGGGCACCAAGCCATGGTCATTCATTTCTCCGATACCGCCGGGGTCTCACTAGACCAAATGGCATCCTCACGCCTTTCTCATCATCACAATGCCATCACAATACTCAATGGACTCACAATGCCATCACAACATTCACACTTCAGTTCATAAGAATTACCAGGCATTCATTTCACTCAATAAATCATCCAGCTGAGTCCAGGCATTCAGAGAAAGGATTAGGAAACACTTACCTTAAGCAATCAGCAAAGGCCTTAACCAATCGGCCTTCCTCATCTCCACAAGCGTATGGCCAATCCAAGTTCACGTGCCGTCCTAGGAAATTCATCAATTTCCAATAAAAGTTCCATCAATTCTCACTTCCATTGCGCCAATACTTTAATAACATACACAACACCTTATTCTCATGTCATTACAGTGTTGAATCAATGACCATAAGCATATAAAGTATCGTCCCATCAAAGGTAACTCATCATAAACTTCATTTCCTCAAATCTGCCCTTTTCTTAGCCCCACGACAAACTTCAATCTCACGAAAACTGCAATTTTTCTACTGACTTTTTGAGAAAACAAATTCCATGATCTTAAACTTCAAGATCTCACGGACGCGTGGGCGAAAACGGTGCTCAATTCGGATATCGGACGACTTAGAACGACTCAATTCAAAATCAGCGCGCGTTGTGGGCGATTAGTCGGCCCTTCACGTTTTTCACTTAAACAGCCCTTAAATCACTTCAAATTTTCAATCCACTTCACATAATTCCCACTAAAATCTTCATCAACATCTTAACTAGCCTTTTGAGTCATTTTGAAGTAAAAATATCCATCAAAGAACCCCCATCAAGTTCACCCAAAACAGAACAGCAACACAACAAATTCTGTTTTGATTCCAATCACATATTTCCATCCAAAACTCAACCCTATGTTCCAATTTTTCACAAAATAATCTCTCTAAAACCTCAATATATGTGTTAAGGAGGCTCACCAAGAGTTTCGGAGCAAAAACATCTCTTTTGATCTTCCGTTCATCCCGTTCCCTTTCGGCGCGCAAAAGGTCAGAATCTGTCCAAATTTGGTCACCCACAATCAGCCATGAAAATATATTTTAACACCACCAAACTCGTGACCAAAGCTCATCCAACATGAGTATTAGATGTTATGAAGATCTCACAAAAAGTTTGAGGTCATTTGGAATTTCTAAGAGCTAGAACCAACACCTTTCCTCAGCTAGCTCAGAATCTGTCCGCCTTTTTTCCAAAAATCACCATAAATCAACCAGACCTCCAAAAATCATGAAACCAATGGCAAAATGTCAAGACCATCTTGAACTAACCTGTGGTAAAAGGGCTCGACCAAAAGACACCCGGAAGAGCTGCTAGACTGCACCGAACAGAAGGGTCAGAAACTGTTTTTCTGGGCAGTTTTCTGTTTGGTGAAGATGAAGAGGAAAATGAAAAAATTGGCAAGGAGGGGTGATGGTGGTCGACCAGCTGAAGATAAGGAGGTTTTCCATCAAATAATTGGTGTCATTTTGTCAAGATCATAATTAATGACAATTAATGCTTGGTTTTCTCTTTGATTGACACTTGGCAACCTCCTATTGGTTGCTTGATTGACTTTGACTTCCTTTGACCATTTGATCCTATCATCTTCAGCAGCATATGGAGGTGGGGAAATGACCAAAACGACATTCTAAACTTCTTAAGGCAAGGCCAAAGGTCGAGGGGCAAAATGGTCATTTGCCACTTTTCGTCCGAAACTTCATTTTGCCAGTATAAACCATCCTCGATGAGGCGACGTCCATTTCAATTCATATATTGGAATTCCTCAATGTCCAATACCCAATCTCGAGGTCCGATTTCATGTCGAACTCTCGTCGACTGTAATTTCAGTTTATCTCAAACTGACGGGCGACTCTTGCAGGCGCATATCGACCTTGGGATTTCTTTTAAGCCGTGGCGACTTTGATTGTCATGTAATTGCGAGGGTTTATCGTTCGTTCCTTCGATCCTGATCATCAGAATCCGATTTAAGAAATTCTCGCAAATTACACATTGGTTAGGCGGAATCACCCGCGTCCCAACGTATAACGCTAGCAAGACATTCCATGATCGTCCTTAGATCGATCTCTGGCGGCCCAAGATATTCTCTCGACAATCCTTATGGTCAAAGTGCCATTTCTCATTCAAATTCCCTAGGTCCACGTATCCGACTCTGCGTCAGTCTTTCCCTTTTTGGTCAGTTAACCCGGGAATGGCCAACTCCGAGCGAGTTACAACTGAATTACACCAATCGATATCCTTCATTCAATAGCCTCGAGAGGGTCGGAATTCGGAATGTCACAATTCTTCCCCCCTTAAAAAAATTTCGTCCTCGAAATTTGCCACCTTCTTATCCACGCAGTCTTTTGAGCATCGTCGCTTCACCGCTACCTTACTCTTTCAGATAACTTCTTCCATGAGTTGTCATTTTTACTTGTCCTTTCCGACAAAAGTCGCCTTTCCCCAGGACTTGTTCCCTTCAGTCCTCAATATGTATTCACTTCTCTCTGTTCTCTTTCGACATCCACGCATCTGTTGGCAGTTTACCCTCAAGCATTTACGTCGTCTCTTTCATTTGTCTGTCACCATTATTACTAAATTTTCGCCAAAATGCACTCTTTAGTGCCCAAACCATTTAGCAAATCACTCCATTCATACGTTCTTTCATACCATTAAAATTCATGGGCTTTATCAACTTGCCCGCCATTAGCCAAGTCGAGTCACAGCCTCCTCGGCTCCATAAACAAACTCATAATTATTTTCTTGTCGGCATTTCTAATGCTTGATTATGTTAACCCAATCTTTCAGTCCATTCCATCAATAGTAATAAGGCATTCTTGACACATTCTTGTGCCACCTCAAGGGTTCTATTCATTCCCATAACCCTTTAAATATCAGGGTTCGATCATGGCCATACCTCAATTCCCTTCTAGCTTTAAGGCTAGGTGTTTCCAATAGCCGTCAACTCGTCAATTGACAAACTTCCAATTTAAAAGTTGAACCTCTTATTTCTCGAGGGAAGATCTGTCCCTCTATCACCAATTACACAATCCTCAATCCTCAACCTCGTATAATTCCCCTAACTTACGAGGTCTCTCTTTATGCCAGCTATGCTTTCATACTCATAAGCAATTTCACTCATTCGCGTAGCCTCCTGCTTTACTCCCATCGGGAATCTCTTTGTACTACCTTATTCTCTTGTGGTAAATACAGACTCAATATCTTCTCTCACTCAAACAAGATTTTCCAAATTTTGTCGCAAGGACATTCGCAAACCAACTCCAGTCATGCTCTAAGCATTGCCATGGCGCATTCGTATAGTTCACATCGGTTTGAAATGCAACGCCTCAAATTCCCTTTTTATACCATGTCATTATGATTTCCTCGACTCTTTTGATTCCAAATAGAAATGCCACTATTAGCGTAATCGTCACCTTAACTCAAGCCCTCAGAGACTCTTCGCGTTCATTCACCCCTTCGAGTTACATCTCTTCTTGAGTCCATTTCATCGAGGAAACAACTCTCGTGGGGAATCTCCCACAATTCGTCTATAACAATCCATCAATTCCAAGAAACTTCAAGTTTCAGCAACTCACATCGACCATAGTCGATTCATCACCCATTCCAATTCTCAAAGACTCCACATAGATTTCATTTCTCATAAATCTCTCGACGGAGGAATCTTACCTCATCCTGTCCACAGCTTACGGTTCTTCCCATTAATATACGATGAGCATCTTCTTCAGTTCATAGGATACTCTCAAAAGTCATTTACATTTCTCACGACTCCATAAACAAGTCCAATCATCGTCTCTCAAGACGGTAATAATCAACTTAATCATTCCTTGGGCACTTTATTCAACTATTATAAACTTCTTTCTATCAGGTGTCGAATCTTTTAAACTGTTTCTCACACATTTCACTTGAGAGTTCAAACCTTGACTCTCTGTTGTCACGGGTCTCTTCTAGGACCACACGATATTTTGTTTATTCTTGTCACTCTTTCCTCAAGAAGCATTAGTTCTTTAGCCTCTAAGTTCCACAACTCGCTAATGCGACCTTACCTTAATCTCATCCATTCGGCTGAACGTCAACATTATCCTGGAATTCAACGCTGTTTACAAGACAGTTTCTCAAACTCAACTTCCAGGAATCATCCAAGTTTTGCGTCATCTTTCTTAGTCCAAACGCTCAATCTTAATACCAAGACAATTCAAACTTCCTCTTCCTTAGAGTGTCATCTTGAAGTCTGCACCAACGGCAGTACTTCCACTCCAGAATTCAAATTTCACCATGTCTAATACTCTTCTTTCAGTGACTGAGTCACTCAAGTGACAAGATTCGTTCCCCTTAGTTTCCACTAATTCACGGATCGAATACTCAATTCGATTACCTCAAATCACTTGTAAGTATTCTCTAAGTGCTCTTTTCACTTACACAACCATTTGCCTATTCAAGTCTGTTCACTTTCCTTTCCATTAACGACCATCTCATGGTCCAATCGCCCTTTAAGAACGACACCATACTCTTTATGGCTGTTTAACACACTATACCACTTCTGGTGGTTCCGACCCATCTTTCATCGATCTCATAAAATCAACAGGGTCTGACAAACTGACACGTCAGTCACTTTCATATCTCTTACAATAACCGGAATTTAACCACCATTAACCTTACCGCAAGGTAATAGCCATTCCTTAAAGACATATTTCATGTTCCATCATGAACATTTCTTTGCTCGTAATCCATGAGTAGGAGTTCTCTTATTCACATGCTTTCCGATTATTCACTTCTCTTACTAAATCTCATTATCACTCCTCAAAGTCAGGAATAATCACTAGTCATAAGGCTTTCAAATTCCATTCCAACCGGAGACCTTACGTCTCTCTCAAAGGGTTATTGTCCACCTTTAACATATGTTTAAACGACCTTGAGAACTCTGTCTCACACTGGTCGATCATCCACAGATCCTTACAAGATCATTAGGATCCACACAACCATTGCTCTCAAGCAATCCCAAGAAGATACTTCCATTGAACAATTCAATGAAGGTGGTTCAAACAAATATAATGCCTTCAAGGAAAATTCTTCCCTTGGTGACTCTTCACCAATCGTCAACAGCCTCTTAAGGCTAATCACCGACAGGGTCACTTTCTTACTTCAGTGCACCCACACCTTTAAGATTTCCTCATAAAACCCTCAATTTAAAAGAAGACAGTTTCAAATTTCATTCTTTCATCAAATTCAGTCAATCTCATTCTTATACATAGCTTCACAAGCTTTTCAAGACTCTCGTGATTCTTCTCACGCATTCACTTTAGAATAAAGTAACTTAGAGTCACCTTTCTCGTGACTTCTATCACTTAACTCATCAACACTAGTTGTCATAGCGACTTGGGTACAAGGGCAGCTTCTTCTTGAGCTTGCCTACCCATCAAATTTCCTCAGTTTCCACATAAAATTCTCATGACTTCTTATTACACTTGAGTCTCGTACGATTAACAAATAGAGCCATATTCTCTTTCAGTACTCGTACTGGAGTCGCTCATCTTTACTCAATTCTCACGATCCATCTCCGTTCTTGGATCTTCTCATATCTCGCATACTCGAGCCAAATGCTCCTCTACGACCATACTTTGGTCGTTCAACCTTATTAGGTTCTCATGTCACTTGAACCACTATGATTCCCTCCAGGAATCCAAGACTTAAGCCATCTACTCAAGTCTAGCAGTCTCAGGCTGCTCATCTCATCATTCCTCACCTCCAATCAACCATCCAGTGGTTCCTAAACAACTCTCAACTAGTTGTTCATTACCCAAGGATTCCAGATCCTCATCAATCAATGACTATACGACAGGCCAGCCTTAATAAGGTAACCTTTTAATCATCAGCCAATTACTATGCAAGCCTCAACTAGGTCAAAACCTAGGAAATACTCAAAGTGTCAGTTCAATTATTCATACCATAGATCCAGGAGCATATGCCATTCTAGCATAAACACAACATGCTATCTCAATATCAACAAGCATCAACTCAATGGGTACAACCCCACATGCCGTCTAATTTCTCAATTAGGCATTGGCCAAAATAATCACACGATGCCAATCATAAAACATGCCTAACAGGCCCATAACAAACATCAATTTTCTTTTTCAAACGGCATCCTCTGCCAAGTATAAAGTTTTTAACCATGCCAATTATGCCAACCACAACCTCAGTTTTCTTTCTCAAATGGCACTCATTGCCAAATACAGGGCTCTCAGCCATGCCACTCATAGGCGCCAATACAAATGCCTTGCCACTCTCGATCATTCTTTTCGAGACTCAATCTCGTGCCATACATCTCACTTAACCACAATCAGACTCAACCTGATACCTTGGCTTTCTCTTTCAATTTATGACTTGGGTCATTCCTGCCTCCTCACTATCTTAGAAGCCTGCCAGGAGCCGCTCCTTGTCCGGACCTCTCTGTCCCAGCGATCACTCCCCGCCCTCATCAGACCTGGTTGTTACAGGTTGTCCCAAGTCATATATCTACGGAGGAAGCCCCGTTCCACACGCCCCATAACATGCTTCATTACGGTTTATAGGTATCCCATCAACTCGTCCCATACCAAGCGACAGTTTATTAAGTCTGATAGTGACAAGCTCATGAATGCACCCTCATCAACTTTCGTTTCAAAGCCATAAATACATGCACAACATATTCGTTCTCACCACTTGTCATACCGTAATCATCCCCAGATCGATTCTTAACAGCAGAAGGTCTATAATTTCCACAATTGGTCAACGTCTCTCATCGATCAATCACCTATATTCCCTTATATACCTCAAGTCCAATCACTATTCAAATCAAATCCCAATGCATTCGATCACAACTGATCTTCAATCCAAATATTCCTTGTATCCATCTCATCTCATATCACCCAAGGTTATCGATAGCAATCAATAGCTGAACCATCAAGATATCACACAATTCAAACCTGAATCCACTAATATCAGTTGTCTCTTTATAACTCATATTTTCCTCAAGTTGGGTCATTGACAAACCACAGTCACATTCATATACTTCAATTGACCCATTAATCATAAGCAATTCTCTACTAACCTCAAGCATAACTGCTACCTCAAAATCCATGCCTATGTCTCTCCAGTTTCCACATGCTTCCACTTAAATCTCAATCACCACATTACTCAAGATCACCAATGAAAATCGACTCTAGGACCATTAGAATACCACACAAGTTCAAACATATAATCCTCAAGATTCAACAATCCATGCTTAACCCTAAAGGTCTCACTACCTAATTGTCCTCAAGTCATCGCTCCTTATCACTCCAAACCTCAATCACAATGGATCGAGCTGACCTTGCTCTGATACCACTCAAACGGGGATGTCACGCCCCGAACCCATCGAGCTCACGTACATCCCACCACGTCGTTGCTCTTTAGTTATCTCCCAGGATCCATCGGCCAACCATATAAACAACTTCATAAAGAAACGATATCGCAGCGGCCATAAAACTTTCCCCATACAAATTTCAATGAGATGACTCAGGACAAAGGGTATACACCTCTTATAAATAAAATTCTCCTTAGAAGTTATCACAGTCAAGTACCCAAAATTCAATTCCTAATCCTCAAAGTTCAGATACGATCCCTAAGGCCACCAAAGACATAAAACCATTCATTCATTTACTTCATCGAGAGCTCATCCTCATCTCGCCTGTACTTCTGTCTTCAAAGACCTGAAAAAGTTAATCCCCCACTGGGGTGAGATATATATATATATATATATATATCTCAGTGTTGACACCTAAATTTTGATTTTGATATTATTATTTTATTTTTATTTTTATTTTTTATCTTTATTTTTATTTATTTTTTTTATTTATTCGTGTAAGCATAAAAATGAGAATTGTAATTCTCACAAAAATAGTTTCGCATGCACTGTATATTTTCTAACATTCATTTGGCATTTAGGATAGAGTCAGTCAATAGAGTTTAAATTTGTCGGATAAGCAAACCAATTATGCGACGGCAAGATGAGCAGGTTCCTATGGTACAATGATAGTTGATGAGGATGGTCAAAGATGCTTCGCGAGCTGAACGGCACAAAATCTGAGCGAGAACGTGAGAACGTAATGAAAAAAAAAAAGATCCTACTCATTGTCCATCGAATAAAATAAGGGATTGATTGCTCCACCAACTTAAAAGAAGAGACATAAAAAAAGGGGAGTGGGGGACAAGGATATAAAAAAAAAGAAAAGAAAAGAAAAGGGGGGGAATTTTTTTCTCTCCGTTGCGGCACTTCCTCAAGACTGCGGCAATTCCCTCGGTAGACGGATTTCACCAGGGAGGTCCATAAAAGCATTTTTGTTGAAGCGTCCACGAGGAGCATTGAAATCGGCCCCGACGAGTCAAAGTCTTCGACTTTCCATAGGATAATGCAAGGATCTGCAGCTGACTCTGAGCTTAAAGATGGAGCAGTGAAGCTCGACTCTCTCTTCAATGGCAATCTCTAAGCTCACTCCTCTTCTCTTCGCTCCCGTCTTCCTCTCCATTGCCGAACCAGGCGAGCCATCACTCTTCGCAGACATCAAGCAAGGCCAAGACCCAGATAAGGAACCGTACGTGGGTGTGAATATCGGCACCGACGTCTCGCATCTCCTCTCCCCGCCAAGCCAAGCTCAACCCCGTCGCTCAGTTGCCGCATCCCAGTCAGAATTGCCAGAACCGACGCGAGCTTGAGCCGCGAGCAGGTCCGCGACAACTTCTCACGTCAACTCCACCCGTCTCGGCCAACCACGGTCCTCAGTCCAAGTCCGAACCAAGCCAGTCACGCTCCGGCCATTGCGAGCCATGAGAACCCCGCCAGTCACCTGCAGTCGCCTCCTCCGACACTGCACAGCTGGTCCCGACCACTCCAACTGCTGTTCAACCCAACGACGCCATCGACGGCCCAAGTCCGTCAAACCCAGCCATGTCTGACGCTCCCAAGCTCGTCGCTGTCCCGCCACCACCCAAGCATCCACGGCCGTCGCCCTCAGGATGTGGATCCGAAGCATGCCGACTTGGTCGCGAGGAACAACGTGCTACAGCCCGATGAGGTGGTGATGTAATGACGTGTAACCTGGTGAAGACTGAGAGTTGGTTTGAACCTCCGAGCTCGCTTGAGACGCAGACTCCTTGTCCGACGACTATCATCCGACGCCGAGAAACCATAAGTCCCACCGGACTTAACCACGGGTCTCCAAGCAGCGGGACCATTTCACAGCGGCCCGCCGAACCTGGGAACGACGCTGACGGTGGCTAGACGTCGTCTTGACGGGCGAATCCCGACGGTTCGCCAGAGTGAGTCCCGAACAGGTGGAGCATGGTGGCCGTCGACGGATGATGACGAAACAGCTTCGAGCCGTATGTGGAAGAGAAGCTGCGTCACACGGTCGACGCTTCTCCTTTCATGGTCGGCATCGGTGGAGCGGTTTCGGTGGCAACATCCCGAAGGGCGTAGACGACGAGAGTCGAAGCCGAACTCGGTCTTGTTGCATGGGCGAAGCGGACGTCTCACTTGGAAGATGATGAATAGTAAGGTAAGGTGTTGGATAGGTAGAATGTTTAGTTTTGTGGGCTTTTAGAGTTGGGTCTGCGTTGGTGCGAGTAGAGGAGAGTTTGGGCTTAGGTGAATTGCTTTTAGCAGGCTTAAAGAAAAGAAGGTGGGCTTGTTGGGTTTCTTGTGTGATAGGCCCGGCTCAAGTCCTCTTTCTTGGTTTGGATTAGGTTCGACGGTTCGATCCAGGGTCGGGCCTAAGAATCCTATCCGGATCCGGCCATTTTAATTAAGTAATAATTAAATAACAAAATAATAAATATATATATTTAAAAAAATTAAAAAAATTAAAAAAAAATTAAAATAATAAAAAATCGAAAAAATTCAAAAATTATAAAAAAAATTCTCAAAAATGAGAAATGGCCACAATCAACTGGCCATAGAATATTCTGGGTAATTTGGTATCCAAACCTTCCAAAAATTGACGATTTTGCCCTTCGGGCTAATCGCCTCGTATCTTCCCATTTTTCCCTGGTCCAAAATCATACCTTCCTTAAATCCTTATGGTTATACTAGGAAGTCTTAGATTTGAATTGGTATGAATCGATGTGATTTATTTATACATTGGATTGCGCTTTTATTAAAATTGATTGTGATTGATAGGAATGGTCTTCCAATCTGCATGAAACCCCGAATCAAGCCCACCTCATCTAAAATTGCGCCTGCATGAACTCTTAGCTAGGAAAATCACTCGCGTTAGGTACCGAAAGGGCGTTGGTAATGACAACAGCGTAACCAAGTCCCCGAACCCAAAATCTCTGGTTCCGCAGAACTGATCGATCTCTCCCAATCGGTTAGTAAGGTTTCTGGTCTACCCTCCAAGAAAGGCCGGTGGCGACTCCAAATGCATGCACAAGTTGCACATGCCACCACGACCACACTAAGGTCGAAAGCGATCGACTCTTATCGTCGAATCCCTAAAAAATACTCCCGCCGCGATTTGGTATGGGCCTGGGAGGGCTCGTGCCGATCCAAGGCCCGCGATCGGTAATCCATTAGCCGCGTCCGCCTTCGGACGGGTCGCGACAGCTGGCGACTCCGCTGGGGACTTCTTGCTCTAGAACATATGATTCTAGACCTCAAGTGGACTTAGGCCGTAATTAAAACGCTGAGTGATTTTTCTAACCTTGCAGGCGCTCTCGAAGGCGAGGTAAGTCCGCTTATGGTAGGTGTTATATGTTTTTGGCAGATTGGAGAAATAAGGGGTGTAGTCCGTGATTAACATTGTCTTATGCAGGTTGGCGTAGGAATGTATGTTTTGTGGATGATTTGAAGCGCTGATTGATAAACTGTTGTGCATGACTTGCATTGTGGTGTTCACGACACATAGACACACACAACCGCGCCTAAAACCCCGGGCGCCCCTATAGGAAAACAATAGAGGGAACTGAAAATGGAATCTCCATGAGGAAAAACATGGGGTAATCCACTTTTTAATTCCGCTCACTTCGAACTATGGATCGAGTCCCAATGCAACGATAGCTGTGCAATGGAATCGGCTCTTCCCAGAACTCGAGGTGGGAACCTTAACCTTAGGTGCCGAACCCTCTGATTTTTAGAGGTTCACCATCACTTGTTTCATGCGCATGTCTTTGGGCGGTTGGTACACCTAAAACCGCACATAAGTCGACGAGTTTGGTTGGTAAGACTCTCTATACCTCGAATCTATTACAGTTCATATAAATATAGGCATTTCATTCATTGCATTCTGGTGATTAGATTAAATGCCATTTCAAGGATAGATGTGTGTGTTTTTTTCCCAAACGTCCTTGATAGAAGACGAAGAGGATGATATCCCATGACAAGCACCGAGTGAGCAACAAAGGAGCCTACTATGGACATTATTGAGATATCGTTGTTGACACCTGATTTTTTTTACCATTTATTATTGTGATTTTTATTCTTTAAAATTAATTAAAAATATCAAAAAAGGTCATAAAATCACAAAATCAACTTTGGAAGCCTTGGTTTAACCTTAGGAACCAATTTTGAACAAAAAATAGTTCTCGGTATTTTTAATATTTTTCGAGTTTATTTAATTATAAAAATACCCAAAAAATCAGAAAAATACCATTCGTGGTCAGAAAAATACCCAAAAATATTCGATAATTTTGTTTTAATTTCCTCTTCAAGTGTGTCACTTTAAATCTCAAAAATTCGGCTCGGGTCAATATGTTCCTTCACAAACATAAACCCGAACCGAGCCTAAAAAAAATCATTTTCGAGTCTTTTAGTTTTCAATTCTCACTTTTTATAAGCTATGACATTGGATTCTAAAGTCTTAAAGTGCAATTAGGTCAATTTGCCCTCCAATTTAATCAATTTTTACCAAAAGGGCTTAATTGCACATTTTTCTTTCAATTAGTCCCCGGTTTCACGGATGTATACGTATGCTCTACGCATTTATACGTCATACGTATTTATACGTTATGCATATTTGTACTGTTTGGTAACCTCTTTAACTCTTGTAATAATAATAATGGTTATTATTTTTAACACCTTTGTTAGTGCCTTTTTTTAGCATTTTTGTATTGTGAGTGCTATTGCTAGTGCTATTTTTAAATAGCATTTTTGTATTATAAATTGTGAGTGCTATTGTTAGTGCTATTTTTAAATGACATTTATTTATCATAAATTGTGAGTGCTATTGTTAGTGCTATTTTTAAATGGCATTTATTTATCATAAATTGTGAGTGCTATTATTAGATAGAATTTATAATTGTTAGTGCTATTTTTAAATAGCATTTTTATATTATAAATTGTGAGTGCTATTGTTAGTGCTATTTTTAAATAGCATTTTTGTATTATAAATTGTGAGTGCTATTGTTAGTGCTATTTTTAAATGTCATTTATTTGTGAGTGCTATTTTTAGATAGAATTTATAATTGTTAGTGCTATTTTTAAATAGCATTTTTATATTATAAATTGTGAGTGCTATTGTTAGTGCTATTTTTAAATAGCATTTTTGTATTATAAATTATGAGTGCTATTGTTAGTGCTATTTTTAAATGTCATTTATTTGTGAGTGCTATTTTTAGATAGAATTTATAATTGTTAGTGCTATTTTTAAATACAATTTATTGGAAGGTATTTTTGGCTATAAAAGGATGGCAAGAGTTTTGAGGTTGGAGGGGGAGACATTTTGTAGAGTGTGCAAATTTTTGAGAGCTTAGAGAGAAGAACACAAACACTCTCTATATTCTCATAATCTTGAGTGAGCAAAATATACTAAGTTCGGAATATTGATTCCGCATATTGCTAGCACAATTGTTGTGGAGTTATTAGTCGTCTCCCCGTTCGTCAATTGGTGGTGCGTTTGAACTAGATGCCTAACACTTGTGGAGGCTGAGATCGAAGAACATCGAACCGACACCTCCGTTCAAGCACGCTACGAGAGGTAATCTATTTACTCCCTTTGAGGCTTTGTGATTTTTTTCGATTGAAATGCACGAAGTACGCCTCTGGAGATACATGTATGGGTTGTTATTTATTTCCGCTACGTGTTACGTGGATCCCAACAGTGGTATCAGAGCCGATCCTTAGGTGTTTTCGTGCATTTAATTGATTTTTTGCAATTTTTGCAATACTATGGCCAATATGTATTAACGAAATGTTCGTCTTACATGGCTAATGGAGGTTGATTATTTTATATGATAAATTAATCAACGTAGCAAAAATTGAGACTAAATCAATTTTGAATCGAAAATTTATGGCTATCTTATTTTACGTAAAAATTCTGAATACGATTCAACGTAGAATTTTTATTGTGCCTTCCTAAGTTTTAAATTGTGAATTTATTACTTACGTGAAAGGGTGGTGATCATGGAAAAATCCCTAATCAATGTGATTGATGTATATATGAATGTATGATGATTATTTATATATTTGGGGTTGTAATTATTAAATTGAGGCTGCGTACTCCTTTTATTTTTTATGTAATCTTTATTTTTAGCATAGTCGATTGTTGATGTAAATGCTACGAGGATTACGTGGGGGAGCCTTTTAAGTCGGCGAGCTCTTTGGGGCCCAATTCTTGAAGAGTTCAAGAAACCAAGAAGAAGCGAAGAGCGGCTCTCCGTTATTAAAATATTAAAATGATTAAATGTGGTCTCATTGGCTCGAGACCCATTAAATCATAATTCCATGATCACCACGTAGGATAGATGTTTATGTGATTGACATCTATTTATTTATTATGATTACGTGAGCATGTTAAACTGGTTAATGTGCAAAGTCAGACTTACCTCACCCAAAATTGCGCATGCATGAAATCCTAGTTAGGAAAATCACTCGCGTTAGGTACCGAAAGGGCGTTGGTAACGACACCAGCGTAACCAAGTCCCCGAACCCAAAAACTCTGGTTCCGTAGAACTGATCGATCTCTCCCAATCGATCAGTAAGGTTTCCGGTCTACCCTCCAAGAAAGACCGGTGGCGACTCCAAATGCATGTACAAGTTGCACATGCCACCACGACCACACTAAGGTCGAAAGCGATCGACTCTTATCGTCGAATCCTTCTGAAAAATACTCCCGCCGCGATTTGGTATGGGCCTGGGAGGGCCCGCGCCGATCCAAGACCCGCGATCGGTAATCCATTAGCCGCGTCCGCTTTCGGACGGGTCGCGACAGCTGGCGACTCCGCTGGGGACACTGTGTTCTAGAACCTATGGTTCTAGACCCCAAGTGGACTTAGGCCGTAATTAAAACGCTGAGTGATTTTTCTAACCATGCAGGCGCTCGTGAAGGTGAGGTAAGTCCGCTTACGATATGTGTTATATGTTTTTGCATATTGGAGAAATAAGGGGTGTAGTCCGTGATTAACATTGTCTTATGCAGGTTGGGCGTAGGAATGTATGTTGTGTGGATGATTTGAAGTGCTGATTGATAAACTGCTATGCATGAATTGCATTGTGATGATCACAACACGTGGACACACACAACCGCGCCTAAAACCCCGGGCGTCGCCTATAGGAACACAATAGAAGGAATTGAAAATGGAATCTCCGTGAGGAAAAACGCGGGGTAATCCACTTTTCAATTCCGCTCGCTTCGAACTATGGATCGAGTCCCAATGCAACGATAGCTGTGCAATGGAATCGGCTCTTTCTAGAACTCGAAGTGGGAACCTTAACCTTAGGTGCCAAACCCTCTGATTTTTAGAAGTTCACCATAACTTGTCTCATGCGCATGTCTTTGGGCGGTTGGTACACCTAAAACCGCACATAAGTCGACGAGTTTGGTTGGTAAGACTCTCTATACCTCGAATCTATTACAGTTCATATAAATATAGGCATTTCATTCATTGCATTCTGGTGATTAGATTAAATGCCATTTCAAGGATAGATGTGTGTGTTTTTCCCAAACGTCCTTGATAGAAGACGAAGAGGATGATATCCCATGACAAGCACCGAGTGAGCAACAAAGGAGCCTACTATGGACATTATTGAGATATCGTCCAATGAAGATGACGAGTTGGGGCAAGTGATCCGGAAGTCACAGATCGAACTTGGGGCATCCTTAAACGTTAGGATCACATTCCTTTGTTTCATTTTCCATTGCTAGTCCTCTTGTATAGGGTTTACTTTTATCGAGGCTTTCTCTATCTCACCCCTTAGAGTGATTGTATTAGGGATCTATTGGTGTATACATTTAGATGGAACTTGGTTGTATTTCTTTTGACAGGTCATGGGAATATGTAGTGGCATTTTCTCTAATCATCCGAATACTCCCAAGTCAAGTTTATAATTCCTTTAGAGGAAATTAAAATTGGAAATCTTGCACGACCTTTTTGGTCATATAGGGTAATCCAACCCCAATTTCGCTAGAAGGAATTATACACTTGAATTGGTCCATGCATGTTTTACGTCGCTGGTAATCCACGATAATTGATCGAGAATATCGGCGTTGTTTTGAATTTAATGACGAGATAGATGTCCAAATTACTCTCGTTCTTAACAAAACGGCCTTGATTTGGATGCCGTATCTTCAATTAAATTTAAAACACGTTATTATGCCTCGCACTTTTGAGTAATTCGTTCCTCTCGAAATTGATCAAAAGCGATTATTGTGAATTACATTCCTTTCAATAGTATGCTTTCTTTCGAGGAATATTGATAAAAACTTTTCGCGCAAGATTAAAACCCTTGTAAAAGTTCTTGTCCTTATTAATCATGGGCAAGCATAGGATTGAAAGGGGTTTTTGATTTCTTTTTCAAATTATTCCTTCTGATTCTGTCTTTTTATTTGCAGGTAAAAAAAAAAATAGGTAATAGAGAGAAATCTTTTCCTGGACAAGTCTAAGGCTATTATCTCATCTGATCATGAGCGAGTTATAAAATCAGGACATATTTGCTCGGCTTACTGATATTATGGTTCGGCTCACCCAAGTTGAAGATGTTCGGATGCTCGAAGAAATGAACCATACAGAAGTTAAAACAAACACACAAGAGTTCTCATTTATTTTGCTCAGTAGAGGGTTTTCAAAAGCAGGTCATACAATTCGGGGTAGAAAAGTAAAGCCGAAGTGAGCCCTAATTAACGACACGAAGGAGCCCAACTGACCCTCCATGTTATTAATGCTTTGCTCATACTCCCAACTCCGCATGTCATGGTCGGCAAGCCTGAGGAGAAGACTTTTGCATTCTCCCTTAACTTCGGCGACCTTGGCCTCATGTTCTTCGGCGATTGTTTCCAGGTCTCGAACCAGTCCATTCCCGCGAGCTATGTCCGCGGTTATTTTGTCGAGCCGTTCTTCCTGCCAGTCGCTCTGAAGCCTCAACATGACATTGCGGCGGTCATGCTCGCCGGTGGTCAGGGATAGGGCCAATTGCTCCACCAGATTTCTCCTCTCGCGAAGCAACGTCGCGACCCGCTCATTAGCAAACTCGACGGCCTTTTTGTAACTATCGGCCAGATAGTTGGTCAGCACCAAATGATCAGATCGATCCTCATAACGAGCTCGCAAGACGCGAGCCACGAGAACCTCCCGATTAGCAGCACGGTAGGCCTCTAAGGAGTGTGCAAAGAGAGTCGGGAAAATTCTATATTCCCTCCCCAGTGTAGTACCTTCGAGAGAAGTAGTATCAAGGTCCTCGAGCAGGACACGGATTTCATCCTCGGTCGCAGAATGATCGGTTATGTGTGCGTAACCGCGACCCAGTAGGTTATAAAGCTTTTCCCACTGGGCCAAGACATCAGTTGAAAAAGTGCGTACGGGAGAGGAGGCCATTTGCGTTGGGTTGGCTTGAGAATAAGACGAGTTTGACAGAGAGATTAGAAGGAAGAAGCTGATTATGCGAGAACGTTAACCTTCCATACATTAATTCCTCATTTTATAGCAACTCGAGGATGATGAAGGGTCTCAGTAATAATGCTGGTGGAGCCCAGTTAGGGGGTAAAGCAGGAGGTCCCCTCACGAGAACCATTGGATTCGTTTCGGTCCGCGATTTCCGGCTCATCAATTAAAAGATGTAAAAGATTTGTCGGGATCACCATTATTAGAGTTAGGTGGGAGGTAAGCGCAACTATCGAAGAAAGCCCTAACAGGATTTGGCAGTCCCATCACGATTGAAAAACTAAGCGAGAAATTCAAAGTCTTGAGGGGGAACGTTTGCCTAATGATGCTTGAAGAGCGTCTCCTGAACATACGAAGTCACTCGAAGAAAACTTTATAGGGAGTGAGCATACATGAGAGAGTGGAGAACTCTGAGTGGGCAAGAACCAATCAAACATTTCTCAATCCAACATATTTAAGAGGTTATTGTCAGCTGCTAGAGGCGACTGACTCAAAAATCTCAGAAATTGAACTACAGAGGGATCTCGAAGATTCCAAGATCAAGTCTAACGCCAAAACCATGGAGCCCAACACTTCTGGCAACGGAAATCAAGATCACGGCGACGACGACAACGACATCCACGATGTTCAACTCGGGAAAAGAAGACGTCCTCACCAATACTCTCAGGAGGAAACCCAAATGCTGGAAACCCTTTTCAGTAAAAGCCATTACATGAAAAAGAAGTGGAGAATTGAATTGAGCCGGGAGTTGGGGATTAATCAGTCGAGGATCCAGTTTTGGTTTCAAAATAGGAGATCCAAATCGAAGGCTCAACGCAAACGTCAGGTGGTCGAGATTTTAAAGGAAGAAAACCAAAAGCTGCGAACAGAAAACATGAGGTATGAAAAAGCTCTCAATATTACCGTTTGCCCTCATTGCGATAACCTCGTCGCCCTCGGTAAGATATTCCCCGATAAGCCTCACGCGATGATTGAAGACGTTCATTTACCACCCTACTCCCTCGGGGCATCTCCTGCTCAACCAGATTTTGCCGGAGTCACGCATGAACAGGATGATCCTACGAAGATGATACAAATGCCTCCTGGGGGATGGGATTTGCATCGCTTTGATTGGAGTTACAGTTTTAAGGAGCTGGATGTTACCGCCGACCAGCTCAAAGCATATCAGCCTCATGCACAACAATTTTCGATAGGGTCGGGTCCTGCTGGAGATGAGTTAATCAGTCGTCAAGCCATCGATGCAATTTTGGGCCACGATAAAAGGAGGTTCGCTTGGCCCCCTGAATTGCATTCCAGATTCCTAGACGTGGTTCACCAAATGGGGATCGACTCAGCAACTCCGACGCGCATATTTAAGGCCATGAATGTACCGGGGCTTAGTAAGGAGCTGGTCAGGAATCACCTTGCTGCCTACAGAAAGCTATTAAAACAACGTCGAGCGGAGCTAAACCGGGAGGAATCCGTCTCGAGCTCAAAAGCTAGGGGCGACCGCCATTGTAATACTCAGGCATCAAGAGATACCCGGCCAAATCTAAGCATCAATCAAGCTAGCAACCCGACCACCGGCAAACTGAAAGCTGATCAGAATGTCCTCCCGGGCCATTTCAACATTTCTCAAGAGCGCGTGTCACAAGTACAGCGAGTGCGAACTCCTCCATTCGAGCAGCAGTCGGCTGGTGCTCTGCCTGCCGCTGGTCAACCCACGACAGACGATTTCTTCGATGAGGGGCTCGATGCCTTGTTCAATCAGTGGGAAGCTGGCATGCTTGGACAACCATGATCTAGCACCTGACTCGGGGCACGATGGGTCGGTCACTACGAACACCCATAGAAAGAAGAACATGTTCACGAGTAGATCACTCATTTTATCGTTGTAAAGTTCCTACGGGAACATTTTTCTTTAATGACTATAGTTAAACCAACGCTATCGACGAACATCGTCATGCTCAGTTGTGATAATCCCTTGTTAGATTAAGTCTGAAACCAGAGACGTTCTTTAAAATTTTGAGTGGCCACGAACTCATTCCTCACCAAGCGCCCGGGATGCTGAAATGAAGAGTAACAGCATGCACAGGGAAAATGCCACTTTCGTTTGAACGATGAAAAGGGGTTGAGAGAAGATCATAGCGTTAATTCCCATGGAGCTAAATGAATTAAACGGAGTCATTAATTGCGGGTCCACCGCTGCTCCCCACGTTCTCGGGCCTAGCAAATCATAAAAGGCGCCGAAAGATTGTAGACCCACCACTTTGAAGACTGAACTAGGGGACGAGCGCAATACTCGATGAAACCGAATCAATGCAAGAGAGTTTGTGATCCTATCACGAGGAAAAAGAAAGGGGAATACAGACGATGAGTAATTGCAGGATCTCGGGAGGAGCGCTTGCTTGCTGGTCTTCATATGCACCCTGAAGGATGGTTCCAGGACACGCACAATCACTTGAGAAAATTTCTAGAGTGAGCAAACACGTAAGAGCGAATTGAGAAAGCTGAGTGAACTAGATCAGCCCGAGATACCCCGATCCATCATGTTTAAAAGTTATTCCCATCTGCTAGAAACGCCCGACCTGGACATTTCTGAGCACGAACTGCTGGGAGACTTTGAAGATCCTGGAGCTGAATCCTGCCCGAAGGCCATAGAGACTGACTCCTCCAGCGATGAAATTCTAGGTTTCAGCTACGAAGAAGGAGTATACAATGATGACCGGAGTCGGAAAAGGAAGCAACTACAACGCCACACTCCAGGCCAAATCCGAGAGCTCGAAGCTTTCTTCAATGAATGCCCCACTCCAAGCAGACAACAGAAAATGGAGTTGAGCCGAAAAATAGGATTGGAGCTTTCGAAGGTCAAGTTTTGGTTCGCCAACAAACGAACCCGGGTGAAACAGCAATACGCAGACCATGAGTTACTGGTCCTGAAGGAGGAGAATGAGAAGCTTCAAGCTGAAAGCGCGAGATATAAGGAAGCTCTGACCAAGGCCACCTGCCTTAATTGTGGTAATCCTATTGTCCTCGGCGAGGTGTTCCTCGATGAACCGTCCCTGTTGACGAATAACGCTCAGCTGTTACCGTATTCTCCACAGCATTTTCCGACACAGCCAGATATCGCCGGAGATCTGCATGAGCAAGTCAACACCATAGGATCAACACCAACATCCTCTGAGAAATGGGATATGAATCATCACAGGGGGAGTTCTCTCAATGACGAACTCGCTGTCACAGCCAGCCAATCCAAAGTCGGTGAGTCCCTCCCTGGACAACTTTTGAAACGACTAGATCCCGTAGAGAATAACTACCGAAGTATTGACGATATTTTGGGTAATAAGAGAACAAGGTTTTACTGGACCTATGAACTTCACACCAAATTTGTTGATGCAATTCGAGAGCTGGGAGTTGATTCGGCTAGCCCACTACGCATACTCGAGATTATGAATGTGCCGGGGCTCTCTAGAATTAACGTCGAGTCTCACCTCAAGTACTATAGGAGATTGCTAAGGGATGGAAGGATAGCGTTAAACCATCATAAAGCCAGTTGGAGCTCAAGTGCCGGGCAGAGTTACAACCACGATGATTGGAGAGCCGAGAGCACCCAACCGTGTTTCAGCAATGACGGGACCAGCAGTCGTGTTAGCGACTCCTCTAACCCAAATCAGAATGCTCCGCCGAGCTATCTCAATACTCCTCAAGAGTATATACCGCAGTTCCAGCACATAGGGATTCCTCAGTTTGAGCGCGATTCGGTCATTAATGCTGTCCCTGAAGCGGATCTGGCATTGGTAGAGAGTGCACATATAAACCTGCCGGTCATTGGAGGAAGTTCCAATTCGAGGGGTCAAGTTGCTCATGGCGAGAGCAAAGAGAGGAATCCCTCGCCTGCAGTCGACGACAGCCAATCTGGGCACCAAAGGCTAGAAAGAACATGCGATTTCCTTGGGGAGGAGCTGGACACTTGGATCAATACTCTTCAGGAATGTATGTCTCGACCCCAACAGGGCAATGATGAAGGTTCTAGCTCAAAGACTCCAGTTCCTCACAATGAAGGCGATGAAGGAAATCTGCCCCCAACAATTGTTGATACCCAACTTGAACATCAATGGCTCGAAGACCCGAGCAATTTCCTTGGCGATGAGTTCAATCTTTGGCTCGATCAATTTGGAGCCGGAGGGCCATCGCAGTGGTGACGCAAGGCAGGTGACCAAACGTCTGATGCAAGGCATGGTTACTCGATGAAAAATGCTTAGACGAAAGGGGTGGAACACTCCTATTGAATATGTTGTTGATCGCACTGTAAGGTTCCCACGGGAACATCTTTCATTAATGTCTAGAACTAATTGCGCGTGAGTGTCAACATCACCCTTTGAGCATCTTCAAGCCGAGGGCCGTGGATTAATCGCTTAATCCGTGGAGCAAGTTCCCCGAACAATGACTATCACCCGCGGAGTATAATGGGATCTACCCCTTCAATACGAAATACGTTTGGCCGCGAAGCCACCTATTTGGTAAAACGATGTATCGTTCCTAAACGATCTTCAATCGAATACCGAAGTAATGTCTCATTTCTTTCCCTTCTCAGGTGATAAACGTGGATAAATCACTCAAGGAGCCATTTGTTCGAATAACAGAACAGACGTTGCCTAACTGGGGGCAGATGAACCATTGATGTTGCAAACACTCCAAGAATGGATAGGCGGATTTGATAGATGTTGTTCATATCAATACGCAATATCAGAACGGGATGAGAACCAAGAGTAAAGTTGTATCGTTCCAATTTGTCTTGAATTTGAGAATATGAATTGATACTCGTTATTTATCCTTGACAGGGGAATCGCCTTACAGACGAACAGGTTTTCACATCCCATGTATTACCCGACCAAGAGTAAATTGTATCGTTCTAATTTTTTGAAAAATTCGTGAACGTACAATAACATGTTTCTTCCGCATTTTCAGGATCTCCAGCCGCGGGGGATAGGTAAGTATCCCTTTCCCCAATCCATTGAAGATGTTAAATAAAAAACAGAGAGAAAAAGAAAAGCTTTCAGAATCTAATGTCTAGAAAAGACATAGAATTCAAACTTCATTGGCATTCATGTCTTAAAACAGGAGGTTATCTGAACATGAATAAGAACATGCATGGTGCATCATAAAATCCCCTTGACGGGTAAAATTTTTGGAGAAAATGAAAGAGATTTTTTCCAATCAAAAGTTCAAAACTTTTAAAAGGACGTTTTCTCAAAAGAAAAGAGGCAAAGCCTAGTCCAAACACGTCCTACACACACTGGAGAGAAGTGGAGCGGATCAGATAGCAAAATCTGGACCTACGGAAGTAGGGATTATTCGCAACGATTACATGGGTTGGGATGACGGAGGCATTCGTTTCATATCCCTCAAACACTACAGGTGACCGTTGATAAACCCTTTGAACGACGGTTTTCATTCTTAACCCTGTCAAGAACCACCCCACATCGGGGCAAAATGGAGGTGAGTCCAGCGGTATCAGGAGAAAATGGTTAGAAATTTTCTTGCTCGGACTAACATTAATCTTTGTGTGTTGTTTATATGGTAATCCAAGTGCCATAGGATGACGAGAAGCATTCATTTCTCTATCCCACACACCATATCCTTTGCACAGCCAAGTTGAGCCTGCAAATTCATTTCATAAACCCTTGTTGGTGATCATGGGATGTTTCAAGATGGAAACTGCATCACTCCAAGAACGGAAGAAATCAAGAGATGGGATTTATAGAAAAATCTCATATCGGCGTTTAAATGTGCTATGATTCAAGTTGTATATCTAGCACAATTTTCTGAACATCGTAGTGCCGAAGGAAAAGAAAAGGCGGGATTTCAACAAAGAAAAAAATTTCCAGCATCAAGAAAAAGCAAAGTGCCTGGTAAAAGCAAGGCCGATGCTCGTGAAAACTGTTTGATTGATCCCCAATAATGCCTAGTTGGGAAGAGAGAAAAACCCATAAAGGAGTCAGATCAAGAAGACTGCTCCCCAAATGATGTCAGCCGTGGTGCAAAAACACGGACAGAATTGTCAATCTCTTAATACCACAAGAGACGTTCTCTAAAGGACTTGTGCACACCTCAAAAGCGGTTGCACACCTCAAAAATGGAAGATGCAGAATGGAAAAGACATGTGACAAATTGGCAATGATCACCAATGTCAAATCCTTCGTGATTTCTGGGCCAAAAACAAGCCTTTTTCGGTCCCCAATCCTACCAATGTTACAACCCTGAAACAGTCTTCTCTGACTAAGACACTTGGGTTAACATATAGCTTAGCTCGAAGAAGTACGAGCAAGACTCTTTCTTTCTCATTTTGCAGGGTTCTTGACTTGTAAACCCGGAGCAGATGGTGAAGATTTTCATTCGATGGCCTCGACTCCAAAGCGGGTCCCCCTTGAAAACCAATATCCAAGCCCAACATTACGGTCCCGTGGAAGACCTCCCGACCGATCAAAATGTATGCGCTGCGAATGAGCCTAAAACCTAGGCACTTGAAAACCAATATCCAAGCCCAACATTACGGTCCCGTGGAAGACCTCCCGACCGATCAAAATGTATGCGCTGCGAATGAGCCTAAAACCTAGGCACATGTCAGTAGGGAATTGAGTGCATCCCCTAAAAATCATCACCTCAAAACAGGTGAGATGGCCTCCTTGTCGAGAAATATTCCAATTGATGTTTTGAGCAAACTCTTTTTGGAAATTTTCAAACTGTTGATCCAGATTTTCCATACAAGGGATTTGTGATCACATTTGCATGTTGCAAGAATGTTTTGGATAACCTCCAGCATCAAAATGCACATCTCATGACTAAAGCTTAAGTCATAAAATTTTGTCAATTGGACAATTGCTGTCTTCTCAAAGATTACCAATATTTTCTTGGGGAAGAGAAACCCTTAAAAAAAAAAATCCTTTTCAAAATCAGACAGTCTCATTGGACGTGGAGAACCCTCGTCATGAGACCCCTTTTCAAAATTCAGGAAATCTCATCGGACGTGGAGAACCCTCGTCATGAGACCCCTTTTCAAAGTCAAAACTGATGGTAGATACCGCCTGAAGGGTCAACACATGGTAGATACCGCCTGAAGGGTCAAATCAAAGGTAGAAACCGCCTGAAGGGTCAACTCAAGGTAGAAACCGCCTGAAGGGTCAAACCAAGGTAGATACCGCCTGAAGGGTCAAAATATGGTAGATACCGCCTGAAGGGTCAAATCAAAGGTAGATACCGCCTGAAGGGTCAAAATCAAAGGTAGATACCGCCTGAAGGGTCAAAATCAAAGGTAGATACCGCCTGAAGGGTCAACACATGGTAGATACCGCCTGAAGGGTCAACACAAGGTAGAAACCGCCTGAAGGGTCAACACAAGGTAGAAACCGCCTGAAGGGTCAAATCAAAGGTAGAAACCGCCTGAAGGGTCAACTCAAGGTAGAAACCGCCTGAAGGGTCAAACCAAGGTAGAAACCGCCTGAGGGATCACATTAATGGTAGAAACCGCCTGAAGGGTCACGTATGGTAGAAACCGCCATAAGGGTCAATTCATTGGTAGAAACCGCCATAAGGGTCAACTCATTGATAAATATCGCAGTAAGGATCAACACAAAGGTCTGATCCACCATACGGATCAAAATCCTTGGCAAATCCCAAAGCGTGGGATGCGCCTTCCTTAGGTTCCTACAAGTTAGGAATCCCATCATGGTATGACCTACCATACAGGTCAGAACTTAATCTCCCTAGGATATTCTGAATGACGAGTCCTAGGCATCTTCTTGAAAGTCGTCGCAACCGGCAGCATCCGACAGGTGAGCTTCAGGTAAGCCTCTCTCACTCCGGCCCATGTTCAAATTGTTAGAGCAAACCGGGGATTGATTTGAGCTTTTATAAATAGGCTTAAGGATCCGATGTCATAACATTTCTTCTCTTATTTTCCCAGTTGAGTCGGTTAGGAATCAGGTGCCACCTTATCTTTGAGAGAAACCTCTAACGAGATTCCTCTCAAAGAGGGGCAGCTGTTGACACCTGATTTTTTTTACCATTTATTATTGTGATTTTTATTCTTTAAAATTAATTAAAAATATCAAAAAAGGTCATAAAATCACAAAATCAACTTTGGAAGCCTTGGTTTAACCTTAGGAACCAATTTTGAACAAAAAATAGTTCTCGGTATTTTTAATATTTTTCGAGTTTATTTAATTATAAAAATACCCAAAAAATCAGAAAAATACCATTCGTGGTCAGAAAAATACCCAAAAATATTCGATAATTTTGTTTTAATTTCCTCTTCAAGTGTGTCACTTTAAATCTCAAAAATTCGGCTCGGGTCAATATGTTCCTTCACAAACATAAACCCGAACCGAGCCTAAAAAAAATCATTTTCGAGTCTTTTAGTTTTCAATTCTCACTTTTTATAAGCTATGACATTGGATTCTAAAGTCTTAAAGTGCAATTAGGTCAATTTGCCCTCCAATTTAATCAATTTTTACCAAAAGGGCTTAATTGCACATTTTTCTTTCAATTAGTCCCCGGTTTCACGGATGTATACGTATGCTCTACGCATTTATACATCATACGTATTTATACGTTATGCATATTTGTACTGTTTGGTAACCTCTTTAACTCTTGTAATAATAATAATGGTTATTATTTTTAACACCTTTGTTAGTGCCTTTTTTTAGCATTTTTGTATTGTGAGTGCTATTGCTAGTGCTATTTTTAAATAGCATTTTTGTATTATAAATTGTGAGTGATATTGTTAGTGCTATTTTTAAATGACATTTATTTATCATAAATTGTGAGTGCTATTGTTAGTGCTATTTTTAAATGGCATTTATTTATCATAAATTGTGAGTGCTATTATTAGATAGAATTTATAATTGTTAGTGCTATTTTTAAATAGCATTTTTATATTATAAATTGTGAGTGCTATTGTTAGTGCTATTTTTAAATAGCATTTTTGTATTATAAATTGTGAGTGCTATTGTTAGTGCTATTTTTAAATGTCATTTATTTGTGAGTGCTATTTTTAGATAGAATTTATAATTGTTAGTGCTATTTTTAAATAGCATTTTTATATTATAAATTGTGAGTGCTATTGTTAGTGCTATTTTTAAATAGCATTTTTGTATTATAAATTATGAGTGCTATTGTTAGTGCTATTTTTAAATGTCATTTATTTGTGAGTGCTATTTTTAGATAGAATTTATAATTGTTAGTGCTATTTTTAAATACAATTTATTGGAAGGTATTTTTGGCTATAAAAGGATGGCAAGAGTTTTGAGGTTGGAGGGGGAGACATTTTGTAGAGTGTGCAAATTTTTGAGAGCTTAGAGAGAAGAACACAAACACTCTCTATATTCTCATAATCTTGAGTGAGCAAAATATACTAAGTTCGGAATATTGATTCCGCATATTGCTAGCACAATTGTTGTGGAGTTATTAGTCGTCTCCCCGTTCGTCAATTGGTGGTGCGTTTGAACTAGATGCCTAACACTTGTGGAGGCTGAGATCGAAGAACATCGAACCGACACCTCCGTTCAAGCACGCTACGAGAGGTAATCTATTTACTCCCTTTGAGGCTTTGTGATTTTTTTCGATTGAAATGCACGAAGTACGCCTCTGGAGATACATGTATGGGTTGTTATTTATTTCCGCTACGTGTTACGTGGATCCCAACAGTGGTATCAGAGCCGATCCTTAGGTGTTTTCGTGCATTTAATTGATTTTTTGCAATTTTTGCAATACTATGGCCAATATGTATTAACGAAATGTTCGTCTTACATGGCTAATGGAGGTTGATTATTTTATATGATAAATTAATCAACGTAGCAAAAATTGAGACTAAATCAATTTTGAATCGAAAATTTATGGCTATCTTATTTTACGTAAAAATTCTGAATACGATTCAACGTAGAATTTTTATTGTGCCTTCCTAAGTTTTAAATTGTGAATTTATTACTTACGTGAAAGGGTGGTGATCATGGAAAAATCCCTAATCAATGTGATTGATGTATATATGAATGTATGATGATTATTTATATATTTGGGGTTGTAATTATTAAATTGAGGCTGCGTACTCCTTTTATTTTTTATGTAATCTTTATTTTTAGCATAGTCGATTGTTGATGTAAATGCTACGAGGATTACGTGGGGGAGCCTTTTAAGTCGGCGAGCTCTTTGGGGCCCAATTCTTGAAGAGTTCAAGAAACCAAGAAGAAGCGAAGAGCGGCTCTCCGTTATTAAAATATTAAAATGATTAAATGTGGTCTCATTGGCTCGAGACCCATTAAATCATAATTCCATGATCACCACGTAGGATAGATGTTTATGTGATTGACATCTATTTATTTATTATGATTACGTGAGCATGTTAAACTGGTTAATGTGCAAAGTCAGACTTACCTCACCCAAAATTGCGCCTGCATGAAATCCTAGTTAGGAAAATCACTCGCGTTAGGTACCGAAAGGGCGTTGGTAACGACACCAGCGTAACCAAGTCCCCGAACCCAAAAACTCTGGTTCCGTAGAACTGATCGATCTCTCCCAATCGATCAGTAAGGTTTCCGGTCTACCCTCCAAGAAAGACCGGTGGCGACTCCAAATGCATGTACAAGTTGCACATGCCACCACGACCACACTAAGGTCGAAAGCGATCGACTCTTATCGTCGAATCCTTCTGAAAAATACTCCCGCCGCGATTTGGTATGGGCCTGGGAGGGCCCGCGCCGATCCAAGACCCGCGATCGGTAATCCATTAGCCGCGTCCGCTTTCGGACGGGTCGCGACAATCGTCCAATGAAGATGACGAGTTGGGGCAAGTGATCCGGAAGTCACAGATCGAGCTTGGGGCATCCTTAAACGTTAGGATCACATTCCTTTGTTTAATTTTCCATTACTAGTCCTCTTGTATATGGTTTATTTTTATCGAGGCTTTCTCTATCTCACCCCTTAGAGTGATTGTATTAGGGATCTATTGGTGTATACATGTAGATGGAACTTGGTTGCTTTTCTTTCGACAGGTCATGGGAATGTGATAGTGGCATTTTCTCTAATCATTCAAATACTCCCAAGTCAAGTTTATAATTCCTTTAGAGGAAATTAAAATTGGAAATCCTGCACGACCTTTTTGGTCGTATAGGGTAATCCAACCTCAATTTCGCTAGAAGGAATTATACACTTGAATTGGTCCATGCATGTTTTACGTCGCTGGTAATCCACGATAATTGATCGAGAACATCGGCGTTGTTTTGAATTTAATGACGAGATAGATGTCCAAATTACTCTCGTTCTTAACAAAACGGCCTTGATTTGGATGCCGTATCTTCAATTAAATTTAAAACACGTTATTATGCCTCGCACTTTTGAGTAATTCGTTCCTCTCGAAATTGATCAAAAGCGATTATTGTGAATTACATTCCTTTCAATAGTATGCTTTCTTTCGAGGAATATTGATAAAAACTTTTCGCGCAAGATTAAAACCCTTGTAAAGGTTCTTGTCCTTATTAATCATGGGCAAGCATAGGATTGAAAGGGGTTTTTGATTTCTTTTTCAAATTATCCCTTCTGATTATGTCTTTTTATTTGCAGGTAAAAAATAGGTAATAGAGAGAAATCTTTTCCTGGACAAGTCTAAGGCTATTATCTCATCTGATCATGAGCGAGTTATAAAATCAGGACATATTTGCTCGGCTTATTGATATTATGGTTCGACTCACCCAAGTCGAAGATGTCCGGATGCTCGAAGAAATGAACCATACAGGAGTTAAAACACACACACAAGAACTTTCATTTATTTTGCTCAGCGGAGGGTTTTCAGAAGTAGGTCATACAATTCGGGGCGGAAAAGTAAAGCCAAAGTGAGCCCTAATTAACGACACAAAGGAGCCCAACTGACCCTCCATGTTGTTAATGCTCTGCCCGTACTCTCGACTCTGCATGTCCTGGTCCGCGAGCTTGAGGAAAAGGTTTCTGCATTCTCCCTTAACCTCAGTGACCTTGACCTCGTGTTCTTCGGTGATTATTTCCAAGTCCCGAACTAATCCATTCCCGTGAGCTATGTCTGCGGTTATTTTGTCAAGCCGTTCTTCCTGCCAGTCGCTTTGCAGCCTCAGTAGGACATTGTGGCGGTCGTGCTCGCCAGCGGTCAGGGATAGGGCCAATTGATCCACCAGTTTTCTCCTCTCGCGAAGCAACGTCGCGACCCTCTCATTGGCAAACTCGACGGCCTTTTTGTGACTATCGGCCAAATAGTTGGTCAGCACCAAATGATCAGACCGATCCTGGTAACGAGCCCGCAAGACGCGAGCCACGAGAACCTCCCGATCAGCAACACGGTAGGCCTCTAAGGAGTGTGCAAAGAGGGTCGGGAAAGTTCTATATTCCCTCCCCAGCGTAGTACCTTCGAGGGAAGTGGTATCTAAGTCCTCGAGCAGGACACGGATTTCATCCGCGGTTGCAGAATGATCGGTTATGTGCGCGTAACCGCGACCCAGTAGGTTATAAAGCTTTTCCCACTGGGCCAAGACATCAGTTGAAAAAGTGCGTACGGGAGAGGAGGCCATTTGCGTTGGGTTGGCTTGAGAATAAGACGAGTTTAACAGAGAGATTAGAAGGAAGAAGCTGATTATGCGAAAACGTTAACCTTCCATACATTAATTCCTCATTTTATAGCAACTCGAGGATGATGAAGGGTCTCAGTAATAATGCTGGTGGAGCCCAGTTAGGGGGTAAAGCAGGAGGTCCCCTCACGAGAACCATTGGATTCGTTTCGGTCCGCGATCTTCGGCTCATCAATTAAAAGATGTAAAAGATTTGTCGGGATCACCATTATTAGAGTTAGGTGGGAGGAAAGCGCAACTATCGAAGAGAGCCCTAACAGGGTTTGGCAGTCCCATCACGTTGAAAAGCTAGGCGAGAAATTCAAGGTCTTGAGGGGGAACGTTTGCCTAATGATGCTTGAGGAGCGTCTCCTGAACATGCAAAGTCACTCGAAGAAAACTTTATAGGGAGCGAACATACAGGAAAGAGTAGAGATCTGAGTGGGCAAGAACCAATCAAACATTTCTCAATCCAACATATTTAAGAGGTTACTGTCAGCTGCTAGAGGCGACTAACTCAAAAATCTCAGAAATTGAACCACAGAGGGATCTCGAAAATTCCAAGATCAAGTCTAACGCCAAAACCATGGAGCCCAACACTTCTGGCAACGGAAATCAAGATCACAGCGACGATGACAACGACATCCACAATGCTCAACTCGGGAAAAGAAGACGTCCTCACCAATACTCTCAGGAGGAAACCCAAATGCTGGAAACCCTTTTCAGTAAAAGCCATTACATGAAAAAGAAGTGGAGAATTGAATTGAGTCGGGAGTTGGGGATTAATCAGTCGAGGATCCAGTTTTGGTTTCAAAATAGGAGATCCAAATCGAGGGCTCAACGCAAACGTCAGGTGGTCGAGATTTTAAAGGAAGAAAACCAAAAGCTGCGAACAGAAAACATGAGGTATGAAAAAGCTCTCAATATTACCGTTTGCCCTCATTGCGATAACCTCGTCGCCCTCGGTAAGATATTCCCCGATAAGCCTCACGCGATGATTGAAGACGTTCATTTACCACCCTACTCCCTCGGGGCATCTCCTGCTCAACCAGATTTTGCCGGAGTCACGCATGAGCAGGATGATCCTACAAAGATGATACAAATGCCTCCTGGGGGATGGGATTTGCATCGCTTTGATTGGAGTTATAGTTTCAAGGAGCTGGACGTTACCGCCGACCAGCTCAAAGCATATCAGCCTCATGCACAACAATTTTCGATAGGGTCGGGTCCTGCGGGAGATGAGTTAATCAGTCGTCAAGCCATCGATGCACTTTTGGGCCACGATAAGAGGAGGTTCGCTTGGCCCCCTGAACTGCATTCCAGATTCCTAGACGTGGTTCACCAAATGGGGATCGACTCAGCAACTCCGACGCGCATATTTAAGGCCATGAATGTACCGGGGCTTAGTAAGGAGCTGGTCAGGAATCACCTTGCTGCCTACAGAAAGCTATTAAAACAACGTCGAGCGGAGCTAAACCGGGAGGAATCCGTCTCGAGCTCAAAAGCTAGGGGGGACCGCCATTGTAATGCTCAGGCATCAAGAGGTACCCTGCCAAATCTAAGCATCAATCAAGCTAGCAACCCGACCACCGGCAAACTGAGAGTTGATCAGAATGTCCTCCCAGGCCATTTCAACACTTCTCAAGAGCGCGTGTCACAAGTACAGCGAGTGCGCACTCCTCCATTCGAGCAACAGTCGGCTGGTGCTCTGCCTGCCGCTGGTCAACCCACGACAGACGATTTCTTCGATGAGGGGCTCGATGCCTTGTTCAATCAGTGGGAAGCTGGCATGCTTGGACAGCCATGATCTAGCACCTGACTCGGGGCACGATGGGTCGGTCACTACGAACACCCATAGAAAGAAGAACATGTTCACGAGTAGATCACTCATTTTATCCGTTGTAAAGTTCCTACGGGAACATTTTTCTTTAATGACTATAGTTAATTCTATATTAAAACCAACGCTATCGAGGAACATCGTCATGCTCAGTTGTGATGATCCCTTGTTAGATTAAGTCTGAAACCAGAGACGGTCTTTAAAATTTTGAGTGGCCACAAACTCATTCCTCACCAAGCGCCCGGGATGCTGAAATGAAGAGTAACAGCATGCACAGGGATAATGCCACTTTCGTTTGAACGATGAAAAGGGGTTGAGAGAAGATCATAGCGTTAATTCCCATGGAGCTAAATGAATTAAACGGAGTCATTAATTGCGGGTCCACCGCTGCTCCCCACGTTCTCGGGCCTAGCAAATCATAAAAGGCGCCGAAAGATTGTAGACCCACCACTTTGAAGACTGAATTAGGGGACGAGCGCAATACTCGATGAAACCGAATCAATGCAAGAGAGTTTGTGATCCTATCACGAGGAAAAAGAAAGGGGAATACAGACGATGAGTAATTGCAGGGTCTCGGGAGGAGCGCTTGCTTGCTGGTCTTCATATGCAGCCTGAAGGATGGTTCTAGGACACGCACAATCACTTGAGAAAATTTCTAGAGTGAGCAAACACGTAAGAACGAATTGAGAAAGCTGAGTGAACTAGATCAGCCCGAGATACTCCGATCCATCATGTTTAAAAGCTATTCCCATCTGCTAGAAACGCCCGACCTGGACATTTCTGAGCACGAACTGCTGGGAGACTTTGAAGATCCTGGAGCTGAACCCTGCCCGAAGGCCATGGAGACTGACTCCTCCAGCGATGAAATTCTAGGTTTCAGCTACGAAGAAGGAGTATACAATGATGACCGGAGTCGGAAAAGGAAGCAACTACAACGCCACACTCCAGGCCAAATCCAAGAGCTCGAAGTTTTCTTCAATGAATGCCCCACTCCAAGCAGACAACAGAAAATGGAGTTGAGCCGAAAGATAGGATTGGAGCTTTCGAAGGTCAAGTTTTGGTTCGCCAACAAACGAACCCGGGTGAAACAGCAATACGCAGACCATGAGTTACTGGTCCTGAAGGAGGAGAATGAGAGGCTTCAAGCTGAAAGCGCGAGATATAAGGAAGCTCTGACCAAGGCCACCTGCCTTAATTGTGGTAATCTTGTTGTCCTCGGCGAGGTGTTCCTCGATGAACCATCCCTGTTGACGAATAACGCTCAGCTGTTACCGTATTCTCCACAGCGTTTTCCGACACAGCCAGATACCGCCGGAGATCTGCATGAGCAAGTTAACACCATAGGATCAACACCAACATCCTTTGAGAAATGGGATATGAATCATCACAGGGGGAGTTCTCTCAATGACGAACTCGCTGTCGCAGCCAGCCAATCCAAAGTCGGTGAGTCCCTCCCTGGACAACTTTTGAAACGACTAGATCCCGTAGAGAATAGCTACCGAAGTATTGACGATATTTTGGGTGATAAGAGAACAAGGTTTTACTGGACCTATGAACTTCACACCAAATTTGTTGATGCAATTCGAGAGCTGGGAGTTGATTCGGCTAGCCCACTACGCATACTCGAGATTATGAATGTGCCGGGGCTCTCTAGAATTAACGTTGAGTCTCATCTCAAGTACTATAGGAGATTGCTAAGGGATGGAAGGATAGCGTTAAACCATCATAAAGCCAGTTGGAGCTCAAGTGCTGGGCAGAATTACAACCATGATGATTGGAGAGCCAAGAGTACCCAACCGTGTTTCAGCAATGACGGGACTAGCAGTCGTGTCAGTGACTCCTCTAACCCAAATCAGAATGCTCCGCCGAACTATCTCAATACTCCTCAAGAGTATATGCCACAGTTCCAGCATATAGAGATTCCTCAATTTGAGCGCGAATCAGTCATTAATGCTGTCCCTGAAGCGGATCTGGCATTGGTAGAGAGTGCACATATGGACCTGCCGGTCATTGGAGGAAGTTCCAATTCGGGGGGTCAAATTGCTCACGGCGAGAGCAAAGAGAGGAATCCCTCGCCTGCAGTCGACGACACCCAATTTGGGCACCAAGGGCTAGAAAGAACAGGTGATTTCCTTGATGAGGAGCTGGACACTTGGATCAATACTCTTCAGGAATGTATGTCTCAACCCCAACAGGGCAATGATGAAGGTTCCAGCTCAAAGACTCCAATCCCTCACAACGAAGGCAATGAAAGAAATCTGCCCCCAACAATCGTTGACACCCAACTTGAACATCAATGGCTCGAAGACCCGAGCAATTTCCTTGGCGATGAGTTCAATCTTTGGCTCGATCAATTTGGAGCCGGAGGACCATCGCAGTGGTGACGCAAGGCCGGTGATCAAACGTCTGATGCAAGGCATGGCTACTCGATGAAAAATGCTTAGAGGAAAGGGGTTGAATACTCCTATTGAATATGTTGTTGATCGCACTGTAAGGTTCCCACGGGAACATCTTTCATTAATATCTAGAACTAATTGCGCGTGAGTGTCAACATCACCCTTTGAGCATCTTCAAGCCGAGGGCCGTGGATTAATCACTTAATCCGTGGAGCAAGTTCCATGAACAATGACTATCACCCGCGGAGCATAATGGGATCTACCCCTTCAATACGAAATACGTTTGGCCGCGAAGCCACCTATTTGGTAAAACGATGTATCGTTCCTAAACGATCTTCAATTGAATACCGAAGTAATGTCTCCTTTCTTTCCCTTCTCAGGTGATAAACGTGGATAAATCACTCAATGAGCCATTTGTTCGAATAACAGAACAGACGTTGCCCAACCGGGGGCAGCTGAACCATTAATGTTGCAAATATTCCAAGCATGGATAGGCGGATTTGATAGACGTTGTTCATATCAATACGCAACATCAGAACGGGATGAGAGCCAAAAGGAAATCGCCCTGGAAGCGAACAGGTTTTTACATCCCATGTACTACTCGTTAGAGTACATGACCAAGGGTAGGATGTATCGTTTCGATTTTTGAAAAATTCGTGAACCTACAATGATATGCTTCTTTTACATTTGCAGGGATCCGCAGCTGCGACGGACAGGTAAGTATCCCTTTTCCCAGTTAGCTGGAGAAAAAAAAATGTCAGAATCCTCTCAGCCGGCATAAAGATTTTCCAATGCATCGATATTCATGATTTAAATCGGGAGGTTACCTGAAGCATGAATAGAACATGCACGGTACATCACAAAATCCCCTCGACGGATAAATTTTGGAGAAAAAAATGAATTTTTCCAAATATGATTATTTTTCAAACCATTCAAAAGGATGTTTCCTCAAAAGAGAGGCAAGCTCAAATCCAAATACATCCTACATACACTTGAGAGATGAGTGGAGCGAGTCAAATAGTAAAATCTGGACCTACGGAGGTAGGGACCATTCGCAGCAATTACATGGATTGGGACGACGGAGGCGTTCGTTTCATATCATAAACACTACAGGTGACCGTTGACAACCCATTTGAACGGCAGTTTTCATTCTTAACCCTGTCAAGAACCACCCCACACCGGGGCAAAAAGGAAGTGAGTCCAGCGGCATCGGGAGAAAATGGTTAGAAATTTTCTTGTTCGGACTAACATTAATCTTTGTGTGTTGTTTATATGGTAATCCAAGTGCCATAGGATGACGAGAAGCATTCATTTCTCTATCACACACACTGAATCCTTTGCACAGCCAACTTGAGCCTGCAAATTCATTTCATGAACCCATTGGTGACCATTCCAAAACGAATGCAGCACCCCTTCAAAAATGGAAGAGTTCAAGACTCAGGGATTACGAAGAAGATTCCCGGGATGATATTTAAAGCATGTTTAGACTTTTAGACATATGTCTAACACGATCCCATAAGGATGAGAAAAAGTGGGATTTCAAAAATGAATGAGAAAAATCCACAGCATCGAGAAAAAGCAAAGTGCATGGTAAAAGCAAGGCCGATGCTCACATAAGCTGTTTGATTGATCCCCAATGAAGCCTCGTGGGGAAGAGAGAAAAACCTCTAAAGGAGCCAAATCCAAAAGGCTGCTCCCCGAATGCTATTAAGCACAGAACGAAGACATAGAGAGAGTCGGTCTCTGAATGCAACAAGAGACGCTCTTTAAAGAGCTGGTGCACACCGCAAGATAGGTTGCGCGCCTCAAAGGCTAAAGATGCAGAATGGAAAGGACAGGTGGTAAATCAGCAATGATCACCAATGTCAAACCCGTCACGAATTCTGGGCCAAAAACAAGCCTTTTTCGGTCCCCAATCCTACCAATGTTACAACCCTGAAACAGTCTTCTCTGACTAAGACACTTGGGTTAACATATAGCTTAGCTCGAAGAGGTACGAGCAAGACTATTTCTTTCTCATTTTGCAGGGTTCTCGATTTGTAAACCCGGAGCAGATGATGAAAACTTTCATTCAATGACCTCGACTCCAAGCGGGTCCCCCTTGAAAACCAATATCCGAGCCCAACATTGCGGTCCCGTGGAAGACCTCCCGACCGATCAAAATGTATGCGCTGCGAATGAGCCTAAAACCTAGGCACAGGTTAGTAGGGAATTGAGTGTATCCCCTATAAAAACAAATATCTCAAAACAGGTGAGAAGACCTCATTGTCGAGAAATATTCCAATTGATGTTTTGAACAAACTCCTTTTTGGAATCTTCAAATTGTTGGATCCAAATTTTCCGTACAAGGGATTTGTGATCACATTTGCATGTTGCAAGAATGTTTTGGATAACCTCCAGCATCAAAATGCACATCTCATGACTAAAACTTAAGTCATAAAATTTTGTCAATTGGACAATTGCTGTCTTCTCAAAGATTACCAATATTTTCTTGGGGAAGAGAAACCTTAAAAAAAAAATCCTAGCATGACGTGGAGAACCATCGTCCTAGGATCCCTTTTCAAAATATCAAACAGTCTCATCGGACGTGGAGAACCCTCGTCATGAGACCCCTTTTCAAAAATTTAGGCAGTCTCATCGGACGTGGAGAACCCTCGTCATGAGACCCCTCTTCAAAAATTTAGGCAGTCTCATCGGACGTGGAGAACCCTCGTCATGAGACCCCTTTTCAAAATTCAAACAGTCTCATCGGACGTGGAGAACCCTCGTCATGAGACCTCCTTTTTAAAAGAAAAATTTAAGCAGTCTCATCGGACGTGGAGAACCCTCGTCATGAGACCCCTTTTCAAAGCAACTGAGGTAGATACCGCCTGAAGGGTCAAAACAAAGGTAGAAACCGCCTGAAGGGTCAAAACAAAGGTAGAAACCGCCTGAAGGGTCAAAACCAAGGTAGATACCGCCTGAAGGGTCAACTCAAGGTAGAAACCGCCTGAAGGGTCAAACCAAGGTAGAAACCGCCTGAAGGGTCAAACAATGGTAGAAACCGCCTGAAGTGTCAACCAATGGTAGAAACCGCCTGAAAGGTCAATCAAAGGTAGAAACCGCCTGAAGGGTCAATCCAATAGTGAAAATCACTTAAATGGTCAACTCAATGGTCCAATCCACCATACGGATCAAAATCATTGGCAAATCTCAAATGGGATGCGTCTTCCTTAAGTTCCTACCAATTAGGAATTCCCCAATGGTATGACATACCATACAGGCCGGAGCTTAATCTCCCTAAGATATTCTGAATGGCGAGTCCTGGGTATCTTCTTGAAAGTCGTCGCAGCGGGCAGCATCCGACAAATGAGCTTTAGGTAAGCCTCTCTCTTCCCGGCCCATATTCAGATTGCAGGAGCAAATCGGAGATTGATTTGAGCATTCATCAAAAGTTTAAGGTTTCGATGTCGTAGCCTTTCTTTTCCCCGGTCAAGTCGGTCAAGATTCAGGTGTCGTTTTGTCTTTAAGAGCAACCTCTGACGAGCTCACTCTCAAAGAGGGGCAGCTGTTGACACCTAAATTTTGATTTTGATATTATTATTTTATTTTTATTTTTATTTTTTATCTTTATTTTTATTTATTTTTTTTATTTATTCGTGTAAGCATAAAAATGAGAATTGTAATTCTCACAAAAATAGTTTCGCATGCACTGTATATTTTCTAACATTCATTTGGCATTTAGGATAGAGTCAGTCAATAGAGTTTAAATTTGTCGGATAAGCAAACCAATTATGCGACGGCAAGATGAGCAGGTTCCTATGGTACAATGATAGTTGATGAGGATGGTCAAAGATGCTTCGCGAGCTGAACGGCACAAAATCTGAGCGAGAACGTGAGAACGTAATGAAAAAAAAAAGATCCTACTCATTGTCCATCGAATAAAATAAGGGATTGATTGCTCCACCAACTTAAAAGAAGAGACATAAAAAAAGGGGAGTGGGGGACAAGGATATAAAAAAAAAAAAAAAAAGAAAAGAAAAGGGGGGGAATTTTTTTCTCTCCGTTGCGGCACTTCCTCAAGACTGCGGCAATTCCCTCGGTAGACGGATTTCACCAGGGAGGTCCATAAAAGCATTTTTGTTGAAGCGTCCATGAGGAGCATTGAAATCGGCCCCGACGAGTCAAAGTCTTCGACTTTCCATAGGATAATGCAAGGATCTGCAGCTGACTCTGAGCTTAAAGATGGAGCAGTGAAGCTCGACTCTCTCTTCAATGGCAATCTCTAAGCTCACTCCTCTTCTCTTCGCTCCCGTCTTCCTCTCCATTGCCGAACCAGGCGAGCCATCACTCTTCGCAGACATCAAGCAAGGCCAAGACCCAGATAAGGAACCGTACGTGGGTGTGAACATCGGCACCGACGTCTCGCATCTCCTCTCCCCGCCAAGCCAAGCTCAACCCCGTCGCTCAGTTGCCGCATCCCAGTCAGAATTGCCAGAACCGACGCGAGCTTGAGCCGCGAGCAGGTCCGCGACAACTTCTCACGTCAACTCCACCCGTCTCGGCCAACCACGGTCCTCAGTCCAAGTCCGAACCAAGCCAGTCACGCTCCGGCCATTGCGAGCCATGAGAACCCCGCCAGTCACCTGCAGTCGCCTCCTCCGACACTGCACAGCTGGTCCCGACCACTCCAACTGCTGTTCAACCCAACGACGCCATCGACGGCCCAAGTCCGTCAAACCCAGCCATGTCTGACGCTCCCAAGCTCGTCGCTGTCCCGCCACCACCCAAGCATCCACGGCCGTCGCCCTCAGGATGTGGATCCGAAGCATGCCGACTTGGTCGCGAGGAACAACGTGCTACAGCCCGATGAGGTGGTGATGTAATGACGTGTAACCTGGTGAAGACTGAGAGTTGGTTTGAACCTCCGAGCTCGCTTGAGACGCAGACTCCTTGTCCGACGACTATCATCCGACGCCGAGAAACCATAAGTCCCACCGGACTTAACCACGGGTCTCCAAGCAGCGGGACCATTTCACAGCGGCCCGCCGAACCTGGGAACGACGCTGACGGTGGCTAGACGTCGTCTTGACGGGCGAATCCCGACGGTTCGCCAGAGTGAGTCCCGAACAGGTGGAGCATGGTGGCCGTCGACGGATGATGACGAAACGGCTTCGAGCCGTATGTGGAAGAGAAGCTGCGTCACACGGTCGACGCTTCTCCTTTCATGGTCGGCATCGGTGGAGCGGTTTCGGTGGCAACATCCCGAAGGGCGTAGACGACGGGAGTCGAAGCCGAACTCGGTCTTGTTGCATGGGCGAAGCGGACGTCTCACTTGGAAGATGATGAATAGTAAGGTAAGGTGTTGGATAGGTAGAATGTTTAGTTTTGTGGGCTTTTAGAGTTGGGTCTGCGTTGGTGCGAGTAGAGGAGAGTTTGGGCTTAGGTGAATTGCTTTTAGCAGGCTTAAAGAAAAGAAGGTGGGCTTGTTGGGTTTCTTGTGTGATGGGCCCGGCTCAAGTCCTCTTTCTTGGTTTGGATTAGGTTCGACGGTTCGATCCAGGGTCGGGCCTAAGAATCCTATCCGGATCCGGCCATTTTAATTAAGTAATAATTAAATAACAAAATAATAAATATATATATTTAAAAAAAATTAAAAAAATTAAAAAAAATTAAAATAATAAAAAATCGAAAAAATTCAAAAATTATAAAAAAAATTCTCAAAAATGAGAAATGGCCACAATCAACTGGCCATAGAATATTCTGGGTAATTTGGTATCCAAACCTTCCAAAAATTGACGATTTTGCCCTTCGGGCTAATCGCCTCGTATCTTCCCATTTTTCCCTGGTCCAAAATCATACCTTCCTTAAATCCTTATGGTTATACTAGGAAGTCTTAGATTTGAATTGGTATGAATCGATGTGATTTATTTATACATTGGATTGCGCTTTTATTAAAATTGATTGTGATTGATAGGAATGGTCTTCCAATCTGCATGAAACCCCGAATCAAGCCCACCTCATCTAAAATTGCGCCTGCATGAACTCTTAGCTAGGAAAATCACTCGCGTTAGGTACCGAAAGGGCGTTGGTAATGACAACAGCGTAACCAAGTCCCCGAACCCAAAATCTCTGGTTCCGCAGAACTGATCGATCTCTCCCAATCGGTTAGTAAGGTTTCTGGTCTACCCTCCAAGAAAGGCCGGTGGCGACTCCAAATGCATGCACAAGTTGCACATGCCACCACGACCACACTAAGGTCGAAAGCGATCGACTCTTATCGTCGAATCCCTAAAAAATACTCCCGCCGCGATTTGGTATGGGCCTGGGAGGGCTCGTGCCGATCCAAGGCCCGCGATCGGTAATCCATTAGCCGCGTCCGCCTTCGGACGGGTCGCGACACTCAGCAAGTGAAACCTAGCCCTATACCTCAATACCAGTCCTACCAGACCACACACAAATGCCCATTCAAAATGCAGAGTATCAAGCAATGCACTGGCACCAGGCATCTCACAAGGCAACATCAATAACAGACATGGCATTCAATATAAACAATCATGCTCAATCACAGGGTCTCATACCCAAGCACATATATTCAAGTACACCACAGCCACATCTTTCTCAACCATCCACATACTCCACTGGCAACTCCTGCCACCTGACACCGCCGGGGTCTCACTAGACCAAATGGTGTCTACACTCCAGGTTTACAGCCACTCCATGCCGCCGGGGTCTCACTAGACCAAATGGCATTCACATTTTCAATCTCAATTTCACAAAGTACTCTGACCATACATTTGCACCAGGGCACCAAGCCAATTACGATGCAAAAGGGGCACCAAGCCATGGTCATTCATTTCTCCGATACCGCCGGGGTCTCACTAGACCAAATGGCATCCTCACGCCTTTCTCATCATCACAATGCCATCACAATACTCAATGGACTCACAATGCCATCACAACATTCACACTTCAGTTCATAAGAATTACCAGGCATTCATTTCACTCAATAAATCATCCAGCTGAGTCCAGGCATTCAGAGAAAGGATTAGGAAACACTTACCTTAAGCAATCAGCAAAGGCCTTAACCAATCGGCCTTCCTCATCTCCACAAGCGTATGGCCAATCCAAGTTCACGTGCCGTCCTAGGAAATTCATCAATTTCCAATAAAAGTTCCATCAATTCTCACTTCCATTGCGCCAATACTTTAATAACATACACAACACCTTATTCTCATGTCATTACAGTGTTGAATCAATGACCATAAGCATATAAAGTATCGTCCCATCAAAGGTAACTCATCATAAACTTCATTTCCTCAAATCTGCCCTTTTCTTAGCCCCACGACCAACTTCAATCTCACGAAAACTGCAATTTGTCTACTGACTTTTTGAGAAAACAAATTCCATGATCTTAAACTTCAAGATCTCACGGACGCGTGGGCGAAAACGGTGCTCAATTCGGATATCGGACGACTTAGAACGACTCAATTCAAAATCAGCGCGCGTTGTGGGCGATTAGTCGGCCCTTCACGTTTTTCACTTAAACAGCCCTTAAATCACTTCAAATTTTCAATCCACTTCACATAATTCCCACTAAAATCTTCATCAACATCTTAACTAGCCTTTTGAGTCATTTTGAAGTAAAAATATCCATCAAAGAACCCCCATCAAGTTCACCCAAAACAGAACAGCAACACAACAAATTCTGTTTTGATTCCAATCACATATTTCCATCCAAAACTCAACCCTATGTTCCAATTTTTCACAAAATAATCTCTCTAAAACCTCAATATATGTGTTAAGGAGGCTCACCAAGAGTTTCGGAGCAAAAACATCTCTTTTGATCTTCCGTTCATCCCGTTCCCTTTCGGCGCGCAAAAGGTCAGAATCTGTCCAAATTTGGTCACCCACAATCAGCCATGAAAATATATTTTAACACCACCAAACTCGTGACCAAAGCTCATCCAACATGAGTATTAGATGTTATGAAGATCTCACAAAAAGTTTGAGGTCATTTGGAATTTCTAAGAGCTAGAACCAACACCTTTCCTCAGCTAGCTCAGAATCTGTCCGCCTTTTTTCCAAAAATCACCATAAATCAACCAGACCTCCAAAAATCATGAAACCAACGGCAAAATGTCAAGACCATCTTGAACTAACCTGTGGTAAAAGGGCTCGACCAAAAGACACCCGGAAGAGCTGCTAGACTGCACCGAACAGAAGGGTCAGAAACTGTTTTTCTGGGCAGTTTTCTGTTTGGTGAAGATGAAGAGGAAAATGAAAAAATTGGCAAGGAGGGGTGATGGTGGTCGACCAGCTGAAGATAAGGAGGTTTTCCATCAAATAATTGGTGTCATTTTGTCAAGATCATAATTAATGACAATTAATGCTTGGTTTTCTCTTTGATTGACACTTGGCAACCTCCTATTGGTTGCTTGATTGACTTTGACTTCCTTTGACCATTTGATCCTATCATCTTCAGCAGCATATGGAGGTGGGGAAATGACCAAAACGACCTTCTAAACTTCTTAAGGCAAGGCCAAAGGTCGAGGGGCAAAATGGTCATTTGCCACTTTTCGTCCGAAACTTCATTTTGCCAGTATAAACCATCCTCGATGAGGCGACGTCCATTTCAATTCATATATTGGAATTCCTCAATGTCCAATACCCAATCTCGAGGTCCGATTTCATGTCGAACTCTCGTCGACTGTAATTTCAGTTTATCTCAAACTGACGGGCGACTCTTGCAGGCGCATATCGACCTTGGGATTTCTTTTAAGCCATGGCGACTTTGATTGTCATGTAATTGCGAGGGTTTATCGTTCGTTCCTTCGATCCTGATCATCAGAATCTGATTTAAGAAATTCTCGCAAATTACACATTGGTTAGGCGGAATCACCCGCGTCCCAACGTATAACGCTAGCAAGACATTCCATGATCGTCCTTAGATCGATCTCTGGCGGCCCAAGATATTCTCTCGACAATCCTTATGGTCAAAGTGCCATTTCTCATTCAAATTCCCTAGGTCCACGTATCCGACTCTGCGTCAGTCTTTCCCTTTTTGGTCAGTTAACCCGGGGAATGGCCAACTCCGAGCGAGTTACAACTGAATTACACCAATCGATATCCTTCATTCAATAGCCTCGAGAGGGTCGGAATTCGGAATGTCACATTACCGGTCCTGCATTCGCGCCCAAGTTTTCACTTGCCGAGCCTTCGTTGGGTTCTAGGATTTGCACCCCCTGCGCGTGCGCGCGAGGCATAGCGCATGTAATATGAAAGTTACCATTCTAAAGGAGTGTAACTCTATATAAAGCACTCCAAGACCTTCCTCCTTTCCTATGTGGGACTAGTGCACTTTACTTCACACTTCCAACTCAAAAGTGTTATTTTAGAAATAATTTCTCATTCACTTTCCCATCAAAATATCTCAATTTTCCAACACAAACTTCATCAATGGTTGACACGGATGAGGACACCGGGCAGTGGTAGAGCTGGAGTCTTAGTCGTGGGGCTGAGCTAGGTGAAGACGCCACTGAGGGAAGCTCGTGGATCATGAACAAGGAGACAACAACGATCTGGTGGTTGGCGGAGAGCTTCTTGGCGTCAAACGAGGGGTTTGCAGTGAAGTAACACGATATTGGCTACTCGCTCTTTCCAGATCCATAGCCATTAATTAAATGAATACTTAATTAAAAGCCTTTAAAAATTATGTGAGCAAAATGGGTTGAATTAAATTTCAAAATAGGTTCAAGACCTCTAAGAGTTTTTGGCACACTTCCTAGCCATAGTCGAAAATTTCAAACTAAGTTTGGTCCAGTTGCTCTATCCAATTAAGCTCTATTGACTCACCTCCGGTCTAAATGCGATAATACATGACTGAGGAAAAATAAATATGTAACGCATGAGAAATTTATTTTTGTGAGGATTATGACTAGTTCTCATTTTATGCAATAATGAATGAATTAAAGGAAATAAAAATTTAGGTGTCAATATTGGGTACGGCAGCTTCCTAAGGCTTCCCTGCCATGAAGTAGTGGCCTCGTCCACCGGGCACTCTGATCTAATTTTCTACTTAATCGACTTTGATCTGTATAGAGGGGTTATTTTTGTAAGGGCTACAGATTTGTCGGCTAGTTGATTCTCGAGATGACCTCCTGAGCTAACCGCTTCATGATTGGCCGATGCTCTTTGACTTTAAATATCACCATGGTATCTAGGGGTGTGCAAACTGAACCGGACTGGCCCGGACCAGCCGAGTTGGTCCGGTCCTTGAGGTAGACGGTCTGGTCCCCGGTCCCAATAAATGGGACCGGTAACTGAGAGGTTCGGTCCTCGGGTTCTTGTGTTGGGACCGGATCGGCCCGGACCGTCAATAATATATAATTTTTTTATATAAATATATATAATTACAAAAAATTTAAAACAAAACAGAATAATAATTTAAAGGAAAATTACCTACCATTAAGCATTAACCTAAAATTTGGGCGTGATGGGCAAAAAGGTCTCAGTATATTTGTTTGAATGGTCCGACAACACCATCAAACTATGTTTCTTTTATCTCACGTCTTGATTTGAATTTTTTTCAATTGAATGTAGTCTGTTACTAAGGATGGTCTGTTACAACATTCGGCTCTTGTACTGTAAAGCTTTTAACAGGATACATTGCTGCTCTCCTCTTGCGACAAGAGCCGAATGTTGTACAAGAGGAGAGCAGCAAAAAACAAGACGGCATGGAGTTTAGAGGATGAACAGTATGCTATCCTGAGGGTGTTTTGGCATTCAGATGTGCCAAGAGAAGTGAGGACAGTCGATAGAGTCGGCAAAGCCAGTCCCTGCCACAAATTTCACAACAATCTCAGTCCGCTACCCTCTAAACATGAAAGAAGAAGATTTAAACACGTATCTGTGTGCATAAACTACAAAGGGCCGTCATCACTTAAAGAAATCTTGGGTTCTTAATCTTCTTTAAACATCGGCCACCTCAAAAAGAATTGCAAGTAAGACATGTAATGCAAGGCTAGTTTCGGTGACTCAAGCAGGTTTCCAGCAATGTGCTCAACTGGGACCGAACTCTCCCTACAAGCAATATCTGAACACAATTGGATGTAGTAGTAGGCTTTATAGCGGTTGGGCAGGGACCGGGACCGAACTGGACCGCCGGTCTCGGTCCCAGTCCCGGTCCGGTCCCTGGTCACGAAAGTATGGGGACCAGACTATTGGTCCAGTCCCCGGGTTCATGCCGGGGCCGGACCGGCCCGGACCATCCACACCCTTAATGGTATCAAAGCAAGAAAATGTATTATATTTTTCGGCATCTTTACCCCAAATCAACACTTTCTTTACTCCAATCAGCATCTCAGCAATGTCCAATACATCAACAAAGTTTTCTTCCTCTACCATTTCTTTGGTCATCATATTCTCTCTCTGTTAATACCAATTTGCCATCACCTCTCAACAACATTCCATCCACTTTCACCTCTTCTTCCCTCGTCTTTACTGCTCCAATCTCTGCTATTATTTCAATTACGGCCGCACAATCAACCTCGCTATCTACTATTCTCGTCTCAATCAAACTTGATGCAGACAATTATCTTTCATGAAAATCTCAGTTTGAACATATTCTATTTTGCAACGATCTGCTTAGTCTATGTGAACGGGTTCCTGATTTACTGGCGTTTAGTCAAGAGAAAATATTTTCCACCAATGAGAAAAACACACCTTCAAATATTGGGGAAAATGATTTCATCTTTTGAAAAGAGAAAATAATATTCACTCATCTTTCCTCCATGCACTCCTTCACCTTCCTTTCTTTTTCTTTTCTTTTTATGGAATTTAGTTAGTAAAATCTTTCTTATGCATCCAAAATTTTGCAGCGATGCGATCATACACATGTTAATCCTTCCGTTATGTTACCCGATTAGTGGAAAGCCGGATAAGTAAACATTGTCATATGATAAAGAAGTGACTAGAATTAGTTTTAATGTCTATTCAACATTCTGAAAAGAAAAGGAGTGAAAATCAAGGTGTTCTTCAAATTCTATTGGGATAAATGCACTAAAAGTCCTAAAACTTGCCGTGAAAATTCAGTTAGGTCCTAAAACTTATCAAAAGTGAAATTGAATCCTAAAACTTTTCAAGTCAGAGCGATCAAGTCCATCTGTTAGCAGATAAATTTTCAAGAAGGCTTTAATTTATCGTCATCCAGATAAATTTTCTATGAGGCATCAGCTCGTTTCGTATCTCTTTCGTTTATATTATTTATCTGAGAGTTTGTGTATCGATTTGCGTTAATTAAATCTTATCAACAGATGACTAATACTAGAAGTGGTCTCAAGCTCTTATACGTCATGCAGCATACAAGTATCTAAAAAAAATGAGATTTCTCAAATGCTTATGATTTTAACATCCTCAAAACTGACCAGCCAACTCGCTGACGGCAACAAGCCATCCTCCATCCTTAGCACTTGTTGAAAGTGCTTTTACCTCGAATCGCCATTCATGCCAAGAATCACCAAACGAACTCCCCCTATGAGGCTTTACAGAGAAGAAGAAGAAGGAGGAGGAGGAGGAGGACACTCAGGCCGAAGAACAGGAGGACTCGACGAGGAAGAAGAAGCGGATTCCAGGAACAAGGGACCCCCCCCCCCCCTCGATCGAAGAGCGGGTGTAATTGACGAACTAGAGGAAGTAGTGAATAGAACTTGAGAAGAAAATTAGGGTTTGGAAATTTGGGGCAATCCTTAAAACACGTCGCTTTTGCATATGTGGACCTCATCATTTGAACCCCATTTTTAGGACTCAATTAAATTTTCGTGACATATTTTAGGACTTCTAATGCACTTATCGCAATTCTATTCTTTGTTTCCCACTTAACACACAAGAACTTCTTCTCCTCCTTTCGTAACTCGCATGCCCTGCTCATGTTGTTGTACATGTGCTGTATACAAAAGAATTTATCTTTGCATTTTGGTAACTGTTCCGTGCATGGAACTTTCAAATTCAAATGAGTTGGGCTTGGGCCAAGCCCATTGAGAGTGGCCCAAGCTCAAAGCTCAACATCTCTCACTCGCGCACAATAGACTTGACGCAATTTCCACACTCCTATGTCCCGGCAGAGATATAATATCTATCTTTTGCATTCAAATTCCCAACGAATCAATTCATACAGGCACATTTAGGCAAGTGACCAACGAGAACACTTGCATTAAGCTTACCATACATTGGTTAACAAGGATTCGGAACAGGTTATGTACGACGAATAGTTCTTGTCTTAGAAGTAGTTAGTGATTGGTTGAAGTCGTTGAACTAATCTTAAAATCTCGAGAGATTTCGCTGACGTGATTTGCTTGCTCGGCAAACTTTAAGCACGATTTGTGACACGACTCGCCCACTCAGCAAAAGCTCGGGTCTTATCTTTTTCGTCAAGATGTTGCGTTAATGAAGAGAGAGAAACGACTTTAGCCCATTCCTTCGACGTGGCATCGTCTCAAGGAGCCGCGTCTTGTGCGAATGCAAGAATGTGCCAATGACTATTTTGATAGCCTCAGCGACAAGATTAGGGCCTCGTATTGATCTTAGTTGATCGAACAAATGACACATAGATACTCGACCTTAAAACCGACAAAGTTACAAAATCTGGCTCAACTGTAAGAACCAAGCTAGTTCTAGTGCTGTTTCTAATTCAGTTCCGGTGTCACTTTAGCTCCTTTCAATCTTTGTTCATTTCGATCAGAACTCTCTGTACATCTTCCAATTCGTCCTCAGTAGATCTAGACCACCAGGTTAACAGAAGCAGAATGAGAAGAATCGCATCTACAGCGATGGAAACGCCGTGGAATTGAAACCCGGCCTCAAGTCGGAGCAACCCAATTGCCCCGCCGACAGCGGCGGGCTGAACCCCAACCTCGAACCCCCGAAATCGAACTCCAGCAGCACGTCCTCCAGCTGGTGCCCTCCCAGCACCACCGAGCTCCCCAACCCGTCGCCCCCGTCCACGACCCCCAAACAGGTGGCCTCATCGCTCATCCTCACCATCGAGCTCGACCCGCCAATCCTCCACCTCACCATCTCACTCTGCAGCACCAGATCGATCGCCGGCGCCTCAGGCCCGGCCCCCGTCACGCCGATGCTCCTCGGGTCGAAGCACACCCGGAACGGGCCCACCGGCGGGACCCTGGCCATCCCCATGGCCGAGGCTGCTCCTGCAAAGGCTTCGGTGAAGACAGAGTAGATTGGGCTTGCCATGGCGGTGTATGGGATCGCGGTGCTGAGCTTAATCAAGCGCGGTGACGAGGAGTTGAGAGAGAGCCGCTTGCCGTTGATCTTGATGGAGGTGAGGTTGATGAGGTAGTCTGAGGATCGCGTCGATTTGGCGGTCGCGAGGGGCGTGTAGGTCAGGGATTTGGAGATGTCGGCGTTGAGGTGGGAGACGAGTGGCCCGTCGCCGGCGACGATGACGCCCTCTGACGCCGATAGGCACGTGAAGAATCTCCGGCGGACGCCGAACGCCGTCGCCATCTGGACAAAAGAGTTGTCTTCTTATTAATATCAACATTCTTGCCCAAGCAATAACAAATTGAAGACACAAGAAAATGAAACAGCTCAACGCAGAAATTACCTGCGACGGCAGCGAAATTCGACTCCGTCCCAAGCCTAACGTGCCTCTGACTCCGCTCACTTCAAATCCCGGCGCCGCGCTAGCGCAGGAGATTAGGAATCGGTCGACGGCCGCGACCGATCTCTCTCCTGACTCGTCCACAGAATCGACGGCCACCGCTCCTTCCGCGAGCAACCCGCACGCGGCCTCGCCGCCCGTGCCGCTCTCCAACTGAACACCGCAATCGGAGGAGGCCCCGCTCGCGCACGCGCGACCAGAAACGTCGGACGTTGCGTCTAAGCACTGGATCGAGCGGCAGGGGACTCGACGGACGGAGGAGGAGGCGGCGGAGCAGTCGAGCCAGAGAGATGGGCCGCCGAGATCCACGGCGAGCTTGACGGGGTCGAGAGAAGGGCCGTGGTAGGCGGTGGCCACGTATTGGAGCGTGGAAGCGTCTTTGGCCAAGGGAAGGACGAGCGTGCGGGAGCGGGAGGAGTGGATCAAGCACGTGAAGGAGCAGAGGAGCAGGAGGTACCGAGACAGAGAAGCCATGAAAGCACAGAAGAGAGAGGAAGTCGATGGGCTTACTATCAGTGGTTGACGAAGAAGAAGAAGAAGAGAGTGACGGTGGTTGGAGGTTGCGGAGATTCGCCGCGGCTTTTGATAAGCGGAGGAAATGGAGCGGAGTGGATAAGGAACAGCGGATCTATCGAAGGCTTTTGTCCTGCTGACCAGACTCCTCGTTGGAAATGGAAGGACTGTTCTGAAATTTCTCAAATTCTCGAGGACCAGAAAATAAAAATAAAAAACAAGGGGGCGAAAAGGCAAAGTCCGAGCGAAGGTGATTGCTTATTGGAATCTCTCGGGGGTTGTTTGTCTTTTACTTCTAGGGCTTGTCAATCCGACTCGATGATGTTTTAGATCTTTGATCCGACGGTGGAGGGCGCGCGCGACAATTTGATGGTGCAAATTAACGGCACCGTTTTTGTCCTTTATGAAGAGGTATGAAAAGCATGGTTAAAGTGAGTCATGACTCACGAATTGCCTTTTTATTTTTCCAGATATACCCCCCCATTCTCTCTCTCTCTCTCTCTCTCCTTCTTTGCATTCTTAAAGTTAGCAAATTAAGGCATGTGAAACGAAGGAGAACTCATTTTTCACATGTTAAAAAGATGTTGGCCATCTGATGTGCTTATTCCTGTCAGATTGCCTGACAGCCATGTATTTCAGTATGCAGCTGCGTAGCTTGGTTTATTTCTTCACCTATGTTCAAGAAACTCCGGGCACAATTTGACAATGTCGTGATGGCAGTTATGAAATGGATTAGGTACGAGAAATTTAAGAAGGGGATGAATTGATTGATGTCGGAAACTTGAAATTTCTTCGTAAGAACATGCACCAACTCGAGTCGCTTTTCACGAACTTTGATTGGATGATGTGTTCGAAATCTTCTCGAGAACAAGTGCTCCCAAGTAAATTGACGATCTCGTATTCTATAAATTTCTTAAATAAATTTTCACCTTCTGTTAGTACAATTCAAGATTTAACGAACGCTCGACAGTTTCTTCTTTGATAAGTGGAGGAAATGGATGAGTGGATAAGGAGGACTAGGGGATTTTATCGACGACTTCGTGCTGACTAGGTTCCACGTTTGGACGGAAGGTGGGGACTGTTTTGCAATTTCTTCTCTTTTTGAGGGCCAGATATATATTTAAAAACAACAACAACAAAATTAGAATGGATAAATGAGAAACTTATTGGTTCCTTTGGGGTGCGGTGTCGTTTGATATAGGAACTTGTTGTTCTATCTATACACGTGGCTGAGCGATGCGGAACAATATTTTAACACCCCTCCAAATCGAACTAGTTAACCACCACGAGGATTAACATAACTTATGCCGTCATATGCGTTCTTCCATGTCTTGGAAGAGTTTGCTCTTATGAAGTTGTTCTGCCACAAAAGTAAGCAAAATCCATCCTCGCCACCAACCGCAGAATGGTTTATGGCCTAGATGTATCCAGTATCTATCTCTGTCTGAACCGTTGAATCCAATGGTCTCCAGTATATAATAATGAAAAGCTGATACTAGACTAAACTTTTCAAATATTCATTTGGATAGCAGCATGTGGAATTTGAGTGAAGGGATTGTGTTGTCGCTCATGCCATGTCAGAAAAGTCCAACTTGAAAAACCGCGCGACCCGACACATTGCGGAAAATTCCCCACTGCTGCCTCCCGTAGGAGTCTGGGCCGTGTCTCAGTCCCAATGTGACCGATCATCCTCTCGAACCAGCTACTAATCATCGTCTTAGTAAGCTATTGCCTCACCAACTAGTTAATTAGACGCGGGCCCCTCCTCGAGAGGACTTCTCCTTTTGCTCCTCAGTCTACGGGAGTTATTGTCTATCGTTGGCCTCTATGATAGAATCAGTCGGGGTTGCCGAGTTCCTTAGAGAGAGTTGTCTTGCATCCCTAGGTATTCTCTACCTACCCATCTGTGTCGATTTCGGGTAGAGGTACCCTTTTGTTGAAGGTCGTTCGAGCTTTTCCTAAGAATATAGCACGGGTTACTTTAGCTCTACAGCGCCTGGTACTTAAACATTGGCTCGAGGCATTTTCTCTATCCCTTCTTACCCTGAAAAAGCAATGAACCTATTTGAAGTGGCTCATTTTATACTAGAAAAGCCCATGTATGAACAAGGATTAATTCTACTTCCCCACTTAGCTACTCTAGGTTGGGGGTAGGTCCGGGTGGAGAAGTTATAGACACCTTTCCATATTTTATATCTGGAGTACTTCACTTAATTTCGTCTGCAATATTAGGCTTTGGCGGTATTTATCATGTACTTCTAAGCTCTGAGACTCTTGAAGAATCTTTTACATTCTTTAGTTATGTATGGAAAGATAGAAATAAAATGACCACAATTTTGGGTATTCAATTAATCTTGTTAGGTATAGGTGCTTTTCTTTATGTGTTGGATGTACTAATGCCCTATCACATCCATCTAGAAATCCTGGTTCAAACCCTTCGCTACTGGATGAAAGATGCCTCTTCTTTGCGTTTATTACGTTTCTTTCTCCACGAGTATTGAAATAGTCTTATTACTCCAAAGAAACATATTCCCATTTTTTTCAAAAGGGAATCCAAGATTATTCTTGTTCCTATATAATTCTCATATGTGTAAATACGAATCTATCTTTCTTTTTCTCCGTAATCAATCTTCTCATTTACAGTCAACATCTTCTGGAATCTTTTTTGAGAGAATCTATTTCTATGTAAAATAGAACATTTTTTCCAAAGTCTTCTTTGACAATGATTTTCAGTGCATTCTATGGTTCTTCAAAGATCCTTTCATGTATTATGTTAAATATCAAGGAAAATCAATTCTGGCTTCAAAAGATACGCCTCTTTTCATGAATAAATGGAAATATTACCTTGTTAATTTATGGTAATATCATTTTTACGCATGGTTTCAACTAGGAAGGATCGATATAAACCAATCATGCAAGTATTATATTGATTTTTTGGGCTATTGTTCAAGCGTGCAACTAAATTCTTCAGTGGTACGAAGTCAAATGCTAGAAAATCATTTTTATAATAAATAATGCTATGAAGAAGTTCGAGACAATAGTTCCAATTATTCATCTGATTGGATCATTGTCTAAAACGAACTTTTGTAACACATTAGGGCATCCCATTAGTAAACCGACCCGGGTTGATTCATCAGATTTCGATATTATCGACCATTTTTTTGCGTATATGCAGAAATCTTTCTCATTATCATAGTGGATCCTAAAAAAAAGAGTTTATATCGAGTAAAATATATACTTTGAATTTCTTGTGTTAAAACTTTAGCTCGTAAACACAAAAGGACTGTACGCGCTTTAAAAGATTAGGTTCGGAATTTTTGGAAGAATTCCTTACAGAGGAGAAAGTTGTTCTTTCTTTGATCTTCCCAAGAACTTATTCTACTTCACGAAGGTTATATAGAGGTCATATTTGGTATTTGGATATAACTTCTATGAATGATCTAGTCAATTATGAATGATTGGTTATGAGATCATGGAAATGTAAATTATCATTAAACAATGAAGAGATAACAAAAAAAAATCATTCATTTTTTTATGAAATATTTATGTAGTAAGATTTAAGTTAGGTTGATCGACCGAGTATTCCATTTTTCTTAGAGTTTCTAGGGAAGACACTGAGTTTTTGATATATGCATAGGGAAAGCTGTGTGCAATGACAAATGCAAGCACTGTTTGGGGAGGGATTTTTTTTTTTTGCGTATTTTAACAAAGAAATTATCTACTCCATCTGACTAGTTCTGGGTTCGAGTCCCGGGCAACCCATTCTATATAGAAAGAATATCGAGATTCTATGTATCCGCATTATCTTTTTGTAACTCACCTTATTGGTATTCATTTAGATTCAAAAAAATAACGAAAGAAAGGACTCACTAAGCCGGGATTACTAACTAATACTAATAGAATAGAAAAGAACTGTCTTTTCTATAACGGCTCTATTGTTCCGATGGAGAGAAGAACCTATGATTATCTTTTCAGAAAATTTCCAAATGAACAATTTCAACGAAATCTTTCAATTTCTTATTTTACTATGTTCAGCTCTATGTATTCCTCTATTCGGAGAGTACACTGAATGTACAGAAATGGCTATCACAGAGTTTCTCTTATTTATATTAACAGCTACTCTAGGAGGAATATTTTTATGTGGTGCTAACGATTTAATAACTATCTTTGTAGATTCCAAATTGACGAGTTAGTGTGAGCTTATCCATGCGGTTAGCCCATCTGCAGATAATGAAGAACCATACGATTGAATTGTTCGAAAATATGAGGTATTTTGATGGGTGGGTGAATGAGAAATTATTTCTCAAAGAACACTCCTTCAGTTGGAAGTGGGAAGTGACAAAGCACTAGTCCCACATTGGAAAGGAGGAAGGCCTTGAAGTGCTTTTTATGTGGCTACACTCCCTTTGAGTGGCAACTATCATAACACAAGTACTATGCCTCGCACGCTCGCGCAGGGGGTGCAAATCCCCGACCCCGACAAAGGCCCGACAAGTTGAAACTTGGGCGCGAGCGCACGACCTGCGTACGCGAATGCAGGACCGAAAAGTGAGCCTCGCGACAAGCCCATTTTTGCCTTTTGTATTAATTTTTTCCAACTCAAGCCGTTACAATGTAACCGTTCTTAAGTTAATTACCGACATGTTAATGGTATTAACTAAGTAACGGCTATTATAATTCTGTGGTTACAAAATTAAATACATAACGACTCTAAACGGTAGAGTTATTTAGCCGTTATTCTTTATTTTCGCAATGCCCATCTTAGCCTATAAATATGAGGCTTCCCATTCGGTTTCTACAGGGACAGAAAACCACGAAAATCTCTTCTCCCGCTTTTCAAGAGTCTGCATCTGCATTGTCTTCAATAGTGTTCAAGTTGAGTTCAAGTTCGCCGAAAGCTTTGGGATTATGTGCTTGCCTCTATCGCTGCTTAACCGTTGTATCATGGGAAACATACGTTCATAAAACCTCAAAGCACGTATTGGAGGGGAAGAATTTGTTTTAAGGAAACTGTGTCGAACACAGGCCTCGGTATTTTTATCGATTTCATTTCTTCCAATACTTTTGTGCTTTTGACCGCCTCAGATCTTGTGCTTCAGATCGCTTCAAATCTTCTAACGGGTTCAGACTTTGTGATTCTGACGGGCTCAGACTTTGTGTTTCTGACGAGCTCAAACCTTGTGATTCTGACTGGCTCAGACTTTGTGCTTCTGAAGGCTTAGACATTGTGCTTCTGACGGGCTCAGACCTTGTGCTTCTGAAGGCTCAAACCTTGTGCTTCTGAAGGCTCAGAGCTTGTGCTTCTGCCAACTCAGTGTTTGTATGTTTGTGGCAGTTTGCCTACATTTACAATTGTCATTCGAATCTTTAGTATCCTCCATTTGTATAAAACAGAATTGTTATTTAACACTGTTTGCCCAACATGAATTACTTGATGGGAGTGCGCAGCATAAGTCCGACACTTTCTTTCGGGGAGATATCCAAAAGGGAGCTCATGTCCGAGCCCATTAATATATCTAGTTAAACCCACCTTAACTCAAAAGCTTAAGCTAATGAGTTATGGGCCAATTTGGGTATATTAAGTGCTCAACACCACATTAATTCTCCAATGTGGGACTCTTCTAACACAACTCACACGTGCACATCCTAACAATCTCCCCCTCACGTGTGAGCTCCAATGTTAGGTTTGCTCCCCCTTAATTTAGGTATCCTTCTGCATCAACTTATCTCAAGTTGAATAGCCCAACTTCATAACCATGAAGTCTACCTTTGGGCCAGCTCAGTAACCGCATGGGGGACATCAACTATCGGATCTGATACCATTTGATGGGAGTACGCAGCAGAAGTCCGATACCTTCTTTCGGGGAGATATCCAAGAGGGAGCTCATGTCCGAGCACATTAATATATCCAGTCAAACCCACCTTAACTCAAAAGCTTACGCTAATGAGTTATGGGCCAATTTGGGTATATTAAGTGCTCAACACCACATTAATTCTTCAATGTGGGACTCTTCTAACACAACTCACACGTGCACATATCTCCCACTTGAAGACAAATATATCTGATGCACCAAGCAACTTTGCATCCATCCTTTTCAAAAAACTAGTAACTCGAACTTGTGCCTATGCGATACTCCTCATCAATTAACACGGAGTAATCCCAATAGTAGTAGAACAGAAAGTATGCTTCTCTCTGTCTACTACCTTGGTAAACATGTCAGCTGGATTCTTTGATCCATCAATCTTCTATAGCTTTAACTCGTTATCTTTTAATGCTGACCTGATGAAGTGATAACGCTTCTTGATATGTCTAGTCCTTGAGTGATAAGCTGCATTCTTTGCTAAGTGTACTGCACTTTGACTATCACTCCACAGTGTGCTCACTGGCTGCTTTCAATGTAGCTCCTCCAGATAATCTTGTAACCACATGATTTCCTTAGAGGCTTCCGTGATCGCCACGTACTATGCTTCTGTCGTCGATAAAGCCACTATCTTCTGTAGTTGAGATACCCAACTCACTGTTGTACCTGCAACTGTAAAGACATATCCAGTGGTACTTTTACCACTATCTCGATCACCCGAGTGATCTGCATCCACATAACCCTGCAATTCTAGAGATGTACCTCCATAACAAAGAGAGTAATTTGATGTACCTGCTAGATATCTCAATATCCATTTTACTGCATGCCAATACTCTTTGCCCGGGTTCTGCAAATATCGACTCACAACTCCCACTGCCTGTGCAATGTCAGGTCTCGTGCTCACCATAGCATACATCAAACTTCCAATTGCTGACGCATACGGCACTGCCGCCATCTCTTCTTTCAAAGCTTGAGTACTGGGACACATATCCTTAAAAAGTTTGAAGTGACCTGCAAGAGGAGTCACAACCGGTTTTGCCTTGTCCATGTTGAATCTTTTCAACATTTTGTTCACATAGTCTTCCTACGACAACCATAATTTCTTATTTTTTCTATCCCTGATGATTTTCATGCCTAAAATCTTCTTGGCCTCTCCCAAGTCTTTCATAGCAAACTGCGCTGCTAACATTTTCTTTACTTCTGCGATTCTCTTCATATTAGAACTAGCCACTAGCATGTCATCAACATATAAAGAGAGATATACAATATCACCATCGCTATACTTTCGAAAATAAACACAATGATCAGCCTCACAGTGTGCAAATCCTTTTTCTTCCATAAAACCATCAAACTTTAAATATCATTGTCGCGGAGCTTGCTTTAAGCCATACAAGCTTTTCTTCAAGCGACATACCATGTGTTCTTTACCTTTGACTTCAAAACCTCTAGGTTGCGCCATGTATAACTCTTCATTTAAGTCACCATGCAAAAAAAAGCTGTTTTTACATCTAACTGCTCGAGATGAAGATCCTCCACTACAACTATACTCAACAATACTCTGATTGATGTCATCTTCACTATTGGTGAAAATATCTCGGAGTAGTCGATCCCTTCTTTTTGAGAAAAACCATTTACTACAAGTCTCGCCTTGTATCTGATACTACCATCAGCTTCATTTTTGATCATGTACACCTACTTGTTTAATAAAGCTTTTTTACCTATGGGCAACTTGGTCAACTCCCAAGTTTTGTTCTAAATTAACGAGCTCATCTCGTCTTTCATAGCACGCTCCCACTGCATGTGAGATGTGTCTTTCTTTGCCTCATCATAAGTCTCCGACTCTCCCGAATCTGTATATAAGACATGGCTCAGAACAGTATTAGCTGAAGGATCAAAAATTACATTTGGCTTTCTCACACGTGTAGATCTCCTCAAAACATGTACTTTAGGGTTACTAGCTTGTTCCAGATCACCGCGTTCCTCTTGAACTGCTTGCTTATTAGTAATATGTTCATCTTGAACCTCCTCTTCAGGTGCACTTTGATCTGCTGGAATTATATTCACAGGAATTGTATCCAGCTCAACATATTCTGGTTCTATTACCGTTTCATGCTCTGTCTGACGATCTTTGTACATCTTTTCTTCATGGAACACCACATTCCGACTGCGAATGACTTTGTTATTCTCATAATCCCAAAGCATATATCCATATTCATCGCCGCCATATCCAATAAAGACGCACTTTTGGGACTTAGCATCAAGCTTTTTCATGTCCTCTCTGTCAATCAAAGCATATGCAATACAACCAAAAACTTTTAGATATGAATAATTGACCTTTTTACCTAACCACTGCTCTTGCGGTACTCCTCCATCCAGCGCATTAGATGGACTCTTGTTAATCAAATATACAGCTGCATCAACTATAGCAGCCCATAAGTATAACGGGAGACCCGCATGTAGTCTCATGCATCTTGCACGTTCCAAAATGGTCATGTTCATTCTCTCAGCCACACCATTTTCTTGAGGATTTCTAGGAACAGTCTTTAACCCATGTATGCCTTCTTGGCTCAAATATTCTGCAAATTCATTGCTCGTGTATTCACCACCATTATCAAATTTTAGAGCTTTAATCTGATAACCTGTTTCTTTTTCTACCATGGTTTTCCACATTTTGAAAACACCGAATACTTCTGATTTTTCTCTAAGAGCATATACCCAAGTCTTTCTTGTTGCATCATCAATAAAAGTGACAAAATATCTCTTACCACCATAAGAGAGTTCTTGAGTCGGTCTTCATACATCAGTATGAACTAACTCTAACTTTTACTTTTTATTTTGTCGCACATTCAATTGAAAACTAACTGCTTTTTATTTTTCATAAATGCAACTTTCACAGAAATCTAACTCAACTTTCTGCAAACCTGGAAGCAACTTTCTTGAATGTAACTGCTTGACACCTTTTTCTCCAAGATGTCCCAAACGATAATGCCAAAGAGTAGATAAATTACATGTAGCCACTGTAGTTGCAACCATATCACTGATATTGTCTCCTTGGAGAAGGTAAAGTGTACCTGTACGCTTTCCCTTTGCTACTACTCTTGCTCCTGAGGTTATCTTCCACTCTCCGTCTCCAAAAGTTGTCACCATGCCTTCTTGGTCAAGTTTACTAGTTGAAATCAGATTTTTCTTCAACTCGGGAATATGTCTGGTTTCACGCAAAATTAGTCCTCCACCACCTAAGATGTTCAAAACCACAGTTCCTTTTCCTACAATCAGACACATGTGGCCGTTTCCCACAACCGTTTTCCCAAAATCTCCACTGGCGTAATCAATAAATATATTTCTTTGCGAGGTACAATGAAAAGAAGCACCAGAGTCAAGAAACCACTTATCTGTAGCCAAGTCAAGCCCTGCAGATAAACACAAGTTCTCTAACAAAGGCTCATCGCTTACCACATTAGCTCCTTGATTCTCATCTCGCAGCTTCTTTTTGTAGGCTTCACATTGAAATCTACGATGTTCCGTCTGGTGACAAAACCAGCACTCATCTTTTGTAACCTCTCTCTTTCCCCTGGATTGTGACCTATCACGCCCACTGAATTTTCCTCTGCTTTTGCTTCTTCCACGGTTCTCCACTGCTGGTGCCGTTGAAGATGCAGATGCCGAAAATTTATCTCCACCTGAGACTTTTCGTCGCATCTCTTCATCCATGATGCTGCTCACAGCATCATTCAGAGTCAAATCATCCTTCATGGTGCTCGAAATTCCTTGCACCGCGGTGTTGTAGCTTTCCGGAAGAGAACATAGAAATAATAAAGCTTGTAACTTCATATCCAGATTTATGCCTGCATATTCTAATTGACATGTAACCTGCGTGAAACTGTTAATATGCTCTGCAACAGAACCTCTGTCAGATAATTTCATATTAACCAATTTCTTTAACAAAAATATCTGATTCGATGTAGATGGCTTCTCATAAATATTCGTTAGAATATCCACAACTTCTTTTGCAGTCTTAGCTTTCGCGATGTGGTATCCTGTCTTTTTCGTCAAACCTAGACGAATCGCACCTAACGCCTTTCGATCAAGAATTTTTCATCCTGATTCTGCCGTCGGATCAACTTCCGCGATTTCAGGTTTCCAACCCTCAAGTGGTGCATAGAGATCTTTTTTATAAAGATAGTCCTCTATTTGGAGTTTCCACCATCCGAAATCCTGCCCATCGAACTTATCGATTCTAATTTTATCTTCTGCCATACCGTTTGCTTTCAATCGAACGTCACCGAAAAACCCTTGATGTTCTCGATTAGCCAACCTAGGCTCTGATACCAGTTGATAGGAGTGCGTAGCAGAAGTCCGATACCTTCTTTCGGGGAGATATCTAAGAGGGAGCCCATGTCCGAGCCCGTTAACATATCCAGTCAAACCCACCTTAACTCAAAAGCTTAATAGGAATCATGCCCCAATTCCAGAAATATAATCCAAGCAAACAATCCACACAAGCAGAATATAGCGATAAAAGAACAAAATTAGAAGAACACACCAGAGAATTTGTTATCGAATTTCACCCAAACCTGGGCTACGTCTCCGCGTAGAGGCACTCTGCGAATCCACTAGTATTCGCGAAAAGTAAGAATACAACTGACGATCTTCTCATAAAATCGAAGGAAAAAGAAAACGAGAACACTCAAGAATGCCGTCATGGCCCCTCTCTCTCTCTCTCTCTCTCTCTCTCTCTCTCTCTCTCTCTCTCTATTCACTACTTTGCGTATTCTTTCTGTCTACTCTTCTATCTTCTCTCTCGTCTAATAGCTACAACCTATATATCCCTAATATATAAGGTGTATCTTTTAACCTAGAAGAAAAGGAAATGACAAAAGATAAAAAATAAATCTTAATAATATCTTTTTGATATATTTTGGCTTCACGCCAACATTACTTGGGATGCATGTACCCATAAGAAATTGCAAAGCCACCCATTAATAGTAATGGAACTCTGCGCAAAGTTTCCTCCCGTGATATGAATTATGACTCCTTGATCACTTATACTACCCCAAACATCTGACTGCATTTTTCAACTGAAATGAAATATGACTATCGAAATTACATTGTACATCCAGAATAGGCCTAAGAAGACATGATCTCAAGCGGATACTTGACATGTCCCCCCTCTTCCAGGTCCCATCACAAGGGAAACGAAAATCAAGATTTGCTATATCCAGTATCAAACCAAAGCTACGAGCAAATAGAACACCTTTCAAGAGTATCAATACCGTTACATGAATCGTAAAAGCATGAATGTGATGTACAAAAAAATATGCGGTTCCTAATGGAATAGGAAATAAAGCAACCTTACCACCTATTGCCACTAAATCACCACCTCCCTAAGTCAAACTGGTGCTTGTTGTTGCATCAGGGGCCGTTGCACCAAGCGCCAAAGCATGGGTGTTTTGTATCCATTGAGCAAAGACGGGTTGTAATTGTATAGCGGTATCAGAAAACATATCTTGGAGTCTCCCTAAAAGATATTCCTTTTTTTAGTATATAAGGAGAGTTCGATCCTGGCTCAGGATGAACGCTGGCGGCATGCTTAACACATGCAAATCGGACGGGAAGTGGCATTTTTAATGGCGGACGGGTGAGTAACGCGTAAAAACCTGCCCTTGGGAAGGGAACAACAGCTAGAAACGGGCTACTAATACCCCGTAGGCTGAGGAGCAAAAGGAGGAATCCGCCCGAGGAGGGGCTCGCGTCTGATTAGCTAGTTGGTAAGGCAATAGCTTACCAAGGTGATGATCAGTAGCTGGTCCGAGAGGATGATCAGCGATACTGAGATTGAGACACGGCCCAGACTCCTACGGACGGCAGCAATGGGGAACGACCCAATCGGAGTGAGGACTTGGGCGACAAGTTGAATTTTCGAACAAAATCAACGGTCCCACACATTCTACTCCAATCAACGATAATACAAGCAATGGAGAAAAAGGATTGTCATGTCCGACATCCTGAGCCAGGGATCAATCTCTTCTTAGTGAACCACCTCGAGAATAGCTTAGATGGAACCAAACTAATTCAAAAAAGCGATTAAATCAATCGTCGAGCCCAACGATCCTACGCCCGACATCACGAGCCCTAAACCAACACCCTAGGACATCTATATGTTCATCGAATATCACGGACTCGAAGACGAGCGAGCTCGAGCACGGCAATCAAAATCGAGACGACTGGTTTTGCGGTTTTCGCCTCGTCTCAACCGGATCGGTTTCGAACGATGTGTGCCGGTCCTCAAATTAAAGCTTGAAACGGAGACACAAAGACTTGTTAGAAAAATGCATGAATATCAAGAAATCTAATCCCGGTTTTCAAAAACTTAACAAATTGACTATATGTCTGAAAGTGTTAATAAAGACTGGCGAAAGTTATGTTTCGTCTGCGCGCATCTAAAAGGATTTTTTTTTTTTTTTTTGTTATTGGGATAGGTGAATTTTTATAGATCCATCCTCCGAAGTTAGACAGTTTGAGACCTAAACCTCATTCAATGTGTTAGGGAAAATTTATACATTCACATTCAATAAAATTAAGCACGTTCGATGACCAGAAGGCTTGAGGAGAGCTACACCCCTTGCGAACGAACTCAAAAGCATCTCCGGTATTTAGCAACCATAGGTAAATTGGCAATGAAATTTTTTTGTTTTTTATCTTTTACTTAATGTAAATTTTGTGACTAAAACACAATATATATTAATGTTGGCACGTGGATTCACCGTATAAAGTTTCAATTTTTGTGATAGCTAAAATTTTGGTGGGTAGCAAAAAATTATTGGTATCTTCTGAATAGCATAAACGAATATGCCCGCAAGTATCGTTTGATGACCGCGTATGATAGACAACACGACAGCAACCCTAATAAAACAGGATACGGATCAGACAGGTTGATATCAACATCAATCAGCATTTCTCGACTAGGTTACCACTTCGACGGACCTTTGAAGGGATGCATCAATTAAACAAATGGCAAACCGGCGACCCGTTGGGATAGAATAGCCCGAAATTTTGCTCGATGCCGGCGGGTTTCCGATTCTTGTTGGACATCCTGAAGAGGAAGCCTCCCAACCTACGGTCCGGCCTCTTAGGCGTCCCGGCTTTGGCCAGAAACCTCTTCTCGAGGTTCTTGTCGTGAATTTGTGCAAGCTCTACAGTGGTGAAGTAACCGTATCCAGAGGAAGGCAAGCCGCTCTCGGAAACAACCCCACACCTTTCTCCATCGCCCAATAGAAGGCGTCCACGATCGCATCGAGAATGTTCGAGTAACTCAAGGAGCCATCTTGAATCACCGGGTCGGTCGCGGTGAATAGATCGTAATCCAATCTCACGTTGACCGGATTGGAGGCATATGCAAAGTACGGGTAAGCATTTGTCATCAGAAAGTGTATGATTCCGACCGTGTCAGCACGAGCCCCATCAAAGAATGTGGCGCTTGACAACGGGTAAGAACTCCCTAAGGTACTAGTCAGAACCACGGTAGTGATCCGCATTCCGCTATATTCACAGCCGTTTACAACACTATGTAGATTCCACATCGCGGGTAGCACGGACCGAGCTAAATCTCCAGGAACCACTTTGTTACCGGTTAAATAGACTAAATTGGCATAATTACAAAAGGTTTATGAGTCAATTGGCCAAAAAAAATGACTGAATTGGTGCAATAGTAATAGATATTTAGTTTTTTTTTTTTGTAATTTTCTCATACTCCTTAGCACGCTTTTAGGGCAAAAAGAAGGTAGGTTCATGGAACCCTAATAATTTGTATAAGTATTTGTCAATTAGATATATGTACTTCTCACATAAACGTGTGTGCTGTAAATATATAGAAAGCCTTCAACGAATAAGAAAAGAGAAGCATCAATAGTAAGATGGTGATATCAAAAGGGAAGGCGAATCGTGCCTTATATATATGTGGGAACATTCTAATAGATACCCACGAAAGTTATGTTTCTTTTTCACCCATCTAAAATGATTTAGACGGTTCGGGACCTACCTCACTCGATGTGTAGGGAGAATTTATACATTCACATTTAATAAAATTAAGCACTTTTGATAACCATAATTAGTGTTGACTTCAATGATTCAATTTGGTAAGAAAATTACGTGATTTGTTAATTAAGGTTGTGGTTACTTAATTCACTCAATGGAATAGACATCTTCACATGAATTTTATATTGCCTACTACATTGCTAAAAGCCTAAATGCTATTGCTACCAATAATGTATCAACATTCCACATTTCCTAAGAAGCCAATAGTACAATGCCCAATATTCAGCAATTATCAAACAACAATCACATTTTCATTTTCAACACATAGAATATTAGAATTCGCTACCTGAATTTTCAGAATTCAGTTTTCAGTCAATTAAATTGGTATTATAAACTAATAGAATAGTTTAGTTAACTAGTATATTAAAATAGAATAAAATAATATTTTTTAATATAAAAAATCGATTTCCATTTCGAATATTCAAAAAAATATTCGAATTTTTAATCCGAAGAAATAAAAAAAAATGTGAATTTTTTTTTGTTTGAATTCCTTTTCTTCGTTAGAAAAAATTCATCCGATGGGTGAAAGCGGCGGCAAGATTTATTCACTGGATATGTTTACTTAAATGTGCAAAAGACATGCATAGAAAGTTTAGAGGGAAAAAGGGTGGGAGATAGGCGAGGCGTAAAAAAAGAAAATTGCAATGACCAAAAAGAAAAGGAATGTCCGATTTCTAATACATATATTTTTATTACAAGTAAACCTATCAAAAGGGTGAGTCACGTGGAGGTTTGGATGCGTTCATAAATGGTCCAACCCATATAAACAGTTTATGACCTATTTAATGTAATACAAATTTCGTGACCCGACACATATTTGCTAAAACAATTATGAATTTTAATCCAATCTAGAAATCTTATTTCTTATAAATTTTTTTAAAAAAAAATTATATTGCTAAAACATTGAGCACAACTTTTATATTTTAAAATTTTTCTTGTCTTTTTTTTTTCTATGAAATCTGGCAAGGGCCGCCTGTCGACCCTCGACCGTCCCGGGCAAGGGCTGCCCAACCCTCCTCGACCATATACGAGGGCCGACAAGAGTTGGACCCTTGGCTGTGCTCAGCAAGGTTAGGCCAAACACGCTCGCTAGATTTTGCAGGAAAAAAAAATAGAAATGACTTGTTTGCTATGAATCACTTAAGATAGTTATATGACACATTTACGAATCATTTAAGATCCATCAATTTGTAACGTATCAATTGATGATTCATTTAAGCCTGTTTTAGAAACTTAATTAATGCAACCCGATCCACACAATCAAATATGGGTTAATTTATCGGTTGTAGATCCATTTTGCCACCTTTAATTTTACAAGACAAGAAGGCTCGAGGAAGGCTACCTCCCTTACAAACAAACTCAAAAAAAAAAAATCTCATGTATTAAACAACCGTAGGTAAATTGGCAACAACAATTTCTTTTTGCTCTTGAGCTTATTTTAATTTATTGCGACTAACTCACGATAAACTATTGTTGGCCCGTACATTCACGTATAGAATTTTTACGATCTTTGACTTGTGATAACCAAACTTTTGGTGGGATGGCAGAACTTTATCTTTTAACTTTGAAATAGCATAAACGACGAATATGCCCGTGAAATATCGTCCGATGAATGCAAAAAAATAGACAACTCGACAGCAACACTTGTAGAACAACATGTGTATCAGACAGTTCGACAGCAACATCAATCAGTATTTGCTATCTAGTGAGGCACATTTTGGAACTTAGGGTTGATAGAGAAGCACACGTGTTGTTTCTCGACAAGATTACCAACGTCGCCGGACCTTAAAAGGGATGCGGTTAATCAAGCAAGCGGTAAACCGGCTCCCCGCTGGTATGGAATAGCCCGAAATATCTATCGAACTCGGAGAGTTTCAGATTCTCGTTGAACATCGAGTAGAAGAAGCCCCCCAAGCGGCGGTCCGGCCTCTTCGGCGTCCCGGTTTTGGCCAGAAACTTCTTCAGGACGTTCTTGTTGTAAGTTTGCGCAAGCTCTGGCTCGGTAACGTAAGGATCACCATCCGATGGCCAGCCGGTCTCAGAAACCACCACATCCACACTGGTCACACCTTCCTTCTCCATCGCCCAGTAGAAGCCGTCCACGATCGCGTCGAGCATGCTATAGTAAGTCAAGGTGCCATCCTTGACCACCGGGCTCGGGACGCCCTCCTGGACCGGCGCGTCGGTCGCGTTGCCCAGATAGTATTCCATACTCACGTTGGCCCGCGGATAGACGTCGTACGCATAGAACGGATAAGCCTTGATCATCAATGGCGAGCCATTGCTGGATAGAAAGTTTATGATTCCGACCATGTCGGCGCGAACCGCATCAGAGAATGTAGCGCGCGACGGCGGGTTAAAGGTAACTAAGGTAGTATTCGGAACCACAGTGGTGATCCGCATTCCGCTGTGTCCATATTCGTTAACAACGCTCTGTAGATTCCGCATCGCGGGCAGTACGAACCGACCTAAATCTCCAGGGACCGCTTCGCTACCCGCCGTCACATGCGTGATCTTGACGCCGCTCATGTACGGTTGCACGTTGGTGTCGAACCACGTCTTGGCCGCATCGACGCTCGACGCTATACTCTCTAAATCCCGGTTTCCAACGCCCACCGTGACCTCTATCCCGCTGCCCCTCAGCGCGGCTAGTACACTGGAGTTGGTATCGAGGAGCCGCATCTTGCCGATGTTGTGCCTCCGGTAGAGTTGGACCACCGCCTCCGGAGGAGGGAGGTTGTTTCCCATCATTCCATAGCACACTCCGAAATCGAGCCGCGCCTCCGTGATTGCGATTTGGTGGCGAAGGAATGCGAATGTTAGTAGCATGAGAATGATATTGAGCAACGCCATCTTTGGGATTTCTTGTTACCCTACTCCCAAAACACATGGAAATGATCATCAATCAATCAGTAATCCGAAACCCAAAAAAAAAAAAAAACACATTAACATTAATCCGATGCTAATAATGTTTTCCCAACAATGACATAAAACTCGCATAAATTCGCTGGAAGCTTACCTACTATCCACCTGGCGTGAATCTTAGGACCTTGTTCTTGTTTATGAGAAGAAAGGGACATCTTGGTGACTATATATGCTAATTGCGAAGGCCATTATACATGGAAATTCAATTGGAGGAAATCGAAATTGGCCATTATTATTGTCCATCATCACATGATTCTGACGAAATTATTATCATCCATCATCGAAATTTGAGGATTTCATTTGAGGTAAGAAATGATTCTGACGAAACAACAAATTTCCGTGGATGCCGTACCAAAAGAATAAAAAAGATGCCGTACAATTGCAAGTACAGAATAATATCCATATCCAAAAAGATCAATGAAGATAATATAATTTGCAAATTTGGAATTTTACAACTGTATGACACAATGTGAACATTTGCCCAGACCCCCGTACTTAAATTTTAGAGTGCAAAGTGGCCTTGCCTCTTTTATCACGATTCACATTGTGGGCAATAGCTAATACTTAGAGTGGGCAATAGCTTGAAATAAGTACATAACAATGACTAAAGTCCTTATTTTTTTTCATTGGAAAAAAAAAAAGAAAGAAAATTTTACCAAAAAAGTCTTAAATATATTGCAATTGTGTCAATTCGATCATAAACCCTTTTTTTTTTGCCAATTCAATCTTAACCTTTTTGCGTTTGTGTTGATACAATCATTTTGGCTAGTCAAAGTAGACGTGAATAGATAATTTTTTTAATATGTTAATACCTTTTTTTTTTGTTTTTTTGTTTTTTTCCTTTTCTTTTTTTCTTTTCATTCGTTCTTTGCTATTTTTGTTACCCATTGTGGTCGGCGAGCGTCGTCGAAACTCGCTGACCACTGGGCGAGGCACTCGTGGCCATGGGCAAGCCTCGTGATTCGAGACCATCGTAAGGGGTAGCCGCGGGAGAAGGCAGCCATGGCCTCGCCAGTCACGAGCAATGCCACATTGCCGAATGGTCGGCAAGCTCCAGCGACACTCGCCGGCCAATGGGAAGAAAAACCCAAAGAGAGAGAGAGAGAGAGAGAGAGAGAGAGAGAGGAACAAAATAAAATTGAAAAAAGAAAAATTGAAAAATTATTATAACATTCTTATATTAAAAAAAAAATGTCCACGTCAGCATCAATCGGCCAAGAGGACTAAATTGGTACAAATGCAATAGATTTAGCATTTTTTTATTAATTTTCCAGTATAAAATATTATGTATTCTTAAATCGAAAATGCTATTTCTTACATGAGAATTAATTGATAATGCGGTCTTATAATCTTTTTAGTCCGACGATTTTCCTCAAGAAAACAAATGTCGAATTCCATAGGTTTACGCAGAGTCATAAGCGACTTTCTCACGTAGCTATGATCAAAATACACTTTGAGCCAAAGGGCTTCTTTGCCTTGACGCTAGTCAATCTTCCGGATCTCTCCCAGCCATACCATCTCCTTCAATTGGTCAGAATTATAGTTTGTGGCACCATTTATAGGCATTGATAATAGACCAAAGATGGATTAAATTGAGGGAGGTGCTCTGTGATTCATATTGTTTTTTTTCCTGCTCTATATTTGGTGCACCGACCACATATATTAGGACATTCCGTGTCATTTGGAGCTTGCTTAGTTTCATAAATTAGCCCAAAATTGGAAATTAAGAATGACCACCAAATGCCTTGTCATAATTCAATTGGATGAACTATAAGAAGGTTGCATCTTTCGGATCTGGCTCCCCTGCCTCTTAAATCATCTAGGCTGTTCATTTTTTTAATGGACGGCCCAAATCTTGTAAATATGGGGTTTTTAAAGAAAATATCTAAGCCGTCCATTTTTTAAACGGACGGCCCAGATCTTCTCTTATTTAAGCCACCCATGAATATAAGGCCGGGGATCCGTTTACGCATCTCTCTCTCATGCGCAACACAAGCGCATAATACCCTGCAAAGAAGGACGTCATTTGTGCTGTCTTTTCGAAATCTTATGCTTCTAAGCATATGAGACATTTTTTCTTTCTTTGTAATCCAGAATCACCAGCGTGGAAATCTAAGTACCCGAAATTTCGTCGAATGAAATACCTTATAAATCTCACGAACCGACAAATTTTTGGCTTATGCAATTGGTCTCAGCCCAAAACAGTGATGGAATTCGAAAATCTTATCAGACAATCCGAGTCATAGATAGATGGAACGAAAATCTTATCAGACACTACAAAGTAGGCCTATGAGCTGAAAAATAACAACACAAGCTCACCCCATAGATAGGCCTTTGAGTCTTGTCGATTCCAATGACATCAAAAGTACAATAAAGCAATCATTAATAAGCAAATACAGAAAAATCATTGTGGTAATTCTCAAACATCTCGATTAAGGCTGTGCCCAGTTTTATTTTATCATCTCTTTTATCTTTCAAGTCATTTAATCCATCATTGGAACCAAGATAATTAAGGTTTGTCAAAATCTCAAATTGGTACCTATGCCATTTCGATAGGGAAAAGTACCCAAAAAAAAGTCTTAAACCTATTGTATTGGTACTAGTTCAATTCTAAACATTTTTAGCTGGACTAATTTAATCGTAAACATTTTTGCATTTATACTAATTGAGTCCATCCGATCAATTTCCACCGGAAATCGCTGACATGAATGTCGACTGTCCTGCGTGGCACAGCCAGCGCTGACGTCGACACTTTTAAATAATTTTTTAACAATTATTTGAATTATTTTTATAATTCTTAATAAGTTTTTCTTTTTTTGTATTTTTTTTCTTTTATGTTCTTTATTTTTTTTAAAGAGGGCCGACGGGAAGGGTGGCAACCTCACTAGGACCTGGCCAAAGCGTCACAGCTTTGGCCGGTGAAAGCTTGGCCAGAGAGAGTGATGGAATACGAGCAACAGAGAGTCACCTCAATGAGGCTTTGAGTGAGATAAAGAGTTATCAAAAAAGTTCTAAACATATTGCATTTTTGTAATTTCAATCATAAACCTTTTAATCAATTCAGAACTAAACCTTTTATATCTATACCAATTCAGTCCATCCGGCTTAACTGGCCGACGTTGACAGGGCAATTTTTAATGATATTTTTTTCCCTTTTTTTCAATTTCTTTCTTTTTTGGTTCATCTTTTTTCTCGGATCTTCTTCCTCTTTCATCTTCTTCCTTCGAACCTTTTCCTATGTTCATCTTTGTCCTTTCGATTTTCTTCCTCCACCAAGGTCTCGCCCGCCACTGGCATCATCGCCGCTAGGCGAGACGATGCCACAAGGTGAGGTCGACCTCACCCAAATCTGGCGAGGCCGAGCCTCACATAGCCATGGCATCTATCGCCCTCACTGGGCAAGCTCAACCTCACCCGACGATGGTTGTTTGGCGTTGGTGGTGGTCGAGGATAGCCAAGGATGAAGATCGGTGCCAATCCAAGCAAGCGCATGCAAAAGCTCGAGAAGACGTCACAAGGAAGAAGAAGAACAGTAAATATGAAAAAGATGTGAAAAATTAATTAAAAATATAAATAATATTATTAAAAATTATCCCATCAGTGTTAACCAGATCCACATCGACTGACTAAAGTTGGTAGGATAGACTGAATTGGCACAAATATAAAAAGTTTATGGCTGAATTAAAAAAAGATTTATGATTAAATTGGCATAAATGTAAAAGATTTAAAACTTAATTGGTAAAATTAAAAGTTTTAGGACTAAATTGGCAAAAGCATAATATGTTTAGGACTTTTTTTAAAATTTTCTCGAGTAAGAGAAGAGGGGGCACAGCTAGACGTGGCCGATTTGGCCGAATCGCCGATTCCGGTTCCGAAAAATTATGGAATCAGAACTGGCCCTTGAAGGGGTCGGTCCCGGTTCAGGGCCGGTTGTTCAACTTCAACATATTCACTTCTTACAATTTTTTTGACCAATATGAATAACCAAAATGAAGATAGCTGGGTGGCTTAAGGCGCGTATTCAAGCAAAAGATGGTGTGAGTTTGAATCCCACTACAAGTTATTCTCATTTTCTCCTTTTTTTTATTTTTTTTTCAACTGGCAATTCGGAACCAGTCCAGTTCCGGGCCCACGGTTCAATTTGGCCATGTCTAGGCGCACCAATGGAGAGTCTAGAGGGGTTGCGGTGCCTCAAGGCGGGCTTTTTTCCAAAATAATTTTTTTAAAAAAATAATTACCAAAATAATAGTAAAAAAAAATAATTACCCAATTGGGTGCCAATCGGCAATGGGCCTGCCGATTGGCACCCAAATCAAATTTTGGGCCCCAATCGACAGGCTCATTGCCGATTGGGGCTCCCCAATGTCCCAATCGGCAGGCCCATTGCCGATTGGGGCTCCCCCAACTCAATTTTTTTTAAAAAAATAATTATTATTTACTTTTAATTTATACTTTTTATAAAAGTTTTAATTAAATAATAAATGATATTGGAATTACATAAATTTTGAGGAAAAAAAAAACAAACACTACATAATTCATATTCCACCATTAAAATTTACTTTTAATTTATATTTTTTATAAAAGTTTTAATTAAATAATAAATGATATTGGAATTACGTAAACTTTGAGGAAAAAAAAAAAAGACAAGCACTACATAATTCATATTCCACCATTAAAATTTACTTTTAATTTATATTTTTTATGAAAGTTTTAATTAAATAATAAATGATATTGGAATTACGTAAACTTTGAGGAAAAAAAAAAGACAAGCACTACATAATTCATATTCCACCATTAAAATTTATTTTTAATTTATATTTTTTATAAAAATTTTAATTAAATAATAAATTATATTGGAATTACATAAACTTTGAGGAAAAAAAAAGACAAGCACTACATAATTCATATTCCACCATTAAAATTTACTTTTTATTTATATTTTTTATAAAAGTTTTAATTAAATAATAAATGATATTGGAATTACGTAAACTTTGAAGAAAAAAAAAAGACAAGCACTACATAATTCATATTCCACCATTCAAATTTACTTTTAATTTATATTTTTTATAAAAATTTTAATTAAATAATAAATTATATTGAATGGTGTAATTCCAAAGTTTACGTAATTCCAATATAATTTATTATTTAATTAAAAAATTTATAAAAAAATATAAATTAAAAGTAAATTTGAATGATGTAATATGAATTATGTAGTGCTTGTCTTTTTTTTTTCCCTCAAAGTTTATGTAATTCCAATATCATTTATTATTTAATTAAAACTTTTATAAAAAATATAAATTAAAAGTAAATTTGAATGATGTAATATTAATTATGTAGTGCTTGTCTTTTTTCTCCCTCAAAGTTTACGTAATTCCAATATCATTTATTATTTAATTAAAATTTTATAAAAAATATAAATTAAAAGTAAATTTGAATGGTGGAATATGAATTATGTAGTGCTCGTCTTTTTTTTTCCTCAAAATTTATGTAATTTCAATATCATTTATTATTTAATTAAATCTTTTATAAAAAAATATAAATTAAAATTAAATAATTATTATTTAAAAAAATTGAGTTGGGGGAGCCCCAATCGGCAATGGGCCTGCCGATTGGCACCCAATTGGATAATTATTATTTTTTTCTATTATTTTGGTAATTATTTTTATTTTTTTAAATATTTTGGAAAAAAGCCCCCTCAATGCCCTCTGCCCGGTGCCCGAGGAGAGCCGAGTCTACCGTGCAGATCTAGATAAAGGATTCAGACGTGCGACTTGTCAGAGAGGATGAGTACGTAAGGCTCGGGGCCAAGCGTCGCGAAGAAGTCCGGGGCTTCATCGTCGGAGGACAACGGCCTCATTGGCCGGCCAACGATGGAGAGGAAGAGGACTGGACCAGAGCCTGGACCCAATTGCTACTCTGATGAAGAATCAGAAGGTTAGAACTCCGAATGTTTATGCGTTCACTTCGGCTAATCGTCAATTGTACAGCAATCCTGTGGATTTTGTTGAATTCACTGGTTCGAAATGGTCTTGCATGAGAGAAGATTAAGGAGAAAAAAAAAGAGAAGAAAGATTTGCTCAAAATTAATCGGAGGGACTAAATTGATCAAATTAAAAGATTTACGATAAGTTTATGACTTTTTTTGGTATTTTTTTTTTTATTTCGGTCTAATTTTCTTCTCACAAAAAATCAGCCCGAACATTTTAATTGGGCGGGCTTAAGTCGGGCCAAGTTGATACGCGGCATCTAGCTTTAACATCCCAAAATCCTTCACACTCTCTCAAGTAAAAGCATAAATCCAACATTACAATTACAAAATTTGAGGAATTCTTCACCGTTTTCAGATGTTTTCGAAATTCCCAAAAAAAAAAAGGGTTTGATGTATTTTCATGCTGATCGAAAAGACAATACAAACTTGAACCAAAAAAAAAAAAGAGAGACAATACAAATTGAAGACACAACAATCAGGATCAGCGGACTGTACCGAACCGATCCGGCCCGTTTCCGTTGCAGATCAGATTGCCAGTTGTTGGGCCGATACTTTGGGCCCATCACGCCAACGAACAGTCGCCACTCGAATCGATCACAACGGCAGAAGTAGAGGGCGTCGTCGTCAAGATCACCCGCGATCATTTCTCCCATCTTCGAGGGTAAGCTCCTCTCATGATTTTTCTTTCTTCGTCTTCGACCATATCGATCGCATTCAATCGTTCATCTTGTTCCTCAGTTGCTTGCCTCCGCTTGTCGGATTCGCGTTTTCACTTGAAGCAAGAGGAACCACCCAGGTGGTGGTTTGATTTCAATCTTGTAGATGTCACCGACCCGGATTTTTTTACTTGGGTGTTCGATTCTCATCTGGAGAAGTTTTGGGTCTCCTCCCGTGTTCGTGTTGGGTGGCGTTCGATGAACATGTTCATGTCTTGAACCCCGTCTTCTTGATTCTTGTTTTCTGCATGCTTTGTCACGACATCTTTCTTGATTTCTCTGCGGATTAATTGGCTTGAGTTCTTGTACGATGCAATGTTAGTCTCGATCGGGTTTATGCGTTGATCAATGGGTGTGAGTGATCGTTGAATTCTGTATTTCGCTTGGCCAGTAACGTTCATGTGGTATGATCGATGGTTGTTGCTTAGGCGATGGGGGTTGATTCTTCATCATCGTTTTGAATCAGTAGATTTTTTTCTTTCTCTCTGCTAATTTGGCGCTTCCATGTTGTGCTCATCTAGATACTAATATTTGACAAAAGATTTGCTAGTGTGAGAGAAATTTGCGGTTCCTGTGGAGGTCACGAACGAAAAGAGAAGTTGGAGTACTTTATTCTGGCAATGGCTCAGTTTGACGAATCCATTAGGGGTCAGATCCAAGCGCTTCTACGGGTTATGAGCCTAACTCGATGCGTTAATGAAGACAAGGTTCCGTGCAAAATCGAAGAGGTGTGTAACTGACTGCGGTTTTTCTCAGCGCTTTCCCTCAATCTATTTCCATGCATTACATTGGTTGTCTTGTTCGTTTTGTGTTCGCTTGCTGCTCTTGTTTAATGGATGCTGCTGCTGATGTTGTTTCACATGATTGACTTTAGGGTCTGTTCTTGGGATCTGTCGGTGCTGCAAATAACAAAGATGCCCTTAAGCGCCTTAACGTGACGCACATATTAACCGTAGCCAGCACGTTGAGACCTGCATATCCAGATGATTTCGTGTATAAAGTTGTTACAGGTACTGATTTTCTTGTATTGGCTGTTTTCCCTTAGTATTTGCAACAAGCATGCAACATTTGTCAGCTATATTTTGGCTTCTTTCAATTTGAAAATTCCACAAATTACTTGGTGCAATCAAATATGTTTGAAAAGGCAAATAATTATTAGACTCGAATTATGAGTTGTAAGATAGTGCAACCAAGGCACGATGCTCTCGTTTTTTGTTAGTGGCGTAACGTAGTATACCTTAGATGCAAATATTCCATTTCAATCTTCATAAACCGAAGTTATACTTATTTGGATAGATCATCTATGTCATTGACCATTGGAACTAAAATATATGACCTGGTTATTTTGATGCAATTTTTTTTTTTATCGAGGTAGTCACGGATAGAGAAGACACAAACATAAGAGAATACTTTGATGAGTGCATTGAATTTATTGATGAAGCCAAGAGATTGGGTGGAGGTGTGCTGGTTCATTGCTTCGTTGGGAAATCTAGAAGGTGATTCTCCTATTTACATTTGGGATGATATCTTCCATTAATATTGTCGGGGCATAGTTAATGTGTACCCATACAAATCTTCTTTACTACATCATTCAGTATGTATTTTTCTTGGTCAGAGATTTTTCAGTATGTATGAACAATTGGGATTGAGTCCATGTGAAAATGACTTACAATTATGTTGATGCTGTCTCCCATTATGGCTATCGTGATCGTGGGAGATATATCTTTCCCTAGGAATCTTTCGAATTACTACGTCTCCTTAGGCCAACTTTTTGTGTTTTCATAATGTGTGAACTGCTTTACCAGGATCTTTTTTGTCCCAACACATATTTGAACTATGTAGGAGATAAATCTTTTAATCTTTCGATATTTTGCTCTCAAATCATCCCCCACCATCAAATGAGATGTGAATGTCATGTTTGCCTGTCTTTGCAAGGACATGTTTTAAGGTTTTTCAGATTCTTGAAACAATTTGAACGTCAGCGTCAATACATCCATAGAGCCAATAGTTTCATATGAGGAACTACGCCTTGAATTCTATTTCTATCTTGTAGAGGTACTAAAAAATGCAATCATTCATCCCCTTCTAGGTTTTCTCATAAACCTAATTGGCTACTTTAGGTACATAAATCAGAAGTTGAACTTCTAACCACATCTAAAGGCTCCCAATATCAATTTTTTAGATACAAATTCATCATAATACACGTGCAGGCGCATATATTCATCCTTTCTATTAAATACCTGAATGGATTAGAAGAATAAACATACTGGATACCATTTACGTATCACCATTTATGTCTGAAAGGTCAAGGTTCATATATGGTACTCAGGACTACAGATAAACTCGGAATGCAGTTGCTATTTAATCTTACTGGATTTCTTGGGACTTCCTATTCTGGTATAAGCTGGACTTTTAACTTTAACTGCATGCTAAAGCTATGATACCTTTTTACAATGTTAACCATTAATTAGATTTGTGATTTATCGGACTAAAGATGTCTATTTTACAGTGTTACAATTGTTGTCGCCTATCTCATGAAAAAGCATGGCATGAGCCTTTCTCAAGCTTTGGAACATGTGAAAAGCAGACGGCCACAAGCATCTCCTAACTCTGGTTTCATTACACAACTGCAGGACTATGAGAAATTTCTGCGAGGTGCCTAATCATTGTCAATTCTAGTTGCATTTATTTACATGCATTGATAAGCATCTATCCGGCATAAAAGAAAAGGGGAGACGTAGTTCGCTTTTGGGTAACACATAGAACCTGGTTGTGTATTCTTACTCCATCCATGTGTTGGGTATTAGCAATTAATATTGTCACAGTATAATTTGTCCGCGTTATTTTGGCAATTACTTGAAACTAATAAGCAGATTCATGAGAAAAAGGAATCATGCCATTCAAAATAGCGAACTTTTTATTGCCATCTCGCTGCGTTATGTCAAGATATAGTTTCTCTTTTGTTTCCATAAATATTGTAGAATGAACGTTGCAGTTTCTCATTCTGGAAGGCAGAAGAATGGAAAACAAAGCAGACAGAATGCACGCTAGTCTAAGAAAAAGGAAAATTTCGAGAAGGCTTTGTCAAAATATGTCAGTTGTCATTTGATTAATTCCTATCGCACGTCACATAGCCCAATTGTTCGAGGCATCTAAGTTCCTTACTGGTATACTGTCATTTCTTTAAAACAGAATACTTTGTCATGTTTGAATGCCCGAACACGTCATCTGCCAAAGTCAGTCTTTAAGCTTTGATTATTAGTCCACGATTCAGTTGTTTTACTGTATTAACAATTTGGTTTCCCCTGGTGTATGATTAGCAGATAGAGGCGAGAAGTGAATGGGATGAATACAGAGATATTCTCCGCCGTCTTGCTGCTCCTATCCTGGCATTTGTTTTGATATCGAACTTTATGGTAAATAACCATCTTGTAAATAAAGAATTTGATATGCAAATCACTTTGCTGTGAGTATTAAAGATATCGGTATAGGAGTTAATCTAGGCTTATGACAACAATGAAGAAAAGGGGGCTAGAAAGATCAACTTTTTTTTTTTTTTTGCTCTAAGGTGTAATGCAGGTGAACACTTGAAAGAAGCTTTCTTCTGACAGTCGATTTCTGCGTGATCCAACTTTTAGGTTACTTTTTTTTCTATTTTGCCGGTTTGCCAAGGAGAGGTATTCGCGAAATAGTTAAGCTATACTCTTAATAAGTTTCTAGCCTGAAACGAGACTGCAAATTTTGAGCATCGATCGATAATCAATGTGTTACAATTTGCTATAGTGTTGGAGTGTTGAGAAATTTGTCAGTGGAAGTGCTTGCAGTTCCTGTGGGTCTTAAATGATGTTTTCGCTGGAGAATTCCAGGTTTCTTGCATCCTTTTGACTGTAAGAGGTTATAGCATAATCTGTAGCTTATTGTCTAAACCTAAAACGTCTTCAATCTTGTGTGGTTTAGTAGACTGTTGTAAAATTAAATTGATCTGTAAAACTGATGTATATTGCTTCGATTTCGTGCAATAGTCTCTTCAGTTTGCCTCTGATAACTGGCGAAATATGCCGGAGAATCGATAAGTGACCCGACATGTAATAAACATGAGAAACCCATGCCTATTTTCCTATTTTCTTGTCACTTAGGTGATCGGCGTTTGACGTAAATTGAACATTTCTATGCTGCAACATTGTGCTCGTACTTCATATATTTTTACCTTGAGAGTAGACACGTCGAAAAGGATGGTCCTGGTCATGTTCGAGTTGGATAAAACATTATCCTATACAAAATGATCCATTTAATTAGTTTTGATTAATTTCCATGGAATGCAAATCTAGTAATTAATACTCAACTCAACTCGTGCTCAATCCATACCCGACTTGGGTTATATTGTTAAAATACTTTCATATGTAATTAAAGCTAAGAAAATCCATACCCAATTTGATAAGAGAACACAAAATGAACGAACAGGAAAGATCGATCGAGGGCAATAGAGGGTTGTCCAACTGTATTGGATCTTTTTATTTTACCATTCCAAACTTGTTTATAATCACTGATTCAATGTAACTAACGGCTTATGATCTATTTTGACATGTCTATTTGAAAGTTTTCAATAACTTTAACTTTCTCGAGATAATTGCAAGTTCCACTACGGACGGATCACCGCAAAGATCTTCCCTCCACTTGCAATGCGTTGTCGAATCTTTGACTTTAGAGTGCGAACACTCAACATGGCAATGGACTCTGTTTTGAAGGTGGTTTCTTCAAGAGCCTTTTTTTTTTTTTTTTGAGGTGACGGTTTCTTCAAGAGTTGGCAAAATAGCAAAAGGGACATTGAGCATTTCGAGAAATAAAGGGGGGGAGGTAAAGAGAGAACCTTCGCGGAAAATCACGTACAAGTTTTCGTCATCTCGTGAAGCCACCCAAAAAAAAAAAAAAAAGGAAGAAGAGACAAACTGTGAAAAGAACCAAACCAACAAAGCAAAATGATATAAATAGTCCATGAACTTTGACAGAATATGTAATTTGATCCCTAAACTTTTGACTTGTTCAATTCAATCCTGAACTTTTAGTAAATATTCAATCTAGTCTCTGAATTATAGAAAAATATTCAATATAGTTCTTTTATTAATTTAAGATCAGGGATAACGTTGAACATTTTCATATAGTCCATGGACTAAATTGAACATTTACTAAAAGTTCAGTGACTGAATTGAACAAATCAAAAGTTTAGAGACTGAATTGCACATTCTGCCAAAGTTCAGGGACTAAATTGAACAAATTAAAGGTTCAGGGACCAGATTGCACGTTCTGCCAAAGTTCATGAATCATTTATGTAATTACCCCAACCAACAACGCATCAGATTTGCATTTCTCCTGAGAACCAGAGTTGGGTTTCAAAAGAGACAATTTAAAAAAAGCAAAAGAAATCGGATATAAACTTGTTATAGTAGGTCTCACATGATTTAAATACAGAATTATGACGGTTTTAAGATAGTCTTGTTGATCTCCTTTTAAATCTGTGGACTATTAGGTGTTTTTCCATGCGATTGGGGTGGAGTATCGGTTTGAGATTGAGCCAAATGACTCGAGCAAGGATCAAAGAATTCGATAGGCGCGAGGATATGCTTGATGTGGCGTCCGAGGCGAGCCTAGAGCCCAGGCACGAAGGGTCGGGCAGTTGAGATGCCGACTTGGTTAGAGGCCAGGTCGGGCCATAAGCTTGCCGAGCATCCGGCCATGCTTGAACAGGGTGGACAATGGATTCTGGCTGGGCAATTAGGAGATGAGTCCCGATCGTTTTCGGTCGTATGCTCCGCGGTGGAACCGAGAGCTAGAGCGGCTCCTTGATCAAACCCGGATCGGAAAAACCATAGAAGGAAACACGAAAGGCTTGCCCAATTTTTTTTTTTTACTTTGATTTTTGAAGGAATGATTCGATCTCTTGGGAGAGGGTTAGCTTCGTCTCTCATCTTGTTGCGTGGGGGAAATGCAGGAAATGAACCACTTTCCGCCGTTCGATGGTACGGGAATTCCAGTTTTGAGGCTTCGTGTTCCCAAATTGTCATCACTACGTACGTTACATCAAAAACGTTTTCAAATTTCGCAATTATTGTCCCTCTATGCCGACGGCTGCTTTATACGATGAGTCGGGCCCGTCTTTTCATGCCCCATAATTCCTGGGTGTGATTCTTGTTTGTTGCTCTCTCTCGTGAATCTTTGAAAACCTTGGTGGTGATCGAATGACAAGAGAACAAATCTCCATCGTTCATCGAAAATTTTCGAAGAATTTGTGAGGCAGAACGTCTTTGCATAAGAGATTACGATGTGATATACTTCGATACAACGTCTGTAGAGCGGTGGATCAATCCCCCGACGGTCCATGAAATCTCCCTTTGTTCTTAGGACGAGTTGTTTAGCATCGGAACAGAGTAAAGTAATCACGATCTACAAACGCCGTATCGAAAGACTACAATCTTATTGTTGATCACGATCTTATTCATTCACATCAAAAATACAGACTTCATGAAATTCTTTTTTCATGATTTGAAAGCTTCAATATCAATTTAGTAAGTACCAAACTAATCACCAGTCTATTAAAATACTAATAAAATTGATTAGCTTGCATTATGGAGAAGTAAATGCAACTTGGAGCTTTGGAGGAGTAAATGCCTTGGATCTTGAAAAGCCATCATGGAAGAGTAAATGCAAACTTGGAGCTTGGAGTAGTAATTAACTAGGTGTTATGCCTATTGCCTACTAGGTGTTGTGTTGTGTATTTAATTAAGTGTTGTTGTGTTGAAGCAATTTAAATGTTGTCTTCACAAGTGTGTTGGAATTTTTATTATAAATACTTGAGTGTTGTATTGTAAGAAGAAAGAGAGAAGCCAAAGCAAGCGTTCTCAAATATACAGATTTTCTCTATCTATTTCGTGTCTCGTTTCTTATATCCGAAAGGTCACCCATTTTGTTTTGGTTCCAACACGATCTACAAACGTTGTATCGAAAGACTACAATCTTATCGTTGATCACGATTTTATTCATTCACATCAAAAATACAGACTTCGCGAAATTCTTTCTTCATGATTTGAAAGCTTCAATATCAATTCAGTAAGTACCAAACTAATCGCCGGTCCATGTCAATCAAGATACAGCAGTAACTCCTACTAGCATTGATGATTAAAAGATCGCCGCCGCCGCACGACTAGAGAAAGACCTGAGGTCTTTCAAAACACATTAACAGTAAGTATTACGAAGTTAATCAAATGATGATTTGGTGTAACAAGGAAATTCAGTGCTGTGTTTATCTCACGGTGTGGAGTTTCAGAGGTTGTAGGGAATTCAACCACGCACCCTTTTATCCCGAAACACAGCATGAAAATATTTGAAGTTTGAAATTACTTTGAAAGATTTGATAATGCCAATTTTTCCCCCTGATTTCCTACATTATTTGCAATAAGGCGTTGACTTAAATAGTAATGCAATTTGTTCCTCGTCTTCTGATCTTAGTTTCAAGTTTTTTTTTTTTTAAGGAGCACTTGACAAGCAAAATCCCGAATAGGCCCGACCGATATGGGCTAGTGCAACTCTAGAAATTGCATGAGCAGAAAGATTAGCTAAATGTACGTGAGAGTTGGTTCAGAAATCATCCCGACTGCTAAAATAATTATGAGAGAAAAATCTTCAATTGTGAGTATTTTTTTTTAAAGGAGTGTTAGTGATCTCTTTTAGATTAGGTAATTTAGGCTACTTAGAAAACATTAAAAGTTGCATCATGGAAAGGCATCTCTAACAATAACAAATTCGGGTATAATAAGGCTATGCATGACAACACTTTTTTTTTTCCCATTTCCCTGCCATAAGTCATTCTGGCAAGGAAATGCGTTTGATAAAACCCAATCTAAAGTTAAAAATTGTTTGATAAAAAAAATTGACTTATGATAGAATTTTCTACTTCTGGCAAGATTTTTTATTTCTGGTAAGATTTTTGGTCGATTTTTAAAAGTAAAATTTTTTTACTTCTCCATTCGAGAAGTCATTCTCGAGGGGCCAACCGCCGCGGCTGGCGGCCGCCGGTCGCCACCGCCAGTTACTGCCTCCGGCCGTCACCATCGAACATTTTTTTAATAATGTTTTGAACATTATTTTTTTTTATCGTTGTCAAACGCATTTCTTTATCAGAAATCAACTTCTGAAGCAGAAGCTGAAAATTCAACTTCTACTCCAAAGCAAAAGCTGAAAAATCTATTTTCCTATCAAAAACACTTCTCGGACACCCTAAATTGGATTCGAGTCGAAGTTCGTCTTATTTTTCTGTTGGTAAGAATTTGGGAAAAAATAATGGTTCTTTTAAATCCAATTAAGCTGCGCAATGACAGGGCCCACTTGAAACTTCAAGAGTAAAAAAAACAAGAAAAGGGCCCGGAAAAAGAAAGAAAAAGATAAAAAGTGCCCAGCCCTAATGATTTGAGTTATTCCCTCCCTTTTTGCTTTCATTTTAATAAATCCCTTTTGCTTTTCCTAGAAAAATCAATCAAACCCGTAGCAAGGGTGGGAAGGATAACCATTCTATTTTCGAAAGCTATCCCGAAATAAAACGTTAGGCGAGTTTCTAAGTATAGAAACATGTCTGATTACGACCCAAAATTTATGTTCCCGATAGATAAATTTATTTAATAATAACATAAAATTTCTATTGTTGCCAGCAGGTAGATGGCGATTGAATGGCGGCCGGAGACCCCCGGACGACAATGGGATGAGATCGGACGACAACCTAGGAAATTGGAGATCAACGACTAGTGATAGGGACACGAGAGAGAGGAAGAGCGCACGCAAGAGAGAGAGTGTGAGCGATGAGAAGAATTTTTATTCGTGTTTTTATTTCATAAATAAAAAAATTCTATTCCAAACTTAATTATAGGCTTAAAAAATTATCTCGAAATTGAAAAAATTAAATCCTTTTACCAAACGGACTTTTATTCAAAACTTATTTCGAGGAACATAAACATAAAGATGGCTTGTATTAGTTAAAAAATGAATGAACAAAACATACATTTATCTTTCTCGAAAAAATTTAGACGTGAATTATTATCGATAATAAAACGCTTTCAAATCGATTAACTATTTCTCGTGATCGTTTTTTGGAGTATGTTTTTAGAAATTATTTATTTTTCGCGAAACTAACAAAATTCGAGAATCAGATTCTCTCAATTTATAAAAAGAAATATAATATCATTAATTCTGAAAATCAGGACACGACACGACACCATGAAGTATGAACTTATGGAGAGTGAATTGAAATGTTCAACGTCGTGTCATAAATTAAATATGGTATTCGAGAAGAAAAATCGCAAAATTTGAATTCACTAAACGCCAAAGGAAACTCGAACCACAAGCGAAAACGGCTCGGAGAATTCACGTGTCCTCAAATGACAATTTTCCTTGGACAAGGTAATGGCAATGGCTGTCTCTCTGACCATTCACAAAAACGAGAAGCATCATCATTCATCACACACCCATGTGAAACGTCAGCTTCCACCAGTTGCTCGTCCCATCATAATACACGCTAGAGGGGGAAAAAAAAAATAATGAACCAATTGTTATTTTGTCAATATAATCAGATAAGTTCACAAAAGACTCCTGAAAAATATTAAGAAAGTGCAATCGAATTCTAAAACTTTTAAATAGTACAATCAAATCCTCACGTTATATTTATATTTGTCCGACTAATGAAAAAGGGCGACGTAGTCTTTTTTTATTATTTCCACTCCACTGCGTGACGCTAGCGTTAAATAAGACACTAAAACGATGTCCTCTCGATTCAAATCCTAATTTTTCACACTAAACCTTAGTTAAATTAGATTGGTGAAACAAAAGAGGTTAAATTTATTTATGATAAAACACACGAACTAAAAAAAGAAAAATCATATAAAAAAAATTGCAGGCCTGTAGCTCTCACCTGAAAGGGCTGCAATCGACACCGAAAAGCACCGGCAAGGGTGGTCGAGGCCACGACAATGGTCAGCCATAACCCTTGCATAGTCTTGTCCCAATCTTGGCGAGGGCTTCTGGCTAGACGAGGGTCGTCGCTATCAATGTCGAGGCCCTAGCGTCCCCATTGGTCCTTTCCGATGAGACGCGACCCCATTTGGTCCCTAGCCTGTAGGCCTTTGGTTTTTTTTATTTGTCTTTTCTTAGTTTGTATTTCTTATATCAAAATTTTAAAATCTCCTCAGTCTAATTTAACTACGGTTTGATGTAAAAATTAAGATTTGGATCGAAACAACGTAGCTTTAGTCATATGATACATGCTTTAGTTAACCTTAACGTCATGAGAGAGAGAGAGAGAGAGAGAGAGAGAGAGAGAGAGAGAGAGAGAGAGAGAGAGAGAGAGAGGATCACGTCAGTATTTTTCGTTAGTCAAATTGGTCGGAGTCAACGAAAAAACTCTATTGCGCCAATTTGATATGTTTTAGGACTTGCTCACACTTTTTAAGAAGTTTAAGACTCAATTGCATTTAATAACAAGTTTTAAGACTTCTAACACACTTATCCTTAACATAATTTTTGGCGAAACTTTAAATTTCCAAAAGAAAAGCACCTAATTATCGAGTTTTCAATATGAGATAAGCTTTTCTTGAGCACATTGTATGATCCACTTATCTAAAAATCTATGGATAGTACGTCATATAAGCTAAGTACAGAAATTTAGTAAATGAACTAGCATCATTACCATGGTAAATACCAGTGACTGGTCCGGTAAATTTCTGAGATACAATAGCATACCTTCCAATAAATTCTTTATTAAATAGTTATCGGAGTCCTCTTTTTATCTTTTTTTTTAACCCTAAATTGGTACATATGTGGCAAATTTACCAAAAATTATGTTTTTGACTAAAAAAACTCAAACTGGTACACTTGTGATAAATTTATCCCAAACTATTTTTTTATTATTTAGAAAACCCCACACTAGTACATCTATAATAATTTTACTCCAAATAAATTATTTTGGCAACCAAAAACTAAACTGGTACACATGTGACAAATTTACCCTCCGTTAATTTTCTTTAAATTGGATTGATACCACAAAAAAATCTAAAGTAATACACTTGTGACAAATAAAGGATAAAAACCTCAAACATTTATGTTCGGCAACTGTTACGTGTCATCCAATTCAGTATTTTGATAATAAAATTTAACGAAAATTAACAGAGGGTAAATTTATCATAAGTATATCAGTTTAGGGTAAATTTGTTAAAGGTGTATCAATTTAGAAATTTTAGTGGTTGAAAAATAATTTAAGGCAAATTTATCGTAGGTGTACTAGTTTGAGGTTTTCTGTGGTACTAACTCTTAATACCACGAAAAACCTCAAACTGATACACATGTGACAAATTGACCTCAAATTATTATTTTTATCATAAAAAATTCCAAATTGATACATTGGACAAATTTACCTCAAACTAGTACACCTATGATAAATTTATTCTCCGTTAATTCTCGTTAAATCTAACGTCAAATTGCTAAGTTGGACGGCATGTGGCAGTTCACGAGAATAACATTTTGTGATTTTTACCCTCTGTTTATCATTGGTTTATCGATTGAGGATTTTTCGTGGTATTAATCCAATTTAACGGATGATAAATTTATCATAAGTATACTAACTTTTGGATTTTTCTTGGTCAAAATAATTAATTTATGGTAAATTTATTACAAAAGTATAAGTATATGATTTTTGGTGGTCTAAATTTTTGGTGGTCAAAAAATAATTTGAAAAAAATTTATCATAAATGTATTAATTTGAAATTTTCTATAGTATTAAACCTTTTTTTTTAATATCACTCCAACCGTAGCTCAATAAATTACACAATTGAATGCACGACCTTTTCTGGATTCAGAATCTGGCAGTCTCCAGTCCACCACCATCTGTGGATGGCCATGAGCAATAAAAAAAATCCCTCAGATCGCGACCGAATCCGAACCCTCGACCATGACCATTTATTGATCTCACCACCACCACAACCAATCCCCACTTGGGTGAATCCAAGACAGTTCAATTGTAATCACTAATCAGGACATGAATCAGAACAAACTTGTGCATTTTAGTAGCCCAATTTACCTTTCTTGTTGCCCCGCGATCGGATTCTACAAAGACATTTGAGACCGCAACGTGTCGTTGGGTAATGAATGCACTAGATGCGATTCGTTAAAAATAATGTTGATCACTTCGTCTTAAATCTCATACAAACTCTTAAATAAGGGTCCAAAGTATCATTATTTTCTAAAAAAAAAAAGGGTCTGAAATAAATTTTATTTCAAATAGAAGGTCAAATTGATCATGTGGGTATCTAAAATATATTATCACCCGCATTGTTGAGTTAGATAACTCGATTTGCTAGCCAGTCCACATATGTAAGTCACTTTTATATTTTTTGGCTACTCTCTTGCGTCATATTAGCTCATCTTATTCTTTAATCCCACCGACATTTAACCTTTTTAGATCAACTATTTATGCTTCCGAACTAGGTCCTCGTGTTGTAAACGTATCGGGTCACTCTTATTTGATCGTGTTATCTTTTTGTAACTCATTGTTAGAATAATTAAATATTAAACCACGCCTTCTTCCAACAGCTTAAGCTTTTAGAGCAGTTGGTTGTGATCCCACAAAATCTTTCATTGTATCAGAGCAGGAGGTCTTGAGTTCAAATCTTTCCAGGCCCCTATTTGTCTCTATTTGTCTCCCTCATGAATAGGCAAAAGACCACCAGACTAAGCGTGAGGGAGTGTTAGAATAATTAAATATTAAACCACGTCTTCTTTTAACAGTTTAAACTTTTAGAGCAGTTGGTGGGACGACACCACAAGGCACGTTTAACACGTTTGTATATAAAACACGTTTAAAAATAGAATGGCTGTGTAATTATGATAAATTTACTTTAGGTTATTTTTTTGACCACAAAAAATCTCAAATTGGTACATCTGTGATAAATTTACCATACACCAATTATTTTGATCACTAAAAAGCTCAAACTAGTATACATGCGACAAGCTTACCATCCGTTAGTTTTCGTCAAATTGAATTAATACCGATACTCCTGTGACAAATATAAGGTAAAAATCCCAAACATGTACATCCGATAATTGCCACTCGTTATCTAAATCAATAATTTGACGGTAAAATTGAAAGAAACTTTTAGAGCAGTTGGTGGGACGACACGACAAGGCACGTTTAACACGTTTGTATATAAAACACGTTTAAAAATAGAATGACTGTGTAATTATGATAAATTTACTTTAGATTATTTTTTTAACCACAAAAAATCTCAAATTGATACATCTGTGATAAATTTACCATAGACCAATTATTTTGATCACTAAAAATCTCAAACTAGTATACATGCGACAAGCTTACCATCCGTTAGTTTTCGTCAAATTGAATTAATATCGATACTCCTGTGACAAATATAGGGTAAAAATCCCAAACATGTACATCCGATAATTGCCACTCGTCAACTAAATCAATAATTTGACGGTAAAATTGAAAGAAACTTTTAGAGCAGTTGGTGGGACGACACGGCAAGGCACGTTTAACACGTTTGTATATAAAACACGTTTAAAAATAGAATGGCTGTGTAATTATGATAAATTTACTTTAGATTATTTTTTTGACCACAAAAAATCTCAAATTGATACATCTGTGATAAATTTACCATACACCAATTATTTTGATCACTAAAAATCTCAAACTAGTATACATGCGACAAGCTTACCATCCGTTAGTTTTCGTCAAATTGAATTAATACCGATACTCCTGTGACAAATATAGGGTAAAAATCCCAAACATGTACATCCGATAATTGCCACTCGTCATCTAAATCAATAATTTGACGGTAAAATTGAAAGAAAACTAACGAAGGATAAATTTGTCATAGATATACCAGTTTGGGGTAAATTTGTCAGGGGTGTACTTGTGGTAAAAAAATAGTTTGTGATAAATCTATCACATGTATACTAGTTTGAAATTTTTCATGGTATTAACCTTTAAATAAACAAGTCATAAATGTGATTAAACATAATATATGTGTTAAATGGGTAGTAAATGAGTTATAATAGGGTCGCAAATGAGTTTGCAACTTATTTAGATCCAACTCACCTCCACGACTCTCGTATCTAGTTTTTCTAAATTTGGTTAAATACGGAAGTATCTTATAAATATATGTCAGGTCGAGTATGAGTTATTATTTTCACATTGCATGTGAGTGAAGCAAAATAGGTTAAATGAATTTAATTGGATCGGATCAATTTTTTTTTACGAAATCCACCCGTTTGGCGGGTTGAATTTACCGATTAGAGAAAAGAACCAAAAAAAAAAAAAAAAAGAACCCAGCTTCCACTCGAAGCCAAGCCAACACCGACACACCCCCAAGAAAGCCAAAAGCCACATGGCTACGGCTCGACGCTCGTGGCTCGGTCCGAAAAATTACCCGTAAACCGCGCCCCAAAGCAGCAGTACCACTGTCGAGCGACCGAAGCTTTGAACTTCACTGCTCTCTCTCTCTCTCTCTCTCTCTCTATCTCTCTCTCGTCTCGCAAATCCTGAAATAGAGGAAGCAGAGTCCCCTGTCTGTAAGAAAATTTTAATGTCCACCCACTCCTCCTGACCTTCTCTCTCTCTCTCTCTCTCTCTCTGAGGCAGAGCCTTTCTTGGATTCCAAAGCTCTGCTCAAACGAGCTACAGAGCCATTCCTTCCCCCCCTCATCTCTCTCTCTCTCTCTCTCTCTTACATACATACAGACATTTGCCTTTGCTTCTTGCAACAGCCCAAAAGAAAGAGCAGGGTTTTCTCTCTCACTCACCTCCTGTTGGTTGGATCTGTCAAGCAACATTCCCTCCCGTCCCCTCCCCCCCCCCCTCCATTATTGTGTCACTGTGCTTCGACTCCAAGTCATGAGTAAAGAAGAGATTTTGAAGATCCAGGTGCTTCATCTGTCTAATCTCCCTCCCTCCCTCCCTCCCTCCAACATTTCCCTTTCTAAAAAGAAAACCAGCTCATTTAAGAGCTCCCCAAGTATTTTGCTCCTCTGCATTTCACTTCACCTGTTGTTTTTTGCAATTAGTTTCTCATTGCTTCCTTACCTGCTGTGCCCATTTGTCCTGGTGGGCTCCTTTTCAGCTTCCGTGTTGTTTTATTCGTGTCTCATTTCCTGCTTGTTCGTTTTTTTTTCTTTTTGCCTGCGTTTCTTGTTCTTGCAGACCTGCGTTCTTAAAGTGAACATTCACTGTGATGGGTGTGAGAAGAAGATTAAGAAAATCTTGCAGAAGATTGACGGTACTGTTCCTTGTCTTGTCATTAGCTCCTTTTCGTTCCAGCACTTTTTGTTTTCACATGGAATTTTTCAGGTCAATTTTCTGATTTTTGTTCGCTACAATTGACTGTAGTAGCTCTCCTTTCTTGTTTGTGGATCTGTTAATTCTTTTTCCTCTCTTTGACCAAATTAAATTAAATTAAATTAATTTTTTCAGCATTCAAGATCCTTGTTTCTTAGATGTTAACCTAATTTTTTTTTGGTCCCTTTTGAATGTTTTTGAATGTTGCAGGTGTGTTCAAAACCACCATAGACTCAGAACAGGGCAAAGTAACGGTTGCAGGGAATGTAGACCCAGCTCTGCTCATCAAGAAGCTGACAAAATCTGGAAAACATGCAGAGATATGGGGCGCTCAAAAGCCCAACAACATTAACAAGAACAACAATCAGAGCCATCTCAGCAACCAGCTCAAGAACATGCAAATCGACAATGGCAAAGGTGGTGGTGGCAACAACAAGGCCCAAAAGGGCGGGAACAACAACAACCAGCCGAAGGGAGGTCAACATCAACAAGTTCCAAGCTTGCAACAGCTGCAGCAACTCCAACAGATCAAAGGGTTTCAAGATCTGAAGCTGCCTCAGTTCAAGGACCTGAAGACGCCTTTCAAGGACCAGAGCCAGAAGACGGTGAAGTTCCATTTGCCTGAGGATGAATTGTGTGACGATGATTTTGGTGAGTGTGATGATGACGATGACGATGACGACTACTATAATAACGAGTTCGATGATGCTCTGGATGACGCACGCTACCCTCCCAATAAAATGAAGCCCATGATGGGGAGTGGTCAGGGGCTCCCGGGTCAAAATTTCATGTTCAATGCGGTGATGAATGGTAATCATCCACAGATGATGAATGCGCAGAAGAGAGGGAATGCTGGTGGAAATGGAGGGAACAATGGATATAATGGCAAGGAAGGCGTTGGGGGCGGAGGAGGTGGAGTTGTGGTGTTGCCTGCTCAGATGAGTGGTGGTGGAAATGGTGGTAAGAAAGGAAAAGGTGGGGGTGGTGGTGGAGGAAATCAAAATCAAGCTGGTGGGAAAAATGGAGGTGGAGGATTGCCTCAAGATGCCAAAACTGGTAATAATGGTGGTGGTGGGTCTAATAACAAGAGCGGTCAAAATGGTGGTCATATTGTCAACAACAGTAGTGGCAAAAAGGGAGGAGGAGGAGGAGGCGGCTGGGACGGCTGGGACGGCGGCAGTGGCGGAAAGATAGAAGGGCTGAGCTCTATGAACAATGGTAATTTTCACATGGGGGGACCAAAAGGCATGGCCATGCGAAATGGAAATTTAGGGCAAATGGGTGGAATGAATATCCCGATGGGCCAAATGGGCAATTTGTCCATGGGTCAAATGGGCGGCATCCAGGCCGTTCAGGGCCTGCCCACTGCTGGAGCCGGTGGCGGCCCTTACTTCCAAGGTGCTACCGGACAGGCGGTCATCCCGGGCAACCCGTATCTCCAGCAGCTGCAGCAACAGCAGCAACAGCAGCAGCAGCAGCTGCAGCAACAACAGCAGCAGCTGCAGCAACAACAGCAGCAGCTGCAGCAACAGCAATACTTAGCCACCGTGATGAATCAACAACGGGCGATGGGCAACGAGCGGTTCCAACCTATGATGTACGCCCGGCCACCTCCGGCTGTCAACTATGCCCCTCCGCCTTACCCATCTCCGTATCCATACCCGTACCCACCGCCGGGGGACCAGTACACCCACTTCTTCAGTGATGAGAACACATCAAGTTGCAATGTGATGTGAGAGTTCCTGAAAGAAAAGCTCGCAGCCTATGGCGGGCCGGTCTGCGGTTGATGGTGGACATCCCTTAGAGTTGGAAGAATGAGGATCGTGCACGACGGGGTTCGATCTTGACCGGAAGAAGCTAACCGAAGCTGCTTGGCAGTGGGATCATCTTCATGAATAGCATAGCAGGTGCTGACCTACTTATGATGAAGTTGTAGTGAACTTGAGAAGACTTGGGAGGGGCTTAGAGGGTTGTTTTTCTTTGTTGATATAAATGTTTATATGCTGCGAGCAGAATAAAGATGGTTTTAGGAGAAGGGGGAGTTGGGTGAAAAGGTAACCCCCCTCCCCCCATCTCTCTCCCGATCTCTTTCAAAACTTTCATGTATCCTGCAATTGATCATATGCGAACATGTCATTCTAGCAGGGGCCATCGCTTGGGCACCGACTCGGGTCCTGGTCATCCCTATCTCGGTGCCGGGGGTTCGATGAGGACGTCGAGCCTCTACCTCGACACCCGCCGCACGAACCTTGGAACGTTACCTTCGACTAGGTGATCGCTTAGCTCAAATTCACAACATCGAAATGGCACAGCATATGATGCTCGACACTCAGTTTATGTGCAAAACGATGATATTATTCAATGCCCTTTGTTTATAACTCACCAACCTAATTACGAGTCAAGACAAGTGAGAATCTTGAGTAAAGTATGGATTTTTCACCCGTGGAGAACTCTTGGTAGGATTATCATCTAAAATTCTGGAACCAAAACCGCAACGTTTCCACACGCGCGTGTATATATATTATAAAAAGAATATGAAATTTTAATTCTTGGTTACTACAATTGAAGATGAAGTTAGGACTGCTGAACATGTTGGGTCCACAAAATATGAAACTGAGAGAACATAAAGCGTGCAGCATACACTGTCGGTGTAAAGGAAAAAAATAAAGGAAGTATACAAGGAGCTTGATGGTTATTGGTTAGTGAGAGAATGGGTACTTAAGGGCCTTAAGGCCGTTCATGGCAGTACTTCTTCGAAAATCAACTTATGATAAAAAAAAATTCGTTTGGTAACTATTGAAAATTTATACTTCTAAAATATTATTAGCACAAAATCTTCTATGAAAAATTTATTGTTAGTGGCTGGAAAATTTCTACTTTATTTTAAACTTTTTTAAATATATATTACTTTGATGACCAAAGACGGCGATCGGAAGTGGACGGCGTGGTGGGCGATGGTTGGCGGTGGTAGGTGGCGGCGGTAGGCGGGTGGCGGTGGTCACGGGATAGCAATGGACGGCGGCCGGCGGAGGTCGGCGGTGGTTGATAGTAAGGGTGGTCAGCAATTGACGATGTGGGTGGCGGCCGGCAGAGGTTTTCGGTGGATGGGAGAGGGCGATGGTTGGCGGTGCTCATGGGTGGCGATGGGCAGCGGCTTGGCGGTGGTTGGCAGCGGTGGGGGGCGAAGGGTGGAGGTGGTCGCGGGCACCGGTTGGCGGTGGTTGGCATCAGCCGACGATAAATGCGAGCGTGGACGAAAAGAGGTGAGGATGTAATGAAAAGAGGGTGAGGCGAAAAATACTTCTTAAGCTAAGAAGCATTTTTTTTTAACTTCTCAAATTGAGGGAAAACAACTTCAAAAATGAAAATTCATTTTAGAAGTAAAAATTTCTTTCAAAAGTAAAAATTTTTACCCAACGATTTTCTGCTTCAGAAGTTATGTTACCAAACGGATTTCTGCTCGAAAAGCACTTTTGAAGCAAAATTCACTTATAAAAGTGTTACCATGCACATTGCAAAACTCTCGAACTAGAGTAGATTGGACCTCTAGTGTAAATTTTCAAAAAATTACCTAATTAGTTATAAGCCTATTGTACATATGCTAGTACGGTCCCCTTTTTTTTTTTTTTTTTTTTTTTTCCAGTTTGCCAATTTGATCATAAATCTTTACAAGATATTTCAATGTAGTTCTTCTAGTCAATTCGTACCGAAATTCGTTAGATCGTTTTACGTGACCCACCGCCACATCAGCATATTCAGGAAAAATTGATCGGAAGGACTTTCTTAGAATACCAAGCGAAAGTTTAGGATAAAACTAGCAAAATTAACAAGTGTAGGACCGAGTTAGCGACCATACATTGAGTTTAAAACTGATTGGGCAATTTCTTTGGTAAGTTTCTTCAATGATTTAGGGACATGATCATAATTAGCCGTCTACAACAACTGACTTCATCAAAATCATGGAACGTCCTTGTTATTGGGTCATTCCAAGATGAACCTCTTGAGTATAAGTTTTTTTTTTTTAACATAGGTGATACGTGCTATATTTTTAAGGATGTTGTTAGGGTAACGACACTGTTGTTCTTGTGGATAACGGTGCTTTGTTGACCACAAATGCCCCATTCAGAAAAAAAAACAAATTGGACACCGAAACTTAACGTCAAGAGAATTTGAAAAAAAAAGAATGTCTAGGACAAAAATCTACGGTGGCCCACTAAGTGGGATTCCTGGAAATCGGACAAACAATTTGTCCAGTTTCTGCCCTGATGCCTCATGGAGAGTAATGAGAGTAACAGTGCCGTCATCTCAAATTTTCCCATAGTTGTAATTAGACTTTTAACTTTAGGGTTAATACTAGTAAAAATTCCAAATTGGTATTTCATACATTTACCCAAATTAATTTTTCTTTCACAAGAACTCACAAACTAGCACCTCATGATATATCTACATCAAATTAACTTTCGTCTAAAAAAAGAACCCAAATCAATGCTCCTGACCTAGATCTTCCCTATGTTAGCATCACATCCAATATCTTCTAAAATGTATACATGTCAACACACACGACAAACAATTGTACAATGGGTTTACATGGAGAGTAATAGGTATGACATGAAAAGTCACTGTGTGACATATCTGTATTTTAACGGAAGGTGGATTTGCGTTAGAGGTACCAATTTGAGATTTGTTCTATAAATGAGAAATTAGTTTGGATAAATGTGTCATGAGATACTAGTTTGGAATTTTATGAGATACAATAATAAATTTGGGATATTTGTGACATGTGTACAAGTTTGAGATTGTTCATGAAATAAATAGTAGTTAGGGATAAATATGTTATGAGAGTATCACTTTCAGATTTTCAATGGTATTAACTCTTTTCTTTAAACTTGGCCTTTGTTGAACATGAAATTTAGTTCTTAAAATTTTTTCTTGCTAGATTGGTTTGTAGATTTGGACGTCTGATAATTTATTAAATCTGTCTCATTAAAGTTGTAGGGATGTCACCAGATACTGGCAATAGCGATGATCAGTTCTAGGGCCAGTTCAAGTTCCACCTAAAATCTGAAACTTATTTGTCATAATGGATTCATCACTTTTTGGAACGTAGATCTTACCTTGCACATCCTAAAAGTCGAAACCTACCTCGTCACAGGTTTTAAGATCGATTACAGGGTTTACTCAGGTTACACATGTATTCTTAACTGAACTATTGTAATGAATCGTTATCTCTAATGAGCATCATTTGCTGCTACATTTACTGTGCACGACTCATATTTGGACACACGAAGTATGTGGATCATTAACAAAACAACAGTCTCAGTCATCAATATCACCAAAAATGAAAGTTTAGACTAGGGATTTCAAATTACACACTCATCATTAGAAGTCATGGAACAACACAAGATCGCTTGGAGATATAGAGCAAGAAAAACACATGTTTGGATGTACGTGTGAGTTGTATTAGAGAAGTCTCATATCAAAATATAGATATAATGTGGAATAGTTAATAAATCATAGTTAGACCATAACTCATTAGTTTAAGCTTTTAAAGAAGGTGAGTCTCACCAGATATGTGGACGGCCTCGGACTTGGGCTCCCTCTTGGCGATCTTCTCTAGCGAAGGTATCGGGCTTCTACTGTGCGTTTCCAGCAAATGGTATCAGAGCTGATGGTTGATTGGTGGACCACTAATTTTTTTCTAGTATTACGTGAATATCTCAAGAAAGAAATCTTATGAATGACTTTCGGATGGGAAATAATTGTCATCATGATTGGTCTGGCGAGGAGAGAGCATGGACAATTGGTCTGGAGACGTGAGATAGAGACCATGGATGATGCAATCCTAAGTTAATTGTTGATGTTGGTTGGTTGCTGTGCATGGTTGCGGGTGCATTGTAATGACTTAGAGATTCAAATCGAGATAAATTAGTGAAGAAGGAACTTGAATTAAGGGGAGCAAACCTCACACTAGAACTCACATGTGAGAGAGAAATTGTTATGATGCACATGTGAGTTGTGTTAGAAAAGTCCCATATAAGAGAATTGATGTGGTGGAGTAGTTAATATATCCTAGCTGCCTTATAACTCATTGGCTTAAGCTCTTGAGTGAAGGTAAATCAAACGAGCTTTTGCTGCGCGCTCCCAATGACATGAAGAATTATTCCAAGTTCTGAGCTACCCGTTGGATTGGTTCCCTAATTTTTGGAATCTGCACCCTATTCTATACGCCCTGAAACCTAGAACATAACCAGTTTCCACTGGTACGGTTCTCTATTTTTGGTTCTACCTTAAAACCATGCTCACTTCTAAATTGCAACTCACAATATTGCATTTTTAGTAAGTAAAATCCTTATAGTAAATAAATAATGTCCTCCATGAAAATTGTAAACACAATTATCCAAATTTAATGCATCATATATCTCCAACTAGAAAACCTTGAACAAAAATTTGAGCTCAACAATCATTAAAATCTTAAACCTAATAAAAAGTCAAGCTTGAAATTCTGTTTATTAATGAACATGTTATATTATAATTACTTTCCTCTAGAATCATGAAATTCTAAAGAAGAATCTAGTTTCTTAATACATCAAGGGTTAGAGCTAATAGGGAATAAGATATTTTACGGATTAAGACTTATCGTGTTCTGTTCGGGTGTCAAATTTCCAAAATCGTAAAGTTTTGGCAGGTTGGTACTCGAGTACAAGAAACTAAATCGTAAACATTCTTGGCAAACTGCACTCTAATATATTTAGATTGATCTTGGCCATAATTAGAGACTTCAATGTTGACCTAATTTTTTTTTTCAAAGAAATTAAAATTTGAATAGAATTAACCAAAGATCATATTACCAAAGACACGATTGAGGGATATAATCGGGTAATACTCTTCGAGAGCAATATCTGACTTAGATTCATCAATTCATCCAAATTTGAGGTAATCTTGACGTACAATTTCTCCTGAATAAATATATAGAGCACGATTTGAGGTTAGCGCATGACGAACTCATTGTCCTCATTGCGAATTTTTCTATTTTTCTCTCATAAATACTACTGCTAACATGACAGAGCCAGCTAAACCGCGACTGAATAGTCACTATCCTAATAACGTAACCTGTTCCGAGGTCTGATTTGTCATACGTATGCTCACATTCCTAACGAATGCTGGATCGATTAGGCGCCTAACAAGGTTTGAGGAAGTTCTCGAACACGTTGGGGCAAATAAAATAAACTCAGAAGAGGCAACGTTGTCGGGCTTTGATGTCTTTACTATAAAGGAACAATACCAATGCAAGTGCCTAGGGTTTCTACAATCGAGCATTATATATATATATATATATATTTTTATTTTTGATTTCTACCACTTTTGTCATCTTGTGGTTGATATTCTTGAGGGGGAATATCACGGGCAGCCATGCACCTGCCAATGCAATTAACTGCGCATTCAAGGGTTTCCATATGAGAGTCACATGGTCTTCTGCTTGGGGATCATCCATATTGGGCGGCATAAACATTTCAAATTGTTTTATATCTTTTATTCTTTTTGGATTGGATTGGTAGATGGGGCAGGAAGGACAAGATCCCCTTAGGTTGTAATCTTTATAAAAAAAAATTCTCAAGGGTACGAATTTAATTTCCTTACTTTCTTTTACATATTTAAATTCCCGATATATTCGGAATGATAAAATTAATTTTGAAAGAGTTACTTGTGGATCGTTTCGAGCAAGTTTGCATTAAAATAAATGGAACTACATTCATGTAGTGCAATGACCTATGTAAGTTGTTTTTCATCAGTTGAAATGATTTTGTTGAACTTGTGCTGAATGTATATCGTCGATCTCGTTCTTTAGCGAATAGATCGAGCTAAACGGAACACGATAAATAGAAGATATTTTGTTCCAAGAAATCATGTTTTGACATAAAAAATACTCGAGGATATTCTCTCCTCATGCATTTTTTTGAAATTTGAATTTTGAACTCGATGGGATTATGGAAGTTTTGGGAGTGTCTGTTGATTCAATATAGGCCACCCGCGATAAGAAAGACAAAGTGGAGTGGCATGTGAATAGTTTAGGGGTGGTGATCATTCTCTCAACTCGAAATTTCACTATATAAATAAAAAAACACGAGCTGAAGTGCACACTACACACGCATGTGAAAGCTGAGCGATTGAGGAAATTTGTAGTTTTTTTTTTTTTGAAATTGAGGAATAAGGTAGCTTTTTAGATGTGTTTATATATTATTGTAAAGGACAAATAAGTGATTATGAACTTCATTTTTTTATTTATTTAGAATGTGGAATTTACAACAGAGAATAGGATAGATATTTCGACAAAGATCGACCGCAAAATCTTTGGACTTGTTTGATGACGTTTTTGACTTCTCTATTTTTCTGCTTTTTTTTCTCCGGAACAGAAAAAGAACAGAAACTGGCACGTCAATTGGTTTTTTTTTTTTTTGGGAACAAATTTCTGTCCTGGGGAACAAAAACAAGAAGTGAAAAAAAGTAGCTTCTTTATTCCTGACCAAAAAGGGAAACGATTTCATTTTAGGAAAATAAGCTAAGTGTAACTTAATGCTCGTCTTTACAATCACGAGTCCACTGCTCCTGCCGCCGCCGGTTGCCATTGTCGCCAGTCGCCGGTCATCATCATTGCCATCGCTTCTGACATTTTTACAATTAATTGAAGAAATTGGGAACATAAATTTTTAGGGTAGTACTAAACACATTTATGTTCTTTTTTTATTTCGGGAATAGAAATTTTGTGCATTTATCATATGCGCTCTTCTGCTCAGAAACTGTTCTCGTGAATAGAATTGGAAAAAAATCATTTTTGCTCAGAAATTACTCCCCGAAACGAAACGTTACAATACGTTACCTTTAACAAATTTTTTTTCCTTGGAAAATTGTTATTGGTCATTGAATAATATTCAATGAATATGGCGAAAATAACTAGGCTGATTTCTTGCGGAAGGCAATCCTGGGAGCCTTAGTTGGGAAAATAAATCACAGATACGGTAGACATTGCATGCAAGAGTCCATTCATAAACAGATAAGAATTGCCTGTCTTTTAACAGCTCTGGCCACAGATAATAATGTCTGTTTTTTTCTTACTATAATATCCACACAAAAATGTGAAAGGACCACAACTGAAGACACATCCTCGGAAGAAGATCAGATAGACCATAATTTTACCTATGTAAAAAAGCAAAAAAAAAAAAAAAAATAGGGCAAGAAAATCATGCAAGATGGTGAAGATTTCAGAATTTTGGCTTCTGCCCTTTCTTTGATAAAGGCAAGACAGCCACTTGACAAAAGCAATCCAATCTTCTGAGATTCTTGACTTGTCCCTTAGTCCCTACACATTGCTGACTTCCATGGCAGATATTCCCTCTTGATTTCACTTTTTTTTGGCCGTTTGTAGATTTTTCTTTGGCCTCATATGAAATGTTTTTTTTTATGGACTTAGGCGGTGGATTCCCTTCACGGGATAAATGCAGTAGAAGTTGTAGGTTATTGGGTCGTCGATTGCTTGAATCGTAGCTATTCTGTTTTAGAGCCCGCTCATGTTTCTTTGATTCTAGCTCTTTTGTTCCCGGAAACAGAAAAAAGAACATAAGTTTACTCGATAACGTGAGTTAATTTTTCTGTTCTCGAGAACAGATTTTAGAACAAAAATATGAAGAAAAAAAATCTACTTTTTCGTTCCCGAAGATAGAATTAGAAAAAAATCGTTCCTGCTCAGAAATTGTTCCCTAGAACAAAATTGTTACCAAACAGTCGCAATCTCTTTGCAAGTGTCATTTGATTGCCGGTTTCGAATTGTTTATTCAAATTCAAACTACATTTCAAATTTTGAAATGAGAATCAGTACAAGTTTTTGCAGAATTAAGCTTGATTTCGAAAGTATTAAGGGAAAAAAAAATACATAAATCGTGTTGACAATTGAGTGGGGGCACTCTATTATGAGAATTTGTTGGAAAAATGATACCCAGATTTTAAGCGAGCCGGAAAGATCAATGCACCAAATCCTGCTATTCTCTCCCCCCCCCCCCCCCCCCCCCCCCCCCCCCTAATTTACTTAGACTTCGGGTTTGAATTTTCAAGTGATTATCATTCTCGAGTTTATCTCAATGATCAACAAAATCCATGTGTTTTACCCACAGATTGCGGTAAAATCACAATTAAGTACTTGAAAAGTTAAAATGGCCCCTTCTTTAGTGACCCACTATCACCGGCGATGAAATTAGGTCTCGGATGCGTCTCTTTCAAAAAGTTTTAAGGCACAATTAGCTAATAACGAATACACTCAGGACCCTACTAAACTCTCTCTTTTCAATGTCTACCTTTAAACGTGCGTTAATTTAATTTTATTTTTTTGGGGGGTTTGGTTCTTCCTTCGCAAGGGAAAAAATGGCCCAAAAAGAGTAAGAGATTCCTAAGGTAAAAGAAGAAGGCCAGGCATAGGAATTTTCAGCAAAAGGCTTAACTGATGTAACATTCTCATGTGCCTTTGCTTTTTTTTTTTTTCTAGGGTTTTTGCACTTTAGGGTGAAGAGAGCAAAGGGAGCAGTTGCCTCCTACACAAGTCCATTTGAGGTTGAAACTAGTGGTGTGCAACCGGACCGAGTTGACCCAGAACCCGGATTAGCCCATTCAAAAAACAGGGTCGGGAACCGATTCCGGTTGAAACCGATCGGGGTACCGATTCAATTTTTGGGAACCGGTTGAAATCGGTCCAAGTACCGGTTCTAGGTGAAGGCCCACCCAAACCGATTTTAGAACCGATTTTTTTTTTTTTTTTATACCGAGATGTCCGATTTTTAGTTACTTAAAAAAAAACTATTAAATAAGTATATTACCCAAGTCTTTCTTGATTTTTAGATATGAATGGTCTTACCGAAGACGTTATCATTGATAAATAGACTTTATTTTGTGATAATTAAATAGACTTCATCGATCGACACTTTTGCAAGAAAAACAGGATCGGGTCCAAAACAGGGCCGGGACCGAAAAACAGGGTCGGGTCTTGGTTCCAAAAACTAAAAACCGGTTATAACAGGATCGGTTTCAGGGTCTAGGCCTGGACCCGACCCACCCAGCCCATGCTCACCCCTAGTTGAAACCAAACTTACAATTGCATTTGCTTCTCTTTATGGGCTTTTCTCACAAATTCCTGGAAGGTAATTCATCCACTCACAAGACCCAACCTTGACTTTTCTTGCCGAGCTTGATTTTCATAGCTGCCTTACTATGGAGTATGGATTTGAGATTTTCTTGCCTAAGTACTATTTAAAAAAAAAAGTAGAGGAACTTCATTGTGATCACTGATCACAAGAGGCTGAGAGCAACAATTGGTTATGCTGCAACTCTTGTCGTCAAGGATTCTCTTTAGGTTTTTGCCACAAAATTTTAGATGGGCCTAGAAAGTGATCACCTACAAAGATGAATCTTCGCAAACACTGCAACTAGATTCTTGGATCAAATGCACATAGGTAAAGGCAAATTTAGCCAGATATGGGAACTTTTGTGGCTGGCTAGTTGTGCATAAAGACTAGCCAAGAGGTGCCAATCCTACGTCACATTAGCCAGTTTATCCTCACTATAAACTCAACCATAATGCATTCATTCTTATGCATCAGCACAAGCACGTAGCAATGTCAGTCCTGACATGTGTTGAAGCTGCCAAAAACTCCATTGGTATACCCTGCGTTTCTCGCACAATATGTTCAACGTATATCAGATCCACAATGACACAGAGAATGAAGAGCATATTACTTATATAATCTTCCAGCTAGACATTTTTTCGCACATTCGAGAATTAAACAGAGTTAAACACCAGGTCCTCCATTGGTATACCCTGCGTTTCTCGCACAATATGTTCAACTTATATCAGATCCACAATGACACAGAGAATGAAGAGCATATTACATATATAATCTTCCAGCTAGACATTTTTTCGCACATTCGAGAATTAAAGAGTTAAACACCAGGTCCACCCATGTTATGAAGTGCACGCTGCAACTTTTTCAAGCTACTACTATATCATCGAAGTAAAATTCACAAGAAAATAAATGGAGGA